>OX403616.1:57666688-60166688 GCA_948107695.1 Meliscaeva auricollis
CACTTTTTTTGCACTAAATTAGGAAGACTGTCAAATTTTTTGGAGTGGGGAAAAAATTATCTTAAATAAAAATAAAACACTGAAAAACTGTGAAATTGTCTGGAATTAGCTATTCCTTCTTTTTTTAGCTTTTAATTCGGATAAAACACTATTTTTTAATGCAAAATATGAGTATATGCGATTTAACACAACAATTACCACTATCATATGGCAGAGCTCATATTTCGGCCCGAGAAATTCTTGTGCTGTTCTCGAAAAACAGCACAAGTTTGAAAGTTGGGAATAAAAACCAAACTAAAAATTACCAAATATGACTAAATTCAGCAGTCTCAGACGGAACGCGGAACAAACCTATAAGTTAGTACTTATTCATAAGATAGAGCAAAAATCTACTTTTTAAATGTCAAATATAACGTATTCTTTCGAATAATTATTTCATTAGTCAAATGAACTTATCTGCTGATTCAGAGCTTATTAAATAAAATGCACGACTGGATCGCACGAACCTGCTCATGTAGTCCAAAGCTATTATGGTGTTAATTTAGCTTGAAAATTTTAGCCTACAAATAAGCGAAAATAAATATGTACATATATTTTTTTAACGGGAACATTTTTTTTTTGAAAAATTATTTTTTTCGATATCGGGACAATTATTTTCTTTCAAAATTTAGTTTTTAGATGTTGATAAATAATGTCTTAAAAATGACTAAACAATTTTTTTTTTGACAAATCTTTTGAAAAAATTTAAACAATTTTTTTAAACGGCTCCATAGACTTTTCAAAAAAAAATTGTAAAAATTTATCGCTAATGAAGAAATCATATAAAAAAGTTTAATCAAAATCGTTAGAGCCGTTTTCGAAAAAACTCGAATTACCCACAAATGTTGTATGGAAGGTACTCGTTCTGGATGAGATATTCAAAAACCAAAAAAAAACTAAATTTCGAAATTACATAAAAATCATCTCTACTTCACTCGTTTGGGTAGTGGAAATGTGTACAGAATATTCGCACGGAAGCACAGACCGACGCGACGGACCAAAACCACTTTTTTAGTCTTCTCCATCATCGTAATGTTGGTTTTGATTAAAACCTTACTTTTTTTTGACACGAAACCAATTCTTGCTTTATAGAGCAAGAAAAAGCATTTCTAGGAATAAATTTTCAAATGTCAGCAAAAAATTATCTGTCATATCTGTTCACAAATCCGACAGCCTTACAACAAACAAAAACAAAAACAATCGAAAATTTGTATGAAAATGGCTTTAGAGTTCAAATATTTTCAATTAAGCTAATCTAAAAAAAATAACTGTGCATAGTTATGTGCATAATTATGTGCATAGTAATGAGTGGGAGGTATAAACTTTAAGAGAAAACAGTTTTTGTTTACATTTATGCATGCTAATTTTGTAATTAAATTCCGCCAAATGTGAGAATTGTGATACTATGTGGTGTCAGTCTGTATAAGGAGCCATACCCAAAACAAATGGGTTGATTTACTTCAAACTTGTCCATTTTTCCTAAACGACTTTTATAATTTACTGTAAATGCTGCCTATAGAATATAATCTTTCAAAGAATAGCATTTGCTTATTATGAATATTCTTTCGCAATTTTAAGCAGTTTTAACTCTAATACTAATTACTTTTAAGTTAAGAAAATACAATTATTGATACATGAGCTCTTGAAAAAGTCAAACTTTCGTTTTAATAGATCGCTCTTACCCCTTACACCTAAACTGATCTCACTTTTTTTTACTTTTTTTATACAAGATATACATTTTTGTAAAAAAAGTTCCAAAAACAGTTTTTCCATTAAATTTTTTTTTTTTTGAAAAACCAATTTTTCGAAAATGGATTAGTGACATTTTCTTTTAAATTCAGTTCTTAATGTAAATTAATAATTGCTTAAATATGGTACCTATTCCATTTTTTTTTTTTTGTAACATGTTTCTAAAATATTAGGTTGTTTCCAAAAAAAATATTTTTTTAATCTTTTCTGCCGATTTTCAAAAACAAATAAATTTTTGTAGAAGAAATCAATCAGAACACTTCGTTTGGAGGTCAAATTTATGAGAAGGTGATTCAGTCATTTTAAAATAGAATTTTATGTTTATTTTATATTTAAGGCTTGCCCAAACCAAAGTGCGACAGAGCGACACGACAGTGCGACACGATAACGCCAAAATTTATTTACACAGCGTCATATGAGAGTACCCACACCAAATTCAACTAATCGCAAAAGTTCAACATATAAAAATATAAAAATCGTGTCGCACATGTCGTGACGCACTGTCGCACTTTGGTTTGGGCAAGCCTTTATTTTCAAAAGCTTCACGTTTTATTAAGTTTAAACAATCAGCAGAAGGTATTTTTTTTTTTTTTTTAACTTCATATGTAATTTTTAGTGAAATTTTGTCCAAAATATAGTTGCAAAAGAATGGAAATAAAAGTCAGTATTAAGTACTTACTTGTTGTTGTACCAAAGCTATAAAATGCTAGTTAAACACCAAGGCTCATATTCGTAGTTATTTTAAAAGTTGTTACTTTGTCTTTGAACTGGAAGACTAATATACAAGAAAAAGTCAGAAAAGCCACAGTGGCACTTTTCTCTTGCAAAAAAGCCATTCGGAACAAATGGGGCAATATCCCCATACATTACCCACAAACTTATTGCTCGATTGGCCGCGAATACATTTGTCTCAAATCCATATCTCAATGGTCTAACAGTTGCATTATCCAAACCAACATTTTGAATACATTCGAATAAATACGCAATACACATACACTCCGAATACACCACCCCACAGTTGTTTTTTGACAAAAACACTTCCAAATCACCATCCCATTAAGATCCACTTGGGACGATACGATGCGAAGTGAGGATGAATTCTTGAGAGATGAAGCTGCACTTATAGTATTTGCATTATAAATGGTTCATGTTCTTTTCAGGTTCTCTTACAACCCCACCCTGTTCTGAGGCAATAACCTGGGTACTTTATCCTGAACCACTTCCGATATCATCTAAACAGGTAAAAATTTCTTGATGAGGCATTGAATTATTTAACATACATTTTTTTTAAATAAATATCTTTTTTATTGCAGATCTCAAGATTTCGCCAGCTGCAAGATAGCATTGATGGTGCGTTGGTTGACAATTTTAGATCCTTACAACCGATTGGTAACCGACGAATTTTTGTACGCGCAGTTAACGTTCATCACACACAAGTGTCGAAATTGGAAAATGAAATTAGCTACAAAAAGTGGGAATGGTTTGTTTAAACTTCCCAAAAATAATATTCCAATAATTTGTGTATAGTTTTGTTAACCTTCAATGCAATCTATTTATTAACATTTATTAATGTTTCATTTATTCAGATTAATAAAATAAATTTTACTAATACATTCATAGACATTTTTCCAACAACTATTTGGATGTTTTTTTTTTTTTTGTGTTTTTGTCTTGTGCAATAGCTCACTGACAGAATAAAATATAAATAAATAAAGGCTTGCCCAAACCAAAGTGCGACAGTGCGTCACGACATGAAAAACGTTTTGCGCTTAATCGCATTTGGTGTGGGTACTCTCATATGAAGCTGTGTAAATAAATTTTGGCGTTGTTGTGTCGCACTGTCGAACCTTAAGTTGATAATTTTAAACATAAGGTAGAGTCGAAACCACTGATCTCTATAAAACACTGGATAGTGGATTCATATAAAACAATTGACTCTAATTGAAGGACTGTTATAAACTATTATAATAAGTCTATACCATCTTCTTTTTCCTATCTTTCTTTTTGAGAAAAGAGAGAGATAGAACTCTGCTGAGGTACTCTTGTCAGTATAACATTTTTAACAGTTTGTCTCTGCCTTTCACTTGTATAGAGTGAGATAGGACTCTGCTTTGGTACGATCCAAATGGCTTTGGTACCATCCAAATGTCATCTTCAATTTGACTCAGTAAAACTGTTATACTTAGAAGGGAAGCCACTATCCAGTGTTTTATAGAGATCAGTGGTCGAAACCCTTCGACAGCGAGTGTGCACACTTTTAAAAATTCTATTATAAATTGTGAACGTGCCCTTAGTGGCCGCGTTAACATTCGCATAGGATAGCCTATTGTGCTTTTACCCCAGACGTCAGGAAAAAAAAAAAAAAAATTGATGGCAAAAAAAAAATGGCAGCTCTTTTTTAAGCTTAGTAGCTTAAAAATTGAAATTAAAGAATATTTTGTGTTAAATCAGTTGGCTACCAACTAAGAATTAACGTAATAATAAATTTAATTTGTTATTATAAAGAAAAAATACACTTTCTAGCAAAAATACTGAATTTAGTATGCGTTGTTTGTTTACATTCTTCGAAAAAGATTTACCGTTTTCTTTTTTTTTCTATTTTTGTGTAAATATAAAAATAAATGTAAAAATAAAAAAAAATGATGGAAACAAAATGGCAGCTCTCTAGTTCGAAGCAAGTCAGTAGCTTACAAATAGAAATTAATGGATATTTAGTGCTTAATCAGTTGGCAATCAACTAAAAATTAACATAATAATAAATTTAAACTCGTAATATTAAGAAAATATATACTTTTGTGCAAAAATACTGAATTTGGTACGCGTTGTTTGCTTACATTCTTCTAACAAGATTTACCGGTTCCCGTTTTTTTTCTACTTTTGTGTGAAAGAGAAGCGACAAAAACAAATGCGTAAAAAACCCAATTTGGGATAGAAAGCAGATTTGCGACAGATGTGTTATAATTTTCAGGGTAAGTTCTTAAGACTTTTGTGTTCTTATTATTAACTTTTGCTGGAGGTTATGATTTCAGCCAAGAAGAAAGTGATTAAGAAATCTTTCCCTCTATGAATGTATATAAGCGCCTCGCAAATTGTTCACAGGAAAATAGAAGCAGAATTTCGCAAACTGTTTAAAAAAAAAAACAAGCCTAAACTCAACTCTATCAAAATGCAATGCATGTGAATTGTGAACTTACTAAAAGCTCACAACATACCCAATTTTTTTTTAATAATAAAAAAAACAATTTCATGGATTTTATTTAAAAAAAACTTACATTTAATAAATTAATTCACAATCATTTGCGTGCCACGGGGCACCACTGTCGCGTCGTAGGCACATTCGACACTTTTCGGTTTTTTTTTTTTTTCAAAACATTAAAATATATAATTGTTTTAAAAAATACCAATTTTTAAAATCACGTTAAAAATAATTGCAAAAAAAAAAAACACATCGGAGCTTAAAACGTTTACTCCTAAGGTGTCGAAGAGCGCCGACTCTACCCTTATTATATCGACTTCAAGCTAGTTTTATTTCGCAGGGGAAAGCGTAATTCAAAATATATCATTAAAGACGAACAGGGCACTTAGACAAAAAAGATGCCTGGTCCAGACAAAATACTTTAAAGCATTTTTATTGGTAAAAATTGTTTAACAGATTAAGATTAACACCCCTAATGCAATTGCCAACTATCTATTTATTGATATAATTGATAAAATTTTTGTTAACTGAAATAAAATTAAAAATATTAATTAGTTTTAAAAGTTCTAAATTTTATTTTTAATCAATTTATCATTCCTGTTCCAATTTTCGTTTCAATTCTAAAACCACCCGTTTTCAAATTTTCAAAGTTCTGATTTCTGTATTGTTTGAAGTTTTGGTGTTCTAAAAAACGAACGGATTTGTAAAACGCTAACTTTTTTTACGTTTTTAATTCCGTTATCTTTTTTGCTAGTAAAATTAGATTTCGTGTAAGTTTTCATTGTTATCCAATAAAAAAAACTGAATGTATGTACCTACTCACCATTTTAATAAAAAGATAAATGCAACTTCGGGTAAAACATACCACATAGGAAGAGAAACAGTTTGCGATGCAAGTTGTATTCATAGTGAAGTATTCTGAAGAGAGTGGGTTAGGTAGGACAGACAATGAGGCCGAGCATGTAAATAAAAATTTCATAAATGATTTAAATAATTTAGAACTTCCAAAGGCAGATATTGACTGGAAAAGAAAAAGTAAAAAAATGTTTCCCATGTGTATGGGGTTCGAATGGTGGCCTATCATCCTACGATCCCTTCGCGATAAAAGGAGACCAAATTTGCGTTTCTATAGATTCTTCATCAAGTAATATTTCCTTAGAGACACACACAACTAACAAAATTCGTCCAACTCTTTTCTTTTTTTTATAATATTTGGTGTAAACAATATGTAACAGCAATTCAATAATTTTATTTCCAAAATGCTTTTTTTTTAATAAAAAAAACTTAAGTTAACCAACAAATTAGAGTAGTTAAGTAATGTCGAAACTTGCTGATTTCGAAAATATTATTAATTTTAAGTTGCCTGCGCTGCAATTTTTCAATTCGCACGGTTTCAGATTTCGTCTCCGTTTTTATTCAGAAATTGATCTGAATAACTTTTGCCTGATGATGAGCATAATCAGGTTCGAAACGCCATGTTGTTTCAAATCTAACAGCTTTTTCTCACCTGTAGGCAACTAATCCTTTCCATATCCAGAAGAACTTTTTGTGCACATTGTATTTTTAAATATGCAAGAAATCCGGCATGGGTAATGTCGTTTTCGATTGGAAATCCAGAAGAGCACGGAAGCATCCAGAAGTCTTCTGAAATGGTTTTATTGTGTCATATTTTTCATTTTTGCGCCAATAAAACAGATTCAGAAGACTTCTGGATGCTTCCGGACTCTTCTGGATTTCCAATCAAAAATGACACAGGCGTTTTATGTGTTGCTTTTGTTATACATGTAATTTTGAAAACAAAATTCGGATCAGATATTATTATTTATGAAAACAAATTATCAAGAAATTCCCACAAGATAGCACAAGTCTCCAATTTTATTTGTTTCTTAACAAACCGTAAATTTGATTTGGAAAAGTGTGAAGTCAAAGTGAAAAACCCTTAAAATTGCTGTGTTTTTTTTTGTGATAGAGACAAAAAATACTAAGAATATTATAATAAAACCACTTATTTTTATTTTTATAAAACAGAAAACACCTGAGTCATACTCGTAAATTTTTTTTGTCTTTATTTTTTAAAGATCTTTATTTTTTTTTTATGAACGAATATTAAAATTCGACAAACACAAATATAATAAATTATTAAACTTAAAATATTTTATTTAAAAAAAATAACATTCATGGCACAATTGTGTATGTATGCTGATAATTATACATACATGATTTTTGTATGTTAAATAAATATTAAATCATAAAATTGTATTCGAAGTGTCATAGAAATCCATAAATATATTGTTGTAATATCGAAAAAAAAAAACCTTAGTTTTCTTTGGAAAAATAAATTATTTTTTTTTTTAATTTTGCGCATAGTTTTATAAATTGTTTTCTTTGGAAAATTATTTTTTTTTTTTAATTTGGCGCAGTTTTATAATTTTTTTTTTTTTGATTTTCAAAGCCAAAAATTGTATTATTAGTATCGATTGAGATTTTTAAAGTCAGTGCATGTATTGGCACTTATAAATACATAATGTACAAATATATCATGCGGCTCACGGGAAGGAGATTCAGTATAAAAACCGCAAGACCGATACTCATTTGACGCAAGTTTTAATTTAGTATCTTAATTTTTTCAATTGAATTGTGTGAATATTTGTACTTTTGTATACTATGAATATGTATATATATGCATATGAAAACATTTATGTACGTATTTTAAATTACTATGCAGTTTATACAAATAATAATAAATGCACACTTTACAATTAAGTTCTTAGATACCAGCAAAAGAGAAAATAGATTCTAAAGTCTATACAAAATACTCAAAAAAAATGTAAGAGATAATTAATAGAAGAAAAAAACTAATAAAAAAAACATAATAATGTTATTATAAAAATAAATTAGAAAAGTGCAGTTGTTTCAGTCTTTTTCTTCCTTAGCTGACATAAATAGTTTTTGAAAGGTAAGAGTCACTTTACCTGAAACATGAAGGGATTTCATTAAAAATAAAATCTTTTCCAATAAAGATATGTAAAATAATTACCAATTGCATTTTGTAACCATACAGGCTTGTTTTGCCAAACAATTCCAGCGTAGTAAAATGGTATTCCAATAACAGTGATAAGTACACCCATGCCAACTTCATAAGGAGCCACGTAGCAAGGAACGATGATTAAGAATGCACAGATGATCACAAAAACAATGGGAACCCAAATAGGAACCTTAAAAATAAAAATTATTATTTAGAATTTGTAAGTTGATTTTGTTTGTTGTTGTGGTTTTCTCACTTTAATTGGTCTTTCCATGTTCGGCCTTTTGTACCGGAACCACAATACAGCTGATACTGAAAGCATAATGAAAAACGATTCCACTATGCTACTATAGGTAATGAGAACATAGACGTCGCTAACAAGCAGCATTACAATTGATAGTGCACACTAAAAATATTAATATTTAATTGTGAAAAGTATAAGAAATTATCCCTATGAATATGTTTTTGTTTTGGAAAAATTAAATGATCGCATGATAAATACAATGAGGAAAATGACATACATCTACACATTTAAAACATTTATATTTTACAGCTCAGACTCCCCCAATTCTTGCAAAAAAATCAGTTTCAACATAATTATAAATAATAAACCCTATTCTTGTGTACTTACTCGGTATAAAAGTAACGAAACTATTTACGGACAAATGTACTGCAAAATAGCTCTAGCATATGGGAAATTTTGGAGAATGAGCATTTTTGTGCCCTTCTAACAGGTACTACAAGGAGAGTCGTTGAGGTACAGGGAAGAAACAGTGCTTTGATGTCCGAATAAGGGAAGAAACAGTGCTTTGATTTGGAAGAAACAGTACTTTGATGTCCGAATAAACTTGGGCAAAGATTGAACTTTAAAAAATAAATAGATACATAACTGAAAATTCACACTTCACAGCGAATTAAAAATTATTCATTCTGTTCATTATTATAATATTTAAAAAGGAACACCAATTTTGCTGCCTTTTCATTTCGTAGCCTAGAATAAACCAAGCCAAATGTTGAAAATATCCTTTCCACAGACTCAGAGGTTGCCACAGCTGGAAGTAACTGGTCAATGATAGGCATTAGTTGGGCATGCTCTTCATTTGTACCCAACTGAGACTTCCACCACTGTAGTGGTTTTACATTTTTTAAATTTCTTCTGAATATAAAACTTATTTACAAGGTTCAGTCTTAGATAGATTTAAATTTAATTATCAGAGGCAGGAGGCCTCTTCTAGCGTAATGACTTTGAGCATACTCGAAGGCTGTGTTTTCTTTTTCAGATGTCAATTCGAATTTTGTTTTCGTTAGATCCAATATATAAATTAAAAAATGAGCACGAGTTAAGGCCAATTTATACATTTTTTGAGTGCTGGTATCAATCATGAAAAGAACAAAATGTGGTTTGTTGTTTAAATTCGCCGTCATTGATAAGAAAGGTAATATTTCTGTTAAAGTGCTGTTAGTTAAAATAGAAGTTTGTATGTATCTTTTACGGTGAAAAATAAGACACATATGAAGTCAGTCCGGGTTGCAATACTATTCTTGTGCTAAGTGATTTACTACACGCACAACTGAAGAATGGACATGGAGGAATTTAATGTACCCTGACATCCCAACAAAAACACCTCAATAACGCGGATGACAAACATGCTTAATCTTTTAATGGATCATGGATCTAAATCAAATGACAACAAGGGTATAACAGGCTGGGAATCGGAGGGCTGGGTTCGATTACCAGCTTATGCCACCTTAACATTTTTTTCAGGGATACTGCTTCTTGAAAATCTATGAATTGACAAATCCTCAGTAAGCCATTTGGAAATGGCAGAAAATTGTAGGTCCTCTCAATTCCTGATAAATGGTTGAGAGTGGTTCTTCGTGAGCTAGTCGTGCAACAATATTTATTTATTAATTTATTTTACATGAAACAAAAATCGACTAAGAAGTAACTCATCCGTTCAAGTCAATACTTCAGGACAACCGGTAGAGAAAGTAGAAAACTTTCAATATGTGGCGGAACTGAAAAAGACATCAACAGCCGTATTAAGAAGGCGAATGTTGTGTTCGGAATTCTGTCCAAAATGGAGGAACAATGCATTCAGCTTAAAGACCAAGCTGCAGCTGTTTCGCTATATTGAAGAATCCGTGGTTCTTTATGATTGAAGCACGTAAGAAATCATATTTACTGTCACAAGAAAGCTGCAAACGTTCGTGTCTTCGAAACGTCTTAAGGATTCATGTCTACGAAACAACTTTAGGATTTTCTAGCTAATCGTATATCAAATGATGAACTTCAAAGGAAAACGAGTCAAGAATCTTAAAACAGTACGAAGACGTAAGTGACAGTGGGTTGATCACACGCTTGGAAACTATTGCATTGTCAGCGAAGCTATTCAGTGGTATCATCTACCGCAGGCAAGTAGAAGAACGGGTCGGCCGCGAAGCACATTGCTCAGGATAGTCGAACAGAAATCTGCGCAGCTGGGGAAGAGTTGGAGAGCACTGATGTACATTTCCAGAAATGATTCGGGAAGTTTGGCCCATATCCCTTAAAGATCACTACGGATATAAGGAGTGAGGACCTTAATTAAATAAGTAAGTACTCTAACACATAATACATTAAAAAAGTCATTAAAGCACTGTGCACATGAGGGCAACCAAACAAATGAGCTAATGAACGACCAAATGAGATTTGATACAATTCTAAAGCCAATTTTTTAAATAAAATTATACTAAATGGTAAGAAACTAACTAAGATTTACTTTCATAAACTAAAATTTTCTTTTTGATTGATAAAATAAGAAATAATTTGGAAATCAATCTGGTCGTAACGAATACCAATTTGTTTTTTTTTTTTTTTTAAATATGTATTTCTAATTTTAACCATTAAAATGAAATTTTTAGTGTCTTAATGTTGATCTAAGTTAGGTTCTTACCATTTAGTATAATTTTAGTCAACAAATTAGATTGACAAATGGATCAAATCTCATTTGGTCGTTCATTCGTTGGTAGCTGTCATGTGAAAGGGGCTTAAGTACATGTATCGGCTGTTCAATTAACAACAGAGAAATCTTGTGGTCATTAATTTCAAAAATCCGAATGCCTTCTTCGATTCCTAACAGAACACGATTCAAAAATGACAATATTTAATATTAAAAAAACATAGTTTTGTATTACAATAACATATTGGAAAAATACCGTTTCTACACTACTGAACGTCTGATATAAATTTTTTTTAATGCAAACAAAATTTAATACAATTCTTCAGTTTTAAAGTACTTAATTTAACAATAAAACAACATAGAATAATAAAACTTACCAAAAATACTAAAGATGGCGTTGGAGTGTATTTGTCAATGCTGATATGTGATAACAACGATGGCATATGACCATTTCTAGCACCAACAAAACACATTCGAGAAGATGTCATTATGTGCACTGACAAACCACCAAACGCTGATACCGCAACTAATATTGGTATTATTAGAGACCAAACGCCCAATACTTTTTTTCCGAATGTCTGAAATCAAGTAGAAATTGATACTATTTTTGTTTTTAATATTAAAATTAAGACTACTTACGACAGCAATAGCTTCAGATGTAACCATTTGTTGTGGAGTGAGAACAGCGAGGTATGATAAATTTGCAAGAACATAAATTGCAGTAACTAGAGGTAACGATATATAAATAGCACGTGGGAGATTCTTATAGGGATCACGAAGTTCTTCAGTCATAAAATTTAAGTAGTTCCAGCCAGCGTAGGAAAAAATTCCAGAGTAGAATGCAACTGATAGTTTTCCAGGATCTGTTTCTGAGTTTTCAAATGGTTTGTTGAAATTTTCAACATTGCCTATGAAAAAAAAATAAGACAAAGTAAGTACATATGTAATATGTTAAATATTAAAAAAACAAATTTTAATAAAAATCAAAATGCACATTTAAATTGCAAACAATTTTTAATGTTATTGAACATTACAGGTTGTTGCCAATCAAAAGCAGGGAGAGTGAACTCTGGCTCGCTCACTGGAAGGATTTTTACTTGCGATATACATAGGCAAGTTTAGGATTCGTAAAAAAAATCGAACTCGAGATAACAATCAGACATGACATTACGATGATAGAGAAAGCTAAAAAAGTCTGTCAGTCTGTCAGTCTGTCAGTCTGTCAGTCTGTCAGTCTGTCAGTCTGTCAGTCTGTCAGTCTGTCAGTCTGTCAGTCTGTCAGTCTGTCAGTCTGTCAGTCTGTCAGTCTGTCAGTCTGTCAGTCTGTCAGTCTGTCAGTCTGTCAGTCTGTCAGTCTGTCAGTCTGTCAGTCTGTCAGTCTGTCAGTCTGTCAGTCTGTCAGTCTGTCAGTCTGTCAGTCTGTCAGTCTGTCAGTCTGTCAGTCTGTCAGTCTGTCAGTCTGTCAGTCTGTCAGTCTGTCAGTCTGTCAGTCTGTCAGTCTGTCAGTCTGTCAGTCTGTCAGTCTGTCAGTCTGTCAGTCTGTCAGTCTGTCAGTCTGTCAGTCTGTCAGTCTGTCAGTCTGTCAGTCTGTCAGTCTGTCAGTCTGTCAGTCTGTCAGTCTGTCAGTCTGTCAGTCTGTCAGTCTGTCAGTCTGTCAGTCTGTCAGTCTGTCAGTCTGTCAGTCTGTCAGTCTGTCAGTCTGTCAGTCTGTCAGTCTGTCAGTCTGTCAGTCTGTCAGTCTGTCAGTCTGTCAGTCTGTCAGTCTGTCAGTCTGTCAGTCTGTCAGTCTGTCAGTCTGTCAGTCTGTCAGTCTGTCAGTCTGTCAGTCTGTCAGTCTGTCAGTCTGTCAGTCTGTCAGTCTGTCAGTCTGTCAGTCTGTCAGTCTGTCAGTCTGTCAGTCTGTCAGTCTGTCAGTCTGTCAGTCTGTAAAAAAATATTTTTTTATCGGTTAAAAACGGTTCCATAGAGCCGTTTTTTTCTCTTCTGATTTTCTCGTAAACGATTGCACGGATTTCGATGACAATTTTTACATAAGAGGATCTCAATATTTTTTTTTTTTTAATTTTGATTTAAGATGTCTATTAATATTTTCTTAAAATTGGCATTCAATTTTTTTTTTTTTAAACAAAGCTTGAGAATTTTTATATATATAAAATTATTTTTTTTAAAAACGGCTCCAACGATTTTCAATTTTTTTTTTCTAAAAATTCATCTTTTTTAACGAAATCAAATGGCATACTTAGTTTTGAGATCAAAACAATTTTAGAAGTTGTTTAAGCCATTTAATATTTACTTTGAAAAACTTTATACATATATGAAGCTTTAGCTTCAACATTAACCCTAACAGCAAGTACGTGCGACCTAATCGTACATTTTATTTTAATCTCATTTCGGCGATTTCAACATAAATAAATAAACACTTCGTTTAACTATTTCTGTAGGCATTTTTTTTTTTTTAATCTGGCAGTTTAGACTCTCTATGTTTTTTAAACTGACTTGTACGAATAAGGTGATAAATTCAATTTGCTTGTGCAGGCACAGATCTTTTGATGTGAGACAACCTTTACAGTAGGTTGGCTCGATTGACAGTATAGGAATGTTCGAAGGGTATTTTGTGTGACCCACCAATATCGAAAAACATTACTTTTGAAGTCATAAGTGATTGTATTGAAGATGCTAAATTTATTGGAACTGTTTGCCTTTCATAAAAAGTTATCTTTGCCAAAAACCAAGTGACGCACGGAGCGGTGCGTTAAGATTGTAACTGGAACTTCGAATAAGGGTTGTACTTGTACCCGAAAAAGACTTGATGGATTTATAAAAACAAGAATTGAGTCTCGAAAAGAAATTTTATTATAATTCTTAAAAAGATTTCAAAATTGTGTAATATTTTGTTTAACTTGTTTGTTTGTGCGCTTTTGACCTTGGTTTAAACTTTTTTGTAAACATTTCATATTCACTAAAAATGTTAAAATGTTTCCTGTTCTCAATAATAGACACTAATCTAGAAATTAAATTATTTGTGTGCAAGACATTTATCTTTTTTATGTTTTTTTTTTTTTATTAATGAGGGTTTTGGGAAGTACATACAAGAACGAATTTTTTTTACAAAATTTTAATGTACCTAACATATGGTATGTATATTTGGACTTTTGGCTTGTGGCCAAAATCTGAATTTAGAGAAAAAAAAATCGAGCTACCCTGATGTACAATAGAGTGAAAAATAGTCACAATAGTCACTTGAACATTTTTAACCCATTAAAACCTAAGAGTATTAAAAATTAAAAATATTAACTTCTCATTATGTTTTCTATTGAAAGATCGATTGAAACATTTACAAAAAACGTGTTCATCATATTTTTTTTTGTTTTCAAGTTTTTTGAACAATTAAAGGAAAAGAAATAATTGCGACTTTTGTCTATTTTGACTGTACTAAATCTTTTTACTTAATTAGATTTAAAACGTTTACGATTTCTCTAAACAACAACAATAACAGAAAAAACATGAAAAGAGAATCATGTATTTCGAAAAATTTACTCCAAGAGTGTTGATTCATGATAACACAACAATTAACAAATATATAACGCAAATTCTACAAAAATAGCAATTATGCAAAATTTGCATTTGTTACAATACATACCCATTGCCATCCAAACCAGGCCAAGAATAATTATCAATACAAGAGCTGCGACCTTTGTGAACATGATTACATTTTGCATTTTCGTCGTGGCTTTCATGCTGTAGGAATTCAGAAAAGTAAGAAAACAAATCATAACTGCTGCTAGAAGCTGCAAGGCACCATTTGGAATTTTACATTCTTCGGGGAAAAAAGGTTGTAGCACATAGGAAGCAACTGTTAGTCCCATTATTGCATTTGTTGTAGGCCTGAAATAATAAAAAAAAAAACACACACAGATTTAGAAATGATAAGACAATTTAATTTTAAAATATAAAATCTATAAAACAAATTAAATAAATAAGCCTATATCGATGGTTTCAATAATAAAGGTTCAGCCTTGCCCTGTGTTCATAGAAATTGAATTGTTCTTAAACATTATTCGGATATATGTACATACATACAAATTCATGTTTTTTTAAGTAAAAAAGCTAAGACGTTCACGTTGTTTTTAAATAAGAAACAAATTATATTTAAACCATTATTTTATTGTCAACCTCATTTAAGCACAAAAACTTTGCATTTTTTGTCTATTTTTTTATTACGTCTATTTTAAACTCTATTTATTATATTCGCGAGTAAAAGTTAATCGATATTTTAACAAATTCAAACAGAGTTATCACTGAGACGAAAATGGAGCGCAAAAACTTTTGACACCATAATTATAAGATTGGCTTTCAGAAAAACACTAAAAATTCTTAAGTTTAAATTAGATTATAGACTTAAAGCTGTCGAAGAAATATTTTTTGAGTATTTTTATGCTACCCGCCTATTTACAAAAAAAAAAAATAATTTTGATTTGCCGTCATTAAAAAAACAAAACAACCTGGTGACAAGTTTTGAACGAAATCAGTTGAGCCAGTAATGATATAAACGGAAATAACTAAAAATTATGGAAAAGCGTGTTCATCATATTTCCGTTATTCGAATTTTTTGAGAAAAACTAAAAACGCAGTTTTGCTACACTAACTTATTTCATAACATACATCAAGTTTAATCGAAATCGTTTGAGCCGTTTTCTAGAAAAATCCAATAACGTTTCGAGAAAAAACAATTACGTTATAGGGGAGGTATTCGTTCTAATCGAGATATTCAAAAACAAAAAAAAACCTTGGGAATTAAAAGAAATAATCTGTACCAAATGTCCGTCAACCCTTTTAGGCTGTGGCAAAGACGAACAGAAGCCAGACCGAAGCAAAGACGAACAGAAGCCAGACCGAAGGACTGCATGACGAAAACCACTTTTTTTAACTTTTCCATCATTGTAATGTTGGTTTTGATTAAAACCTCCATCTTTTTTTTTACTCGAAACCAAACAATATATGTAGAGCAAGTAAAAAATCAATGTTTTTTTGTGTAGGGGCGCGATATTCAGAAAACTTCTAATCGATCGTTTAAGAATAAAAGACAAAATAAGCGATATTGTCAATATAGTCCTCTAAATAGCAAGTACGAAAAAGCACGCCATACAAAGCTGCTTTTTTTTTTTTAAATAAGGCTTAACTACAATGGCCACTTATTGCAAAAGAGCAAAAGTGCAAAAGTAAAATAATTTGTTTACTTTATAGGTCCATTTTTTTGAAGAAAAAAGTACACCACTTGTTTGAGAATCTAAAATTTAATATTTTTGACATTTTTCAAATTTTTCTAAAGTTAAATAGTCAGAGAAATGAGTTCCAAATTTTCAATTTTGCACATTTTTGCAAAAAGTGGCCGTTGTAGTTAGGACTTAAATATAAAATATTTTTCAAGAACCACAGAAGAGAAGAGTTATGTACGAAAAACCATAAATTTTAACTTTTGACCATATTCAAAAAATATTTTACTTTTAGAAACAAAAAATTAATAAATTCTATTTTGTAGAGGACCACATCTGTGCGAAATAGGCAAAACAGCTTAATTCCATTTTTTTCGTTTTGAGAATATTAATTTATAATATTTCAACTTTCGCAGAGAACTTTTGAAAGCAATTAATGTTTCTTTCTAAGCACATTTTATAAAATTGTTTATTTTCTTCCTATTGGCATTAAAAATAAAATGCACGACTGAGTCGCACGTACTTGCTCTTAGTGTCGAAGTTGCTGTGGACGTTTAAGCTTCTTATATAAAACTTTTAAAAATAAATAATTTTATAAGAAACTAGTTTTGAGCTTCAAACTAATTATGCCATTTAATTTATTTAAGAAAGATACATTTTGAGAACAAAAAAAATTGGAAATCGTTAGAGCCGCTTTTTAAAAGATTAAGTTTTTATATATATAAAAATCCTCGAATCTTGTTTAAAAATACATATAGTTGGTATGCCATTTTAAAGAAAATATTAATGCATACCTAAATCCTAGATTTAAAAAAAAATACAGGTACCCGTTTTGGAAAAATTTATTTTTGAAAAAAAAATTTTAAAGATTTTTTTTTAAATCCAAAGAAATATTTTTTGGGAAATTTTGATATCAAATAATATTAAGGTTGTTAAGGACCTTCCGTATAAAAAATCAAGAAAATTGGTTCAGTGGTTTAAAAGAATGTCAAAAATTAAGAAAACGGTTCTATTGGAGGAACCGTTAGTAGAATTTTTACAAACATTTCTTTCATTACAAAAGTATGACCCTACTACCAAAAGCAGACACAAAAATTTTAATCAAAATCGATAGAGCGGTTTTTGAAAAAGTTAACTTTTCCTAAATTGTTATATGGGAGGTACCGTTAGTTTTGGTCATCGTTATGACATATCTGATTGTTATCTCTAGTTCGATTTTTTTACGAATCCTTAAACTTGCCCTAAAGTACCTATATCGCAAGTAAAAATACCAATAAAAAAATTATTTTTTTGTAGACATTTGTCCAAATAAATTGTAAAAAAATGGACTTCGTTATGAAATGTGTTGATTACAGCTAAACTATTCACTGATTCGGTTCAAGACATGTATCTCATGTAAAAGAGTAGGTGTACAATTGCACATTACAGATTCATAATCTGTTAAGAACTCATTTTTGCGAAAAATTAACTTACGTTGTTTTGTCTATCTGCCAGATATAATCTACAAATAATTACCTTTTCGCACTGACCGTTTCACGATAAATTGACAGGCATTTGGAAATAGACAACAACCATTATTTAAAGAACATTTTAATCACCGTCAAAATCGAAAAAGTAAAACATAAGTTCCGGCCTTATGCCAATCAATTGTGGTTAATTATTGAAAAACCGCGTCTAACACAAAAAATCCATCAATGTCGACTTGCGAACAGCAATTCATTCTATTGCAACCCAAACAAATATATTATCGAGTCTAAGTGTTTGATAATCTTGGCCAACAGCTATTCAGTGCAAGGCAGTTAATAAGGCAATGGTAGTTGTTGATATGGAAAAAGAAGGTTGCTTGATACACACAAAAATTCTATGAAATTTCAATGGAGACAAAGTGCAATGCAGATTATACTAGTTTTTGAAAACAAATGAAATGTTCGGCTTGAAACTAATTAATTGAAAAGAAATATACGGGTTGATTTGTATAGGTATAATATATGTGACAAAAGGCTCGAGTGTGTAGATGGGATCAGAGTAAAAATAGTGAAAGTATATTTTCAACTGCTTACTGTTTAACTGGGAGAGGTAATTATCTAAAAAAAAAATAAAATGCGCGACTGAATCGCACGAACTTGCTCATATAGTCCAAAGCTATTATGTATTAACTTAGCTTGAAAATTTTAGATTTTGGTTATCTGATGTGTTTAGGTATTTAGAGATATACACAAATAAGCAAAAATAAGAAATCATACCAAAAAGTTTAACCAAAAATTCAAAAACAAAAAAAAACTTTCAAAAAAATTACATAAAAATCATCTCGAAACCATGACGAAACCCACTTTTTTAGTCTTTTCTATCATCGTAACGTTGGTTTTGATTAGAACCAAAAAATTTTTCACACGAAAGCAATACTAGCCCTAAGGAAGTACGAATTCGTAAAATATGTATGTAGAAAAAATATAACGACAACACTTTCAATTCCTAAACCTTTATATGAAACCAGATGCTTGTTGTTCGGAATGAAATCACTGGAAACACGACGGAAATATTTTTCAGTGATGTTCGTAGGAGACATTATAACTGGACATATACATTGCCCCCTTTAAAGAACCTATTTTACGAAGGAATTGTCCCTTCAAGACCCGTGAACATTTTGTAATTTATGAACCGAATCATCGCACAAACTATGGGCGCAATAAGCCTATTTCCCGTTGCATCAGAGAAGCAAATAGTATATGCTCTAGATTAATTTTTTTCATGAACTGTTCAAGAGATGTATTTAAATCAATTGTAATTTCTCAAATTTAATGTTATTTATTATTGATTGTTTTCCTGTATTAAATTTGTATTGTAATTTTTAGTTTTTATGATTTTTATACAGCTATATTATAAAATTGATAGAATTGTTTTAAAATGTATTTTTTTTTTCTAATTTTTATAATTTTAAATCCACCTAAAAAAAATGTTGTATTATATTATTCTGTAAGAGTGTATATCTCTGATTGATGAAATAAATAAAAAATATTATGCTCCACCTTTTTGTAAAGCAAGAAATCTTTAATTTCTTTAATTTTCTTACTAAATTGAGTTACTTTAGTAAATAGTAAAGTAATTATCAAAATCAAAATTCACAAAAAAAAAAAAATAGTTATGCTATTTTTATTTTTATTTTGAACGATTTATTTTTTTCTTGAAAATATTAACTGTGATTTAATCCGGATTTGATTTTTTTTTTTCAAAATAACTTGTATAAAAAAAGAAACACAAGACCTAGTTTGGTGTGTTGTTTTTGATATATGTACATGTAATTTTGTAAACAAAATCCAATCCGGATTAGATTTGGGACAACATTTAATATTTAATTAATTTTTCAGTTTTTTGTCAAACATTAAGAAGTGGAGTAGGTAACTAAAGAATATTGGAACCGGCCGAAACTGCTCCGAAATGGATGGTTTCTTTTTTCAAGAATACTTAACAGTTAATGATTAAAAATTGCCGCTCTTATCGGATTTTTCTTTTTTAAACTAAACAATAAGTTTTTTTTATCAAAAATTTTTTATTTAAATTTTATAAAATAAACTATGCCAAAAATGTTCCAGGTCTGTTTAAGGAAAACAGGTCTGTTTAAGGGGGAATTTCTCAAAAGTTGACTCAAAGCAGAAAAAAAATTATTGAAATACAACGGCGATCGTTTCAGAAAAAATCATATTATATGTTTTTTGATAGCTAGAAAAACGTTCTTTTAATAAAATTTTAAATATAGTTAAGCAAAAAAAAAATAGTTTAAGAAAAAATGACGAAACTAAAAACTAAAAAATCAATCAATCAAAATTTTTAACAGATTTTTTTTTAGAATCTTACGTTATTAAAAACATTTTTTTCTGCCAAAATTCAATGGCCTTATTTTAAGCATCCAAATGCAGAAAATTTAAATTTCTCTTAAAAATATTAAAAAGTTACTTAATTTTTAAGGAAAAATTAAAATCAAAATAGTATTCAATTTGTATTTTTTTTTAATTTCTCCATTTACGATTTTGTATTCAACTAAAATGAAATTAAACCATTAAGTTTAGGTAGAGAAATGAACCCCAAAAAGTAGTTTATGTTATAATCAGTTTGATTTTTTTTAATTTTTTTCCTAAATTTCAAGTTTGTCTCATAGTTTTTCAAAAACCAAAAACCAATGACTATTCACAGTTCTTGAGTCAGTTGACATAAAATAAGGTACATAATTTGAAAGAAAAAATTAAATTTTATAACGTAAAATTTTGAAAAAAACACAGTTTAACAATTTGATTGAATTATTGTTTTCGAAAATCTGAAAATCAATTTTTTTAAGCTTTTTATTGGATTAACTTTATTTAATAAAATACAGTTTGATCTTTTATGCAACTCCGTTGTATTTCCATAATTTTTTTTCTGCTTTAAGCCAACTTTTAAGAAAATTCCCCCTTCCATCTGAACGGGTGAAATTAGATCCCTATTTTACAAGTTGTTTTCCTTAAACAGATCTGAGAGAAAAATTAAGATTTGTAATCAAGGCACTTGGTAGACCGTCACAGGGTGACCATTTTTTCGATTTTTTTTCGAATGCCCATAACTATCAAAATACGTGGCTACGATTGTTTTTTATTATTTTCATTATAACTGTCATCACCTACCCTCTCACCCGTTTTCGTATCAAAGTTGACTTTTGGGACAACGTTTGTAAACCTAGAATTTACAAAAAAAAAACACCCTAATATACATTTTGTATTTTTATTTTCATTTTGTATGTATATCTTTAAAGTTTACTTTATAATGTTTTGCTTAGGTGTTAAATGAATTTATCAAGTAAGAGGCACGAAACAGCACAAACTGATGTTATCAATTATTTACTAAATCCGTGTTTGCACGAGTTGGAAATCAAGAGTCAACGTCTCCAAAGTTCGTCGACACCAAATGATATTTATCCGATTTTATTTATTAAGTTGAACTGGCTCAAATGCAATAAAACATGGTGATAATTTTTGAAGTATTATAAACAGGATAAATAATAATTATTAACAATGAAAAAGCATTATAACAATGTTTAATGTCACGGTGTTCATTCACACTTGAGTTCATTTTTACTTTTTAAATTAATGGTGACAATACGAAATATAAAAAGAAAGTTCATATTTTTTGAGACCCGTGGACATTTTAAATCAGTTTGTTATTTTGTTCTTAGAAATATTGACATTTGAATGGTGAATCTCGGTTAGCTGAGAACTAACTACCTGCTAACGTTATAACTTATAAGATAACATTAAGTAATAATTTTAAAAAAAATTCCGTTTTCTAGAAAAAGTTTGTGTAGTTGTTAGCAATTAACACTTTCTTGTTAGCAATCATGCATCAAGCATATATTGATACTACAAAGTAAAATTATTGACATACTAACTTAATCATAATGAATTAGAAAGCTGTAAGCGAAAAACATGACAATATAATTGAAATCAACCGAGATTTTGGGGAGACTACGAGTTATATTAATTTAAAACTCAAAACTAGGGAAAAAAACAATTAAACACAAGATTGTACACTAATTTTTATAAGATTGTTATTAGTTGGTAGATGTGAAAAAACGATCAGAGTGCATTTCTGAACAAAAAATGATTATCTTCCATCTCCTTTTTTGTTAAATTTTTAAAACACATTTTCCTTTGGTTTCCTTAAAACTGTTTATTAAGAATTAAGTATTATATAGGTACCCTGAGCCAAAAATTTTACATATACACATACAGTAATTTATAATTTATGTATGTATAAGGGTGTAGGTACGCAGCAGAAAAGCGGTTAGCGGAACGCCAACATTTTAAGTAGTAAAATAAAATAAAAATGTATAGAAGCGGCCAGGGACAAGCAGGGGCGCCATTTTGTAATTCTATTATCGCCAAACAATATGGTCTCGACGATGGTGTTGATTTCCGTAACTCCCAAGATCACGATCGTCTCGACGATATCGTTTCGATGATTGAAAATTTGTTCTCCGTAACTCGGTGATCACCACAGCGCAATGGTCAAAATGGTTGCATTTGAACGATAGCTAAATAGGTGTGGTCTGGCTTTTACTGAAGTAAAATGTCCTCAAAAAGATAAGACTAAATTTTTGTAGGGATTGTTTATTGAATAAAAATAACTCACTCTAATTTAACACATGTTTGCAGTCTAGTTTTTCAAAATTTATCAAAAATGTTTCTGGGCCTTTTTTTTTTTATTTCAAGAAGATAAAATAAAAATTCGATTAAAAATTACAAACAATTTGAATACGACACAATCTACAATCCCAAAAATAATAATTTTATTTAGTTGCATTTTGTAATATTTTTATTGTTCAGAAACAGACACGCAAAAAAACAATACAAATTTTCATTTTTGAGAGTATATGTATATACACTGTGTGACAAAAACAGGATAAAAAAATATATACGCGGGCGGAGACATATCACGTTTTGTAGAGCTTGTTGCACTGATTACAAAACGGTATGTAAAAATTTGATAACACTCCCAAAATTAGGGGCAAAAAAGATTTTTTTTAAGGTTTGGAAAGGCCTTTTTAACAATGTAAAAAACATGTGGTGTGGTTAAACCACCAAGACTGTATAAGCTGAACAACTTCAAAAATTACATTTTTTCGTCATTTACTCAACTTCGACATCAATTTAAAGCATATGTTCTCAAAACAACATGCTGTTTCAAAAATATGTTCCAAAATAATGTTTATTTTAAAACCAAACGAGATATTTTTATTATGAAAATCGGTTGAAAATTGGCTAAGAAAAACAATGTTACCGCTTTCAAACCAGATACAGAAATTCGAACGCTTATGTACCGGAAAATTTTGGCCTTAACCACACCCCATGTTTTTTTACATTGTTAAAAAGGTCTAAATGTCTACTTTCCAAAACATTTAAAAAATCTAAAATGGGTAAAAATTGGACAAAGTTAGACTTTTTTCAATGAATGAAAGTTGAAAAAATAGCTTTTGCCCCTAACTACCCCTAATTACATACCGTTCTGTAATCAGCGCAACAAGTTCTACAAAACGTGATATGCCCGCGTATATTTTTAGTGTCACACAGGCACGTAGCCAGGGGGGGGGGGGCTTGAGTGGCTGCAAAAAAAATTTAATTGATTATTTTTCTTAACTCTTACAAATTATTTCATTTAAATTTTTAAGTGTGTGCATTTACTGCTCTGAAATTTCTTTATAAATAAATATGTTATTGAAAAAGATTTTTGTTATTAATTTTTTGTTTATTTAATTTTGTATATTGGAAACATTTTTTTCATTTTTTTTTTCATTTCATTCGCAATGCTGCCAAATGTTTTCGTTAAGTCCCGAGGCGTTTTTTTCGTCCAACTTAGCCTGGGCGTACAAAAAAACACACCTAAAATCTAGAAACATCATCTGCTTAAGCCTATTTTAGTGTGTTTTCGAGTATACCTACTTATTCTTTAGCTCTAGCGCCGAACGCAAAATTTTTAAAAATCCAAAAAAAGAAATTTGTGCGCTTTTTTAGTAATTAACATTTTTAGCAATGAAGGACTAGTTTTTCACTTTGTATTATTGTATGGTTTCGCACTTTGTTAATTTGAAGTCAAATTTCATTTTTGAAGGGCCAACAGTTTCCAAGATACAGCATTTCAAAATTTTGCAATAAGAAAAATGTATATAACAGCAAATAGTAGAAATAAACATTAAATTAAGAAATTTAGATGATTCAAACTAGTAGTACGTGTTATTGTGCCAAAAAAATGAATAAAACTGTCATAAACATTCAGGCAGGGGGAGAATTAAAAAAAATTATTTCACACAAAAAATAACAATTCAAAGACAACGGTAACACATAGAAAAGTATACTATAGATTACACTGGTCTGCAACGAAACTTGCCTTCAAACTAAAGTATACTTTTCTAAAGGATTTTGTACCGCTGAACACGAATCTGAAAATAATATGAAGATGTTAAAAACTCGTACATTTACCGTCGAATTTCTTTGCTGGTAAATACTTTATTACAAAACTATTAATGGGATGGAAATGAAATCATTCAAAAATTCGCTTTCGATGCAGATATTGCAAATTGAAATTTAGGATTTGTCCAAAATACTCTCTGTAGTCCAATTCAATCGTTTTTAAAGGTGGAAAGTTCTGAAGTAATACTTTTTATAGCTAACTTTATGTTGTTTTGGGATGTTGAGTATGATTTTTTTAATTGTTTTTGGTGCATATGCCAACATATAAGCGCTAAGACCGATAATGTAGAACAAATTAAGACAAAATTACCAAATTTATGTCTTGGCCAATTTTTTGTATGACTTCTGGATTCCTCAAAAAAAAATATGAAAAATCCATAGAAATCAGTCCTTCTGAAAAGCACAAAATATCCTTTTTTATTGGATTTTCTCTGATTACTGCCTTCTTTATACCATAATTAACTTGGCCAGTATCAAGAGTTTAGAAATAGGATGCAGTGTACATCCCAAAAAGTACGGAGTTTTGGAATTTATGGTGATTTTTTTTACATTACGGTTTAAAATGTGACTATATATTGAAGAATCAAAAATTAAAATCAATCAAAAAAAATTTACGAGATAGATTTTTTCTGAAACCAGATTTAGATCCAGAAAATTCCAATCTTAAATAAATTAAAAAAATATATGAAGGACACAAAAACTTAATTTTTGTAGACCAGTGCTATCTTAGAGCCAGAAACGAAGTGTTGAATTTTCTTTAAGAAAAATAGTGAAACAAATTCATTTTAGCTTTAAAATTAATTTTTGTATCGAATTTTTTCGTGGACTGGAAAATTAAAGGACAAATGCTTAAACAACTTAAAAAAAATATTTGAATCCAATGAAATTAGCAATTTTGAAAAGTAATAATTTTTTTAAACTACTCGCTTCACGAAGACATTTCCTGGCTCAATATGTAAAAAATTATTTGACTTAAACATCCTTTTTTTTTAAACTATAGGGTTTTAGTTCAAAATTACTAAAAGCCTGAAAATTTCTGAAAATGTCGCGTTCAAAACTTTAAAACTGCCAAAAAAAGCTTCATTTGACTAGAATTTTGCATGGTCTTCATCTATAGAATCGATAATGGGTATAAACATTAATTTTTTCAGGTATGGTTCTGTATTTTTTGTTAAATGAATTACTCGAAAAAAATTTGAGGAAAGCGACTAAAGGGGATCGATTCAAAAATTTAAAAAAAAAAAATTACAGGGAATCATTATTTAACACCATTTGGAACTGGAACTGATTTAGGACTATTCAGCATGTAATTCCTAATACATATAATGTAACATACAAAAAAAAACTAATTCTCTGTTTAAATTTTACTTACAGATAATAAAAAATTTGACACCGTCACCAAGGAAGTTCAAGGGGAAATCCAAAAAAATTACAATTTATGACTCCATGTCAGCGTTCACCTTAAAGGTGAAGCAGGCAGCTAACATTGATAGTCTATTGAGCCAAAGACAAAGAGAGTAATGCATCAAACTAAAAGTAAAACTGTAAAACGATATAAAACGTATAGGTCGGGGATATTAGACAAAAAATAGATCTAACCCGGATAAAACAGTTTACATCATTTTTATTGGTAAAAATTGTTGGCAGAAATGCCCTACTTATAACCCAAAAGTCCAAACGAATCCCATTTTCATCTTTTTACAGATAAACATTTTAACGTTAACTAAGAATTTTTAATATTTTTTTTTATTAAAATGTATATTGCTTTAAGAAAATAAACTGAGCTTTCATAATATGCCAAAAAAATTACTACTGTTTTTTTAATAAATAAAATTTTGTTTAATACACTTATGAATTCTAGATTGAAAAGATAAGGACAGTTAAATTAAAATAGAGCCAAAATCACAAAATCCCCTATGTATAACTCGAAAACTAAGCGCAAACGAGAAAATTACCTTAGCTACTCGTACTTAGGTAGTTTAACATCTTGCTTACGTAAAAACCACCCTATTGCAGCGTGAAATTACCTTAGCAAACCGTCATAATTTACCCTAGCTAAGGAAAATATTTGGTATAGTACCATAGCTACTTAGGTATTTTAACACTTTGCTTAGGTAAAAACACCCTATGTGAGGGTAAAATTACCTAAGCTACCGACTGTAATTACCCTAGCTAAGGAAAAGATTTGGTATAGTACCTTAGCTACTTAGGTATTTTAAGACCTTGCTTAGGTAAAAACACCCTATTGGAGGGTAAAATTACGTAAGCAACCGACAGAAATTACCCTAGCTAAGGAAAAGATTTGGTATAGTACCTTAGCTACTAAGGTATTTTAACACATTTGAGAAGTTCTTTGGAATTACCTAAGCAAAATAAGTCAATTTACCTTAAAACTAAGTAAGCTCAAACGGGCGCTAGCGCATAGCTAAGTTAACACGCGATATAGGTTAATTTTACATCGAACGTATGAATGATAAATGTCGAAACATAAAAGGTACTTTTTGTACGAGATTCATGGTAAAATTGCAGGCTCTCACGTGGTACTTACACCTGATCTATTATTAGAAGATCTTTTGTCTAAAATCTATTTCTCACTTTAAGTTTAAATAATAGATGCTTTAAAGTGCGCAGAAGTTATTTTTAAAATTAATAAAAAAAAGTCACTAATGTGTACAAATAAAATTATTAATTGGTTTATTTTTTTGTTTATCTCATGCAGGTTTTTGTGTTGCCTTTTTTCAAAATGAGAGTGATAAATTAGTACACCAGTATATTACGTACATACACTACACTTCAATGAATAAGTAATTTTTCCATAACTTTTGTATATCTATCTACCTATCACGGCAAATGTGTTTTTGTGCCGTTAGAAGAAATCAATATAAATTTTTCTCTCCGAAAGCTTATTATACAAACAAAAAACCTGCATCGAAACCTGTTGACTCAGTAAATGCCTAGCTAGTTTAATGTTTACGTTTTAACTAATACTGGGTGGTGTCAGTGGGGAGGTAATAATGCACTGACATGCAATTTCAATGCAACCAAGGTTGCCGCTTAACTTCAAAACCGGAGTCTAAGGTATTAATTTTTTTTTGCTACTGGTTAAAAATGTATAAAATTGAAAATAACATAAGTTGTACTCAAACAAAATAAACATTCTTTCTATCAACATTGGTTTTCTTACAAATTTGTACATGCGAATGATGGTGAATATGGTGCATTTCATTTAATAAATACTCGTGCATATTTGCAAAACTTGCAAGTATTTTAATACTATAGCTTGATATTTAACTTCCCCGTTTATTTTATTTTTGTTAACATATACCGGGAACAAGTTTTCCTACAATTGTTAGTTTTATTTCAGATAGAATTGTTTGGATTTTGATTTATTAATATGTGTAGATCTTTAATATGTAATTAATAATATGTAATAATAATTTATTCAATTATTGCTAGTTGAATTATTTTAAAGCCAATTGCTAACTAATGGCTGATCCAGGTTTTAGTTTTGGGGATTTTACAACAAAGAATTCAATTTATATTTTGAATGATTATTTTTTTTTTTTGCACTATCGTACACAGTGCTCCAGTCAAACTGTCATTTGACCTTCCACGCAGAGATACTGACAGTTCTTTTTCATGAACCGGTAGGGTTTTATTTTTTTAACATTTTTGTTTGCTTTTTGCAAATATTCCAGGTCAAGTACCTTACCTATTCCATAAATCAAGAAATTAAAAACCAAATACAATATTTTAAAAATTTTATTTCTCAATCATCAAAATCGTTCGATTTCTTGGATTATTAAAGCTGGCACTACACTAATCCTCTTGTGGAACTTTCAAAATGTTTGGCTTCCAATGTTTTTACATGTAAATTCATTTTTGGAACTCAGTATTTCAAAATTAATACTTCTAAAACACGACTCGGGATGCTTTGCAAATAATAATTTAAAAAATCGGTTAACATTTATTTGCAGTTATATTGTCTTCTAGGCATATGTGTTTTTACTGGTTTTATGAGAAATTTTAATTAAGCAGGGGAGAGTAGGCGGTAGGTGAATTTGTATCAAGCTGAAAAATGTATGTTAACATGTTCCAGCAATATGAGACAGGAATTGGGGGTATTTTGGTATTTTTTTAATGGTGGATAAAACCATTGATAACTCCATGACTACTCTAAAACAAATTATAAGTATTTCAATGTAATGATGATATATTTTCGGTTTAACAAGAAAAATAGACATGATAAAAATTAATTTCGGATTATACTGCGTTATAAAAATATTACAGAGTGCAATATTGTACTTACCCCGAACGTTTCGCAACAAATTACATTGTGCGTGGTCACAGTTTCCCGGTGACCACGCACAATGTAATTTATTATGTTTAATTTCAAGAAGAATTTTGTTTTAAATGTTGATAAATAATATCTTAAAAATGCCATGCAAAATTGTTTTGGGAAGATCTTTTGAAAATTTTACATATGTACATGTGTATTTATAAAAAGGTTTTTTTTTTAACGGCTCTAAAAAGTTTCAAAATGTGTGTCCTAAAATTTAATCTTTATATGAGCCGATTTTTCATCAGATAAACAAACAGTTGACTGCCAGAGAAATAAATTTATCATAAAATTTTGCCCCAGTTCAGATTCTTAAACAATCACATAGAAACATTGAATTTTTCAATCTCTCATTTATCATATAAATTTTAGATTGTTGTTTGTTTTTATATATTGTAAAGCTTTCCGATTTGTGAACAGGTATGACGAATAATCTTTGCTGACATTTGAAAATTTATTCCTGGAATATTTTTTAACAAGCTCTGAAATGAGCAGATAAGTTTATTCAGCTATTGAAATAATTGTTTCAAAGAATACGTAATATCTGACTTTTGGAAAATAGATCTGATCCGTTAGATCTGAAACAAACTGACTGTTAAACTGAATGTGAAACTGACTATGGAAAAAGAAACAAAATTATATAGGTACTTCTTTTTTACATACATTCATTTAAGTAGCTGTTTAAGTCATATTTTAAAATCGAGTTTTATGGACATGGAAGCACCCTTTAATTGTATAAAAATTAGTTTATGTATATGGAACAGAACGCCGGAGGTCCGGGTTCGATTCGCACCCTATACCACAATGATTTTTTCAGACGTACTGCCACTTGCGAGGAACTTACATGACCTCCAAGAGAACTGGTGTCATGAAAAGTGCATCTGAGCCGTTTGGTACCCGCAGAATATTATATGGCCCATCCAGCACGCGGGAAATGGATGAGAGTGTCAGTCACTAGGCCTTGGTTCTTCATGAGCTAGTCGCGCCACAAATTGGACGATAGCGTAAATAAGTGTCGTCAAAAATGATCCCAAAAAAGTAACTCAATGTAATTTAACTCTTGTATAATGTCCAATTTCTTTTTAAATATTGAAAAATGTTTCTGCACGAGAAGTAAAAATTGAAAATCGCTTAATAATTACAATTTATTTGCATTTTGCAATATTTTTATTCTTCAGCCACAGAAACAAAAAAAAAACAATGCCAAAAAGATGATAACCATCTTAATCTCAAATTTACTGTACCAGCAAAAAATCTTTACTATGTTTCTATTTTTTTCTAATTGGTGCCGTACAAGCCGCATTTAAAAGATCCAAGGTCTTACATGCATATAGTTAAATTATTTCAATAAAAATTGTCATTTTTGCTAGACCGATGACATTTTAACCAATTTTGATTGAGAGTGTCTGTCGCTCTAAAGAAAAAACAAAAAAACGAGAAGATAGTGATGGTGGTATAGCAAACCAACGACGATCACGTTCACGACTATCGTTTAGTCAACTATCGTTTTGTAAATTACGGAATGATCTCCCAGATAGTAACCCAGTAGACCAGATTATCTAAAAAAAAAACACGGTCATTTTGGTGTTCATAAGTTGGTTGATTGGCCTTCTGTTTTTTTCATTATGTACAATCATGTAAAATTCTCACTATCAGTCACAATATTTTTTATTTGTTTCTTTTAAACTACCTACATTATTTGTGCATATTATAATAATTCTCCGAGCAATGAATAATTTTCTCATATATACTCTTCCTACTCTAATTGATGAGTGGACTTGTAATTTATTTCGAATAATTTATTTTACAATTCTTAGTCATTAAGTGAACTAATAAAAAGAAAAAATAATTTATAAAATATTCAATTTTATGTACTCATTTTATTCGGTAAGAACCATTAGGCAGGTACATAAATGTGACTTTGAAAACGATTTAGTTCAACTATTTCGGTTGAACGGAATTTGAACCCAGTTTTAAATAACACATTTCGAAATGAAGAGGACATAACTTTAAAAAAAATTTATAACCTTGGTTTCAATTCCATTTTAATAATTCTTACCCTAACTAAATTTTTTAAAATTAAATTTTTAGCTTTAAAAACCTCATAACCCTCACGAGTATGTATTAATATACATCATATTCATGAGCTAATTATAAAATTATATATGTATGTATGGTCTGGTAATTTAAATTGGTTTGTATGTACAATTGAGATGAGTCCACAAATTAATTAAAAAAAAAAAAACAAATAAATTCACTCAAGAAAATACAAACTAGAAACTAAAGACAGGCTTTACCTTACATCAATAATTGTTCTAATATTTGTTGCTGAGACTCTTAACTGATATAAATGATTTTGTTGTCAGCATTTTTTTCGTGGAATTTGATTCAATTTAAGAAAACTGTGTTTGCTTCTCAGACATAGATAAATTAATTTGGTTTCAGTTTCTGTCGTTGGTATTTTAATTACATTGTCGCATTGTTTAGGTTTGTCAGACGCTAAAGATGTACACAATTAATACAGTTTGAATAGAAACCCGAAACTGACTTAATTTTATTGATAAGAATATAGCGTGAGAAATTAAAGAATTTTCTTTACTCTCCAAGACCTTTATTTCAAGCAAAGATAGACTGTATTAAAATACAATCCAGTATTTAAATACAATCCATAATAAATTGATGAGTACAGAACAACGTAAACGCGACCAAAAATTAATGTTGGGTTACCATGCTTTGCGTATGTTAGCTTAACACTCAGTTTAGCTGAATAACTGAATAGCTTAGCTGAAATAGCCAAAATTCTCTTTGTTTAAATGGACATGAACGTTAAGAATAGACAACGCTTTCTGCTGTTTGCATAAAATCTGTTATTTATTTTTTTGGTGCGTAATAGTCGTTGTTAACTTAGTCACATATTTGCTAAACAATCATTTTTTCAGTAAAAAATTTTTTTTTTACTAAAACAACGAAAGAAAATTGTGAGCAAGACCCTACACATATTGGTCAATACATTATTTTAAAGAAAGTGTTTTAAAGGCCGATAATTGTAACTTCATTTAAACTAAACACCTGAGTCCAATTCCCCTTTTTAATTTTCTTTAAATTAAATGGCAAGTAAAAAGACAAGCTTAAAGCTAAAACTGGTTAAATTAAATGGCAAGTAAAAAGACAAGCTTAAAGCTAAAACTGGGAAGTTATGCAGTGGTACATTTCAAACTGACTTAACGCTTTTTTTGAAGTGTCAAAGTGTGAAATAATTCTTGTTGTGTATACATCTGTGGCAGATGTGGAATAACAACAAAAGTCCATTTTTGACAATTTATTCAGCCAAAAGATCTTAAGACCACAAATGTCCATCAACAAACTATTTTTTTACTGGAATTTTGTTGATGCCAATAGAAAGATGAACAACCATTTAAATTAAGTTTTAATATTAAAACTTAAATTACTCACGAAACGAAAAAAATGGACTTAAGCTGTTCTCCCTATTTGCCATATTTTGACATTACTATCACTTTTTGGCACTTAAGTAATTGAAAAATATATGTTCTATGCCCAATATGAAGTATATCTTTTAAAATGTGGCATATTCTCTCTCGATGTATAGACATGAAATCCAATTTTTTAGAATCTTTAAACATCATAAGAAATGTATGTTGACAAACAAAAGTGTAAGGATGTTAAACATAAAGAAAAGGGTACATGCATAGCAAATGTACTATGTCAGTATTACATGAAAAAAACAGAGTTGAAATGCAAAGAAAGATTATAGGAGTTGCTTTATGGTTCTTAGAAAATCAAAAAGTCCCAAGCTTCAACCCTCAAATACATGTGTATATAGGGTGATTCAGGAGTATAGTGCCAAAAAGCTATAGCGGTTATGTTATGTTGAAATAGGAAAAAATCGTATGGGAAGGGGGGTCTATTCCCCCCGTTCAGCCGGGAGGGGCAATTTTCTAAAAATATTGACTTAATTTAAAAAAAAATTTATTAAAAATCAACGGTTACACTTACAATAACGTGCTATACTTTTTTGTAAAGGATTTTTGAAAAAAGCTGTTTTTTGAAATGGTTTTTTGAAAAATTAATTTTCAAAGTCAAAAATTTTAACTAATTTTTCTCAAAATTTTATGTAATTAAGTACCTGTGCTTTGTAAACATTTATTAATTCATACCTACGTTTACACGAATTCTATTGCTCTCTTTTTGTGTAACTTAACTGCAACGGATTTGAATAATCTTTGTCTTATTTGAAAGTTACAAGGAGTCTCCCTATTACAATTCAATTTATATCATATTCTTTACATGTGTTTTATTGTTATCTGTGATTCTGCGGTCAAATTTTGACCGCTCGGCGGTACTAGTAATACCTTTCTAGCAATTTAAGATTACTATGTTAGATTGTATGGATAAATTAATAAAAAAAAATATTTTTTTAAAAATTTAAGCCTATCTGCTTTATGGGGGCTTTCAATTTCTTTTACATTTATTTACTCTACAAATACCAATCAAAATCCATGTCTACAAACTTGACAACAGGAACAAAATAAATTATTGCACTGGAATGCTTGATACCTAAAAGAAAGACGCTGTCCTTTAAGGACAGGACATGATGCAATAATTAAATAAAAATCATCATTCAAACTAGAACTACTAGTGTATGTGTAGGCATAGTTACGAGTTAAATTAAATAAAAATAATAGTTTCGTCTAACCCTTAGATATTGAGCTTTTGTATCAAGGACAGTAAATAACTGCACCCTTTTAACAAAATGTCTGATAAGCGCTCCTCAATTGTCTCGCCACTTTTATATTACTATAGACGACACTGTAGTAACTATAAATAGCGTGCAGTTACAGCTACATAAATTAAAACTCAAAAGAAAACTCTGTCCAATTGAAAATAAATCATAATAAAGTTATCTGTTCTTTATTTAATTTATAAAGCAAATAAATTTATCAACAACAATAATTTCAATTGATCAATTGAACTTGTAGATATTGAAATTATGATAAGTTTGATGTACTTACACAAATATCATCATCGCATCCCAGAGGTACAAGAAAGCAGGTAAAGATCCAAAAGCTTCGTAGATATATGCATAATCTCCTCCCGATTTAGGAATACAAGTCCCTAGTTCTGCATAGCAAAGCGCTCCAATCATGGAAAGCAACCCAGATAGTATCCATATGACCAAGGACGTTCCAACGGCTTCCACCTCACGTATGACACCCTTTGGAGAGATGAATATACCCGAACCGAATATGATACCCAAGATAATTGCAACTCCTTCGAGGAGTCCTAGTTGTTTTTTCATTTGAACTTTCTCTGCTTGCGGTGCAGATTCTGACCGGCTGTTGGGCGCCTCGCCAAAACCCATTGAATTAGGAGGCTGCTCGACGCCGGGCGTTATAAGAGCTATTTCACTAGGCGACGGAAGATCTTTCGTAGCCATGGCCTTACGCTTTGACTATTATGAACACGCGACTTCACAACTTGACGACTGTCCGCGAATGAATGATGACGATTTTAAATGAATGCGAATTCAGTAGTGAGAAGCAAAAATATAATATTCTCTTCTCCTCGTGTTTTTCTTTTTGATATGAATTTTATTTACTCAAAGCATGTCGTTCACTTTAACTGAGCGCAAGCGGCAGTTTATTTTATAGATTGAGGTTAGATTTGACTAGAACTTTATTAATCTATTTATATTTTACATATGAGAGCATGTACATGCGTATTTTAATTTTTGGTTTATTAGTAACTTGTATTTTAATTGCGAATAATTTATTAAATAATGATTTTTTAATGTTTTTCTTACAAAATTATTGAAACGAATATCATTCTGATTTCTACATCCTGCAGTACACTTTAATAATATATATATGAATAAGTATATAGCACATTTTAGGATTTGACATTTAAATGACATTTTGTATATAGACATTGCAAAAAATGACAGCTTTATTTTTTTTGATGCGTTTACATATGAAAGTTGTTATAGGCGTTCGATTATGTCATTTTCCTTTTGCAAGTGAGATGTGTACGAGACATTTGCATGGAATCGGAGCATGCGCAAATGAGCGAACGTAAAAGTATTGCTGGTTGCTGTCTCTATTGTCGTTTTCGATTTTAAATCTGGACCGCTTCTGGGCGATCTCTTTTTTATTGGCATAGGATGACAGTTCTTCTTCTGGATAGAAGAGAAATTCGCTTATGAAATCAAAACCAGAAGCACTCATACCTATAATTTATTTATTTATTTCGTAATATTGTTGCAAAATCTGGTTGGTGTGAAAAGGCTATTACATAGAGACAGCAAACGTCAATACGTTTACGTTAGTTCGTTTTCATATGCGACGATTCGTCCCCTGGTTTTGTGACTGTTTGCAGAACTTTTTCATATAAAAAAGAACCAAAAATTACAAAAGACAAGTAGGTGTGAATCCTGCTAGAAATCGAGAGTCGGAAAAAAAACTGTACTAGGCAAATGGGACATGACATCTTACTTATGCACAGACAATTTGACTGCATTTTTCATTTTTTTACATTTTTCAGTGATCAAAAAACTCTCTTCAAATACTGTTGTCATTTAAACGTAATAGTTATATTTTTAAGCGTTTAATTATCTTTACTTGCTTATTTGTTTGAGTAGAGTAATTTATATACTTTTTGATTTCGGTTTTACAATTATTAAGCCTCTTTTTCCAAGAAATTCATCTTATGTTAACTTTTTTTTAGAAACTTATGCCAAAAAAAAACCTCGCTATTGAAAAGCCAAAACAAATTCAGTCGCCTTAAGATAGATTATCTTTTCATAGTCAACAAATTTAAATATATTTTATTTTAATTCTGGTAAAAATAACATTTTATATCGATTTAAGATATTATACCTTATGATAAATTGATAATTTTGTACATAAGATGAAATATAATTTCTCTTAGTAGGAAGGAATGAGATAGAAAGATGCTGGTAGGACACAAATGTGCGGCTTAATGAAGGCAGTAAGAATAACTTAAAAATTCGTAAAACATCTTAAGTCGACTTAAGATACCTTATCTTTTCAGTTGAGTTTAGTACTGCTGTAACGGTGCCACTTGGTGCCGATTTGAGTACTTACATTTAGGCCGATATTCATTAAGCGCTCATAAGTTATGAGCGCTCATAAACCTATTCACCAAAGAATATTAGTGACTTATAAGTGGTCTCAAGGAATGGTAAGGAATGGGTGTATATCACATCTACAGTGTATAGCAGTGCGGCATCAATTTGTTTGGGTGGCTGTCAAAATTAGATATTAAGATGCCTTTTTGCCGAGTACACAGTTAACTATACTTTTCACAGTTCCGTATTGTTTCATTTACAATATTATGCTATGCAAAGTGATGTTAAAAATATAAAGTTAATATCTTAGAACCATTTAAAATTGTTTTATAATAAGTATTAGCAACAAAAATAATATTTTTAGCAACAAAAATATACTTTTTCATCAAAGCAACCAATTAAACTTTAGATATTAACATTTCAAATTACGAATTTCAGGTTCAGGGGCGCACTAATTTTTGTTTGGTGGTGGTAGGGCGCTGCAACTTAATAGCGCCGAGTTGTGTAATTTTTAGCAGTTTTTTATTTAATTTTAAAGTTTTTGGGAATGACATTCTTGTGCATCTACAAAATACTTTTAAGGGTTGCATTTGTAAACTTTTATTAAATTTCAAGATTCCAATCAGGTGAGTGTTTTTGACAAAAAACATAAAAATCGTTTTGACACGGAGTGGGCGCATTTCGTGAAAATATGTGAACTTATCAAAAAGAAAATTGAGAGGGATCGAACGTCTAATTAACATGTAAGTTAGAACTAAATAAAATGAAGCTTGGAGCCTTGAGAGTTGCCATACAACTGCACTCCGACCCTGTGTAAATGCATTTGTGTTTGTGCAACTCACACTACTTTGTGAAGTGCCGCATTTTGTTTGCTAAACACCCCTTCCTGTATTTCTTATTCTTAGGTGGCCTCGACCACTCACAAAGCTGTGAGCACGGTTGCCACTCGCATAAAAAATTTCCTACCAAAGTTTCCAAAAAAACCTACCAATTCAAAGAAAAACCTACCCAACGAAAATTTTCGATTTTAAGAGAATGAATTCTTGCTAAAAAAAAACAACAGCAATTTTATACTGATATTTTATTGAAAAAATAAAAACATAAATTATTGATTAATATTAATACTAATTCACAGTTCGTTTTTTTTATTTTAATCACAAAATCAAAACTAAGTCTAATAATTGAATCATAAATTATTACAAAATTAATACTTATTTGAATTCAGTTCTTTTATGTTATCACAAAATCATAGTAAAGTATAACAAGGTACTTATAAAAAATAAAATAATAAAATCAATAACAAACTTAAAATTTTATGTTTGGTACTCAAAACATATTAATAATAATAAAAATAAATTAAAAATTGCCACAAATAAAGAGAAACAAAAGCTTATACAACGTACAGTAAAGTACATATGTACATAAAAAGGCAGTATTGGCATTTAAAAATAGTGTTTGGCTGACCAGACATAATGCGCATCATTTTTATCCTCAACAGCCAACTCTTTTGCCAGCATAATGCTGTTAATAACATTAAACCCCAGTTTATTTCTAATGTTAAACATGGTGAAGGTGATGAACCATCCCCGACTTCAGATGAACCATCCCCGACTTCGCCACTAGAAGAAGTTTGTTTTTCTTTGCTGCAAACATGTTTAAATTTAGTTTCATAATTTTGTGAGTAAATCCGCCATTTACCTGCTTGAAGGCAACTTTATTGTTTTGGATGTGCTGGCCTTCGAAGACGAATCGTCGATTTCTCTTTCAGGTTTTCTTTTTTTTCGTATTATAAATCTAACAAACAAATTTCGTTTAGTACTAATTTATAAAAACTTGTACTATTTATTCAATAATATATTTACCTATCCATGTTTTGTTTGCAACAAAATCCAATCGAATGAAAATCAAGAATGTGAAGTTAGTGTCAACACAAAACATGAAAATGGATGAGTTCAGACACCAACAATGAGGATACTGCGTTTACATACACTAGTTAATATTATTACTCTCGGTTTAGATGGGCACATTTGTTTGGCACATTTGTTTGGCACAAAATATTTTGGGTAGATTTGACATCATTACAATTTTTTTGTCAATTATTAAAAATAAAATTATTCTAGAATTTAGAATATTGGAAAAACCTACCAAATTGACTTCAAACCTACCAACCTACCCAAGGTAAAAAAACCTACCCAGTTTGGTAGGATCCTACCCACTCCGGCAACCGTGGCTGTGAGTGCTTATTCCGAAAACTCCGATGTGTGCTCTCATAACTTATGAGCGCTTGCTGAATACTGGTCTTAGTATAACAACCATGTGCTTCCTAATTATGATGAGCTAAATGGCACTGGATCCTAACTACTACCAGATTGGTAGTACTAGAGCTTAGTACTAGTACCGAATTGACTACTAACTAGTACCTTACAGCTCTGTTAAGATATTGGTTGTAGATAAGTACATATTTCACCCAGAAATGTTTTTAACTTAAGTTTAAAGAAAAATACTTAAAATAATAATATTTGTAACTTTGCTTCAATTTATTCAAAATCACAATAAAAGGGAATCCTACTTTTTGTCTGCCTTTAGCTTGGAGCTAATCATTTCTTTAAACTGTGATAGGATTTTATTCTCACGCTTCTGTCTCTCTTCCTTGCTGAACATGGCCAAGGCACGCTTTTCATCAGCCGAATATATTTGATTTTCCTTACGTATTCGGACTGCTTCCATGCGACGATGTCTAAAAATGTACCATGAAAATATACAATGATTGCAAAAGTTGTATTTTCAAACATACCTGCTTCCACTCATGACATAACCGACCGACTCGAACGTAGCAATTTCGTCTGAAGTCAAACCAATTTCTCCTCGGCGGGGTATTCTCTTGCCATCAGCAATATACGCTGCCATTGCAGCACCTTCTCCCGGTAACAGGGCATGGCCGAAATCTTTTTGAGTCAAGCCGCTAGTTTGGCGAAGAGTAGGCCCAACATCCTCGTTCAGATTATCTGCTTCTGTCACCGAGGATGGAACAGCAAACTCATGATCCGGTTTCTTCAAATTACTCTGCGCATCTGAATTTGCTTGTGTTCTTTTACTGTCTTTTGTCTTCTCAACCCACAGCTCCGTGTCAGAGCCTGAACTCGAGGAACTACTGCTACTTGATGAACTACGTTTAGATTTTTTCTTTTTGATCTTTTTGGATTTCTTTTTCTTGTGTTTTTTTGATGATGAACTGCTCTTCTTGTGCTTCGACTTCTTTTTCTTTTTTTTCGAGATGCTGTGATTCTTTTCATCAGTTTTTCCTGGATTATCATCGTCATCAGAGTAGGTTAATGGTCTTTGCGGCGATTTTCCCCAGACTGTGGATATTCCTTCTTCTCCTATTGTTTCCCTTTCTACACGTCGGTCGTCCATAAAGTTGTCTTGTCTTTGTTGTCCTGGCCTTCGTTCGTACTTCGGTTTATATCGATCATTTTTTCTGTGGTGGTCACGATCATTATATGAAGAGGATTGTCTGTCGAAGCTTGGTGACCTTCTCTTGGACCATCTTCCCGAACTTTCGTGGTCGGCATCCTGGTCAACTCTGCGACTACGTTCTCGGGCAACCGAGAACGCTGGACTTCTACTTCGCGAACGCATTAGGGATTTGTAATCACTAACGTTTCAATTGAGAGGTAATTAGTTCTTATAACTACGTTTTAACTGTACATCCTCGAAACTAGATTATATTTTTTACTGTAAAATGAATCTATAGTTTTATTTTTTGTATCGAGGACAATATTTTGAATCCTGAGTTTATATAAATGTATATTAACGCATAAGTACACACAAACCAATTTTAAATACAAATTTCTATACTCTTCAAAATAATTAAGATCTCTATTTGGTTTTTTCCATTTTATTGTTTCCTCATTCATGTCATATTTGACAGATGTGTGGTAGCTTGTATGGCTTGTCGCTTGTGGCTCCATTTGTTTGCTTAATTAGGTTCCTACCACGTTACTACTATTTAAGGAACCCACATGAAGCAATTCAGCATTGCGCGAGACGAAATTATTTCTCCAATCTTTCGTAATAGCCTCTTTCGACTACGCCCTAACTGAGATAATTTAGCAAATCTGATACAAAATGTGTTTTCATTGCAAATTATCTCATTTCATTTGATAGCTCATTTGCTGTTTTCTTTCTAGACCTCTTTGTGTATGGGATGCGTTCATAAATGTTTTCGTTAATTTCCAAGCTAATTTCATGCAAATGAGGTGGAAATTACCTCATTTCGAGTTGAGAATTTGTATGAGAAATTATCTCATTTGGAAGCAAGTTTTCTAGATTTCGACTAAAAGAACGTCTATGAGAGAGTAAAGGCTTTTCCAAACCAAAGTCTCAATCTGTTACGCAACGGTGACACACTAAGAAAAAATATTGTTTTTACACAGTATCATATGGGAGTACCCACAAAGCGACACAGCAACAAAGGGCTATTATATGAAAAACGCTTTGTGGCTTCTTGCATTTGGTGTGGGTATTCTCATATACAACGAAATCGTAAACTATGCTTGAAGCCTAGTATCCAAAAAGTCGAGAAATCTTAAAAAATCTTGTAAAAAATAATAAAACAAAAAACAAATAAAAAGTTAAGAATGTGTTCTTCTGGGGGATAACTTGTGTTTATAGCAGTGAAAAATGTGTGGAGACTTCTCAATAGCTTTTTTCGCTGTCGATGAAGTAAACGGAGACACATTGCATGTTGTGAACATTTGATATTTCTCGCAGGTACACACTTCAAATGCATACATTTAAGAAAAAACACACATTACATTAGAGATTCAGACTTTTTTTTGTTAAATTTAGGCTAGATTACAGTTCAGCGTGCAAAAACAAAAAACAAAAATCCAAAGCTAATTTTAGTCTGTTTTGGGCATAATTTTGTTCCATATTTTGATGTTTATATTTTCAAATCACAGTAACTTTTTTTCCTATATCAATTGCAATTTTGTTTTTTTTCCATGCAACAACATTTTTGCATGCAAAAAACCAAAAAAATGCATTCTTATCCCTTTGTATAGATTGGTTACAAAAAAAGTATCCTTCGTGTTATCTGAAATATGACAAACAAGTTTGTATTTTTATGTAATAAAAACGATGGACAGAAAAGACACAAAACAGTTTTGTAAATTTATTTTTTTGTTTTTGCGCTGAACTGTAAATTAGGCTTTTAGTTCAAGCAAAAAAAAAAATAAAAAAAAACTTGGTAGGCATATACCACAGTACACATAATAAGGTAGTAGGGGTATTCATGAAAACTGGTAAACTTTTCCATCTGGTAAAATGGGAAAGTTTACCGCATGGTTACTGTAATGTTTTCTGGGTTCAAAATAAAACTTGTTTCTACTTTTCTAATTCACTTTTATTTATTCAGCAGCGTACTAGGCTTAAGCAGAGTACGATGGTGATTCGAAACGAAATTTTTCGTTTGTCTCCACCAAGAAAAGGAAAAACATTTTTTTTTCGTTGAATTCTTAATAAAATAATCTGCGTATGTATTCAAATATGGCAGACATTCTCGAGGATAATTGTCATAATTTGACAATCAATTTTTGACAACCCCAGGAAAATTACCTTTAAATATTATGTGTACTGTGGAGTGTGGGCATATACAAACATGCTAAAAATTCAAATTATTGTGGCTTCCCTTGTGTGAGAGTGATTCGCATTTAGCATGCGAAGTAAATACTTCACCGCTCGTGAAGAAAAACCCTCCAATTGATTTCTCCACACAGCTTTACGAGTAGATTCACGGATGAACTAATATACAAATTTGTATGGATTCGATACTTGTATCACAACTGAGTACTATCTAGGCTTTAAACTTTTTCGTTTGTGATTTCGACGTGAGATTTTTCGAGATTCTTCGTTTCGATTCAGCAGGACAGCAGCGTACTGGGCTTAATAGAGGGTTATTAGTATAGGCTATCCTATAGGAATGTGAACGCACCCACGCGGTTACTGAATTCATTCACTTTTCTTATCACGAAGTAAAACACAAAACAAACTGTCAAATTGATAAGAAAAAAATGGCAAATAAATTTCGAGCATAAAAATACAGAAAAACACTTCACAAAAAAAACTCAAGATAAATAAGAATGAGTACAGAAAAAATATAACTTTGAACTTGGATTATACAAAAAAAAAAGCACAATAAAATCTAGAATTCTAATTTTAAATAAAATTTGTAAAGTGCTTGACTAGCCGCCGACGTCATCAACAGATATATACCTACATACGTACATAGTATACATTTTTTCAACTGTATTTATATTAAAAACGAAACAAACCTTTGTTGAGAATACAAAAACAAAAAAAAAAGCTTAATCACACTACAATTTTGTTAAAACTGTTTTTAAATAATATATAAAACAAAGAAACAAATCTAATTGGGACGACGACGACGACGAATATTTTTCCATCGCGCATTCAGTTAGTGTTTTCGTGTCGATTTGGACGGTTCGCTGAACAATTAGAAATTATTTTTTTGAAAACTTGATTTGATTGATAATTTATAAAATAACAACAATATGTCCGAGAAAATTTCCGTTTGCATTGTAGGCTCAGGAAACTGGTAAGACATTAATTCCAAATAATGTAAAATTCACAGATATTGATAAACTAAACTGCTAGTCTTTTAATATGTAGGATGTGTCGCCTAATCGTCATTATATAACACTCATAGTTCTTTATAATTGCAGGGGTTCAGCAATTGCTAAAATTGTTGGAGCAAATGCAGCTAAATTGCCACAATACGATGAAAGAGTTACAATGTTTGTTTATGAGGAAATGATCGATGGCAAAAAATTGACCGAAATCATAAACACTACTCACGAGAACGTTAAATATCTACCTGGGCATAAGTTGCCACCCAATGTCGTAAGTAGTGTTTTTTACGTTTAGTCAATAAATGTTAATAAATATTAAAATAATGTGGGAAGCAAAAATAAAAAGCTGCACATCTTTATTATGCAAGGAGGGTGTTTGTGTATAGAAGATGCATCTGAGCATCTCTGAGGAGATGGCATTGGCAAAGCATGGTCATTAGCGTGTTTTTTTTTCTTTTTTCTTACGTAAAGGTTATCTAATTCAAGAATAAGTGAATAAGAATAAGTGTCTTTATTCTTTTCAATTATACAAAAGAAACAGATTGCTGTAAACTGACAGGAAAGTGCAAGGTCAATTGAAGATAACATTAAACTACAAAGATGATGACAATGTTAAGAGCATAGAAATAAAAAATAAGGACTCTATTCTCATTCCTTTCATCAGTAAAGCTTTTTTACTTCCCAAGTAGGTACCAACTGATCGTTATTTAATTTTACAGAACTTTTTGGTCTTTGGCCCTTAATAAATGATAAGATAAACTTTTTCAATCATTGTTTTCCTATTAACCGGGAGCTTTTTTTCGCAACCGTTATTGATTATTTCGGCATTATGGAAACTTGTTTTTCGTTAAAAATGACAGTGACATTGACATTGATTTGATTCATATAAACCAATCACGGCCCCAAAACATGAAAACTTTAATTTGAAGCTATGTGTGTATGACTTTTTGTCAATACTTTTTTTAGGTTGAATACCTACGTATTTCTTACGGAAATTTGTCTTTAAAGCAAATACCTACTTTTTTAGAACAAAAAATACAGATTGAGCATCGAAATTATTTTTTTTAAGAAAAAATTACAATATAACAATCTGGCTGGCGACGTTCCAAGTGGAAAACAATCATACAGTGTTATCATGCTCGCGCTTTCCTATCCGGCCATGAATTTATTCGATTTGCCGATTTGGTTATCTCTTCTTTCCTTACAGAAAAAAATGTGTAAATATTTGCACAACAAATTTTATAAGTACGTTATTTAAAATTGTTTTAGACAATAAAGTTAATAAAGATAGTACTCCGTATACAAATGTACTTGAATAGGTATTCAATTTTATTAAAATACCTACCCGAAGTTACAACGTGTTAGATATTTGATAACCTATTAGCATGATATTAAAATGTATTGATTTCTTAAATCTCTACTTTGATAAATCAAAAATATTACCACCCTTATTGCGGTACTTCGGGTGTACTTTTTACTTGACAAATATAAGTTTCATGTCCAAAAAAAATTCGAGATTTTACATAAAACTAACATCATGTCTGTTCGTTTGAAATTTGGTACAGAAAATGTGTACGTAGTTTTTTTTTGTTTTTTTTTTTTTAATATTTCGTCTAGAACAAGTACCCCCATACAACATTTTTTTTTAGAAAACGACTCTAACGATGTTGTGTATGTAACACGGAAAGTTATTTATTGGTATTTTATTTTTTTTTTTTTAATTTTTGAATATCTTATGAACGTTTAACTGCCGGACACTTGAATATATCCAAAGCTTTGTAAAAATTGAAGTTGAGTTCTCTTAGGACACAGTGGTAACACTTGTTCAAACAAACCAGACTTAGAGAAAACAGACCTCTCAAAACTATCATTCCTTTTAAAAACACGTTTACATTAAAGTTCTTTATATTCTTTAAAAGAAACCCTAATATATTTTAGTTCATCAATATACATCCAGTGGCTTGAAATAAAAAAAAAAAAAATGCAAGGAAGAAGCTGTTTTTGCAGTTTCTAATCTTTATATTTATGCCTTAATACAAATTCTTTTGCCTCGTTTTGACTAACTTAACGACAATGGATTTTAATAGTTTGTGTTTTATTTGATAGGTGTAGGCAGTCTCCTTACTAAAATTTAGATTTAAGTGGTAAAATTTTGACCACTCGGCAATACTGATTGAAATAAACCTTTAACTATATTTATTTTTTATACAATTTATAATGATGAGTACTTCTATCTGGGTTAAAAATATTATCATAAAATCTATTCGGTATCAAATTAAAAAGTTTTGACAATGGAATGGAGTCAATGAACTCGTCCTTGGTATTAATTTTGTTTTCCTAACTCATACATATATCTTCCACGAAACGATACAATTTGTGCTTTTCCTTTTTTAGAAATGTAATAACAATAATTTTACCCAACGGGGCCTTCCAAGTTAAATTTGTTTTTAACAGAAAAAACAACCCTATCAGCTAGGTTCCACATTGCACTTTCACTCGAAATGAAATCAAAATCCATTTGAAATATAGAACAGGCGTCTAAGGTAAAAATAATTAATTAATGATTTTTTTTTTATTGGTATCGACTCAGAATGTCATCCTCTATAGCTGGTCCAAAGACTCCCAAAATCATGTTATTGGTTTTTTTTTTTTTAAGCCTTTTGACCAGCTATAGATGCATTCTGTGTCAATACCAATTAAAAAAATTCATGAATTATTTTTTTACCTCTCCATACAAAATTCCTATCTTTCCTCGTCTAATATGAAGGTATCAATTTCATTTCGAGTGAAAGTGAAATCTAGAACATAGCTGTATGTCTCCTTGCGGTTTGGTGTTAGGGCTGTGTTTTTTACAGTTTGCATCTTCCCAAATGTCAGCTCTCCGTATGACACGTTTATGGTACCAAAACCTAGTTGTAACTTGTAACACCCGATTTAACCTTAAGTTTTTCAGCAGAGTCGTGTCAATTCAAAGCAGCTCTGAGGCTTGCTCTTCTGTCGAGGGCTTACGTGGCTCGGTTAGTTCCGTTTTATATGTTTTCCTATACCCGGAGACTTTCTTCAAAAAAACTGTTTGTACCACCGTGGCTTCTTCCTTGTGTGTTCTGCAATTTTGTGGTTTGATAGTCCCGACTTTCTGAAAGCTTGCACTTTCCATCTTTTTTCTGGATTCCACTTTTAAAATTTAACGTTTAAAAGCTTTTGAAAATTAAAAGTACAATGACTTAAAAATAATCACAAGGCTTGAAGGCTTATTATATATACATATATTCAGCTGATCCGAAAAATACATTGTGAATATGAATGAACTTAATACATATTATGTTTTAATAATGTAACTGACACCTGCTTCAAGCAGGTGTCACCAATGCGTCCGAAGAAAACTCAACTTAGTGTTGGTTTTATCTATTTTTTTCTGAAAAACATTTTTAAAATATCATGTTTGAAAACAGTATGGAATTTCATCACACATTCACATAATTTGACATAAATGTTTATATTTTGTAAGACAGTGAAAGAGGCACTTGAAATAGTAGATTCTAGTAGATTTTTAGTTGTTAAAAAAAAAAATACAATCCAAATTTTTCTTCAAACGAGTAGAAGTTATTAATTGCGCAATAAGATTTAAACATAATTGAGTTTTTTTTATTTAATAATTTTAATTCTAGAAGTTTTGACTTCTCACACTTTTAATTATTTCATTGAAGGTTGTATTTATCTGAATGTCTATTCTAGAACTTTTCTTTTAGATCGTTCTAAAATTATAATCTACAACATGAAAAAGAAGCAATATTACCTAGAGAGATGCGGAAGGTGGAAATGTGATCCAATAAATTTGGTTTAAAAAAACCAATTTTTAATCACTTTAGAAGCAAAGAGATTTATAAAGCAAATTACACTCGTTTATCGGTGATAAAGCACAACACCACATCACAGTTTAGCCACCTCTCATCATTTTTCAATTGCATTCGTGTTACATAATATGAAATGCACTGCACATGCATACTTCAATTTTTAAATTTATGAAACTTTTTGTTATAAAATTAAAAATATTTGTTTATTTTGCAAATTTATTTCTTACAGGTAGCCGTTCCTGATATAGTTGAAGCAGCCAAAGTTGCCGACATTCTTATTTTTGTTGTGCCACATCAATTTATTCGTAACTTCTGTGCCAGTCTCTTGGGTAAGATTAAGCCAACTGCCGTTGCCATTTCACTGATTAAAGGCTTTGACAAGGCCGAAGGTGGTGGTATTGATTTAATTTCTCACATTATAACCCGACATCTCAAGGTATGTTTCTAAAATATTTTCCAGAAATTAATTTTTATAATCAATTAATGTATTAAAGATTCCATGCTCTGTTTTGATGGGTGCCAATTTGGCCAATGAAGTAGCTGAAGAAAATTTCTGTGAAACCACTATTGGATGCAAGGACATCAAATATGGCAGAATTCTCCGAGATATTTTCCAGGCAGATCACTTTAGGGTTGTTGTTGTTGATGATGTTGATGCCGTTGAAGTTTGCGGAGCACTTAAGGTATGGAATAGTGAATAATGCAAGGTTTTATTTATTTATATTTGTGCATCTTAGAATATTGTTGCTTGTGGTGCTGGTTTCGTCGATGGTTTAGGCCTTGGTGACAACACAAAAGCTGCTGTCATTCGATTGGGATTAATGGAAATGATCCGATTCGTTGACATTTTCTACCCTGGTAGCAAATTAGCCACATTCTTTGAAAGTTGTGGTGTAGCTGATTTAATTACTACTTGCTATGGTAATTTTTTGTAGGCATTTCTGCTTTGAGTTGTCTCATATTTTATTTTTATTTAAAAATTCAGGAGGTCGCAACCGAAAAGTATCAGAAGCTTTTGTAAAAACTGGTAAATCAATCAAAGAACTTGAAGTAGAAATGTTAAATGGACAGAAGTTGCAAGGGCCGTTTACTGCTGAAGAAGTCAACTACATGTTGAAAGCAAAGAAAATGGAAGAGAAGTGTGTAGTTTGTTAAACCGATATGGTTTTAAACTAAATACCTATTCATTTTTTGCAGATTCCCCCTTTTCACTGCTATCCATAAAATCTGTATAGGTGAACTTAAGGCAACACAACTTATCGACTGTATACGTTCACATCCCGAACACATGTAAGTATACTGCTAGTAGATCCAGATTAGGTTTTGTAGTCCACTTAAATATTTATTGTAATATTCCTTGCCGCCTTTTGTTTTAAGTTTCTATTATTTCAAAAAATTTGTGTATACATATATAAATAGAGTATGTTGAAAATGAATGTATATTTCTTTACTTCTATTTGCATGAATTTACTTTCTTATAATTATGTAAAGTCTTGTTCAACTTTTGTATTACTTTTTACGTAATATGTTGTTTTTATTTTTTGTTATTTTATTTGTTATTTTTTTTTTCCTCAAATTGCAACTATCTCAACTAGTTAAATGGTAACTATTAAAACAAAAATGTACAATTTTATTAATAAAAAAAAAAAAAACAAAATTATTCATGTTTCATTGAAAAAAATGAAAATCTATTTTATGCATCTGCTTCATTCTTGTTTCCTTTCCGTTAAACATGTTATTTCATTTTCCTCTATTTTGTGTTAGATGTTTTATTTCATAGCATTGCACTTTTAATATTTTCAATTTAATTTTGTCATGAGATGTTTGTTTTATTTTACAGAAATAAAGTAAAATATATCGAAAGGTTGAAGGTTCTTAAAATTATAATACGTACATATATATATTACATCATTATGCGTTTGTATGTATGTACGTACATTAGTTTAATTTTCTGTCTGTAAAGCAAGAAAAGAAAAGAGAAGTTTCGAAAAAAGCACCCTAATGTAATTGCTTTGCTTGGTTTTGGGTTGAAGTGTTGAAAGAAAGAATAAGTTTTTCAAATCTTTTAAAATGTGCAGAAATATTCATTCTTCAGAAAACACAAAACATACAAATTAATTTTAATGCTAATGGGATAAAGAATATAAAAAAAAAATCAAACATAGTTTTTGGAGGTGTAGTTATTTTTTTTTTTTTTTGCCATAGATTAATAATTTCAATATTTAAAGTAGAAGACTAAATTATATCATGATGTGCACTTGCGTTTTTATTCGATCAAAAATTGTGTAAAATAAAACAAAACACATTATTATAAAAAAAAATTATAAAAAATCAAACAAAAAAGTCGGAATGCAAGTTAGGTCGTTGTAATAGACACGAAGTAGTGTGCTTTGAAGATTTGTGACACAACATTATGTTTAAAACAGCGAAAGTACAAAGATACAATCTTCTTCTTACTACTTTTGGGAATGGAGATTAAAAAAATGTGAGTATGTAGTTTTGTAGGTTCATTTTCCTGATAGATAATGTAAAAGTATGGCAGGTTTATTTTGTCACCGGACGCGACTACGCGGGGTTAAAAAAATGTGATTTTCCAGTCACTCTGTAAAGGTAGAATATTTGACTTTATGCTCTGTCATTTTCCCTAAGCCTGAAGACTTCAAACTTAAGAAACCAATCAGTAGAACAACGCAGAATTTTTATCAGGGGGAGCAAACTCGTTCAAGAACGAAAAAATTGCATTTTATAGAACAAAAACTAAAAAAACTGTATGAGCATAAGAAATTTATGGAGGGCAAGCGCCCCCCTACCCAACGTGTGTACGCCCTTGGGTAGAACTCAAGATATAAGCTCATTTGTAGATATTTTTTTTTTTTTTTGTTTGTTTGATTTATTACAACTCTCCAAAAAAATCTTAAATGGTTTGTTTAAAAATCTTGATTGGATTTTCAAGTATGAACTCTTTGGGCTCAGAGAAAATGACAGACCATAATATCAAATATTAAATGCAAATTAATGCACACATACATACGAAGACTAGAAAATGTATTTTTTTGGCCCAGAGTAATTGCGTCCCGCACCAAAATAAGTGCCAGACACTAACATTATCTATCAGAATACATGAACCTACATAATTCCATACTCACATTTTCCATTCCCAAAATAAGCGGACGGATCTTACACTATCATGGATCTTCAATAGAATTATTTTCCAGGGAACAAAAAAAATGAAAGATAAATTTCTCTGGTAATTATGTTCCCGATACTAATAAATTGGCTCGGTATTTACGTTCCCAAATTTCTTACGGGGGAAACATTACCAGGATTTTTTTATTCACGATGACCTCCAAATGGGTGCGTTCAAACACCTAACAAAAAGATATTTCAGATACGGGTATCCGAGATCACATATCCGATACTTACTTCAACGCATCCAATATTGTGTGACACATTTACCAAGTTTTTCGTTCCTTATTATTTGTATTATTTTTATAATTGTATCACAATTTTCATTTGACTTTTCTATTTTTGTATTTATCAGATTTGTTTACTGTTGATTTCTAAATTTGTGTTGTGTTTACCCTACCATAATGAAGAAACAAAAAAACATTAGGTCTGTTCCACACTCTGCTTGCTGAATCTCGAATTGTGCCGAATAATTGTGTTTTACTCGAATCAAGCTCTTATAACTGTATAGTATTATTTATCTATTTCAAGACTTTTTAATTCTTACTGAGAACAGACTTTTAATTCGGTTAGTTTACACTTTTTAGAGACATATTTTCTCCGCAACTGATTAAGATGATGTAACGGATTTACCTTAAAAAGTCAGACTTTAAGTGAAGTCAAATTTATATGGTTGGCAATGGTACGGTGGATGTAGTGCTTGATTGCTGACTCAGAGTTATGGGGTTCAGGCACCAACCTGGGAAGCAGTTTTTTTTTTCTTTATCCCCCAGCTTTGACTTGACGCCACCCATGGGATTTTATGAGATGATAACCATCTTAATCTCAAATGTACTGTACGAACAAAAATTCTTTCTTATCTTTCTATTTCTTCTTAGTAGTTCCGTGCAATCGCATTCAAAAATTTATTATTAGTTAAATTGTTATTATTATAATTAGAAAAAATCGGGAGTGCATAACATTAGGTCTGTTTCTTCACTCGCCCGCGGGATCCCAAAACTACCCAAAACGTGTTTCTTTACTTTTTTCTGGCACGAAAATGCCAGAGCTTTTGACATTTTTACTTGCGATATAGGTATTACATATATATCAAGTTATGCATACGTACAAAAAAAAAAGTTGAGATAACAAAATCGGGTCCAACAATTCTGTCTGTCTGTCTGTCTGTATGTATCAGAGACCACAGCCTAAACGGATGGGTCGATTTACTTCAATCTTGGTATGTGGCGTTTTTTGGAGACTATCCCCAGACGTTTTTTGAATTTTTTTGACCAAAAACAAAGGTACCTGTCATAAACCGGTTTTAGAAAAACTCATTTTTATCAAAAATGGCTCTTACGATTTTGATTAAAAAAATCATGGTCATTTTTTTGAATAAGGTCTATCTTTAAATGAAAACCATTTTTTTCAAAAACCGTTATTAACGGTACCTGCCATAGAACCGTTTTTTAAATTCTGATTCTCTCCTTCATGACTCAATCAATTTCAACCATTTTTTTTAAATGGATGCTTTTAAGTTGCCGTAATAATATTTAGTAAAAAAAAAAATTCAAAAATTATTTGTTTGGATTTAAAAAAAAAAATATTTCATTTCCCCTCCAGCAAGAATTGACCCGAACATTTTAGCTGGCACTTTCTTGCTTGTCAAACGAAAATCAGCTGACAGCAAAATTTGAAATTATCAAGTTGTAAAGAGTTTCAAAATAAATAAAATGCACGACTGAGTCGCACGTACTTGCTCTTATAGATAAAGTTACTATTTATGCTAAGCCTTTTTACTTAAAAATTGTAAATGCAGTTTTAGAAAAAAATTTAAAAAGCATAAAATTCGATTTTCAAATGACTAAAACAGCTTCTTAAATGAATTTAAACGAAGTATGCAATTTGATTTCTTCTATAATGATACATTTTTAGAAAAAAAAATTGGAAATCGTTAGAGCCGTTTAAAAAAAAAAAAACTATTTTTTCTATATAAAATTTAGCAAGGACTTTTATAAAAAAAAAATTGGTACGCCAGTTTTAAGATATTATTTATCAACATCTAAAAATTAAATTTTGAAAACAAAATATTGAATAGTTTTCGAAAAAATTATTTTTCAAAATAAAATTTCGATTTTTTTTTTTAAATCCGAAAAATAATTATCGAATTTTTATTTATTAAATATTATTACGGCAATTTAAAAGCATTCATGTAAAAAAATGGTCGAAATTGATGATCATGAAGGAGAAAATCAGAAAATCAAACCGCACTGTTTGTCTTTCCAGTTAAATGTGACATTTACCCAGAAACATCCCAAATGCGTTTCTTTACTTTTCATTTCAAGAACCACTTTACAACAACAACCTCAAAAAGCTCGAGCCCAAACTTTTTCCCGAGCTTTTTCCCAAACTGTACGCAAAAAAATTAAAGAAACAGACCTATTATTAACAGTGGTTATTTCCAAAATGTGGTATACCCATCCCCAGCGCTTCCTCCCATTTTGTCTTTAATTTTTTAATTTTATTTTTTAAAAGTGATTTATTTCACTTCATATTGAACATTTCATTTCACAGGTCAGTTAGTGCACAAAAAAATAGAGGGCGAAAAATTTCCTAAAAATTATCTTTTTATGTTTCGATATGAAACAAATTATTATCAAAGCACCAAACTTCAATATTTAAAGTTATTTAATAATTCACAGAATATTAAAGAACAAAAAAACAAATAACTTTAAAGTTCAATTATATGATCAAATTACGTCACACATTCCCTCCCTTTAGAAATTGTAATGATTCTTAAAGACAAACGTTCATCATGAAATTTAAAACATAACATTTTATTTTGAAGTGATAACCACGCAAATTGGAAATGTACTTACGTAAAAGATAAGACTTATTTGCTTATTAAAAATACACTTTCTTTGATAAATCGATCTTAACATAAATTAGCGTTCAATTGCCGCTAGTTTTTTACTTTTGTAAGGTTTTATTTCCTTAGTGGAAAGCAAAGAAAAAAATTGATAACAACGATAAACACACAAATATAACTTTATCTTTAATATTATATCATCTAATATGACACGTTATCATTTTTTTTTCGATGAATGAAGTAAATATTAGTTGTGCTTTATTTTCCCCCAGGTCTGATTGAATTTTGTTTTTAAAATAATATGTATAACAAACAACACAACATCCAGTTTTGTTTTGTTATCATTATATTAATACGTAATCACGAATTCTATTGCTCGCTTTTTAACTAACTTACCGGCGACCAATTTTAATAGTTTTGGTCTTATTTCTAAATATATAGCTTTGCTGGCTTTAGCGATTTCCTTGAAAACTTGTGAACAGGTTCTTCCTTTTTCGAAAATTCTCATGTAGGTATTTAATTTTTCAAAAAAAAAAAAATTTTTTTTATATTTTTTTTTTAATAATAATATACAAAGGCTGAATTGTTCAATGACAAACAAATATATTATTACTTTAAACCATAAAATCAAGTTCATGCGATCCAGTCGTGAATTTTCTTTTCTGTTTTTAGTCAACTTTTAACAAATTTCTGCGTCCCATCTAAACGACGAAAATATACCCCTACCCTTATATAAAGTTACTCCACTATAATAACCTTTTCAAATATTTTGCTGATATGCCGGATCGGAGTTGTCCTTTCCCTTTATCGGGAGAGGATATACCACATTTGTCTTCTATCGCCCTGGATAATTAGCATTATTTAGCAAGTTGTTTAACAGTTTAATTAATAGAAAATGAGCTTAAGATCCAGCTTCGTAACAAAAAAAGGTGTTAAACACATTTTGCTCGGTAATGATTGCGTTTGCCAAGTGATCGTCAATAAACCCGCTTAAACCGGCCGATCGCCATTACGTAATGTTATTGTGAAGGTAGACGTGGTGAAGCAGGGCTGTGTTTTCCGTCATTGTTCGTTAAATGCTTGTTTTAACCTTTACACTTGCTTCTTAGATGTATGTACATCAGAATCACCTTTTAAATTTTCCTTGACTAATCATGGAACGCCCTGTAAAGATAGTTAAAATAAATGTTGTTTTTAGCTGTCTTGCTAGAGAGGATGATTGTTTTTGACAACGAAAAACTGGGATATATTTGAAATAAACAACCAATCGACGAATTAAAGTAACAATTGGATAATATTATTTGATATCCTCAAGAAGCCTCTTATTTCTGTTTCCCATGAAAGTTCATTGGTATCGGGCTCTATTAAATTCATCAGTTTAAATTGAAATCAATTTTCACGCTAATTGCAATCTTAATCCCCATGGTTTACAGAATTTTCTTCATATAAAACAGTGATATACTAACACTTAGCTCCAACTATGTATGTATCTCATTCGTGACCACTAGGCAGGCGAACATTTCATTATCCTTTGTTCTTACTTGCCTCACATTTACATTGCTTTAACGGTATTATTTTTTTTTAATCAAACTAGTTAGTTGTAAGAGTAACATTACTTTTCGAAAACAATTCCGCCATTATACTAGCTTATCTATAAATGTATCTCAATTCTATTCCGTACATGTCAACAGTTTTAACATGCAAGATGCAACTTAAAAATCTTTCATAACGCAAAAGTGTCATCCGGTTTGGGGTCATTCAAAATCTCTATACAGATGCAAAATGAAAGCCAACTAATCAAAGAATTTACTAACCGTACAAAATGAACATAGACATATGTAAATAATGATGTAACTCTAATGATAATATCATCTTAATAATGCAATGCACATAAACTTGATTAAAGTGTGCTTAGGTAGATAAATTATTGTTGGGACTAACTTTAGTATTCGTTTTAATCAACTTTCTATCGAATTTCTTGCTTAATAATTATTAATTTTTGTTCCAGTTGTTTTACTATTTATCTTTTACTTACTTTAAAATAATTTTTGGTCATAATTCCTTTAATTTTTTCAGATACCATCCTATCCAAACACTTCCTATGTAACCGCGTTCCTATCGTTATCATTCTTTTCATTATTCAAATATAATATCATTTATTTTCTTCTTATTTGTTATGTAGAAATGAAAAAAAAAATACATTTTAATTTTGTAGGGATCGCACAAACTCCGCAAAGCTTTAATAGCTGCACTCAAAAAAATCATTGCAGCAATAACAACCAGAAGACGTTTGGAATGTTCAATCAATTAAAAAATGCATTCCATATCATTATTTTGTAAATAATGATGTTTTTGTTAGACTGCGTACTGAAATTATAAAAATTATAATTGTATATAAATGTTTTTTTTTTTTATTAATAAATTAATAAATCGTAATATACATATATTTTTTAACTAACACTTGTTTTTCAATCATTCAATCAAAAACCATTTCAAATTTTCATAACTCTATGATTAATTTGTGCTTCATGCTTACCTTCTGAAACCTTTCGTTAGGGGTTGCGTATTGCGTTAGTTTTGTAAATGATCATCAAAAAATTATAAACATTTGTGTTATTCGTTCCTTTTTTAAAATTTAGACAACTATTCACTTCAAATTGATCATAAATCATACAAAACTGAATTGGAAAACAAAATTTTAAATACATGCACATTATGTGACCCCAATTAATTGGTAATTGGTATAACGGCGAACTCAGAATAAATAGGTATGATATTGGTTTGTATCAAAATTAATTTCTTTTATTTTTTAATTATTTTTTTTTTGTTTTGCTCGTCGAAATGCACAAAACAACATTTTAATTTTTTGTCCCCCAGCAAATTATTTCACATGCTCATGATAATAAATTTTTTTTATATATTCCAACAGGCAACAATTGTAATAACAACATTTTGATTTACAACTTTCAAAAATAGTGTACAGTGAATAATAATAAAAACAAAAAAAAAAATGATACATATTTTCATTGATTTGAGAGTATATAAATATGTAGTACAATGCGGAATCTATAGAATCGTACATATCTACGTCCACGCAGAAAACGTATAGTTAATCCACCCATATTACAAAATATTTGTACATTTTTATTTCAAATGATGTTGATCCAAACATTTGATTGCCAATCGTTATAACTTTTTTACACTACAACTGTGATTTATGTTCTTATTTAAACATCCAAATGAATATTTTACCTTGTACCAAGAGCTGTTAATCCCACCACAAAAAAAATAGATTTATTTGATTAGTATGTAAATTATTCTTTGTTTTTAAATCCAACGAGAGAACATAATTATGAATATACATTTTATAGAAAAAAATGCATGTGTGTTAATATGTATATAAGCTAGTTAAATAAAAATCCTATATTTAGGAAAATTTCATTGTTCAATAAAAGATGTTGATTATTACAAAAACAAAGTACAATTAAAGTGCACATTATGCCCTTGAGCAGAAGTGGGAGTGTTATTGTTGAATAAATAAATTACACACACCAAGTATTTTGTGTTTTTTTTAATGATTTTGAAGAAATAAGAATTGGTTTAGATTTTAAAATGATGGTATATTGTACTTATTTCTTGTCTTTTTACTAAAACAATGCAATCTATATTTTGAATTTAATTTATATTAACCATGGAATTATTTAACTTTTGAGAACAAAAACTTTTAACAGTTAAGCTTAGATCACACGACTTGTGTGTACACAAAAATTTGTGTATTTTTGCAATTAAAATCAGACATGACATTACGATTATGGAGAAAGCGAAAAAAGTGGGTCTCGTAATTCTGTCTGTCAGTCTTTCAGTCTGTCAGTCTGTCAGTCTGTCAGTCTGTCAGTCTGTCAGTCTGTCAGTCTGTCAGTCTGTCAGTCTGTCAGTCTGTCAGTCTGTCAGTCTGTCAGTCTGTCAGTCTGTCAGTCTGTCAGTCTGTCAGTCTGTCAGTCTGTCAGTCTGTCAGTCTGTCAGTCTGTCAGTCTGTCAGTCTGTCAGTCTGTCAGTCTGTCAGTCTGTCAGTCTGTCAGTCTGTCAGTCTGTCAGTCTGTCAGTCTGTCAGTCTGTCAGTCTGTCAGTCTGTCAGTCTGTCAGTCTGTCAGTCTGTCAGTCTGTCAGTCTGTCAGTCTGTCAGTCTGTCAGTCTGTCAGTCTGTCAGTCTGTCAGTCTGTCAGTCTGTCAGTCTGTCAGTCTGTCAGTCTGTCAGTCTGTCAGTCTGTCAGTCTGTCAGTCTGTCAGTCTGTCAGGCTTTTTTTCGTCCAACTTAGCCCGGGCGTACAAAAAATCACACCTATTTATGCTTACCCTTATTTCTGAATACAGCCATGACCTGCTTATCAGCAGCTCCTCCATTATAGGAATAAAAAGGTTTGTTTTTTTGTACGCCCGAGCTTAGTTGGACGAAAAAAACGCCTCGGGGCTTAACGAAAACACTTGGCAGCATTGCGAATGAATTGACACAAAAAAAATGAAAACAAAGTTTCCAATATACAAAATGAAATAAACAAAAAATGAATAACAAAAATCTTTTTCTGTTTTGTTAAATTGTTTGAATTTGGTGTTTTAATAAATTCAATAACAAATTTATAAATAAATTTCCGAGCATTAAATGCACATACTTTAAAATTTAAATGAAATAATTTGTAAGAGTCAAGAAAAATAAATAATTTAATTTTTTTTTTCTACACCAAACGCCATCTTTGTGTTTTTTTGTTCATACAATTCATCGATAATTTTGGTGTTTTCATACAACTTATCGATGATTTAACAGAAAATGAATTGGCAGCACAGATTTTAGCCCCTTCAAAGAGTTTAGCCCCGAGAATTCTCGGGGCTTAGCAGCTAAGCCCCTCGGGCTAAGTTGTTGTTGTATTTGACACGTAAATTGCTTAGCCCCGACAGCGTTTTTTTCGTCCAACTTAGCCCGGGCGTACAAAAAAACACACCTTATGTACAGTACATCCACTACGGCTGAAATCAAAAATTGACCAGTGCTACCAATCTTGCAAAGTAAAAATTTTGTATGATCCAGATCGTTTTATTTTCACAGGATGATCCATATGGATCATCGGTGATAGTAAAACACACCAAATGTTAAACTGTCAGAATGTTACATTTTGTAACTTTTTCCAACTCATCTCTTGCATTTGAGTTTTGATGTTATTCTGTCAAAAGTCATAAAGTGATGAAAAGAGGAGAAGAAGAGAGGGGGAAGTTTGTATTTTTTTTCCTGTTTGGTGTTGTTTGTCGATTTTGTGTTTTCTTTGGAATTCATTTTGAAAGAATATTCTTTTTTGAAATGAGTCGAAAATTATTTGTTTTTTTTGACAGATCAATAACATCTAACATAGGTCGTCCCTAAATGGAAAGTAACATTTTGCAACAAAGTCTTACAATAACAACAACAACGATTTTGTTGACACAACACCCAATGCATGATAAACAGAAAACAAGGTATGCTTATTATGAACGCCATGTCACCATTTTGGAAAACTGATGATGTAGTAGTCATCCCCGATGCTGACAATCGAGTTTTTTTCAGTTTCATTGTTGTTGTGTTCAATTAAAAAAAATGTTTTCTCAAAATCCATAACTGACGTTCGGGCGAACTGCCCATGTGAAAGATGAATATGACGTCACAGAAAACCTGCCAAAAATCTAATGAGTATCCCTTGTTTTTTGTTTATCATATGGCCCAATGTTAACTTTATTTCATAAAAAACAGACCACAGTGGTTCACGCAGAAACAGGACGATTTGTCGCAATTCACCAATCTTCAGTTTTCAGGGTGACAAACTATTGATTCACCACGGTGGTGAAACTTGTATTCTGTAAATTTGTGTGCGTGCCTTACGCATACTTTACTAAACAGCCTAAGAACAAGAAATACTTATTCTTATTGGCCGCGTTCACATTCGCATAGGATAGCCTATAGGGCTTTTAAGAAAAAAAAAACAATACATCTAAACGTCAAATAGACACTTTGGCCTTTGGTAGCGAAGGTATCTTGGATAGGCTATCCTGTGCGAATGTGAACGCGGCCACAACAACAGAAAGGTATCTGGGTAACTAGATTTTTATGTGAACGCGGCCATTCTTTGCTTCCAGCAGAGATACTTCTCTGATGATCTCTAGTTTCAAGTTTCCAGCATATCTTGGAAATGGCATGTCATGACGTCATAGCTTTCCTATTCAAAATTGGAAGTTGAAATTGAACCTAACGGCACATCAGTGACGAACAATAAATAAATTATTTTCGTAAAAAATCAAGTGGAAAATGGCATTTAAAGTAAGTATTAAAAAAGTAATTTAAAAAACCACAAAATAATGTATTGTATTAAAAGCCTATTGAACCTAAACGAGATGAATTTCGGCGATATCTTGAAAGCTGCGGAACCATTGAGGCGCTAACTAAAGTATTTTCTAAACTGCTCGACGAAGAAATTGAACCCGAAGAACCGTTGCAGTTTATAAAACAAAATCTCGGTAGCTCACTCCTTCAATCCCACAAAATTCAATATCTTAATTCCGAACTGAAAGATGCTAGGAAAGAAGTCGAAGAATTAAAAAATCTCTTGGATACAAAGAAAACACAAGTTCAAATACAAAAATTAAAATAAAACAAGTTTGTTCAGTCTCAATTTTGGTCTAGTGTAAGTTCTAAACTTAAGATTTTCTTGGTGCGTCTAATGTGTTTGGTAGGTTTAATACAAAATTAAAGTACGAATAAAGAAGCCTTAGGTCCATTTCAAACGTAGCCGATAACCGGCTAACCGGTCCGGTTTGCAGGTTTTTCAGTGAAATCACCCATAAGAAAGTGCTCCCAGCAACCGGCTCACTGGGCTATATAGGCGGCCGCCGCCGGCTATGTGGTAAATGCTCTTTACTGTGTAGCTCGATACTATCGGATCTATTCGAAAGTAAATTTTGACTACATTCCACCCACACGACGAATCTTATATCAATTCAAGCACTTCAAGTCTTCCAATTATAACCCAACGAAGAAGTTGGCATGACCAGACCTTTTAAATTTTCGTTTGTTACGGAATTACAGAGGTGCGACCCCTTTTTTTGTAGAATCGAGTTACATAGTTGGGCCCCAGTTTTAATTTAATTACTTTCGTTTAAATTTTAAAAGATAGTACATCTAAGAAGAACCCTCATATTTCCACAAAATATTTTGTTTTTGAATATTTTTTTTGATGCGAGAAACGAAATATTTTTTATATAATACAATAATGTTATGCCATTTATAAAAAGAATTTATTAAAATCACACAAAAAGGCACTTTGATAGCATTGAAAATGAAAGCCATGTAATTTGAGTGTTAAGGTAGGAATATACTACATTTATAAGGCTGAGATATTGCGCTTCATTTTTCTCAAGAAAAAAAATGCGTTAGTCAAATTTCAATATTTCATATACAGCATGCAGGTAAACTAACAGGTCTTAGCTATAGCATGGAAAATTTCAGGAAATTGATTTGTATATTATATATTAACTACCTTGATAATGTTAGTCAAAATATAGCAAAAATCGTCTATGGCAATTTCCTGAGATTTCCCATATTATAGCTAGCTAAGACCTTAAAAAAATCAAATATAGAATCCAATAAAGACCAATGATATGCATGTGGTGTTTTCTTGATTCTAATGAACATCGGAACATTATTACGATTATTTTTTAATTCTACCATTATTTTCACAAAGTATTTTGGTACTTGTTGCACAATGTTCTTCCTCCTTAAAAAAAAACCTTTAAACCAAAATGTTTACATTCACTTTATCGTTTCTAGGTTGTCAAGGCAAATAAAACGTTTATGCCAAATTTTATGGCTGTACTTTTATTGAAACTGGGGTTTCTGAAAAATAACCCCCGTTGCGCAGAAAATATGAATTTACACAAAGAGGGCATTATACTCACAGACTATTTTGTTTAAACAATTTTTTTTCGATTCTAAGTGAACAGACGGAATATTATATTATTAAATTTCTCACCAAATTTGAGCTTTTTATTTCAATATTTAGAACTCGCTAAATGATATTCAATTTTTCCATACATTTTGTATGGGAAATTCATGTCGTTTTTTGTTTTGTTTTATGCTAAATTCTCTTCCAACTGATTTTAATGAATAAAAGAGGAACTTTAGAAAAAATATTGTTTATCAAAAATGCGCTTCAGAAATATGTGTATGCAAACTTGACTGTTTTATTTAAAAAAAATAATTAATTCAATTTTCAATATATATTTCGCATCTTTGTAATGTAGCTGTGATGTTGGGCATCGTTCATGGCCAGGCCAGTGGAGTCAGCATGTGAGTGAGCATGCTCGACAACGATAGCCTACCAGTGTTGTGAATCTTTTCGGTCATCTGTTATTTAACATAGGATTACAACAACAGAAATTAATCTGGATAGCTTTAGATTTTTATGTGAACACGGCCATTGACTAACTTACCAGACGACCAAATGACAGCTCTCGCCTCCCTTGGCCATCTGACCGATGGCCATCCGGTTATTTTGGCAGCTCGTTTTCGGTAAGTTAAGGTGCCAACCCATAGAATCCATCGCGTTACGTTGCCGTTTTCAACTGACAGCTCGATAAAATACATCAAAGAATAAGAAGATAAGGAATGGGTGTATATCACATCTAGAGTCTATGGCAGTGCGGCATCAATTTGTTTGGGTGGCTGTCAAAATTAGATATTAAGATGCCTTTTTGCCGAGTACACAATTAACTATACTTTTCACAGTTCCGCACTGTTTTATTTGCAATATTAAGCTATGCAAAGTGATGTTAAAAATATAAAGTAAGTATCTTAGAACCATTTAAAATTGTTTTCTAATAAGTATTAGCAACAAAAATAATATTTTTCCTCAAAATAAAAGTATACTTTTTCATCAAATCAACCAATCACATTTTAGATACTAACATTTCAAATTACGAATTTCAGGTTCAGGGGCTCACTAATTTTTGCTTATTGGTGGTAAGGTAAGGCGCTACAACTTGTTAGCGCAGAGTTATGTAATTTTTAACAGTTTTTTTTATTTAATTTTAAAGTTTTTGGGAATGTCATTCTTGTGCATCTACAAAATACTTTTAAGGATTGCATTTGTAAACTTTTATTAAATTTCAAGATTCCAATCAGGTGAGTGTTTTTGACAAAAAACATAAAAATCGTTTTAACACGGAGTGGGCACATTTCACTAAAATACGTGAACTTATCAAAAAGAGAATTAAGAGTAAGTTAAAACTAAATAAAACGAAGCTTGGAGTCTTGCGAGTTCCCATACAACTGCACTCCGACCCTGAGCAAATGCATTTGTGTTTGTGAAACTCACACTACTTTGTGAAGTGCCGCATTTTGTTCGCCAAACACCCCTTCCTGTATTTCTTATTCTTAGAAATACACACGTTCTCATAGGGGGTTCACATTGACCAACTTACCGGATGACCAAATGACAGCTCTCTCCCTGGGCAAATATCAAATTGATTTGAAAACCATCTGACCAACTGTCAAATCTCCACTTTGACAGCTCGTCGTCCGGTAATTTGGTCAAAGTAAACCCCCCCTGAGAAATGCCTCCGAGATCTCGGCAAATTACTTGAATGTGAAAGCTGAGATTTTTTGTCCCAAGCCCGAGAAATATTAGTGACTTATGAGTGTTCTCAACCACTCATAAAGTTGAAGGCTGTCAATCTGATATGAGCTTATGAGGGTTGGTGAATATGGCTCTTAAAAAATCTCGGAGCCCTCAGAGATCTCTCTTTGTGAGACGCGCCTAATGTGAACCCTTGTAATGGTGTTCAGGTTCATGCCTTTTTCAACTCTCCATGTAAATGTGTATAAAAGATGACAAACCCAATAGTCTTATTTTTTTGTACAATCCGGGAACGTATCTATCCGTCAGTTATAAGCAAACGGGTGAAACTAGAGTTATATTTTTTACCAGACAACTTGCGAAATATCATAGAGTATTTTTTTTGTGAATTTGGAAACAATGCACATTCTACTTTAATTGTTGTTTAACCATGGACACTCCTATTCAAACAGATTACAATATGGTCTCACAATTAGCTTTACGCGTAGCTCTGCAAACAATGAAGGAACGTTGTTTGTCATTGCAACAGAGGCTTTCCGTCGTGGAAGAAGAAAATGAATCGTTACGTGGTCGCATAGAATCCGATCAACACCAAGGCCATGACTGTCCATCATTTCAACAAAACAAGTCCACACCACATAATAGCATTGAGCTGGATATCCTGCGCTCCCAGGTGTCGGAGCTTAATAGACAGAAGGTCCAACTTAGTGATCACATTAATATGGTAGCTAATGAGAACAGAAAGTTATGGTCTAGATTATCACAGATAGCCAAAGAACAACAAGTAAGTGATGGTAATCAAGCCAAGGATGAGAATTTTACTACACATTCCACAAGCGATGAGCTGGACAGCCCAAAAACAAATCAAAATTTGATTCGGTCCCGAACTTTCACACAACACTCTCCGAATCCCAACTTGAGATTGAAAGTAATAGACTTTGAAAACACCGAAAAAGACAACAATAGGGATCACAGTCTGGAGGAAGTCCTACTTGTTGAGGCCTCAGCCTCCGACGATGATGAGAGCAGCAACAGAGAGCTTAAGTCGAATGACATGATTGGCGTGTGTGAAACAGAACTTGGATTCACATACTTAAATGTTCATGCTGCCCCTGACGATGACTTCAACATTGAAGCAAAGAAGTGCCTAGAAGGTTTGCACAAAATAAGGCTAGAAGTAATGCAACAGCAATGCGATATGACATCGGCAATAGACACATTGGAAAATAGATTTGGTAAGTATTAAATTTATTTCTAGAGGTTTTTCGATTTTCAATAAAAAAAAAAAAATAGTATTGCAGGGTTGTTCAGTTTGTGCTCAAAAACCTGAAATGATTGATAAGAGCTTAAATACAGATGACATTATTCCTGAAAATCCTCAATACCTTCATCATAATCATCAAACTGATGATGACGATGATGATGATGATGATGATGATGAAGTAGAAGATGAGGAAAACGCTAAGGCTCTGCCAAGTCACGACGATTTCCTTAAACGCAAGTTGGAAGCAGACAAAAGAATAAAAGTGTGCCCAATGTGTGGCCTTATATTTGGTACTAATGTGACTTTCGATCAGTTCTGCAGCCACGTTGAAAGTCACTTCTTCCAGGACTCCTCATCTGATTCTGAACAGAACTACGAATTCATTGCGCACACAGTTGGGGATTTCTGACGAAGCAACAAAATTTATTTTTCCAGCGAACTGTAATCGATGAAATAAAAAAAACAAGTTAAATATCATCGAAACCGTCAGTTTGCTGTTATGTTGAATTCTTTTTATTACTTTATGTTATCACTACTTGTCATTTAAAAAAAAAAAAAATAATAAAATTTCATCAAACTATCGTTAAAACAAGCGGATATGTTTTTAAAAGATGGCATTTGAAATGAGTTGTAAAAGACTTGCTGGTCATTTATCTTTTCCTGAGTTTTATGTTTTTTTTTTATTTGGCCACACAATCAACCGTATTGCGATTGTCAACTATCAATTGATAACTGATAAATGTTGAAATTTTGTACTTTAAAACCCAATTATTTAAAAGTTGAACACATTTTTAATAATGTTTATCAGTTTTATTTTGATTGTTATCGAAATTTTTATTAAATGAATAATAAGATATTGAGTTTTAGTTTTTATCAATTATCAACTGATAGTTGACAATCGCAATAAGGTTGCATATTTAATATTTTATTTATTTTGTTTTTGGGCTGGTTTGCCATTAATGCCCTGTTTTGAAAGCTACTTGTTAAAAAAAACCGTTAAGTGCTTAAGCACTTGTAACTTATTTACGGAAAAAACACGATCTTCTCACAACAAAAACATTTCTTTATGTAAAACAGTATACATTATAGAAAATAGACGGCAGCTATACGTTTTATTGGTAACAGGTTACCACAGCCGTCAAATCATTGGCATCAGTTAGCTTTGATTTCAATGAGCTACTTAAAAGAAGTACCTAATTTAAGGTAAATTTCAATAAAAGCATACAAAAATAGAGGTAATTAAGCGGGGATGGTGTTTAAGTGAAATGTACTTATAAGACGAGTTTTAATGGAAAAATTTTGATTCTCAGAAGGTAGAGACATTTATCTGGGCTTTACTGTATTCTTTAGCGTTTTGTAATCGGTCCTAGAAAGGTTTCCCTCGGAAGGGGAAAATCTTCGATTTCATACGAATCGGAGAATTTATACTCAGGCCGATATTCATCAAGCGATCATAAGTTATGAGCGCTTATAAACCTATTCACCAAGGAATCTTACAGGCTGATTATCCCCCTTGTGAGGAATCACAAGTCACAAACATCTCTGTGACTATTTCTGTCCACCACGGCAAAGATGAATATAGAAGTGTCATAAGCTGATTATAGGTGTGTTTTTTTTGTACGCCCGGGCTAAGTTGGACGAAAAAAACGCCTCGGGGCTTAACCAAAAATCTTTGGCAACATTGTGAATGAAATGTCATAAAAAAAATTAAAAAAATGTTTCCAATATACAAAATGAAATAAACAAAAAATAAATAACAAAAATCTTTTTCTGATTTGTTGAATTGTTTCTATTTTGTGTTTTAATAAATTCAATAACATACTTATAAAGATATTTCAGAGCATTAAATACCTACACATACAATATATTTATAGGAATCAAAAGGTTTGTTATTTTAGGTGTTTTTTTGTACGCCCAGGCTAAGTTGGACGAAAAAAACGCTGTCGGGGCTAAGCAATTTACGTGTCAAATACAAAAACAACTTAGCCCGAGGGGCTTAGCTGCTAAGCCCCGAGAATTCTCGGGGCTAAACTCTTTGAAGGGCCTAATATCTGTGCTGCCAACTCATTTTCTGTTAAATCATCGATAAGTTGTATGAAAACACCAAAATTATCGATGAATTGTATGAACATAAAAACACAAAGATGGCGTTTGGTGTAGAAAAAAAAAAATTAAATTATTTATTTTTCTTAACTCTTACAAATTATTTCATTTAAATTTTAAAGTATGTGCATTTATTGCTCGGAAATTTGTTTATAAATTTGTTATTGAATTTATTAAAACACCAAATTCAAACAATTTAACAAAACAGAAAAAGATTTTTGCTATTCATTTTTTGTTTATTTCATTTTGTATATTGGAAACTTTGTTTTCATTTTTTTTGTGTCAATTCATTCGCAATGCTGTCAAGTGTTTTCGTTAAGCCCCGAGGCCCCGAGAATTCTCGGGGCTAAACTCTTTGAAGGGGTTAAAATCTGTGCTACCAACTCACTTTCTGTTAAATAATCGATAAATTGTATGAAAACATCAAAACTATCGATTAATTGTATGAATATAAAAACACAAAGATGGCGTTTGGTGTAGAAAAAAAAAATTAAATTGTGTATTTTTCTTAACTCTTTCAAATTATTTCATTCAAATTTTAAAGTGTGTGTATTTAATGCTCTGAAATATCTTTATAAGTATGTTATTGAATTTATTAAAACACAAAATGGAAACAATTACAAATCAGAAATTTTTTTAATTTTTTTTTGTCATTTCATTCACAATGATGCCAAGTGTTTTGGTTAAGCCCCGAGGCATTTTTTTCGTCCAACTTAGCCCGGGCGTACAAAAAAACACACCTATCTTATAGCAGAAGACAAAATCGCCCAATGTAAATGTGGTCATAGATGTCAAAAAGCGGCTAACAGCTAAATCCGCAAAAGAACTGTCAAACATTAAAAAATAAATCTAGAGATAGTGAAAAGGAACAAAAATGTTAGTAAAAATCACCGGAGAAACTTATTTTTATAAATACAAAAGAAAGATTTCTGAATGTTTTCGCCTTTTTCGAACTTTTTCCACTGGCACAGACAAGCTTAAAGTTCTTTTTTTTGGAACTGACAACTTCTCCCTTCCCAGCATTGAGGTACTACATAAGTCAAGGTATTACTGTAGTTTCTCGACTATATAATAAGACAAGATGCTAACAGATTAAATAGCTTAAACAATTTAAAGGTGTCTACGGTTGGTGTTGTCACATCCTTCAAGAATCCTGCAAATTGCATTAAACGCTATGCTCAAGCCAACAATTTACAAACTTACAAGTGGCCAATCGATGCAGAGACATGCAAGCAATATGACCTGGGAATAGTGGTTTCGTTTGGACATTTGATACCAAGTAACCTTATTCTGGCTTTTCCGTTGTAAGTACTCTAATATTATTATTTGTAGAAAGTCTTGTTTAAACTTTAATCAATTTAGAGGAATGATAAACGTTCATGCTAGCATCTTGCCCCGGTGGCGAGGAGCTGCTCCCATAATCTATTCAATTATGAAAGGAGACACTAAAACTGGTGTGTCAATAATGAGAATAGAACCAAAAAGATTCGATATCGGTGATGTAAGAATTTAATTAAGTTTGTTTTAAGTGATAAATTATTTTAAAAGTTTGTATTTTTAGATATACGCCCAAAGAGAAATCTCAATTGGACCGCACGTTCTTATGCCTGAATTGCATAAGACCTTATCAAAAGAAGGGGCAAATCTTCTTAACTTTACTCTTGAGGCATACCCAGAAAGTTTTAAGAACCCGATACCACAAAATGATAAATATGCAACCTATGGTTAGATTATTTTCAATCAATTCTTATTGCGTAGGTACTAAGTCCAATTTTCTGTAGCACCCAAAGTTCTGCACACATTGACTGAAGTTCATTGGAATATGATGACTGCAAAAGAAGTCTATAATCTCTTTAGGGCGCTCTATGGGTATAAACCATTGTCTACCAGACTTAATGATTTGAATATAAAAATGGTTGAAATGAGACTCGGACCAAAGCTTGACGGCTGCCATGGAATTCCAGGATCTATTGACATTATTCGAAGTGATAAGTGCTTCCGAGTACGATGTAAAGATGGTAGTTCCATTGATGTTCTTAAAGTAAAAGTTGAAGGTAAACGTACAATGAACGCCGAAGAGTTCATTAATGGCTTTTTAAGAAAATGTGAAAAAAGTACGTTATTGTTTAATAAAACTTGAGGTTGAAGCAAATTAACACAATTTCGTTGAATAATAAAAACAATTACACTGGTTGAATGAACATTTATCTTAACTTGTGGAAGGCTTAGATAGAAATCCAAATGGATTCGAAAACAATTCTGGTAGGAATATTAAAGTTTAAGCTTTTGTCTTACTATTATTTATATTTTCTTTTAGTTACAATAGCTCTTATTTATTTTATTTTATTCACTAATGATGAATACGAATTAAGTGTGTAGTAACTGGCACCCACACGTGTGATTTTTTTTTAGATACTCAAACACTTTATAGAAAGTTTGTAGAGTGATGCTTGGTATAACTACAGCTACTCAACGAGTCTTAGATTATTTTTTAATTAAAGTATTGTTATTAAGAAGCGGGGAGTTTCGAAAATTCTACCAAAGGTTAAGAAGATCTACCCAAGGCTACAAACCTCGGAAGCCTGTCGAGATGGTAGTAAATACAGTAAGCACTGAGGATCTGAATGGAACATTTTCTACACTGCTGAGCGGCGAAGATAGTCAACATTCCGCTGATATTTCATTTGATCTGGACGAACGATGATGGCCAACAATTCCGCCCACCGATATAGATGAAGTACGCTTAATGATTGCCAAAACTTAAATCGTTTAAATCAGCAGGAGATGGTTTGGTAAGGAGTATGAACCAACTCATCTGTAAAATCTGGTCGGATTAAAGCATGAAAACGAGACGCCTATTACTTAGGAATAAGCCTCTTAAAAGTTGCTATTTTGTGTGATCGCTTTAAATCTTTTGTCAACGATCTTTTTGGCCTTAGCACAGGCAATTCAAGAGTCACAGGCTGAGGTTGACTGTATGAAGAGCGAGTGCGCAAAATACAAAATTATGATTAACTGTTTAAAAAAAAAGAAATGTGGGTGCTAAGTTGACATAAATGTTTATCAGTATATAGAGCTTTAAACGTAAGTCTGATAGAGAATAAGCGTTATAAGTTAAACAAATTATTTTACTACAAATATAAAAAGAAGTATGTGTATAGCCATGTTTACCTGGTCAAACAGGTGAAAATACAGCAGCCGAAATAGCTGGGACACGTAGAGGGTATGAATGTTAACGCAGACAGCAAAGCTAGTGACAGAACTGGCTGGAGCCATTTTGGTTGAGGCCGGAGTCCATCCATCAAAAGTATTAAGTAACTACAATTCTTTTTATCTTTTACTTTAAACATTTTCTTCATTATAATAATTATTTTATTTAAAACAACAATAAATAAATTTTTTTTTTTATCCAAGATCAGAAGGTTTAGCCTCTTTAGTTGTAGCTTGTTTCTGTGTTGTTTTTTGTATTAAATTTTTACTGAACCAGTTAGGACGGGGCTTTTCCATTTCAACAATGCGTTTACCATCAAGAAAATCGGAAGGCTGTAAATTTTGTATACAGTATAAACTGACTTGCCGCAGTGAAAACTTCTTTAAAATATCTTACCTGTTCATGTTTCTCGCCCTCATAGAGCACAACAACTTCTTGTTCAACGGGGTTTAGTCCCAATTTTTCTTGGATTTTATCTTGCATAAGTTGAGTTTCAGTGCGAACTTTTGCATAGCAATTTGCTAATTAATAAAATATATACAACGATCAGTTATTAATATATAATCTTTAAAACCCTCATTTCCTTACGACACAGAACTCCGATCTCATGATCATGGCCACAGTTGTTACAGGAACGTAAGTGTGTCTTTAATTTTAAAGGTTTCCAAGTATATTCAGGAATACCAAATTTGCGACTCAGTCTTCGTTCAACAGACCTTCTGTGTTTGGGAACAGCCCAAAGGATTCCATCTCCAATTAAATTTTTTAGGTCATACTTGGAATTTGTCTGTGAAATTCCACTGTGTGATCCAGTGCTTGTTCCCATAATGGCTATATATCCTAGAAAGTTTTAACAAATTTTAGTGGCTCAACTTATTGGATGAATTACAACTTACCTGGTTCTTGATAAGGACCTCGAAATATTTGGGTGAATGCATATTCTAATTTATTAAGAAAATTAGAAACTCGGAGAATAATAAAACGAGACATTTCGAAAAATGAAAATAACCTTTCTTTTCTTAAATATTTTGACAGCTAATGTCATGTTGTGTAACAAAAACATTTATACCATTAAGATTCATAAAGGTGAATACACAAGCAAATTGTCTTTGCAAATAGTGGCACTGTTAATAAAAGCGATGCTCACATCAAATTCAAATGCCTATTACACCCGGGGTGGAATCGTGTAAGCTGATTTTTGATAGTTGACAGTCAAATTCAAAAGAATTTGTCTGTGTAAGCTGATAGTCAAAAGTGACTTTTTTGACTTTTTCAGCTGACACCTATTTAGGGGTGTCAATTTCATATGAAATTGCAATATTTTGCCCAACATAGAAAAATCGGCCACCAAAAAAGTAATATTTTTAAATCTATCAAAGAATAATTTCTTATTAAAAAAAGAAGAAAAATCTTACAAAATAAAAAAAAAAAAGTTAGGTCACAGCCGAGAATTGAACCTGGGCGTCCAGGTTAGCTGTCAAGCACCTTACCTCTGGGCTACTGAAATATAAAAAAATTGGGGACAATTTAGGTATAAATGCTTAGTTCGATTTTTTGTGTATTTTTCAAAGTGATGCCAATTATTCAAACATTTTTGATGATCACCTTACGCAGACCGAAAATTTCATTTGATCACTTTTGATTTTCACAAATGTGACAATCAACAATCACATTAGCCGATTCGACTCCCGGACTATTGATATTGCCCATGAAAACCACTTAAGGCTTGCCCAAACCAAAGTGCGACAGTGCGACACGACAGTGAGGCAAAATTTATTTACAAAGCTTTATATGAAAGTACACCAAATGCGACGAAAAGCGCAGTGTTTTTCACATAAACATTGTCATGTCGCACTGTCGCACTTTGGTTTGGGCAAGCCTTTATATTGCTTGCTATAAAAAAATGCATAAAATATATTGCTCGACCAATCACCATGTTATGGATATCATGCCATAAAGAAGTAGTTGAACTACTGTGTTCTTTCGTCAGATAAATTTGTTTTTTGTTTTTGCAATAACTTGAAGTATTTTGATGAAAGTTTAAAGGCTTGCCCAAACCAAAGCACGACAATGCAACACAAATTTTTATATGAAAAACGCATTACGCTTTGTCGCATTTGGTGTGGGTACTTCCATATGATGCTGTGTAAATAAATTTTGCCGCACTGTCGTGTCACACTGTCGCAATTTGGTTTATTTCTGCATGCTATGGTTTATTTCACGAGGAGACGCGCTGTTTAAACATAGTACGCAGCTGAAGCGAAACGAAATTTGTCTGTAGTGTCGTGAGGACACTACAAAACACAACAAAACGATATCGAACACGTACACGAAAAATATTTAAGGAGTAGATGTTGTGTAAGATTCGAAATTTAAAAATTATAGCAAACAATAAAAATGTGTGTAGACTTCTCCAAATAATTTCGATAAACTTAGTACTGCTAAATGAAATTTTTCCCTTAAGATTTCGTCATGTGAATTTTGTATTGGATTTTTCGTTTCGCTCTAGCAGTGTACTGGGCAAATGAACCAATAAAAAGTACAAGCTGAACTAGCCTACCGAACGTATCCCCAATTTATACCAATCACCTCTCTTATCAGAATTCCTAGCCAAAGCAGCTGATTTCTTTCCGAAATTCTATCATGTGTCATTTCGTCTATTTTGATTAAAAGCCAACACTACTACATGCAAACACAATAATCTTCCTTTTCTTGAACAGAAGTTTAAAAATATTACATCAAAATTGGAAATACCATTAAAAATATTATAAATAAATCTGTCAATTCATTAATAAAACCTAAATCAAATGAATATAAGTAAACAGTTAAGTTAATAGCATTGCCCAAAAGCTGCACTTTCTTAAAAAAGTGATGAAGTGTAGCAGATTCCGCGACACAATCAAAAATTTCCGTTCCGTGTCTACTTCTGGTGGCTGGCCCAATATTAAGTTAAAGCTAACTACTATTGAATTGTTAAAGCTTGTGTGTGGATCAAGCACAGCTCATACAAACCCGAATCGAATCGAGTAAGGTGTCTTGTGACGAAAGCAAGCTGAACTTGGTCTTCTGCGGCAACCAGAGAGAAATCAAATCACTTAACACCGTGGTGTTAGCTGTGGTCCGGAGATTTGGTCATAAGCACTTGGTCGGTACTACCGAAAGCATTCAGTCGATTAAATATTTAAGTCTGGTGGAAGTTTCGAAGGAAAACCAAAAGATTACAAGTTGCTCTTTAAACTTGAGTGTGGTGATTGTCCGTTCGAGTGATTTTTTTGCACTGACAGTGTTGTTCCACGGTTCCACCGTCGCCGCAAGTGTTTTGTGCTTTACTTTCTTTTTTTTTTCTTCAATTTGTTTGCTTGCCACTTGCCATTCCTTTTGGTTTCTCTTCTTATACGCGGTCAATACCTTATTAATATAAAGAAAAAACTAAATCAATTTAAAAAAAGGATAATGGCTTGTTTCGGGAGTTCTAGTCTCAGGTGTATTCGTCGTTCGCAGGCAGATACATTTTTGTGTCACTTGTTTTTAAACCGCAGCGTTGTGAATAAGACTATTGCTTCAAGATATTTGGTCGCATCAGCAAGGGATCTCTCTTTTACTAGATCCTTTCATAGTTCACGAGATTCAAAGCGTACATTTGAGAATTCTTCATATGATTGTCATTCAAAGGTAAGGTAGAAAATTATTTTCAATTACATAATTGTAGTTTTTTTTTTATTTATTAACTGGAAGCAAGTCTGTGATTTATTGGCAATATCAATCTTAACCTGCTTCCAAAGCAAAAAAAAAAAAAAAATTGATTTCCAAACTCCAAACGCATGAGTTGCTCTTGCTGCCTAAAGTAATGCAGTCTGCCGCCACCTTGTACGAATTCCTTACAAAAAAAAGACAGAAACTTTCGAATTTTGAACGAGTAACTAGTTGGGGAATTGCGAAAGTGTCGCACTCGAAGCAATGGCAACAGGATATTTAACTTAATAAATTAATCTAAAATCCTGTTCGTTGTGTAATTGAGGGTGTTTTTTTTTTTTTTTTTTTACAAATTTTTCATAATATGAATTGTTGAGAAATGGAATGTTAAGAAGAAATACAGCGTTTTATGAAGTTTTTAATTATATTTTAAAGTTATGCAAGTATATTTTTGTTTTGTTTTATAATTTGACAGTTTCTATAACACATGTTTTCACTTTTGTATGTTTGAGTTTTTTTTTTGATTCTGCGCGAGGTACTTTCGGAGTTGCAATAAAATTTTGGTTCCTTGTTTTTGTTATTATTTGGTATTTGCCTCTTTCTTTGCTATAAGTCGTCTTATGCAACCAATCGATTTAAAAACGTGCAGATTTGTAAACAGTTTTTTTTTTTTAATATTAAACATAAATATTTTGTATATGTAAGGTACATGATGAAAATAGATAGTAGGGGTAGGTTACTAGGTAAATTATTAACTTTAACAAAAATAACCTGCGGATCGGTGCAGGTGCAGTGGTCTGATTTAAATATTTTTGTTTAAACTTTCGGTGGGCATTAAAAATGTTTACCCATTAAAAGTTGCTGCTCAAACTTAATTTTTTAAAAATAAAATTAAGCATTTTGTGTGATGTTCAGAAATGTAGCTTAGATTTAAAAATTTAAAAGATAGTTAGGTAGATAGGGTACCAAAAGTTTTGGTGGGCCAGTTTTAAATTATTGTTGATTTCCACTCATTTATTTGGGAGGCCTGATATAGTGCAAAACAGTTTTACAGTTTTATTTTTCGTCATAATAGGTGGTTAAAATGCAAAAACTATCTGCTGCTCTATTGTTCTAATATTCATAGATAATAGAAAATTGAAGTAGTGTTATAAAGTTAGTATTTAATGACAATTTTTAGTAATTGTGGGGAATTCCCCAATTTTTTCAAAGGGCATAAAGTGTAGGTATAGCAAAAACATTAAAAATGTAGGACGTTTGACAATGCAATGCAATGTATGGAATCTTTAAACATGTTCCTAGAAAGAAATTTAGCTTAATGAACTCTTTATATACAATAGGTACGTTGTTTTTTAATCTCTTTTTTTTTTTTAATTTTTACTTTAAAAAATGTATTATAAAACATTTAGGTAGTATCAGATCCAAAAACTTCTGATATAATGCTAGTATATCAGAACTTACATTATTTGTTTGTGTCAATAAGCAAGGACAAAGAAAAATATGTAAACGGAGACAACAGCAACAAGCTTAAATTATACACTGCCGTAAATACTTTTAAGAGGCCATGTAAATCTCTTGCTCACAGCATACATATCTAACTCAAAGAGTTTTTTTTTTTTTTAATATTATATACCTATTATAAGGACCAACAAATTTAAGAGATAAAATAATAAATGGAAACCAAATTTATTATGCCGTTACTTTCGGTCCGACTCAGCTTCAATTACTTAGAGGTTACCAAGTCCAAACTGGAATGAGCTTTTCTTAAGTTTTATGAAATATTTGTTAGGCAGCAATAGATTTTCAAAGCATACAGTGCCCCGGAAATATAAATTAAGCCTTGATTTTTCTACAGAGAGTTTAAAATTTAAAGCATTTTTGACTACTGTACCTCATTTACATTTTTTTGCACCTTCTTTTGAAATTTTTTCCAAAGCTCTCAGGGTTTCTAAAATAACTGTTTTCACCAGTGTTGCGTTTTCCATTCTTGCGGGCTATGAAACGGATTGATTAATTATATTTCAGCGAAGCTGGAATTTGGCACCTAATTAGCCGGCAATTTCTTTTAACCAAAACCGCAGATTTTATGAGGTTATGTCTTGAACTAAGATAATGTGAACAAAAAATATATTTTATTCATTGTTTGGCATAGACAAATGAACAAAAATTACACGATTTAGTGCGGCTTACTGAAACGAAATTTAAGCATTTATATCCAACATAAATCCTTATGTGACAGTTAACGCAGAGAAAAAAACGCTTATGCTCAACATAAATATTTTAAGTATCATATCAGCCCTTAAAGCCGTAAGTAAATATTAGTTTTTTTTTCAAAATCTTGGTAAAACGAATCAGCCCCATTACTTAATAAAGTATGAGTTTATTTTTAAAAATAAAAAAAAAATTCTTATGGTTTTATAGTTTATTATTAAAAAAAAAAACTAAGCTTAATGTACCTTACCATTGAATTCTGGAAGATATACAGCCTTGGCCAAATGTATTAGGCACCCTCATAAAGTTGTTATATTTTTATAACGATGAATAAAAAAAAACAAAGTATGCAGAATTGTTGGAAATCTTTTTTTACTAAAGAAAAATTAATATTTAGTGTTGCCACCCCTCATTTTTATGACAGCTGCTATCCTTTTATGCATAGACCTTACCAGCCTACGGCACTAATCTGAACTTATTTTGTCCCATTCTTGTTGTAAAACCTTTTTGAGCATCTCTTTTGATGTTGTTGGGTACTTTCGAATGTTCCGTTTTAAAATTTAAAAAAAAAAAAATTAAAATGTTTCAGAGAATAGAGCGAAAAATAAAGGGTGCCTAATACTTTTGGCCAAGGCTGTACATACTTCTGCCAAAAACACTTTTTTAAAAAAACGTATTTTTTTTCCAAAATTGAAGATTTACAAATCATTTCCACTTTTTTCTTACATAGAATTCTGAAAAAAAATCGGCTCAATTTTTGTTTGTTTGTTAATGCCTATAGTTTACAGTTCAGCGTGTGAATTCATCGCCGTCATCTCAACACTTTGCATCACACGTGTCTCCCAAACTTTAGATCTAAACTTTGCCTTTTTGAGTTATTTAAAACAAAATAGATTTTTTGTTTAAATCACTCAGGCAACTTTAGGCTTCAATTAACAATAATAATATTTTTTTTACAATATACTTAAATTACCGACTTTGAATTAGTTTGGTATAATCTGTTGTTAGGTACAAACTGGGTCGGTTTTCAGAAAAAAAAAAACACAAAAATTGAACTTTAACAAGAGGTAAGGGTAACCCTACGTCTTGACGGAATATTGCTAGGCCATCCATGTACAAACTGTTTCTTTACAGCAATATTCTTCGATCGTTTAAGATGAATTTAATAAATACATCTGGATGCTCTCTAGAGATCTGTTTAAGTGCATAAATCCAGATGTAAAAAAAGTTTACATCATTCGGCTTTTTGTCAATTTTTGTTTTTTTTCAGAAATATATAAAAAGTCTCACTTAGTTTAGCGATGGTATGGCGGGATCTTAGACTATTAGGATTTAAGTCCAATATGTGACAGCTTTTGGCAGTTGACCATTAGCATTTAATATCACAATATACTATATATGTAGGTTTATAGTTTAGTTTATATCAGCAAATGTCCATAAATGAAAGGATTACTTTAGACTTCAAGGTCAAACCACTTCTTGGAAGAAAGGATCAATTCCATTATAATCGTCACAATTGATATTACTCAAACAGTTATCAACAAAAAAATTGAATCTATTTCAAACAAATTTCTCGGACAAAAAACTTTCTCAGCTCATAATGTGCGCACATTGTCAATTTATAGTAAAACCAATCGTACACAAATTGTTCAAGCACTCACATTCCATTACCTCAATCTTCATTAACCACTACTTTCATCTTCATCACTTTCGTTTTATTTCCAATCCATTGCTTGCACCTGTTTAGGTTTTGTGACCTAATTTCCAAAGGAAACAGGTTTCAACTTGTTTATAAATTTACTATCATGAGGGAGCCAAGAAGAAGAGCAACCGAGATACAATAAAAAAAAACCAATGGCAGTTACATAAAATCTTCGGGCAATTATTATAAGGTACTAATTTAAATTTTAACTTGTAAATTTAACATATAGTCGCGATAAAACAACGACTTCTATTAATATAGTTTCGCTATCTTATGATTTCCATGCTTTATACATTTTGTGTCTAAAAAAAACATTGTATGGTGAAATCTTCAAAAAAAAAAAAAAACAAAAAAGAAAAACAACGAAAATTTAATATTATGCGTATAAAATAGTCATTTATTTGTAAATAAAAAGATTCGAAAGCTGTAAAGTTATTTTGTAATATTAGACATAGTCATCAAAATCAATGCATAAATTCTCTATTGCATAATCCAAATGGTATAAATTAATGCAAAAAGAAAAACTTGAATGAATGATATCAATGATAACTTACATAATAATAATTTTCGAATTATATATTTTAAGGTTAATGGCCTAAGATAGACTTCCTACCTATAAGTTTATTCACTTTGGCAATATGTCACTCGGTGGAAGAATTCATCGAGTTTTGTTTATGGAAATGGAAAAGTTTGTTCAAGTTGTTTAACTTCCTTTTCAAGCCTTCGTTAAACAGCGCGTTTTCAATGCCGCATAGGTATTATTTTATTTTTGGGTAAGATTATTTACGTGACATTCTACCCGTCACTTCAGACTTAAGATCATAATAAAATAATGAAGCTCTTGATTTAAGGTTCTTTAATAGGGCTTTTTTTTGGTAAAAAAAAATTTCCAAGGCCTTACATCAAAAACAAATATTTTTCAGGAAATGAAAAACATTACATAAGCTCAAGGTTTGGATAAGGTATAAGGTTTGGTGTAATTGAAAAAAAAACACCAGTTTACCCATGATATGAATATGATTTTTTAAATTCTATTTTAAAGTATTTTTTCCAAAATGTTAATATTTTCGCAGGGTGTTGGGTAATTCGTATAAAACGTTCCCTCTCTCTAAAAAAAACCCTTTTACCAAAAATATTTTTAGGCACTCTTTTCGTTTTTGGTTCTCGTCTAAAAATATGAATTTTTATCGGAAAGACTCTTATAGTAACATAGAGAACTCGTATTACCTTGGTTTTGATCACAATAGATTCAAATTAAATATTAAATTATCTTTAAAGGATAATTGCGGAGTGACTTTCAAAAGGAGATAAATTCAGTTTTCACTTTTTTCGCTTTTTTTTTAAGTATGCAGTTTTGTCCACCATACTGTAATGCTTAATTTAGAAGCTAAGGTCTAAACAAAAAACTTACCCTATAAATCGGACTCGGCGTACAGATGAAAACCTAAAATCCTAAGGAAAATTAAAATTTAGCTTTTTGTTTTTTCGATTTTCAGAGAAATGACAAAAATTGTTTTTAACCCCTTTTGAAAAATCACTCCTCAATTAGTTAAATATATATGTATAACGAAGCCTAAATTGCAATTATTGATTCAATTTTTTTAAGATGGTGACAAAACCCCGAAAGGGATTCATTGGGTGTTTTAGGATATGAGTTAGCCTATATAAAAAAATTGTAAAAAAACAAATCTCACGGCCTAAATTGTAAAGTAATGTAAATGCATAATATATCACACAAACTGATTTCTTTTTTTTTTTACCAAACAAAAATTTCACCTTCAGAATGTCTTCGATTTCTATGGCCTTCAATACTGTTAGTCGTAAGTTCAAACCTTGAATAATCCACTTTCGTTCGTTATTTCACCTAAAGATAAAAATGAATCAGAGTGAAGTGATAAACTGTGTTTTATTTTATAAAACGCACAATCTAAAATCTGACCTATGTATCTCTGAATTATGCATAGGCTTGTACTTGTACATGGAGCATCATAATATTGTTAAAGGCGTGTGTAAAATATACATAATATATATGTAACTTCACATTTGATTTTGAAATGGTAAATGCCGAACTTTAAGGTTAGGCCTTATGTGTGGCTTGCTGACAAATTTCCAAAATGAACGTCAATTAAAAACTGTTTTGAAGTCGTTTAACAGAAAAGTATTGTAAGTACATACTTAATTTAATTTTTCGTCTTTATATGTATGTTAAGTAAATATGTATATCTGTTCGCTTTGTCGATCAAAGGGTAAATGATGTAATATGCTCAGCTCAGCTCATACAACCAGAGCCAAGTGATTACTAAATAATAGCATATCCTCTATGGTCTTAAGATGCGTTTTGAGTAAACCTAACTAAAATAGCTTTTTTTTTTCAAATATTAGTTTATACTTAAAATGTCGTTATTTGTGCCATTTTAACCATTAATTTTATTTGATATTGGTATAAGATGGTAAAACAAATTATCGAAATTATGAAAATTTAATACTTCGGTGAATCACAAAATCCTAGAAATTAAACTTAATTTAAAAAAAAAACAGGCGAGGTCATATAGTGGATTTCATGCTAAAATACTTTAAAGATTTATGTTTAGTGTAAGTTGTGTGAATTTATGCTTTAAATTAAATTCTCTTAATAATTTATTATAGTTGTGCTTTTTTTCCAACAAGTTTGTAATTTAATGCACATGTATTTTACACAGAAATAAATCACGAATTTATATATCAATTCGAAATATAATACTTTTTCCATGATTGCAATCTCGTGCTGTTTATCTTAGTAATAAAACAAAAAGAAAAACAAAACAAATTAAAGAAAAAAGAAACAAAAACAAAAAGATTGTCGTAAAGTAAAGGAATCCTCTGAACACAATTATGCAGTTTAATTGGTAAAAAAAACAGAATCGAAAAAAGGTAGTAGAATTTATTGTTTAACAAATAGGCAGAAGAAGAATTAACAATACTACATATTCGTATACAAAATTAATAAATCAATATCGTGGCTCATGAAGAACCACGGCCTAGTGACTGACACACTCAACTCAACCATTTCCTGTGTGCGTGTAGTTAGCAGGAATGGAGGGGACCTACAATTTATTGCCGGTTCCGAACGGCTAGTACTTATCCTGACAAGCAGTACTTTTGGAAGTTTTATGAATTCCTTGCAAAAGACAAAACCCCTGCAAAAATTCAAGGTGGCAAGGGCTGGGTATCGAACACATATCTACGGCATGATAGTCCATTGCACTAACCATAAATCATTACTCCTACTCTTCTTATAACTCTTTTATAAATTATAGGAAGAAGATGTTCGTAGCATCTAAGAGCCGAGAACAACAAACTTGTGACGGCTGATAAAAATACTAGTTGGTTCAATACACAACAATCAACAATGAAACTTGTTCTGGGTTTTATTTGGCAGCGCAATGTGTATGCAATAGTTATAATTGCAGCCTATAAACACTGGTTGTTAATTTTTTCATTCAAAACCTTAACTTAAATATAGACGAAGATCATTGCAGTCAAAGGTACGAATTTTCGCTAAGAGAGCTTGATGCTAAACTCTATTAAACGCTTCTGAATACTAATCTTACTTTCTCCAAAACGATGTAAATATTTGTTCCGCTGTTGCTTAAGATAAACCATCAGACCACCTAGTGTACCTAACCTATTGCTACGAAAACAGTAGTACAGGTCCTTAAGAAGCCTTTGTCAATATATTTGTGAAATTGATCAGTACTTCAATAACCTTTAAAAGATTTTGAGAGATTCTAGTTAAATGGCGCTGATCAACCAAATTTGGTTGATTAGCTTATTCCATGATTAACAACTCAAACTATGGATTGTCAGAAAAAAAAAATAGTTTAAGTGGGTATTCGACGATTTACAGTTGGCAATAATCATAATAGTGCGAAAGAAAATTTGTCCCGTGCCCTTAAGAATAGGAGGAGTCATGACACTATCCTGTAATTTTCAACAAACTGCAGCCGGGAGGAGGAATGGTAAGCTGAATATTTGTTTTTATATACATTTTATATCTACGACCAATATATAAATTGAAACAAATTGAGTTGATTTGAGGGAATTGGGAATACGAACACACTATTTTTATTCTGAATCTTTTAGACTTTTATTGGAAGAACAATAAAATGCAAAAATAACCCTATTAATAATTTTTGTGATGTACCTCCGATTTGTCATCTAACTGTTAACCAATATTTAATTGTCAAAATTGTGAAATAAAATCAGTTATTGACGGGGGAAGAAAGTACAGAAAATTGGCTTAATTTTAAATAAGTCACTTTCAGAATTTCGGATGAACTCTGCGTTTACTAAATTCTGAGAAGTAATAAGTAGGACTTTCATCATTTTCTTTTCGGACCATTACTTTTGAACACCCTGTAGTGTATATGCAGTCTAGAGTCGGGCTTGAATCAACATTATTCAGCGATTTATCTAGATCTTCGCCGACTTTACAACTGTCAAAAAAGTTTATCTACTAAAGGTCCGCCTATGAATGTCTGAATCTTCTCGACATTATAATTGAATCGATGAGTGTAAGAACCGTACAAGTCTTATTTCTTTATTTTAAAACAAACAAATATAAAAGAGTTTTATAGAAAAACTCTCAACTTTTTTTAAAATATAATATATGGAGCATTTAATGATTTTACCCACCTCCAAATTATGCTATAAATTATTTTTCAAAAATTTGTTAGTTTTTCTGTAACGGCCAATTTCTTGACAAAGTTCTAGCTCTTAAGACTCGATCTAAGGAAAAATTAGAACAATTTGTTTCAATTTCATTTCTTCAACAAGTTCTATTGCCTCAAAACTCAAATTTAGAACTTTGTTTGAGTTAGAACTTCGATATATTTAGACCCTCAGTATTTGGGGTCTAGTTCTATAGAACTCGATTTAACTACGATTTCATTTTTTCATCATACAAAAATGTTTTTGTTCTGTATTAAATTTTTTTATGTGCAAAAGAATTCTTTATTTGCCTTAAAAAAGATGTCATGTTTCAGAAACAAACAATGTAAGTTTGGCCCACATAATCGCATTAGTTCACTCGGGTTCCTAAAAAAAATGGCTTAAACAATTCTTACTATATGTATAACTATGTTCCTTTTGCGCAAAAACACAAGTTCAATCCCTGTGGTCAGGACGATGTGATTGAATACAGGAATCGTATAGTCGAGTAGATCTGGAGATCCTTTCAATCAGGTCAGGCAACGTAAGTCCTCAGAACTCAGAAATGATTTTAGATCGAGTTCTAAAGATGTGAAAAAATTGCCTGAGTTCTAAATAAAGGGTTTTCCCATAAGAGGTGTTATTTTGATATTCAAAGAAAAATGGCATTTTTGGAGATAAATGATCGGATGTTTATTTTATTATAAAGAGGAAGGTATGCCGTTAATAATGGAACACAACATCAGCCAAATGGCCGCCAAGACCACGCTTACAGGACCATATCCTTTTCATGAAATTTTCCATAACCAAATCGCAACGTGGCTGCCCTATGTCCTCGATAGCCTCACGAATTTCATCTTTGAGGTCTTGAATCGACGCTGGTATGTTGGCGTAGACCTTATCTTTCACGTGGCTCCAAAGGAAGAAGTCGCAAGGTGTTAAATCACAAGATCTCGGTGGCCAATTGTGATCACCTCTTCGAGAGATAACACGGTCCGGAAACTTTTCCCGTAAAAGATCGATGCTTGTGTGGCACGTAGTGCCGTCTTGTTGAAAGTAAACGTTGTCCAGATCAATACTATCCAATTCAGGCCATAAAAAATCATTAATCATCTCTCGATAGCGCAATCCATTGACCGTAACTGTTGCTCCAGCCTCATTTTCGAAAAAGTAAGGTTCAATGACCCCGCGGGACCATAAACCGCACCAAACAGTCACGCGTTGAGGATGGAGAGGCTTTTCAACAATAACTCCGAGCCCCAGATGCGACAGTTTTGCTTGTTGACGTAGCCTCCGAGGTGGAAATGGGCCTCATCAGTCAAGATGATTTTTCGATGAAATTCCGGTTCATTTTCATGCATTTCAAGGACCCAATCAGCAAAGACACGACGTTGTTGATGATCAGCCGGCTTGAGTTCTTGTGTTAACTGAACTTAATAAGCCTTAAGACCCAAGTCTTTATGCAAAATACGGTGTAATGACGTTTGTGGAACGCTTAATTCCAAAGAACGACGAGGAATGGACAAACCTGGGTTTTCTTCAACACTTTGGGCTACAACATCAATATTCTCAGTTGTTCTTGAGCGACGTGTATGGGTTTTATTCTTCACATCACTAACTTGTCCCAACAGCTCGAATTTGTCCACCAATTTCTGTATTGCGGTCCGACAAGGTGCTTCACGACGACCCAAAAATGTTTTAGTTTTACGAACCGTCTCTGCCAAATTTTCACCATTTTTATAGTGAATTTTAATAATTTCAATGCTTTGTTGAAGCGTGTATCGTTCCATTTTTATTAATAGCGTAGTTTCTACTTGTCAAATGTCAAAAAATAACAGCTTCAAAAGTGACAGCTACCGAAATAGCGGGCTATTCAAAATAACACCTCTTATTGGAAAACCCTTTATATTATAAACAAAGATCTTAAGAAAAAGTGAGAGCTAAAAATAATAGTTTTAAACTAATTTTTGGAACTTTGTCAAGAAATTGGACGTTAAACGGATTTTAGAACTTTGTCAAAAAATTGGCCTCAAACATTTTGTATTTGTTTTTTTTTTCTCTAAATTAAAATATAGACTTGTACGTCTCTTACACTCACCGATTGAATTGAACGTCTCCATAGCTCCAGATACTTCCAATTAAGAAAGGAATTATTCAGGCGATACAAGATAGACATCTTGGACCTTAGTGAAATCTTTAAACAACCCTGTATGAATCAACTCCGAAAAGGCACATGCCACACAAGTGGAAAAATGAAAGGGTCAAAAATTAAGCTAAAAAAAAAATTGTTCAAAAAGTTACGTCGAAAAACAAACAAAACAAACAAAACAAAATTTAAATTTTTGGTTTGACGCTTTTCCATATGACGTGCTAACGGTGATTTTTAAAAAGAAGTCAGTAAAATATCTGATCTGAAAGCCATATCTGAGGTTTCAAATTCTTTTTGTTACGTCTGAATACGACCATTTTTGGCAAATTTTGTTTACACTTAGGACATTTTGTCTACTAGTGTATACATAGAAGGGTTTGGAAATAGGCATTTCGGCTGATGCTTGCAAAAACTGTCACTCAAAAGTATGATTTCGATGGTTACAGGATTTCTGGTTAGGGGATCCTAAATTACAAGGTTTCGAGCTAAAATACGTTGCGGGTGTCCCAGTTAAACAGTGTAATTCCCTAAAAGATCTTTTTTCTGGCGGAAAAGAAGCATTAGAAAATCAACTGGGTTCCGATTGTAAACAGACACCATATTGAAGAGTTATCATAATCCCTATTTATAATCTTAAAATGGGACCACCGTAAACCTCATCTGAATCTATAGATTTACCGTATGCGGATGGTATTATTAAAACGATGATTTAAGCAAAGCTTATTGAATGATGTTCTTAACTTAACAATCAAAATATTATCGAAACCGCATGTGTAACGAAGATTCATGAATTATGTTATACGTTATGCAACGTAATTTTTTCTAATTTATTCATTTATGTACAAAACAAAATTGTCAATAAACCATCGAACATTGTGAAAGTCATCAAATAAAACAGTCAATGAGGCAAAATGTATGAGAGACGCACAACTTCATAATGACTCCAGACAACCTTAAACTTAGTTATCTTCTTTTTTATTATCTTGGCTTGCGCTTGGTTAATAGAAAACGAAAAAAAATCTCTCTGGAAAATAAATACTCGTAAAATAAATAAAAAAAAAAAAAACAACAAAAAAAATCTGGAAACGGATTTTACTTTCGCATGCAAAGCAAATTTAGCGACAGCCATTATTGCAGACCGACGAACGGTTAACGAAAAAGAGAGTAATGAAGAATACCATCGACCACAAATACCGCTGTATAACACACCTACCAGTTACCACGGCCAAGTAGCAGTTGGTAGTTTGAAAGCAAAAGTTAAAACGTTGAACTAAAACTCAACCGACTGTAAACGTATTTTCTCCTTTTCCTCAGAGTTTTTTTTTCTTTCTTTCTTTCTTGTTTTTTTTTTTTTAACGAAAAGCCTTGTGCTGGAGCTGGGTATATGGACTTTGCACAGAGATGCATGATGCGTTGACTATACAAAATGCAAAGAGAATCAAAATTGATACAAGTTTATTTTCAGAATATTAAAACTGAAAGTCTTTTACAAGCAGTTAACTTTTAGCTGGTAGTCTTCACTTATCATTTTGCCATCATATTCGCATTCAGTTTCGCTAGTTGAAAAGAAAATTATATTTTGAAATAACTATAACATTCCTTTGAGTATGGTATGGCGAATTGGTAATTGGTTAAAGAAGACGTGACGTTATAACTTAACCGTGGAATTTACATTACGTTGACTATTAATTTCAATCGGCTTGAAGAGGGGATTGCTTGTTTTGTTTAAATTAGTTGATATGGAATTTCTGTACGAAATCGTATCATAAGAAAATACTTTTCTAGCAATACACAGTGTGAACGAAGAAAATTATGGTCGGTGTTATTTGAACTCATCAGTAGAGATGTGGAGAGAAGGCCTAGTGACCTTGTCAGTAAGAACATTTTGTTTGCTTAGTTCATCTTACTTAACGTTTTAACAGAACTTATTGTAATATTACGATAACACTTCATTCAAAGGCGGAATTGCAATGCGTATACATATTTATTTACATATTAGTCTTCTATATGTTTAAAAAAGAGCTAAATGATGATTGATGAGTCTGAAGCAGGGCGAAACGCATTTTGGGGAAGAGGTCTTGAACTTTTTCAATTAATTTGTAGTCAATCGTTTCGCTTCAACAATAGAAATAGTTTGAAAGTGAAAGATTGAAGAAGTAGTATGAAGGGTCATGTGGGGCGAGGGGACTCATGGGGAAACATGATCCTATAGTCGTAACTCATATTATCTACACAAAGCTAAATATAGGTTGGAGGATGGCAAGGTTAACAAAGTATGGTATCTTCTGGCTCGATTCAGAAATTCGTACACTAGTATAGGTACTTTCTTGGCAAAAGTAGACATTTCCTCTGTGTTAACAAGTAACAAGTGAATCTATGTTCAATTTGAAACATACATATTTGATTAAAATACGGTATGTTATTTTCAAGGTGATTTCAGAAGCATTATAATGTATATCAGCCATTTTTATCAGAAAAATAACACAATCGGTAACGCAACATTTTTAATTTTAATGATGAATGATTTTGGTTCCAATTTATTTTTACTTGCGACATAGATACTATATATCAAGTTATGCATTCGTGCAAAAAAAAAAGTTGAGATAACAATCATACATGACATTACGATGATGAAGAATGAGAAAAAAGTGGGTTCGACAATTCTGTCTGTCTGTCTCTCTGTCTGTCTGTATGTAACAGAGACCACAGCCTAAACGGATGGGTCGATTTACTTCACACTTGGTATATAGCGTTTTTTGGAGAATATCCCCAGACGTTTCTTGAATTATTTTTTTTTGGAACAAAAATTACGGTACCAAAAATAATATACAGGTTTAAGAAAAACTCATTTTTCTCAAAAACGATTTTGATTTAAAAAATCATGGTCATTTTTTTGGATAAGGTCTATCTTTAAATGAAAACCATTTTTTTTTGAAAACCGTTAGTAACGGTACCTCCAATAGAACCGTTTTTTTAATTCTGACTTTCTCCTTCATGATTCAATCAATTTTAACCATTTTTTTTTTAACATGAATGCTTTTAAGTTGCCTTAGTAATATTTATTAAAAAAATTTTCAAAAATTATGTTTTTGGATTTTTTTAAAAAATTTGAAATTATTTTTTGGAAAGTTATTTTTTTCGAAAACTAATCTTCAAAATGGCGTACCAATTTTTTTTTTATTTAAGTCCTGGAAAAATTTTATGTTGAAAAAATATTTTTTTTTTAAAACGGCTCTATTTTGAGCCCAATCCTATTTCTATAGATTCAACAGTTTCCTAGATACAGTTTTTCAAAGTATAGCAATAAAAAATAGATTCAGAGATTCATTTCGATTATTAAAATCGGTAAATAAGAAGTAATAAACTTTAATTTTATGTAGTTTTAATTAAAAAAAAAAAATTTACTCAAATTGACTACCTCTATTTTGGCCCTTAAGTCTAGTAGGTACGCATATCGTTCTAAATTTAAGATTTCATACAAAAATCTCTAAGCGGAGCTAAAATTTAGCGGAGGATTTTAGCCGTGAGGTACGCAATTCCACCTAAAAAATCAAATTTTCTTTTCCATCTGTGCATACATATCTGTCAGAACTTAGCGCACGAAAAAATTGCTATGGACATTGTTCTCGAGCTTGATTTTTACTTTTTTGTTTGTTGTATTGGACTTTGTGTAATGTTTTCCGAACGGATTTTCTGTTTTTTTTTTTTTTAATATAGTCGACAAAAAAAAAATCACATTTAAACTTTGATACTGATTTGTGCTATCATAGATTTCACGTTGTTGTTGAATGTTGAATTAAAACCGTCTGTTGTATTTTTTATTTTTAAACATTCCTCGATTTCATAAGTTAAAAATTCGGCAACATTAAAAAAAACCTGCTTTCCATTTCTCCAGCCAAATACTGTCTTGAAAAAAAATCTGTCTTATTAAAAGTATTTATTCTTCCCATCTTCTCTTACAGTCAATTTTCTCACAGAGTCCCAACTAGCAATAGTTCTAAACGTGGGTGCCAATTTTAAAAACAAAATTGCAGCGATTAGAACTTTCTTTTCAAAAACAAAAAGATCATTTATTTAATATAAAATTTTGACCTCTAGGCGATACTTTTATACGTATATAGTTATGGGTTATTTTTAAGTAAAATCCTACACAGAAATCTTCGAAAAATATTAGAAATTTGTTTTCGCTTTCCGAATTACATAATAATTGCTGGAAGCTGCTCTCTGTTAATTAGTCTCATCTTCATCAACGATCTTGTAATCCAATAATTTAAACATTTTTAATCTGTTGTATACAATATATACCAAAGCAGGGGTGTTGACTCTTTATTCAAATCTTCAAATCATTTAACTTTCTGATTCAATGTGCATATTCCCTTGGGCGGAATGACTATACCTGTGGGAAATTGAATATTATAAATAAATAAGTCACGAACCATAATTTTTTTGTATATTACCTAAATTTTGCAAAAAATCATAATTCTATTTAAATTTCTGCAAACCCATGAATCTGTTTTAATACACATAAGCCAACAAACAAAAATACCAGTTTTATTCATTTCAGTGTTTATAAATGGAAATTTTTGTAGTTATTTGTGATTTTTTTTTCTACGAAAGTAGGTATAACAAAATTTTATTGATAGTAAAAGTAAAGGCTTCATTAATTTCCACATAATTTCTAATTGCATACTTTTATATTTTTGTTTTAAGTTTCCAGCTATGCTAAAATAGTTTTAATTAGCTTGTAGATATCGGTCATTTTATGATATGACCTTATTAATAAAACTAGTTTTTTTAAACGAGTTAGTAAAACATAGAACAAATTAAGACAAAAGATTGTTTCAATAAGGAAACAATTTATATTCAAATGATCTCTTTAGAATTGTTTTTAAAATCCTTGGAGACGTGCGTTTGTCGAACTTAATTTTGTTTCTTAAAACACTTTGAACATTTATTGTTTAATAGTAATTGAATCTGATTGAATAAGGTGTCGACTTCAAAAATGTCAGGTAGGTATATCATTCATAACCTTGAGGCAACTTGCTAAACATGAACCAAAATTAAGATAAATTTTATTCTAGAAATGCAGATCTCATGGTTCTCCAAACTTTTATTATTTTTGGAAAAGTTAAAATGCTTAAGGGGGGGGGGGGGGGGGAAGGTAAAAAAAAGGTCTAGGGAGGTATGAGTTTTATTATATAATGTATAACTGAATACCATTGTTTGAGGATAGAAACAACACTTTTTAAGTGGATATTCTCATTATAAGGTGTTGAATGTTATACACCATAAAATTGAAAAGAAATGGACAATATTGTGTTTTTTATATTTATTAAATATGTTTATTTGTAACCTTACCATTTCTTACTACATGCATTCCTGCGTCTTTGAGAGAAGAATAACATCGATAAATTTCAAATGTCCATGGATTCCAGCATAACAGAGCACATTATGAAACTGAAACTTTTATTCGAAAAGCTGGAAGTATTAGGTGAGCAATTTTCTGAGCGTTGGCTCGTGGCTATGTTACTAAGCAGTCTTCCATCTTCCTTCGATACGTTGGTGACGGCTCTGGAAGCTCGAAAGGTTGAGGAACTGACACTTAAGGTTGTCGAAGCTAGCCTCATTGATGAGTACCAGCGTCAATCACAACAGTTTTCAGCAAATAATTCAGCTTTAAGATCATCGGCAAGTCTAGAAGAACGTAACAAAAAGGTTTGTCATCATTGCAAGGCCAAAGGACATATCAAGAAAAATTGTTGGAAGCTTTAGAAGTTGAGGCAAAACAACCATGTGAATGAAGCTCGAGAAGACAATGTGGAACAGGTTGTTAACTTTTGTTTCTCAATGGCAAATAAAAAGAACATTTGGGTTGTTGACTCTGGAGCAACCTGTCACATCAGCTCACGTGAGTCAGATTTTGTCACAATGGACAGGTCCGTTTGTGAAAAAGTAATAGTGGCAAATGGAGAATCTGTGGTTTCCAGTGGCAAAGGGCTTTGCCGAATAGCTCTTCTGGATAGCAAAGGCGAAAAGGTTATCGTTGACGTGAAGGATGTGTTGTTCATTCCTTCTTTTCAAGGAAATCTGCTTTCTGTCACAAAAATTTTGAAGATGGGATTCAAATTACTATTCTCAGACACAAGTTGCAGTATCCAGACATTGTGCGGCAAAGAAATTGGAGTTGCTGATTCATTCAGTGACCTTTTCCGACTTCGCCAACCTTCCGACCAAAAGGCCCTAACAGTGGATTGCAAGTTACAAAACTGCCAGCACTATTGGCACAAAATCTTTGGACACCGGGACGTTGATGCTGTGAAGATGATGCAACATGGAAAGACGGTAAGCGATTTTCATATTTCTGATTGTGGTGTTAGAAAAAACTGCGAGGCTTGCATTCAATGCAAGATGACAAGGAAACAAAATCCAAGCGTGTGTTAGATTTGGTCCACACGGACGTATGTGGACCTATGCAAACCATGACACCAGGTAAAAAACGTAATTTTCTGACATTTATAGACGACCTTAGCCGCTTTACAGTAGTGTATCTACTCCACGAAAAATCCGAAGTTTTCGACAAGCTCAAAATTTTTCTCGAAGAAGTCAAAAACAAGTTCAGCAGATATCCTTCTATTATTCGTTCAGATAATGGCGGGGAGTACACCTCGATCAATTTCAAACGTTATCTTGAGAACAAAGGTATTCGTCATCAGTACACAGTACCCTATTCGCCACAACAAAATGGAGTTGCGGAGAAGAAAAATAGGTCCCTTGTGGAAATGGCTCGTTGTTTGTTGACAGAAGCTGAATTGTCGAATGTTTTTTGGGGAGAAGCCCTTATGACAGCGAATTATTTTCAAAATTTGTTGGTATAGAGTTCAATCCTGTCTAATTTCCGTCAATAATGTTTAATTCCGAAAGAAAACCGTCGAAAGTTAGATTCGAAAGCCCGAATTTTAACATTTGTTGGGTATGATCAAAATTCAAAAGGGTATCGTTTAGTCGATGTAAAAACTAAGAAAGTAACAATAAGTAGAGACGTTAAATTCATGAAGGGAACTGAAATGACTAAAATTATTGAGCCTGAGGTAAATCAAGATTCGGAAACATTTGTTGAAATTTCTTGTCCCAAGACAAGCATACAAGACCAAGAATTACCTTTGGAAGATGATGATTCGTTCCAAAGTCTGGATGAGAATACAGATAGTCTTAGGAGCCAAATAAGTGAAGGTGAAAGACGTGTTCTTAAGTCCGAAAGGCCAACAAAGGGTAAACCACCAGATAGACTAGGCCTTACAGCTTCAACTTCAGATTCGTCTCTGGTAGAACCTTAATCTTACAACTAAACTATTAAATGTGAGCAACGAAGCGAGTGGACAGTTGCTATGAAAGAGGAAATAGGTGCTTTGAAGAAGAATAGCACTTGGGATTTAGTTATTCCTCCAAAAGATGTTAACATCGTCGGCTGTAAGTAGACTTACAAAATCAAGCGTGATGCAAAGGAAATCGTCCAAAAGCTCGTTTAGTCGCTCGTGGGTTTAGTCAAAAATATGGATACGACTTTGATGAGGTCTTCGCTCCCGTTGTGAGACAAACTACCTTACGAACAATGCTGTCCATAGCTGGCTCCAAGGGTATGAAAGTTGTCCATATGGATATAAAGTCAACATTTCTCAACTCTCACTTAGATGAAAACATTAATATGAAGCAGCCGCCTGGCTTTGAGGAAAGGGATACCAACTATGTTTGCAAACTCAAGAAAAGCCTCTACGGTTTGAATCAAGCAGCTCGTGTATGGAATAAGACGTTACATAATGTACTCGTCAATGGAGATTTCGTCCAAAGTACATCAGAACCATGCCTTTTCATAAAATGTTCCATCGAGGAAGGGAATACATACGTATTAATTTACGTCGAAGACATTTTTGTAGCAAGTTCAAAACAAACCGAAATTGACAAAGTTGAGAGTTTACTCAACCAAAATTTTGAAGTAAGCAACCTTGGTGATGTCCATTGTTATCTTGGAATGTTCCATCGAGGAAGGGAATACATACGTATTAATTTACGTCGAAGACATTTTTGTAGCAAGTTCAAAACAAACCGAAATTGACAAAGTTGAGAGTTTACTCAACCAAAATTTTGAAGTAAGCAACCTTGGTGATGTCCATTGTTATCTTGGAATGGAAGTTTTTCAAGATCAAAATTAAAATTTTAACATTCGGCAAAGTCAGTACATTAAAAATGTATTAGCAGAATTTGGACTTGAACAATCAAAAACATCTAAATTTCCTCTTGACCCCGGATATGGAAAAACTCACTCAGAAAACTTGTTATATAATAAAAATTACCAGAAGTTAATAGGTTCTCTCTTATATTTGAGTGTGAATTCCAGACCCGATACCGCAGCTTCCGTTTCTATTTTGGCAAGAAAAGTAAGCTGTCCTAACCAAGAAGATTGGATCGAAATTAAACGTGTTTTAAAATATTTAAAAGGCACAGTAGATTTTCATCTTAAATTAAGTTATATGGCAATACAAGACAAGGACCTAATAGGATACGCGGACGCAAATTGGGCAGAAGATAGGTTAGATAGAAAATCTTATTCTGGTTATATCTTTCAGATAAATGGTGGAACCATTAGTTGGAGTTGCAAAAAGCAATCCTGTGTCTCGCTCTCATCCACAGAGGCCGAATTTATTGCACTATCCGATGCATGCAAAGAAGCTATATGGAATCGTCGGCTGCTAGAAGATATGAAAATTCAACAAACATCTCCAACCGTAATTTTTGAATTGTATGCACTTATTGTCCGAGTGAAGATATGAAAGCTAATATGCTTACCAAGCCACTATGTTCATCAAAAATCGAAAAGCTTAGAACAAAAGCTAGAGTGTACAATTCGTCTGAGGAAGGGTGTTAAAGAAAACATCAAACTACTTGTTTAAAAACAACTTCACTCATTCAGATTAAATAAGCTTTTGTTATATTGTTTATGTTTTAATATTTTCCAAATTAATTATTCTTCTATCAATAAAAATCATTGCATAAGTTCGGAACTAGTTGTTTCAATTTATTTCCATTTTCTCACTGCAAGAGTTTTATCAACCTAAAGCTTAGATTTTTGTTATAAAATACACATTACATCTGAACAACAATTGGAAGACACCTAATAATACAAAAATCGTGTTTGTATGCCAGTTCAGATTGTTTTGTGCATATTTATGACCAAAATACACAAATTTGTACACAAATATTGGAGTTTACACAAATGGTGTGATACTAGCTTAAGTAACTTTAACTATAAGAGCGAATACGTGCGAGCCAGTCGTGCATTTTGTTTTTAATTAATCTAGCCATTTACTAATATTAACGTATTTTTATCGGGGGATTAGTTATAACGATCAGGAAAACGCATCAGATAAATTTGAAACTGTATGAAATTGAATATTTTTTCCTAATGGTCGTTTATAGCGATCAGGAGAATTATGTCAGAATGGAATGTCAGGAAGAGACAGTCTTCCTCTTTTTTCTGATTGAAATGGACACGAAAAAGTCTTTCTTGTGCAATTCAGTCAGTTGAACAAAGGAAATTGAAATCAAATCAATTTCAAAAAGAAGGATTTGTTTTAATTTTGTTTGAAATGTCACGAAAAATGAATTTGCGTCAGGAAAATAAAAAAAATACACTAAAATATTTAGACCCGCATTACATTTGTACACATTTCTAATTTAATTTAATATTTGAATGAAAATAGCTGATTAAAATTCTCGAATTTTGACCTAGGGGTGATACCGTAACTCGATTATCACCATAGCGCCATCGTCCAAATGGTTGTATTTGCACGATAGCTAAATAGGTGTTGTCTGGCATGTATTTTGAAGTAAAATGCCCTAATAAAGATAAAACTAAATTATTTTAGGGATTATTTATTGAATAAAAAGTAACTCACTCTTATTTAACACTAGTTTAATGTGTAAAATTTCTAAATATATCAAAAAAGTTTCTGCAAATTTTTTTTTTTAATTCAAGAAGAGAAAATAAAAATTCGATTAAAAACTACAATCAATTTGAATGCAATTTCTTTTAACTAATTATGCCAGTTTTAAAAGCTGCAAAACAGTTTATGATTATTGTTTTGACTAAACAATCAATGCAAATAATTCTTTAAAATATTTTATGAAAATATAATTTAAAAAAAAATTACCATATAAATATAAATTAAATGCATTTAATTTATTTTTAATCTTTTTTTTTAGCCACAAACCAAAAGGACACTATCACCACATCCTTCCGTCAATTCAAATACGTGCCACAGACCATATAGCTCAGTTCATACACAACTGCCAGTTGGATCCGTTCCTGAAGCACAAGTCGATCCTTATATTCTTTTGGATGACCAATTGAAATATTTTTATGACGATGTCAGACAGGTAAGAATTAAATTCTTGAATAAATAAAGTTTGTTTCAAGATTTGTAGCGTAAATTATTGTTGAGTTCTAAAGATATATATTAACTGTACAAACAAGAATGACAAAAAAACAACAACATACAATTATTATTACTGCTCTTTCTCGCGTCCTTTTCCTTTAAAGTATAGAGAAGAAAATATAGCTTGTAGAATAACAGAAAAGTTTTTAGTTGTGTTCAATTGCTTTGAAACTTATTACATGCCACCTGTGATTTTTTTGTATCCTTTTTTTTTATTCCACGTTTACCACGATTTTTTCCCAGCTATTTCTTATTCATATTTGATATCATAGTCTTTTTGAATCACTTAACCCATCTGAAATTACTTATAATAAAAATTCATCTCAATTCCACATGGATTTCGGATATATCAAAATGTTATGATAGTCTGTTGAATAAGCCTTTTATAGTAAGGAACAATTGCTTTCACAGGTTTTTATTGAAGAATGTATGTATTTGTTTGACATCTAAGCATGCTTAAAAAACACAAGATTCGACTAAACTCGCTCAGGTATTTGTTAGAGAATGGTCACACTGGTCTTTTTTTCATATTTCCAGTACAACTCGGAAACTAAGATAAATTTGAGAATTTAACCAAGAGATAAAAAAAAATATAAAAAAACGTAAGCACAACAAATTGAGAAAAAAATAGTCTAAAAAATATTAAAAAATAGCGAATATAAAAAAAATTACTAAATTGAGTCAAATTCAACTCTGAGTAGTGATAGAACTTATTCTAATGAAAAAAAGAAGGTGTTCAAGTCTTTAATATGACTTATAGAAAATGTTATTTTGATAGAAATTGGCGGACCTGCACTTATTGTATTGTAGCTTTTTCTTGTAAGCCTGTTTTTTACTTGCAATGTATTGGTAGGTACTATGTGGCATGTTTTCTATTCTCGAAATAATTCGAAATTGTGAATTTGATCAAATAAGACATTACAGTGAAGAAAAACCTATTAATGGTAGGTAACTTTTGTTTTCTCGTTCCGTCTGTCATTTTAAATGCACCAAGGCCTATACAGATTGAACGACCGACTTGATTTTTATAAAAAAATCATACAAAGGGCCGGTTTGTTTACATTTGATAATCTTTAATCCATGATTATTCCAAACTGTAAATCGTCAAATTTCCACTTGAACTAATGTTTTTTTCTTAGAATCCATATAGTTTGAGTTTTGTATCATGGATTAGGTAAGCGAATTAACCGATTTTGGTTGATTAGCACAATTCAACTAGAATCTCTGAAAATTAAGCTAGAAACGTAAACCCCTGTGAACAAACTTGCCCTCAGTGTTTTTTTGGTTATACTTTCTTAATAACAAGTGTTATTATTTTCAATCCCGGGATTATAGAATTTGAAAAGAATAATCCTGAAATACGCCGGGATTCCGATTATTGGATTGAACCAAATATTTAGTTTTTGGACAAAATCGCCCAAAAATCTGTACACGATATTGTTTTCGACTTTAAAAATTGTACTGATTTTTGCGAGATCGCTTTCGAGCGCGTTCTTACGATTTGTCTCCCTCTTGGCAAATCAAGCTAAGAGAATATTTTAGTAGACATTACTGTATTACTTCAGTCAAATTAGACGAACAATCGGGTGTACATGTATCGCAAAAAAGGATTTACACTTTTTTCCTCTCGGAAACCCTGTTTTTGTCACTATTTAAACATTTTTAGAGGTGACCCTGCGTCGAAACATTAAATATTGACTCAGCAAAGATAGTCACAGCAAAAAAATTTATATTTTTAGGTCTTTAAAACTTCAACTATTTTTGGCAAAAATACTGTTTTTGAAAATCACCTTAGAATCAATAATATCATTTTTTTTTTAATAACAATGAATAATATAAACGTGCCTATTGGTTTATCGATTGTAATTGCTATGTCTGTCAAATTTCAGATACTACGGCGGAGTACGAGTCAAATTGAATTGGAAACAATTGCAACATATTACTTTGATGGACAAGGTAAAGCACTACGGCCAATGGTATCTTTGCTAATGGCAAGAGCGATAAACTACCATTTAAACAAAGAATCAAGGTAAGATGAGGGTAGTGTACGTACATGTTGTTTTTGACATTAATTTTAGCATAAAGTAAATAGAAGGTGAATAGATGTGTTGTTATGGTTTTATTACACTACCATGGTGGAATTAAGTGTGCGGAGGAAATTGAAAGTTTAAAAGTGCAATTAAATGCTGCAGTGCACTCAACGAACCATTAATGCAACTAACAAATGTCGAAATTCATCAACATCTAGTTCACAATTAAGTGAATGTTATACATATTTTTTTTTTCAAAAACAAAGAGCAGATTTTGAAATATGTTTGTAGGTATTAATCTTTTTTTTATATGCAGCTTTTGCTTCTTTAGAATCCCCTTAATATATCTTAACAGTTAAATAGGTATTTAGTGCATAAAATTGTATGCAGCCATTATGCAACGTTGCATAAATCCTTACACAAAAATAAGTTTGAAGTAAAATAAAATGATTACAATGACTTTAAAAAAATAAATTACAATTTACAATTTCAACTTTGGTCCTACTTTATGAGAATTTGAATATTGCATGCATACATAGGGGTGTTTATCACATTATTAAATGAGGAAACCCTAGTCATGGGAATCACGGAACTCAATTCAATAATGATGTTTAAAATATTTTAAAAATTTATATCTGAAAAACTTGCCTTCTTTTTCGATAAAATCGAGGTCATGACCTCTAAAAGTTAAAAAAAAAATATGAAAAGGCTTGTTTTTGTAAAATTCAAACATTATTTTTGGTGCAATATAAATATATTTTTATAGACTCCTTGGATCCTTTCATTGGGGGTAATTTTATCTGTACATGTGTACAATTGTACATACTATTATGATTTCATTAAGTTTATTAAAAATATATACGAATATAATACATAGTTCATTCAAATTAGCATTTGACATAAGAAAAAAAATTAACAGAGTTTTCTTTGCATTTTATTGTTCCTTGAAGCCTTAGACATAGCAAACAAAAATGGCGTATTCCCCTCCCCAGAGGTTCCCCCCCCCCATTTCACTCCTTTAAGTTTTCAAATCTATGTATTTCAAATCCTTTTGGTTGTACAGAAAAAGTTTATGGAAAAGAAATAATCAGCTTTACATTTTGAACATTTTATTTCACGAGTCTGAGCTTCCGAAGTTGGCGCCAAACAAGATAGCGGTCAACAAAGTTCACAACAAATATTTTTTCATGTTTCGACATAAAAAGCAATCAAAACAATAAACAATTTAAAAACAATGTTGAAGGTATATAGAAAAAAGATTTTTACCCCTTTCCCCTGACTGACAAACACCTAGCCAACGACATTGTATCTAATTTTTTTGTTTCTTTGATTGCTTTTTATGTCAAAACATAAAAAAATAAACTTTGCTGACCTCTATGTTTTTTGGCACTAACTTCAGAGGGTCAGACCCATGGAATAAAATGTTCAAAATGCCATGCTGAATATTTCTTAAACACAAACTTTTTTTCTACGACCAATAGGAATTGAAATATGCACATCGATTTAAAAAATTAAGGGGGTGAAATGGGGCAGGGGGGAAGCGCTGGGGAGTGGAATATACCATTTTTGTTTTCTATGCCTTAGGCTTAAAAAAAAAAACAATGTAAAGAAAGGTCCTGTTAATAATTTTTGTGATGTATCCCATATTTTTTTGTTTAATTTAAATGAACTATAAAATTTAAAAAAAGATCACATGTTTGATGAGTTAGAAATTTGAAAATAGTTTCAGTGCGTGCAGAAAAAAGGCAGCTTGAAATCCAAGTCAGACAGCGGAAGCCTGCAGAAGATTTAAAGCCCATTGCGATAGCCGAGTCATATACTAAAAATTAATCTTAAATTAGTTATTTCAAATGAAAGAATTAAAATCTATGATTTTTTTTGTTTTTTACTTTCAGACAAATTCTATCAATGCAAAGACAAATAGCGCTTTTCTCAGAAATGGTGCACTCAGCGAGCTTAGTTCATGACGACGTAATAGATCAATCAGACTTCCGACGAGGAAAACCCAGTGTTAATGCCTTATGGAACCACAAAAAGGTGTGTTAGTTAGTGCAAATAAAAAAAAAATATTATTAAAATAACTAAAATAACTATTAGTTGTTAATTAACAGAACCGAAAGTGTATTTATTTTTGTAATTTTATAAAAAAATGACCATTCTTCAATCAAAAACTAAACAAACAAAAATTCTTGACAAACAATTTTACAGGGTGTGCTTAATGTCGAAGTTAAATGTTTATTTATGGGTGCTACATTTGCAATTAATTTTAATGAATACTATAGGGCAGTTAAAGATTCGTTATTAACTTATGTTAACACAAGTTCCCAGGTTCCATAGTTCAAATTATTTTACTTTTCCGTACACGTAGTGTAAAGGTTAAGTATAACGATTGAGACAGTATATTTTTTTCATCAGAACGATGAAATACATCGTGAAACACCATGAAACGTATAGAAAGCACGTTTTCGAGATATTTTTATGTGCGTGCGCCGTTGTCGTGCGCCGTTGGAAATTTGTAAACACGATAACTTTTGTTAGAAGCAAGATATTTGGAATCTGTAAGCGCCAAAAGTTGAGGATTATCTAAACTTGGGTTAAGTTCAAAATTCAGCCACTTTGAATAAAACCTTCTTGTACTTTTCATACAAAAATATTCCACTTTTGTATAGAGATTGAAAACCACAAATGTGTATTTTTTTTGGAGAAAAGAGTGCAACAAAAATCACAAATTGGATCTCTATTTAACAGATTAATAGGCAATGTTCTATTTCTTATAGTTTCAGTTTGGTGACTGACTGGTGACTTTACATACCCTAAGCGGAGCAATGTAGTTGCCTGAGCCGAACTAAGGTTGCCTCCAAAAAAGAGTTTGGGTGCTTCAAACACTGGTAACTTTCCATTGCTACACTAAGAAACTAGGTGCGAAACTAGTCCGACTCAAGACAACTCGACTCCGGTCGAAAAGTTAAGATATTTGGTGGAGCAGTGCTGACTCCCGAAGTTTATATCTTAATTCTTTCTCGAGAAATGGTGAATGAAAAAAGTGTCACGAACGTACGAACACACACACACACACACACTCACACACACACACACACACACACACACACACACACACACACACGCGCGCGCGCACACACACACACATACACACACACACACACACACACACACACACACACACACACACACACACATCTTTCTAAAAAGGACGGATTCTGAAACGAAATCTGTCTTTACAAAAAAACATCGTAATAGAGCAACTCTGATACAAGATTCAAGTTAAAAGAGTCAAATTCTTTTGCAAACGTTTAATTTCGTTTCGATAACCACTCTTCGCTGGCTGATATTACTGTCATTTACGGAAAAATCGATCTTAAAAATCGGTTTTTTATCAATTTTAGACCATGTTTTCTGCAATAACTGTGTTGTTTTCTTATACTTAGTCTAAAAAAAGAGGATTTAACCAAACAGATTCCATCTCAAAATTTTCAAAAATAAAAAAAAATAACTTTTTTTTATCGAAAATTAGGCTATTTTTTCAAAATAAATTCGTCAAAAAGCACAAAAAAAATGTTACTGACAAAATTTGTATGAGTAAAAAATATTTCAATGTAAGTTTAAACCATGTTTCATCAAAATGAAACTATTTTTTTAAAAGATAAAAATAAAAAACAAGCAAATTATTTTTTTGGAATTTTTCACAATATTTTTGAGGTTAAATAGAAAAATTATGTGAACACCTTTTGATGAATAAAAAAAACTAAAAAATATCTTTCCTAGAGTTTTTCGAGACAAAGCGATTACAGTTAAGTTTTTTAAAATCGGACAAGTTTTACGCCTTTGGTGGCTGTTGAAACTTCAGCGGACAAATTGTCTGCAAAGTTCAGGATCATAGATATTTTTTGCACCTACAACTCTTGCAGTGAACTTTTTTCGCTACGAAGTCTACGTTTGATCGAAATCGTAAAAAATACGATTTTCGACATCCACCCCACTTCTTCGCCAGCCCACCCCCTTTCCCCCAATCTGTTGGTGGGCAATTTATGTTTGCAGAAATTTGGGAACGTAAATACGGAATGGAATGTTGCCATCGAAATTTATTGGTATCGGGGACATTATTACCAGGGAAATTTATCATATGTTCCCTGTTACCTGCCGTATAATGAATATAGAAAAAAAACTGTTCCAACGACTTTTATTGGTAAGACCGTACTTTGAAATGAAAGCAGTATTTTTAGAAATGTTAATAACGGAACCTATAATAGAACCGTTTTTTCATTTTTTAGTTTCTCTTAAACCACCGCGACGAAAAATTAATTTTTCGAAAATGGGCGACTGTATTTTTTTGAAATTTTAGTTTTAGATGTGCATTAATATTTTCTTAGGAACGGCATACCAACTTTTTTTTAACAAGGTTTGAGAATTTTTTATAAATAAAAAATTATTTTTTTTTAAAACGACTCCAACGATTTTCAAATTTTGTTTTTTTAAAAATTTATTTTCCTTAATCAAATCAAATGGAATACTTAGTTTGGAGCTCAAAACAATTTAAAAATAAGTTAATGTCATTTTATTAATGGATTTTATTTTATCTTACACTTTTTTTTAAATATTTTTCGTATGAAATTATTAATTTATAAAAACTATGTATGTATAAAAAGCTTTAACGTACACAGCAACTTTGAACCTAAGACCAAGTACGTGCGACCCAGTAGTGCATTTTATTTGTATATGCCTTGAAACGCTACCTTTAATGCAAAGGATAAGGTCCCTTCGTTTACGAATTTAGTCTTTATCAGAAATATCAGGTAGATTCACTTACGTTGCTGGTATCATCCATGTTGGTAAATCAATATTTTTCAAATCAGCAGAATGTTCGGGCGTGGGCTCCACATTGGGAAAAATTATTCTAGACACTAGAGACAAAATTATACAGAAGTACATTTAAACAACTTGTAATTCATTAAAATGTTGATGTTTAAAGTGAAATGTGAAATAATAATATACAGTGGTCGTTGTAAGACTGCTACTTAAAAATCTATTTATACATACATACATGGACACTAAACACGAACACCCTGTTCTTGATTTATATCTAATGCTGAAGAATGGAAACATATTTTGAAACCCAAATAACGTTGACTTCGCACATGGAAGTTGTGTGTAGTTTTACCATGGCTGTGATCAATCAACGGCAATTAGCGTTACTTATGGTAAGGCTTTGATATTTTTCTTTCAACTACCTATCTGAACGATCTACATTCCGGCCGCCACTTTACTTGAAAAAAACTGTCCGCCGATTTCGAAAGCAACAATTTGGCAATTAGTCCATACCCCATAGTATGCTAACGTTTGCGAAATTCCCAACATGAAGAAATAATAACATCGTATATCTAATACTATTGACTAAATAAAATAAGCATTCAAATTTTTTCTAACAAATAAAGTAATTTTCTTTATTCTTTAAAACTCGAGTAACGATAACTAATTAAAATTCAGTATTTTTATTTTTTTTTATTAAATCAGTAAACTGATTTGAAGACAAAAATCGCTTCCTTGTACTTAGCAAAACAATAGAAAAATAAAAATTATACATGCATATTGTATATGAGTGAATAAAGCCAAACATTAATCAATTTTATATGCATACTAAATGAAAACATATGGCGGGAGAAAGTTTTAACTGATTACTGATTAGTATAGGAGAAACGTTGGCTATTACATAAATCATTAACGTCATAATGTTCGCATATTGTTTTAATGCGATTGTGTTTCGTTTGTGATATCAGGCGTGACGAACTTTTTAATTGCCAAGTATTAAGTAAACATTAAGATATGCACAGGCATCGAATTAAATTGCTGTGAATTAAAAAAAATGAACAATTATATCTTAATTTTTAAGGATTCAAGTATAAATGGTTTTTTTGTATGTTTTATGGTAGGCATCTATGTATAAGTTAATTCTCATGATAATAGTTACATATATCACAGTAACTTTTACTTTTCTTTTAAGATGTTAGGTACATCTAATTAAAAAAAGACAAATATATATATATATTTTAGCTCAGTATCGATTTCCGACATGGATACAACTACTTACTGAAACGCATACCTAACGCACGTTAACGCTCAATATATCACAATGGCCGTTATTTACTCGGATTAAAATGATTTTTTATATTGAGAATCAGAATAATTGTCAATACAGAAAAAAAACTTGCTAGTATGATCCAAGTATTTAAGATAGAGCTACAGAGTTTTGCATACGTCATTATAAGCCAACTTGTCCATGAAAAGTGGATGTTCTAATTTTTTGTGTCTTCTTATAAAAATAAAAACTTCCCATTTGATCTTAAATTATTTACGTATGTACATATATCAGGTGCTATAGGTCAAGGATTCGTAAGAAAAATTGAATTCGAGATAACAATTAGGACATGATATTACGATGATAGGCAATGCACAAAAAGTGTTTGTTAAGATAACACTTAATACGTAGGGCACCACCAGGTCTGTGTATACCTCGAGCTACAGCCTAAGCCGCTGAAGTGATTTTCTTCAAAATTGATGGCTAAACGTCTTGGGTTGTTAATTCCCTAGAGGAGAAATTGGTATTTTTTCTAGGACCAAAAATAACAGAACCTGACATATAACCATTAAGGAAAAGTTAACTTTAATCAAAACCGACTATTACGATTTTGATAAAATTTTTGGTGTAGACACCAAAGTAAAACTGTACTTTTAAAACTAAAGAAATATTTCTAAAAAAAATTTACCAACGATACCTCCCATAATATAGTTTTCTTTTTCATTTCTAAGGTCTTCTTGAAAAACTGGTCTGATTTTAACGACTTTTTAACACAGCAGCTTCTAAAGATTATTTGATATCAAAATTTTTGAACAAACTTAATTTTTTTTTTGAAAAATAAATTTTTCGAAAACGGGTGACTAATTTTTTTTTAAATTTTAGCTTAGACTCCATTAATATTTTCTTGAAAAAAGCATATCAAGTTTTAGTTTTTGAATTTTGAAATACAAAAAAATATTAAAGAAACAAAAATTTATTGCTAAAAATTTATCTTTCTGAATGATATCAAATGACATACATAATTTGGAGCTTCAAATCATTTAAAAAGTTGTTTCAGTAATTTTATATTTTTCTATATTTTTCCTGTAAAACTTGGCACATCATATCATTTGTCACTTTCAAAATTGTTTTTTTTTAAATGGTCTTTATCCACCGAAACTCTTCCAATTGATTTAATTTAAATGTTTCTTCCCAATAGTTTCGAGATTTAAGAATTTATTTATTTATTTTCATTTTTATTTTTTTCATTGATTGACAATTTAAAAAAAAAACGTCCTGTCTTTTTCATAAGAGCTGATTTAAAATTAGCTCTCACAATATTTAGACGGGTATTACACGGCCGCATGTTTAGTTGCGCATGTATGAAGTGCAAAAGAGAAAAAAAATAAAATTGTATGAATGTTTTATTTCCTTTCTCTTTTGCACTTCATACAAGCGCAACTAAACATGCGCCGTGTAATACCCGTCTTAGGAAAAACTTAAAAGAGTGATTTTTGTTCTTTCACCCTGATAAAAGCTCGCAGGATTAGCGTAGCGTTTGATTTGTATCGATACACAATGTCACCCTCTATAGCAGATCCAAAGTCTCCCAAAATCCCAATACTTATTGGATTTTTTTTAACTGCACTTGATACTGAATCGAATAATACCAACGGGACATGATTATCCTTAAAAAAGTTATTTTGATTTCTATGCAATGATTAGTATATTTTCGAACAAGACAAATACTAGCGTAAACCTCTTTAAGATAATGGTTGGTACACTGTTAAAATTTGGTATGAATTGTCATGACTCTTGAAAATTCAAGATCAGGAGAGTCCATTCAAATATTTTGGGTGAAATGGTGTTTTTTTTTTTTAACAATATTGAACACTTTTTTTTTATTAAAAATATAAATTAATAAATGCATACAATTATGTATGAAAATTTGGAAAGACAAAATAAAGTAATTAATCAAATATACATAATTAAAATATTGATTTAAACGCGTATTGACCACTTGCTTAATAATCACAAAATGTCACTTGGATCTACTATGTTATTGAAAATTTAGATCACTTACGAACCTACAGTGGTTTCCATGAAAATAGTACAATTTCTTTTTCATTTTGATATTTTAAATGGGTTCTTTTTTTAAGTACTAATAAGTTAAAGAAAATGAGGAATCCCGCCGTCGTAAAAGAAGAACTAAGGTTTGTACGCAATCCAGTAACTAAATTATAATGTGTTATGTGTACCCCACGGTACATATGTATCTTCTATTGGTATCCAAGAGTTAACAAGAATCGTTTTTGAAATTTTCTTACATTCTAAAAAATTGGAAAATTGCGAAAAAAATTTATATGTTAGCACATTATTTCGTTGTCTAACGAATTAGTTTTCCCTACTATGATTATCGCAAGCATGAGTGATGCTTTAGTTTTAATTTTATAAAATATGTATCTATATTATATAATAAAAACCAATACAATATAATATTAACTTGAAGGTGGTTCCACTTAGTCGTTTGCTAAAATTACAAAAAATAAATTTACTAGCTCATTACCTTTTTATAAACATACAAAGATTAGCATTGAAAATATCCCGGTCTTTAAACATACAAACTTGGCATACGTTGTCAGAATTGAAAACAAAATAACCATTTATCTGACATATTTTTTTTTACAAACTACCAAATATCTGATTGTGTTTGATTTTCGTTAACTGAAGATACCTTTACGTGATGTGCTTATTACTTTAAACACCTACTTTAAATGTGTAAGTGCTTAAGAAAAAAACACAAAGCCCTACTCTTTCAACGGACCACTTAAGAGTGAATTTATTTCAGGCAAATTATTTGGCTTCGCTCATGTTTCCTCGACATTCCCTATTCAAGAAGATTTATTACTCAAAATTAGTATGTGCTTTATTAATTTTTTTTTGTTTTTTTTTTTTCTTTTGCAGGTTACAATGGCTGGTGATTACATTCTTTCAGTGGCATCCATAATGATAGCACGTTTGGGAAATGACGATGTGACGATTATACTCAGTCAGGTAATTTATTGTTTTATAATATTTGTATAATAGATAGGCGATGAATAGTCCAATGAAAATGCGATGCTCTGCATCTTACGTCTTTGTATAGTACTGTCTATAGATTGTTGATCCTTTTTCCTATGAAGTTCATCATTTGATATACGATTGGGCCAGAAAATCCTTAAGATGTTTCGTGGACGTGTATTTATGAACGTTTGTGACTTTTAAAGTGCTACACCCTATACCCATAAAGAAGCACGTATTCAACATTGGAGCGAAACTGTCGCAAAATGTTGGAGCAATTGGAACGCAGTTTTTGCCTTCTTAATACGACTTGTTCAGTTTCGCCTTTGATAAAGAAAAAAACTCCCAACTGAAAGTTTTCTATTTTCTCTGCCTTGTCCTAAAATATTGACTTGAACATATGAGTTACTTTCGCGGCGAAATGTTTTTGTTTTCGATCGTTGCAACTTGCAAGTGCCAACGTCATGTTTTTCCATAACATGCCTAAGCATATGTTGCTATTGCCCACTATTACATTCAAATCTCCCATAACTATTATGGTCTCTCAGAGTGGTTTATTGAAGAAATGGTCTGTAGTCGGTTATAAAAAGCCACTTTTTCCTCATCAGTGGAGGTGTTTAGAGTCCAGTCACTGGGGAATTTTGCCCTACAAAAGGTCATGTAGACCAATTTTTGTTAATGTTGTTTGGCTTAAGAAAACTGCAATTTTTCGACCTCTAGTGTGCGATGGTCGATTCGCCATTTTGAATTAAAAATTCAAAAAGGTGCAGGGCAGGTATCGATTTTTTCAACCATTTACTGGACTATTGGCTATGGCATAACACTTAAAATTGGTGATGCGACATACTCTAGTCCAAAAACTTGCTTTCAGTATCCTCTCTTCTAGAGGCACCCACGAAATCAGGCTATTGAGTGCAGTCTTGGTAAGTAGCAGTCTGACACCTGATATTCTCACTTTTAGGTTCTTTTCCCGACTAGGGTAGTAAAGTGTCATTAACCGAGCCCAACGGTCAAACTCCACTTAATTCCTAGATGTTCAGTTTATATCACATACCTACATTTTTTTCCTATATAGTGGAGGAATCTGATGTTTTGGCGACCTTCTCTAATTGCAATCGTCGAGAAGGGTAATCACATTCCAGAAATCAATCTTTGTGTACGAGCAATGGCCAAAATTTGTCAGTGTTTGATCAGTCTTTATTGGAGTAGTTTCGGCTACAGGAATGCTAACTTCCGTAATCTATCATAGAAAACTAAAAGCTTAATCCCAAATAGAATATTACAGTGTTCCTATTTTTTCGGTTCATCACTGACACTAATTAGTTCGATAAGTCAAGTCCAGTTGGACAAGACTAGTATCCAGTGGTAAGCGCGGAGAGGTAAAATAATCCCCTTCCTGGTGTCACCAATCAGTGCCTTCTCGAATTCAACAAACCCAACCACAGTTGTACAAAAAAAGCTTGTACATACTTGCCCATTTCTTCCTGAAATAGTTAGGTAGGTAGAAATGGGGCTTCAAGAGCACCTACTCAGAAAGTCCAATTAGCGCCATTTTAATAAGATAACTCTTGTGACTTCATTGTTTATGGAATGTTTGATTTATTTATTTATTGTATTTAAATAATTCTTTAAATAATTATATAAACAAAAATTATCATAATAATAACAGTAATTATAAATAGTTATAATAATAAGCTTACAATCTAAATAATTTAAGTACATATTTTTTTTTTTTTTTTTCTAACTTTAAAAACTTTAAACTATGGGAGGTTTATGTGAGTTTAGCGTATATAGGTCTTTTCTGAGAGAGGATAAGCTGTGGGAAAAGTCAAGGCTATTATGTGCATGTGCATGATCGGGTTAAAATGGCCATAATTGGTACGATGAGTAGCGAGGTGGAAGAAAGAAACCGGTCTTAGGCTGCATGGATTAGTATTGTTGTGAATCAGTTCGAGGAGCATAGAAGAATCAATAGCGCAATTGGTAATTTGATAAATAAAAAGTATGTCAGCTACTTCGCGGCAATTAACAGGGGTGTTTAGGTTTATTAATTGTAAGCGATCTTCGTAGGGGGCAGGACAAAGGGATCTGACCAAGGGAAACTGCGCAATGCAAAACGGAGAAACCTTCGCTGTACACCTTCAATTCTATGTGAGTGGGTAATTTAATAGGGAGACCAAACCTAACAGACATACTCGAGATTGACATTTACTAATATTTAGCGCTAAGAAATTTTTCGTTGCACCAAATGTGGAATGAGTTTAAGTCTTGTTGAAGCAGGGAAGAATCAAAAGAAGTAGTAATTACTTTTTTTTTTTTTGATGTCATCTGTGTAAATAAAACAGTTTGAATAGTTAGTAATGCTGCTAACATCATTACTGGCCAAAACAAATCAGAATGTTCCAAGATGGCTACCTTGAGGAACACCTGATGTTGCAAAGATGAGATTGGAGATCGCACACCTTAAAACAACTCTATATGTACGATTCTCTAGATAGGATTTGATCCATTGAATAAACGAAGTGTGCTAAAGTTAAAGTTCCCTTTTAATACCCTTCAGATTAAAGCGAATTCGTTCAAAAAAGGAATCTAGATATCCCTTGCTTATAGCCTTATTGTCGTAGCGTGATCCATGAGTATTGTTTAGGAACATTTCTTTCAGCAACCAAACACACTTTTCGTGTACAATAAGTAAAATATTGAACATATCAATATTTCATTCATTCATTCTTTGATGTATGACTCAAAATTCAAGATGAATAAATTTAATTTAATAAAATTTCAATGGTGTGAATGTTAAAAAATTAACGGCCAATAAATTAAACAACCAAAACTCTCACATAAGACATCCACATTCCATTGATTATATGATTTCCGCCAACACGTGTTAACTTGGTTATTATATTGAATGAGAAATGTTATTTTTACAACCTAACCGGCAATTTCTCTTGCGCTATCTCCCAAATTTCATATAGGTGTAATGGCATAGTTATGATAATACAAAACTTGACTCACTGCTCAGTGGTCTTACATAATGAAGACTTCCGCTTAGTCCGGAATTTATTCATATGGAAATTCCAGTATCTAAGAGAGTGTCAATAAATACAAAAAATGCCTCAACTCAAAGATGCAAATCAATTTGATATTTCTGATAAGTCTTGGTCAAAAGCAAACACTTATAAAAGTACCTATTATATGTATGTACATAGTCAATTCCTTCATCTTTACAAAGTGGAACATGTTTGTTTAAAAATATTTCATAAAGTGTTTGAATTTGAATTTCGACATATGTAATTTTTTTTTTTTTTTTGATTTAGCCTGACTTAATATTTGCTTTCGTGTTAGCCCAACCCTCTATGTATAGGGCTATTGTTTGCTTTGCCATTGTAGCTTTCAAACAACTTGCTATGCATTGGGGTTTGATGGTGGACAACAAACTTGTACCATCTTAGCAATTGGACAAAGCAGATATTGTACATATATGGATTATTATTGTTAAGTTGTTAGTGGATATTTAAAAAAAAAATTAAAAATATTATCTTTACAATGTTTGCCCTCACATGGAGGTAGTTGTTAATGTGTCTGCCCACTGAAGTGGCAAACTACAAGCTCAGCGCCAACAACTTTATAATACAGTTAGTATGCATCTAGTATATCGTAAATATTTGCACGCTTGAACGTGCGTCGGATAGCTCTTTACATTACCTACTTGCGCATAATGCGCAAGTTTTCTTCACTAACATACAATTATTCAGGCTGCTTGCTCCAAAACGTATACGGAAGTTTGATGCGTCTCAGCAGACTTGGTATTAATTTTGATAATGTTAAAGTCGATTAAAATGCGCGATGCAAAACAATTTTTTGGTTAAAATTGAATATATATAAATTGTTTCTTTGCATTCGAATTCGTTTTTACCAAAAAATATAAATTTTTTTTTGAGGGGAAAAGTGTAATTTAGATCCATTTTGACAAAATATTTTTGCGAAATTAAATTTTTAATTGAGATTACATATACCTACATTAATGTTGGTATATCGTTATAAAGAAGCTCAGGTCCAAAATGGTGTCATATATGTATTTATAAACATTGTACTTTATCGAAATAAAATGCACCTGCTTTTTTTTTTAGAAATCTTTAACAATCACTATAAAACCTACTACATTCTTAAAATCTAAATTCTACATACATATTACATACATACATCGTTTTGTGTGCTAAATATCCATAAATTTTGAAAAAAATAAGTTCCAGTAACCTCAAATTGCTCCAAAATAAAATTTGTTGGTTCTTGTTCCTAAATTTCATCTTCTATTAGAATAACACGCTTTCATCCTTTATCTTTAAAATGATAATATGAAATGAAATAACTTCCGCGAACACAAAAAAAAACCTTAATCTTATTTTGTATGGTTATCGAAATAAAATGCACGACTGGATACTTGCTCTTTTGGTTAAAGTTGCTATAGACGTTTAAGCATCTTATATAAAGTTTATAAAAATAAAAAACTATGTTAGAAATTTACAAAATATTGGGTTTTGCTTGAGTTACATATTTTTACAAGAAAAGTGGAATGTGTCTAATAAGAATGAAACTAATTTTAACTTTTTATTTTGTTTTAGTTTTTTAATTAATACATAATTTTTTTAAACTTAATAAGATTGTTTAATGTTATATGAAATATCTGTGCAAATGTTTTAGTCAAAATCGCTGTAACCGCTTATGAGATATTCACAAAAAAAAAAAAACAAAAAAAAAAAATTGCAAAAAAAAAACGGCAACGCTGTTTCTCAGATGTTCGAGATATAACTCAAAACCGTTATTAGTTCTAAACGAAAAAACAAAAAAAAAAAAACAAACTTTCGAAATGACGTAAAAATTATCTGTACCAAATTTGAAGAAAACCCGTCCATGCGTTTGGGCAGTCGAAAAGTGTACAGATGGACGCACAGACGTATAGACGCACAGACCGACGGACGGCATGATGAAAACCACTTTTTCGGACTTCTCCATCATCCCAATATTGGTGTTGATTAAAACCTCAATTTTTTTGAGTTCGACGTGAAACAATTTTGTTGGACAACTCTAGATTCGTGTTGAACACCTAAAATAAACATAAAGTTAGCCATGAAAAACAATTAATGCAGAAATTTTCACACATATGTATACAAATTGGCTTAATTTCACTTTTAAATTTTTACTATTATTATTGTTATTATTATAAATTCTTTATTTAAGTTCTCGATGTTTTTAACAATTGTGGTAGATCTAAGAATAATTGCATGGCATATTGCCGTCTGCCTTGATTGATTTATTTCGAGTTTTTTTTTCCAAAATGTACAAAGTTGAAGTTAAAAAATTAAAGAAAAAACATTATATTTTTGTTTACATAATACAATAAAAACCTTATAATTAACAGATTTAATTTCATTTCTCTATACAAAACCTATAAAACTGTTGCGGTAACCTAAGGCATGATTAATATATTGAAAAAGAATTTTCCAACCTAAATTCTTTGTACCTAAGGCATGATTAATATATTGACAAAGAATTTTCCAACCTAAATTCTTTGTCAATATATTAATCATGCCTTAGGTTACCGCAAATTTTTAAAAAAATGGATAAAAATTTAGACTGTAACGAGGCCAACGCAACAAATCCCCATAACTCTCATAAATTCCAAAAACTGCACTTGAAAAATGTAATAGAATGTTTGACCAACATTTTTTGAACGACACTGTTCCTATATAGAATTTTTATTATAAACTCTTCATTTTTATTTGTTTGACTTTGTAGACTTCCTGATAAAGTAACCAACTTAATCGAAGATACAAATGTTAACAAAAAACATGATTTTACTTAAGCTCTTCAAGGAGATTGCCGGAAGTGAACATTTTTCATTATCATTGTCTTGGCAAGCAAATAAGGGATTGGAATTTTACAAAAGAAACTCGTTAATTTTGATTCTTTTTTGTTTTGTTGTCGAATTTATTTTTATACTAACTATTTTCTTCGTTTCGTCTTCTTATACTGCTTTGTAGTTACCTCACGAAATACGACAATTACTGTGAGGGTTAATCCAGAACAAATAATAATAAAAATCGAGAGTGATAAATTGTGTTTGATGTACAATTTGGTTTGTGAACATGACTTCATACACATTTTCGTTCTGTTTGTTTTGTTATGTTAATATTATTTTATCAATGTTTTTTCGTATTTTTTTTTATGGTTGAATAATTTAAGAACGACGGCGTTTCTTTCATTTTGACGACTACCGCTTTTAAAAGATACTAAATCAATTTTGTTGTTGTTGTTATTTTCAGATTCTAGCAGATCTAGTCCAGGGTGAATTCATGCAGCTTGGCTCAAAGGAAACAGAAAACGAACGGTTTGCACACTATCTTACAAAAACATACAGGAAGACAGCTTCGTTAATAGCAAACACACTTAAATCGGTACATTTTGTTTATTAAAAATATAAATAAATAAATATGATATAACTTACCTTACTCGAAATATCTGACAACTTAAGAAGCTTGGCTAGCATCAGAACTATTAATAAAAAAAGCCTGTATTTTGTTACTTTACTTTACTTTAGTTACTAATTTGGCTTTTTTTCATTAATTTAAGTATATGCCTGTAAATTTTAAATGCAACTACCTCGGAAATAGTCAGAAAGAATAGAAAGATATAAGTACACTAAATGAATGGAATGGCTTCGGAACTCGATCCCATTGATTGTCTAGGCGCGTGGCTTAGCTGCTGCGTGCCGTTCAACATCTCTCAATGAAGCTATGTTTGGTCTCATTCTTTACAGATGAATGGTTGTACCAAAAAAGTAAAGTTATTTTCAAAAAAATCTAAGGTAAGAACTCGCATTTATACCTAAAAATCGCAATCAATATGGAAGTTCCTGCCTCAAATTTTTGAAAATAACTTTAGAGCCACCGTTAACTTATCTCTCGAATAGGATCAAACACAGCTACATTAAGATCATGTTGATATTTTTGGATTAATTCGTTTAAGACCACAGTGTGGTGGTGCTATGGCTTTCCACTGTTCACGATTTCTATCGTTCTGCCTCCATTCGTCTAATATGAGAGCTCTCGTATAAGCTATAGCTAGGCCTTTGAAGTGGAGGTGTTTCCGTCTTGTCGCCTCGAACTGAGATTGAAAGAACTTTTTGGCTGGAGCGTTGACGCTTATTTGTTCGATGTGGAAAAGCCATATTAGGAAGTTTTGCATGGTTTAGAGTTTTTGGAATACATCCACATCTCTTTTCAGCTCCTTGAGTGCTCGGTTAGATCTTGTTCGACATAAAAGCGGCTTTCTAGGGTAACACTTTACTGGGTCAGTGACTTTTTGTTGCTTTTGTACTAGTTTTGTACAGACTAGACTAAAGTTTTGTTTATATACGAATAGATATGATTACCTAAGACCTGCGGCAACCCTATTAGATAATAAAACTGATTTAATTGTCATGTTTGAAATAAACACCCAGCTTGAGCAATACATTTAGCCATTTTCTTAAATTATAATGATGTATAAAATTTTAGATAAAATAGATATTTTTGAAGACAATACATTTTGCTTAAATTTATGACTTTAGAGTTTAGAGGACGATTGTTAATCTATAAATAAGTGCCTTTAAATAAATAGAGGCCATTAATGTTCTTCAAAGCTATTGTTTTTGTAAATATGTTCTCAGTCTTGAAAAGCAACAAAAACCTTAGTTTAAAAATGATCTATGTGACACAAGGAGTTGGTCAAAGGCTCTAAAAATCGTTCATAATAAACACTGTGCTGGCAAGAACTCACCTTGCTTTCAAATATTTGAGTTAGCTTAACCATACATACGTTGTATAAATGAACAATGAACATTCCTCTATTACTCATGCATGTCTTGACATAAAAACTACACACTAAAGTGTCAACAAATAATAATAAACACCAATATAAGCTATAAAATAAATTTAACATAACGACAAATATAACATATTATGCTAATGCTTATTTTTGTTTAATTTTTTTTCCTAGACAGCAGTAATTGCGGGAGCAGATGACCACATAGCTGAAATCGCATTCCAATACGGAAGGAATATTGGCTTGGCATTTCAATTGGTTGACGATATGTTAGACTTTGTCTCATCAACAGAAACAATGGGAAAACCAACTGCGGCTGACTTAAAACTAGGATTGGCAACGGCGCCGGTGTTGTTCGCATGTGAAAAGGTATCTTAACAATTTTCCAAATAAATTTAGATTTCTAATATTTGGTATTCGAAAATATATATACATAAATATTATGTTATGTCAAGTCCGTAAAATATATTTTCTATAAGATTTTCTTACCAAAGAAATGCAAAAACTTTTTTTAATATTTAATTTGGAAACTGGAGCTTAATTTATATGTAAGGCCTGCTCTTATAAGATCCACTCACATTGCACACTAAAGCAACCTTCAACATAGTGTTTTTGAGTGTTGACGAACAAATCTATTGAACATTGTGCACATAAGAGCGGCTAACGAATGAGCAAAAGAACGAACAAATGAGATGTGATATATTTCAAAAGCAAATTTTGTATCTAAAATTATACATAATGGTAAGATATTAACTTGGATTAAGAGGTTTAGACATTAAAATTTTCGTTTTTATTGTTAAAATAAGAAATAACGATCATTTTTTTTTTTAATATTTCTTATGCTAAACACAATATTAGTTAAAACATTAGCTTTATAAATGTATCAAATCTCATTTGTTCGTTCATTCGCTCATTCGTTGGTCGCTCTCATGTAAAAGGGGGCATTACTCTGTTAAATTGAACATTGTTGTTGGAAATTGTAAATGAATTGAACCAAAACGAAGGAAGTTCTTTTTTCGGACTCACACCTCATGTCCAAGTACTTGTCTTGTAAGTGAAAACCAGCACTTTGTCGAATTTGCTTATCATGGGAAAGTTTGACAATAATTGCCACGCTAAAATATAAAAAGCAATAAATCGTTTTTTGTTCTAATTTTAGTAGCAGCGTCCATATGTGACAACTAATAAGCAGCAAGAGTACACAACCGGGTGAAGACAGCCCTATTCACGACAACTCGACTCAGATGATCGTTAACTAAGATATAACTTTGCATACAACCAACCTTGCACCTACAACCAATCCTTTAGTGATCCTAAGCAGGAGAGTTGCAGGTGGGGGGAGGACACATGCCCCCCAAACTTATCTCAACTTTGCACCGGAGTTGAGTTGTCGTGAGTCGAGCTATATCCACACACTAAGAACGATGTGAGCAAAGTCATAAATATAAGGCCAAATTTAGTTTTGAAATAAAACTATACATTTTTTATAGATATTTTTGATAAAATATTCGCACAAAAATCGCGGTCCCAACAAATTATTTTATCGATTTTCGAAAATATTTTTGCTTGGTAAATTCGGTTTCTTATAATTTGATATTTTTTGGCGTGAGTGAATGTGAACTCATTTAAAAAAAGGCATTGATAAGACTAAGTGGAATAGATTTTCAAATCTCTACCATTCCTGTGTTCTGAAAGGAATGAAGCGGACCTATAGTTTTCTGCCAAGCCCAAACGGCTAAAATATACAGTAAAAATACTTCCTCTAAGCTTTATTTAATGGTAATGGCTAGATATTATTTAATGGTGGATTTTAGCAAAAAGGCGATCAATAGGTTTCAAATTTATCATTTCTTTATTTCATAGTGAGTGTTTTCTATATGTAATGCATTGCATAGTTAGAAATATTTATTTTACTTCGGTATTTTAAATATTATTCGGTATTTATATGCTATACTTGCAACGTTCGATGTAATGTGAAAAGTCAATAAATATTTAATTAACTCAATTAAAGTTATGATGCTGTCTTAAACTATTTACGCAGTAAAATATAATAACCTACTTCCTCGATAAGTCACAATAAAGTTACAAAAATAAAATTAATTTCCATAATGCATGGAGTACGCTTTATATGCAAATCATCTGACATAGTCATCACGTCAATCAAATATTTTCCGATTTTCATTTTGTATTACACAATGAACAATCAATCGATCAGTATTCATTAAGCAATTTTAAAGCGCATACCTTTGGAGAAGTAGCAGGTGCCACACTAATGTACGTGATGTTGTTGCTATACCTGTATAATAAAGAGTCGAAAGTAAAAGAAAACCTGGACCGATTTGTATGCAACACTAGTGGCGGGCTTTTTTCAAACCAAAAGCAATTCTAAATCAACATCAAACCATTGCTATCGCAATTACAATAGAAGACCCATCGATATCGTATCGCATGGCATCGCGTCGGAAGCAATGAGGTAACACGGTATCACGAATTAAAAATGTTTAGTTTTAATTAAATTATTCTTCACAATTGATTTGAATCTGTTATATTTTCACTGTTGGACTGATGTTCAAAATTCAATACACGTGCCCAAGCGAAAGCTTATTTAAATGCTTCATAAAATAAAATATCTACTAGTTAGACATCGGTCATGTGTAAAATAGGCTAGTGTGATAAATAGTTGTTTTTTGTATGGGTTTTTATTGTTACTTGCTTCTTCATAATATATTCTTTTATTACCAGCATATGTACTATGCCACATATGTAAGTACCAACTTCCCCCGGATGCAAAATAAACAAAATCTACCACTGTGATAACAGTAGAGAGTACATTTTAAGGTCTTTTAAGCACCTTACTTTACTTCCATTATCAGAGTGAAATAAGTTGTTTTCTACTTAGGTACTTATCGATCAGTTTTTATGATAACATCTGATAATAAAAACCTTTGTCTCGAAATCGAGAAAGAGACCAATTGTTTTAAGCACCAGTGTATTTCTAAATCTAGATCCAAATTATTTTCATTATAATTGAATTCACAGAGTATTATTTTCCTTTTGTAAGGGTGTCAGATCCCTATGAACCAAGTTGATCTTAAATGGCCATTAAAAAACCAACAATCTTTAGGCCGAAGGTGGACACAACATTCATCAGTTGCATAAAGCAACATTTAATTGACGAAGATCGTCCGCCAAATTTAATTTTTGAGAAAGATGCTCCATGGTGGAATCATATTGGAGTCGATAACTTTGATCTTCTTCATAAGATGTTTTTTGAAACATGCGGTACATAGCGTCATTTACACTTTACACAACCCTTGATTTTAGTTTATATGGTCAGTAAAGTCTTTAAAAAGATCAATTTTAAAAGCGTTCAATAAATAAAATGATTATGAAAAGTACACATTAAAAATCGTTCACTGTGACGTATACGTCCTTTTTTGTATTTTCATATGCATATTTAAATTTAACTTAAATGCATATTATACCATGAAAACTTATCTTATATAAATGAGACAGAGTGCAGTACACAGGAGAATTTGTAGTATATGCCCAAGAATTGGGCATATTCTATAAGAAATAAAATGCACGACTGGGTCGCACGTACTTGCTCTTAGGGTCAAAGTTGCTGTGGACGTTAAAGCTTCTTATATAAAGCTTTTAGACATAAATAATTTTATAATAAATAAAAAAAAATTAAATTCATTACTAAGATTGCATAAACAACTTCTTAAATTGTTTTCAGCTCCAAACTAAGTATGTCATTTGTTTGATTAAAAAAGATAAATTTTTAGGAAAAAGCTTGTTTAAAAATAAAGTTGGTATGCCGTTTTCAAGATAATATTATTGCACATCCAAAACCAAAATTTAAAGAAAATACAATGACCCATTTTTGAAAGATTGATTTTTGAAAAAAAAAAATTTGAAAGATTTTTTAAAAATCCAAAAATTTTTTTTTGAAAATTTGTATATCAAATAATTTTAAAGCTGTTAAGGAGTATAGTATATTCAACAGCAAAAATATTCATCAAAATTGGTTAAGTCGTTTAAGTGAATGTCAGAAATGAAGAAAACGGTACCGTTTATAGAATTTTTAACTAATATTCCTTTCATTTCAAAAGTATGACCCTACTAACAAAAGCAAACACAAAAATTTTAATAAAAATCGTTAGAGCAGTTTTTGAAAAAAATTCTCCTTCTCCTTAATTGTTGTATGGCAGGTACCTTTAATTTTAATCCTAAAAAAAAAATTCAATTTCAATTTTGGAATCACCAAAGATCCTTAACCAGCGAGTTTCAAAAATATCTGTTGAGCGGCTTAGGCTGTAGCTCGAGGAATACACAGACAAACGGACAGACAGAATTACGAGACCCAATTTTTCCCATTCTCTATCATCGTTATGACATGTCTGATTGTTATCTCGAGTTTGATTTTTTGTACGAATCCAAAACTTGCCCTATAGTACCTATATCGCGAGTAAAAAATTGTTATACAGTAATGGTACGTATATCTCCAAAGTGTATATCACTTATCGATGATTAAAAAAAAAACTTTTTTTTGGTATACCTTGGTTCATGTCAACGACAATTTCTTTGCTTATAATAATGAATATAAAAAATTTTTTTTAATTTTTATTTTAGAAAAAATACCTACTACTTTTTGTTACTGCGCTTAAAAATTTTTGCAATCTTCTATGGTTGCTCAGATAATAATTTTCAAAGATGTTTCATTTTGAGAAAACCTGCAACAGGTTTAAGTTTCAAAACAGTTAGAATAAAATATTAATCTGTTGTTTAAGATTAGTTAATAACTTTAAAATGTAGTTGTTACAGGTGTTCAAAGTTTCCCCCTTAGGTTTTATTTAAATTGTAGTTATTACACGTGTTCAAAATGACCTCGTTGGTTTTGTATGCTTGGATTTTGGATTTCATTGCGAATATTAACTGATGCTATCTGCTGTCACACTTTTGAGAATATTAGAGGCTAGAGAATATTCCACCAATTCAACTAGCTTCATCACATTACTAACATAATAGAGTTTCAGCATTATGAATATGAAGCTAAGAATAAGCTGCCTGAAGAGTTCGGTAAGCGATCGATAGGAAGAAATTGTATCAGACTTGGAACATTTCCCGATTCGACTGATTGGATTTTTTTTGTAAAGGGAAAATGAAAGAATGTGTTTATTCCACTAAGATAGCAACTTATGTCGAACTGGTAAAGTTTATTGGTAGTCTCAAAGCGTCATAAGAGTAAGGCAATACAAAATTACCAAATTGACCTGAAAGCAAAAAAATGACGTGGGCAGGAAAATTGAAGCACCTATTCAAATTAATATCTAAGCAAGCAATGAAGATATCAATGTTTTTATACGCAGTTACAAAAGGTAGTATTTCTTTTAAAATTAACAAATGTCTTGCCATTAGCATTAGCAACAAAATTGTTGGTAACATATCTATATACATAAGTGTTTTCCTAAATCATCGACAAGTGATATCAAGTTTGGAGATAGTCCTTTACTGTAGAACAGTTTTTTTTTTAGAATATATCCTAGAATCATCCCTTAAATTTTGCTTGATTTATTACGGGACACCGTGCATAAAAAGAGTGAAAATGCATTGTTAGCTTTTAAAGTGATAATCCAATTATTAAATTTTTAATACAAAGGCACATTAAAAAATGTTCACTGTGGCGTATACGTACTTTTTGTAGTAATATATAAATTTTAATTTAATGCATTTTAACATGTAAACTTACCTGCTGGGAATATGAATAAGGTAGTGCAGTAAATAAAGAAAACAGCAAAAGTGTGTCCTTATCATTTAATTATCAATACAAACGCATTGTTGGTCAGAGAATTAAATATACTCTTTCTTTTAAAACAAAAATCGATTAAATATAATAAATACACTTACATATGTTCTGAAATTTTAACATAACATAAATTTTGGCAATCCGGCATGGTGCCAATATTGGCAAGTCGCCAAGACATAATTTCTTAGTGCCCGAAACAGTGTGAATACATATGTGCTGAAGGATTTAGATTTTGGGGATTATATAGGCTTGGAGATCTTGTTCTTGCGGGTTTCGTTTTTGGGGATTTTATTTTCGGGATTTTGTGTTGAAGTATTGTTCTGAGAATTTTGCTTTTGGGGCTAAAGTACCCAACCCAAAAAAAACTTTGCTGCTCAGTATACCTAAAATGAAACATATATAGGTAATATTCAACTTAAAATTTTTCGGAGACCAAAAAGAGGTATCAAAATGATTTGAACTGAGAGCAAAAGATGAAAATTAGTTCGTTTATAATTACACTGTAAATAATTATAATTAAATTGGTCAACAAGGTTTTTGTTACCCAGACATTGATATACGTTTATAAAGGTTTTCGATGTGTTGAATTGGAGTCCGAAATCAGAATTTTTAAATTGGCTCTAGTTTTTGAGAGCGTTTCTCAATATTATTAAGCGATGTTGAAACGGGAGGTAACTTCCTACAGCAAAAAAACATTTTTTATTTTGTATTCAGTTCAAATCATTTCTATACCTTAATGTATTTCTCATTTTATACTGTTCAACAAAGTTTCTTGTTGCCGAAACAAAATTATACTTATATTAAGGTTTTCAATGTGCTAAACTTGAATTTGAAGTCAGAATCTTTAAATCATCTCTCGTTTTTTTAATATTACAGTTAAAAAATCATTAAAAAAACTTTTCGGCTCACTTCAAAAAATTGTTTCGAAACCTGCGAAAAAGGGTTTATCTGTGATTTTTAAAATCAGAGCTGATATTAAGATTCTGACTTACAACACGAGTTTAGCAAATACTATTTTAAATTTACTATTTTTAATAAAGGACTCATAAGATTAATTTTCAAGAAGTTGGAATAATATTAGATACTCAATAAATACCAGGAGAAATAATCATTAGTTAAATGTTCACAAAAAGTCGATTTAAGTCGTTTTTCTCCTGGATCCTTTCCTAGTATGTATTTATGTTTGTTTTGAAACTGAAACAATGTTATTTTAATTCTACATTATGTAACATTCAAAGCAAGAAACTTATTTATTGCATTTAATCGAAGACTTCTTTTATTTAGTAACTTATTAGTCATGCAAATTTATAACTTTTATATCTCTCTTTTTTAATTTTAGTATCCTGAACTCAATCCAATGATTATGAGACGATTTAACGAACCTGGTGATGTTGAACGAGCATTCGATTTAGTCCACAAATCTCATGGCCTGGAACAAACAAGATTTTTAGCTAAAAAACATTGCATGGAAGCGATGCGATTAGCTCAAGAATTGACTGATTCACCATACCAAAAGGGTCTTCAAGTGGTCGGAGATCTAGTTATAAATCGCATGAAATAAAACAAAATTGTTATTGTCAATAAAAATTCTTCTCTAAGTTGTGGATTATGTAAATAATTTAAATTTATAATGTAAACATATATTTATAAACAAAACAAACAAACATCAAACACACAAAAATTACAAAACCTAAAAAATTAAATATTAGGTGTTCATTTTTCTGTTATTCAAAAACGCCTTTGTAAAAAAAAAACACACACACACAGAATAGAAAATACATAACAGGGAACCCAGTCTATTTAAAGAATAGTTGTTATTGAAATTTAATTTATAAAACAAAATATTTTTTTTTCGTGGTTTTCAAGGATTTTTTTTCTACAAACCTCTGTAAAATTCTAAAAAAAAAAATACATGTAGATAATGATAATAAAAATGTAAATTGTTGCTAATATATGAAAAATATAATGTATTTTATATTTCTTTTGTATAATTCAGCTTTCTGAATAGTGAGAAAAGATAAACCAATGCGTTTTTGGAATAATTGTTATTAGCCTAAATACATACACACATACATTATTTGTTATTATTGTTTGAAAAACAAATAGTTTTAAATTTTGATCATAAAATAAAAAGACAAAATTCAATTTTATTTGATATGTTTGTACATTATTGTCTAGTTTAGGTATTTGTCTGGATCACTCACACATTGTATAAGAAATGAGTTGATTTCAAGGTTAACCCTTTCATTTCGAAAAAAAACGTTAGTTTATTAAGTTGTGTAGGTATGTTGAGCGGACACAATAAAATATTTTTTAATTTATCTCAAAAAATGACAATAAATTCGAAGAAAGAAATGGCATTACGAAAATGATTTTCTTAAACATTACTAGAAATAACTACTATTGTTAAATATAAGTTAAATCTCGTTTATTGAGATTAAATAAGTAAGGGCCAGCTGTACAAAACATTTAAATTTCGCTAAACCTCTGGTTATCCGACAAAATAGTTGAGTCCCCGAAATAATGTATCACAAAAGTACAGTTGTTTCATTTCTTGTACAGTGAAATTTAAAATAACATTCGTTCAATACGAAAAAACTCTTGTATCTTTACTCCCAGGTGTAGAATCCAAAGAGGCCCAGTATCTAAAATCACTTTTATATGGAGTCCTACTAACAATGAAAATTTCATGCTTTTTCCACAAAGTGCACAAATGACTATTTGCTAAGCAGTGTTACCGTTGGATATATTCGAAATGATGCAAAAAAAATGTCACTCGAGAAAAATAGGTGGCCTTTCAAAATAATAATAAGGAAATACCATATGTGAGTGTGGCGAATTGCTTGCTTTTGTTTTCCATTGAGGGAATTATAAAAAAGTAGCTTTGACAAAAGAGTGGTGGCACAGGGAACAACCTAAAAAAAGGTGGGAAATTGACACTAAGTTGGCAAAACGCCCAGAGTAGTATTTGGTCCAAAAACCATGCCAAAAGTATTTCATGCTTCTAACAGCTACTCACACTAGTTTAATATTAATTTATTAGTTTGCAATCATAAAACAGAGAGTTATCTTTAAAAATAATAATACATTTACTTTCATCGATATTAATGCTTATTGTGTTCACAGGCTCGCCAACGAAATGTGTCCGCACACCACGAGATTCAATCATCGACTGACCCTGTGTGTACACACATGCGCTCGAGACAATGACAGGTATATCTCTCTAAGCCGGTGTAGAGAGAGTACCTAAATTAGACTTACGTTGAGTAATGTATAGTTTAGCTTACGCATACACTACACTTATAATGTCACTTTTTGATAAAAGTTTTAAGATATCGAGTGATCCATTTTTTTTCACATAATTAGTGTTTGAGATGAACTTTACGTTCGTTATTGAGGTGTAAGACGTTAACAGGAGCTTATTCAAAACATTTTCGTTGCAATTCAGACTATAAAACTGCAATTTACTGCAAACATTAGATAGACCAGTAAAAAATCGTTAAGAAAATGTGCACTTTCTTTTATAAATATCTTAAATAGAAAGTACCTTACATAACTAATAGATTTCAAGACTTAAATATGTTTAGAAATATAACAAGGCACTTTCTGATTAAGAAAAATACAAATATTTACTCCACATTTAGTTATATCTAATTCTAGCTGGTAAAAAAATTGGACAGATATTTATTCGAAATTAATATGACTAAAAGTAAATACCTAATCTAGAATAATCCATTAAAAAAAGTTTAAGAAAAAAATTACACAGCTTCTTAATTAAACAATAATATATCTGCTATTTCACAAAAACGCACTCTTGTTTAAGCCAATTGTAACTTCCCACCGATCGCGCTGCCCTCTAATAGGAGCAAGAGCTTTTCGGTTTTTGCAATTACGATTTAGCTTTGCAGGAAGTATCAAATCAGGGTTGGTAATTGGGAAATAAAAAAATAGACTTTTGACCAAGTTTTAGAGCCGTTTGTAGATTGAATAGGAATACACCAATCCCATACAAATTGTCAATACAAACGTATCTATCTAGTGAGGAGGTTTAGCGAAATAATTGTGCAACTTGTGAAAAAGCATTAAACTTTCGTTATTCTAATTGGTAGGAAATTCGAAGGATAAAATTCTTTTTTTATTTTGTAAGCTAATTGTAATTGCGGCAAATAGTAGTAGGTACTCAATAAAAAGTAATTTTGAGCTTATTGGGCCACTTTGCATTCCATCTAAAAGGGAAGATAAAACTGTTTTTCTGTTTATTGTCCTTTTAAAACTCAAAGTACAAGTATGAAAAGTATTATATAACATACGAGTTAATATAAAAATCATTGGCTAATTGGGTGTTTATTTCTTTGGAGAAAGATCACTTTGGAAATGGTTTTACAACAACATATTAAAAATGTATGCAATTTTTTTAAATTTGGTAAAAATATTATAAATGCAATAAGAATCCAGACTAAAAAGAATTTATTTTTGAGGGGTATCGAAAGAGTTTGTTTTTCTGATTAAAATTTGTAAGGGACTTAGCAAAATCAACAATTGCGAAATTTGTGATAAGGGCATACAATTTAAAGCATTGTTAGCAAATTGTCATCATCATCATCATCGGCTCGACAACCGGGGTCCGGCCCTGGCCTCTTTCAACAAGTCTCTCCACCTATCCCGATCTCGAGCCGACGCTCGAACTTCCGCGCCTGGTACGGACCTAGCTCTCGGCTGTTCTCTGTTTCACAGATTAGGTTCTTCTCCCAGGCTGATTTTTTCTATCTGTGAAGCCGTTTGTCTATTCTTCTGAGCTCTTTATATTCCTCTTCGCGTGCCCGCGTTCTATGGTTTTTTGCATTGCTCGGTACGCAACATTCTTACGTTCAGTCGCTAGCTTGCATTCATCATCAAACCAGTCGTTCCGATTTCTACGACTGCTGCCTAAGATGGAGTTGGCAGTACTAATGACAGTATTCTTAAGGCGTGTGCACTTCTCATTTACTCCCAGCATACTGGCCCCAGGACTTACTCTCCCTAAATCAAGTGATTCTAGGGCGAGTCCTAACGCATTACCAAAGGTGTTACTGGTGTTTTCATTGCGTAGGGCAGCCGTGTTGATTCGAACCTGATCGGCGGATGCAATGCGTCTCCGCAAGGCAATCCGCCCTCGGAAAACCATACCAACAAGATAGTGATCCGAGTCGATATTGGCACCTTGGCACGTTCGTACCTTCATCAAGTTCGAGTAGTGGCGACGGTCTATCAACACGTGGTCTATTTGGTTACGAGTGACTCCATCAGGTGATACCCAGGTGGCTTTGTAGATATCTTTACGCGGGAGCCTGGTACTCACAACGACCATGTTTTTCGATGCTGCCAATTCTAAGACTCGAAGTCCATTGTCATTAGTGTTCTCATGCAAACTATGGGTGCCTGCGTAATACCTGAATACCGGCTCCCGACCTATTTTTGCATTCAAATCCCCAAGGATGATTTTGACGTCATACCTTGGGCAAGCATTGAGGGCCCTCTCGACTTGTTCGTAGTAAGTCTCTTTTTCTTCGTCTGAGAACTCCTCCGTAGGTCCGTGAACGTTAATGAGGCTGATGTTCGTAAATTTGCCTCGCACGCGAAGGGTGCATAGCCTTTCACTTATAGCGTAGACTTCATTCTTTCGCTGAATAGGAAGCCTACCCCGAGCACATGGTGTTTTGTATGACAGCTGTAATATAAGTCATATTCTTTCTTCTGTAAAACACCATTCCCTGTCCATCTTATTTCTTGAAGCGCTGTTATGTCAGCTTTATATTTTGACAGGGCATCGGCTAGCTGCTGAGCAGCTCGAGCTCTATAGAGCGATAGTACGTTCCACAAGAAAATTCTTAGATCGTTTTGCCGTTTCCGTTGCGTGGGTTGTCGTCGTGAAATCAATCCATTTCCGAGGCATGTTGTCGGTCTCATAATTCGTTAAGTTTTACGGGACAGGGAATCAACCTGTCGCCATCCTGAGGAAACAGCCTGATCATATTAGCCAAACCTTTTTTTTAAAAGGCTTGTTTCTAGCGGCCGCTTGTTTCTAGCGGAGAGGCTATGATCACCAGTCCCGAATAGTTACGGCACGTGCATGTTCTCATATGCTACATGTTATTCCCCCTATTCGTCTGATGGCTGACCGCCATCAAACATCATTTTGAGATGTTGAACTGGTCGTGGTATGTACGAATATAAAGAGAATAATATAAGCCACACAGAAAAAAGTTGTCAAAAACGCCTTCTAAAAGGAGGCGTAGTAAAAAATACAAAATTTTGTAAGAATACAAACACAATCACTGTCCGTGTCCACAACTTTTCTAAGGTGCACAATCCTAATTTTTATCAAGTTTGATCAGGGTGACAGTCTGCGCCCTTGGTTTTTATTAATTTATCTAGACATTGGCTACTTTTGTATAGAGTGTTTTCGGTTATCTGCGAAAAGGGTAGTTGAGCCCTTTTTTATGTTGACTCCTCGTATTTTTAATGGTTTTATGCATACAAATGCACTTTACTGTGCATTTGTATGCATAAAACCAGTTATCAATATCATTCAAGCAGTTATCGGAAAATTGAAAAAAGGGTCAACTTAATAAAATTTACTTTCAGGAGGATTTGCCTCGGCACTACTGTCTGTTGGACAGGGCCGTCTTAAGTCATGTGGGGGCTCCCACACCTTACAAAGTCTTCGGGCCCTTTCCAAAAAATGTATTTTTTTTTCTAATATACCTACTTGTAGTTTGCGGAAGGATGCCGTTGTTTGAATCTGGGTTCTAGGTTGTAATATGTTAGTTGTTGTCCCTGAAAATAACAGAGTTCTAAGACCTTAAGAGATTAACTTCTATTACAATTTCTGTATCTTTTTCTTAACTTTAGAAACATTTTGAAAAATCAAGCAATGAATATGAGTTTAAGTAATTTTTTTTTGCTGAAAAAATTAAGTAAGTTCAGGTAGAAAGCTTATATTTTAATTTACATTAGTGCAAGTTTGTTTCTTTTTTCTGAACCAAAATAAAATTTTCTTTTTAAAATAAAAATAAACACTTCGAAAAGAAACTTTTTTAACTCGTTAAAAACGACAAACCAAATAAACCAAAAAAACCGTTACAATTTGTGTGTAAATCTAACGTTTAAAATTGTCATGTTTTCAACGCCACCAGTCTTTCAATAAAAATGTAGCCACCAACTTATTATGAGGTTGATTAATATTTCGTCCTGTTTATGCGTGAACCTCGTAACTCCTTTTTTTTAAAGATTTTGTTTTACATTAAACAACGCTGGAAAACTATAAGTAAGGAAGATGAAAAAGTAAAAACTGTCATATAACCTCAATTAATATGTTTTACTGTTAATTCAGGTTCTTTTTATTCAATCCAAATTTTCAATTTCAAGAAAAACTAAAATTTCTTAAAAAACTAATCAAAATTTACTTTGCACATACGTGGTTCACACAGAAACGGGACTATTTGTTTTGTGGGTTTATTTTTCATAAAAAAAACATTCAAAGTTATAAACATAAACGTTGTAGAATTTTAGTTTGGATTTTTTTTAAACGTGAAATATTGGTTTTTGCTTGAGTCTTTTTGGGGGCCTACATAGTTGGGGGCCCTGGCCCTGGGCCGGGCGCTTTGTGCCCCTATGGATAAAATGGCGCTGCTTTTGGGGGACTTGTTTTTTGATGACGAATCATTTACAAGGCATTAGAATATTTTGTCTATTCAAAACCGAAAAATCAACAGGGCTCTCTGACTAAAACTAAGCTTTCTCAAAGAGTAAGACCATCACCTCTATTATAGAATCCGACGAATGGTTTGGGGCGGGATTCGCAGTTATTTCTATATTTATGCTATATTTTCTATTGTCCAACTGGCAGGTGAGGAAGTGTGTTAGTGGAAATGGTAAGGAAGTTCCTCGTAGTGACAAGTTCATAATTTCATAATTGCCTTAAATGCGAATGCGAACCAAGTGAAACACGCTGATTCCTCGGAAGTAAAGTATTGAGAATTCTATAATAGGCATGCATATTTCTTCGGTACGCGATTAAAGTTAAACCAAAATAAGGTGAATTTTATTTGGTAGGTTTGAGCGAAACACAAATATGTATGTACTGCTTTTCAGTGCTACCACAGCGCTGATTAATGTTAATGATTTAACTTCGTTTCCCAAGGAAAACAAACAAGATCCATTGTTCACCATTGTTCCATAAACGTATGAACACAGTTTAAATGTAGGTAATTAAGATTAAATATTATTTTTGGCAAGAAGAATTCATATTATGTAGTTGAATTTTTTCTGAGTACTAAGTTAGCATGAGAACTTTCATGTTTTCCGATAAGAGTGTGTATTTGTTGTCCACTCAACGAATCATAATTCTACGAAAAATGCAAACTGATGTGTATGTATAAATAATTTAGCAAATTCAATAACAAACAATAATTTTAAACAACGATAAACCTTATCATCTGATATATATACGTAAAACGTAAAATGTTGTGCCTGGGTTCTCCATTCAATGTTTTAATGAATGGATCAGCAGGGGGGATCGGGACATTGATGTGTCATTTTATACAACCGACCGACGACGACGAACCAAATTAGTAGATTATAAAGAGTCCAAGCTCCAAGGGGTCAAGTAGTAAGTAATATATTTATTCAGTGTTGATTAAAATGCGGTTACAGTTGGTTCTTGTTCTGGGCCTCGAAGTTTGTTTGTGCATTTCGGAAAGTAGTTGGACATTTTTCGGGTCTACCTTGTCGCTAGAGTTTAACGATGAAAATGAACTTTTTATAAACACCGAGGGTGAAAATGAAATTTTTATAAACACCGAGGGTGAAATCGACCCAAGTGTGAAAGAAGACGAGCGTTTGACAACAGTAAGCATATAAATATGTAACCTTGAATATTGATCAGAATTAAATTATTGCATAGACGCAATTGATCACAAAGTATGGATATCCAGCTGAAATACATCATCTAACAACTGATGATGGTTATGTATTGGAAATGCATCGGGTTCCAAAACCCGGTAAAACACCAGTGCTAATGGTACATGGACTTTTAGATTCTTCCAGTACGTGGGTTATGATGGGACCAAATAAGGGTTTCGGTAAGTTTGCATTTTCGTTTGAATGCTAAAACAAAGAAATTTCTTTGTAAACATGATTTAATTTAGATTTTTTAATTTTTTGAAATTGGTTTTTGAATAAAAAATTTCCGTTTAGCGTGTTAATATCGACGCTGAGTACATTATTGTTATTTGTCATCGATGACTACAAAAAAAAAAATTCGTTTGCTATAGATTATGTTACATAGATATGTAATATGTTATATAAAATTTTAAATTGAGACCGCGTGGAAAATTATTAGACCAGGATACATTGTTGATATTATGAATGTGGTGTGTACAAAATGTATGTTTGATTAAATTTTGTTGTGTGAATTGGGATACATTATTGAAGTTGGTAAATAAATTTACGATTCAGCAAAGAATTATTATTAATTGTTTTCATACCATTAAAATAAATACCTTCAATTAATTTTTAAACTTATTCAATATTAAGTTATGTTGGTTGGTAACTACATTTAGGTTTGTTCTAACTAGATTAATAAGGAATAAAACTGGACCAATGTAGTTTAATAAACAGCTATTAAATTAAAAAAAAAAAACATGGACAATATGTAAAAAAACAGCAAAACAAATGCGTTATATCGAAGTAATTTTTTTCAATTGCGTAAAGAGTATGAATATTTAAAAAAAGTTTCTTTATAAACAATATCTTTGGTCTCTGGAATCTAAAATAAATAAAGATTCGAAAGCGTTTTGTTGTCTTTTATTAAGCCCAAAATCAAGGGTGCCTTGTCTGTAACTACCGATCTAGATCTCGTTATGTTAAGACTATGAACAAAATTAGAAGTAAAAATAAATATTTAATAATGCATTGAAAACTAAATATAAAAGTAGTGCTGCTCTAAAGTGGAAAAATTATTTCCCAATAAATTAAAAAAAGTCCTCTATTTTTTTAAGATTTTTGTTTTGACCCCCGATGCCTCAAGGATTTTTTTTAAGTTATACTTCCTTACCGGCGATAGTAAAAATATTAAACCAGTAATAACACATAGATTTTTGCAGCCCATTATTACTGGTTTTTTCACACAGACATTATAAGTAGAGAAAGAGTAACAACACATTTCAGTCCATAATCAAATTAACTTTAATTTGATATATCACACATAACTGTACATGCTATAAAAGCTTCACAAACTTGAAAAGAGTTTTACCGGAATTCAACAAAATTCAAGAAAATTTTCTGGTTTGGTCATCGGATTCGACCAGCCACCAGTGGAGAACGGTTGTTGTCGGACTTTAAAGATTGAAGTGTTTAAATTTAGCTGAAATACAATTTTACTAAAAATTATGAGTAAAAGAAATTAAATTTTTCTTATTCTTCTTGCATTATGGTATGAAATTTATTTTAATTTCATAAAACCATGCTCTACAATATTGTTGGTACAAGTTCTTGATAAGCAATAAACATTTTTAAGCATAAAAATGCATATTTACAGATTTTAGAGAGAAAATTAAAAAAAAAAAACACATAAAAAGTTGATTTCATTAGATATTAAAATCTGTAACTTAAGTTTTAGTTGCAGGATTATAACAAATTGAATTTTTTGATTTTATTAGATAAAATGTTGGTCTATAATTCTGAATAAAAATATTGGACAGTTGTTTTATTAAACATTGGCACCAGAGGTCGTTAAGTAAAAATAGTTTTTAATAAAATTACAAAATTTAATGAAAAATTTGATAATTTTGAATATACTGTTAGCTCAACTTCAAGATGTGTCTGTTTTCTTAAACAATGCCATACAAAGTTTATTGATTAAATTAAACAAAGACTTTTAATGATATATTGCAGAAAAAACACCGATCTAAATGCACTTTTTATTCTCCTTTGACCAATTGTACCATTCATAACATCTGACTATGTCTGCTTCAATCATTAAAATTTTTTATAAAATGTCAACAATTATTTTTATATACAATTTGTTTCAGTAAGATACTCACAAGCTACGAAATATCATGAAATAATATCAAAAATAGTATAAAATCGATCTCTCATAAATATGTGAAAAAAATTAAAATATCTTTTTCACGTAAACAAAATAGCTTTTAACTTTAGTAAAACAACTAAATACACATCCAAAAAAACTATACAAAAATAAATAATGATAGGAAATATAACTTCTGGCGCGAGTTATGTATGCATAACTCCCACAACATTTAGTTGATTATATCTTATGGATAGTTTAATTAATGCATTACTTTGTTTATTGTATTATCTATTATTAATTATTTACTTGTTAATTTAATATTTTTGTTAAAATTCAGATTTGATTGATATTTAATTTTAATTTTTGTAAATAGTTTTCATATAAAAATTGTTTATTCCAAAAGGAAAGATATACATTTTTATTTCCAAAAGAATAAACCATAACTCGCGCGTACACGAGTACACACAACTTCCCATTCCCATTTTCAAAATTTTTAAATATTTAAACAAATTATTTTTTGAACTTATGGCGCAACCATAAAAAATTCCAAGGGATCAATGTTTTAAAATTTGTGGTTTTGATTTTTATGCCAAAAAAGTGGACAATTTGTATTTTAGTTACAAAATTTAGTTTCGTTTTTGTTTGATTTCTCTGCGATTCTTTTTCAGTCCGATATTCTTTTTCGAATGAAAAACATTACTTTTGTCTTTATGTCTCGATAGATCAGTCGTAAATAAGAATAAAAATTCAAAAATTAAATTTTAAAATTTTCAAAAATTTATTATTTTCTTAAAAATACACTTAAGACTTTTTTTATTTGTGAAATTTTTGAAATTCTTTGTTGCTTTTTCATAAATTTAAATTAAATTTGAAAATAGTTAGAGCTTAGAGCTTTATCCTAAAAAAAACTCGAATAACGAATGGTGTAATGTACACACAACAAAATAGTTTTTTTTTTTATTTCAACAGTAAATACATCTATAAAATACTTTTCTTTCAGCTTACATGCTTTCCGATCTCAACTACGATGTTTGGATGGCAAATGTTCGAGGAAACACTTACTGTAAAAATCATACGACTCTCAATCCAAAAAAGGCAAAATTTTGGGATTTTAGTTTCCACGAAATGGGAATTCACGATATACCAGCATCGATTGATTACGTCCTGGAAGCAACCAATTTTACGAAGTTGCATTATATTGGACATTCACAAGTCTGTATAAAATTATTACGTTTTTTAAAATGAAAAAAAAAAAAAAAAAAAATTATATAAATCACACGTAGAATAATGATAGTCAGTGTTTTATTCAACACTGAGTAGGTAGTCAGTGTTTCATTTTATTCGCAAAACAAAAACAGCATTTTTTGTTTTACGAATAAAATGAAAAACTGAGTTTTGAATAAAACACGGCTCTATGCTCGCTATATAAGCTAAAAAATATTTTTGAAGAAAAATTGATGAAAGGATGAACTCGAAATTTGCGGAATATCATATTTAAGAACTTTATATTTCTTGTTGTGACTTTATTATTCATCAAAATGACGGAATTGCGAAGCAATTATATACAACTTATTTTATTTTATTAAATATGCTAGGGTACAACATGTTTCTGGATAATGTGCAGTTTACTTCCACAATACAACGAAAAGATAATCTCCATGCAAGCTCTTGCACCGGCCGCATTCATAGAAGATTCAAAAAGTCCAGTGATTACCTTTTTGTCATTCTTTCGTACCCAGATATCAGTAATTCCTTATATTTTTGGTAAAGATAATTATTTTAATCTGAAATTTTAGTACCTTTTGAAGATAATAGGAGCTCACGAGTTTTTGCCAAATGATTCTTTTGTCAAATATTTTGGGCAGTTCATTTGTGATGATGATTCTTTAGTTCAAAGCATATGCACCCAAGTCATGTTCGCAATAGCTGGATTTGACAAAGCCCAAATGAATCATGTAAAAAGCATCACTTAAATAATATATAATAATTTAAAAATCAATTTATCCAAATATAGACAATGCTTCCAGTAATTTTGGGACACAGTCCAGCAGGATCGTCTACGAAACAACTTATCCATTTTGCTCAGCTCAAGTCATCTGGGCATTTTAGGCAGTTCGATCATGGGTATTTAGGTAACTGGAGGATATATAAAAGATTTTCACCACCGGACTATGCACTCGAAAATGTTATCGCAAAGGTGGCATTACATTATGGAGCAAATGATTGGCTTACAGTTCCAGCAGATGTTGAAAGACTCGATCAGGCACTCCCAAATGTAATTGGAAAATTTTTAGTAAAATTTCCCGAATTCAATCATTTGGATTTTGTTTGGGGCATAGATGCTCGTGAACTGCTTTACAAAAAAGTGATTCAAATAATGAAGGCTGTTGAAGATGGGTATCTTTAAATAAAAAATCCATCCATTAGGAGTAAAATGTATTGTAAAGTTGGAATTGTAATGTGATATGTATATACTATATAGATTCCTTAGAAAAATAAAGATTTTCTTTGATTATGAAAATAACTTTTGTATTAAATTGTGTCAACAAGAACCCTTTTTAATTTCTGGTTTAAAAGAAAAAAAATATTATTCTAAGCATAGGCTAAGCATAAAATACTAAATCCTACTTAATTGTACCAGCGGTATTCATGAGTGCTCATAAATTTAGCTTGCTCTTATCGGAATACTGTTACTGTTTCATAGAATTTTATCATACATCGTTTTGATACAACAAATTGTAGAATCTTCATACATTTCAAACAGCAAAACTTTTTGCTGTAAGCAATGATTTCAACTAAAATAAAGTATATAAAATTGAGTTTTAATTGACAATTTAAATATGAAGAAGATTTATGGATTATTTTGGTTATTCTAAAAGTAAATATGTAACATTAATTGGCTCTTATGTTGTTTTTTTTTTGTTCTAGAAATTTGAAGTCGGACATTCATAAATTCTGTTAAAATAAAATGCACGACTGGGTCGCACGTACTTGCTCTCGTAGATAAAGTTACTATTTATGCTAAGCCTTTTTAATTAAAAATTTGTAAATGCAGTTTTAGAAAAAAAAAAAAATAAAAAATTAAATGAATTTAACCTCAAAACAAAGTATGCAATTTGATTTCTTCTATAATGATACATTTTTATAAAAAAAAAATTGAAAATCATTAGAGCCGTTTTTAAAAAAAAAACTATTTTTTCCATATAAAATCTAGCAAGGACTTTTATAAAAAAAAATTGGTACGCCATTTTTAAGATATTATACATTACATCTAAAAACTACATCTAAAAACTAAAATTTGAAAAAAAAAATTGAATAGTTTTCGAAAAAATGATTTTTCAAAAAAAACATTTCAAACTTTTTTTAAAAATCCAAAAAAATTATTTTCGAATTTTTTTTTTACTAAATATTATTACGGCAACTTAAAAGCATCCATGTAAGAAAATTGGTTGAAATTGATTGAGTCATGAAAAAGAAAATCAGAAATAAAAAAAACGGTTCTATGGCAGGTACCGTTAATAACGGTTTTTGAAAAAAATGGTTCTCATTTAAAGATAGACCTTACCCAAAAAAATTACCATGATTTTTTTAATCAAAATCGTAGGCACCGTTTTTGAGAAAAATGAGTTTTTCTAAAACTGGTATATGACAGGTACCGTTATTTTTGGTACAAAAAAAAAAAATTCAAAAAACATCTGGGGATAGTCTCCAAAAAACGCCACATAACAAGTTTGAAGTAAATCGACGCATCCGTTTAGGCTGTGGTCTCTGATACATACAGAAAGACAGACAGACAGACAGACAGACAGACAGACAGACAGAATTGTCGGACCCACTTTTTTCTCATTCTCTATCATCTTAATGTCATGTTTGATTGTTATCTCAACTTTTTTTTTTTACGAATGCATAACTTGATATATGGTACCCATATCGCAAGTAAAAAGTATATTGTTTGACACATTAATGAACTCTACCACGACAAGAGCCAATAATATATCCAAGCAGAATTGAAAAAATATCACAAAATATATCTAAAATGAATAAATAAATGCATTCACTTTATTTTTTTTTATTATACATAACCGAAAATAAAATTTTTTTACTCTTTTACTATAAATATCCACATATCTACCCATTTTATTGAATATCCCTTAGGTATTTAACCATAATTGGTATATACCGGGTACTAGACGTAACTAATCCGGATCTTTTTTATATATCCAGATAATAGACAAGGTTTGCACGCCAAAAATGTTGTCTTGCATTTTTAAGGGGTATAATATATGTTATGTACATTATGTACAATATGCATAAATATTGAATTTATATCCGAAAAAGTCAAAATGTGAGCAAATAACTAGAATTTTATAAATAGCATTTATGCATGTAAAATCTGTACTTCCAGTATGTTGCATGCATTTAAATGTATCTGATGTTTTAAACTCACTAAAATAGATACCTACTTAGATGTATAGTACTTAATAGCATTTTTTACCTACCACCCTAAGTTATGGAAAAAAAAAAAAAGATATAGAAAGTACCTAAGAAATAAATTTTTCTCTCCAAACTTTGTTTGTTTTTTCTTTTATTTTTCAATATACTTTATAGCCCGGGATGAAGCGTAAATTTTAAGTTTATGAATTCATGACAACTATTTTGTGGTGCAAAGAACATTATTCCAAGAATAATTAATATCGTAATAAAAACTGGATTGTGAATTAAAAACTATGGACTCAACAAAATTTTCTTGGAGCAACAACCAATTCTTCATTTTGAAGGAATCAAAGTGTCAGTTTAACAATCAAGTACTTGAGAGAGCAATTTTTACATTTTAATCATTTTCAAGAACGGAAAATTGTTGTTAACTTTTTTTGCTGTCAAACAATTCTTTCAAGAATGAAATTGTTGGCCCAACAACTAGTTCTTTAAGTAACAATTAATACCAAGAATAAAAATTGTTAACATAAGAATAAGATAAGTTCTTGAAATATGAGCGAAATGTCAGATTTATGCTCTGAGAGTTACCATAACCTAAGAAAATTTGATAGTTGTTGAATTGCTTTATTTTTAGGGGGCTCTTATTTTTTTGAAGGTAAAATGTTTTATTTAGAAGATACAATTTTAATCGCAGCAAGATTTTGCTTTTATAATAATAATATGCGAAAAATTAAAATAGATAATAATAATACAGCCAATATTATTAGTATGAATAATATAGCACAAGACATTTTTGTATGTTTCATTTCAGGAAAGAAAGAATTATTCTAGTCCATTTCTTATTTTTTTTTTGTGGAAAATAAAGTCATTTTGAGAGTATTCTAAAGTTTTAACACTTAACGTTTACTTCGGTTCATTTTAACTATGAAAGTTGTTGAACCAAAGTATAAAATTCTTAACTTTATTAAGTGATGTTTAAAAGTGATGTTTCAAAGTTTTAAGTGATGTTTAAAAAAAAAATAACCACCATTTAGGGTATAGAGTATTTGATCAAATATCTTGAGAACAGGCAATGTGATTGACCCCGGACAGTTTGTATTCTTCGCAATTGAAAGTTTTTTTCTTTACAAGAAAACTGAGCATCTTAAAATTAATCTCACATTTTTATCTTCCCATTGGAAGTTATTTTGATTGGTGCTATTTGTCGATGTAAAAATTTTGACATGACTAGAGTCTGAATCCGTCGTTTTTAGAAAGATGTATGTGTGTGTACCATCACTCCAGAACGAATCAAGATATAAACTTCGGCGGGTCAATATAAACTGCAAAAAAAAATTTAATATTTTTTAAATATTTTAAACTAATTAACGAGGTAAAAAATATTTTCGATATATAATATTTGTGCAACCAAAAAAAAAAAAAATAAAATATTTTGTGCAATTTTCTTGCAAAACACTCAATTTAACATTATTATTTAAAAAAAATGCACTTTACAATCTTTCTGTGCAGGAACAATACAAAATAATTTAAAATAATTGTTTTTAAAGGGATCCGTTTTTGTAAAACAACCAAAGTGTTGTGGAGGATTGGCCGATATTAAACGGCTTTACTTTCCACTGTTTTCATCGAAAATATATTGAAAGCAATATTTTGTTGGTGCAACTGTAATTGATAATTGAAGACTAATTTGATAAACTAATCACATTTAATATCAGTAACTTTTACTAAATCCAATAAATATTTATCAAATCGCTTGTTGGTGCCACGAGAACTTTTAAATATTTTTGGTTGTTGAACTTTATGAACAATATTGTTAGTGCAATAAGCTTCAGGTCCTTTTTATCATTTCAAAAAGCATTGGCCATCCAATTTTTCAAAAAAAAATCTAAAAGTATAAAAAAAACTAATTAAAGATTTTTTTTCTGTAATTTATACTAAAAACATAATTCATCAAATCCTAAAAAAGTATAGGTATTATTACTTTGAGCAAGTTCGTGCATTTAATTTTTGTTTTCATTTCGGTTAATTTAACCTTTATAAATTCAAAATGGTGCCACAAAATAGTAGAAAAGTGTGAACTATGACCAATTATTTTATCTATGGGTCCTCTTATATATATTTATCAAAACGCTTGTTCCATGTGAAGGATTGACTTCCAAATGAGGAACAATCAGTAACACTTGGAAGTTGGAACCGTTTAAAAGGAAAGCAATTAAAAACAATTATGAAGCATATATAAGACTAGAGACAGTTTTTGATTCAGATTAATAAACTATAAAGTCATAATTTATTATTATCTATTCAGCAACAATAAAATATCGGCATGATCAATTAAATTTATTAGAATTATGTCAACTATAAAGAACTGTTCTATAACCACTTACGAGACGAAATGCCTTATTTTATATAAAATAACAACACAATTGCATGCGTCATGTTTAAACTAAGATTGCATTTCAAAGTTAACAGCTTAAGATTCAATAGAGCTAAAAAAAACAATCAGTTGAGATTGAGATGCAGTTACAGGTGATACTAGTTCTAATACTCGCAGTGCAATTTTGCGTCTCAACCTGGATTAATAATAATAATGGAAGAAGTAGGACAAATTTTGATCAAAAATCAAAAACCGCAAGAATTTCAACTCAAGATTCAAAAACTGATCGGGATGTGAGAGAAGACGCTGGTTTAAATACAGTGAGTCCTGAATAAAATATATATAATTTGGTTAAAAAGAAAATATATATAAATGAAGAAGTTAAAATAAGACTGTGTGTTATTAAATCATTAGCCTCAACTGATTGCTAAGTATGGATATCCTGTTGAAATACATCGGGTTGTAACAAAAGATGGATATATTTTGGAATTACATCGAATTCCATTGCCAAGGGCTGTGCCTGTCTTATTAGTTCATGGACTTCTGGACGCATCAAGTACATGGGTTATAATGGGACCTGACAAAGGGTTTGGTAAGTTAATCAAAGTTAAAAACTTGACTTCATAAGCAAAAGTTAAGGATATGTATAGACGTTAATATTAAAAATTTCAAAGTCAAGATTTTTTTCACAAATAACGAAATCTGCCATATACCAATTTCATTAAAACTTATTTTTCTCAAAATCGTCGAAGTTGATACGGCATTCCGAAAACCACTGCTCTGGAATTATCTATTATCCTAATGTTAGTTTTGATTATAACCTCGAAAATGCCCGATCAGCAAATAAAAATCAAAAGTGCAAGCATTCGCGAATACCAGAAATAAGTACGGAACCGAAGCACACTATCTGATCGCATTGATATTGATAGAGAAATTAATTTTATAGCTTAGGAAGCTTTTTGAATTTGTTTCTTCAATTTTTTTTAACCAGTCTTAATGTTAGCAATACAAGCTACTACCCCAGGAAAAATTTCAAACTTTTTAGTAAAATGCTGAAACCGTTTTAGAAAGTTAGCTAAAAAGTAGATTTTTCTAATTTTGAATGGTTTTAGCATCTAACTATCTCTTAACACTTTACTGAAGTTAAAATCACAAAATGGGTACTTAAACTTTTTAGTTACTTGCTAAGTCTATCACATCTTTCATGTTCCAAAAAACAAAAAAAAATATGCTCAATATTGTTTTGATATATAAGAATTAAATTGTGTTGATTTATGAACTGATTATTTAAATTAAATTAAATTATTTAAGATGCTTTCGGAAGACAAAGATTTTGATATCTTTGATGATTCAACTTTGCGCAGAAAAGTGTGATCTTTTACTTCCCGAGCAAATCCTTTTGAAGAGCTGGACTATGGAGAAATTTTCTCCAGGTATAGGTTTGACACGACAACAGGTTGGTTCTTGGTTGAAAACCTAAACATCCATGATCAAATTACAAACCGTAGGCTTCCAATTTCACCAGAATTACAAATGCTCGTAAGATTGCACTTTTTTTGGGGAAATATCCATCAGACTGATGTTGGTAAGTTAGCTTGTAAATGAAACAAAAAGGAGATATCAATGCACAACAATTAATCTTATAAGAGAATAACAATAATTGCTTCGTTGTTTCCGCACTTTAAAAAATTCCTTCATCCCCGCCATTTATAATAAAAGTTGAAAAGTTTTTTACTAATTAGTAAAACAACAGAAAATAGATTAAATTTTTTGAAGAGCTAGTAAATTATTAAACCTTTAGCAAACTGATAAAATGCTAAGGACATAGCAATAGGTTGTTTCAAATTTTAAAATTGGGACTTTAAAAATTGATAAATTTTGAATATAAGTAGGTTTCTACTGGTTATCTTATTCGTACTATTCCGACAATTTTTAAAGTTACTATATCTTCTAACTGATTGCTCGAATTGAAAAAAATTTCATTTCTCTTCTCTTATGGGAAGAACTATCTATAAAATAATCTTAAATTATTTTTCAAAATTTTCGTCATTTAAGAACCAACAATTTGTTCAAATAATTTTATATTTTATATAAGAGCTTTTATAAAAAAAAACTTGTTAACTTGTGTCCTATGGAGAATTATATAATACAAGAATGCACAAAAAAAATATTATCATGTATAACGTTACTGAGTTATATGCGAAAAAACCTATTTTTTTTTATATTTCATCCTTTTAAAATAGCAATACTTGGAAACTACTAGCTCTTTTGAAAAAAAGGACAATTGTTTTTTTGAATAATGATATCTTCTAAAAGTATTACCTATTCGGAAAAAACGGGTTAGAATATGAGAAAAACCTATATTTTCGACATTTGACCTTGAATAACTTCTGCCGCGCACACGATCCATCAGTTGACTTTTTTGTACGTATTCCTCCTGCCAAAACAAACATAATTGTATTTATATATACATATTGTGTAAGAGCTATTCCGTGATGATGTACCTACATATTGCCTGGGATAAGAGCCAATCGTGAATTTTATTTATTTTGTACTCTGCTATTTCGTTTGTCACACAATTACCTAATTTACGTCATTGTAAACTAGTACAATTCCTTTTTTGGTTTTCCTTCAACTTTGACTTTCGATCATTTCACCCCACTGTTACTTTACATTTTGTTTTCTTGTTTGTTTACTTATTTTGCATTTTCGTTGCATGTGCAATGAGTTTTAAGGTCAAGTTTATTTTGATAACGGATTTTTTTTCGTTGTTTTTCTTTATTCTTATCGGGTTTTTTTATTACCTACGTCATAAACAGGAATAGGATTTTGTTGCCCTAAAAATTTCAAAAAAAAATTGAAATAAAACATCCAATAAAACGACATCACAGACTTAAATATTTTTCAGGAAGCTAACCGTTTGGGCCACTTTTGATTATGCTTTTGCTTCCCGGTCTCAGATTCTATTTGCCACCATTATTTTGATCCGAGATCTGTTTTTCCAATTTTTGATTTTTGTACAAGCAAACATTAATGTGTTTGACATTTATGTGATCATTTGTTTTTGTTTGTTTTGACAAAGTTTCAACCTGTTTTCAGTATCAATCAAAAAAATCAGTAAATATCAGACCATACTTCAAAAAAATAAAATGCACGACTGGATCGCACGAACTTGCTCATGGAGTGCAAAACTATTTTATGTATTAACTAAGCTTGAAAATTTTAGCTTTTGGTCATCTGATGTGTAGGTATTGAGAGATATGCACAAATAAGCATATTGGGCCAATGATTTTTGTTTTTTCAAAATTTTATTTTTAGATGTTGATAAATATTAGCCATCTTCAAAATGGCATACCAAATTTTTTTATAAAAAAAATATTTTTTTTTTTAAAACGGCTCGATAGATTTAAAAAAAAAAAATCTAAAAATTTGAAGAAATCATATCAAAAAGTTTAATCAAAATCGTTAGAGCCGTTTTCGATAAAATTCGAATATCTCAAAAATGTTGTATGGGAGGTACTCGTTCTAGATGAGATATTCAAAAACAAAAAAAAACCAACTTTCAAAATTACGTAAATATCATCTGTACCAAATTTGAAGAAAATCCGTGAACGCGTTTGGGCAGTGGGGAAGTATACAGATGGACGCACAGACGCACAGACCGACGGACGGCATGACGAATACCACTTTTTCGGACTTCTCCATCATCGTAATGTTGGTTTTGATTAAAACCTCAAATTTTTTTTTGACACGAAACCAATACTTGCCCTATATAGAGCAAGTAAAAAATCTCTGATGGAAATTTTTGCAGAAAACATGTTCATCATTATTATGTAAGTTATTCAATTTTGAGAAAAATTTGTACAACACATACACTTATTCTTTTTTGAAACTGTTAGAGCCGCTTTCAAGAAAAATCTAATATGTAACTTAAAATTGTTACTTGGGAAATAGGTAGGCACTCGTTCTGAACGAAATATTAAAATATTAATAAAACGTTTTTTTATTTATTTTATTTTATTCCATCAATCCATTTGCTATGTGTACAGATTTACGGACGTACGAACCGAGGCACAGTCTAACGACGTCATGACGGAATCCATTTTCTGGAATTCTCTATGGTTTTGATCGAAACCACGAAATTATTTCTTGACAAGAAACCAATTCTTTGGCAAAAAACAAAGCGGCAAAATCCTCTAGGCGGATTGCCTTAAGTGCATATAGTGAAATTCTAAGACAGTTAAATTAAATGTGAGGTTCCAGAAAAACATTCCACGCAAACAGGAAATGGTTAAGAGTGTCAGTCACTAGGCCTTGGTTCTTCGTGAGCTAGTTGTGCCACACGATGATAGAGAATGCCAGAAAAGTGGATCTCGCAATTCTGTCTGTCCTTCTGTATACCTTGAGCTACAGCCGAAGCCGCTTAGCCGATTTTCTTCAAATTTGGTGTTTAAGGGTCTTTGGTGATTCCCTAGAGTAGAAATTGAAATTTTTTTTTGTTAGGACCAAAACTAACAGTACCTTGCATAAAACCATAAAGGAAAAGTTAATTTTTTTCAAAACGGCTCTAACGATTTCAATTAAAATTTGTGTGTCCACTTTTATTAGTAGGGCAATACTTTTAAAATGAAAGAAATGGTCGTAAAAATTCTACTAACGGTACCTTTCATGGAACCATTTTTATGTTTCTTGGCTAAACGATACTAAATCAGTTCAGGTGTACCTACTGATGGCTGTCGCTCTTGGCAACGGGCTTAACAATAATACACTAAAATAATCAAAATATCAGAAGGAAATAATAATTGCCTATCTATCCTTCACAGAGGTGTCCAACTATTTTAGTGACTCAAATTCACGAGAAATGATAAGTCTGATCTTAAAAAAAACTGGTGTGGACTACTTAATTTGAATGCTAGGGCATTTCAGCATGACACTGTTGGCTTATGCACTATGTACAATCTTGATGCAACTGACAACACCTACCACTTGATCAGCATTTGTTCTGTTTTCAAATCATACCGGAGCTTATGCCTAGGAGCTGAAACAATTGATGTTTTTCAAATATTGAATGGCAAATATTATTTTAATCTACATAAATTCTTAAAATGTGCTCTTAATTATCGCGACTTAATTGAAAATAAATATAACTAAGCCAAAATTTAAATAGTAAAACTATAGCCTGACAGACAACTTTAACAAGTTATTGTCCTAACTAATTTTGTAATAAAATTTCTATCTAACAAGATTGCATGGAGGAGTAGAACGATTGAGATAAAATAAATTACAAATAATATTTTAATTATTCTATATGTATATGACTTGCATCAGCAAAAGAAAGAACGATGAACCACAGGGAAAAAAACTACAATTTATGGTTATTAATCTTTATTGTAAGGTCAAATCCAGGAAGTTCAATGTATCTACATATATTTAACAGCAATCAGAATCACTAAGTACGTATTAAGCAGTTCTATGATTGTGTATTAAAAAACTGATTGCTAATCAAAGAAAACAAAAACTTATTAATAATGACTTTTGTAACCAGTTTGACATTTTATAAAACTTGATTTAAAATCATAAATAATCATTCGCTAGGTATATTACTTGAATTACTGATATTTATTGAAAGCCAAACAAATTAAGGGGTATTGGGCTTGCCCCTCCATTATTATGATATAAAATCAAAATTGTTATAATAATAATTGCAAAATTTGGAACTTCACAATGTTATGTTTTAAATATAAAATTCAATTTGGAAAGAGAACATTTAAGCTTTCTTTATTCTTAAATAGAAAATAAGAAAAAAATAGAGGAAAACAAAATTTAAAACATCTGAAAGTAAAATTTTGAATGTTATTTGGTTAACACTTTTTAATGCTTGAATCTCATTTTCACGTTGTCGACAATAAAATGTAAAATAAATTTAAAAAATTTAAAATTTTGATTCTTAAATTAGTTTTAAAAGAAAATAACGGTAAAAGGAAATACACACATCTATTGGACACTCTAGGAATAAATTTGTTTAGGAAGTAACTTTAATCTAAAAATTAAAGTTTTTTTTGTATTTACCAATTTTATCTTTTATCATTATATTATACGAAACCACGAATTCTATTGCTCCCTTTTTGAGTAATTTAACGGTAACGGATTTTAATAATTTTGGCCTTATTATTTGAATTTGCAACACAATAGCTACCTACTATCAAGGATGTCAATAACTTTTAACGTAATTTCCTTAGAACAAAGAAGAAAATATGTTGCAAACGTTAACTCGAATAACAAAAAGACTATTCGTAGTGGAAATTGATGCTACGAAATTCGAAGTTCGTAAAATTTTGTATCAGTAAATACGAATGAGACGAAAATTTGTGGCCATTTTCTACAAGTTTGTTTCGTCGTAGGCTTATGGAATACCCTGTGTTTCCACAAAAATCCATGAATTTTACGCAAGAAAGGTTCAATTATTTTATTTTATTTATTTATAAAACGTAACAACAAATAAATCACAATTATAAAACTTTTGTAGGTTAAAAAGTAAACTTTTCTTAATTAATCTTTTCGGTGAGCTTTGCCACACACCAATCCTCATAATATAAATTTTAACAACAAATAGAACATTTTTATTAAACATCATTTAATGGAATAACACAAATTTATGAATAGATTCACAAAACTGAAACTATGCGGAGGAAAAACAAACCGAGAAAGTAAAAGGACAAAACATCACTTTAAAAACACGTCACGAGTAACAATAAATAAACTCTGAACTACTTTATTTTAATTTTTACGTTTGAATTTCCTTTCTTTTTACCGTCAAAATGCAAACAAAAATTAAACTCGTTTTCAAAACTGGGAATTTTTAAAATTATGCTGCACTATACACTGTTTTGAAACGTGTTTTGTTTTCTGAAACAAGTACATTTTATTTTTTTTAAAATAAAATATTTGTTTAATTATATCAATCACATTATGATCAGATTATTGTTAAAAAATTTTTGCAGCTTTTAATTTGGTTAAGAAAAAAAGAAAACACGATTTGAAAAAGCAGAGTGGGATTTTTGTCGGGATTTTTTCTTTAAGAAAATTCCCAGATTAAATGGCACTGGGCATTTGATTTCGATATTCATAATTTATTTTTTGAATCAGACAATGCTTTTTTCGATTCGATTCGGATTTTGTGAATGTTTTTTTTCGGGGTTCGTAGCGGAATAATCCATTCAGGGATTTTCCACGATGGAATTTGTGATAGGCCTGAATATAGTAAATCCTAAATTATCTTTTCCGAGATTTCGTGGTGGACTAAATAGCTAAAAGGTTTTTTTTTTATTAGCAGGCTTTTATTTAAAACTTTTCTATTGAAATATCATGTTCAAAATATATCATGAATTTTGACTTTGACCGTTATTTTAAGATCTCGGCTAAATTGTACTGAAATTAAATTAAACTATAAATATTTTGAAAGCGAGATATCTCTGTTGTTCCTATTTCAGTTATATTTGAAAAAGGAGTTATCACATCGTTTCGGTAACATACCTAAAGCTTAGATGACACTGATACTAGGTCCGATCTTAGGTAGACTTTAGGGGTGTTCTGCCAGCACCATTTGATGAAGAATTCTTGTAGGACTCCGCCTTTAAAATATAAGATCGTAATCATTTATTTCTTTTAGCCTATCTGCTTTATGACATGGGATACGATGTATGGATGATCAATGTCCGTGGAAATACCTATTCAAAGAAACACATGTCGCTCAGTACAAGCACAGCTGCGTTTTGGAATTTTTCATTTCATGAAATCGGAATTTATGACCTTCCTGCCACAATTGATTATATTCTGCAAATAACACAATTCAGAAGGCTACAATACATTGGACATTCTCAAGTCATTATTTCTTGTCAATCTTCTTAACAGCACTCCTAAGAAAAGGTTTATGTATTTTTAGGGAGGAACAGTCTTTTGGATTATGTGTAGCCTACGTCCGGAGTACAATAAAAAAATTATATCAATGCAAGGTCTCGCTCCAGCAGCATTTATTGGTGAAAACAAGAGCCCGGTTGTAAACGTTTTGTCATATTTTCAAAATGATATACAGGTATGTAATTTTAATTTAATCGAAACATGTGAATACTTAATAATAATTATGTTTAGAATTATTTTAACTCCATTGGAAAATATGAGTTTTTAGCAAGCAGTGATTTTATCAAACGTTTCGGCATTAATCGATGCAAAGATGGAAAAACTACTCAAGGCTTATGTTCAAATATAATTTTTCTATTTGCTGGATTTGATGAGGACCAAATAAACAGCGTAAGATGGTTATTTTAAAATGTAGGTACCTTCTTAAAGTTTTTAATAAATGTTACCTCATTCAACAGACCATGCTTCCAGTTATACTTGGACATGGTCCAGCTGGAGCTTCCCTTAAACAAGTTTTGCATTTTGCTCAGCTCAGACAATCTGGACGTTTTAGACAATTTGATTACGGAAAGATGGGAAACTTACAAAAATATGGCAGAAAAACTCCCCCAGATTATGACCTCACAAAAGTGACTGCGAAAGTTGCAATATATTATGGTGCAAATGATTATTTAACAGTACCGAGAGATACAGAAAAACTAATACAGGCTCTGCCAAATGTAGTTGGAAAACATTTGGTTGATTCTCCTAAGTTCAATCATATTGACTTTGTCTGGGGTGTTGATGCTCGAGAATTAGTGTATTATAAAGTAATAAGATTAATGAAATTGATACAAAATGGAGAGCTCTAAATTAAAGATCAAAAATAGGTATATAGCCCAGTAAAATAAGGATTCAACTGCGGAATAAATGCTAACGGTAAAAATTTTTTTTCAATATCTTTGTTTTGCCATTCTATAACTTACCTCAAATTTCACAATGAATCACATGTTCGCGAGTCGTGGTTTTAAGGTTAAACCGGAAGTTGAAGGTTCATAAAATTAAATAAAAAACATTTCGGTTTAAAATAAACATATTTCACACGGTTTTAAGGTTTTTTAATGCTGAACTAAACGATACTAATATGAAGGTAATCGGACTACTATGACACAAACTATCCCCTTTATTCATACAGCATCTTGTATTATCAGTACAACCGTTAACTTATCGCAAGCATTTGTTTTCGTCATTTATAAACGTTGTTTGTAATAAATTGCTGTTCAAGTTTCATGTTATAAATTTCCTCAGATTTATGGAAGTCTTTGATGGAAGACACAAAGGTCTGTTTTAAAAGTTTTGTTTTTTTTGAAAAAAATTTTACGATTTCTGAAATTTCAATTTAAACTTTTAAGTCTAAAAAACTAGGCTCAGGGTAAATAATTTTCAATCTGTGGTAAGTAGTAAAAAAGTAGTTAAAAAGAAACAAAAAGAAATGTGAAAGAGCATGAATGTTTTATTCATAAAAAGCAATGGAATCTGATCTTTGTTCCCCGTTAAATGTACACATTTTTGTTAAATTTGTTGGACTCTGTTACTGTTTTAATTATTTAGCTTGGTGATTCAAGAGGCCTATAAGGCACCATAATTAGATTTTCGACAAATATGGAATATGATCGTTCTTTCCCGTAGCCTTTCAATATTTTGTTTATGTTAATCTTTTAGAAAAATATAGTTAGATTAAAATGAAACTTGGTTTTAACGTAACTTTATTGCTGTCTTTTACTCATACAATTTTTTTCCCGAATAATATAAGTTTTTGTGTTTTTGGTGAATTTATTTTGAAAAAAATAGCCCTATTTTCAATCAAAAAGTTGGCGAACAAATTATCGATTTTTGAAAACTTTGAGATGGATTAATAGCCTTTTAACACCAACCGCAGATTTCTCAAAAAGATTACGAAAGCTCGTTGAACCGTTCACACAGCACATAAACTAGATTTTGTTTGACATTTCTCTTTATCTCGCTGCAAAAAGATGCTATAACTGTTATACAAAAGAAAACAATGTGTTATAAATGTGTCTCCGCTAACAAAATCAGGTATATATTGTATGAGATTTCGTTGTATCAAATGCACTAAATCTAGATTATGGTTCGGTGTGAAAGCCAAATAAATCCTCTTTTTTGAGATTAATCAAGAAAATAATAAATTTAGTTATTGTGGACAAAATTGTCAAAAATTGAAAAAAAAAACAAAAACAAAAAACGTAATGTATAGATCAATTTTTCCCTAAATGATAGTAATATCAGCCAGCGAAGACTGGTCACAGAATCCAAATTAAATTATAAACAATTTTTTTGTGATGTTTTGTGTAAAGAGAGATTTCATTTTCAGAAACAAGACCATATCATCAATAAAGAGAGCTATGCTTCAGTAATTGTCAAATTTAAAAATTTACTTTATGAAAGTCTAAGTGAAAGTTCAAAAAATTGATAAGGAAATAATAAAATATTTTAACAATCATACAATTGTACCACCCTTGACGATGGAATACCCATTCTATATGTTATATCAACAAAAAGAAGCTAAGATTCTTTTTATTAGATAATCATCCTTTCCCTTAAAAGCTATATTATTAAACTGATGGTGTTTTTTATAATTTCGATAGTTAAATTCCTCGACATAAGAACACCACACAAAATTTTCATTTTCTTGGAATCGTTAAATTATAGGTATTTGAACTTATCACCATCTAAGGATGTATTTCAAAATCTTATTAACAACAACAAAAAAATTATATTTTATTCCTTTCTTCATTTTTGGCTTTACCTAATCTTCATTTATATCACAAACTCCCATCATTAGTTTATGTTCTGTTACTAGACTCCCCCAAGTTACTTAATCGTGACCCAAAATAACATTCCATCCACGTGAATCTTGATTGACTTTGAGGGGTTGAATCGATTTAAGCTTAAGACAAAGAAGAGCACTCTCACAGTTTGCTTCACACAAAGCTTTCATTCAAAAGCAAACATTCCGCTGCTGGCACATTTACTAAGTTTCGCACGTTAGCTTCATTTCCAGTGTAAACGAATATCTTTGGGTTTCCATATACATGCGAGGTAAGGAAGGTACATATTTACTAAACTGACTGATAAATAATGGAGTTCACGGAAGAAACGCAGACACAACAGCTATTTGTTTGTCCTACTTCTAAGAAGTCGTGAGCATGATGACGGGGACGAACAAGCACGAAGAACCAGCAGCTTGTTTTGCAAACAATCCTGCCAATGAGGAGAAGAACACAAAGGCATGAACTAATATTGATAACTGGAGTAGTAATCCGGGAAGTGCTGTTGCATACTAAGCCATGTACAAATCGATGAGATTTATTCAGTAAATAATTTGAAGCGAAGAAGGTTCAAAGTATTAAGAGATGAGTTAAATTAAACAGATGCTATAGAAGGGGGACTCTGCTGCACGGGATTTTCTAATTGCCTCCCGTGATAGAAAATATAAAAAAAATTCAGCTTTCTTTATAATTCATGTCTTTAAGCTTTGAAACTTTGTACATGTTAGAAAATATCCAAGCAAAACTTTTGTGTATTTACTTAGCTATAGCTATAAATATAAAGAGCTCATTGTTTTCTTTCGTTTTTTCAATTTTTGTATAGCATAGTTTTTGCTTGATATCTTTCAAAATATGTACAAATATTATTAAAAATGGTTCACAAACAGCAGACATTTGATATTTTGTGCAACAATCTGAAAGTGTAGGGCCGATTTGGTTGCGATGTCTATTAAATGCTTCCTGGGTTGCTATTGAGCATTTTACTTCAACTTTTACCACAGAGAACAGGCAAAAACGTACATATGTATGTAGGCCTTACACGAAAGTCCTCATTAAAAATGTTGATTTTTTTATTAGAAAAAAGTCCACAAATTATTCAAAATGTTGTACCCGCGATAATGGAATCGCCCAGAACCAGATTACCAGATTTATAAACTAAATTTGTAATACGAAATGTCATTTGAAATTTGTTATTCATCATGAATGTATGTACATGTATGTATGTAGATTCGATTGATTTTTTCACAAATAATATCTACATTTCTAAAGAAAAACAACCGACTTGAAACATAGGACCTCCTCCTTTTTTTTAAGTTCTTTAAAAATAGTGGCGAGATTATAGTGAAAGTATAGTGATTGATTGTCACAATTTGTTTTTCTCTTTCAATTAGTCATTTTCATCCTGGAGCGTCATGAAACGCAAAGAAAATTTGTTTCTGATACATATAATATTTTCCAGTGCCTAGTGTGCTGTTAGCGTTATCGTCATTGGCTTTAAAAAATTGTAAACACGATAACTTTTTTTAAAGTACATTGATTCTTTATTTGTTAGAGTTAAGATAGTAAGAATGCACTTATGATGAGCCTCTGATTGTAGGTTGAAGTTTGCTCTAAACTGACTACATCACAGAATATGAAGTGTAAAGAAAAAGAATGAAGGTTTAATAATACAAATTCTATATACTACTGAAATAATTTAGCTAAGTAGAAGACTTAGCACTATTTAAGTGCAGTTCACAAATGAAAGGTTATAACGTTTTAGTTGTTACACTTATTTTATTTAATATGTTATTAACATGTATTCGGTAGGTCAATGTCTTGTCTAAATATACTCCGAGATACTTGAAAAAATCAACCCACGGTATATAAGAATTATTGATTTTCAACTGCCAGAACGGTAAAGCATAAGCTTTTCTTTTTCTAGTCAAAAAATACCTTGTATTTTATCTGCAATGTCTACAATGTATAAGAAAAGCCCTAAAACCGATCCTTGCGAAGCTCCAGAATTATTTTTGGAATTAGAGCAAAGTTTTATTTTGAATGTTCCCCCCTACAAAAAGCTTTGAATAAACTTAATTAAATAATCCGGACAACCATACAGTTTGATTTTATATAGGAGTCCTTCATGCCATATACCATTTATTTAAAAAATTTTATTACTAAAATGACATAAACTTCATCCTTATTTATTTTGAGCTCCAAAATAAGTTGATTTGATTATGAAATATACATTTTTAGAAAAAAAATTTAAAAATCGTTTAAAAAAAAAAATTTCAAACTTTGTTAATAAAAAATATTGGTATGCCAATATTAATCGACATCTTAAACCAAAATTTAAAAAAAAAGTCACACGTTTTCGAAAAATTGATTAAAAAAAAAAAAAAAAAATTTTAAATAAAAACTATTTTTTTTTTGATTTTTTTTTAACTGTTCTATGGGTGTAGGATCGTTATTAATATTGCCAAAGAAAATGTCTTTCATTTCAAAAACGGCTGTACTAACAAAAGTAAATACAATTTTTTATATCAAAATCGTTAGAACCATTTTGGAGAAAATTTAATTTTTCCATATTCGTTATATGGCAGATAGGGTATCTGGACCTAAACAAAAAAGTTAAAGTTTCCCTCTAAGACCCTTAACCACAAAATTTGAAGAAAACCGCTTTAGGGGCAAAGGCTTCAGGTCAAGGTATACATAAACAGACAGACAGAAATGCGAGACCCACTTTTTTTGCATTCTCCATCATCGTAATGTCTAATTGTTATCTCGAGTTCGCTTTTTTACGAATCCTAAACTTGCCATATTGTACCAATATCGCAAGAAAAACAGCAAAACATTTTAATTGAAATTCTTTTTTCAAAATTCTGATGTTGAAAATCATTTTTTCTTTAACTATTCATTGGATTAACTTAATTTAAATATGAGAAAGTTTTTTTTGGCTATCTTATAACTTGATCTTCTATTTAACTCCATTGTCTTTCAATAATTTTTTTTCTGCTTCAAGTCAACTTTCGAGAAAATTCCCCCTCGCATCTGAACGGGTGATAATAGACCCATATCTTTGCTTATATGTTGACCTTTAAACAGGACTGGAAAATTTTAATTACATAATTTTTGAAAATTAAAGGTCCTTAAAAGACATTTGTTAATAGTGTTTCAAAAATTTGTTTGTTTGTTGAGACTATTTTTAATTTGTATCAAAAGTTTCTGTTGAGACTATTAAACTTTTTAACATTCTTGAGCTATACCTTCATATCTTTTGCCCTAATAGCAAGAGTATTTTTACAACACCACCAATAGGACTATGAATAAGGTTTATACGGGATTGAATTAAAACTATGCAGACATCCATGCATTCTCTTTAACGTATTCAATGCTTTAATAAGCCTCAAGGACCTTTCGGATTAAGGTAGTCATATTCGGTTTCATATTGGCAAAAATTGTATTTGCGCCAATACACCCGGGTACCTTACCTGGGCTTGGTACCTGGTACCGAAAGACATGCCTGCCTACCATACTTGATTTTGTATTTTGCCTTCCTTGTGGAACAATGGCATAACTTCTGGACGAGCAGTGTGAGTTTACCTTTTGCATGGCCTACGATAAGACCAGGATTAAAAGGATTTTCCTTATTTTTGGTTTTATTATTTTTATAAATTTTTGTTTTGTGTTCAATGTAAAGGAATCTGAGAGAAATTCAAATTGAAATTAGCAATAAATTTATAGAGATAAAATTTCAAAAACTATAAAAGAAGAATTTTGTTGGTGCAATAATAGTTAAGGTTTTGTTGTTGAAGTTGTCCCTTAGAAACGGGTTTCCTTCATCAGGGATAAAATATCTAAGTGCTAAGAATTAAATTCTTTGAAGCCCAAAGATAGGAAATATGGGAACATTTTGCTATGATCATTACGAGCATCCACTTTTGTGGTGCGAGGAGAAGAAAAGATTAATGGAACGAAAAAATGCCGAAGAAAGTATGCGTATGTGGCGACGCAAAAAGGCCGAGGAAATGGCAAGAACCGAAAAGGACAAACAGGAGGTGAGTGTTAAAGTGTGATATTTTGTAATATTTTTTTCTTTAAATTTAAAAAAAACAGAATGTTGACTTGCCGAATAACAATCGAAAGGAAAGAAGTTGGAAGGAAAAATGACATTTTTGCAAATTCATGTGTGACATTGACACGAGGGATTTTTGTTTTTCTAAGTTGGTGTAACATGCGGGTTATTGATTTATAAGAATGTTGATTGGATTATGAAGAAAAAAAACATTTGTTGGTTTGGAAGACATAAAGTTAAATCGAATTTATGCTGTTATTTTCATGGTGAAACCTTAACTTATTCACACATTAAAATTATAAATTAAGTAACGTATTTTGGTCTTTAAAGTGGTGATTTTTCTTTTTCAACTCATAAAATTTGATAGTTTTTTTAAATGTCTGTGTACAAAATTAGGCTCTCATAGATCAGGAAATTATTTCACCAAATATTTTTCACTTTTCACTTTGAATCTTTGCAAAACAATAATTTCCTGCAAAGTTAAAGCCCGAAGCGTATGAAAAAATCTTACAAAGGTAAAGACTTTTCTCTTAACCATTTTTTTTTTGAAAAGTGAAAAGTAAAAGTGTTTCATCGATTTAAAAAAGAACTTTGTGCATTTGAATAAAAAATAAAGTAAAACTTAGATGGTATCAATTTAGATGAATAATTATGCATCATTGACAGTAATTGATATTACAAAATTCGAGGCTATTTATGAAGAATTTAGTGGCGTTTTGGAATTCAATGATTACTGTCGACACTCGATGAACTACTTTGGAGACGATATATTTTTATATTACGTGCATAGCTGCAACACCAGTGTACTGGGCCTCATTTTCAACCGGTGCCGTGACACAAGACAAAGTTTCATATAGCCAAGTTTTTTTTGAGATATGATTAGCTGTAGAGCCTGGGCGGGAGCGTAATTAATTTTTGAAATATTTGTGTACGGATGAATTTATTTTTTCATGTAGTATTAACGTTAGAAAATATAAAATCGATGCCGCAGGCGCATTTAAGTTGTTCAGTTTTGTTCAAAGCTTGTAAATTGCAGTTGTGTGATTAATTATGAAATAATTATAATACCACCAAAAGTTGTGGCAACTAAGATAGATTTTCCGTTGAAGACGGTTGACTTGTTTCTATGTGTCCGCGAAATATGCACACAAAGTATGAATTTTAAGTGCATATTATGTATAGATGTAAATACATATTTAAACTGACTTAAAACAATTTTTTTGGTAGCATGCTAGGAAGATCTTTCTTAGTGGCAGTAATTTTCTTTGGTGTTATCAATATACATATAAAAAAAACTCCAATGTTATTGCGGTTTCACTTCCAAACGCCCCAGCTACAGACTGCAAAAACTCTACATCTCATAGTCTCATACAGACAATGAAAAGACCTTTCCAAAAATACTAATCATTTAAAATCAACAACTGTGTTTTTTACTTGCGATATGGGTACCATATTATCAAGTTATGCATTCGTACAAAAAAAAAAAGTTGAGATAACAATCAAACATGACATTACGATGATAGAGAATGATAAAAAAGTAGGTCCGACAATTCTGTCTGTCTGTCTGTCTGTATATATCAGGGACCACAGGCTAAACGGATGGATCAATTTACTTCAAACTTGGTATGTGGCGTTTTTTGGAGAATGTCCTCAGACGTTTTTTTGAATTTTTTTTTGGACCCCAAATAACGGTACCTGTCATATACCGGTTTTAGAAAAACTCATTTTTCTCAAAAACGGTGCCTACGATTTTGATTAAAAAAATCATGGCCATTTCACTGTGTAAGGTCTATCTCTGAATGAGATAACTCTAAGGTAGCACAGTGCAGAGTGTTTTTTTTTTCAATCATTTGGATTTTGGGTATAAGTATGTTATGTACGTGAGAATTTTATTTTTTTTTTTAATTTTGTGTTTTGTTATAAATTTTATACCGGGGCAAAATGTAACACTTTTCCGGGGTAAGTTGTAACATTTTTACAACTAAAAAGAATAGAAAAAAGCTTTGCTATACCTCTTTGCAAAGTTTTTTCTATTCTTTTTAGTTGAAGAAGGTACATAAATAGGTTTTATCCTTTTTATCTGAAAAATAAAAATCATTTTACCTGAAAATGTCTATTAAATCTTCACTGAGAACGAATCCTGCAAGAATTGGACCTATACGTAGTTCAAAAAAGAGATGTATATATTTTTACGTAAAGTTAAATGTGACTCACATGAATATTCTAAGTCCTAATTTGTAATCACTTAACTTTATTCAGTTTTTAATCTTGTCAAATAAATTGCGTTTTTGTGTTTTTTTACGAAATTATTTGTTTTGTATTGAAAAGAAGCTTGATAAGATTTTTTGTTATTAAGTTGAGAGTTATGTTTCAATTTTATTAAATGTTGAAAATTTATTCATTATTATCATTTAAAAAAAGATTTAATACTTGTTACAACTTGCCCCATATACGGGGTAAGTTGAAACAACACGGTTTTTTTTGAAGGTATATTTTGAAATATTCCGAACATATTGTGCTAAAGTTTTTTGATGGATTTTGTAGTTGAAACATAGAGGTTTAATTTAAAAAAGGTTTGGCTGAATTATTAATAAAGTTATAGGAGAAGTTTTAGTTTTAGTAAAAAGTGTTACTTTTAGCCCAGCTCTCCCGTACCACATGTTATTTTTGCAGATAAAAAATACTTCAAGTGTCTACATTTTAGACATTGAAAAGTGACTGGCTCCAGGGCTCATATACTTTTACAATAGAATTCATAATTGTATCCCCAAAACATAATCCTTTGATAGTTTTTTGTCTTTGGTAAGTAAACTCTTTGTCTTCTTCCTGTCGTAAATTATTTCTGATATCAAAGTTAAGTTTTATCTTTCCTACTCTTTGCTCATGATTTACGATTTTTGGAAACAAACGCTATAAGCAAACAAAAACTTCTTTTTTCACATTACTTTTCACTTTGAAGAAATGAACTTTTCACTTTGGAAATTTGTGTTTGATGAAACGTATATTGCAAAGAAGAAAACTTTTCACATCAATAAATTTCCTGTTGGCTAGTTGGCGTTTGGTGAAACAAAAATTGCAAAGTAAAAGTAAAAAAGTGTTTGGTGAAACAGTCTCCATATTTTTTATTTACTTTCTGATTTCTCAAAAACGGTTTTTAAAAACCAAGATTTTAATATTTATTAATAAACAAAATAGTATTCCGGAATTTTTCAATTGATTGATTGATGATTGTGTGAGCGGATAAAATACTTAACACTTAATAAAATAAAATGCACGACAGAATCGCATGTAGTTGCTCCTGCAGTTCAAAGTAAATATATGTATCTGTTTGCTAGACATTGAAGACGGAAAAAATATCACTCTTTTTTCATTAATTTAGAAAAGCAATATCTAGAAAACCATTCTTCTAGATATATTTTTTCACAAAAAACACACTTTTACTTTTAAATTCAAATTTAACCTTTAGCCTTTGTTTGTTATAAGATTTTACTATGTGCTGTGCACCCTTTACCTTTGAACATACAATTCGTTGTTTATTATATTTTTAAAGAAAACAACTTCCAATAGAAGATATCCGTAGTTTGTTTATTACCTGTCACCTGTCGGAATACTTGAAAAATTCCAATAAATTCATACGTAGACAAAGTTCAGGAAACAACCAACCTTTACAAGTAGAATAAATTATCTTCTTACAATGTATAAATCGATAAAAAATGTTTGTGGGCGGTAGGTGAATTCTTGTTAACATATAAAATAACAATATTCAAAAAGCTTTTAAGATTAGATTTAAAATAAAATAAAGAAAACTAGGTCGCACAAGATATATATCCAAATTTAAATAAAGTTCTTTTAGTTTATAGTTTTTATAAAAAATATAATTTTAAATGTTCACCTATTTCGTGGTATGATAAAGTCCGGATATTAGACTCGTCGAAACGAATTTGAATTGTCAACTTATAAGTGCGAGTATTAACCGTTTGAAAAAGGACGCTATAATACCCTATCTAAGGAGAAAAAGCTTTCAATGGCGACCAGCATTGTTTGTAACTAAATCTCTCCCAACTAAAGAAACCGACACTACGTCTCGGATTAGGATTGATCAAACGTTAAGGACATTTGGATATAACACTCGGATAAAGTTATGGTTTCAATGAATGTAAACAGAATACATTTCATGTCGACAGAAATAAAAATGCAAAATGTTTTAATAAGAAGATTATGTCGACTTAAGAAGACGTACAATTGAAGTAAACAATGGACTTCATTGCCTAATGAGGCTAGTTATTTTTTTTGTTTTATTAAAACCTATTTATTTTTGTGAACACGAAGAAACAAATTTTTGGAAGGAATGTATTGTTTATTGTTTGGAGTTCAGACCCATATTTCAATATGATAAAACAAAACTTGCCGACAAGCTTTTAGTGGTTAATTGACTTACAAGTCTTGGTTTATTTATAGAATATATACCGAAGTATTCATTCAACATACTGTTGGTGAAACTCAAAAAAGTCACGCTAGTTTCTTTGAAAGTAGAACATTCAGAGTTTCAATCGACCAGTTTCTATTTTTGGAAATACTTTGACTTATTTTAAGAAACAATTTTATGTTGTTCATATAGTTGTTATTTTTGGTTGCATGAAAGGTTTATGATGTATTTAGTTTATCATTTCATTATTTTAAGCATAAAATGCTTTTCAAGCCGTGTACATTCAAATCCAGTAGCTGTGATTTTGGGATATCATATTTTGTATCATGCTTTGTTTAATATTATGTTTGATACTAAAAAAAAGTATGCTAAACAACGATTAACCTAAGATCACATAGTCATAGTAATAGTTTATGCAGTACAGTTTGCATGATTCCATACACCTATTTAACTCAAAAAGCTTATTAAGAGTCCAAAAGAAAAATTAAGCATAAACTGATCCGCTGCTTTTATTTTAAGTTGAAAGTTATTGCTTTCCAGGTCGTATTTTGAAGTTATACAACATCGGTAAAGACCGATGTTGTGAAAATAGGTCGCACGGACTTGCTCTTAGGGTCAAAGTTGCTGTGGAAAAAGCTCCAAACAAAGTATGCCATTTAATTTGATTTAGAAAGGTTAATTTTTAGAAAACAAATTTTGAAATCGTTAGAGCCGTTCTTAAATTTCTTATATTTATTTAAAAATTCTCATAGCTTGTTTAAAAATAAAATTGGTATGCCATTTTTAGATAATATTATTGCAATTTAAAACCAAAATTAAAAAAAAAATACAGTGACCTGTTTTCGAAAAATTGATTTTTCAGAAAAATTTGAAAGATCTTTTAAAAATCCAAAAATTACGTTTTTGAAAATTTTGATGTCAAGTAATTTAAAAGTTGAAGGAGTTTCCGTATAAAAAAAAAATTCATCAAAATTGGTTGAGTCATTTAAGAGAAAGCCAAAAAAAAAGGGAGGTACCGTTAGTAGAATTTTTACAAACATTTCTTTCATTTCAGAAGTATTACCCTATTAACAAGAGAAGACGCAAAAATTTGAATCAAAATCGTTAGGGTCGTTTTTGAAAAAAGTTAACTTTTCCTGAATGGTTATTTGACAGGTACCGTTAGTTTTGGTCCTAAAAAATAAATTCCTCTAGACAGACAGGCAGACGGACAGACAGAATTGTGGGACCCACTTTTTTCGCTTTCTCTATCATCGATATGTTATGCCAGATTGTTATCTCGAGTTCGATTTTTTTGCGAATCCTAAACTTGCCCTTTAGTACCTATATCACAAGTAAAAATCCAACCAGTACTAACACATAACAAATTTCGCTAATAAATCATTTGACAAGTTTCTAAAATAATTTTACATTTCATAAAAAACTGTACCAAAATAAATAATTTTATGTGATTGATAAGGAAGTATAACTTTTGGTGGGCGTAAATGAGTACACACACCTTTTTTTTGTTTAAGAGTGGTTTTTGAAAAAAAAATTTCATATACTCATTTAAGAGTTCTTACTTGCGATATGGGTACAATATGTATATCAAGTTATGCATTCGTACAAAAAAAAAAGTTGAGATAACCATCAAACATGGCATTACGATGATAGAGAATAAGAAAAATGTGGGTCCGACAATTCTGTCTGTCTGTCTTTCTGTCTGTCTGTCTGTATGTATCAGAGACCAGAGCCTAAACGGAGGGGGCGATTTACTTCAAACTTGGTATGTGGCGTTTACATAAAATAACAGTACCTGTGATATACCGGTTTTAGAATAACTCATTTTTCTCAAAAACGGTGCCTATGATTTTTATTTAAAAAATCATGGTAATTTTATATGGAAAAAATAGTTTTTTAAAAAAACGGCCCTAACGGTTTTCAAATTTTTTTTTCTAAAAATGCATCATTAAAGAGGAATTAAAATTGCATACTGCGTTTTCAGGTTAAATTCATTCTGTTTTAGTCATTTGAAAATCAAATTTTATGCTTTTTTAATTTTTTTCCAAAACTGCATTTACAAATTTTTAATTCAAAAGGCTTAGCATAAATAGTAACTTTATCTATAAGATCAAGTACGTGCAACAGTCCTGCATTTTATTGTTTATGATATTATGAAGGTAATATCTTAATTTCTTTACAATTTTGATAATTTTAGGTGAGAGTTTTAAGGGTCTTTTTTATTAAAGCTAAAACTAATAATATTTATCAAAAAGTTAAATAGCAGCTTTGTCTAAATCAAAATTATTAAGACTACACAATTTTTACACTATTTTGGCCTAACAGGTAAGAAGATTAAAAGTTTCTCCAAATTTTGCAATTTTCTTCTATAAATTATTTAGTACATGGTGTTAGTGGGTACAAAATACTTAGCACCTCATGTGTAAAATTCTGAACAACCATCTGTTTTATGTTGATAGTTATTGAATGATCAACAAAACCAAAAACATTGGTCAATTGGTTTCATTACTTAGTCATCGTTTAGTTTAAATACCTTAACGGTTAATACAGACTGTTCTATCCCTGATGAATCAATCAAACAAGTTTAACTTTGGTCACCATTCTCTAAACTTTTAAATGGTATAGCTAGTTATGTGAACTTTTACATATGTGATAATGTAGCATTAAATGACCAATTTAGGATTTGCCAAATAACACTAATTCTAACTAACAAACAAACATGACATTGCTATGATAAAGAATGCGAAACAAAATAACAATTTTCAACAAGTATTACATCTGTATTATTATCTCCCGAATCTGATCTGGACTGAATTTTATTTCAAAATAACAAATATATCAAAAACAACACAAGATACAGTATTGTATGTTGTCTTTGTTATACATGATATTTGGAAAACAAAATCGAATCCGAATCAGATTTGGGGGATAGTAAACTGTAATGAAGAAAGATTGCTTAGTGTAAATCCAAATGACATGCATACTCTTTCGAGAGTACATTCTTACATGTATACTCAAAAGAGACTTTAAATCTGACAGTCAGTCATCTTAAGTAACTTAAATAGATAGCTCTAGTTTGCCCCCTTCTTGGCTTTATCAGAAGTAACATAAATTGAAATAAAGTTATCAATAAATATTGAATTAATTACATCAAGTTGTATATTTTAATTGACCTAAAATATCACAAAACCAAAGCTAACTTTAACCTAGTATTGCAATGATAACGATAAAAACATATTTTCGAAACTCTTGAAGTTATGCAGCCAAAACCTTTATTACACATATAACTTTCAATTTAGCTTTGCTGAATGTGCGAATTTGAGTGGCATGGGGCACATTTTTGCCAACTCAAAACGCATTTAAATATGGAATAAAATTACGATATTTAGAGACGTAGAGAACATAATCTCATATAAAAGTCAAAAAGAAAGAAAAGATCCAGCAGCAGATTTTGGGTGTTAGTGATAAAATTATTTTTACTTTTGGAAAGGTCCTTTAGTGTTTGTTTTTAGCTTTAGCTTTAGCTTTAATTTTATTTATATATTAAATATAAACACAAGAAAAAACATGATTTTCACGTAATGATTTTTGTTCTGTATTCTAATGAACAATGAAATATTTTTACAATTCCTTTTAAATCTATCATTATTTTAACAGGATATTTCTGTATTTGTTGCCCAATGTTACTTTTTACTAAAATGAAGTGTTCATGGCAAATTTCATCGCTGTAATGTTGTTGTAATGGGTTTGTCTTCTGAAAAAAATGCTTGTTGCATTAAATAGGAATCATTATGTTAATACATGAAAAATGAGGGAAAAAATAACGAGCCATCTACATTTTGCGTTGCGTTTTTTCCCCGAGTGTACGTTAACACGAATTTTATTGCTCCTTTTTTGAGAAACTTAACCACACCGGATTTTAATTATTTTGGTCTTTTTTGAAAGGTACAAGCAGTCTTTCTTCTACAATTTAAATTTCTTATCATATACATAGGTATGTACTACCATTATTCCTGTTTCTGCGTTTAAGTTTTGATCGCTTGGCGTTTACATAAATAGGAATATTATTGACACTAAGTAGAGTTTTACGCTTATCACCTTGGTTTTGATCTCAATAGGTTCAGCATACATTGCATGTTTTGACATTTAAATTACCTATACCGTAAACTGGGGTTACTTTGCACCGATTTTGTGAGTATTTTCGAAAAATCTCAAAAATATTATAAGAAATAGCGTCAATAGTCAATAGCGGTGCAAACTAACCCCGTTTAAGCTACATAGATATATCTTAACCTAAATTTGCAATATTAATAAAGTTTTCTGAAGATGGAATTTGTTGGGACTTTCAGGAAATGAACAAGTAATTGCATTCTTACCAACAATTTTTATGAACAAAAATCTGAGAATTACAAAATTCTAAAACTTTTGGTTTGAAAAGGGATTTCATAGTTTTTACATTGAATAAACTTTATTTAAGAAATATAAAAGGCATTTGACTCAAAAAACCAACCATAGAATAATTTTTAATGTGTTTTTTACTTGCTAAAAATATAATTTTAGAAAATAATTATTATAGAAAAACGAGAAATGAGTTGATACAATTTACTGAAGTTGCTCCTTAAATGCTTTAAACTCTTAGTCAGAGAGCAGACTCGTAAAGTTATGAATCAAATTGTTCGCATCGTTGCAAAATTAATATTGTAAATAGTAAGTTGTAAAACCAAACGAGATTAGACGAAAATATTAAACAATTTTTTTATGTTTCTCTATTTACGTAAAATATTTAAAAAACAACATTTTTGTGAAAGTGTTAGAAGTCTTGCATCGTTCTACGACATCCAATTTACAAAATATGTTTTGCAATGTGTATTAATTGCATTGATATTTTTTCTTTAAACTTTTGGAACCTATTGCACCACGAAGACCCCATGTGACAATCGAAATATGATCATTGTTTTTTATAAGGCCTACTGGTCAAACAATTTTAAATAATTGGCTGTACCAGGATGACGTTCACCGGTTCACCAGTTCATAGACCGAAATAATAAAAAAATCATTAAATTAGATATTTTTTCGTAACTCTTTATTTGTTAAATTTTTTTTTTTTTAATTTTTTTAATAAGCTGACAAAGTTTTTTTAGTGTAATTATGTGCACCAAAATATAGATATTATCAATCTATAAATAGTTCAAATTCATACTTTTATCAAAATCAAAAGACTCGTTTCTTCGAGACTCAACACAATGTAGTTTGAAGTATTTCGTTATGATGTCAAGTTTTATTTTACGAACGCATAAATTTACCATATATGCGCTTACCTTCGAAAATTAAAAAAATGTGATCTTTCAGTAACCTTTCTGTTCTACATAAATACTAAAAAAAATTTTGTAAATTTTCTTAGGATTATTTATATCCCGTGAAAATTTGGCTAAAGGGATTGATACAAATTACACTCTGATGCTGGTACAAGTTTCATTTTTAATTTTGTTTTTAAATATCATTGAAGCAGTCTTTAAACGACATTTTTTGTTTGAAGTTTTAATAATTCTCCCAAGCACCACAGTTATTTAGGTTTATTGGTATTTCACGAGCGAAAACGCATATCTATTGACATATGAGGAGAGTTCTAATATTTAGTTGACTTTTTGGGACACAGAATTATCAAATTTTTCTATGTTTTAATATATAAAATGCATGTCTTTTAAACTCATGCCATTGCAATAAAACTTAAACTCTTTAAAATTATATCCCATTTTATTTTATTTTATTTTCAGTACTATGATATGTTTGTAAAACATTGTCCTTGGGGGCGCCCTGGTGGTGGAGCACCCAATGTCGACGTACGCAGAAGGGACATTTCCTCCATCGGCTTGCACTCAACTCCATCTATTGTAAATTGTTAATCACTCACCCCCACATTATTATGCAATTACATGTGTACACACCGCAACTAATAATTAATGCAATCGCATCCTTTTCTCTTATTTGTAGAGCGCAATGCACCTCAACCGAAGCTCTTCAGTATTGCTGCCCTGTCGCCGCTATAGCAATTACTTTTCACCGGGAAAACGAAGAAAATGTCACGGTATGACCGTGACCGAAATTCCTGACATCTCCATCGCCAATTGTGAGGCGGCAAAAAAGTACGCAATTATTGAGAATACACCCTTGTCCGTAGAAGAAAAGGTTCATAGGACGCCAGATGGCTTGCAAATAACATTGAAGGATCATCCAGCGATGACATTTAGAAATAAAGGTCATGTGGACATTGAAGTGTGTTATAAATCTCTTCCCAAGGGAAAGCAAACCTTAGACAAGATAGTTGTTAGCAAAAAGGATGAGTGTCCTTCGTCGTCATTGGGAAGACCAAGTAAAAAACTTCGAAACAAACCGGTAGGATTAGCAGCAAGAGCTGGTTTATTTTTTTTTTATTTTGACCTTCACTTTCTTGTGTGATATGCATGAGCTTTTAACTAGTGATTTATTTGTTTTAGAATGCTGCACAAAACTGTATAAAACCTGTACCAGGTGGCAAGTCTTGTCGAAGTCCAAAGGCATTGGGTAGTACTTTTATGAGGTCCTTGGTATAAATGAGAAAAAAAATTTACAACTTTCACAAACATTTTAACTCTGTTTCATTTTTATTTGGTGCAGGGCTGGACCAATAAAGAGATGCTCAAGGAACTGGATCAGGATAACCCGGTGACACCAGCTGAAAAACTTACTTTCAAGAAACGGCAACTGAAGAAATCTGACAAATGTTGTACCCTCTGTACATGTAAGTGTCCCGGAAAAGGAGGGAGTCCAATAAAATTGTCTCCGCCGTCACCAAACAACAAAGAGGATCTAAAAACTCGTTCAAATCGAAGAGGACACAAAATCGATTCGAAAGTTACTATATGCCCTCGTTTTTCCCGCCACTGTACAATGGCATCGGGGGCTTATGATGGGGGTGGTGTGGAACTTGTTCCACTACTGGCACGTCGACGAGCCGAAATCCGTCCAATTAGCCTATCTAGTACGGATGTTACAAAGCGGACTTCATCCGATAATAGGTACGCTTCCAATAGTAAATGTTGCTTAAAAAAATTCACCTTGCATATCCGATAAGAACATTTCATTGATGATAGTTTAAAAAAAAATTTAAACAGACAAATCGCACTTCTTGTCATACAAAAAAAAAAACCTAAAAATTTGTACTAAAAAAAACTAAAAATTATTTTATAAATGCACCACCTCAACCTAACCCCCTTCTGCAGATGGACGGTGGACAGTACTGATCAACAATATTTGAGTGATTTGAATAAGCAAATGTCACAAAAACGTCGCACCGTTTCAATGTCTCAGCAGCTCGAAAAAGATTTGTGCAGCAAACATTTTGAAACATTTGATACATTTTGGGGAAGGCCAGGACATGGGGCTCCGACCAATATAAGGTCTAAATTAAAATTGGACGATTTGCTTTATGGTGTGCAAAGTTGCACTGAGTAAAGCAAATTAAGTGCAATCCTACGTGAATAAACGATACAATGTTGCGACTCTGGTGGTACAATAGCGTAAGTTAAAAATCTAATTTGTGGGGCGAAAAAAAATAAAGTTTTCCCAATTTCTGGTAAAGTAAGGTCAAGTGAATGATGTTGTGAGAAAGCGAGGCAAGAAGCAAAGGGTGCAAAGTTAAGTTTTCCCTATTATAGTCCAGTCAATTTGATTTTTTTAAAGGGAAAGTTTTGGTAGACTTTTTTGTATTACTCCGAATTGTCACTTTTCAACATCGTTTCTTCGCCGCATAAGCTGCAAGTTTGAAAAAACAGTTTTGGGTTGAATCCAATTTGAATCTTTCAATTTTTTATTTCAATTTTAATCTTACAATAAAATTTTATTCAGATTATTTAAAATCTAAAACATCTTTTGTTTAACAAGAAGTGATTTTTTAAGTAATTAGGTTTTACAGTGCACAGTGGTTCGAGTTTGTAGGGAGAAGTGGTCTTAAACGTATAAAATCTGAACCATTGAACGCCCACTTGTCGCAGATGTTTTCCACTAGAATGTGGGATTTTTGGATCGATTTCCTAGAAAACATATATTATAGAATTAAGAAATACAACAAAGCTAATTCTCGTATCCAATGTCTTTTTGTCTTGCTTCTCTTTTTTCTTGCACCAACGATGTACATTTGCCTTAAGGTCTTTGTCTTTGAAAAAGAAGTATTGTTTCTCAGATGTATTTTAACAGCTAACTCTTTCTAAAATTGGTTTAAAATTTAGAATATAAAACGGTCAACGAGGTATTAGTTCACAAGACACAAACAGCTTAATTTCAAATAAATATGTAGGTACTTTCTTTTATCAGGAATAATTATATTTCTAAACAAATTTTTAACACACTTAACTAAAAAAATTTTTTTTTGCCCTTATGTAATTGTACTACCGCAGATGCTATATAAGAAATTACATTATGTATGATTTATTTATTTAAGAAAAAAACTGATAAATTTATGTAACTAGATCCTACTTTAAAATTAAATCATTCCTTTTATTTTAATCTACCGCTCTATACCGCTCTATACCTATGTTCTTCAGAAAACTTGTTTTCTTTTTATGAGACAATTACAAAATTTCCAAATGCTAATCTTTGTTTTAATACCTGCATACAAATTGCTTACAATTTCAAACAAATGATTTCCTGCATGAACCTATTTCGTTTTATCTGAGCTTTTAGATAGCTTGTGATGGTACAGGCTGCACGTATAATGCATTTAGAAAAGCGTATGTCAATTCCATCTATATCTTTAAGACATCAAGCAGATACACTAAATTTTTATAACAAATTTTCAGACAATTTGAGTATTATGAGTACCAATAAGACTCCATATCCACTGCATAATTGCATTGGAATCTGACTTAACATACTAAATTAAACAAAAGCAGAATCAAGTCGAGAATACTCATTCATAGCCATAGAGCGTTCCCGAAAATGGCGTTTCCAAATTTTAAGATAAATCAATTCCACGACCTACCAGAAGGACCATTTGTAACGCCATCTGCTCGTTATTCGAAAACAATTTTGATATTTTGTCACCATGATCACTATGATCAGTGATCACAATCAGACATCTAATTTTATTAAACTTCAGACAACTTTTATCTAAATAGATTTAAAAATGCTTGCCATTGGTTTCCTTGTAACACCCGTAAGAATTCTTGAAGAAAATTGTGCCTAAGTCGTTATGAACTTAAATTCTTTATGTACTTAAATTCAAATTCAACCGATTTGAGTACATCTTTTGGTTATTTAAATTGGGTTTTTTTAGGTTATAGAAGCGTTTCCGGAATGATTTTTTGTTCCTATGTGCATTTCTTTTGTTTTTTAATTAGTTAATAATTTTAACCATTTAACCAATAAAATATATTAATAACAAGTCAATATCTTTCCACAAATGAAAATCAGTCCTACAATGTACATGGTACAGAAAGAATTAGGCAACAGATGATTCCTAGTAAAGAAAAAGATGTATGGCCACATTTTCGCCTTTACTTATAAGCCCGTTAAAAGCTATTTTGAATCAATTATTCAACAAGTCAATTAAATACAGCTCAAGTGCTTTAACTTGGCAGATTTTATTTGTAAATACCTTCATACATACAATATGTTGTGTATCGTGTAAGTTAAACTTTTTTTTTCTAATGTAGGTACTTATACTTGGCATTCAAACACCAACTTGTAGATCAAGTGTTTCTGGAATTTTATTTTTTTTTAATGATAAAACCTTGCCACTTGGCACCTATTATTTACCATACTCTGTATCCATATAGAGAAATAGTTTTCCTTTTTATCAATTGAGAGTGTTAATTTTACAGTGGGATATTAGATTTATATTTGTAAACTATGTTTTTTTTTCTTTATGGAAGAGAGAGTCGATATTTTGCCTACTTGCCTTGGATGTAAGTTGAACAAAGTTGAAAAGAACAATTCAGAAAAAAAAGTAAAAATTATTGTTTAAATTAAGTTACTATGTATTTATTGTGAACAAATAATCTGTGACACTAATAAATGTAAATGTAAAATGTATATTTAAGAATCTTGATTTATTAGTTGTAAATAAATGAAATGAAAACAAATAAATAACGAATAACGAATAACGTACGTATTTTATTTATTTGCAATTGCAAAATGGATATAAGGTGAAAATAAATAATAATCATTTAATTATTTTTATTACTTGCAATAAGGTTTTCTACATAAAAAAATAAATAACAGTGAAGAAGTTAAGTTATACATATAAATACCTATATTACATGTAGGTATTTACTTGTAAAACATCAAATCTAATATTTAGTTCAGCTTACATAAACTTTTTAGCAAAAGTCTAATGCGAATGTTGGATATAGCAACAATATTAAAATTCTTAATCATTAAAATTGAAAAGGTTTGACCACATTAGACTTTTGCTAAAAAGTTTATGCAAGCTGAACTGAATATAAACAAAATTTTCGTATTGACAAGATGCCTCACTAACAGTGTCAACTGATGAGTCCTAGTGAGACCCACCTGGAAAACGCCAAATTTTTGTATGGACGAAAGGCTGTTAAAAAAGCTATATTAAATCAATAATTTAACAAGTACAATTAAATAGTGCTAAGTCTTCTACTTGGCTGATTTATTTATTTATTTCAGTAGTAGGTATATAGAATTTGTATTATAAAACCTTCTGGGCAAACCTTTCCAATTTTAATGATTAAGAATTTTAATCTTGTTGGATATAGTTCACATTAGACTTTTGCTTAAAAGTTTATGTAAGCTAAACTGAATATAAACAAAATTTTCGTATTGACAAGGTGCCTCACTAACAGTGTCAACTGATAAGTCCTAGTGAGACCCACCTGGAAAACGCCAAATTTTTGTATGGACGAAAGGCCGTTTAAAAATCTATATTAGATCAATAATTTAACAAGTACAATTAAATAGTGCTAAGTCTTCTACTTGGCTGATTTATGTATTTATTTCAGTAGTATATAGAATTTGTATTATACAACCTTCATTCAAATCTAATAATTTTAATTTAAGTGCAGTAACTACCTTGCGTCAAATCCGGTAGCTCTGATTATATTGAGCTCAAATCAAAGAAAATTTTAAGAAATTGAAACCGTAGCACATAATTTAAAGTCAAAAACTAGCCCGAGTTCAAAGCCCTAAATGCCTATTACTGAAATAAGCGTAAAAAATAGAGGTTTTTTTTGCAGTTTTACCAATGTTGCGTTCGGCGCTTGAGGCCGATACATTGAATTGAACATCTGCTTAAGATCATAAACAATTCAGCAAAAAATCAGAACTACCGGATTTGACGCTAAGTCTCCTTCCCACGAAACGACAAAGTTACTCGACTATTTGTTTCAAAGTTAAAAAAAAAAACATTATTTACGAACAGATAAAACTGAAATAAAGAAATATGATGAAAAAACATGATGTTTTTATCTACTGAACGGTGAAATTTAGCAAAATATTTTATAAGGCAATACATTTTTTTAAAAATATTTTGTGGGTATGTAATGTTCCAATTATCAAGGGGTGATTCCGTACCAAGCCCTACCAGGAAAAAAAACTACCTACATTTTTACTTGTGATATTGGTACCATATATCAAGTTATGCATTCGTACAAAAAAAAGAAGTTGAGATAACAATCAAACATGACATTACGATGATAGAGAATAAGAAAAAAGTGGGTCCAACAATTCTGCCTCTCTGTCTGTCTGTCTCTCTGTCTGTCTGTATATATCAGAGACCACAGCCTAAACGGACGGACGGGCGATTTACTTCAAACTTGGTATGTGGTGTTTTCTGGAGACTATCCCCAAATTTTTTTTTACCTAAAATAACGGTACCTGTCATATACCGTTTTTAGAAAAATTCATTGTTCTCAAAAACGGTGCCTACGATTTTTATTAAAAAAAATCATGGTAATTTTTTTGAATAAGGTCTATCTTTAAGTGAAAACCATGTTTTTCAAAAACTGTGATTAAAGGCCATAGAACAGTTTTTAAAAATTCGGATTATCTCCTTCAAAAATCAATCAATTTCAACCATTTTTTTTACATAAAAGCTTTTAAGTTGCCGTAATAGTTTTTCGTAAAAAAAAATTTCGAAATTATTTTTTTTTTGGATTTTTAAAAAAATATCATTAAAGAGGAAATCAAATTGCATACTTCGTTTTCAGGTTAAATTTATTTAAGAAGCTGCTTTAGTCATTTGAAAATTGAATTTTATGCTTTTTTAATTTTTTTTCCAAAACTGCACTTACAAATTTTTAATTAAAAAGGCTTAGCATAAATAGTAAGTTTATCTATAAGAGCAAGTACGTGCAACCCAGTCGTGCATTTTTTTTTTTTTTTTTTTTAAATATTCGGCCATAAATTCTTAATCTTATGTTCTTTTATTTTTATTGTGTAATTATTTTTCTTAATCCGACTTCAATTTTTCAGACCTATGTATATGGTTTTCAAATGGATGGCACTGCCAGAAGTGGACGCCACGTGGACCAGCTTTCAAGTAAAGAAAAAGAATAATTAAAGAATCAAAAAGGTTACAAAATACAGAATTGAGAACCTACCCTTTTTTGAAATAGTCTGTTAAAAATACAAGGAAGTACCTATATTATGATATATTCGTTATCCTATCTATCTTTTTTTTGTGACATCACCTGAATCCAACGACGAAGAAATACAATTTTTTTTACTGTCCGCAGAAGGAATTTGATATAGGTATTTCTGTTATGAATCTTTATAATATTAATGTCAGGTCTGAAGTTCATAATTAAAAATAAAGTTTAATAATAGTTGTGTTTAATGAGTCTGTTCTGAGCTGTTCGGAACAGAAATGTACAACTTTTCGGTGTTTAAATCCTAATTTACAGTTCAGCGCAAAAACAAAAAAATAAATTTACAAAACTGTTTTGTGTCTATTCAGTGGTTTTTATTATATAAAAAAGCAAACTTGTTTGTCATACTTCAGATAACACGAAGGATACTTTTTTTTTAACCAATCAAAACAAAGGGTTAAGAATGCAATTTGTTGTTTTTTGCATGCAAAAATTTTGTTGAATGCAAAAAAAAAAACAAAATTGCATTTGTAGAATCTGGTACCAATTAGAAATAAAGGTAATTTATGTATTGGTTACGGTGATTTGAAAGTATTTATAAACATCAAAATATGGTACAAAATTATATCCAAACAGACTAAAATTAGCTTTGAATTTTTGTTTTTTTTTTTGCACGCTGAAATGTAAACTAGCCTTAATGAGAAAATTTCTGTTCCGAGCAGATCTATTTGTCAAATGAGTCTGTCTGGAACAGTTTAGAACAGGCTTTTCTGTTCTCTTTTTTGAGTCAGAACAGATTTGTGAAAACTGTCAAAATCAACTGTATTGTATTGTTTTCTGGGATAAAATAAAACTTAGTTTTAGTTTTACTAATTCGATTTTATTTACTCACAAATTGACAAACACTTTTATCTATCACAAACTGTTTCACAATTACTCTTTACAATTTACAAGAAGATATGTACTTAAAAATTACAATTCCACAAACACTTATTCTTATTACTGCCAAAATTAAACTGCCCGATCATGATAAACAGAAAACAAGGTATGCTCATTAGATTTTTGGCAGCTTTTCTGTGACGTCATAGTCATCTTTCTCATGGGCAGTTCGCGCGAACGTCAATTATGGATTTTGAGAAAACATTTTTTTTAATTGAAAACAACAACAATGAAACTGAAAAAACTCGATTGTCAGCATCAGAGATGACTACTACGTCATCAGTTTTCCAATATGGCGACATGGCGCTCATAATAAGCATACCTTGTTTTCTGTTTATCATGTGCCCGATCTCCTTTCATTTCTTTTCCAAGGTTCCAGAGAACTCCAGTTTCGTTAAGCAAAAGAGACAAATACACACAGACAGATAGATACAGATATAGATTTTGTTTAGATTATGTTCCGTTCCTTTTGGTCCCTTCGAAGTTCGGGTGAAAGCGTTCAGAGCTTTAGTCATTAATAATAACCAAAGAACTACTTGTGTCATTTCGTCTGGGTGTGTTCGCTCCTACATTCGTAACAGTATTTTGATTCAAATATTTTATTACGAATATAAACGAACTGATTTTGGGGAATTTACCTTTAACTAACATGGAATCAGTGGAGTTAAGCTGGGATATTGGATAAACAGTTTTTTTCCTAACTACATGTGTTAGGAAAAAAAAACTTTTTTTAAATAACAAACTTAAAGGTGTTTTCAAGCAAAAAAGTGTTTTTTTTTTTGACGAGGAAGCGAGGATCTTGTCATTCAGTCACCAATTTATGACTGGCGTAGAATGCATAGAATAAGCAAAATGAGAGAACGAATCGTTTACGTCAAAAGACTTTTCGTTTGTTGGAAAGTGAGTTTTCGACCTCAACTTCGTTTGCAGCAGACTCTTAAATCAACAACTAAAAAAAAGTTAAGTGCAACACCTGTAATTAAACCTTTGACCTCTCGATTCCGAACAAAGGCTGTTGCCATTGCGCCATGAACTAGATAACTTTCGTGTAGCATTGAATGCATATGTGTCCATTATTAAGGCATTTTTTGTTTACTGCAGTCATGTGTTGTAAATGAAATGTATATTTCAACCAAAAGTGAAGTTCTTTGCCACAAATTACTTTCTGAAGAGGTTCTTCACAAAATATTCATTCGTTTGCTGCAAATAATAGATTTTTGTTGTAAACGAAAGGGTGTATAGGTGTGCGAGGCATTTTCGTTTGCCGCAATCAAATCATGAAAATGAGGTTCAAGCGAATGACTTGTTTTGTATTATGTTTGCTGTAATAGAATTACAATTTGTATTCTTTAATGCTGTGATAATCTCTGCCAAGACAAAGTAGGTAGATATGGGTACATGCTAACATTATGAAACTACTTTAAAACTGACAAATTTATGAGATTATTCTTATTGTTCAACTTCTTTAGATCACTATTGATTTATTATACAATTAATACATAAAATTTTTAAACTCGGTACTCATATTTATACATTACAAGGCAGTTATCGCCTCAATGATTAATGGACATCACATAAGGTTGAAGACACACTCTTCACAAATTCCTGAAACACCATGTCATAAGCAATTTAAATGCACATATCAATGAAAGAACACTTCTTACGCTTCGTTGAAAACAATTATATATCTAAAAATATCACAATGGATATGGATGGAAAGCAAATCTATCTAAATAATATATGATTTCTGTACCTACCGAAGATGATGATTAAGTTGTCCTCGCAAGGACTTCAGAACAAAACAAAAAAAAAAAAAATTTCAATTTTAAACCTGAATCAACACAACTAAGTGAACGTGAAGTGCTTGCCTTCCGTGTTCCATGTGAAAAAGGCATGATAGGGTACTTGGAATTCAGTTCTCGCAAACGCGAAACACACATACGATACATGGATTGCTTGTCCTCTCTTCTGCCTTTTAAAATCTCTCCTCTCCACAGATTCTTCTTCTCATATTGCAACATTGCAGAAGGAATACCTACTATACCTACAGATGTTTAAATATTAAGGCTGACAAAAAATCTCAGTTACTATAAAACATGACCCACAAAGCATATAAATATAAAATTGAAAAGAAATATAATAATTTGTATTCCACCATCATCAAAAATAAAAAAAAGAACATCTCCATATAAGAACAAAAATTGACAACAAAACTTTAGGGAAGAAAACTTATAAAACTTTCATACACACACAGTTGCAACCGAAAAATATGGCAAAACATCAGAAACTTGGCTGGTGGCCAAACTAAGGCCATCAGGAAAGCAAAAAAAAAAAATATTTATCTATCCCCAACACATAGATACACCATGTCCTGTGTTACTTTTATTACACCAAACGATAGTTCTTTATGTATACAACAAGGTGTACAATAGTGCCATCTGGTGGATGCGTCGCGTCCGTCGGTGGCTGAGGCTGATGAAGATGAATATTGTCCACCCTACAACACTATTTTCCTGGATTTCAATTGCATTGCATCAAGCAGATTGGATGACATTGGCATATCTGTAAAGTTTTGGCCACGTCGCTGGCACAAATTTTGATACAAAAGGTAAAATGCGCTGAATATTTTATTTCCGATGCAAAAAGAGCATTTTTCATGATTGCCAAATAAAAGAATTTCTTCCAGATCTGGAGGTTAAAGTTTTTTTAGCCAGAGATCCACATTTTAAAAAAATTTAAAAAAAAATAAAAATTGAAGCTATAAAAAACGGTACTATACCGATTTTTAAGAAACTTATATTCATCAGAAACGGCCCCTCGACTTCGATTTATGCGAAGGAAAAGTAATTTTTTTCAATAAAAAAAACGTCAATTAACCGCAGCCTTTCATATAATGCTTCTTACTTGCGATTTACGCTTTGAGTTATGCATTCGAAAAAGAACGAGAAAGCAATCAACATAACGATAATGGAGAAAGCAAAAAAGATGGGTCTCACAATGCTGTGTGTCATTCTGACCGTTTTTAGCCTGTTAGAGAAGCCACAGCTAAGATTACAGGTACCTGGCATATATTGATGTTTTTAGTTAAACTGATTTTGATCAAAAACGACTTCTTGGATTTCGAAAAAAAAATCTTATTAATTTTTCTTGACGAGATCTATTTTTTTCATAAAAAGGTTTTTTTTTTTAATCTCTGTTAACGGTACCTGCTAGAACGGTTTTTTTTTTTCATTTCTGGCTTTGTCCTAACAAGGCATGTACAGGCCTCTTGAGCTTACTGCCCAATAACCACCATAACTCTTGTGATGATATGCTGAATTTTATCCATAGCTCAAGATAACAGCTATTTAATTGACAAACTGTTGGCTTAATCTCTCCTTCCTTTTCAGAATCTCAGGGCCTGAAACCAGCAGAAGACCGAAAGTGCTAGTCTCTTAATCAAAAAGAGTTTCTCTGATGGATATCATTCCCTTCTGACATTATGTATTGTATACTTAAAGGCGCTAATAAAAATTCTGTGACTCCAAATGCATTGGATAAACAAGAAACATCTTGACCTGTGACGTCAGTGGTCTAAAGTGGTGGAGTGCGTAGTGCACACGACTTCTAAGGTCAAGTCTAATAAGCTGATATTCTAGTACGAATAGTACAATAATAACAATAATTATGTATTGTTGTTGCTTGATGTTGGGTCCATTGAGATTTGTTTAAAAAAAATTTGTAAATCTTTACTTTAATTATAAGACAAATCAATAAGGTCTTCTTTGAACTAAGCAGTTAAGGCCTGGTGTCTAGATTTGGTAAGGGCTGGTTAATTACAAAGGAAAGGATCTTTCTACTGTGTTGCCTTGGAACTAGGGCAATGCGCATTGTACGTTATACCGAATATCGCAGCATGCTTGCCTATCAGCTTATAGCTATTTTTTGTCTATATCAAGGGTTAGTCTAACTAAAAGTGTTGTTGTCGTGTGTGGGCTATATCTTCCTTAATATTTTTTAGTTTGTCAGGCTTTTTCACCTTCCATTTGATGAAAATATATTTTTCATTTACGACTCCAAGAGGGATGGCGATTCTTTTCACCACTGAGACTTGAAGGGCTGAAGCTTATGTGGATAGTTCATCGGCACATTCGGTGCCGTTGACATCCACTATGACCGGGTACCCACAACAGGGACATTTTCATGCTATCGCTCAGAACTGCCAGCTCTTTTTTTTAATTGATTATTTTTTTTTGACTGCTTCTCGATTCCTGTTAAACTTGGAAATAATGTTTGTAAGGAAGGAAGTTATCTCAATTTTTATTTTTTTCAAGTTTTGCCCTGGCTCTTTTAAATGCACTTTTTTGCATTCTTAATTCAAAATGACCGATCGAGGCGATTGGCACTCAGGTCGAAAAATTGCAGTTTTCCAATACCTACCCGAACAATGTACAAAATGATTAGAAATTCACATGCATGAAACTTTGTTTGACAAAATCTATTGAAAGAATTTTTTTTTATGGCAGCAAAAATTAGTTTTTTTTGTGAATCAATAACTACTTAAAAATTCCATACAAATAGTTAAAAAAATAGTAATGCTTTATTTTGTAGAAAAAAAAAAATTTTATCATCATTTGTTATCATTTTTTGTTTTTAGATTAATTTCCATTTTGGAAGTTGAAATTTTGTTAAAGAAAAAACATTTCAATAAGTGTATAAAAATGCAATACTACCGATTTTTCAAAAATAATTTAGATATCGAAATTTTCTCTCTGAGATGGCATCTTATTCTTAATGTAACAAAAGAAATTTCGTTTGTTTTTAATAATTTAATCAATTTTCATGAGATCTCCTCGTTGCTTCAGCCATATATAAGAATATGTATATGTATATATAAGAAAGTTTACATTTTTTTGGATAAAATTTCAGAAATCGTTTAAATTCCAGCTAATTCTTTTTGCAAACCGTTTTGGCAACATTGTTGTATAAAATCCTATTGCATTTGCACAACAACACACGTAAATTTATTTTTTGCCTATGCTTATAAATATTTTGAAGTATACATTGGTTGTAGGTAAGGGTTTGGTTGTTTTGGTGTTTGCTTCCTGGAGATGTAACTTGTCGAGGTCCTTTTATTTTCTGTAAAATGTAAAATGATTCAACGTGTTCAACTGGACGGTCCTCATTTAATATTGTTTTTTTTTTAAATTAAGGGAATAGGAGAAATGATTTTTTTTAAGTCTGTTTATTTTAATGAATTTTGAAGTATGTTCCATTTGGTTATCTTTCAGAATGAAATGCTGATAGCACAAGAGAAATCATTGAATATTTTTGTTAAGAAGAGTTGTGAAATTGTTCTGTGAATTAGTTTCTGCCTCTAAAATATCTAAATTTATTTCACTTTAATAGAATAAGGATTGCAAAGATTTTCAGGAGATAAAAAAGTATTTCTGGAACAGAAGAATTAAACCCTAATGTTTCTGTAAATGCAAACGTAAAGTTGAAAATAGTGGTTAATACTAAAAATGCACTTCCATTAGGTAAAATGCGTGATGAAATTGAACAATAGTGCTGAATTTGCTTGCAGTGCAGTCTTGGTGTCACCCCTAGTACGAAAAACAGTCAGTTGTATAAAATTACCATTTAAAAAATTAAGATGTTTTTATTAAAATTTTCGGGAGTAGAGTTTTCATTTAAAATAACTTCGAATAACTAAAACTGTTTTCGCACAAGCAGAGTTTTATAAAAAAAAAAATTTAAGCAAATTTATGTAAGCAAATGCGTTTTTTTTTTGGTGAAACGTTCGAAATTTTTGTATCTCATTGTTGATGTTTTTTAATTTTGACATTTCAAATAAGGTTCTGTTATTCGGAGCTGAATATATACAAATTTTCATTTGATTCAAGCTTGTTTGTTTCAATTAAAAGGAGTTTTTAACTAAGCGAAGGTAAATACGAAGTAGTTTACATGGAATCACACGATTTGTGTAAACACCAAAATTTGTGTACAAATTTGTGTAATTTGGTGATAAAAATACACAATACATCTGAACTATAAATTAGGTGACAGAAAATTACATATACAAACATGATTTGTGTATCATTTGGAGTCTCCGAATTGGGGTACAGATGTATACTGTGTATTTTTATATCAAAAATACACAAATTTTTGGTTTTTAACCGACTTAAAAAAAAAAGGAGGAGCAGGTTATCATTGGGGTTAGTTCTGACAGTGGTATCCATTAGAAAATGTCAAAACTCTTAAATTTGAAGTTGGTTGTTTTTCTTTTGAAATGTATTATGTTAAAATTCGGATACCCTCAGCAAGTTCACTTTAAATACTACGATACCTCATCAATAATTTAATATTCACAAAAAGTGGACACATGCCGTTTTCCCCTGGACCCTTCAATTTTTATTTTTGTTTTTTTTATCTGGTTTGATAAAACATTGCAGGAAACCCGTTATTCCCACAAAAAAAAATATGGGTCAAAGTAAAACAATTATCCATTCTTGATGGAATAAAAAAGAAATCTTATGAACCGGACATGCTTCGTTTAGCAAAGATAAGACCACTTGAAGGAAAATTGAGCCAAAATCATTAGAACCGTTATAACTTCAAAACGAAGAGAAAACGAGAAAATTAGCTTTTCACATTAGAATGACCGTTGACCGCACTACAATATGCAAGACTTTCAAACAAGTGATAAACAAGATTATAGAATCACATACGATTCCGTGAAGTAAGTAGTCGTAGTTAAATTTAAACAAAAAAATATATACGTTTTACTGAAGCTTTTGGTGATATCGACTGCACTCATAATTATTACTAAGTACATATATCTAAAATTTTTGTGGTGAATATCTTACTTCAAAGGTGTAGACACTCAATGGCCAAAGTCAGGGCTCCAAACGCTTAACATCAATCCTCAAATATATGCAGACACAAAATTTAGGCGATAAGAAATGAGTGGAGCCCAATTGCAAAACTCGACATCGCCAACTGCAATATTTTTAGGTAGCTCACGGTTTGCTCGTCTTTTATTACGAAATTGACTTGCTTTACGGTCTCAGATTATAGTGGCCATTGAAGTTCAGCCTTTGCACCGTAAACACCAATGTGTTTGCTATCTAAAAGGTATTTTTAATAAAGAAATTTCGCTCACACACAATTTCAAACAGGGCTTAATCTGTTTTCAGTATCAATTTAACAATTAAAATCAGTACCTTAAACCAAAACTTAAAAAAATCACTGTTTGAAAATGAAATCGACATAAAATCTATTCATTAGAAATTTTTGTGTTATTGTGCTAATATTTATGTCAATATTTGCCAATCCGCTGTGTGGCAAAATAAGTAAACTGAAAAGATTTACTTTTTTGTTGTGTCTTTCAGACAAACGCTCATAAGTTATAAGCGCCCATAAACCTTTTCACCAAGGAATATTAGTGACTTATGAGTGGTCTCGATCTCGACCACTCATTAAGTTGAGAGCGCTGACTCCGAAAACTCCGATATGAGCGCACATAACTTATGAGCGCTTGATGAATACCAGTGTAAGAACCGTTTTCTGAAACGAAATTTAAGTATTTATGTTCAAGCAATTTACTCTTATGTTCAACATAATATTTTGGGGCAAATGGCCCTAAAAGGAGGAAATATATGGAAAAATGCAAAAGAGAAACAAAAACACAAAAAGGCTAAAAAGGCTTAAAAAAAGCAATAACGGAAGAAAAGGCAAAAAAAGACAAAATAAAATACATATTGTAATATTTAATGGGTTCAAATAAAATTTATTTCAACTTTTTACTATTGAATTTTATTTACTTTCAAATTAGCAGACACTTTTATCTACAAAAAAATCGTTTCAATTTAACTCTTTACAATTTACAAGAAACAAAACTTCCAAATTACACTTTTACATTCACTTATCTTTATCACTGTCAAAATTAAACTGTCTCGATCTACTTCTCCGGCCTCTTATTTATACTCCTCTCATTTCTTTTCGAAAGTTCTAGAGATCTCTAGTTTTGTTAAGTAATAGAGGCAAATATACCCAGACAGATAGAGATGGATATAGACAGACGCCCGCGCGCCGTTCCGTTCCATTTCGATCCGTTCGATGTTCGAAAGTTCTAAATTTGAATGAAATCGTTCAGAGCTTTAGTCATTAATAATAACAAAAGACCTATCACCTATGTACATGTGTCATTTCGTCTGGTTTGTTTGCGATATAAACGGTCACTGTGAAAAATCTTTAGTTTCCCTCATACCCATCTCTGGATTTGGTATACTCCATCATCTTACCACGGTGTAAGGGCCTTCCCAGTTTTGTTGCAGTTTTGGTGATAGTCCCTATTTTAGTAAAAATATATTTTGAATCAGGGGACGTGAAACAACTTTGTTCAAAAATCTATATCGTCATACGACTGCTAAAAAAAGAAGCAAAGTGAGAATCCCATCCCTAGCTATGACTATAGGCACTCTGTGCAACAAAAATTCTCAGCACAGAAAAGATAGGACGTTTGTGTATCAGTTTAGTTGCACAGCATTGCATAAGTCTTTCCCATATAAAGCTCAATAAAAATTCTTTCAGCGATATGCATTATAAATCGTTTCATGTTTAGCGGTACCACCACGTTGGTAAGATTCTGCAATTATTTTTAAATACATTCGAATTTTCACGGGATATCAAATTTTGTTCGAATTAAGAATGGATAACACCTATAGCTAGTGCCAGCAGCGCAGCGGCTGGGACAGTTGAACATATTTAACTTTTGGTAGAAGGCAGCGACAACTAATCAGCGGCTGGCACCAGCTAGGTGTGAGTTGTACTTGTGACCCATGCTTTTGAGGAAGTTTTGGAATAGTTGGAGTTAGAGGAAAATTTGACTTACAATATTATGTATAATTGGAGGAAGTTCAACTTATAGGTAGTTAGTTTTTGATTAGTTTTGAGAAAACTTTTTTTGAGTAAGATGACTATCGAAAACTAGTTTTATTTCTAATTTTGAAAAATGTGAATAGCATGGACGTTTATCTTTTTGTTTTATTTAAAAAAGTTCTACAACTTCCTATTCACAAAATCTGCTAGCAACGATGGCATTACCGCATCGTTATTTTCATAACTTTGGGTGTATCACGTAGAACTCGGGTACCAATATTGCCAGAAGATGTTTTTTTTTAGATCCTATAACCAAGCTTATACAAAAATTAGCCTTGATAGGATCACGTCAAGAAAACATTCACTAGCTCTGACACTATTATAGGCTTTTGCCCTATTTCATATTTAACTTTTTTTTTAACTTATGTTTTATTCTCCACATGTTTAGAATACTAATACAGCAGATTTTGGGTGTGAGTGATAGCATAAAATTATTTGTATTTCTGGAAAGGTCTTTTGATAATATAATATAAAATAATTTAATCAAATATAATACTCTTTCGATTTGAAAAACTCATTGGAAAAAATAAAAAAAAACTGGGCATGAAAATCTCAGGAGTCTGAAAGAAACCTATATGCAGTATGTAGAAGAAGATGTACTTTTGCTTTAAAAAAATTACGATTTCAATTGGATAATTGTTTTCCTTTAAGTCTAAAGTTAATCTTGTTCCCTTTTTTAATCCCAAAAAAAAAAAAAAATGGGTCAGATTATTCTGTTTTGACTTTTGGAAGAATTGAAATCCAAATCAATTAATTTTACTATTGGAATGAGACTTTTTGTGATACAAAATCATTTTCTGTCTATATGGTACCTCTGATTGTTTTATTTTTTTTTTGTCAAATAGTCAATGTTAACCTAAAAACCACATTTTGAATGTATACAAAAATATAAATAGGTAGCTTTAGTTCTTAATTCTTTTTTTTATCCATTTCTCTTTACTTTTTCAGTTCTTGTTAACAGATGTATCTTTAGATGTAAGGAACAACTAAAGCATATGTGCTTGGAAATTGGAACTATGTATGTATTGCATGTGTCCAAAAATTTCATTGCAAAATGCCTTCTTGCGGAATTTGAAACGACGACGACGACTCTTAATGTTACATAAATGTTCATTGGCAATGGAATGGCAAGTACTGGAATATCCTTGGTGTTACCATCTTATGTTTTTTTTTTAATAAGAATCATGTAAACTTTGAAAGTTACAACAAAAAACCGAGACAGATTTGTAATTGTTATATTATAACTTATAATAGTAAGGGCAACAACAAAACTATGCTCTACAAAAATGTGTTTATGCTCCTTAATATGCTCTACACGTACAAAATAAAAACCTTAAAAAAAACACATACATTTTTTTTTTTAACAATTAGTATTAGGTAGGAATTACGTCCAAAAGGAAATGACAGTATGATATATGAAGCTACCAGCTTCATCTTAGATTTTTTTTTTTTGAAGGAGGTGGAAATATTAACTCTCTTACTCTTACTAAAGCTTCCTCGAAATCTGAACCAATCTATGAAAGATCGACAAATGATTTTTCTTATTCGATGTTTTAATCACTTTGGGGAAAGCTTAAACTTTTAATACCATCGTGCGGCTTTTAGACCATTAGCTCATGTGGCTTGGTTCTTTTTAGTCTCTGAACATTGCTTCTCGTATTTAATACGAACTCCATTGCAGAGTTTATATGACTGTGTAGCCACTGATTATGTGATACAGCGTATTTTCTTACAACTTCTGTAACCATTTCTATTGGTACGACTATGTACATCGCTATTTCTTATATAAATACCATGGTGCATTTATTATTCCACGAAGGACTTTGTCTTGGAATTTTTGGATGATTTCAGTATTTGTTTTCTTTGAACAGCCCCATAATTGGATTTCATAGGTCCATACAGGCTTTAGTACATGTTTATAAAGCATTATCATTTTTACATTTTTCTATATTTTAAGTTTAGTTCTTCTCTTTAATTTTTGATGTGCTCTTTCCATTTTATAGCTTTGCATTCAAATTCATTCCAAGGTTCTTTCATTTGGCCGTATTGGCGTAAGCTTCGGGTTGGGTACCCTATCCCCAAAAACAAAATCCCCAAAACAAAATCCCCAGCACAGAATCCCCAAAAGCAAAATCTTCAAAAACAAAACCCCCAAAAACGAAATCCCCAAGCCTATAAATCCCCAAAATCCAAATTATTAAGCACGGATTCAGCATATTTCGAGTATATCTAAAAATTATGCCTGGCGCCAGACATAATTTCTTAGATATACTCGAAATATGGTGAAAATGTGCTTAAGGATTCGGGTTTTAAGAATAATTAGGGACAAAATTTCAGTTTTCTATTATTTGTTTCTTAAGCCATAAAAGATTTAATTTCTTTTTTTCAAAGTATTTAAAATAACGGTACATGCATAACCTAATCCGCCTGTGTCATCAACAAGATAAGTTTTTGCATCTTAACTTGACAAGCAGTCAAAGTTGTTAAAAAAAGAACTTTTAAACCTTGCAAGCAAAAGTAGTTTCGGCATTTGACTTGAAGAACAGTTTAATATTGTTATTAATGAAAAAGGACTACAAGATACATAAAGGTACATTGAAAGCTATTATCCGGCATTGAAGCGTAAGAAAGTTTTAGATATAGGGAATTTCTTTGTGGATTATGGGCGTAGGGATTTTCTTTCTTGGAATTTTTTGTTTGGAGATTTTGTGCATGTGGATAATAAATTTGTGGATTTTTTAAAGTGTGGTAATTTTGTGTTTGGGGATTTTCGACTTGGGTATTATGTCTGTATCCCATCGAAACTTCGAGATGTCTCAAAATGTTCTTTTTGAAAAAGGACCAATCTCAATAACTTCCAATGGGAAGTTAATACTGCAGAATGGTCACCATAACTGATGGGAAGAAGTAGATGTAGAAGAACATATTCACGGAACATGCTATGCCAGGCATGTCAAAAGCTTAAACATGCTGCTGAATGAATGCATCGTGTGCAGTAAATCTTGTTTTTTGTATTTTAAGTTCTTTTTTTTCCTTAAACCTAACCACGATATCCCATACCACTCCATATCATCATCAACCTACGTACATATATCTGAGTTAAAAAAAAAAACATAGAATTCAAAGGATTGTTTGATGGGCAGACTCCCTATACACTACTCCTAGGTAACGTCCAACTGCCTTCGTTTGCACCACTCGAAACATCAGGAGTTCTTTTAAGTGCAGCAGGATTTTGGATGAGCTTTAACGCGATGATGGTGTAACAGTCGCAAATGCTATAGAGGTTCAAGGGGTGATAGATGTTCATTGTCCAAGCTGGTGAAGTGGCATGGTTACGAGAGACTGGTGGTGACGATGCTGGTGGTGGCCTACTTAGCTCATGGATATGGTCCAAGCGCTCGCCAAACATATTAACGAAACTATTGTTTTCCTTTGCAACGTCTGTTTATCGAAATGCTTTGGATGAATGGTAAGCCTTAGTGTGGTGCTCTTTTTGCCGCGCACCCAATCAACACCCGAGACTCTATAGACAGACGAAAGGACCATCACCATATTGCTGGCATCATTTAGAAGAAGAGGCGATAGGTTGCAGATATATATTCCATTGCTGAAGGGGTATATTATAGCGACGACTAGAAGCACGAAGAAGTGGTATCGTTGCATTGTTGCGACGTACAAACATGATTCTACTTTATATCTAGGATAAGCTTGGATGCCGTTTCCAGGATTACTTTAATGGATAGGAAGAACCTGCGGTGAAACACATACCGGCGTAATTTGCAGTGGCAAAAACCCGCATCCACTTTTTGTGGTTGGTATAGCCTTGACTTGCTGTTTGTTTTTTTTTTCTGTTTTACTTTTTTCTTATGTAAGTATGTAGAATGCATTATTATGTCAGCAGGTATTTATATTTAAACATACACTTATATGAATAGCAATTTTTTTCAGGGTGCAGATTTTTGTTTTATTTTTCAAGCAAGCTCGAGTGTTATTGTTGGAATTTGTAAGACTATTTGATTTCTCATATCAGAAATTGTATGCTGAAAGTATGGTATCTTATGTTTCCTTCTCCACATGTCTATACAATCGAATAAGATAAGGCACACATGACGTGTAAGTTGTGTCTAGAATAGAAAATATAATTATCCATATAAGTAGAATAGCCCAGTCATACAAGACGTTCAAAGTCGCAAAGAATTGCAGTGCACTGATTTTCTTGGATGTTTGGAGCTTCGAAAGATCTACATATGCTAACTAAATGGTGCACCATCAACACAGTTTTTAAGAAAAATCAGTTGTATAATATGAGAGGTAGCGTTCATTTTGTGCCCAAAAACCCATCTGCCCCTCTGCAAAAATTTATGTCAAAAATATACAAATTATTACAAAAATCTTGGTGTTTTCACAAATCGTGTGATACTTGCTGAAATAACAATATTTCTTTCAAAATTTACCTGTTCTAACCACAACTCACGACCAAGTCGTGTAATTTATTTTACCAAAAATATTTTTCTATGGCAAAATATTTGAATCAGGTGAAAAATATAAATTTGATCTTGAAAAAAAAACTGAAATTTTCTTTCTCAAACACTTTAAAATTCAAGAAAAGAGGTACCTTTTGATTAGCATTAATTAATATTTTTCCACTATAGTAAAATAAATATCCTTGGTAAAATAAAATACACAACTTGGTCACGCATTGTACATTTTAAAAGAAATTTTGTTATTTACATTCGTTCTTAAATTAACTAAACAAACTTCCTAAATTGTTTTGAGTTCTGAGCGAAGTATGCCATTTGATTTCCTTTAGGTGAATGAATTTCAAGAAAACAATAATAATTATAGATCGATGGAGTCATTTTAAAAAAAAATATATATTTTTTACATACATACATGCACATTAGGGCTTCTTGGGCTTCTCTTGGAATTAAGCTTAAGAATATTGCCAGAATTTTTTCAGTTTTTTAAAATTATATTTAGAGTCGCGAGCATCGATTTTTTGCAAAATGGGTCCATTTTCGAGTTTTCAATTGTTTGAAAATATAAATAGCGGGTTTCAAAAATTGCTATATATATAAATAATGTACCGTTATAAAAACAATTTGTATTTTTCAATACAAACTTAAATTGCTATATTTTAAAATTTTTGAAAGTTGGCTTATTGTTAAAATCGATACATTAACCCTCAAAACTACCCTTAAATGTTTTTTTTAAGAGTTGATGTATTTTTGGCTAATTACCTGTATAGCTAAGAAGATATCTGTAAACTTTGATATCATCAAGAATTTATATGAAAAAAAAACAATAAAAAAAAACAAATCAGTGATTTTCTTGAAAATTTGTTTAATAACTTCACTACCCTAGTTCAAGAAACCGACAATCGACCCTCATATCTTTTACTAAAAATAATTCGGGTATTCTGAACAAGATAGTTTACTTATTTTTTCTAGGTTAGGTAAAATAAGAAAGATTTTTTGCCCTTGAAGTTTTATTGTTAAAACCCAGAAATTAAAGATAATCCCAATCCAAATTTTGTTTTAATTAATTTTATATATACGTTAATGGATCAAATACAATGTTTTTTCATATTTTATCAACAAATATTATCAATTTGATACTTGAGAAAAGTTTTTTTTTTTGGAAAAGACCTCATATTTCTTTAGTCTTTCTTAATTTTTTTAATAGGTAATAAGAACACTATTCATTTTATTCGGGATTTATTAAGTTTTAAATCTTTTGTTTTGAAGCTATTCCCTACAAAATATCATCAATGTTGACCGAAATTTAATATTTTTAGTCAGTTATTCTTCAAAGTTTTTCTTCTTCTCAAATGATAACAAATGAACTCACTAAAAAGGCCGCTGTTTCTCTGCAGAATAACTGAATAAACATATTAAATTTCAATCCAAATTGATGACAGTTTGTTGGAAATATGTAATTTATAAATAGTAGTGTTTAATGAAGAAAATCTAGCTCAGAACAGACCAGAACAGCACCAAACACTGGAAACATCTATGTGGTACAAAAAAGGTACAAAATCTAACCAATCGCTGTATTTAAAAAAGGCTGATAACGATTTTGAGCCCGTACAGTCAATTTCATCGGCATAAGCAAGGAGTTGAACGGACTTTTGAAAAACTGTCTGGTGTTGAAGTCTGATGTTGAGCGCAATTTCTTCAAGCCTGATGTTAATAAGGTTGCATCACCGTGTCTCAAACCTTACCTGCTCGACATCAAAGGCATATTAGTAATGTTAAATGTTCTTACTTATTCTGACGGAACAATGATCATTGTCATCCCTCATTGCTATTAAGGCTATCAAAGGCGACTTTAAAGACGATGGATCGATTTAGAATTCTGGTTTTTTTTCAGGATCTGCCTGAGTGAAAATGTGGTCGTTGGTTGGTTAATTTTCCTTGTCTGAAGCCTAACCGATCAGGTCGCTTAGCAAAAATTTTAAATAAGCGTACAAAATTGCCGATAGAATTGTGTATGATGCGATGTTGCCAAGACTAATGCATCTGTAGTTAGGGCAGTTCAGAGCATCCCCTTTTTTTCTAGATCGGGCACATTATACCGGGTTTTAACCAAATTTTAGAAAGTAGTAGGCTCCTGACCATCGACCATGTAACCTCCCGCTGCCTTAAATAGTTCGGCAGACAAGTCATCCAAACCAGCATGTAGATTGTTTCACGCTTTCAGAAAACTTTTGAGGAATATGCTGCTACAGACTCGACCGCTTGCTTTTTGTACTCCCTCTTGTTCATTCCAAGAAATGTTTCTCTCTTCTTTATGGAACTCTTAAATAATATTTTTTTTCTATCACTAACCGCATGCGCTTTCTTATTAGGTACTATGATACTATCTTTAATTTTAATAATTATACATTTATTAACAATCTATTAACTCACCTTGGCGCTATAGCATGTATTCCGGCGTTATCCATTTTCTACACCAGCTCGTTGGTTAAATCGAAAATGAGTTCTATCTGTACATGCCCTGCGGCCTGATAAAAATTAATTCAGTAAATAGATTATATCATTTATCATTGCGATGCCAAAGTCATAATTCAAAAATGATATACTTTATTTCAAATTAGTGTTTCTCGAGGTATAAACAAATAAAACCCTGTCACAATGCATCCATAAAGTCGAACTAAACTTTGTGCAAATATTAAACAAAACTCACAGCGTATGAGCACGTCTCTGTGGATGACATGCATGCCATACACATCCTGTTTTTCATATACATATATTGTTTCAACAAAAAAAAAAAGAATTACAACGTGTATTTGCATTAATCAGCAACTCTGAAATGTGGCATTTTGGGATTTCACTGAGCCCAACGGTAGCCTTCATTGCAAATAAAGTATATTTCTACCTTCATCCCTAAATTATTCCTCAAATAAAGCATTTAGTACTGCATCAAATGCATTCAAGTTCAATAGGAGCACATTCAACCCCCCCATTAGGGATTCATCCAAATCGAATTCCAAGGGATAATGAAACTTTGAAAACTTCGTACACAAAAGTGTCAAATAGATTTGCCAGCATTTGCATCTGATGGAGCTGGCATACTGTTCCTGCTACTGCTGCTGCTGCTTCTGCTGCTTTTGATCTTAAATGATTCATCATCACTTTTTATTCAGAGTCAGTATTAGATTGGATCCTATAGATCATCATTTAAGGCGCCACATTTTGAAAGGTTCTTATGTTTATGATTCTGATTGATTTTTTTTTTTAAATTAAATATTAAAGAAATTGGGAAATGATAGGAAAATTTTCTCACGGTGGCATTTTAATGACACATGTTTACAAAAAAGTCTAATACCTATTTTGTATAGAATTTGTTTTCACCAGATTTTCTTAGGGACTTATACGTGCACAAGCGTGCTTTCAAGAATTATCGTAGAATTGGAAAAGCTACAGATACCTACTCTAAGATAATTAGAGGTTTCTGTCGCTCTGCCTGAAAGTTCAACAAACTGTGAGCTCTTTTCATTTGCGGTTGGTAAGAATGTGCAAAAAAATCTCGGGAAAAGGTCAGCCTTTTATATTGAGCTTCTGATTAATTTTTTAGCCTTGAAATTTTAATAGACTTCTGTATTTTCACTTTCATTTTATGTAACGATTATTCGGTCTAAGTCGATAAACTTTTCAGGAGTGAGTATACTTCTATCAGTACCTAACCTACCTACCTCAGTTTTTCAACATAAACTTATGATCTTCAACTTAAAAAAAAAAAAAACACCAACTAAATTAACTCAAAAACATTTGCACTTTTGTCATAACAATTATAATGCACCGTCTTTATAAAATCTTGGTTTGACATATTTTAGTTTTTCTAAGAAAACATATATGGCCAAAAGAGTAGGTTTATAAATCTGTAACTCTAGAGCGATTTTGTAAAAAAGCTAATTTTGTTTGGTGGTATTTGAATTTTAAGGAGCTTACTTTTTTGTTTAGGCAGTGGTTCCCATTTTGTTTTCAGCCCGCGGAGGCTACCCTGTAGTAATACAACAAATTTGTGATCAAAAAAGTTACTAGAAGGAACATTTTGGAGCATGTTGGATTTGTTGTATAATTTTATGTTTTTGCGGGTTCTGAATTTTTGTCAAAAATACAATAAAAAAAAAAAACTCGAAAGTTTCAACGTTTTTGCAGTTTTTTAGGTAATTTTAGCGTTTAAATACAACTCTATATAGCTAGGCGCTTTTTAGATATCAGTAAAGCCATTGTTGTGAGCATTTTCAGCATATTTCAGGATAATAAAAATATACCTGAGTCAAAATCAAATAGAAAATATTAATACATAGGTGGTACTAATCAAAGGGCACGGTAATGCCCAGCCAAGTTTTAACGACTTTGGCACTACAACCTTATTTACAGGAACACACTCAGGCCATTTTCGACCCCTCCTTTAACTTCTAAACAAATTAGGTCAGGAATTTTAAATTTTCAATGTTTTTTGGGGTAGTCAACAACAAAGTGAGATGTAAAAGGATACCAAGTTGGTAGTTCCCTTAAAGTTCATTTATTTAGCTTGGCAACTTTTCAAACAACTTTTGCAAATGTTGGTGCTTGGTATATGGACAAATTGACAAACAAAATAAATGAACATTTATTTCACCCCTCTCTTCACTCTACAGCGCTCCAACTTTAAGCAGTGCTCACTTTAGGAACCTCTGTGTTAAGGTAAATAAACAAAATATAAAAAAACATCGTCCTAAATGTGTCCATCTAGGTTGCTAAAATTGCACAAGTGTTGGTGGCTGCGTGGCTATGACAAAACTTTGGTGGCTTTTCAAACTTTAGAGGACACGTTGTCTGCAAAGTTTAGGGTCATAAATATTTTGCATATTTGGAGACTTTGTAGCTCACAATTTTTTTCTTAACAATTATTCACTGCGATTGTGCAGAGCCGATAACGATTCTGCTAATTTACAGAAGCCTTAAACTGGTGAGCTTATTTAACGCTAAAAAGGTTCATCAAAATCCTTGAATATATGTATCTATATTTTCACAAAAAAAACCTCCCTATATTATAAGAAACATAATTTTTGTCTTCATAATTAAAAAAATAATGTAAATTAAGAGTGCACGCTTACGATCGCCTCGATACCGATTTTGTATCTACCCAGGCTCTGAGTTCGGTCATACGAACTGCTGTACGGATATATGGCAGTAACACCACAATCGGATATGAGTTGCAATTTCTATTCAAACGGATATGCAACGGGCGACTGCAGAATGAAATAGCAATTTTTTCTCATTTTATTTGTTCTATCTGGATGCAAAATCGAGTGTGAAAACGGAGTGAAAAGCATCAATTTATGGGCACTAAATCGTGTTGGCTTTAGAGATTTCTGAAATTGTTTGTTTTTTTTTTCTCTTTTTTTTTTTTAATTTCAATTTTTTGCCGCCTCCGACACTCTTGAAACTATGAATGGCATTTATTTGAAATATAATAGGCTTTTATGCCTGCGGGTTCGAGGATACTGTGTTTTTTTTAGTTTTTATTTTGTTTTATGCCGTTGAGGGTTAAGCACATACTATCTGATTTATATTCCATCGAATGTGATACGATATCAAATTTAAATTCTTTTAAAGCTATTTTAAATTTGACATAATGATTTTTTATTTTGAGTGAAATTGTGTGCATATTAATTAAAAAAATACATATACTAAATAAATATTTACAAAATGAAAGAGAATACCTACTTGGGAATTCTATTAAAAATACACAATCTATGTATTTAAGATAGAATTAAAAAAATATAAATTTTCATAAAACTATTACCAAAAGAGCTGTAGACTGCCAACGCACTTACTTACATCTGTATTTAAGAAAATTCAACATCTACCAATTCAAGCAAACATAAAACGATTTCATTCGCTTAGATTCGCTTAACTTGTCATTTACGCTTAAGTAGGCAATTCAAATTTTCAGCAAGTAAAAGCACTGCCTGGATGTAGAACATAGGTAAATAAAAAAAAATCTAACCGAACTTACTTGTTCAAGTTAGTATGTAATCTGTACAGCTTCAACCAACAAACCTAAGTAAATTTTTATCGTTTTAATTTCCAGATGAATGTGATAAGAATAAATTTTTAAAATGATTTAAAAAAGAGGGAAACTGCTGATGCGATTTTGATCTTCGGATAACTTGGCTCATAAGATTAAAATGAGTTGCAAATGAGAGACAATCTGATATAATACATATTAAGATTGCCAGTTATAAATGGAGGATTCGTAGTAATATGGTTACCCTTTTTGAACGAAAAAATTGATACAGAACTTTATTCCTTCTACAGAAAATTTCTTCATAGAGTCCTAACGCTAGGCATGTACTCATATCGGTATTGATTCATATTTCTTTACCCTGACTGGGACAAATATCAATTTGATACAAAGAATTAGTTTTGACTTAGCCCATGCTATACCCTATGAACTACAGGCTTTCGTAAATAACTTTGAAATCACCTTTTTCCAAAACAGTAAGAACCTTGTTTGTTTGCATCGCTTTCTGAAGACTGAAGATTAGTAGGAACGATATTTGATATTTGTTATTTTATAATAAATAGTACGAGTAAAATAGAAAAAAAAAATAATTGTTACCCTCATTTCGTTTAATTCAGTATTCAGGTAAAATTTTGTAGCTGAAATATCACAACAGGAAAGATAGTACAAAACAGATATAAAAATAAAATGCACGATAGGGTCGCACGTACTTGCTCTTAGGGTCAAAATTGCTGTGGATGCTCAAGCTTGACATATAAAGTTTTTATTTTTTTAAGAAATTAAAATAATAAACATAAAATTTATTACTAAAATGACTTAAAGAACTTTTTAAATTATTTTAATCTAAAAACTATGTATGCCATTTGATTTTGTTAAAAGAGACTAATTTTAAGAACAATTTTTTTTAAAATCGTAAGGGCCGTTTTTAAAAAAATTAATTTTTTATGCACAATAATTGCAAAGCTTTGTTTAAACAAAAATTTGAATGTCAATTTTAAGAAAATATTAATGGACATCTAATACCAAAATATCAAAAAAAAATCATTCAGGCGTTTTTGAAAAATTGATTTTTGAAAAAAAAAATTTTAAACCTTTTTTAAAAATCCAAAAAAAATTTTTTTCAAAATTTTGATATGAAATAATTTGAAAATTGTTGAGAACCTCTTCTGCAAAAATTCATCGAAATCCGTGGAGTCGCTTACGAGAAAATCAGAAAAGAGAAAAACAGCTTTATGGGAGGTACCGTTTTTAACCGATAAAAAAATATTTTTTTTTATTTAAAAAGTACGTTCTTGCTTGTTGTATTACACATAAAAAAATTAATCAGAATCGTTAGTGCCGTTTTTGAGAAAATCAAGTTTTTCCATATTAGTTGTATGGCAGGTACCGTTAATTTTGGTCCTAAAAAAAAAATTTCAATTTTCCCTCTAGGGAATCACCATAAACCCTTAACTATCAAGTTTGAAGATAATCGCTCAAGTACTTTAGGCTCTAGCTCAAGATAGATGCAGACAGACTGACAGACTGACAGACTGACAGACTGACAGACTGACAGACTGACAGACTGACAGACTGACAGACTGACAGACTGACAGACTGACAGACTGACAGACTGACAGACTGACAGACTGACAGACTGACAGACTGACAGACTGACAGACTGACAGACTGACAGACTGACAGACTGACAGACTGACAGACTGACAGACTGACAGACTGACAGACTGACAGACTGACAGACTGACAGACTGACAGACTGACAGACTGACAGACTGACAGACTGACAGACTGACAGACTGACAGACTGACAGACTGACAGACTGACAGACTGACAGACTGACAGACTGACAGACTGACAGACTGACAGACTGACAGACTGACAGACTGACAGACTGACAGACTGACAGACTGACAGACTGACAGACTGACAGACTGACAGACTGACAGACTGACAGACTGACAGACTGACAGACTGACAGACTGACAGACTGACAGACTGACAGACTGACAGACTGACAGACTGACAGACTGACAGACTGACAGACTGACAGACTGACAGACTGACAGACTGACAGACTGACAGACTGACAGACTGACAGACTGACAGACTGACAGACTGACAGACTGACAGACTGACAGACTGACAGACTGACAGACTGACAGACTGACAGACTGACAGACTGACAGACTGACAGACTGACAGACTGACAGACTGACAGACTGACAGACTGACAGACTGACAGACTGACAGACTGACAGACTGACAGACTGACAGACTGACAGACTGACAGACTGACAGACTGACAGACTGACAGACTGACAGACTGACAGACTGACAGACTGACAGACTGACAGACTGACAGACTGACAGACTGACAGACTGACAGACTGACAGACTGACAGACTGACAGACTGACAGACTGACAGACTGACAGACTGACAGACTGACAGACTGACAGACTGACAGACTGACAGACTGACAGACTGACAGACTGACAGACTGACAGACTGACAGACTGACAGACTGACAGACTGACAGACTGACAGACTGACAGACTGACAGACTGACAGACTGACAGACTGACAGACTGACAGACTGACAGACTGACAGACTGACAGACTGACAGACAGATTTCCGAGACCCACTTTTTTCGTTTCTCTATCATCGTAATGTTATGTCTGATTGTTATCTCGAGTTCGATTTTTTTTACGAATCCTGAACTTGCCCTATAATACCTATATCGCTAGTAAAAATCAGCTTTCTGTTTTTCGTTCCGCGAAAAAGTCTATCTTTATTGTACTTTATACCAAGCTGTGCATTTAACCAACCTTTCTTAAAGTAAGAAATTGAAAAGAAAACTTTAATGAGCTCATTTAAAACACCCTAGAAAATTCAAAAGTGTAAACAAACTTGACCAAATGAGACAATCACTTCGTTATACATTTTCAAACACAAAATTAATATTGTAAGGCTATAGAATACCTAAGAATCGAAAAAAAGCAGAAGAAAATGGAAAAACGGTTATATTTTTAAGGGCACTTAATTTAATAGCAGCAAGCTCAAAGTTCAAATACTGGACGAATGCCAACAATTAAATGAAAAAAGAATTTTGTATAAACTCAAATAAATAAAAAAAAAAAAGAAGTTCAACAAGTAAAAAAAAATATCCAACCTTTGGTGTTTGTTAATCGTACAACAAGCTTTTTGTTGAAAGATATCGGTGAGATTCTTCATGAAGAACCAGATAGCTGATGGGAAATTCAAGGTAAGTTATAAAAAACGCTTAAATAAATGGAACAATAAATGGCGTCATGATTGTTTTAAATCAAACGAAATTTTATTGTTTTACAGAACAGATTTGAAGTGAAGAATGCATGACATTTGCGTCATCAATTGAAGTAGATACATTTTGAATGCATTGTTTTTTAGACTTGGCTAGGCTTGGTAGTAATATTAATGAGTTGACAGTTTATCTTATTATAGTCACACTTAGATAATGGTAGATCCATGTTGTGTTACCCTAAAAATTATGATTGTCATATTTGTCCGAACGTAGAGTCGCAGAGACTTTGATAAATATTGAAAGATATTTTCCTGCAAATCCGAGGATTCTTCTAATTAATCGAAAAAATATCCTTCGGTTGGTAATTCTGATCACCTTGTTTGGCAGAGATGAACACATCTCAGTCACAGTGACTTTTAAGCGGTTGCCTCTTGTAATGTATCTTTTTTATGTTAATCTTCTAACTTTACTTAAGTTGTTGACGATGCTTTTCCTTTTTTAGAGGGTTTTTTAGCAATAAGAGGGACAAAAATTGAATCCGCCAGCGCAAAGTGGTGCTTTTTATGAGTTTCAGTGACAAAATTCATTTCCGTGGTCATTTCTTGACGAAAACTGATGAAAGTTGGAACACTTAGAGATTTAATTATGGGAAAATACAAAAAGTCTGACAACTTTTTTAATTTACAAAATATCGTCCCCAATATGGCGGCCGGTGAAACCAAAAACAGTTACTTGGATAATGCAAAGAAATAATTTTGGCTGAATTTATGCAACGTAATTTGAATTTGATTGAATGCAACGTAATATGTATAATTGTGTTGCAGTCGGTATTTAAGGACCTATTTTGCATACACTGAGGTAAAATTATAACTTGGAGAATGATTTTTTTCCAGTTTATCATTGCTTGTTCCGGCCGCCATATTGGAGCCGTCATTGTGTTAATTCAAGAGTTGGCAGACTTTTTCTCCACAATTAAATTTCATCAATTTTCGTCAAGAAATGGCCACGGAAATGAATTTTGTCGCTGAACCTCATAAAAAGCAACACTGTGCAACTGTGGCGGCCGGGCAGTCGACCCGTTCTTCACTTTGTACTGCTCCTTACCTGTTTTTTGGCTGGGGTTATTGAATAGTAAATTTACCTCTCCTTTCTGTCATTTGACAGGATGTTGCCAGCTGCTGTACAGAAATGGTCTAAGTTTTGAGCTTTGAGCAGCTTGAGCTTCACTGTTGGCACGGAGAAATTTATGGAAGAAGGAAAAGATAATATTATTTTGTATTGCTTATTGCTGTCTCGGCATCACTGAAGCATGTGACAATGACTTGATGGTTGTTGAGATGTCTTACTAAAACTACAGTTGTGGATGCAGTGGAACATGTACTAGTGAAAGCCTAGACATGCCTAGCAAGTTATGCTCCGGTCTAACTGATTTCTTTGGTTTCGACTTTGGAGAAACCAACCATTTCGCCTATTTCGCACGGGGGGTCTCAGGTTTTGACTATCAACGGGACCAATTTTGGGGATTAGTGTTGTGGAATGTTGCTATATCCATGTTTGGCAGCGGAGTTCGTTGGATGGTTGCTTCAACTTAATCTAGGAAGACTGAATCTCGAAATGGGTTTGGGTTAAAGTTTCTTTTTGCCTCTCCATTCTTGGTTGGAATCACTCCCGGCATTTGTGACATCAGTCCTATAATTCCTATCCTATTTTTGAAGACATCAGGTCCAAATTTAATTGACTGCAACCTTTTTGGAATTGGGTGTTGCTGTGGTATTTAATAGCATTCCGGAAAATAATGTTGGTGCACTGAGTTCACTTTACACTACTTGTTGTATAAACATAAGGAAAACAAGAAATTATTATTATTTTCACATTGGTTTCAATTGACAAAAAAAATGTGAAAATACGCGGTACGGTTTTCATCCCAGCAAACCACCGCACCGTCCCAGAAAGAGTTTTATATTTAATTAGATTTACTTGTTGACAAATTGAAATGAAAAATAGGAGCTAAACGGATTTATGGGAAGTTGCTAATGGAAAAGGGTAAATCCCTTTCGAAATTTTAAAAATTTTTTCCTTGCCATTCGAACCTCAAGGTTTAATTGTTTTACTTTCTTAGCTTGTATGCACTCTATTTTATAGCCTCTCAGTAGTCGTAAAGTCATAAATTTTGAAAGGAACAGTTTTATCTTTTGTTGTATAGTTCCCTTAGACACAGTTAAAACTTTTGGCTGGAGTAATATTTCATTTGAAATACCCTTTTAATTGCATGTTAACCTTTCTGCTTGTGCATGTCCATTTAACATATTTATATACGTGTGTTGACCCATAAATTCTAATCTGGGAGATCCAGATATAATGATATGGGTTGAATGTTCCCAAATCAGGCAAATCATTTCAAAATTTTAAAGAGAACCACCACGTTTACCAACTTACTAGTTCTTAAGGGCCTAGTTTGGGGAATGTGTTAAAAGTTTTTAATTCGCTTAAAACTTCGGTAGGTAGGTACTCATATTCATATTTGTATATGTTGCACTTTTTTAAGGACAACATTGGTCAAGTTATACCTAAAAACTTATAATTGTATCCTTCTTTAACCATGTGTGCTTTTACTTAATCCTTTTAAGTAAACGTGTTAATGCCTGATGAGGATAACTACGAAAGGATGAAATATCCTAAAAGGTGAATAAACCTTTTCATGGTAATTATTTGGTGTGAATATTGTCTTATACACATTTATTTATTATTATACGGTGTTTGGGTCTATCCCTTGGAATGTGCTGATAATATTTATTGTAATTATACACCACACGTTTGGATCCTATATATGTAGAACACTACTTATCACCCCAATTGACAGTATAGGGTTTAGAATGTTAGCAACAAGGATTTTAGATATATGTATAAACCAAAGCCTTCTACCACTTACATACAAGGTATAAATAACATCCTGTCAACTTCAGTCCATAGGCAAGACTATGCGTTACATTGGATACTCTGTGAAGCTGTTTAAAATTTATGACCATGTTGATGCGGTTTTTCTTTTTGTGAAAAGGCTTTTTGACCAAGAGGTTAAAAAATTTTATGTATAGAAAAATTTGAATTTAAAATTGGCTATCTGGTTTGATTTATTTTACTAAATTTTCGTATCGTTAAATATAATCCTGAAAGGAATCAAAATGCTTGAATGAATTTATGAACTATTTCCACAAAATATTATTTCACTTTCACAAGAAAAATTTATAATTTTGAGATATGACATTGCTATGATAAAAATGCAAAAAAAAAAAAGTGGATTGAGCAGCTCTGGGTGTCTGTCTGTCTCTATGTATATCAAGCCTTATCCAAGAATAAGATTTTCTTCAAAGGTTGTAATGAAAGGTTTTAGGTAATTTTCAATTGGAAAAAGTAAAATTTTTGTCAGTAGCACAACTGATACCAACCATTCATATTCTAAGAGCTGGAAAACGGTTTGAAATCGAAATCTTGGCAAGCGCAGAAAGTAAATTCGAAATAAAAGATCCTAACGTCAGGCCTTTAATGCTCTTAAGGGCATAGGATCTCTACTACTGCTACATGCCATCGTGTAAGGTTTGTGGAAATTAACCTTATTTCTATCTAATATTTCCGCATACTGTTCTGCATCATTGTGCATCTAAGCCGACCGGCTCCTCTACCTGCCTGTGTGAATTGATTCCACTGCATCGCTTGGCTTGCTATGAAATCTTTGTCACACAAAATGACCAATGTGTATGTTTATTGATTCTTGACCCGTTTTCCTATAAAACTCATCAATTTATAAACGATTGGACCAGAACATCTTTTAGATGTTTCGAACACGTAGATTCACGAATGTTTACGGCTTTCTTCTGACAGCGGATGTGACATTCCACCTACAGGATATTTTGGATAGCATTTCGAAGCAGTCTTTGTCTTATTAATTATGCTTGTTGATATTGTATGTTAAGTTTGGTAAAAGTCAGTTTACGCCAGTTCCATCTACACAATACAATAAAGATCACTTTTTGCTACAAACGCCCCACTTTCCAAATTTTTAATAATGTTATGCTACCACTACCATCCAAAATCTGCTAATGGATTTCCGTATATTTGTTTAATGCACCATTTATTATCAATAAATTAATTGAAAATCCTGACATTATCTTTACATTTATTTTCTAAGCATAACGAAAATATTAAAGTCAAACATGAAAGCTTCAAAATTTATCATTAAGTGGTTTGAAGTACACACTTTCTCAAATTTTTATCAGGCTGAGTTCGTGAATCGCCTTAGGTGTTCTTTTTAAGTGATAAAATGAAAAATCTTTGTGAAAACTGAAAACACTTCGCAGCCTCTGCGCTCTGTCCAATAATGTTCTGCAAGGTGTTAATGTAGTCAGGAAAATCTGGTGCGGATACCTTATTCTTTTGTTACGAGTGTGTCTTCTAGGTGATCTTTTTGATTCACTTTGAGACACTCTCCAGTTTTCACACTGCATCAAAGTCCCTTTCTTCGGAACTTTCACAACCATTTCTGCTTCCTGGAGGGGAACTCGGAGCTAATGCGTTGATCACGAACGCTTGTTATGTAACACGCTGCGGCAAACGTCTGTCATCTTTATGCGAGCAGAGTATCCACATTCCAGAAACCAATCTTTTCCCGGAAACAATAGCAAAATGTCATCAGCTTATTTAATCCTTATTCTTCCAAATAAAGGGTTTTACATTATTCTTATTTTCTTTCATTCGTTGTTTTACTAATAAAATGCAACACTAAGTAGCTACTTACTGTCGAAAAAACAAGACTATTGCTTCATCATAACCTTTTCACATTTCTTCTGTCTTATTTTATCTTTTATAAAATAAATCTTCAGCATCATATTCATAAATAAGGGAAGAAAGTATTTCTAAGGCAGGAACACCGCTTCAATGACAAAAAAAAACATTTGAATACTTGGAATTGCAAAAGTTTAAAGAATAATTTTTTGTTAGAATGCACTTGACTTAAACAAATTAATAAGAAACCTAAGAGTTGAACTTTTAATCAAAAAACTGAGATTCAATGAAATATATACAGTTACCAGCTGCACAGATACCACTACCACCAGAAGATTTAAAAAAAAAAAAAATCCTAAGAGGAAGTAAGTGAAGGAACTAAAAACGTATTTTCTTTGAACTTAATTATGTTCTCAGCAAGGGAGTTCGAAACAGAAACAAGAATTTGCTTCCCCCGGAAATGCATCTGGAATAGCATGGCAGAGCCACGTAGAACATGCTATATGTACCCCATTACAAACTTATATACATAGAATTGACGTATATTATATAAATAAAAAAAAGATGTTCTCGTGTAATGAGTACACTGAAACTAGTTGACATTTCACAAGTCTCAAGTAGCATTTATTATTTATTTTTCTTGGGCATAATAGCTGCATGCTTGGTTTGGGCTTGGCTTTAACTCAGGTTTGGTAGTCGGTACAATTCTATGCGAGTATATGTGTAAACGTCAAAGTGGGGTGGCTACAGTAACTGTATATTTGAAGTCATTGCATGAATGATGTCGTTTTTCTTTTGGTTTCGTTAAAGTAACCTTGATTATAAAATATTTAGCAGCCTCTTGCCAGGTCCTTCCTTTGGTAGATTGGCTTGACGTTGGCTGTATATCTTTGCTTCAATTTCGTTTCACATCTCCCTGCTCTGTGTGTAATGTCGAGTGATTTATTAAGGATACAAAATTGTGTGTGGTCTGCCATGTCGAATCAATTTAAACGAGTGTGTGGGTTGGACGACTCGCATAATAAGCACTTAGTGTTCTAGTTCTCAACGTAATTACATAATTTATTCTGAACCCCAGTGCATTCTACTAGCATTCAATAGAAACAGAATGTTTTGCAAAGAGAAATGTAATGAGAATAATGACAAATTTTAGCAAATTAATTTGATATGTGTAATTAATGCATGTTTGTGTGTGAGTGTAGAAAAATTAGGAAATACTTTTATTCAAGACAAAAATTGAAACTGATTCCAAATTTCTTTAAAAAATTAAGTTCACTTCTGGATTCCACGTTTTTGTTCTTATAGCCAAAGTAACTAAAATTGCTAAGACTTTAATTTAATGCAGTTTAAGAAAAAACTTCGATTTCAAATAACTAATACAGTTTCTTAAATAAATTTGATCTAAAATTGAAGTAGGTACCTATGTACATATATGCAATTTGATGTCTTCTACAAAGGATTTTTTTTGCAGGAGGTGAAAATCTTCAAAAGACATTTAGCAGTATTGGACACCGGGCAGTGTGGAACTCTTACATTACTGAAACCAACTCGTTATTTGAAAGAATCTATCACAGATCCACAGCTGATTTTCCTATCTCAACTTGATTTTATCGTTTGTTTTGGAGTTTAAGCTTTTAACCTTTGCAGTGGCCTCTACACCATTTATTTAAGTAGAACTCAAAATGACTATGAATTGCATTGAATTTTTGTACGACCAAAACTAACGGTACCTGCCACATAATCATTTAATCTAACGATTTTGATTAAAATTTTTGTGTCTTCTTTCGTTAGTAGGGTCATACTTTTGAGATGAATGTAATGTTTTTAAAATTATTTTTTTTTAAACGGTTCTAACGATTTTCAATTTTGTTGGCTAAAAATGTTTCTTTCTTAATCAAACCAACTGTTATACTTAGTTTTGAGCTCAAAACACTTTATTTATTTATGCATATCTTTATAAAATAATTTATTTTTAAAAACTTTATATGAGAAACTTTATCCTCCACAGCAACTTTGACCCTGAGAGCAAGTACGTGCGACCCAGTCGTGCATTTTATTTCTTGTACAACCATAGTTTGATTCCATAAGCATTATTTTGTTTTGAATAAATAAATCAGTATTTCAAGTTTACTTGAGTTGATTTGCTTTTCCTAGTTTAGATTTGCACCCAAAATCATTTCAATATATTTGGTCGTATTGGTATACAGCTAGATTGTTAATAAATATGAATATTGAAATATATTATAAGAACAGATTTTGTTGGTTCAATTTCTTACTGTTTCGACGGCATTTAGCAAAAACGGTTCAAAAATTCCAGTATCATCTGAAAAAGTAGTCTAGTACCCACTGGAATATTCCTCGAATATAGCAATTGCAGGGTAGGTCCTAGGACATATTCTTATGAATACTGGCTTCTATTATTTTTTTTTTGTCGTATTTCTTAGTACTACCAGTGGAAATCTATTTGCAGTTTGTACTCAGGACCCTCACGCCAAATCTATTAAAAAGCTTGAGCAACATACACTTTTTTTTCTTATAGTGCTTATTCAATGTGATCCTTTATTCTATGAATTTGGTCTATAATGGAATGTCTTTTTCTAATTCAAAACCTATGATTTGCTCAGTCTCTAGTAACATTTTTTTAAAAACTTTTCCCAAGTTCTGTAGCTCTCGCATCGAAAAAAGCTTCGGAGTAACACTGCAAATTGACACAAATGTAATTTTTTTTCAACGATAGCGATAGTTACGGAAAGGAGACATTTTCAGTTGTGTTTCTCGAGAATGGCTGAGAAGCTTTTCAGGAATCTAATTTGTAAAACATTTTTGAATTCGTAGATCTTTTTATGTTCGAAGAACAATGCATGTTGAATCTGTTAAAATTAAAACGTATGTAATTCGAGTACTCTTTTTATGAAGTTTCTATTTTTAGTGCAACAGGTACATTTTTTCTGAAAACCACATTCCAATAATGGTCAAATTATCGGCAAATTATCGTAAGCGAAATTTTTCACAAAATTTAAGTAATGATGCAGTTCGATAGTAAATTGACTTACATGTCTATCTTCATCATTAGTTGTTCAAAAAGACGTTTCTATGGTGAATTACATAGAAAACAAAATTTATCGTAATCGACATTCATTTATTCACCCTTATTCCGTAAGGCGTTTGCTCAAAAACGCCACGCTCTAGAAACCATAATTCGTGTCCTAGTTAAAATAAAACTTTACAGTTCTCTTCTTTCTGTATCTCTCTCTCCATAGGTAACAGCGAAATCGTTTCCCATAAAAAGTCAATTGTCGCTTCCAGAGCATGGTGTTTTAGCACAAACGCCTTGCGATTTGTTTTCCTTTTTTTTACCAAGCAGCTGTTATTTCCACCAAAAACAAATAGACAAATTGAATTTTTAACCAGAACACAGTAAGGGTATTCATGAAACCTGGTAAATCTGGTAATTTAACTTTCAGATTTTCTATAGGAAATCTTTACCAGAATTATAAATTTTTCCACACAAATTTGTTTGGTAAAAGGTTACCATCTGTAGCTAGTTGACGAAGACATGGAAAGAACAATCATTTTCTCCAAATAATTCAAGTATCAATACATAACGTTGTAAGCTTTCCCATTTTACCAGATGGAAAAGTTTACCCAGGTTTCATGAATACCCCTAGTGTTTTATATTACCGTAAACGCCAATCACTTTTAAGATAATTTATAGTGAAAACACTTTTTATGAAATATGTAAACTTACATAACTGAACAACGAATTAAGGAATCTCTTTTCTTTTTGTTTATAATAAATAAATTATTTATTTTTACTATTTGGTGTTTGTTTGTTTCAATTGAAATCAAAATTGGACTAGTCTTAAACAATATATTTTTTATCAATTTTAAATGGGCTAAATTAAACTAAATTGAACTAAAATGAACTAAAGTGAACGAACTAGTTCAGTACCGCGATTTGAACTAAATTGATCGATCACTCAACTGAACTAAACTGCCCAAGCCTATACGTAACTCACTATTTATTGTCTATGAGATAAAAAAACGAAAAAAGTAAAAACTCAAAAATTACAATATACATATTATTTTGCAAACTGCTACCAATTTTATCTCTATTCTCAGTTCTACATCGGAGCGGAAAATCAATTTTCTCCGTTTATTATCAATCGAAAGCTGCTTGTTGTATTCAAATGTTTAGCCGATTTTCTTAAAAGAAACATAGCCTTTATAAATCTAGAATCGCGATGGTAAAATCTACGAATAATCAAGTTTTCCTTTTGAATAATTTAAAATTTAATTTTTTTAAATAAATTTGAGAGATGAGATAATCATCAGTTAAAATATTGTTCTTCATAGTTGATATCAATTTACTATTGACGTTCAGGTTAAACTAATTTATACATATATTTACAATATGTAGTATACATTCCCATTACAAATCTTTCCATTGAATTTTTTTTGTTTTCTGAAACTATTTCCGCTACTCTGGCCTATGTTTCTTTTTTCTTTCATTGCATAAGTAGATGGAACATACAATTTTATATGAAAGTAAGTTTCCTTTTCAAAAGAGCCAAGGCTAATCGTCCTCGGCCACTCTAAAGAGGGGAAATAATATGCCATATTTTCTTAAAAAAAAATATATATATATGTTAAGAATGATGATATATTAACGTCAAGTTTTTTTTTTATTTTTTTTAAAATAACCCTGTGTTGATGCAACATTGAAGATCCTTGGCCATCCGTTCTTCTTAACTAATTTTGAAAGTTTTCAAAGCCTGTGGCAATTTCATGACTACAATGCATAAAAAGAGTACATTTTTGCCTCCTGATTATTATTTTTAGCCTCTGAGGAGCTCTGCCGCTCTGTCTCTATTGCATCCCTAATGAAGCTAAAAAACACAAGCATAATATGAAAGTATTTCTTTCTTTTATCTTGTAAACTATGTAAAGGGTATTTTTTTGGGGGTTCGACATAGTTGAGGATATGGATAGCAGAATTATTTCTTTATAGAAAGTTTTTTTTTATATATACTATACATATATATTTATGTTGAAATTGCTAAAATTGCATTCAGTAGAAAGTATTCTTCAAGGTAGTTTTTAAATTTTCAACATTGTTTGAATGTTTGAGTATTTATTATTGTTTGTTTTTTTTTTTTTAAACAAGTTTTGATGAATTTTAACAAAGACCCACTTCCAAACATAGTTTTTATCCATTTACCTACATGTATATTATGAGATAGTTTGTGGGCTTTACGTTGACCGAAAGCTTACAGAGGGTGAGTGGGTGAAAAAGTGGGCTTGGCTTCGAAAATCTTGTGTTTTTTACAATTTCTATCAAAAGTAGAAAACTTGTCGAAAAAAGTTTAATATAAAAGTTGTAGATACTAAAAAGATATACAACTTTTGTTCAGAATTTTTCTTTCTTGTTTTGAGGAGAATTCAGACTTTTACTAGGAAATAATTTAGATATGCTTTTGGCATTTTGACTTCAACATTAAAAAGGCTACCTATCAATACATTAGTCGAACACCACATTTTGAACATCTGCCACCATTTTATAATTTATTTATATGTGAATTTGATTTTATCGTGTATCTCTTTTAGTTGTCATACTAGAAAAAAATATGTGTCACAATTCTAAAGCAAATTTCATATGAAATAACTTAACTTTTTTGATAATCGCTTTTGTTAAACTTTATTCAATTATTCAATGACAAAGAGCCGACAGCAAATTTTGGGAGTGGAGGTATAACCAAAATCTGACTATGCAAATTAATAGGTATACGCGTCCTGATTTCAAATTCGAAAGTCTGGCAAGTTTATTTTCCAGTCTTCTGTGGTTTTCGAAGGGTTGGCAAACGCGATTTGAAATCAGGACGCGTATACCTATAAAGCTGCATATTCAGATTTTGGTTATACCTCCACTCCCAAAATTTGCTGTCGGCTCTTAGACTATTAAATTTCCTGCATTCATAAAAACTTTTTAAATATTTTTTTTCGGTAAAACGTCCCAAGTTGTAGATCTTTTAATTGTATTTAGTTTTTTCTTTACTAGTTCTTTTTTTAGTTGAGCTACCGTTTTTAATCTGCAACGCAAAATAGTTAAAAAAAGACACTTTTTTCTTTGTTCAATATCACCATTTTGGATTTAAGGGTTTGCTAAGGCTACGAAAATAATTAACAGGACGGCAAAAAAAATAATACCTTCAGCTTTTAGGGTAACAACGTGTTTTTCAAACTAAGTCATTTTAATCAATGGTTTTTGTTTTTAAAGTTGTCCAACTAAATTTTTCACGGCAGTCACAATAAATTGTCAAAAAACTCGGAAAAAAAATTTAATTTTTTATAGTATTACTCAAAAATAAACGTTTTTTGCAAAACCCGCTGATGTAGAATAAAAGAAGAGAAGATTACCAGCAAATTCTATCTAAACCAAATTTTTGTTGCTTTAGGTACAGTACAGGTACTTTTTTTTTAAACTCTTTTGAAATAATGGTGCACTGATTAATTGTGAAAAGGAGGGTTTTGTTTTTATTGCACTGACCTTAATTCTAATTTTTCGTGAAAAGCTTTAATATGTGTTTCCAAAAAATTTTAATCTTGCTTAGAAATTTATTGTTCGTGGTCTCCTAAAATTAATGAAATAAACAATTCGTAGAAACAAATTGAAATTTTTTTACAACTAAAAATCGCTTGAAAAAAAGTAAAATTTATGATTTCAGAAAATCTCTCACATAATCCTATTATATTTTTTTTAATTAAAAGTGTACTGGTATATCTAATGCAGTTATTTGAATACGATTTCAAATATGTACCAACATTGATGTTTTTTTTTTATTTAAAAGAAAACGCCACTGCTTGGCTTAATGCAATTGTCTTTTCCCAAAAACTTTAAAATGACGTAATGGAAAATCTATTACCAGTGTGACGTAAGACGCAATGTGTAAGAGATTACTGATAGCTTTTATATTCATGTACAAAATCAAATGTATTATGAACAACTGGGTTGGATGTACTTGCTCTTGTGATTTAAAATAGTAAATCATCAATTGTGACAATGAAAGTTTAGGTTTTATTAATATTAAATAATAGAAAAATTTTGTATACAAACCTTTCGATACATAATATTATTTTCAAGGCTCAGAAAAAATATATTCATGTTTTTCTTTTCCATACACGTAGTGTAAAGAATAAGTATATGGCACAAAAAAAATTTTCCCACAATAAGTCTATTTCATCATGAAAATTCTCTAAAGTTTTATTAAAATATAATATTTTACACTTTTTTGAAAAAAAAATTTCAACGCTACGGAAAAGTGTGGGATTAGCAATGTAATTTACGTTTCAGTAAATAATGGTGGAAAACATAAATAAATAGCGGATGAAAAAAGAAACTAATATATGTAAGTTTAACGTTAATTCGATCTTCTTTTGTTTAAAATCTTAAATGTCAAGTTTCAAGCAAAATTAAAATCTTTGTAATACCACATTATGGAAACCGGAAAATTGTTCACCGAGGTAAAAAATCGGTCACGTAAGGCTCAAAACCAAATCCGGCACCTTTTTTTTTGTTCAATTTTCGTTGTCCAAAATTGAAAATCAAGAAATTTAATGCTGCATGTGTATAAAGCGAAACCGATCAAAACTGGCGCATGGAAGTATGTTTTTTCGTTTCCGTCACGCAAGTTTTAAGATAATGTATCTATTCATTTTAAACTTTAAGTTTTAAGCAAAGAAAATGAAGCGTACGATAAAAATATATGTTTGAATTTCAGGATTGTTGAAAGAAAGTCTTTCATCTTTAAAAATGTGATTTTAAATAGCAAAAAAAGTATCTACCGGGAAATTTGAAACCAGAGTCACTAGTTTTACCATCAGGTAAGTGATTTTAGCATCATGCTACTTTTGTGTTTGAAATAACTTGAAAATTACATTGCATACTTGAGTCAAATTAAATATGTTTTTGAGGTAAGTTGTCACAACTTACAATAAAATACGATTCCTTTAATGCTTCCGTAAATCCTCCAGTGTATGTATCAAACTTTTTGTGGTACCATAAAAAAGGATCACTGAGAGAACAAATCGATTGCGGCAAACGAAAAAATTGCCCAAACGACTTTTTCGTTTGCTGCATAATTTTTTGGATTTGTTTGCAGCAAATTGGTAAATTAGTTTAGGTTAAACACTTTTTGCAAACGATTAAAAAAATTGAGCGTAGCAACTGTAATTGAACCGGCGACCTCTCACTTGCGAAGCGAGTATATTGTCATTCTGCCACCGACTGCATAATTTATGAGTGTCGTAGAGTGCGTATAAACAAAATGAGAGAACGGATCATTTGCATCTAATGACTTTTCGTTTGTTGGACAGTGATATTTTAACTTCGACTTCGTTTGCAACAAAACTCTTATATTCGTGTCGTTTAAACAATTTATCAGAACGACTAAATAAAAAAAAGTGCAGCGTAACACCGTGGAATGAACATGCGACCTCTCGATTTCGAACAAAGGCTGTTGCAATTGAGCCACTAATTAAATAACTTTCGTTCAGCATAGAATGAGCACCACAATCACAGAGTCAACTATTAAGAAAATTTGTTTCCTGCAGTTATTTTTACTATAAATAAATTGTATATTCACACCAAAAGTGAAGTTCTTTGCAACAAACGAATTTCTGGAGAAGTTCTTCACAAACTATTCATTTGCTTGCTGCAAACGAAAGAATTTTCTGGTAAACGAAACGAAATGGGAAGCCTTTCTGGTTTGCCGCAATCAGCCCTTGAAAATGAGCTCCAAACGAATGGCATATTTTGCATTATGTTTGCTGTAATAGAATTACAGTTTGGGTCAAAAGTAATACAGTTGCTACGAATGAAAAACTTTTGCGGGGATTAAATTAACTTTCCAGCAAATGTTTTTCGTTTGATTCAAAGGAAAAAAATGTATATTATTTCTCTGAGTGTACTGATGAGTTTGACGCACTTTGGTCTACTGGTTTAAACTTTTTTTTGACACAAATCCAATACTTGTCCTATAGCTCTGGTAAATAAAGGTGCAGAGATGTAGAAGCGCTATTAAAAAATAATGGATTCTCAAGAGATCAAGCTCCACAAATTCTTAAAACACTTGGTGCACTCCACATTCTACTTAACTGGCAAAAGACTGAGTTGTATGTTTTTACAGTTATTGTTTTTCATTTTCATACATGGTGAAAATTGATTCGACAGCAAAACAACACTACCATCATATACGTATTATTGTGCATGAACAATATGAACATCGCAAACCTATAACACCTTTCCTTTTGAAATAAAAATATGTTGTGTTAAGTACTTTTCACTGTTCTTAGAGGTAAAAATCGATATAATGGTTTTTACAAGGGAAACAATGTTTCACTATACTTAATGAGTTCGGTGCATATATGCATGCAGTCAGGAGAAGAGTATGTAAAAATGTAATGGTATATTGAATTTTAACCAATGTTTGTATAGTCAGTTAGAGTTTAAGAAGAAAAAAAATATTCAACAGAGCTGGTTCAAAGAGAAAATGTGCTGCTGTACGTTAAATAATGTTTTTTAAGGGCAAATGCTAATGTTAGCGTAATGTAGCTTTGGTTTTATATTAGAAAACAAGAAAACATGATGCATGCTTTAGTTGAAAAATACTTATAGTATAAGATCCCACCATAGATGACCTACCCTCATCGCTATACCAGCTGAGACCCATAATTCATATAGATTATAGGTAGGGTCTAAAAGAACAGTTTCCACATTGGTTGCCTAGCAATATACTGTCAAGGCATAGGGCTGCCATCCATTAAAGTTTATTTTTCGAGTTTTTACAAATACCCGACTCAGCCTATACTGTAGGTCTAAGAGGTGTGAAAAAAATATTTTATCAAAGAAAATTTAATATAAAAATTTGGATATCTTGTATTTTTTAATTTTTGTAATTCCAGTATGGTAAATAAGGGTGAACTTAGAAAAATTTCGAAAAGCTATTTTCATAACTAGATGCGATTGATATTGGAACCGATAGACTATTTAAATTCATAAAAGTCCATCATACAAATACAAAAATGTTAAAAATCTACAACTCGAGATATGGACGTTTAAAAGTAAGAAAACGCAAAATAGATACTTGAGAAATAATTCACCAAAAACAAGGGTATAATAGTTTTTTTTGTTTTAATTTTATGTTTTTGGAAAGAAAATTTAAAACTATTTGACAGTTATCCGCCAAATTTTTAATTTAAGCTTTGGGTTTGAGTCACGAATTTTTTTAAAAACATCACATTTTGTGTTTTTCAATTTATTATACTTTAAGATTCACCCATAGGGTTACCTACCCGCATCGACAAACCACATAAGAGGTAACCTATTATTGTTGGTGCTGAAAAACACAATTTAAGCTAAGGTTGCCTAATGATATCCAGTCATGGCATTTGATTCTTTATCAATTACCTGACACACCTATACGGCAAGCCTAGCAGATATAAAATAAATTGCACGACTGGTTCGCACGTACTTGCTCTTATAGATAAAGTTACTAAAGTTAGCTTTCTTAATAAAAAAATTAGTAAATGCAGTTTTAGAAAAAAAAAACCAAAAAAAAGCGATTTTCAAATGACTGAAACAGCTTATGAATTAAACCTTAAAACAAAGTTTGCAATTTGATTTCTTCTATAGTTATACATTTTAGAAAAAAAAAATTAAAATTCGTTAGAGCCTAAATTTTGAAATAAAAATATTAAATAGTTTTCGAAAAAATGATTTTTCAAAAAAAAATTCAAATTTTTTTTTTAAATCCAAAAAAATAAATTTTCGAAATGTTGTATACTAAACATTATTACGGCAACTTAAAAGCTTTCATATAAAAAAAAATTGTTGAAGTTGATTGAGTAATAAAGGAGAAAATTAGAATTAAAACCGGTCTATGGCAGGTACCGTTAATAACGGTTTTTGAAAAAAATGGTTTTCATTTAAAGATAGACCTTATCCAAAAAAATTACAATAATTCTTTTAATAAAAATCGTAGGAACCATTTTTGAGAAAAATGAGTGTTTCTAAAACCGGTATATGGCAAGTACCGTTGTTTTTGGCCAACAAAAAAATAATTCAAAAAAAGTCTGGTGATAGTCTTCAAAAAACTCCACATACCAAGTTTGAAGTAAATCGACCCATCCATCCGTTTAGGCTGTGGCCTCTGATATATACAGACAGACCGACAGACGGACAGACAAACAGATTTGTCGGACCCACTTTTTTCTCATTCTCTATCATCGTAACATGACATGTTTGATTGTTATCTCAACTTTGTTTTTGTACGAATGCAGAACTTGATATTTAGTACCTATACGCAACGCATGTAAAAATGCTATATTAAAGAATATTCATTTATAAAATTTGGAATTAAGGGAATTTTAGATATTCATATTTTAAGTAGGGTAAATTAGGGTGATTTTTGAAAAAGTTTGAAAGCCTATTTTTTTACAAAAGCGATAGAGGCAGAATTGGCTAGGGAATGGATAGATCTTTTGTATACATGAAAGTTTTATACAAAAAAAAAAAATGTGAAAAATCTACGACTCGAGATGTGACTCTTTTATAGTGAAAATTGACTAAACATTTTATGTTTGAGAAATAATTCACCATAATTAGTTTGAACATTATTTAAAATGAATTGTACGTTGTTGAAAAGGAAATTAAAAATAATTTCACACGTGTCAACCCAATTTTAGATCTAAGCTTTGTTTTTGGCAAGTGCAATACAAAAAAAAATTATGTGTCACCGCCAGTATAGAAGCCAAGAAAATTGCATCTTTGTCAAATTTGAAAGACAAAATCCGAATATTATTTCGAACTTTGATATATTAGGTTAACTTTTAGCTAAAAAATAGAAATTTCTTGACAACACTGTATTTTTTGAAGAGATTTTAACATTTTCATGCTTAACTCAATCTTCAGACCACAATTAAATTAAGAACAAATCCATATAAATCAATAAATTTTTTATTTCATCAATTTGTATTAGGTTGCTATTTTCAGCCCTAATACTTATTTGTCATCCTATAACTATTAATTGTACATTTTTTAATAAAAAAAAACAACAAATCTTAACATAAACATGAGCATTTGACGACAGCTCCGAAAGATACGTTTCAAAACTCTACTTCTTTATCTTTTCCTTTTCATTTAACAAAAAAAAAAAACAAACAAAACAAAATTATAACGAAAAGTAACTTGGAAATTTATTTTTATAAGATATTGTTTTTACTTTTATTAATTTTAATTATAAATTTCACTATAAGTTTATACGATTGTATAATTTAGAATTTCTTGCACATATAAGAATGTGGATCTTTTATTTATTTTCGCCTTACTACTTTATAATGTTGGTTTTAATATTTTACAATAATCTCTTATAAACTCCAATATTTTTTTTTGTTAGTATGGATTTTGTTTAATTCAATTTAGATAACAGTTTTCATGTTTTTGTTTTTTTTTTTTTATTTTTTATTATTTTTTAAGTAAACAGTTTATTGCTTTCCTATTGTTTGGTGTTTCAGTATATACTACTAGATTAAAATTACTCTCTGACTATCTCCTATGAATCGTCCATTTTAGAATATTTAGGCGTTTTAACATTTTCGTTTATATTGTTTTTCTTCAGTTTGCGTTTTAGCACTTTATAAATTCTAATTTGAACGATATCTTTATTTGTATTGCGGTTATTGTGTTTGTCTTTAAGAAATTTGTTTAAAAGCATGATTTTAATAATAAGTTTTAAACAATGTTGAAAAATTCAAAAAATCTTTTTTTAACTAATGTAGTAAAAACACATATAAGAAATATTTTCAAATACATATAATAAGTTTTCACTACTTAACTGTAAAATTGTACCATATAATGAATAATTGGTTATTTTTAAAGTGAAATATAATTATGTATGTATTTTGAGTTGTTAAAATTTGTTTGAGGATCATCACAAAGAAGCTTAAAAGTTCAATAAATTTTTGACGATGCGCGAACTATAAACACAATTTTCATATAATAACAAAATTTACAATAATAAGAAATTTTTTGAATATAGCAATATCTTTTTATTAGTAAATGCCTTTCATATAAAAAAAAAAAAAACACAAACGAATTGAATAAAAATTATCAATTTTGTGCATTGAATGATTTGATTTATTATTAAGTTTTTAGTAAATTTTTAGTGTTTATTTATTTTTTATTCAAATTTTGGGAAGACTAGTGTTTACTACTGGCTTTGATAAAAGCTAACGTATTATTCAATATTGCAATATTTATTATTAATATTTTGTTTTTAACGAAAACTTGCAAGCATTTTTGACTTATGTTTTTATTTATTAAAGGTCCCATGTGTGTGTATTTTTATTTAATTTTTTCTTCAAATGGAAAATATGCTCGAAATTGCATTAATTTAAAATATTATCTAATTACACCAGATAGAGCTGGTTGTGCAATTTCTTATGTCTAAGATATAATGAATGTTATATTTATATTATTATAACATTTTATTAAATACTATAATATTTCGATGTTGTTTTTGTTGTTGTTATATATGTATATATTTTACTTTTATTTAATTAAAATGAAGGCGTAAGATTTTCAGTGTCTAATAAAAATAATTGGTGTAAGAATAATTGTGAAGAAGAACAAGAGTATCGATGATGAAGCTGATTTGGAGGATCCATTACATCCTTCCTCTGTGCAACAGTATGTTTTAGTCTCCCAAATTTCTATTGTAAAAATAAACCAGAAAAAAATATTTTGTGGTTAATGTCAAGAATTAAACATATGAGCATATATCTAAATATTACAATTAATGATTTAAAATATTATCATACAACCACTAGATAAAAAAGTCATTTTTAAAAATGTATTTATGTTTTTAAACACTTTTCTTCATGAACAAATTAAAACATTTTCTTTTCAGAATGATGCAATTTTTCTTATAATTAATATTTCTGAGAAGTTCTAGATACGTACGTGTACAAGTAATACCTTTGCTCTTTGTCTGAGTTGGTGATGATGTTGGCCAAATGAAAAACTAAAGTGCCAAACTCAGCATTTCAAAAATCGAAACAACATATCTCTTTCTTTTAGACCTTAAGTTGAAAATACAAAAGTGACGGTAACAAAGCGAGCTTTTAATGTTGTTTTTCATCAATAAAGTATAATGCAAACAAAATGAGTCTTGTACTTAATGAGTAAAACTCAAATTACATGTATCATCAAAAACAGTTCGAACGTAACTATATTGATATGTATAATCATAATCAAAAAATTTGTCCATCTGATAGCATTGTGTTTTATTTTAAATGATTTGGACTAACTTGATATACAATTTTTACAACAAAGTTCTCGCACAGGTATGTGGCAATAAATTATAAATAAATTACATTTTTTTGTTGCCCCATAATTTATATCCTTATATTGTGTAGTGTATACATAAATATAGGTAACCTGTTAATTAACAACAATATTTAAGAAATAATAAAAACAAAACAGTCACTATAGGCCATATAATATAAGTACCTTTTTCTGCACATTCTGTTGCACAATCTCGAACTGTAGAGAGCTCACTCACGTATTTCTGAAACGAATACATACAAAAATATTATTTTTACATACTCAAAATACAATATTAATTATTATAAAAATATGTGAAAATTTGTTTCTCTGTGGAGGATTGCAGTCTACAAAACTTACTTATACTTATATGATTTAAGTCAGATTTATCATGATATAAAAACTCAATTGTAGTAGGACGGCTGCCTGTACCTTTCAAATAAGACCAAAATTATTAAAATCGGTTGCCAGTAAGTTAGTTAAAAAGGGAGAAATAGGAATCGTGTTTACGTATTAATATAATGAGGATTCAATTTCAACGGGCAACGCTAAACTTTATTATCTAAACTATCGATACAAGCTTATTAAGTTTTAAGATTTTATATTAAAAAAATTAAATTGTCTTAGCATTTCTAAATATGTGTGTGTTTTTTTTTTATTACTTCAGGCCTATAACAAATGCAGTTATGGGATTTACAGTTGCTTCCTATGGGCAACAATTTTTTTCCCCTTGCAGCCTGCCTTGCAGCTTCTAACAGCAGTTATGATTTGCGTTCTTACTTTTCTGAATTTCTACAGCATGAAAGCCACGATGAAAATGCAAAATGTAATCATGTTCACAAAGGTTGCAGATCTTGTATTGATAAACTGTATTGCAGCTCTTGTATTGTTTGATCTTACAGCAATTTTAGCCTTGTTCAAAGAAGAATGTCAAAGTTACATATACAAACAAAAAAATTGAAAATTCTATGACTCGGGATATGTGCGTTTTAAAGTGAAAAGTGTCTAAGCTGATGTTTGAGAAATAAATTACCATAAAATAGTTTGGACTTTATTTAAAATGAATTGTAAGTTGTTGAAAAGAAAAAAAAATAATAATAATCTTACAACGTGCCTCCCAAATTTAAGATGTAAGCTTTGTTTTTGGCTGAGTGATTTAAAACAAAACACACATTTTTAAAATCAAGCAAACTATGTAGATTTTTTCAAATCACTCAGCCAATGAATAAATAAAAGGAAAGTGGACAGCTCTGAGCTGAATACTAACCTTACTCAGAAAATTATGGATGCAATAATGGATGCGACTACCGATAAAATTGCCATCAAAATAGCACAAAAAAAAAAACACGTTAGGACTGACGCTGCTACGAAAACTTAGAATAGAATCCTTTATCGCATAAAAGCTCATATATAGAATAGAAAATTAATTCAACCAGGACCTCCAGCAACGGAACAGGATAGCCTACTCTCGATGTCGAAAAATTGCAGTTGTCATAAGGACCAATTCACAAGCAACATACATAATATTTAAAATTGTAACAATATCACCTTAGGAAGTGCAAAATTCACCACAGTCTGGACTAAAACTATAAACTAATTTGGTAAATATAAAATACTCCTACATATTTACAATGTTTAATTTGGAAGTACGTCTTTCTATTGGCAAATGCAGTTTAGGAGTCACGATTTCCTTTTTTAAAGAACCTCTACGAATAGCATTAACTTCATAAACAGTCTTTTATATTTCTTGTGTTGCAATTAAAACCCTACAAGGGGACTGTAAATGTTATATATAATACATAAATAATCAAGCTTATAGTATTTATTTTCCTTATAAACATTCCATTTATATAATAAACATGAACAGAGACTGTCCCCTCAAGCTTAAATAACTTGTTAATATTAAAATGCTATAAAAAATTCTTATTAAGAAATATTGCATCCATAATAATCTCCTCGTTATCGTTGTCGTCGTCTTCGCAGTGGAGACAGCTGTTCTAAAAGTATAGAGACTGAAAAACTCACTGAAGAAAAAAAAACATGAAAACATTTTAAAGTTTTTCCGTTGACGTTGATACAAACAACACCCAAAGGTATACAACATAATGGTTTCTGTTACACTTCTATCTCTCACTCTCTCTCTTATTTTCTTTCCACTGAAAGAGCTCTTTGCTAAAACATCCTTTTGAGTTTGCTTAAAAAAATTGTATGTTTACTTTGCACCATACACTATACCGAAATACGTAGGTACATCCTGCCCCATTTGCATCATAAAGAAAAAGAAGTAAACACATGATTGTCCTTAATAGATAGTACTCTTATCACGTTCGGAAAAATCCATATAATGTACTTTTGGCTATATGACACATTTTCAGAAATAACCATCCCGCATGGAAACCTCCCTATACTCGATGCAGTCTTATAAAACTTCCCGCGGGCGGCCGGCGGCTGCTCGGCTGTGTGATATTCAAACTGTCTCAAATAGAAAAAATAGACACCTTCATTTTACTCTCGGAATATCTCTTTGCTGCATCTTATTTTGTGTTTTTTTTTTGTTTTTGATTTAAACAGGTGCACACTCGAATATAGTGAGTGAACACTGTGTGTCTAATAAAAGTTTGCTTATTTTTGAATCACACTTAGATGGCCTGGAGATGATTATACTTTTTGTATTAGTTTCAGCACATATCCAGATCCTTGCACTTGTTTATTCAATTTATACTGCAACAATGAAAGCAAATTGCGAATTATAGACTTAAAAGGTTGTTTTTACATCTTTTCTAGACAAAGGGGTACGTATGTATGTATGTACATCGCAATTTCCTAATTTATCTATGTCGAAATTTAGGCTAAATGAACAAAAAAAATAGAATCTTCAGTTATTTATTTAAAGTAAAATGATACAAAATATTTATTCCTCAAGGCCTTAAATAAAAGCCTGGCAAACCTGCGATAATAAATAATATATTCTGTCAAAATAATTATAAATGGGACAAGTAAGTACTATATTATGTTTTATGTATACATAAATCGTGAAATGGATCAAAATTTAGATGAACCTAACCCATTATTCTTTTGAATGCCTCAAGGAAAGAAGGACATTAAGGAATGCATGATGGAGACCCTAGTGTATACATGGCAAGTTTTAAAACTTTTAAGTGGTTTTGAAAAATAAAAAAAGAAAAATTTGAAATTGAAACTTGAAAAAAAAAATAAATTGTTTGCAAGCTGACCGTTCGTTGGTCGAGCTTTTTTTGAGAATCAAGTTCTAAGGTAGAAAAACTATCTTAAAATAATATTAAAAAAAAACTCTAAATTATTAAATAATATTATGTAATACAAATATGTGGATTTATTTATAGCGGTGATTGTTATAGTAAGAAAACCTTTGAACAAGGTCTTATGCTATTTAAAAAAAAAAAACTTATGACAGTAGTGATATGTACAATATTTAATTTTTTTCTTTCTTTTACTTGCAATGTCATTGAGTGACATAAGGTTGCCAGTTTAAAACGCTTTGGACGCACTATTCCTGCTTTTGTATACTGCATTTTGTCTCAAACATATTCCTGGTTAAGTTAAGTTTAAAATTCATTAAAATAAAATGTATGTAAATGTAGAAATAAAGTAGAGCCTTATGCTGAAATGAAACTCGAGGAGTTAAGTTCAATATAAGCTCACATTTTTTTTAAACTCAAAATAAAACTAGTTTTCGCTAAAACTAGTATTATTACTGTTTTTTTTTCAAAACTATATCAAAAAGCAAATCGCTACTATTTACATTGAAACATAGAACTAGTTTTTGATGTGAAAATATACATACATGCAAAAAAACAGCATCAAACCGAGAATTTATGGTTTTATAAATTTCGAGTTTTATCCAAAACTAGTTTAAAGAATTCAAGGACTAAGATATTAGAACCCCCGTGAATAATACCGATTTGTGGAAAATGTGGAATTTAATACTAGCTTAAACATAAAACTAGTTTTGAAATGAGTCAATAATATGGCCGTAATAGATTATTTGCAAAAGTATTTATGTATTAGCATTTATGTTCAATAAAAAATGTTTAAGTTTCGTATCAGGAAATGGGACTAGCTTTTTAATTCCTCGTCAAACAAATAGGTCAATTTAATGTGGAAAACAAGTACTGCGTTTGGAACGCAATTGGTTTTTAGCTATTGAACAATCTTTTTTTTTTTGACTTTAACTGATTTCTAAATTTTTCTTTATTTTCGATGTGGTAATCTCCCGATTTCCAAAAACAATATTTTATGGCAACAATACCGATCGTCGGTAGATACGCATTAGGGACTGGTGAGCTGCAAATCATATCGGAAAATTTTAAGGCCAAATCTGGCCAAAACTGTTAATTCATAGTATATGCCGAGGCAAATAGGCAAAACAGATTAGTTCCATTATTTTCGTTTTGAGAAAATTAAGTTTAAATATTAAACCTTTCGCACATAAGTTTTGAAAATGAATTAAGGTTTCGTTGTAAGGACTTTGTTTTAAATTGTCTCCTTCCTATTGACATTAAACAAAATTCCAGTAAAAAAAATGTATTTGTGAATTTTTTTGCCTGAATAAATTTTATAAAGCTCCATTATGTGCGACTGCTTATTTATTTGTTCGATACAAAAAAAAACAGTAATAAGTGGGTTTTGTTTTGCTGGGTCCTGAAACTTTCTGAATCGAAAACTAATATCATAGCAGCGTGTTTGGTCGTACAATATTTTCATAGCAAACGAAAACTTTTTTAAAATTTATTATTTAGAAAGTAAACAAAAGCTGCACTCTGTTTTGACAGTAAAAGGGGAAAAAATAAAATATCTGGGTAGCATACATTTTCATATTGAAAATTTCCCTAGAGACATCTTGATAGTTTTGCATTTCATTTTTGTTTTGGGCTATTGTGTATTGAATTTTATTTCAATAACCTGACCCACCTTTATGGCAAGCCTTACAGCCACACAGACACTGTGTGAGAAAAAAAACTGGTTAGATATTTTTATAAACGCTGGTAAAGAAGTATAACTTCAAAAATTTAAATCCAAATGGTTCATTTTAATATTTTATTTCATTTCTTTTGATTCAAATGCATCCGTACAAAAATGCATGCTATGTTTTTTTTCGAAATGGTGAAGGAAGGTTTGCGATGACAAAACAGTGGGAATCGGATTGAAGTAGTGAAACAGTATAAATATCTTGGATTTACAATAACAAACAATCTTAATTTGACACAACACTTAACGAAGAAATTAGCAGCAGCCAAAAACGCTTTAAACGCCAAGTGGAAAAATTGCCTCGGGAATAAGAATGTATCACATCAATCGAAATACATAATCTTTCAAGTCACTATGGAGTCAGTGATGTTTAATGGAGCGCAAGTATGGGGGTACGAAAAACAAAATAAATACAAAGATATTTTCTTAAAAGAATTTTTGGACTTTCGACTACCATACCCAAATACATGCTACATGCAGAAACAGAGCTTCCGGAGCTTTTTACGAAAACCCTAAGGCTTCGATCGATTATATCGTAAAAATAATGCTGCTGCCAGATGTTGCCTAAACAAACAGCTCTATATGCTCTGCAAAGGAAATCTCTATGGTTCGAAAATTAGGATAGCTTAGCATAATTCTGTGGACTAAATTTGAATCTCACTTTGGAAAATGCCAGCACCTGGAAAAAACTGCTGTATGAAGTGGTGTCTTGTTTGGATGATCGGTGGATTATAAATTGTCAACAAAAGGCTATTTCATCAAGTCACCGATCCATTTATGCAAATCTCCAGCGCTTTTACTTCCAGATAAACTTTAGCGTGGACAAAATATCAACAATCTTCAGGATGAGAGGAGAACTCGAGAATCTAAAGTACCAACCGCATAGAGAAGATCTAATAATATTGTGCTCAATGTGCAATCAGAGAACAAGAGAAGATATTTTTAATTTCCTGGGTATATGTCCGATGTTGAAAGAAATAAGAACATCGTACTTCAATAAAAATGAGATGGTAAAGGAAGAAATCGTAGAATATTTGAACGGAAAAGACTGGGAACTATTGTACAAATACACATCTAAAGCGAAAAAATACAAACTTCAAATACTTAATGAAAATGTTTAAAAACCTTCATTATGTAAAACAAATGTTTAAAAAAAAGCATAAATTTTTCAAATGCATAGATAGATAAATTTATTATTTTGTTTTTTTTTTATAACAGGAATCACAAACGCAAACTCTGGCAGACGGCTATTCAAGCCATACTTATATGATTTATGTAACATAACATTGTAAAACAAACAACAAAAACATAGCATTGTATCTATATTTAATGTATAGCTTGTGTTTAAGTGAAAATATACTTTCTTTTTTGGCTGAAAACCCGTTTTAAGTATGTAGGCATCACTGAATAAATTTGACATGGAAGATCCATCTGCGACGAAAACTAAGAATCGGAAGTTTTCGGTAAAATTTTATCAACTTGAAACTAAATCTGTTTTAAATTCGGAAATTATTAAAAAACTGAGTAAAAGCAATAAATTAGAAATAGCTTAAAGTCAATGTTTTCAAAAAATATTTCGATACTTTTTTTTTAGCAAATATTTAATATATTTAATATTTTTTTTTAGATATTTAATTTATGCAATTTCAACTTCCAGTATAAAAATTAGTTTTGAACATTGTACCTATTCTAGATAAGCTTTATATATAGTTCAAAATGTAATATAATTATTCAATCTTACAAAAAACTAAAAGCTTATTATAAGATAAGTTTATGGATAGCCACGATCCTTTCAAGAATCTTAATGATTTTATCAACTTCTTAAAGTGACAGATTTAGTTTTCCTTATTTTTTTTTATTATTATTTTGTTTTAATTTCGACATAAAGTTTTAATTATACATTTTGTTGTCTTTTCCTTTTTTTCTTTTTGAGTTTCATTAAGAATGCTATTTCAACGTGCTTTGCCTTCCAAATTATTCGCCTAGTAGTGCCTATGCCTACCAAAGAAAAGACAACCGGAAGCGAATTTTTAATTTACAACTGCAACATAGTTTTTGCGTAGCACAAAATAAAAAAAAAAATGAGGAAAAAACTATAAAACATCCCTTTCATAAAAGAAAATAATAATTAAGGCATTCTGGGTTCGCTTCACTTAGTGCCCACTGGAGTAAGCTAAAATAATGCACAATGACATGTTTGTTTTTTCACACACACACACCCACACATGTTTATTTGTATTCATGTTATCCTATTTTATCTTCAAATGCATGCTGCCCCATATTTTATTTATTATTATTGCAATGGAAATAATTCCAAAAACAATTTTAATTTAAAATAAAAAAGTTTGATTTTCAATCTACTGCTGATTGTTTTGTATAAGAGAAGAGAATAATCAAAGCTATTACTTATCTTCAAAGAGAATATTGATATAAGATATGAGTGCATAAGTTTGTTCTTTACCCGCATAATGTAGGTAATAAGCAATAAGATACCGGTAGAATAGCGCCAGTGTTAAGTACGTAAAAGATAATATAATCAAATCGATTTAATGTAAATAGAAATATAATTATGGAAGTAATAATGGACAAGTAGGTCAATAGAAATGGTTTTACAAGGGATACACAAGGGCACATTTTTAAAAACCCACTTAAGAAAAAATTGAATTAGATTTTCTCAAAAAAATAACCTGCACAAATACATACATATGTATGTGTTCAAAATAACTAACTTAGGTAATCTTTAAAGTGGACATCAATTCTTGTCTTGCATAATACTTAAAATTCCAAAGAATACATTCAAGTATTTACAGACGTTGACACTTCTATCAACGAGACGACACAAATACTCAAGTACTCAATACCAAGAAATTAATCAGTGATTATGCCGAATATTAAGAAATTATTCACTTTCAGGGATGAAAGCCCTTTGTTGAAACATGAATACTAATGGTAAATGTTCAAGGACACATTATAAATAAATAAATATTGTGGCACGACTAGCTTACCCAGAACCAAGGCCCCTCTCAACCATTTCATATGTGCGTGAAGTTAGCACAAATGGAGGCGGCCTACAATTTTTTGGCAGTTTCGATAGGCAAGCTGAGATGCACTGTTCTTGACAAGCAGTACTTTAGGAGGTTTTGTCAATTCCTCGCAAAACGCAGTTACCCTTGAAGAAATGAAGGTGGCATATAGGCTGGAAATCAAACCCAGCAGCGTGGCAGTCCATGGCATAATTCGCACGCACACAAATATGATGAACACAGTGCGAGCATTAGGAAAATAGGGAAGGGTTTAAAAGGGAAAAAAGGGGGCGGGTAATGCATTATACATTCGCGTAGTACGACCAATTAAAGAATCTCTGTACTTGACGGCTCCAGGATAAACTGATGAGCATTCCAAGAAGTGCGCGTATTACGGTGCAATTGTTTAAGGGGAGGAATGCAACTAGCTATTTCATTAGAACACGTTAGCTTTCGTTATGTAACTCTCACATAGAGAAAAACATTTCGAATTGGCACATACATATGTTAAAATTTCTTGCATCTACCCTGGAAACCCAAGCATTTCGAAGCGTTTTTTTCGACATCAAACATGTGTAGAGTTCATTTCTCATTCAAAATAAAATTTTTATACCAAATTTTACCGCTATGGGAATAATAATAAATTTATTATTATTTTGCTGCAAATTTACAAGTTAATACACCAAAACAAAACGACACATGTAAATCCTTGGTAAAGAGTAAGCTCTGAACTCTTTCATTCAGCGAGCGGAACGAAATGGAATGGAGTGTATCGGTCTCTATCTGTATGTGTATATCTGTCTATGGCTTGCTGTGTGTATGTCTCTATATCTGTTTGTGTCTCTTTCTTTCGTAAGGAAACGAAAGATCTCTGGAACTTTTGACAAGAAATGAAATGAGTATAAATACGAGGTCAAAGAAGGAGATCGGGATAGTTTTAATTTTGACAGTGAAAAAGATAAAGTGGTTGTGAAAGTGTAATTTGAAAGTGTTATTTCTTGTAAATTGTAAAGAGTTTTGTTATTATATAAAAGAGTTTGTTTATTTGAATGTAAATAAATTTCTAGTTCACATTCGTTTAAGTGGAAATAAAATAGTTTTTATTTGAACCCAGAAAAATATTACAATATGATGTTTGTTTTCTTTGAGGTTCACAGGAATAGTGGCCTTAAGACTGTAAGGTTAATATTTGTTGAATCAAATATCTTTTTGTGTTTTATCGTGTTTATATTCTTAGAGAAAACAAATTTATTTTTCTTCTTTCATTATGATGGTCGACAGCGCAAAGTTGGGGCTGCGGACACAACCAATTTTTTTAAAGATATATAATATGGACATATTTGTTCTTACTTCATTGTCATAAGTAATTCACTCACGTCCCATGGTATCGATATTTTTATTTTACAACAACCTCCTTCTTCCAGGAAGTTAAAACCAAAGAATTTTAACTCGTTTCACTTATTTATCTTCGTGAGCGAAATGACCCCATTTTGCAGCCACTTAATTTCCCTTGAACATAAACAAGCATCAGGAAAAATTCTCTGTTGATGACTCATTCCGAATTTTATGTGTGTATAGGTAGTTTGTATACAGATTGCATTTCAAAGGACCATTTCAAAATAGTAAAAGAAAAATCTTAAAACAACTTGGTCATAAAGGGCTTGCAATGTTTCGTGCACATTATAGAACCGTATAGTACACTCATGAAAGAGTAAAGGCGTATAGTTCCAGCCATAAAACATTATGTATAGGTACTTACTATTTGCTTCCGACTTTGAATTTATATCAACAGAAAATTGACTTTAAATGAAAGAGTGAGCAGATGACCTTATTTTTGCTCGTGAAACCGGAAGTTTATTTATAGTATTAAACGTTGAAAGAATAGATACTGTACAGCTGTAGGTTAGTATTATCACTATGTTTTTCAGAACCCTAAGATGACCTTTTAGTGTGATTGTGAAGTGCGTAGGTTCTTACAGTCTTAAGGCCACTATTCCTGTGAACCTCAAAGAAAACAAACATCATATTGTAATATTTTTCTGGGTTCAAATAAAAATTATTTTATTTCCACTTAAACGAATGTGAACTAGAAATTTATTTACATTCAAATAAACAAACTCTATTATATAATAACAAAACTCTTTACAATTTACAAGAAATAATAAAAAAATAAGCGTATTATTGTAAAATATATTATTATGATAGTTAAAACTATATATTCAAGTAAGACCCTAAGGTCCAATTTGTTCACCTTTGATCATCTTAATGCATGATTATTGCCAACTGTAAAGGCTAGTTTGTTCACAGCGGGTTAAGATTTTAATTTAATTTTCAGAGGTTGTAGAGGTTGATTAACAACTCAAACTATGAATTATCAGAAAAAAAAAACTATGCAAGAAATCTAATCCACTCTGAACAAACTAGCCCTATTTTAAATATAACTTGCCGAACGTTGTAAGCTAAGAAAAAGTATGTATTATATTTTACAATTGTTTTTTTTTTTTACATTATTACGACAGCGATCAAGTTTTGAAAATGACCTCACAAAATTGGAATTTTACAGTAGGAACATTTTGATTGCCATTCGCATCAAGATTAAGCAGTTTTTCAAAAACGACAGATATAATTAAAGTGACGAATTGACAATTATAATTATGTAAATTTAATTTGGATATGTTTTTTTGTTTTATCTGCTTTCATTTAATGCTTCCAACAGATGTAAAGAGAATTTGCAATTACATTTTATTATATAAAATTGGGTCACTGTGGCGTATGCGTAACATTTTGTCTAGAGAAAAACTTAAGCAACTAACTTTAACTAACTATAAACATTGTATCTCTAATTAATTAATCACTCGGATCCCTTCCTTTTCCTTTGAAGGATGTTCATAAATGGTTATTCGAAGTTTTGCATGCAAGGTGTAATCATCACAGATCGATTTTTATAGGGGTTAGCTTCTTGTGATTGATTTTTTAATTTAAGCAATTAAGAAATGCATTATAATTTTTAAAAAAGCAATCTATTCATTCAAGAGAGGGAGAAAACAGCACCTTTTCTCCTTTACCTATATTTTCAATCTCCAATTAAGTGTAAAAAGAAAAACTTTTCATATTAATCATTTAAAAATCAAATCTAAATCATATTACCCATTCTAAAATTTTATCTCACACACATTTCGACAGGTTCAATACAAAAAAAACATTGAATCACCATTAAAAGTTAATTTCTCTCAACATACAAATTTTATATCAAAATGAAATAGCTTGTTGACCTATGAAAACATTTTAAATGTTCTAAAGCTCAAAATATAAATCAGCATTGAACTTGCAATTTCTACTTCACAAAAGAAAACTTATCCTGGCAATTAATCTGCCGTCTTCACAATTTTGAAATAAAAAGCAAAAACATAAAAAGTGTGATTGATTGCTTTCAAAATAGCTTGTTGGCAGTTGCTATCAATTTATGAAATGAAACCATCTTTTCATCAGTCCACGACGACGATGGCGCGTCATCTCATCTTCGTCGTAGTTGAAACCGTCGTCGTTGTTGTCTTCGCTTCTCTCCTATAAGGAGGTGTAAGATATGTGAGGTTCTAGGTTGAATTTTCTATGCATAGATGGAATTTGAATAGTTATTGCAAAGTTGAAATATTATCGTTTCATATATAAAGAATGATTTATTGCAAACTTAGAAGAAACGTTGAATGAATGAACTTATTTGATATCCATATAATGTTCCAATTAGATGCAGAAGTCTGTGAGTGAATATGAAACCTAGATCCAGCCAAGAAAATTTAATTGGATAATCGAGTATTGAGGATAAATAATTTTAATAATCCTACAAATAAGTATTTAGGGAATTATCATCATTTTATTAATACGTAAACACGAACCCTTTTGCTCCCTTTTAAACTAACTTGACTATAAACGATTTTAATAATTTTGGTCTTATTTGAAAAGTTCAGGCAGCCTGCCTCTTACAATTCAATTTTTAAATTATTGTTAACGAATGTAGGAGCGAACAAACCCAGACGGAATGACACAGTCATAAAGATCTTTGATAATGATTAATGACTAAAGCTCTGGACGCTTTTATCCGAACTTCGTAAAACGTAATATTATAATATTCTGTCGGTCGCGTCAGTTAGGACAAAATATCACTCTTACTCTGGTTGATAGCAGTAATCTAGTTCACGAATGACACCTTACTGTCAATTAGTTACCTCTTCATATTTTTAGGTGCGTACTAAGTTCCCATAAGAAATTGTAGTTCGTTCCCACTAAACATAGGCCACTTTACTAAAGTAGATTTTTCATTCTAGCTAAGTGGGAACCTATTTCTTATTTTATTTACTTAGTTTTTGTGGACCTAGTTCCATACACCGCTTGCTTATGGCAGGTGTAAGTGAAATGATTTTTGGATTTCTTACATTGGACATCAGAAAAGAGTTAAGACATGGCATGAATTCTGTGATGTTCCAATCTAAAACCCAACTGATTTATCTGGTATGATATTGTTTTCTTCCGTTCACTTGTACGCAGCACTATAGATTTGAACCGTTTCCAATGTTTCTTATTGTTTACTAATTCATACACGTCAGGACTCAGATTTTTCAAAAACTTAAAAAATTTATCACTGATTGTATCCTTTCAGTAAATTTCAATAAGCTAGGCAAATACTCCTATATATCATTCTGTTTACTCCCTATCTAGCACCAGTCGAGGGCCTTACCCATTGTGCTATCATTCTGTTTATGGAAATTACTTTTACATATATACAAACTTTTTTTTTTTTCTCAGTGAAAATAGTTTTTCCAATTTAAAATATTTACTAATATATAAAAGTAAACACATACTTACTTCGATGGAGGTTTAATTTTTATCGGCTTTCCTTTTTGCAACAAAGTTGGCAACCAAAGGTCAACTATTCCCTCAAGCCAAATATTTCATCGTATACATAATGTACAATGGAATTTTGGAAACATTTTTGTTTAAAAAGGAACAATTGAAATTTGCTTCAACACTAAACAATATGCCCTTCATCGTCACCATCATAAATTTAGCCTTGTTAAATGTAAGCTTCATGGTTTTTAAGTCTTTAGTCTTTTGTTTATATCTTTTTTTTTTTAATAAAAAAGGATATAACCATATCATTTACACGCCATACTCTGAATTCCTTTGAGTTTGTTAATGTACTTTTATTTTTTATTTTGCAATTGAAAACAATAAATATTCGCTTTTTGTAGTTGCTCTGAAAAAGTGAACACTTTCGAAAGGCTCAAAAACCTCGCGTCTTGTTTCTGCGTCATCTTTTTAATTTTTGTTTTTACACAATGCAGCAAGGATTATGTGCGCAGAGTGGAAAAGGACAATGCGTTGAGAAATAATAATACAAAAAAAAAAAATCTTTGAACAATAAGATTTCTTTTGTTTGTTACTTTTTACACACTCAGATAGTTTGTACAATAATAATTATCCGTTTTTATGGTTTGTCGCAGCATTTTAAACTCTCTTGGCATTTTGTTATTGGAAACCCAATTTAAGGCAAATCACTAGGTTAGGTTAGGTTAGATAATAGTTCTTGATACCATCCACCTCATGCCAGAAGAATGAACGTACAAATTAAAATTTCTCATATGAATTGAAAATTTTACGTTTTTAAACCCTCTTTAATACATATAATGCTGCTATGTTTCCAAAATTGAAATTAGGACGCTTACACCTACAAAAGTGTATATACATACTTAGATTTTGATTATTATCATTCTACTAGCAAAATTTGCTGCCTACTCTTTAAGTAAACTGGCTTCATTTCTTGAATTTGTCTTAAATTGTTATTCTCATTAGTCAAGACGGCAGCTCTATATTCTAGACTTAAGGCTTGCTTTTTGAGCTATTAAATCATGAAACGTCAAAAACACAAAACACATATTCAGACATTAAATTCTCAAAAGGGGGAATGCGTGAAGCGGATATACCAAAAATTAAATTAATGTATGGCTGATTCTCAGATAATTGTGCTTTTTGTGTCCTCTGGGGATTTCATCTATGTTGTAGGCTTTTGTTTGACAAGAAACGACATTATGAATTAATAATTATGTTTTTCTGATAGAATATATGGATTTTACCACAAATAATTGTTTGTTTTAAGTCCAACCTCGTTAATATACCCAAAAGGTTCCCGAAAATAACGATCAAAAACTATCAAAAACCTGCATTTTAAATCAGTTTTTAAACTTGCAATTTCAAATTGAACTTTCCTCGAGTTTTTAAGCAAATAACTTGGGTTAAAACTTCATGTTGGTATCACTGTATCAGACAATAGCCTGCAATAAAACAGGGGTTTTTCCAAAAAAAGAAGGTCACAACCATGGCACTCGGTACTTGCAGGTAACATATTTTATTTTATGCATGAAATCATTTTCTCGTAGGTTTTGCATTTACAAATTTAAAACCTTTTAGATAAATCTGTAACTCAAAAGAGTGTTGCAATGAGCCGCCAAATACGAAAATGTCACAACCGTGGCACTTTTAACACTCTGAGAAAAAAAAACATGTTTTGATGTGAAGTTTTGGTCTATATATGGATAATTAAATGTTGTGTATGGTGTTTATTATGGATCATAAATGTTTAGTATTTAAAATAAAAAAAAAATTTAAATTCCACAATACTTTGACAGTAGTTACACTGCGTATATTATTACCGATATTTACGGACGCGATAAATATTAAATAAATTTTATTTTCAGTATACAAGTGTGAATGCATTTGTTTAGATTGATATTTTATAACTTAAGATATGGCTCAAATACTGAAGATGCCTCGGAAAACACGACAAAAAAAATTATAAAATCATATCTCGAAAACATTTCGATAAATATTATATTCGACGTAATTTTCGAGCTCTGCAGCAGTAAATCTATAGGAAATATTTAATGACATGACATAGTATGTTTTGGCTGTAAACTAATGTGATCTTTTGAAAGTATTGAAATTTGTTTCATTTTTATTCTGGAAAATCGTTGGAGTTTTACTCCTTTATCCAGAAAAGAGCTGACCATATGCTAGACCTAAGTACAAAATATTTTTGCAATTTGAACGCTGTGATGGATGCTGAGTTATAGCATCTTACAAATTTTACTTTCAGTGAGGTATGTTCTACTATAAAACTCTGAAGCTAAAAAAAATCGTATAAATAAATAAAGAAGTGACCTTTTTGACTTGATTTTAATTTATATTAAAACGGATTATTAGTAATTTTTTTTAGTTGTTCGTTATTTTTTTAACCGACTTTAAAAAAAGGGGGAGGTTTTCAATTCGATTATAAGTATATAAATTTTTTTTTCGTATGTCTGTTCTGGCCGTACTTTTTTGTTAATGAACCGATTTTTATTTGTTTTATTTTTGTTCTTAAAAAATGCATACATAATCAATCCCTGTTTTATATTGGGCGTGAAAGTCATCTAAAAAATTAAATAAATTGTTATATATTTGATATTTAGTGCCACACTTCGTTTTTTTACATATAATACATTCTAAAAATTCAAATACTTTTGATCTACAATTTGGCGATATGAAGAATAAAACGAATTTTGTATGGGATTCAACCTGAATCTTAACGTAGAAATTAAGCGTATGCATCAAAGTTAAGATAGTTTATCTTTAAAAGGCATTACAGTATATGCAACGACGGAAAACCTGGGAGACAGAATAAATTGTATTGAATATCCGATTTATATGAGGGTTTTCTGCTGCACCGTTTCATGAATACCTCTAGTACAAAAATCCACAAAAACAATTTTCTGTGTTCAACGAGGAAATGGTTAGATCAGAACATGAAATATCAGAACAGTTTCGTGGGAAACGTCAGAACAGAAAAAAACACATTTGACAGTTCTTACGAATCTGTTCTGATCTGTTCTGACTCAAAAGCAAGTACAGAAAATCTTTTTCTTAACTATTCTAGAAAGCGTCATTGAACAGCAAACAAGAACAGTCTAAAACAGATAAACCTCAGTGAACAGCAAAGAGTTGTACTTTTCTGTTCCGAACAGTCCAGAACAACGTCATTTAACAAACTTAATATATCTATTATCAATGTTATAGCATGGGTGCAACCCGGTGCAACATTTGCAGTTTCACTCCATAAAAAATAAGAAATCGCTATCCCATTTCGGCCCTTGGTAGTTTTTTAGAGAATCTTTTAAATCACATTTTAAAATAAATTTTGAAAAGCTTAAGGATATCCAATAAGATATTGTCATATAAGTCTATTTTAAATGTCTTCTCAACCATTCTATCTCTAAGAGTAGTTTAGTTTCTGATACCCCATCATAAAAAACAATAAATTTCATAACAGCTGATATCAACGCTTCAATTTTTGTCAAAAATGAACAGTCTAGTCTAGTTCGGAGTACGGTCGAAGCACACCAACATCTCCGTTTGCGGTTTGATGTAAGTACTTCATCTGGTACCAACTCATCAACTATTAATTTCTTACAACAAATTTATCTTTCTATTGGAATTTAGTTGTTCTTCAGAACTATTGATTCTTCAAATCAGCCAGATCTATTGCGTCTTTGAAATTTCAATCCGTTTTTCTGCAATGTAAAGCCGAGAGCACGAACAAACAACAAATGCATCCCTTTGGTTGCTGTTTGGTGTCAACCCAAAACGGGTGATACCCAGACGGACTACCCTCTCCGTCCTCCCCTATAGCTACGCCACTGCCTTCGATCCTTTCAGAGTTAACAAAATCTTCCCACAACAACAAAAATTACTTTCTCCAAAAACTACAACTACGAATAATCACTTGGAGCTTGCGAAATTAGAACCTGCATACAGATTGCAATTGGAATGTAGAATTATTAAATAGTATTACGAAGATCAAAGGAAACGAACAATATAATAACTATCATTAGGAGGAAACGGATTTATCTGTTCAGAATTAAAAAAAAAAAATGCACCAAATTGTTTCACGTAAAAGTAATTACTGCAGTATCTAGAAACATGCTTATTTGAAAACGAAAGCTCAACATAGCAAGAGAAAGTTCCTTTCTTCTTTCAAAGGAATACATTATGTGTTTGTTGTCCTTATTTATAAAAGACTTTAGTTAATCCCTGGGGCGCAGTAGAAAAAAAAAAAACTTTTTCATTTGAGATTCGTGGCATCAAGAAACTAAGGAAAAGGATCCACCGAAAATTGGATTTCAATGACTTTTTTATTTGTTTGAAGGAAATAAAGTGTAAGCGTAACTGAACTTTCTCGTTTTCTATAAGATTTTGGAAAATCTAATTTTTCGTTTTTTTTTCTTCTAGCTTAGCCTTGGCTTAATTAGTCTTGAAATACTATGTTTTTGTTAATAACAATAAAACACTTTAAGTGATCCACAACAAACGACGATGGAGACGTTTGAGATAAAAAAAATTTAATTAATGAATCTTATTGATTAGCATTTTACGTACAGTTGGTAAAAATTAATTGGCAGCATAATTCCACCAATCATCTATTATTATTCCAGCTTCGGTTTGTTGACTATAGAAAGAGAAATAAAAACAAGTGCTCCATTAAAGGAACTTTCACAGTCTTTCGCTCAAATTCAATGGTTTTTCAATATTGCATAATATATCATCCACCATAGCCATTGAATGGATGATTTTTATTCATTTTTCATCGCCGTCGTGCTCCATAAAAGAAGCTTGATAAGATGTTTTCCTCTCCTCCTATGTCCTTCCTCGTTCTCTCCAAGTAGCCATAGTAATTTGCATGGCGCCGTTGTTGATGGAACAAACAATTCAGATGTCTTACGTCGCTCACTCTTGATTGTCAATTTATGCAAAAGTTTCCTTCGAATAGTTTAATCCAATATGTTGGAGTAAAGTTTTGTCTAAGCAATAGAATACCAATTTAAAGTAAGAGAATATATTTTTGAGTTTAAGATTGAAATATGTTTTTGTGGTAAAACTAAGTTCTAGGAAAACTTTCATAGATAATATAAGAAAGTTTTCATTCAAATATAAGGGAATTTTCATAAAGTAGTGTCGTTATAATTTTATCTAAATTGTTTGGATCATTCCGAGTCATGGAAGCTTATAACTACATTAAAGTTACTACAAGCAATTGTATTTTTGAAAAATCCATATTTTAATAACAAAATGAATCTATCGTCTTTTCTTTCTATTACTGTTTACATAAGTAGAGTGGAGTAACTTAAGCAAATTATCTCGCAACCGTGCGAAACTGCTCCTGTTTGAATGATTTTTTTTTTTCTCAAATATCGTTATTAAAACAAATTTAAAGGTTCAGGTTATAAATTGCCGCTCTCATTGGATTCTTTTAAACTTAACAATAGGATTTTTGTGATAAAACATTTTTTTTCCCAGGACTGTTTAAGGAAAACAACTAGTAAAAATACAGATCTATTTTCATTCGTTCGGATGTGAGGGGAAATTATCTCAAAAGTAATGAAACTTAATTTTCATTAAATTAATCACATTTCACAACATTTTTGTACAGAAGAGTGATAATTAAAGAATCTGATATGTTATACTACTAAAGTTGAAAATGTTAACATGATGGTATTCGTAACATAAGGAAAAATAGAATGCCGTCGAATTAAATGTGGTGAAATTTTCACGTGGAATTACCCTTTTTTTGTCTAGAAATAATGGCCTCTTACAGTTCGTTTTGACATAAAGTACCGAAGACAAACACCACAGTTAAGACTGGATCAACATATAAGTTTAAACAATTCTCCTTAGATATGAGCACTCAAAATTAATATTTAGTGATCGCCTTCAGCGTGCACGTACACTTCAGTTCTTTTTTTCAAATGTCTTTAACTCAGCAGCATATTAAGCTGTTTTAACGCGGTAAAAAGCAAATGACCCTGAATTCAATTAACTACTGGATCTATTGGAAATTTAATTTGCTACAACTTATTTTGTTAACATTTTTCCTGTAACTGTAACCATTTATGTAATAACAACGAAAAACCAAAATAAATATGACAAAATTGGCTTTAGAGGAGTGTATACTGTCTCATACAGTAACGTGGCCATAGAAATTTTTGTAGCGTAGAAGAATTCGCTAATTACCGTCTTGAAATAGAATACACCGCTAAAAAAATATGAAATACTTTTACGCGCTGAGGGCGAGTACTAAATATTAATTTTGGGGGAATTTTTTTTTAGTATTTCCAACAGAATTTTGCATATGGATTGGAAACAAAACAGTCAAATAAAAAAGGAACCCTTATAAACATTTATTTTACTATAAAAAAAATAATAATTTATTTACACTTCTCTTCTTTTAAAGATGAAAATCAAAAAAGTTACAGCTTATTGAGCTGTAACTTTTTTTAAAAGGCATGTTTTTAAGAACGCATGTAACCCAAAATGTAGACATGTCTATTTCAGTTAACACGGCAGATAATAATATGTTTATCAAACCGATAAACTAAGCTATTAAGCAAATACATATACAATTTATTATTCTTGGAAGTACACTGGTACTAGTCGCACTAGTATTACAAGACTGTTACTACTCAAAATTCGTCTTTGTTCAGAATCAACGAAAAACTTATTATTAACTTCTTGTTACAGATATAAAAAAAAAACTATTATTTGATGTGTTAAAGGTATTAAATTAATGATATTTTCTCTTTTTAAGTTGCTACTATATTGCACTGAAAAAGTTTTCAGAAAAATTTTGTATTTGATGTTATGTTGTAATAGTTGACAAACTTCGAGTTACTAATTACAATTTTAAAATAAGTTTTTCTGTGTAACTTTTTGGGTTAAGCTTTTTAGTTACCTCCAGCTAGTTAACACGACGAAGACTTGAGTCTTTGAGATAAAAATGTTTTTATGATTTTGTACACATGATGGACAAGACAAGGGATACAGAAACAGAGGTATAAATATCGGCACCGGATCACGAACGTCGGTATTAAATAAAACGAATAAAAAGTATCTTTTAATAAGAGAAAATAAATTATTTATAGTAGTTAGTCATTATGTAACAAAATAGGTTAATAAAGATTTTTAAAATAAAACCTATGTGTTAGCATTATTAATTAGTGCAACAATTTTACCACGGACGTAAAGACATTAATAGATAAAACCAGAAAATAAAAGACAAGGGGGCATATGCATAAAACTGAAGTAAATACTAACAGAAAAGAAGTTATAGTAAATACAAATATTACTAGTCAAATCTGAAACTTATAGTAATTACTTAATTTGGTATGCAAAAAAAATAGTTTGTACCAGTTAGTTAAAACTGGTTGTAAAGACTGGAATCATCCAAGTAAATACTATTAATTCTTCTCAAAGTGCTAGTATATACTAGATACCTTCATAATTATCTTCTATAATTTTCTTCTTTTGTAAACAGTTTTGGGTTTGCAATTATTAAGAGTATTAAAGTAGGATTATAAGATCATAAAAAAATTGATGGTTCGACAACATTCAGAATAGTATTCATCATACATCATCATATCGGAGTTTGCGAAATCAGTACTCTCAACTTTAAGAGTGGTTGAGACCACTCATAAGTCAATTTCCTTGGGTGAATGGCTTTATGAGCGCTCTTAACTCATAAGCGCTCGATAAATACGGCTCTCAAGTTTATGAACTTAGCCTGGCAATTCACAAACAACAATTATTTTAAACCATTCTCTTGCATAACAGTTTGCTTTAATATTGTTGAAGACATATCCTTTACAGATTTTATATCCCTCTGAGTAAAAGCGGGGCTTCTTTATCTCCACATGAGTAAAATCTTACTAGACATGATTAAAAACTACATACATACATATATCTAAACAGCCAATCCTGTTTAGCTGTCAATTGTTCTGCAAAGAGAAGATTTATCTACTATTATGTTTTGCTACATATTGTACAGTTCTGCCAACAGTACGTCTGATAGTCGCCCGTCAGCTTTACTACTGAAATTTTTAAAAAGTGTCCAAAAAAGGTGTCCGAGAAGAAAAAAAGTGCCCTATACAAATTTTTATTAAAACCCAACGACATTTAATTAAATTTTTGTATTAAGGCTTGCCCAAACCAAAGTGCGACAGTACGTCACGGCATGTGCGGCACGATTTTTATATGAAAAACGTTTTGCGCTTAATCGCATTTGGTGTGGGTACTCTTATATGACTCTGTGCAAATAAATTTTATACGTAAAACGAAAAAGGTTTTAAATTTTAACTTGTTATTCAGCTTTATTTTTATAAGAGTACCTACCTATGTTTGGAAAATAGTCTTTCAGCTTGCGCACTGATGAAACAAAAAAGAAAATTTAACTTAAAAATTATTATTCCCGGACATTCTTCGCTTTTCATAAGCTTTTTCAGATCGAATTTTGAAAAAAGCTGCCATATTTTTACTCGTAATAAATGCTGCAAACCGATTGCTTAGAAAATAAGTTTACGACTGTTCATGTTGGCATTTAACATGAGAAAGTTTTTACTAGTAAGAGTTGGTATTTAGAAAACTTGCAGTAAATACCAGAAAAAAAGTTCGTGCTCTATTTTTATGCATACCAATAAAATTATTTACTATACAAATTCATACAAAACTAGTAAATGCTTTTCTACTTATAGTAAATACTACTTTTTCGGCATTTACTATGTTTTTTATGCATATGGAAAGTAGTAAATACTATGAAAATTAACTAGTAAAAGCATTTACTACCGTTTATGCATACGGCTCAATGTTATTGAACCTCTACCCAACATCTCTCTAATGTAACGAGTGTTTTATTCATGACTATTGCACTGTTGAGGGGATAGAACAGCACCCTGGGCTGTTCCTTTATTGGCAAAATGCTTGAATCTTTATGTCATTAAGCATGGATACTATCCACTATTTAGTGAAGCCCTCTATGTCAAATTCAACGAGGGATTCTAGAATGGATTCACTTAAAAGCACCTTCTACGCCTTAGGAAGTAGCAAGAGTATACTCTTTGAAGTTGATTGTTTGCATATCTTCATGAAGGGCAGTTTATGTGGATTTGCCCTTATTTAAGCATTCTGTGAACTAGAAAGAGGATTTATTTCTAGGATACCCCTAATATGAGTATCTAGGATTCGCTCCAAATACTGCTAAAATGCAAATAATTTCTTTCGTCGTTGGAGCCATTATTACCATTCAAGGTAATAACTTGAATTATACACATTTTTTTTACATTTAAAAATTATATATATAATATTGCTGTAAGGGTTACTACCTTCAGCCAATCAGAAACAATGACTCTGATTGCCATCTCCACGATTTAATTGACTTGTGGGGAATTTAATCTGACGTTTGAATACAGTGCTATCTCAAAACCGGCATTTTTTAGATATAACAGTCTTGTATACTAGTGCGATATGTAAAAAAAGATTTTTGGAGAAGCAAATATCTTGGTGATTATGGTTACTGCCTTATTATTATATTATAGGTATACTTGAGTTTAAATTCGTTTACTCTGATCCAATATACTGAGATGTTAACTGCAAATATCGGGGATAATCATATAGTTCTCTTTTCACTGAACCTTTCGTATTCCCTGAACTTGTCGTATTCCCCTGACAACATATTTGCATATAGGTTTTCCATTTCCATAGTCAAAGTGATGAAAAAAGGACACTTTAATACGATATTTCTCATTGACAATATCGACTTTTTGTTTTGTTTTCTTTATTTTGGGTTTTTTGTTTTTTTACTATAGATCTTGTTTTGTTTTACACTACGTATAACCAAACTGCAATAGCAATTATATTTAAAAAAAAAAAGGTCTGAAAATGAAATTTCTATTCAATTCATCCAGAATTCAATTATAAACTGTAAATAAAAATCCATTAAAATTTAGTGCATATTTACAATTTTGTTAATAAATAAAACTTTGACCAAATGAAATTGCATAACATACATTAAAATAAAACAAAATTAAACAATGTTAAATTCATTTGAGATATTTCGAGACCAAACACAAAAATGAAAACCATTACACGCGAGTATGAAGGTACTTTATTTTTAATTAAAATGAAACTGTATTATTCAGTTGAAACTTCTATATACTTTGCTGACGAAAATAATTTCATCGTAAATTAATGTGTTTTTGTTGTCATACAAATGCAATGAATCATTACAAATAAAAATGTAATCATGCACTCTGAAATCAAGCGGGATTTTCAACAAAGAACAAATATCTTGCTACTTTTGACTGTTTCGCGAATTAAATGAATTATTGAAATCTAGTGGTGAAGTGGTATCCGTTTACTTATTTTATAGGTTTAGTGTTGATTTCGTGTCAAAAATAATTTCTGCAATGATGAAGAATTCAATAAAAAGGTTCTCCAGCCTGTGTGGCAATCTGTACCTACAGTGTGCACCTGTACACATTTCTACTGTTTAAGCGGGTGAATTAGGTGGTAGACGTTTCAACTGATTTTGTTTAAAATTTGTCAAAAGTTATTTTCTTATTCTGTTTTTGTATATGTCTCAATTAAAACCGTTGCTTCAAGATTGGATCATTTTGTTATGCCTTTTCGGTACATTCAACCCTATTAAGAAATTTGAAATGAAACGTATCGTGAGTAGTTTTAGTTTTCGACTTTCTCTGATTTGTTCAATTGACCATTTACAAGCAAACTTTTTTCCCTTTAAACTCTACTCACATTATCAAAAACTGATCAACAATAATAACGGCTTCATCACTTTCTTATTTTCCCTACTCTGTCAGTTATACCTTTAACACATGTCAGGAAAGCCTATTTTGTCAATTTGGATATCTTTCTTTTCCTGTGACGAATAAATTCCACGATGTTTGCTTTTTGGAATAGCGAATCACTTTCAAAACATCGTCAAACAAGGTACGTTCAGTGTTGAGATGGCCGTTGTCATAGATCTTGTGCGCTGGAAAAGTGTGGAGACAACGGATCTTAAAATGTGCCGGATGTTGGTGGGAATCGGCATGTAGGTAACGGTTGGTGTGTGTCTACCGTAAAAGTAGACCGTGTGTGTTAAGGAGCCGTTTTGTTTCCGCATCACTTTTACGTCTAAAAATGATATTGAGTCTTCATATCTGAAGACTGCTCAGACCTTTTTATTCAAAGTTCTCCATTCAAATGTCTGCAATTAACGGATCCAAGGGTAAAACCATTACCCATTCCAAAAAAATCTTTTTGCAGATAAAATTGGTCACTTAAACAAAAATATCCTGAAGACAGATAAATTTCAAGATCAACATATTGTTCTCGTTGATGTCAACGGTTGAGATAAGCTGATGGACGATAATGAGTACTTCATGTACCAGCACACTCGTACAAATTGCCTCAACATCAAAACTCAGCATAATTTCATCATCTTCGAGTCTTAGGTCTAGTTGGTTCACAGCGGGTTAAGTTTTTTACATAATTTTCGGAGATACTAGTTAAATGGCGCTAATCAACCAAAATCCGTTGATTAGCTTAATCCATGATTAACAACTCAAACTATGAATTCTCAGCAATACAAATTTACGTGGACATTTAACGATTTACAGTTTGCAAAAATCATGGATTAAAGTTAATCAAGGGTGAACAAATTGGCCCTTAAACCACAAAATCTTTTATATGATATTCGTTTGTTTGATTAAAACTACGTTTTTGATTATTTTTAAAAACATTTATCTAAATTGTAAAGTTAAAAAAGACGTTTAAATTTTCTGTAGTTTACATCCGAATTTTTTCAGGACTTTAATAACTTCTAGTCATATAATGTTGAATTTTATTTTTAACTATTAATTTGACTCAATTTATTACTCAATAATGTTATGCTTGAGCATTACCTAATAAAGCAATAATCTCAGATCCATTCATCTATAAAAGCACTACCACATTTATTTTTATTCGGTCTACCAACGTGAATCTCCATCTGCATTCATCTTACTCAAGGAAGAGGTTTTAAGATCCAAAAGAATTTGAAAACCAAAATGTTTATGTACATTCATTGTACATGTACAGAGCATATGAAATCATGCACAAGTAAGCTAAATCCATACTCCTCCCTTTTTTATATTTTATCTTGCCCAGGGCACTAGAATATTTTCTATTAGTATTCTTTCGCTTGTATAATATAAATTTGTTGGCGGTCCAATTCCAGTTCCAGCTGAACGTGATAAATTGTCCGAACCGAAATAATAAAATACGAGAATGTATCCCACACTGACCCATATGCACACTGCACAATGTAGGTATAATCACATCTAAACTCAAACATTAATTCCGGTCATCGTGTAGATAGTTACGATTTAAGTAAAATGTTCCTAACCGGAACCGTATAAAAGATTGTGTTACTTATGAAATGATATTTCTAGTGATAGTGTGACGGTCACGGTAGTGTTGCGTGATGTTTGTTTTTATGTCAAAACTGATGACTGCATGAAAGTGCATCCTGACAAAATGAAAATTTATATTTTACAATCTAATATTGAATTATCATGTAAGATTCAATTCCAAAACTTGAAGTTAGCTTAAATATACAAAAAAAAAAATCGGCCAGGTTGAAAAAAAAACTTACTCCTCATATGTACAACGTGTTGTTGGTTTTAGAAATAAGTACGAAGAAAAAGTGAAAGCAACCGAATAAACAACAAGATACTTGTATTGGGTGGTAAAAAGGGCTAGTGCATTCAATACACTTTGACAGGTGCGTGAAGTTAGCACCGCCATAACAAAAATTCGAAAATCTGACTATGCAGGAATTTGTTGCTAATTTGTTAACGCATTCTCGAATTTGTTGCTCCTACCCTTACTTCCCATATTCATGGCGGTGCTAACTTCACGTGAAGTTAGCACCGCCATCATCCAAAACTCAAAATTTCAAAAATATAAGTATGCAGGAATTTGTTGCTAATTTAATAATTAATTACAGAAAAAATATCGAACAGAATGCACACAAAAAGTGCATTCTGTTCGATATTTTTTCTAAAAATATATTAAACATTACCAAATTTTTCATTAAATTTTGTAACCTTAACGCATTCATTAAAAACATGTTTTCACTTAACGACCTCTGTGACAAAAAATTGACCAATATTTTATCTGCACAATTATAATCTTACAATTCAATGTTCAATTTGTTAATATTCTGCAAATAAAACTGAAGTTACAATTTTTAATATGCAAAGAAATTAACTTTTCATGTATTTTGTTTTTTAATTTTCTCTCTAAAATCTGTAAACATGCATTCATATGTTTAAAATTGCTTATCAAGGACACTTATACCAACAATACTGTAGTACATGTTTTTATGAAATTCAAAAATATTTCATAACTTTTTGTAAAAAGAAAACGATAACAATAATTGATTTTGCTTTGCATTCCGTTTTTCTCAATATATTTATTTATAATTGTATACAAATTACACCTAATATTTCAGCAAAATTTGGACACCTCAATCTTTAAAATCCGATAATAAACAAAAAAGTTACAAATTTTATAAGCGAAGCATGTCGAATCCATTTGTGAGTCAACGGTACCGTTCTCCACTAGTGGCTGATCGAGTTCCAACGACCAAAGCAGACAATTTTGTTTAATTCTGTTGAATTTCGATAAAACTCTTTTCAAGTTTGTGAAGCTTTTATAGAATATACAGTTATGTGTGATATACCAATTTAAAGGTAATTTGATAGCGATTCTCAGTAAGGTAGGTAGGTAGAGATGGCGGTCAAGCAAACCTTGTTTGTTTGACCCAATTGGCGCAGGATACGCCGTTTTGATACCAAAACTTATGAAACCTATGGGTGATAATTGGATTTATTTGAAATACATTTTTGATTGGTTTTAAAAAGGGAAAAACAAGTGTTAGGCAGTCCTAAATCCACTTTGTTGCATTTAGGAACGAGATCAAGTCTTTGATCTTTGATCCTGAGATGTTATCTATGACATTAAAGAATTCACTTCCCAAAGAGAGTGCTCTATTCCTAGCAAGGGCGGGACATTGACATAGGAAATGGAAGACCGTTTCTTTTTCTTGCTGGTCCAAGCAGCTGCGACAATAAGTATTGTGCGGTATACCCAACTTTGCTGCATGTTCCCCTATCGGCCAATGTCCTGTGCACACCGCAACGATTCTGCTAATGTCTTTTCTGGGTCTAGAGATTAGGTCATATGTTTTGGATTTATTATAGGTGGGCCAGATTTTTCTGGATATGACGCAGCTAGTCAAGTTGTGCCACCTATTGTTAGCTTTTGTTAGGTAATTTAAGAAGATATCGCCCTTCATGACTCCTATGGGAATGTTAACTATTATTCTCAGTAAAGTTGAATCATAATTTTATGTGGGTTGGGTAAATTGTCATTAAGCACCGCGTAAAAAAAAACATCTTTTTATTGTTATATCGGCTCACATACTACAGAAAATTGTGAAATTTTGTACAATAATGTATTTACCAAATATCTAATGGCTGTGAAAAATTTAAGTTAAAAATAAAATTCCGTTGGAAACGGGCAAAACACTTGGACTGAAAAAATATTAGTTCTGTTAATCCATCATTTAACCTTGCGCACAGAGGCAATGACAGTTTTATTTTCATGGATCGACAACAATGCATTTTTTCTTTGGTTGCTAATATTTCAATTCCAGTATAGCATGAGGCAAAAAAATCAAAATCAAATGGTTTATGATAATATTTTCTTTCAATAAAGTGCATTTTCTTTTGGTTCAAATATATCCTTACTGAAATGCAGCTAGTTAAAGACAGCTCTTTGTTTTAAAATAACACTTTTTTGTAATTAAATCGACAAAATCTAATATGGTATACATTGTTTTTACTAATTTAGTAGTTTTATTTTTTCCCAGTTAGGTAAAGTCATTTTTTTACTTTACTTTTTTTTTCTTAATTTTGTTGAAAATAACACATCTATTGGTGATTTAAATTAAATTTATTTTGAAGCCTTTAATATTCCTAACAAATTAAAAAAAAATTGCTCTTTACGACCAAGGAAAGTTTAAAATGCGAAATGAATTCCATGAATTCCATACAACAATGAAAACAAAACAAAAACAACAAACAAAAGGAATACTTTGTTAGTTTATGTGTGAATTAGACTTTTCTTAAAACATGAATTACCTAACACTCGTTGGTATTAAAGTATTCATTTTTTACTTGCCACAATATAAATTTTTTTCAAAATAATTAAAAAAAAGCTTTTTTTTTAACAAAGAACTGACTTGAACGGGCTGCGTTTTTGTATGGATGCATTTATATAAAAAGAAGTTGCACTTAAATCAAAGAATGAAGCATGCAAAAAAAACTGACAGTGCCTCTGCGCACATGGTTAAGCAGTTTTTCACGGCGCTTTAACTGAAGTATCTTGTTTTTACTGTTATTCATTGAAAAAAATATTTAAAAATCTAATTTCTTCACACATGTATAGACTAGACAACACATTAATTTAAAAGCTATTTTGACAAAATATTTTTCTGATTATTCCCTGATTTTTAAAATCAATAAAACCACCGTCATAAACTTTCAAAAAACTTTATTTTTTTTAAACCTAAAAAAAAAATGTTATGCAGCATTTTGAATATAATCCGTATCAAAAAAAAATAATTTTTTTTTTCATTATCTATCAATGTGCATAGTTAGTTTTTCAATAAAACATTAACTTTACCCACACAAACATCATTTTCAAAAGAGAAAATATTTGATTTTGGAAAAATAATTTTTGGCTTGAAAAGTTGATTTTTACATTTTTTTAGCCAAAGCTCATAATCATTTTAATTTGTCTATTTGATTAAATTTATTTCATTATTCTTACTCGTATACTTTTCGAGATACACAAATAGTTTTTTTTTGTCTTTTACCCCCATTTTACCCTATTTTCCCGGTGGAATTTCAAAAAATCCCGTTTTACCGAAATATTAAATGATACCACCTATCTTTTGGCGTATTTTTTTGTCTATCACTTATTGTTTAGAAAATTTATCAGTCAGATTATCAATAACAATGACCGACTTCTATAATTTAATAAATTTATTGTGTTGCACCTGCTTCCCGCTTCAAGCTTTTGTGTATAAGAGAAAATGACAAAATTAAAACTAGATGTTCCTTAATTTTCTAGACAAAATCCTTTGAATCAAATAGAAAATATTAAAATGAAAATGTTCATGTACTGAATCAAACACTAAAATCGGTAATTGAAATCATACAAACCTGGTTTAAGCTTTATTAACTGCAACGTTTGTTCAACATTAAGTCGATGGATTATTTTTCAATTTTTTTTTTTTTTTTTTTAAACTAAAACATAAAATTTCATTCCGTTAAGGTTATTTTCTTTTGGAATGTTTATTTTTCTAATGTATAACTAGGCTTCCCGTCTCTACTTTGCTTCTTGTACATAGATACCTATTTCTGTACGCTGTGTTTTGTGTGCAATGCCTTAAGCCAGAGCAAATGAAAGACCATATGTCTACAACATAAATTGCACCCGGCTATCATACTATTTCTATACTGCTACTGCAACTGCACTTCCAGTGTTCATGGCTACTCCCATGTATAGAAAGGCACACAAGGCGCCTTTTTTTCAATTTCAAATTCGTTATTCGTTGAATTATGAACTTTCATAAACATTTTTGTTCTAACAAAAAAAGCAGAAAGAAAAAAAAATAACTGAAAAGAACCGTGATAACGACAGCCAAGCCACAACTGTCGACGAATTGCATTTACATAACATGCCTCCAAAAATATAGGCCATCGCCACCCCCACCTCCAACAAAAGAGTCTAAAAATATTTTTTATCCTCCGAATGCTTTCACATCAGAAACCTCACATAAAAGGAGTCGAGAGTCCAAATGCATAAATCGATTTCCACTGGTTATTTGATTCTATTTTGTTTCCGGTTTGTTGATAGTTGTTGTTTTTTTTTTATCCATTTTGTTTATACAGCTAAACAAAGATTTTTTTTATAGCGGAATGAATCCGTTGGTAATGTTAGGGGTGACTGGGTTGGGATTTATCTAGCTATGGCTTACTTATAAATTACTTTCGAGGATATCATATTTTTTTTCATTTTTTTAATCCACCAAAGGAAGACGCTATAAGTTTAATGGTTTGGGATACAAAATCTTTTGAGCTGGATTCAATGTTTTTGGATTTTATTTGAATTTTTTTTTGTCCTCTTCAGCGAAGTATGAAGATTGAAAAAAAAGTTAGTTTTTATTTTAATTTATTTTTGTTTCTTTTTCACGTGTCGAGGGAAATGAATACCCATTGGAAATCATTCTCAGACAAATACGGAGGCAATAAAATTAAAGAATTAATTTATTTCATAACGTGACTGAAATTGAAAGCTCAAAATTAAGGGAAGGAATATTTTTTGTTTTTATAAGAAGACAAATAAAAGCACAGTGTTGTGATAAAAAAAACTTGGGGTTAAAAGAGAGTAGATGCAGTTGTACTAAACCTAGAGTAAAAATTTCGTTCAGATATTTTAAGAAGATATTCAGCCCTATTTTAGAATCCGACAAATGTGTTGCGGCGGGATTCGTACTTATTTCAGCCATATTTTTTCCTGTAAAACAGGTTAGGTAGTGTGTTAATAGAAATGGTAAATTAGTTCCCCGTATTGATAATATAGTTCACCCGGCAAGTTCAAAATTGCTTTAAATGCGAATGCGAACCCTGTGAATCACGCTGACTCCCCGATATTAAAGTATTGCGAATTCTATAACAGGCAGGATTATTTTTTTAAATCCTGGGCCCCAATCACGTAAAATTTAAACTATCGTTTGATCGATCGTTTTGACGTCCGAGAAATCTTAAGTTGAAGTTAATGTGTTTGGCATTTTACACCATGCCATACATTTACTGGTTAAATAAAAAGGAATGGGATGTTTCGTCCCAAGTGTTAAAACATTTTTTGGAACATCTGATTTCACAATTTTGAAAAATCAGACTCACAACGGCAACAAAAATGAACATTTTCTTCGCATTTTTCGATGTGAATGTTATGAGAAAAATTGAAACAGGACACACCCTCCTATCGCAAGGGATCACACACCAACAGAAATCTACATGGTATTTCCCATCATCACCCGTCAAAATAAAGATCTGTTGTCTCGAAACTAAAGGGTTTTCCAATAAGAGGTGTTATTTTGAATAGCCCGCTATTTCGGTAGCTGTCACTTTTGAAGCTGTCATTTTTTGACATTTAAGTAGAAACTACGCTATTAATAAAAATGGAACGATACACGCTTCAACAACGCATTGAAATTATTAAAATTCACTATAAAAATGGTGAAAATTTGGCAGAGACGGTTCGTAAAACTAAAACATTTTTGGGTCGTCGTGAAGCACCTTGTCGGACCGCAATACAGAAATTGGTGGACAAATTCGAGCTGTTGGGACAAGTTAGTGATGTGAAGAATAAGACCCGTGCACGTCGCTCAAGAACAACTGAGAATATTGCTGTTGTAGCCCAAAGTGTTGAAGAAAACCCAGGTTTGTCCATTCCTCGTCGTTCTTTGGAATTAGGCATTCCACAAACGTCATTACACCGTATTTTGCATAAAGACTTGGGTTTTAAGGCTCAAATGGATTGCGCTATTGAGAGATGATTAATGATTTTTTATGGCCTGAATTGGATGGTATTGATCTGGACAACGTTTACTTTCAACAAGACGGCGCTACGTGCCACACAAGCAATGAAACCATCGATCTTTTACGGGAAAAGTTTCCGGACCGTGTTATCTCTCGAAGAGGTGATCACAATTGGCCACCGAGATCTTGTGATTTAACACCTTGCGACTTCTTCCTTTGGGGCCACGTGAAAGATAAGGTCTACGCCAACAGCCCAGCGTCGATTCAAGACCTCAAAGATGAAATTTGTGAGGCTCTCGAGGACATAGGGCAGCCACTTTGCGATTTGGTTATGGAAAATTTCATGAAAAGGATATGGTCCTGTAAGCGTGGTCTTGGTGGCCATTTGGCTGATGTTGTGTTCCATTATTAACGGCATACCTCTTTATAATGAAATAAACATCCGATCATTTATCTCCAAAAATGCCATTTTTCTTTGAATATCAAAATAACACCTCTTATTGGAAAAACCTTTACTTAAGCGATTATCTTCAATCTTGGTAGTTAAGGGTTTTTGGTGATTCTCTTTTCTGATTTTCTCGTAAGCGACTCCACGGATTCCGATGACAATTTTTGCACAAGAAATTCTCAACAATTTTCAATTTATTTCGTATCAAAATTTTGAAAAAATTTCTACATATTAAGAATTTTAAAAAAAGTTTCAAAATGTTTTTTTTTCAAAAATTAATTTTTCGAAAACGCGTGAATGATTTTTTTAAGTTTTGATTTTAGATGTCCATTAATATTTTCTTAAAATTGGCATTCAAACTTTTTTTTTAAGCAAAGCTTTATAATTTTTGTGTATACAAAATTATTTTTTTAAAAACGGCTCCAACGATTTTCAATCTTTTTTTCTAAAAATTAATAGCATACTTAGTTTTGAGATCAAAATAATTTAAGAAGTTATTTAAGTCATTTAAGTAATAAATTTTATGTTTATTATCTAATTTCTTATAAAATGAAAAACTTTATATATGAAGCATTAGCATCCACGTGCAATCCAGTCGTGCATTTTATTTTTTATTATTTTGATTATTGAATCGGATTGATTAAAATGGAATAAATTTTAAAGAAAGTGAGATTTGTGGTGAATAGATAAGTTGAAATTTATTTATCATTTAGGTTTTATAAGCACACAATCTCGGAACGCAAATAACTTGTTGCGGTATCGTCAGGATGATATTATAGCCGAGCTATGCTAGCGAGCCAGCTGATTCTTTTGGCTCTTTAAAAATCGAAAATTTAAGAGTTTTCATTTAGGGTATCCGCCCATTTTCTATTTCCCATTGCCTATAATATGATAAAATGCCTATATGCACTTCTAAGCATCGTAGAAACTTATAATTTGACAGATAGATACACAAATTTAAGATTTTCCAATATCAGGGTGTGGTGTCCTCCAGAATTATCATTTCGCTGTTGAAAATTTAAAACTTTACACAGGTTAAGTCAACAGCAAAGAAATGAAATCAAAACAAAAACACAAGTGTTAAAAAAAAGCCAAGTTCTCCTATAAATAAAACTGTATCCATTTAGTCTTGCGCAAAAAGGTGTGATATATAAAAGGATACCAAGTTCGTAGTTCCCTTAATATTAATTTTTTTTTTGCTTATCAAGTTTTCAAACATCTTTGCAAATGTATGGAAAAATTGACAAACCAAAAATACGAAATTTAAGGGAACTACGAACTCTGTAGTTATCCTTTTATATATCAAATACCTTTTTGTACAAAACTTAATGGTTTGGATACAGTTTTATTTATATGTAGGCTTTCTTTTTACACTTGTGTTTTTGTCGTTATTTAAGTTACCCTAAATATTGCAAAATCTAAAGAATTTAATACTAATTTAGTATTTTTCCAAAATGGTGACCAAACGCCAAATAAGATTTGTTAGGGGTTTAGATTAAAAATGCGTTTAAAATTAAAAAAAAAACGCAACAAACTGAATAAAACTTCTCTTTCCATAATAAGTTGCATTTTAAATAACATTTAAATTCATCCATAGCTAAGTATAATTCTTAAAAGGCATTAAAAACGTAATGACACTCTGTCTTGAAAACTTATAATATCAATCTTTAAAACGCTTCTTGCAATAAATTTCAAGAAAAGTTCCCTACAGTACTGTATAATTTCCAAAAAGAGTCAAAATAAGTCAACAAAGTGTGAGAGGATATACAGGGAAGGTAAAAATGTTTTCAAGCTATCGTAGGGTAATAAAATAATAGAGTAATTGCTGGAAGGTAATTTCTTGACAATGTTAGCATAAATAAACAATCTCAGATTTTTGGTTATACAAATTGAAGTTGTTTGACGGGAGACACCTTAATATATTCAACGCCTATATAGAAAACGAACATAATGTATAAAATTTAGATAAACATACCCAAAGGCTCAGGCGTAATGGGAGTTTAAAATTGATTAATTTCGCAGAAAAAATAAATGTGAAAAAGTAGAAATTTAATGTTAAAGAAAATTTTATATTTTTTTTTTTTCAATGAAAGAAAAAGAAACAGGGGTTTTAACATGTAACTTTTTTGGAGACTATTGCAAGCCACATTAAACATGACTTATTTTTACCTCATAGCTTATTGTAAACCTATAGAATAAAAATTGTTTGTCTTACTATGAATAATATATTTTTGTTTTGTTACAATTATTTTATAATTTGTTGAAAGGGAAGCAGGGAGGTATAAGAGCCCCCACAGTACTTAAAAACAGTAAGACTTGTTACACTTGTGTTGTGAAATACCCAAAACTAAACCTAGAATTTTATTAATCATTAGCAGCAATAAAATAAACTAACGGTACTGCATGGAGTCAAAATCACTGCTTTGCAAGACATGTGAAAAAAGAAGGATTAATGAAAATTCAAACGTAATAAACGATTTCAATTAGGATAATTATTACTTTTCCGTACGCGTAGTCTATATAGAATAAGTATTAAGTATAGCGATTGTCACAAACATTTTTTTCAGAATTAGTCTATTTTATCATAAATTATCATGAAACGTCAATAAAACACGTTTTCGACACATTTGTATGTGCATGAGCCGCCGCTTCACAGTGTGTTGCTTTTTAAGAGTTTTAGCCACAAAATTAATTTCCGTGGCTTTTTCTTAACGAAAATTGACGAAATTTTGTAGATTTAGAGATTTTATGGAAAATACAAAAATTTTTCCAACTTTTTAATTTACAAAATTGGAGCTCCAATATGGCGGTCATTTAAAAAGATAAACTTAAAACAAATCATTCTCAATGCTAAAATTTTGGCTGAATTTATGCAAAGTAGGTCCTTGAATACTGACTGCAAAATAACAAGTAGTAACAAGTAATAACAAAGAAAAAAAAAATTAACGAGTTCACAAAAACAAGACCATTTTAGCCTGCAATATACACACACTTTAGCGTATGCCTTAGAGCTATTTTTCGAACTATTATTTTGATTTTTCGTTCGTCACAAGTAATTTCGAGATCTTACTAATTCATAAAAAAACATAAAATACATTTCTTAAAATGACAAACAACTTCTTAAACTGTTTTGAGCTAACACCTTAGTATGTCAGAAAAATTTTTAGAAAAAAAAAATTGAAAATCATTTCATCCGTTTAAAAAATATACTCAAACATCGTTTAAAAAAATAATTGTATGCAATTTTCAAAAATATATTAACTTAACCAAAATTTTCATCGAGTCGTTGAGTCGTTTACAAACAAATTAAAAAAAAAATTATGACGGATATGGTTATAGAACACATACAAATTTTAATCAAAATCGTTAGTCGATTTTTCAAAAGAATCATTTTCCTACCATTAATTTTGATCCAAAAAAGAAATTCGAGTTCCTATCTAGGGAATCACCTAAAACTTTTAACTTCCAAGATTGAAAAAAATCGCTTCAGTGACATACATATGCTGTAACTCAAGATAGAGACAGACAAACAGAATAGCTCATGTTTGATTTTTATCTCGAGTTCTATTTTTTTTACAATACTAAACTTGTCGCATAGTACCCACATAGTAAAAAGATATTATAATTCGGTACAAATATTCTTTTTGAATTTTGTCAGCCTGTGTTATAGGAGCCTTACCTCTAAGACAAAATAAAACTCTACAAATTTAAGGTTTATTATGCTCCACATTAAATAGTTTTATTGTTTGTTATAAAATAAAATGCACGACTGGATCACACGTACTTGCTCTTTGGGTTAAAGTTGCTATAGACGTTAAAGCCTCGTATATAAATTTTATAAAATTATATAACTATGTTAGAAATTAACAATATATAGGGTTTTGCTTGAGTTATATACTTTTACAAGAAAAGTGGAATATGTGTGAAAAGAATAAAATTAATTTGAACTTTTTAATTTTTTTTTTAGTTTTTTTAATTAATACATATGTTTTTTATATAAAATATCTGTGCAAAAGTTTTAGTCAAAATCGCTTTAACCGCTTATGAGATATTCAAAAAAAAAATTGACAAAAAAAAACGGCAACGCTATATCTCCGATGTTCGAGTTTTTTGAGAAAAACTAAAAATGCAGTTTTGCTGTAATCACTGAACATAATTCAAAAACAAATTTTTAACAAAATCGTTAGAGCCGTTTTCGAGAAATACAATAACTCTAAACCGTTATATGGGAGGTATTCGTTCTAGACGAGATATTCAAAAACAAAAAAAAATTTACATTCGAAATTATCTAAAAGTCATTTGTACCAAATTTGAAGAAAATCCGTTCACGCAATTGGCCAGTGGAGAAATGTACAGATGGAAGTACAGACGCACAGACCGACAGACGGCATGATGAAAACCACTTTTTTGGACTTCTCCATCATCGTAATGTTGGTTTTGATTAAACCTAAAATTTTTTTTGACACGAAACCAAAACTTGCCCTATAGAGCTAGCAAAAAATACTTACTACACCATTTTCACAATCTTCAAGAAAATCATACAAAAACCTCCAACAACTTTTTCAATTGCAAGCTATTTAAATCTAGATATCATAAACCAATGAGCCCTAAATAATTGTACCTACTCTTGAACTTCTCGGTTAAATGTTTTTTCAGCATTTTCACACGTACTTACCAAGGCATAAACCTATAAACTCTTTAAATTGTTTTTATTTTGTTTTTATCTCTACGCTTCAAGGTATCCCTCAAGTTTCAATTTATTTCATCTTATAAAAGACAGGTGTCTTGTGTTTTGTTAACAGCTCCAGGGAATAAAAAACTAATTCCATTAGACAAACACACCAAGAAACATAGAAACTTACACAAATGCATATAAAGTACGAAATAAAGCAAACAAAAATAACTTCAGGATATCTTTTCAAGACAAGTCTTATTGGCTTTATTATACAAAAGTAGTCAAGCACTTAAAAAAAAAAAAAAAAACTAACGCTTTTACTTTATTTGATATTTTTGGCTTCAGTGAAGTCATGTAATGGATGCCAGTCAAATAGTTTAATTTTAAAACAACCAAAAAATAACTACACGAAAGAGAAGATATTGATAAATTTAATAAAACCTCACTTTAGAGTGTGAGTCAATAATTCATACAGCACAGAAATAAAATAAAAATTCATGTTTTTTGTAAAGGTATCATTCAGTTAAACTTCTTACGTCTGCAAAGTGAAAAAAAACGCTCATACGCCGGCGGCGACCTCTCGCTTTCGAAGCGAGTATCTTGTCAATCCGCTCTTTGAGTTAGGAACCACTGTCTAAACAAACTCTAAAAAATCACTTTTTTTAACTAGAATCTTCTTTGTTGAGTTTTTTCTTGTGATGTTTTTTTTTCAATTTTTTTGTTTTCTTATCGAATTTACTGTATAAGCCTGAAAGCTGATTTTCTTAACTTACATAGAGCACATTTAAAATAATTTATCGATTACACTTCATTCAAATCATTTAAAATTTTAATGAATTTGAAGGTCACTATGGCGTATGAGCGTTTTTTTCTTCTTTTTTTTTTCTTGTAGACGTTAAAAGTTTAACTGAGTTAAACCTTTACAAATAACATGAATTTTTATTTGATTTGTGTGCTGTATGAATTATTGATTCACACTCTTAAGTGAGGTTTTATTGAATTTTACAATTTCTTCTCTTTCTTGTAGTTATTTTTTGGTTGTTTTAAATTAATTAAACTAAACATTAACTAATTAAACAGTCAACCCAGATGAGGCCCCAAAGATAACTATGATACTTTATTTTTACTTGCGATATACATAGGTACTATTATCAAGTTATGCATTCGTACAAAAAAAAAGTTTAAAAAAGAATCAAAGATGATAGAGAATTAGAAAAAGGTGGGTCCGACAATTCTGTCTGTCTGTCTGTCCATCTGTCTGTCTGTATATATCAGAAGCTACAGCCTGAGATAAGTCGATTTACTTTAAACTTGGTATGTGGCGTTCTTTGAAGACTATCCCCAGACGTTTTTTGAAATATTTTTTTTTAACATAAATAACGGTACCTGTCATATACCAGTTTTAGAAAAACTATTTTTTCTCAAAAATGGTTCTTCCATTTCGATTTGATTTTTGATTTTTTTGGATAACGTATATCTTTAAATGAAAACGATTTTTCTCAAATTCTGATTTTCTCTTCATGATTCAATCAATTTTTAGCCAGTTTTTTTTTGCATGAAAGCTTTCAAGTTGCCGTAATAATGTTAAATAAAAAAATTTCGAAAATTATTTTTTTTTGGATTTAAAAAAAAAAAATTAAATTATTTTTATGGATTAAGAAAAAAAAACTGAAATTTTTTTTTTTTTTGAAATATCATTTTTCGAAAACTATTTAACAATTTTTTCAAAATTAAGTTTTTGGATGTTGATAAATTATATCATAAAAATGGCATACCAATTTTTTTTTATGAAAGTCCTTGCAAAATTTTATATAGAAAAAATAGTTTTTTTTTAACAAAACGGCTCTAACGGTTTTCAATATTTTTTTCCAAAAATGTATCATTATAGAAGAAATCAATTTGCATACTTCGTTTTTAGATTAAATTCATTTAAGAAGTTTTTTAGTCATCTGAAAATCGAATTTTATGCTTTTTTATTTTTTTTTTTTTTCTAAAACAGCATTTACGACTGTTCGTCCAGCTGTACACATTCCCTCTGCCCCAACGCGTGGACGGATTTTCTCAAAATTTGTTACAGATGATTTTAACGTAACTTTCAAATCAGCTTTATTTTGTTTTTGAATATCTCGTCTAGAACGAATACCTCCAATATAACGGTTTTGAGTTAGTAAAGTTTTTTTCGAAAACGGCTGGGAATGTTGTGTTTTAAGTGATTGCTACAAAACTGCATTCTTAGTTTTTCCAAATAAACGAATAACGTTGCAGTTTTTTTTTTGCAAAAATGGTTTTTTTATTTTTTTGTGAATATCTCGTAAACGGTTCAAGTGATTTTGATTAAAACTTGTGCAAAGATATTTCATACATATAACCTCAAACAATCTTATTAAATTTTCAAAAAAAAAATAAAATATGCTTTATAATTAAGAAAAAAAAATTAGTTTTATTCTTTTCGGTCATGTTTTATTATTTTTGTATATAAATACATAACTCACATTTCTAACATAATTATTTATTTTTTAAACTTTATATCAGAGGCTTGCTATGGACAGCAACTTTGACCCAAAGAGCAAGTACGTGCGACCCAATCCTACATTTTTTCGGTATGCGTATGAAAAATCAACACCCAAATTTTCGATGGATATACCCTAATCCCATTCTTTGCAGCGGGCCCATTTTGCATTTTGCCACCCGGGCCTTTTACTCCCAGTCCAACCCAGCATCCATTACATGACTTTACTGAAGCCAAAACTATCAAATAAAGTAAAAGCGTAAGGTTTTTTTTATTTTAATAAAGTAAGTAGTCACTTTACTATAATAAAGCCAATAAGACTTGTCTTAAATAGATATCCTGAAGTTATTTTATAATAAGCAAAATAAAAGAGCGAATCGTTTGTGTCAAACGTTTTTCGTTTGTTGGATAGAAATTTTTCGACTTCAACTTCGTTTGGAGCAAACTCTTAAATTCGTTTCGTTGAAAAAATTTATGCGAACGAATGAATAAAAAAAAATGATTAAGAAAATTTGTTTCCTGTAGTCAATAATTGCTGTAAATGAATTGTATATTTACACCAAAAGTGAAATTCTTTGCAACAAACTACTTTCTGCAAACAATAGAATTGTCTAGTGAACGAAAAGGTGTTTAGATGTGGGGAGCATTTTCGTTTGTTTTTTTTTTCCAATATGTTTTCTGTAATAGAATTGCAATTTGGATCAAATGTTATACAGTTGCTACGAATGAAAAACTTTTGTGGGGATTGTATTATCTTTCCAGCAAATGATTTTCATTCAATTCAAAGGATAATCATTAGCCGCAAACGAAAATAAAAATATTATTTCTCTGAGTGTAAATACCCCAAAATCATTTTATTTCTTGTACAATAAAATTCAAAAGAACATGTGCAATACAGAAAATCTCTTGTATCCCAGATGGAATCTAAAGTGGCTTTACTTTATAACTTTTTTACCATTGATTAAAATTTCAGGTTTTCTTCACCAAGTGCATAATTATTTCGCTAATTGTCCGAGTTGATTACAAATTTCAAACAGTTACTTTAGTAATAACTTTTCAAATTATTCTTTTTATCAGCGAAATATAATTTTTTTTACAATCCAACAACAAAATATTTACAAACAAATATCTCTTTTACTGCACAGTAGCCACATTTTGTTCATCTTTGATTTTTATCAAGGCTCTTTACTTGAAACTTTTTTCCAACTTTGGTGCTTGATTCTTTTCCGACATCTGACAATTTGTAGGACGTAAAAAGATAACCCACTCTTTGTTGTTCTTTTCAATTCGTTGTCATATCTCCATGTAATCCGAACAATAAAACAAAAAAAAAAAACAACGATGACGATGGATAAAAACTTTTCATTATAACTTACTTGGAGAAAAATCTGGAACTGAGTTTCCCAATCTCTGTCATTTGACCCAAAAAAAAAATGAAATAAAAACTATTCGTTTTATAGCGAACAAAGTGAGATGTGAATCAATTTCAATTTTCTGCTTAGATAAATAATTTTTGTTGTTCCACTCTCGGTTCTCAAACTTTTAAAACCATTGAAGCTGTATAAAAGTTTGAAACACTTTTTTTTTTTAATTTATCCTTAAAAATGAAAAAAAAAAATATGTACGTCATCGTTATGCTCTAGAAAGTAGTATTTCCGTTGGTATTAATTATATTTAAAAGTCGTGCCCAGATTCATTAAACTCTTACGTGCCTACACTTATTTAAATTGTGTGCCTACCAAAGTTACTAAACATAATGTGTACCTACAGGTTTGAAACAATAAGTACAAAAGGATGTTGTAAGCTGGAGTCAGAAAAATAAAAGTTTTGAAAGTAATTACTTTCACTGGAAAGGTGAGTACCGTGGAATTTATTTTCCCGGTCTTATTTTATTTGAATGTAATTAATTTAGCGTATATGGTAATTACTTTGGAAATGCAGAAAGCCATTTATAAATTTTGTGTAAGCATACAAACATTTTAAAACGAAAATCTTAAAAAACACCCCTAATAAATTTGTTTGTATTGTCAGTACATTATACAGTGTATGAAATATCTGAGAATAAATCTGTCGGATTAATCAATGTATACGCTTTGAGTATGAATATATTCTGAAGAAACATAATGACGGCTTAAGTGATTTTGTAAGATTTGAATCTCAAAGGATAAAAAGGAATTACATCGACATAAGCTAAAGCTCTTCAAATATTCATCATATCATTAATCAAGTAAACAAAGGAAAGATTAAGAGGTTAAGGTTTAGGTGTCGGTTGCAAGTGAAGATTGAAAGCTTGTATCTAACTTAATACATATATATTTCACGTTAAACGTTATTTATTTAAATTATAAAAAAAAATAACAAAAAGCAAACAAAATTTATCAGCACCTTCATGTGCTGCCACTAAATAACCGAAAGGTTAACTAAAATGTTGGGTTGGGTTCATAGAATCCAGGACTGTGCACATAAACATGAGTAAATCTCTTCAAAAAAAGGCAAAAGATAAGATATTGTTCTGAAGAGCCAGATCTGAATGTCTTCCCCAGCCTTTACAAGCTGACCATTAGAATAAATCATATTGTGAATAAACCCAGAATAGTAAAGAAAAAATTATAAATAATTTAGTTTTTGAGTGGAGCGATTGAATAATTTCAATTTAAAAATTCAAGTGACCTGTATGCCAAAACTAGTTTCGCCCAGATAAAACAGTGGGCTCATCAGTTATAAGTTGTTGACAATGAGCTCGTCAATTAGATGTTGTATTAGAACAACATCTAACTGACGAGCTCATTGTTGTACCTGTACGAAACGCATTTTTGAGTAGAGGTCACTTTAACTTTTAAATGGAACTTATTCAATCGGTCAATTTAAAAACGAAATATTTTTGTTTTATTTCGTCTTTATAATTGTATCAATCAGATCACGTGTCTTACAACATCCATTTCTAGGTGTCTGAATATATTCAAATTCTTATAGAATATTAAAATTCACAGTTGATAAATGTGTATTAGAAAGGGTACAACAACATCATATTGACGAACCCATCACTGTTGTTCCTGGACGAAACGTCAATTGAACTTTAAAATTGAAGCCCAGAATAGTTTTTCACACAGGGAGAACTGATAAATAAACGTATAAGCACGTGGAATGTAGTGCGTACATCACAATCACAACCTAAGGCAGTGTAGCTTCTTGAATACTAGATAATATGAAAGCCGATGTGAGAACCCTCCAGTGAAATGGAGTTTATCGAAAGGCTGAAAGCTTTAGGATTGCAACATTATTTACTTGTGAAAATGCCAACTCGATGGAGAGAACCCGGTACACTTACACCCAGAAAAAAAGGAGAGTGAACAAATGTACTGTACATGCGTGATGCTGGTGTTTTCTATTTCTCATATATGCATAAAATATATGCTTAACTAAAAGACCTCTGTAGCAATGTTGTGAAAAGTAATGGTCTTATATTTGTATACCTAAATTATAAAACACAGTAAATACTTAAAAAACTGATCTTTCATTGCTTAAGATTTTAATTACTGAAAGAAGCATGAATATTTTGAGTTTTTTTTTAATTTTTACCAATGTTGCGTTCGGCACTCAAAGTTGAAAAATTGGATTTAGTATTGGATTAACATAACTAGTAACTCAGGAAATAATATTACAACAACCAGATTTGACGCAAGGTCTCCTACCTTCGACACCACATCGTTAATGGACTAATTAGTAGAGTAACAGTTATCGGGTGAAGACTAAAAAATAAATAAATAAAATGCACGACTGAATCGCACATACTTGCTCTTTGGGTTAAAGTTTCTATAAACGTTAAGGACTCTTATATAAAGTTTTTAAAAATAAATAACTATGTTAGAAAATATAAGGTTTAGATTGAGTTATCTATTTTTACAAGAAAAGTGGAATATGTGTAAAAAGAATAAAACTAATTTTAACTTTTTATTTTTTTTTTTAGGTTTTTTATTAAAACATTATTTTTTTAACATATATAGATTCTTTAAGGTTATATGAAATATCTGTGCAAAAGTTTTAGTCAAAATCGCTTTAACTGCTTATGAGATATTCACAAAAAACAAAATAAAAAAAATAGCAAACAAAAAAAACGGCAACGCTGTTTCTCCGATGTTCGAGTTCTTTTAGAAAAACTAAAAATGCAGTTTTGTTATAATCACTGAACAAAATATGTACATACACAAATTTTTAACAAAATCGTTAAAGCCGTTTTCAAGAAAAACCCAATAACTCAAAACCGTTATATGGAAGGTATTCGTTCTAGACGAGATATCCAAAAACAAAAAAAAAAACAACTTTCGAAATTACGTAAAAATCATCTGTACAAAATTTGAAGAAAATCCGTACAAGCGTATGGGCAGTGGAGAAGTGTACAGATGGACGCATAAACGTACAGACGCACAGACCGACAGCATAACGAAAACCACTTTTTCGGACTTCTCAATCATCTTAATGTTGGTTTTGATTAAAACTTAAATTTTTTTTGACACGAAACCAATACTTGCCCTATAGAGCAAGTAAAAAGCATAAAATTCGATTTTCAAATGACAGATGAATTTAACCTGAAAACAAAGTATGCAGTTTGATTTCTCCATTAATGATGCATTTAGCGCCGTTTTTTTTAAACTATTTTTTCCATATAAAATTTTGCAGGGACTTTTATACGAAAAAATTGGTACTCCATTAAGATAGTATTAATCAACATCTAAAAATTTAATTTTGAAAAAAAAAAAAATATTGAGTAGTTTTTGGAAAAATGATTTTTCAAAAAAAAAATTTCAACTATTTTTCAAAAATCCAAAAAAATAATTTTCTAAATTGTTTTTACTAAAAACTATTACGGCAGCTTAAAAGCTTTTATGTAAAAATTGATTGATTTATGAAGGAGATAATCAGAATTTTAAGATACGGTTCTATGGCAGGTACCTTTAATAACGGTTTTTGAAAAAAATGGTTTTCATTTAAAGATAGACCTTATCAAAAATCGTAGGCACCGTTTTTAAGAAAAATGAGTTTTTCTAAAACCAGTATATGACAGGTACCGTTATTTTAGGTCAAAAAAGAAATTCAAAAAACGTCTGGGGATAGTCTCCAAAAAACGCCACATACCAAGTTTGAATTAAATCGACCCTTCCGTTTAGGCTGTGGTATCTGATACATATAGACAGACAATTGTCGCACCCAGTTTTTTCTCATTCTCTTAGAAGGTTTAATTTGAAGCAAGAACAAAGAATTAAGATAGACCTGAAAAATATTTTTGGTAAAAGGGTGTTCTTTGAGTGTTTTCTGACTGAAAAATGATACATCTATGAAACTTGGTAAATATGTTACATTTAACATAGAAACCAAGAGCATAAAGAGTCCATAAAAACATTTAGAGTGAAAGGTTGTTTTTTTTCAAGAGGAACGAAAAATGCGATAAGCAGCGATAAAAACTATGGTAAGAATGTTACCCTGATGAAAATTGGTAAAAATATTTTATTTGCCATTGGACTCAAAAATCTAAAGAGTACATAGAAACATTTTATGTGAAACTGTTTTTTAAAGAATAAAGCAAATCCGAGTAAATAATAATTTAAATGGTAAGTTCACAAAAATCAGTACACAAATTCCTTTTTGATGGTAACTAAGAACCAAATGAGTACATCACATTGTTTTAAATGAAAGGGTTTTTTTTTGGGGTGGAGGAAATATACGGGATTTATGCTCAACATCTCTTACAAAATTGGTACCCAATTAAAATCTGGTAAAAATGTTACATTTGCCCTAGGAACCAAGAATCTATAGAGCCCATAAATTTATTTTGATTGAAAGGGTGTTTTTTCGAAGAAGAACAAAAGGCACGAGTTTAGTAACTTTGACACTACAAGAAAAGTACGGCGTCCTTTGGAGTAACTAAAAATATTTTAATATGGAAGGGGTTTAGACAGGAGGGGCTATTTTCAAAAATTGAAACACAACGGAGTTAAATAAAAGACCAGGATATAAGTTGTTTGATCGCCAGATAAAGTTAAACTAATGAATAAAAAATTTTCATTTTCAAACTCATTTGAAAATTTTTTTTGTTTTTTTTTTTTAAACTGTGATTCAAACATAAAATAAAAAAAAAATAATATTTAATACAAAAACAAAGTGATTCTATTATATTTTACTTTCTTGAGGTTAATTTTTCTACCAGTACTTAATGGTTTTATATAATTTTAGTTGAATACAAAAAAAAATATTAGTGTTAATGTTAATGTTAAAAAATATAAAACTGAATGCTGTTTTATTAACTTTTTTCCTTAAAAATTAAGTAAATTTTTATTTTTTTTTTAAACTATAATCTACAAGGCATTTTAATTTTCTGCATTTGGTTCCTAAAAACAAAGCCATTGAATTTTATAAAAAAATATATTTTATAACGTACTTTTTTTCTTAAACTTTTTAGTGCATTAACTTGATTTATAATGTAAACAAAAGAGGTTTTTCTGGCTATCAAAAAACATATAATTTGATCTTGTATTTAACTACAAAATTAAAATAGTAGTTTTGGCAGTTTTCAATTTTCTAGAACCTAGAAGATATAAAATCATCTTGTTTTTAAGTTTTTATTAAGATTTAATAAAACCAACGAATCCTAGAAAAAAAGAAATATGAAATCTCTAAGTCTTGAAAAATTACACTTTAAACATTTTTTTTTTTAATGCTTCTATTATATTTGTTATACAGGCTTAGGTCACAATTTCTTGTGTGTTTTTTTTCAAATTTTGAGTTTGAAACTCCAACGTTTTTTCGAAAATTATGCATATATTTAACTTGATCTAAAAACTGGCTAATAAAACAGCATTGGCTAATACTAATACTTTTTTCCATTTTCAATACTTTCATTAAATGAAATAGAAATATTACTTTTTATTTAAAATTTCAATTTTATTTTTAGTATAACTCAGTTTGTTTTTCATGTTAATTAAGAATATTGATCTTTTTTATGCAAATACATTTTAGTTGTTTTGAGAAAATAACTAGGCTTTAAAAAACAATTAAAATTGTACGTCAAATTATAACAATTTTAAATTCTTGATTGAATAAAATAAAAATCGAACCCCGTTTGGCAAAGATAAGGCCAGTTTAAGGAAAATAGAGCAAAAATTATAAAACCCGTTATAACTCGAAAACGAAAACGAGTTTTTCGACTTAGAAAGACCTCAGAAACCCATGGTTATCGTTTGCGGCGGAAACTGCCGGAATCCCGTATATTTCAGTGTCATCGTTAAAATAAGTGTACAACACATTTCATACGACAACGTTGACACCTATTAAACCATTTGAATTACAAAATAGAAGACACAGATAGCAATTACCAAGAAAGCTGACAAAATATTTGTAGTATATTGTATAAGTCAAGCAAACAAATTCACTAATGACAATATTATTATGCATCAAGTCATGACAGTTTTATTTTCCAAATCGGTTTTTTTTTTTGTGTGTGGAATTGCAATTGCTGCGAGGTTTTGAACTTATTGACTTTTATGCGTACAAATTTGGACAGGTTCGAGGAGATATTGAACAGAACACAGCCTAGCCACTAATAATAAATACACAGAATCCAACCAATGTTATTCTCAAACAAAAAGTATTTTTGTCATGTCCATTATTCATGACAAAATAATCCTTCGGAAAATTAAATTAAGGAATTAATTAATTACATATTGCCACCGTCCACCAAGTGACGTGACCGTAATGACAAAAAGAAGTTCTGATATTTTAAAAATTAACTTAATTTGTTTGGCAGAATTCGGTGGGATTATATGGCAGTGACATGAATACTCAATTATCGGCAAGTGTGATTCTTGGACTGCGTTTATATTGTCCTTTCTGTTTTTCGTATTTTTTTGTTTTATGAAAGTAATTACTACCCTCTTGTGTCCAATTTTAATGGGAATATTTTTTATAATGACTCTTTTCGATTGCAGGCTTTTAAAGACAAAAAATAATTATATATTTTTATTATTCTCTGGTTTTTATCTTAAATTTGAAAAAGAATTTAGTTAAATATAATATGTATTGTATATGAGATAAATTGAATCTCTATTTATTTTTTGTTTTGTTATTTCCAACGAACTGGTTTTAATGAAGCCATAATATCCCATCCTTTGAAACCGAAAATGTTTTGTTTGAATGACCCAAAGGCTCTTTATCTGATGTTGGTCATTATTGCCCTTTATTAATGAAGCACCAGGTACCTATTTGTTAAGTTTATATACCTACAGAGTCGGATTAATTAGATAAGGTAAATAAATAAAAGTAGTATAGAATTCAGGGACACCGGATTCATCAGAGCTACACATACGTCTCAGACTTCACCTGTTATGGTAAACTCATTCTGACATCATAATGCACATTTTGCATATCTCAATCCTTATATTTTTTTCAATGGATTTAATAAATGTATTACTTGCACTATTTACTTGAATAGAAATATGAATTCCAGATAATATCACAGCCATTGATGCTTAGGTCAAGTATACAAAAATATAAAATAATAATATACGTGTCTACCAATTTTAAGACCTAAGCTTTGTTTTTGGCTGAGTGACTTTAAGAAAAAAAAACACATATTCAAAATCAAAAAATCTTATAATTGAAATAAATAAATTTTGATTAAATCACTCAGTCAAAAACAAAGCTAAGATCTTCTTTTTAATGACGTATACTTAATTCATTTTATATAAAGTTCACACTAATATATAGTGTATTGTTTCTTAAACATTTAAGCAATTTTTCACTTTCAAACGGTCATATCTCTACTGAAACTATACGAATATCTAAAAATCCCGTAACTCCTCAAATGAAATATTCTGTAATATAATATTTTTATATCTGTAAGGCCATATAAATGGGATATCGCTAGGCAACCCTAGTGCGAATTGTTTTTTTTTTTTTATTTTTACTAACTAGATTACTGTGTAACCAAAGTTTGAATAAGTTAAATCTACGACTGGATCGCACGTACTTACTTTCATAGATAAAGTTACATAATATGATAAGCCTTTTTAAAATTTTGTAAATGCAGTTTTATAAAAATCAACTAAAAAAGTCATAATTTTTTTTTTTTAATTCAAAACATCGAATTTTGAAAATTAAAATCTTTTATACAAACAAAATTGTTGAAATCGAGCGAGTCATAAAGAAGAAAATCAGAATTTAAAAAAACGGTTTCTATTACAAGTAGCACAAAATAGTATAATTTCGGTATCAGAATTTTTCACTTCTTTATTCAATCTTTATTTTTATTTTCTACAAACTTTTTTTTTGTTATCATAACCAAAATTTTTTTACCCAAAATTCTTCTTTTAAAAAAGCATAGAAAATATCCTATGGTGAACTGGAAAGATCTCCAGTTCTTTTCCCCGTCTAGGCAAAACAAAAAATAAAATGCACGACTGGATCGCACGGACTTGCTCTCTGGGTCAAATATGGACCTAAAAGCGTCTTATTTAAAGTTTTTATAAATAAATAATTTTATAAGAAATAAAAACAAAAAAAAATTCATTACTAAATAGACAAAAACAACTTCTTAAATTGTTTTGAGCTCCAAACAAAGTATGTCATTGAATTTGATTAAGAAAGATACATTTTTAGAAAAAAAAAATTGAATATTGTTAGAGTCGTTTAAAAAAAAAAAAACATTTTTTTTTAATTCTCAAACCTTGTTTAAAAATAAAGTTGGTATGCCATTTTAAAGAAAATATCTACACATCTAAAATCAAAATTTAAAAAAAAAACAGTGACCTATTTTCGAAAGATCAATTTTTCAAAAAAATGAAAGATTTTTTTAAAATTCCAAAAATTATTTTTTTGAAAATTTTGATATCAAATAATTTTAAGGTTGTTAGATCAAAATTGGTTGAGTCGTTAAAGAGAAAGTAAAAAATGAAAAAAACCGTTCTATGGAAGTTACTGTTAGTGGAATTTTTACAAACATTTCTTTTATTCCAAAAGTATGACCATACTAACAAAAGGAGGCACACAAATTTTAATCAAAATCGTTAGAGCCTTAATTGTTATATGTCAGGTACCGTTAGTTTTGGTCTTAAAAGAAGATTCAATTTCCCCTCTAGGGAATCACCAAAGACCCTTAACCATAAAGTTTCAAGAAAATCGGTTAAGTGTCTTACGCTGTAGCTCAAGGTATACACAGTCAGACAGATAGACAGACAGACAGACGGACAGACAGAATTGCGGGACCTACTTTTCGGCATTCTCTATCATCGTTATTATCATGTTTGTACGAATGCATAACTTGATATATGATACCCAAATCGCAAGTAAAAATTTGATGGTTAGCTACCTACCTACTTCTCAAATAGTTTTGTATTTTCTTTACCAAATTCCAGATCAGAAACTTAATTATTAAAATGAGCCTGTGGCAGATTTTGAGCGTGAGTGATAGCATCAAATGATTGGTAGTATACGTTGAGTCCTTGAGTCCGTTGACTCTTATAGTGAGGGTGTTTAAAAGTTGTAGTGCAATGCAACAATGCGTTTTCTTAAATAATGATGGTACCAATCAAATTTTTGGTAGTAAGATAGATCTTCCTTGTATATGTTGCAACAACTTGTATTCAAAGACAGTTAAAGCGCTTTCATATCCTCGCTTTAATGCACTCGTGTTTGCATATTGCCGCCAGTTTGATACAAGAAAATTGTCTTGAAACAACATACAAGGAAGTACTGGCAACAATTTTTATTCGTATAAACTATCCACAAAACTACATTGTTATTGCACTATAACTCTATTTACCAATGAAATACATTTTTTTATTCTATTTCATTGTATTTTACTGCTCATAGTAAAATTAATCTGAAGTAACAGATCTTTCATTCAATTATATTAAGGCCGTGCCTCCATAAGAAATATTTATTTCGGACATTATGCCAGACATTATTTATGAAGTTTCTGCTTCTTTAAATATGTGTCCAATTTATGTTGTGAAATTTCAGTCTACGCCAAGAAAATAACATCGCAAAAATCAATTTTAAATTTACATTTTTAATAATAATTTTTGTAAGTTTTCTTCAAATTAGTGTCCAGATTCGACGTCTTGTGATAAATTTGTGTCCGGTAAAGTTGGGGTTTCAGGAAACGTCAAAATTTATTTCTTCTGAGAATACAAGAAAAAAATAGAGACATTTATGTTTGGAAATAAAAAAAAAACGAGACATAACAGGGCTCCACAAGAAATATTGGCTACATGACACATTTCTTGTAATTATTTATTTCTTATTTTACTTATTTTCTAAAATGCCCATTCTCCTTAACCCGTTTTTAAAAAATATCTAAATCAAATAAATTGATTGAAATAATGGATTGACTTTTATCCTGAGCTTACAAAAATAAGAAGCAGTATTCAAGTGAAAAAGGATCAACTGAATCCATTACAGTGGCCTGAAACAACGTTTTCCTAACATATTGAAACATCTTGACCCTTCCTTGTTTTTTGAGGTAATTAAAAATGAGAGAGCACCCTCTCTTAAATTACTTGATTTACTTCCAAAAATGAATTAAAAGAGTTTTCCTAACATAAAATATAATAAAATAATACCGAAAAAGTACAAGAAATTATCATTTAAAAAAGTACTATCAGTGAGGCTATTCAAGTGCTAAGGACTGTATATGAAAAAAAGGTCTCAACTGGTATAGCGATGAGGGTAGGTCATCCTATGGCGAGATCTTAGACTACTTGTTTTAACGTTTTCTTTTTTACGTCTTAATACAATTTAAAAAAACAGTAATTCTTAAATATAGAAGAACGTACATATGTACTTATTTTTTTAAAAATTGATTTCTTGCCTAATTTAAGCTCACTCATTCTGGAAAATTACCGAAAACCAAATTGAAATAAAAACAAACGCTTGCTAATCAAATTTGTTTCTTGACTTAAGAAATTAAAGAGTTTCATCAACGAAAAGACTTGATCTGACACTGATTTTAGACTACTGAATTTACCCTAATTCTAACTTTGAATTCCTATGAAAAATCAGAAAGTACAAAGTAGAAATTAATGTTATAAGTATAAGAAATCAGATTTAACATGCTTAATCTTATAAATAACCGAAACTTTTAAATCCATTAACAAGAAAAAATTAAATTGAAAATTGTACGAAGCTTATCGCCGCCGAAGCATGAATTAATTAAAACTCATTGTAGGAAGTATGCCTGATCCTTTTTTTTTTGACAAAAGAACTTAAAAATGTTTTAGCATCCAGCGACTTCTGCTACAAGCGGCTTATCTCAACATGAAACTTAATTTTATTTTGCAAACCATAAACTTTTGATTTTGATACCCATCATCTAGGCACCTCAAAGGTAGCTACGATTAACAAACTAAATCTTGTATACGAACAAAATACTTGCCAGACAATCAAATAAATCAACGAAGAAGTTAATGTATCGTTTTAACCAGCAAAACATTTTGTTATACACTTGCTTAAGCGTTTTCCATTTTTCATAGGAAAACAATGATTTGCATGTATTTTTTTCAGTTGTGTTCATCTTATACAATGCGTGACTATGACTATATCTCATCTCTTATGGATCCGGATCTGGTCCTGGATAGGGATTATACATCATTGAATGCATCGTTTCAAGAGATGTACCCTGGTGGCATACAAATAATTCTTAAATAAATCTCAGACGAGAACAGGGTTTTGGTTGAGCAGCTCTATTTATCATACAGTAGGGAGCTTTAAAACCTGATTTATTCGCAAAATTTGTTCCTGAATAAACGATGCAATGCTTGGTTGAGTTTATGACTTGCAGAGCGCAATAAAGGCTCGACTGAATCCTTTTTTTGTTGTTCCACACACATACACTACACACACACCTATTATTTAGGTAGATCCGCCGATACCCGTGTAACTATAGTTATAGGTATGTATATTAAAAAAGTGGGTGATGCTTTTCGAAATGAATTTGCTTTGTGAACGAAAATAGTGCCACACACAACATTGGTCCTCTGGCATACCTAGTAAAATTTTAAAATTCGACTACCAACCGTACAACGTGTACACAGACCTTTGACAAGCACAAAATTAAATTAAACATGCTGTTTTAACAATTTATTGCAGAATGCAGTAGCAGTAGTACAAGCCAAATAAATAACGAAGAATGTAGCAATTTTGTGTGAATTGCAAAATTAAAAAAATAATAAAAATAATTTACTATACGTAAATAAACAAGCTGATTTATTGGATTTTGTTTTTATGATTTTTTGGATTTAAAACTATATATACAATAAATGCAATTCAACTACAAAATCAGGGAATGGCGATGTCATATTAAAAGTAAGCAATTTTTTTGTAGATGCTAGAAACATGAGAATTTGAATTTTAGGAACCATATGTACGTTGTGTAAGTTTTTGTCTAGTTCGGATGGATTTATTTTTGCTCTGTTTAGGTTTGTACCTTATAAGCCATCATGTTTAACTTTTAATAAGTAATTTTTAAGAAACATTCTATGTTGTGTAATGCAAGTTATTGTAATGTATGTTGTGTAATGTGTAATACGTTCTTTGTATTTTGTAATAGTTTTGATGATGCAAGTTCGGGATTTTAATTTTTTTGTTCTTGAACTGATCTTGAATTTTATCAAAATTCGGTACATCGAAAAAACTAAATATTACCATATTACCAAAATGTTACTACATGCTAATTCAAATTGGTATTAAGGCTATTTTAATGATTCACTCTCCCATTAAGAAATGGTTCAGCTATGCCAAGTTTGCGTCCGGATGATTTCCCGTTTGTATAGGGAGATTCTGGAAACCATATGATTCCTCATTTGCATTTTTTCTGAAAACAGCTTTATCCAACACGATCATGACCCATGCCATAACACACCAGATGGCTGCTAAGACACTTCTGAAAAGAGGAAAATCACTTATCTTACAAAACAGGATCCCCTGATGGCACTTCTTCAATGACCTAAAGGAACTCTCTGAGATTCCAAATAAAAATCTATTAAAATTTATCAACGACACGAAATCGATTGATAGTTGATAAATCCTGATTTCTAGAACGAACAAAAGAGACTAAACAGCGCATGTGTTTCTGGTAGGAGCAATAACAAACGGAGAATAGGCACCTCGCCCATACACCAGCGATTGCCATTTCTGCCGTGAACACCAGCGTCAGTATGTTATCTCAGACATCTCTTCAATGACTCAGAAATACGCTTAGGCTCGTTCCTTTATTTTTATCACAGTTTCAGTTTCACTATCAAAAAAAATCTTTAAAAGCCGAAATATATATTATATTAAGAATAAAAACGGATGATAGAATAGTCTTATTGAACTTACAACACCTTTCTATGATGTTTATCAATCAATTCTATCGAGTATCTCAGTGACATACATTTTGTTCATAAAATATAACACTGCACTTTCGCTGAAAGGTTACAAATACCTACGTCTCAATGTGGTACACCACGTCCTATTCAAAAGTGCCTAGTTTCTTTTAAATTTGCAAAATGTCTAATATACATATATGTATTCCTACATTGTTATATGTACATACATACATACACATATTCAAATTTTAAATCATCCTGCAGGAATTTCGCATTGATTATAATAAGGAACCTATACTACCTGCACGATTTTCTTTCTCAATAATAAAGAAAACTTCACTTTATGTTTTCGATTATTTTGGTTAATACCTTTCAGTATTATTATACGATATTTGATCGTTATTATATTACTTTTGCGCAGATATATACAAATATATTATATGTATTGAATATGCAGTGTTGCTTATCTCAATTGTATACAATAAATATACAATAACCGCTTCAATTTAAATTTTCTTTACAAAGCAATAAAAAGAACAAATAAAACCAGATACGTGAAAGAGCTCTTTTTCCTTTTTTCCTTTATAAAGAAAAAAGGCTTTTGTATATCCTTCTTATTCACGAGTATTATACTTTTCCGCGCGTAGATACACTTGAAATTTTGTTTACGAACCATGGAAGTTATGCAAACATGCACGTGTGTAAATGTTCACATAGGCACCCCCAACATTTTTAAATAAGGCAGTGAATAATTTAAATTCAATTAAATGCATAGAATATTGTAACAGGCAGAACAAAGGCAAAATTATGTAATTTTTATTATGTAATATGATGTTAACACAATATTGTTGTATAAATTTATATTATAATATATCGTATTACATACATATTTTATTACTGTATCTAAATTCTAAATAATATTGAAATGATTGTAAATATAGCCATTTCAAGACTGCTTTTATCGATTCCTCTTAAAATTTCCAATGAAAGAGAGAATTTAATTAAACTCTCAGATTCGGCGCAGCTTTTCTAATTGTATATCGTTTTTTATGCCATTAGAGCCGATTTTTCAATCTTCTAATAAACAGTACGACGAATAAAGTTATTGGACTCATAAACAATCAGATAGTAACATCGAATTTTTCAATCACTCATTTATATATTCTATAGAATAGCAAAATTGAAAATGTTTGAACTCAAAAGACATTTCTATATAAATTAAATGATTGTTCTTTTTTTTTTTGATAATTTTTGCTGACATTTAAAAATTTATTCCTAGTAATATTTTTTAACTATACATATGTATGTAGCTCTGAAATGAGCGAATAAATTTATTCGACTATTGAAATAATTATTTCAAAGAATACGTAATATCTGACTATTGAAAAATAGAATTTAGCTGTATCTGCTGAATAAGTACTAATAGACTGTTTAACTGGGTATTGAAAAATTGGCCTAGCAAATATTTTTTATTACGGATAAAAAAAAAATTATTTTGTTGACAATTAAACGTGTTGGTAGTTTGTCCACTTTTATTTCGTTTAACATTTTTTGACATTTATTGTTTGTTTTGAATCTAATTTTTTGTGAAAATTGTGTTTTTTTGTGATTAGTGAAAGTAGTTGTTGTTGCGACTGCGGCATTTCGTATATCTTTCTATGGTTTTCTACCCGATCTTTTATCAGTATTGCGCGCTTTCTTGTACGTTATTTCTCCTTTTTTATAGCGGTATCCACGTATTTTTGCATATTTTCAGATTTCACGTTTTTTCACTGAATTTCCACATAGTATCCTGCAATCTTTCACCAGTATTCCGCGACTTTTTTACGATATACCACGCTTTTTACAGCGGCATTTCGCATATTTTTCCGAGACTTTTCACGCTTCTCCGTGACTTTCCGCGGTATTATACTGCTCAACTAAGTGCACTCTTTATACATCACATTCTACTTTCCCAAGAATTACGCGATGATAAAAAGAATGTTTAATAACATAGAAAGAATCGTGGAATACTGCGGAGTATAACAGAATAAACTGTTATATTCCGCGGTATTCCACGATTCTTTCTGTGTTATTAAACATTTTTTTGTGCCACAATTTCAATATAAACATAACGCCAAGAATACAGAAATTTATCGAAAATGTGCATAAAACTTGGAAAGAGCACAGCCTATTGCACATTTTTTAACTTAAAGACCTTTGTGGAGTTTACCTATACATCAAGTTCACCAATTTGTGACGGTAATCGAATCCAATGAATTCAAACAAACTTTGAATTTAATAGATGAATAATACGAAACAGCACCAAAACTAGTTTTGTCTTTCTTAAAACTAGATAACTGGTTTTATAAATTTCGAGTTTTATCCAAAACTTGTTTTAAGAATTCAAGTTTTAGATGTCAGAACGCTTGTGAATAATACCGATTTGTGGAAAATTTTGAATTTAAAACTAGTTTTGGTATAAAACAAGTTTTGAAATGGGTCAATTATATACCCGTAAGAGTATAGGTACCTTCTCAATAGTTTGAAAAATGTATAAAAATGTAAAAATGGCATGTTGTTGTGATAGTGATTTCAAAGTCAATGGGCCCATTTTTCCCACCCTCCTCGTAAGCCTCCCCTTCAGTGGCGAAGCTAGGGAAGGGGCAACTACCAAGTAACTAATGTCATTCAGTCTCGCACCAAACAAAGTTATCAATTACATTTTTGAATTTTTACAAATGAAAAAAAAGGATAATGGAAAAGAAATCATAAATATTTGATCAGTACATTAATATTATAATATATGTATGTAGTATTTTATATTTTTTCTTGATTTTATTTCAAAAACGTTTTTTATTTTGTCTTCAAAAGATCCATGTACCCTACGTATTTGATTTTGCTTGTTTAGTCTACTACAAGTATTCGCTTTGTCTAATAAATGTGTAGAATACTCGATGGGGTTTACCAACTTCTCGATAATGTTTATAATTGCTAGATAGAATGGATATTTATGCAACGGCGGCGTAAGCTCGGCGTAAAAGCGTGTTTAATATGATAAATAACTGTCAAAATTTGTTCAGAAAATCATACTTTTGACAGTTCGCTTACCACATTATCTACGGCCAGTTTAATAAAAACGTAGTTCAGTCTCGGTTGAAATCACCGATTTTGGTAAAGAAACTGAGTTTAAATCAGATTTCAACTATGTTGTGGTTGGCTTTATGTATGTAGAATCATAGAACACCCCGAAATACTGCGGAAGAAACATGTAAAGTCAAGGACAAATGTGTGAAAAGTCGAGAAAAAGTGTGAAATACCTCAGAAAAAGGTGAAAGTTCGCGCATAAATTTTCCAAATATGTAACTACAAAAAAGCGTATTTTAAAAGCAAAAATAAGTCTTTAACTATCTACATGTTTGTATGTATTCCTTTGAATATAAAGAAACTGCACTTTAATGAAAGAAAATTTTATAATGGACCATTTGAATTTTAATTATTTTCTATATGCCCCACTGGAACTTAAATATTTGAAAAAAAAAGTTACAAAAAATACATTTTTTCCATAACTTCCAGAAGAAGAAGAAGAGGTTTTAGGTGGTGAGGATTTCAAATGTATGCCTTTTGTTCATGAAAAAAAATATGAATAACATTGGTAGTCCCAAACTTTTCCGTACCGTTGCAAGATTTTTTTACAAAAAAGTGTTCCGATTTTTAGTTACCGCCATTATATTGATTTAAGTTATAAGCAACAACAAAAAACAACAACATTTCAACCCAAACATGAAGTATCATCAATATATTTGTATATTTTGTATTTATGTATGATTGTATATATGTATGTATATAATATTATTCCTTCATAACATAAATGAGACAATTTTCTTTTGTTTTGTACATTCTCCTGCTCCAGTAAACTCATCAATCAAAGTAACATGCAATTCACGTTTTCTCAATCAAAACCAAGGTGTGCTTTTCCTCAAGGCTAGAAGAAATTGGACGGACAAAATACCACCTGGGCCTAGCAATAACTTGACAGCGCTGTGTATTTGAAGACATTTTTGAATCAAATAACATTAGTGATGATTTAACAAAAAAAATGAATTGCATATTTGTTTTTTTTTATTTGTTTTTTTTTCGAGAAGACACTTATATATGTACATACATACATATATTGAGCTGTGTTGTCAGCTCATATTACTATTATATCATTTTTTAACATTTTTTAAAGGTATCTTAATAGGTTAACATAAAAATATCTTGAACACTTGAATATACATACATACATAAGTCTGAACTTGAGAGTAAATTTTAAATTTAATTTTAATATTAAATCGAGTAATCGGAACAAATTTTATTTGTTGAAGTGCCACCTCCTCCACTGTTTATGATAAATCTCGCTTGTTTTCTGAACGAATGTGTCCTCTGATCCACTACCACCTACTCTGCTATGATTGTGTGTATTGACATTCATTGTAGATTATGTAAAAAAAATATACTCAGTTATGTGCAGCTGAAGTTCTTTTTTTTTTTTTTTTTGTAGATACGGTTTTACAAAGCGTCTGTATTTGGTACGAAACTTATCCTGAACGAATATACGAGTATCCAACCCACTTAAGGTTTTGTTTGTTTTCCATTTGTATTCAGTCTGAACTTGCTATCTTTTATGTTGTTTGCACAATTCCTTTAAATAAATAAAATTAACCCCTGAACTTTCAGGATATTATGGTTTCTCAATCATAAACATAATTTCACGTCAGCACGCACATATTCCATTATAGCATATATAGATTATATGAATGTTTATGTATTGTTTAATTACCAAAATGATTAGTCTCAGCCATAAGAGGATTGTTTTTAACTCAAAGATTTTTAGATTATGAAATATAAAAAGGAACATGATTCAAATTCATATAGCTGACGCTTTTCTTAAATGATGAATGAGGAATTGTTTTTTTTTTTAATCTTCTGTATCAGTTTTTTGTTTTAATATACATACCTAATATATACAATGTATAATGTATGTAGGGTAGGTACACAATAATAGTATGACTTAACACATACACCTTGTACATTGGGCACAAACTCAGCTTGGTTCAACATGATGTTTTCAATTTTCAAAACCTTATATTTATAACGGGTGGTTTTGGCAACACTGGTTTTGACAGCTGACGTGTGTTTAGTACTTTGTGTCACTGTCAAACAGCTTCAGTTTGGTTTGCAATTTAACCATGGATCGTCTTACAAATGAACAGCGCTTGCAAATTATTGAATTTTACTATCAAAATTCGTGCTCGGTTCGAAATGTTCATCGCGCGCTGCTTCCATTTTATGGTCGGCATTCTCGACCCTCTGAGCAGTCTATTCGGAAGATTGTGACCAAATTTCGCACCAAATTTACTTTGTTGGACATTAAACCACCAACACGTTTACGTACTGTGCGTAGTGAAGAAAATATTGCGGCCGTATCAGCTAGTGTGACAGAAGACCGCGAAATGTCGATTCGGCGTCGCCGTTCCCAGCAGTTAGGCCTTTGTTACAGCACTACGTGGAAAATTTTGCGAAAGGATTTGGGTGTAAAGCCTTTTAAGATACAGCTGGTGCAAGAACTAAAGCCAGCCGACCTACCACAACGCCGAATTTTTGGTGAATGGGCTCTTGGAAAGCTGGCCGAGGATCCGCTTTTTTATCGAAAAATTGTGTTCAGCGATGAGGCTCATTTTTGGTTGAATGGGTACGTAAATAAGCAAAATTGCCGCATTTGGAGTGAAGATCAGCCAGAAGCATTGCAACAGCTACCAATGCATCCCGAAAAAGCCACTGTTTGGTGCGGTTTGCCCGAAATGGAAGTTCTTGACTTGCATGATATGTGGTTTCAACAAGACGGTGCCACATGCCACACAGCACGCGAAACAATGGCGCAATTGCGAGGCGAGTTTGGTGAACAGTTAATTTCACGTTTCGGGCCGGTCAATTGGCCGCCTAGATCGTGCGTTTTGACACCATTAGATTATTTTTTGTGGGGGTATGTCAAGACTAATGTCTATAGGGACAAGCCCGCTTCTTGACGCACTGGAAGCCAACATTCATGCATTCATTCGTGAGATACCGGCTGATATGTGTGAAAGAGTATGCCAAAATTGGACTCAGCGGATGGGCTACCTGAGACGCAGCCGCGGTCAACATTTGCATGAAATTATCTTTAAACATTAAATTGCAAAATTCAAACTATCGATTCAAATAAATATTTCATTAATTTTTTCGAATTTTTGTGTTTTTTTTTTTTTTTTAAGTTCTAAACCTCTTAAAAAATCACCCTTTATAACACATATGTAATTGATGTTTTCAATAATATAACATAACATCGAACAGAGAATATCACAATTTTAGGCCTAACCAAAACTTTTCAAAAAGTAAGCAGTATTTCCTAAGAATGACATGAGGATTTCGTTAAGGAGCCAGCCACTATGCATTCAAACATTCGAAAATATTGACTCTAAGGGAGAGGTTATTGAAGAGAAGTTGTAGGAAACAGAGATACGTGAGTTTTTAGAAAATAGGGTGTCACAAACAAACTAGGTTGTCACAAACGATGTTTTTGATAAATTCCAAGTCTTTGAACAATTTTGAATGAAATGTGTTTAAATAAAAAGCAGCCAGTGCTAGTTTTTAGAAAATAGGGTGTCACAAACAAACTGGGTTGTCACAAACGATATTTGTTTTTATTTTGGTAATTACACAATCATACTTAGTTATCATTGCAATATGATGCTCACCTCAAACCACAATCACATACATATGCAACAGCGTATACCTATGAGCTCCTCCCATTACTATTAAATTAATGCAAGTGTGGTGAATTTCAATCCGTTTTTCTAATTTTTATCGAAAACTAAGTTGTCACAAACGATTTTATTGATATACTCATGAGCCACAAACGATTTCTGATCGATTAAGTATGAAAAAATTCATGTTACTACAATTTTCAAAAATATTATGGCTAACTGGTACTTTTTTTTTAAATTTGTTAATAACTCAAAAAGTAAAGAGTCACAAAACTTTTTGATGTTGTCACAAACAGGCACAAACGAATCACAAACGATTGGCGTGAAAAAAAATTTTAAAAGTCGATTTTTTTAAAATTTGGAATGGCTATCTGGTATGACCTCATATATTAAAAGGTCAAAATTTCCAATGAATTAAACTATAGAAATTGTTTAGGTCTATGAGGCCACCAGACTTTTAAAAATGTATGTAACGCAATTAATAGTAAGTAGCTGACACTGCAGTTTGCATTAGCTATGGGAATGCTCAGCTAGGATGCCATTTAAAAGATTTAATCTTATTCCATCAATTATTAATTCTAACCCCTGCCTCCAAAGAGTTAAGGCTTCTTATAGAAATAGCATAGGGTTTTGCTTTTTGAACAGTCAATATTAAATTTGAGCTGTCCTAAAATTCTGAAACTTGGTAAAATTTAACCTTGATTAGAGATTAGGGAATTTTGAAAAATTTTCAGCTTTTATAGTTTTCGAGGTATAGCTAAGTGTAAACAACGATTTTTTCAGCTGTTTTTCATTTTATCCAAACATTGTTTCGTTTTTATTTCTGCTCTAAATTTTGTTCAAAAATTGTGAAACCTCGCATACGTTGGCCTAATAATAATAGCTATCACTGAATTTTTTTAAAGTTTTTTAGATGTTATAGTTTTTGAGTCACAGCTAGGTAAAAATAACGATTTACGTAATATGATCGGGTCACATTGGTTTTAAATTTATTCGATTTGGCGTTAAAATAACACCCCAAAATCATGTATCCTAGAGTAAGGACATTTCATTTCTTATATTTTAAAGTTTAAAACTCTTGTATCTTTCCTCCCAGATGGAATCCAAAGTGGCCCAATATCTCAAAATCACTGTTATAATGAAGTACTACCAAAGATGGAAATTTCACGCTTTCCTTACGAAGTGCACAATTATTTCGCTAAGTCACCTCACTATAAAGATTTCTTATAATTTATATCAATAAAAATTCTCGCGTGCGTTGGGTTTTATTTTATTAGACAGTAGAATAAACTTTTGCTGTACCAGCTAATAGTTTCTGAGATAAATGGAATTTATCTGCAACTATAAAATAAATCGACGCCAAAGGACTCAACGAAGCTTTTGTGAAGAAAAATGTTTCAATTGAATAATAAATTTATGTTAAAAATGTATTTGTTTACTCTCCCGACACGCAAAATTTTGTCCTCTCAGGAAAATAAATACATACATATGTACATTTTTAACAAGAACTAGTTAATTATTCAATTGTGAAATTTCTTTTTACAAAAGCTTCTCGAAGTCATTTGTCATCGATTTATATTATATTTGTATTTTAAAAAGAACATACAAAATTCATTAGAAATTTTGTTCCCATTCGTTTTCCTGATCGCTATAACCAGCCCCTAAGATTTTAAATAAATTAATTGCATCCACGAGCTCCATTATTTTTTTTATCATATTTTTATTTCTCCATAAAAAAAATTCCATGCAAAATCATTATTTGGCAACAGAACCTCAAAGACAAACGACTGGCGTCTCAAAATTTAAATATTTTCTATTGCATTTTAAGTAATATTAAGTTAAAATAAAATAACTTCTCACTGGGAATTTTGAATCCCTATTACGTTAAAAAAATATGTAGGTAACATTCTAAGAAAGTTATAAAACGTACTAAAATGGTGCCGCTATCTCTTAGACTAAATGGTCTATATTTACCACACACATTACAAAGTCTCAATTTCTTCAATTTTGTCAGTAAAATTAAGAAAACAAAGCCCCCAATGCAGTTCACATTATATCGCATTTGGGATATTCATTCCCCATCTACTCTACATACTAGCTACAGTTGACACAAGTTATAAATCATTACCTAATTTATGATGATCAATTTTTGTATTAGATAACACGAGCCATCCTTTATCATTTGGCACCAAGCCCCCATATTTTATTAGATAAGCTACGAATGAGACGGCGAGTATGGAAAAGATAATAATAGCGAAATAAGCATAAAAAAAAACGTTTTTACGTCAAACACCTTTTTTGCCACCTCTCCATGCAATGCCATGATATGATAACATCAGTATACCTATACAAGAAAAGAAAAATTTACACCCAACAGCACCCATCGGAGAGTACCTATATAACACATTAAATGTCCTTAATTCTGTCGAGTCTAAATAGCTGTTAATACTTTTTACCTACGTTGTTTTTTTCTCTTACACTTTGTCGAAACGACACCATCACACATTACAAGTTTAATGCGCAAAGAACATGTAATTCATTTTTACATGTTGTTGGTACTCGTATCTAAACGAAAAAAAACCCTTATAGCCAGGTACGCCAGGATAGAATCTTACTATGAAATACCATTTTAATACAATCTTTCGTAAGGCCCGTAGTTGAAAAAAAATATTTGAAGGGAATGATTCGTATTTTTGTAAAATAACCGTTAAATGTTAAACCTCGAAGTCTATTGCCTATTAGTACTCGCATATTTATTCAACTACCTATTTATCCAGTAAAATTGTGTTTTTACCAGGAAAGTTTTGGGGTTGTTTTAATTTCTTTCATTCTCTATGTTTTTGGGGTTGCTGAATCCGAATATGAGGTTTGCCAAGAAAATGGTCAAAATACAAAAAACAAATACGTAGCCATAATATTTTTCAAATTGCACCTCTTCAAGCTTGATTAATTTTTGAGACCTCACAAATGTTTAGTAGGATGTAATAATATAGTTTCATTTTAACACAAAAACATTTTTTTCAATCGGAAATTTGTCTTCATTGTTCAAAACAATAACTCTAGTGGTATCTAAAACCCACAAACAAACATCTCTCATGTATGGTCCACCATCCTAAAAAACCAGCGCAATCTCGCAAAGATTTTGTTCTGGTGTCAAAAAATCTAATATTCAGATTCAGCACCCCTAAAAACAAACAGTATGGAAGAAATCAAATCTTATTGGATCACAAATTTACTGTTTTATATGTATGTATATCCTCTGGGTATTCGCTAATTTTTGTATCGATTCTTTTTTTAACCGACTTCAAAAAAGGAGGAGGTTATCAATTCGTTTTTTGTTTATTGTATGTTTGTTACCTCAGAAATTTTGACTGCGTGATCGATTTTGTTGATTTTTTTGACAGCTATTGGTCCCATTTTAATTTGGTTCAGTTTTGATAACGGCATCCATGAGAAAATATTAAAAAAGTCTTAAATTTGAAGTCGGTTGTTTATCTTTTGAAAGGTAATTATTTGTCAACAATTTTGTGCATACGCCGAGTCAGTTGGTGTAGGTAATGTGAATCTCTGATTGTTAAATGATTAATTAAATATTGCAGCTTAGAATTTTGGAAAAAAAAAGAGAGAAAGAAGAACAGGCATTTTGTGTGTTCAGTTGCAAATTGGTGTCAAATAAAAGATCTGTTACTCCAGAATAGAAAAGTTATAGTGCAATAACAATACAGTTTTGTGGATAATTATGACACCAACAAAAATGATTGCTTGTTAGATAGATCTTCCTTGTATGTGTTGCCAAAAATTGTTTCCAAACGGATTTCTAGTATACAATATTATGGTGCCATTAAACACACGATTCCCAAAAATCACTTCCAAAATGACATAATTTGATTATGACTGAAGGTCCTAATGTGTCATATGTTACACATTAAAAGGAATTGAACTATAACAAAACAACGACATAGGATCATGTTGAAAAATATGAACTACATTAAAAACTTTTCCGTACTATTGCAAGAATTTTATTGCAAAAAAGTGTAATACATACATTGATTTTTACCAAAACTCTTGAGAATCAATCATTCCGGTTTTTGGACACCTCATTTATTTTAAAAATTAGTACCATTGTTCATTGGAACAATTAAAAAAAATTCAAATTTATAGTACTCCCCATACAAAAGTGAAATTTTTGTAAAGTTTTTGTATGAAAAGTACAAAAAGATTTTATTTAAAATGGCTTAATTTCGAATTTAGCCTAAGTTTTGGTAATCATCAACTTTTGGCGTTTACAGATTCCAATTATTTTGATTCTATCAAAAGTTATCCTGTTTCCAAATTTTTAACGCCAACGTAGACGAAGCGACGCTCGCCGACAACTGCACACGCACATAAAAATGTCTCGAAAACGTGTTTTCCTTGCATATAAAATTATGTTTCATGATGAAATAGACTATTTCCGAAAAAAAAATGGTACTGAAAAGTAAAATTAATAATACCTTTCAAAAAGAAAAAACACCGACTTCAAATTTAAGATGTCAAATTAAAATGTAACCCTATGGGGACCACCGGCAAAAAACTCATCAAAATCGATCCACACAGTCCAAATTTCTGGGGTAACAAACACACAAACAAAAACAAATATATTCGAATTGATTGAAGTCGGTTAAAAATACTGACCCCTCAAAACAAAACAGTGAAATTGTCTTTGTTTACTTTGTGTTCGCTCGGAGCACAACATATGCAAACATATGCATCTAGCGGGCATATGGAAACAATTAAAGTGTCTTGAAGTAAACTTGTTGGCAACATACATGTAAGGAAGATCTATCTCACTATCAACCGAAATGGCTTGTTTCTCATTAAACTCACAGACAGTCTCTTTCGCAAATTTAAATATTTTTGATTCGTGATTTAACAATTTAATTCATCATTTTTTTTCTTTAAGTGCATTTGTGTGTCAGTAATTTTTGCCAAATTGACATGATTAACTTTCATTTTAAGTAGTGTGTCAACAGTCGAAATTTATCGACTTAAATACTTCCACTATACATATAGTCCCCACCCTTACAAACTTGGTTCATCCTCAAATTATCTGTGACCTGTGAGTTAACTCAGATTTCAGTTGATTTTAGCAGAGGTTCGGTGAAGGTTTGAATTTGAGTTAAATACAACGGGACCTAACACATCACAACTACTACAGTCTAATGAAGAATGTAATAAAATTAACCAGAAATAGTCTTATTTCTTCACTTTCGTTCTAAAAATGTAATTATGTATAATAAACCGTTAGGATAGGTGGATTGCAGTTAGTAAAGGTCTTTTGAAGCTGTAAGCTTGGTTTTACATTACTAGTATCTATCCAAATAGTATCCCAAGAAATCAGTGTTGTGTTGTGCAGATTTTTGCTACCTAACCCGAGATTTACTTTTTTTGTTTCTATTTAAAACAAAATTAAGGGTCCTTGCTAACCCCTGTTACCCTCCCCTTGCCTACGGCCCCATGAGCAATGCTTGACTACGGCGAGGACGACACATCACCAGCAACATCATCGAGAAACACTGCAACCAAAAACCAAAAGACTGAACAAGAATAACTTGCACCCAACTGCTGAGTAATAAAGCCGCTGCTGATGCTGGTTGAATAAGATTCGGCGAATTTTTTCAAATAAAGATTAACCAAAAGACCACTAACGACAACGACGTATAATTTACGATCATCCTTTGAATTTGAGCGAACAGCAAAGGCTTAAGTGAAGCTTATTTTGGTTTTAGTTTTCAAAGCTGACAGCGTATTAAAATGATACTAAAATAATTGAAGAAATAGCTAAAAAAAAAAATGGATGGAGAGATATGGGATTCATCTGGTGCTCGAGGCGGTTACATAAGATTCATATAGCATCTCTGCGCCGTGCTGTCCTAGTTATAAATGTTAATTTGTGTAGTTGAACTTACCACACAGTATTTTTCGGATGACTTTGTGCACTCCTTGAGGTAGAGATGGGCGTATCGGTCCGAATAGTTAAGGCATGGTGTAATCGAGCCCACCCCCTCGTTGTATTGGCCGCACATGTAGCACTTGAGGCCATTTGTAATTGTAAATCCAATAAGAGCTATTGAAACTACAATAATGATGTTGGGAAAGCTTGTAATTGCGATGGCCATTTTCAGAACGTGTTTTTTTCTCTTATTTAAAAAAAATGAAGAAGTCAAGAAGAAACTGTAATTAAATTTAGACAATAAAACTTCAGATATTCACACTGTTAAGTTTGAAACTAATTGCACTTTTTATTTTTGTTTAATGATTTTGTTTTATTGGCTTGATTATCAATGTGTGTTTTTTTGTATGGAGGCAAGTAAGCGCGACCCCTTTTATTTTTCTATTTTTTTTTTTTTTCTTACCGATGATGGTAGGGGGATGTGCTAATTATTTTAGTCGACCCTGCAAATTATTTTCGTTTTGGATTTTTTCTTTTCATTGATGGGTGACGACAACGACGAATAACGGATAGGACAAAGCTTGATTAATTGCTGGATTTTTGTAATTAGTGGCGTTAGCTAATGACAATGACACTTAATTAGTGCGTGATTAGGTGCAGCAAAACAGACAGTTTGATTTATTTCAAAATAATTTAATACACATACATACACATACGTACATACATGTGGACATTCAAAGTTATAATTTTCAAAACTGAATTTCCGTTTAAAATTAATAATTTTGTAATCAAAGGTAAAGAATTTGTTTGATCAACACTCAAATCTGGTTTTATTAACAAATACGATTTTAAAAATTCAAACTCAATGAAATAACGGTTTAGAGAAATATCACTCGCAATGTGGTCCGATAAAATTGATGGGACTTATAAACAGCGGAATTCCAAATTATACTGAATAACCAGAACATAGAAAGTACTGCAGGGAGATGCTGATTGTAGACTTTTTTTATCGCGCAGAAAATTTTGCAAATTGATACATGGATGCTGCGCATACAATCCACATGGTTTCGAGATCTGCTAGAAAGTTCATAAAGCTTAAGCTTTTGAAGGGGTGTAAGCTGTAGGTAAATGCTTTGATTAACGGCTGATTTCTTCGTAAAAAATATTTTTTTTGTTTTGTAATTCAGATATAGACCAGGAAAGATATAGAAAGGGCGGCCACTGCAAGATTGCTTTACTCATCGAGCTTAAGAAAATTTCAAATGAGAAGTGAAAGAAGACTTTTGGTATGTACGAAAACCACAGGGCTTCCCGTCCTTATCCTGGCACGATTGGCGTGGTAAGGTGCATTCGGTATCATTTCTGAGATGTTGTTGACATTGGTGTTGAATTAAAAATAATGACGTGCACTTTCAAGCTTCAGGGGTCTTCCTCGTCAAAGCATAACAGTTTCACCACAATGGCTGTAGATGCGATTTACGCCAGTTTTTCTTTAAATTCTGGTTTGTTGTGTGTTGCTCAAGAAATTATGGACATTTTTGTATATCAAATCAAAGCTAAGACAAAACAATTTCTGAATATATAATTTTTTTATGTGATAGCTTGACAGTTTACTTAGACAGAAAAGTTCGTTCAATATTTGCAATTAAATAGAAAGATTCGACGAAAGGTACCCTGTGGATTATTGTACTTATCGAGTTAAAGAATGAAATTTGTGTCAAATTAAAGGTTGAAACATCCTCTTCTAAAATTCAGAGGTCTTCCGATGCAAAGCTTGGCTGTTTAGTTTTTTTGAGATAATACGGTTTTCTGTTTTAATCGTAGCCATAACAAACTAATCGCAGCAGAAGTTAGTAAATCATAGCTTTAACTAGAAAATTGTAGCCTGACCTTGTAATGAAGTATTGAAATTTGATGTAACCCGTCACCTATGTTGGCAGTAGTAATAAAATGCATGACTGGATCGCACGAAATTGCTCTTGTAGTTCAAAGTCATTATATGTATGTATTTGTGTATTGAAAATAAATAAAATTCACGACTGGATCGCACGAGCTTGCTCTTGTAGCAACTATTTGTTAGTCATTGAATAATTCAGTTTTTGGTATTTTTCATATTGGAAAAAAAATTATTTAAAAAAAACATTTTTTTTATTTACCTAATTTTTTTTATTTACTTAATTTTTTTTAACAATATTTTTTTGAAAACAAAACAATACTTTTCAAAATCATAAAAAGAACATGTTGCCAAATTTTAAACGAAATCGTCTTAGCCAGTAATAATATATGCGGAAATAACTAAAATTAATCATATTTCCGTTATTCGATTTTTTTGAGAAAAACTAAAACCGCAGTACTGTTACAATCACTTATTACATACCATACACCAAGTTTAATCAAAATCGTTAGAGCCATTTTCGAGAAAAATCTAATAACTCAAAACCGTTATATGGGAGACATTCGTTCGTATTCGATATTCAAAAAAAAAACAACAAAAAAGTGATCTGTACCAAATTTCATGCAAATCCGTCAACTCCTTTAGGCTTTGGCTCTCTGTACAGATGGACGCACAGACGAACAGACGAACAGACGAACAGACGAACAGACGAACGGACGAACAGACGCACAGACCGACCGACGCACTATGGGACCAAACGATGAAAACCATCTCTAAAATGGTTATGATGAATTACATTCATTTGTTTTTAAATTATTTTTGTTTTTAAACTGATCCTTAAAAATGACATTTTGATAATTTATATTTTTTGAATTATAGGAGTCAGGATTTGAAGCCAATTAATTTATACGTTTTTAAATAAAGTTCATTAACATTATATATTTTTGAAAAGAGGTGTACTCTCTTCTATTTGAATCAGTTATTTTTTTCTAAATTTAACTCAACAGTAAATTTATAAAAAATGTTCCGCAATTTGCAATATTTTTGTTTTCAATTGGACTTTTCTCTGTTGGCTCCGTCCGCCTCCGTAAGTTTTATGATTGTTTTGTATTCTTTAACTATTGTAGAAGTAGGAAACAAAATAAAAATTTTCCCATTTTCATGCCTTTTTCTATTAGAAGCAAAAAGTATGACAAGAACAAAACATATTAGTTTCTAAATTTGTGCCAAATTTTATTTCTTTTCATATTTATTAAAATTTAAAATGTGATCGTTACTACCCCATGTTAATATTTAAAAAAAATCATGATTGTTTTCAAGACATATAAGAAATATTTTACAAAGATGTTGGTCAAAGCTAAAATTAACTTTATTAGGATCACCCTAATCGTACAACACAAAAGAACAATCAACAGGCACAATGAAAGTATTGTTTGATAAAGCTAAATTGCTATTAGGAACGGAAATCAAAATTTGTTTGCTTCCTGAAACAGAGTGTTCTATTCTATGTATTGTCCGCATTTGTTTTTAAATTAATTCCTCATATACACCATTCTCTGTAAAATATTCAACATTTTGAGAAACCCTTCCTAATACTTCACGAAATCTACTTTTCACAAGTTATTTTTTCGATATTGTTCCCATTTTTCAAAAAATAAGTTGTTTGAAATGTGCCATGGGTTTTATCCGTACATCCATCCTCCCATTTCATATATTCATATTCAAAAATTCTATAATGAATATCTTTAATAATTCAAACAAACTTACAATAGCATATACAGTTCTCCAAAGATTTTCATTTTCAAATGAGAATTTATAGGTATATAAATACATAATACATAAAGGTGGCAACCCTATACTATCTAATTTTTCTTATACCTTTTTTTTCCTACTTCAACCGTTGTGAATTTAAAATTAAATCTCTAAACCAATTATCTTTATACATACATGCATACCATCAATTTTTAGCTTTAAAATTCTTGGTTTGTGGAAATAAAAAATAATTTTAAAAAACTTCTTAAAGTACAATTTTGGGTTTAAGGGTCGAAGAATATACACTATACCAACAAAATTTCATTAACTTTTTTAAATTAAAAAAACGTATGGCAACCCTTCCATATAAACGTTTTCTATTTAACTTGTAATAAATCAACTTAAATAATATATCAAAGGGTATTTTATGCATTTATTTCATATTATGTTAACACTACATAAAAAAATATGTTTTACCATTTTAAACCTTTCCTTTATAATCGTTATATAATTGAATTTCAAAAATGTATACAAATATTGTAATATTTTTTGAGTTCTAAATAAAACTTATTTCTACTTTTACTATACATTTTTATTTACTTTCCAAATTACCAAACACTTTTATCTATAACAAACTGTTTCACTATTACTCTTTACAATTTACAAGAATTAACACTTCCAAATTACACTTTCACAATCACTTATTCATATCACTGTCAGAATTAAACTGTGTCGATCTCCTTCTCCGACCTCGTATTTATACCATTGTATATAAAAACTATAGTACTATCATCGAACGAGATTTTCAGCTTGTCTTCCAGACCACTTAGCGCTGCATTCTCTGAAGTATTTTTATTTTGGAGACCACAACATGGCGGACGGAATGACGTGTAGGAAAGAGTGAGCTATATAAATGGTATTTTAAAAACAATGAGGCGAGTAAGGGAGTAAGCTATAAATGGTGGTTGTGCTTATGTTATATAGTAGAATATACCGAAGAACAAAAAAAAATATAGAGAAAAAAAAATTGTATAGGTCGAGCCTAAAACGGGAATTGGTGTGCAGCATACATGGAAGGGAATATAAATGTAATAATGTAGGTAATCGTTATGTGTGGCTTGAAAGATTTGCAAATTTGTTATTTGTAAATTTGGAACTTTTCTTATTTTTTTTTTGATGAAAGCATTTATTGTGAATATTTAATGAAAGCAAGGTTGCATTGTTTCATGTTGGAGTATTTTGTTGTTGGAGTATTTTGTAGTATTTTGCAATTTGTTCATGTTTTTATTTTCAAGAATTTTACTGGGTAGGTATAGACAACATAGACCGGGAAATTAAACAAAAAAGAGGTCTGTGTTGTTATTAAAAAAGACAAACCAGATTTTATATAACAAAAGTAAAAAACTTGAAAAAAACTCCATCAAAAATCTAATTTTTAGTTGAGCTACCTACCTATATCTATTAAGGCCTTACCACAACGGCCACTTTTTGCAAAAAAGTACAAAAGTGAAAATTTAAAACTCATTTTTGCGACTATTTAACTTAAAAAAAAATTTAAAAATATGTGTCAAAAACCTTAGATTTTAGATTGTAAAACAGGGTATTTACTTTTTTCCTTACAAAAATGGTCCTGTTAAGAAAAAAAAAAATTATTTCAGATAAATCTATCAACTAAAATTAATTTAATAATTCTACTCTCATACTATTCGAGATGTAGGTGCTAAAACATTTTTTTTGTTTGTACCTACCTACCAATAAGGATTTTTTAACATGAACCAAATTCCAATATTGCTACAAAATATTTCAATAACACGAAACAATGCAACCTTGCTCTCATAAAATAATCCAACATGAAATAAAGCAACCTTGCTTTCACACAAAAATAAGAAAAGTTCCATATCGAAACAAATTTGCAATGATCCATATACTTTAGATCATGGCAAGGAAAAAAACTATTGCATTTGTATGTATTGCTGTACGAAAGTCAGCTTTGGAAACATGGTTACCACATTAATAAATTAGAAATGTTTTGTATAAATTACAAATTTCTTATATTTAAAAATAACAATACCTATACGTATTGAAATCTAATTTTACAGCTTCACTGATAGTATTATATGATCTTCAATATTCTTTTATTGTTTTGTGCACAGTAAATGCATAATTTTGTCATTTCTTACAGACAAAAAGAAAAAAAATTACATGTAGGAACCTACCTATAACAAAAACAGCATACAAAACAGGATCTTTTATTGTTTTTGTAAGGTATATACGTGCTTATTATTATTTTGAAAGAAATCAGATCTGAAGGAATATAAAACACAGCAAATAGTTACCACTATATAAACATTAACTTGTATAAATATTTTATGTCCATAATAATAACTACCTGATGCATTTGAAAAAAAAAGTTGAAATAATATTTCACATTAAAATATTAACAGAACAATTTTTTGCGAGTGGCAATCACGTCTGTATTATTTGCTTTTTTCTTATATTCCTCCTCAACACCTGACAGTACAAAAAAAATCACACATACAAACCTATCTACCTCCTGCATATGTCATTTTTCCCCTATTTATAAATATCTGATATAACTAAACCTATCTCTTCTAACCATTGCATATTTATTTTCATACTCTCTCGTTTTAACCTCATCTCTTTCCCATCCACGATTTTTCTCTCCAAAATGTGGAGAAACACTAGTAGAACGCACCACCGATAGATGACGTTAGTATTTTCGGCCATCTTGATAGTACTATAGTTTTTATATACAATGTTTATACTCCTCCTATAGGGATTTTTACCAAATTGTCAAACTAGATACTTTGGTACAGTGACAGTTCTCACATGAAAAAAAAAATATAAGCAATTTTGATTATTACTCTTGATTTATTTAAACGTCAGTGGGCCAGAGTGTCGATTTGACGTTTAGAAGCTATTAAAAAAGCTCTATTTGGCTTTTTACGCATTTGTCTTTGTCGCTTCTCTTTCACACAAAAATAGAAAAAAAAAGAAAATGGTATACCTTGTTCGAAGAATGCAAACAAAAAACGCATACCAAATTCAGTATTTTTGCAAAAAAAGTGTATATTTTTTTTATATTAACGGTTTAAATTTATAATTATTTTAATTTTTAGTTGAAAGCCAACTGATTAAGCACTAAATATTCATTAATTTCTATTTGTAAGCTACTGACTTGCTTCGAACTAGAGAGCTGCCATTTTTTTTGCCATCCTTTTTTTTTATTTTTGCGTGACGTCTGGGGTAAAAGCCCAATTTCTTCTCGAAGGATCCAGAGATCTCCAGTTTCGTTAAGCAAAAGAAACAAAATACGCACAGACAGATAGAGACAGATATAGACAGATTTCGTTCCGTTCCATTTCGTTCCGTTCGAAGTTCGAAAGTTTGACGTTCGGATGAAAGCGTTCAGAACTTTAGTTATTAATCATAACCATACTTGTGTCTTTTCGCCTGTTCGCTCCTATATTGGTAACAATAGGTTCATTTGTTTGCGAAAAAAAGTACACCACTTGTTTCAGAATCCAAAATCTAATTTTTTTGACACATTTTTGAATTTTTTCTGAAGTTAAATAGTCAGAAAATGAGTTTCAAACTTTCACTTTTGCACATGTTTGCAAAAAGTGGTCATTGTAGTTAGGTCTTTAATCAATTTTAACTTTTTTAACAGACCAACAACTCGAAAGACCGAGAACAACTGACTGACAATAATATTATTATCAAAGAAACTTCAAAAAATAAATCGTTGGACTACTAAGTTTTCCCAGCGTTGCGTGTAAAAAGAAATTAAATGCATTTACTGCATGCATTTACTGCATGCATTTAATTTCTTTTTACTCGCAACGCTGGGAAAACTTAGTAGGCCAACGGTTGTTTTTTGCACTCATTTGTCAAAATGGCAGAACAGATGTGTTGTTTTAGCACTAAATACCGATTTCGCGTTCGAATTTTTATGTGTTTCAGGTATCAATTTATGTTTTTTATGTTCTCAACCTAAAGCTTTAGCCCAAGCATTGCAAAACCATAATAAAAGTGATTTCGAAAAATCTGTTACTTATGTTGTTGTTTTAACAATTGTTTTATGTACAATGGTGGAACGGAGTACATCGGTCACAAAGAGAAACCTGTCAAGGCATTGCATAAGGGTATTAGAGTTGTTGTTTTGGCTCTAACGAAACGTTTGGTAACACCAAAACAACATAAAAAATAAAATTAGATTTCACAAAATCTCTTATGCTAAAAAGATTTTCTTTAAACTTTTAACTGTTTACAACTTGCAGAACTATCCCTAATCAGATTTTAAAGTTAAAATTGTCAATTCGGCTGCGTCGTCAAAAATAAAAGGTTTTTTTCTTTCCTGTAAAAAAAAAATTATCACTTGTCACTGTTGTTTTAACAATCACTGATTCACTTAGAAGTTAAACAAAATATCAATTGGCAGAAGTTATCTATTTTTACTTGCTCTATAGGGCAAGTATTGGTTCGTGTCAAAAAAAAATTCGAGGTTTTAATCAAAACCAACATTACGATGATGGAGAAGTCCAAAAAAGTTTTCGTCATGCCGTCTGTCGGTCTGTGCGTCTGTTAGTCTGTTCGTCTGTGCATCCATCTGTACAGAGAGTCACAGCCTAAACAGGTTGACGGATTTGTTTGAAATTTTGTAGAGATTATTTTTTTGTAATTTACAAGGTTCGTTTGTTTTTGTTTTTGAATATCTCGATTAGAACGAATACCACCCATAAAACGGTTTCGAGTTATTGGATTTTTCTCAAAAACGGCTCTAACGATTTCGATTAAACTTAGTGTACGTTATGTAATAAGTAATTGTAACAATACTGCATTTTTGTTTTTTCTCAAAAAAATCGAATAACAGAAATATGTGTACACACTTTTTTGCAAAAATCTCCATAATTTTTAGGTATCTTTTTTAATGGCGCGTTCTACACGCGTTTTATGCTTGTATTGCGCGCGTGTAACGCGCGTTTTACGCGCGTATGCCTATTACGAGCGTTTTACGCGTTTAACGTGGGAAAACAGGAGGGAAACTAGGCGCAAAAACAGGTGGGAAACCAGGTGGCGAAACAGGCGGCGTTTTACGTGCGTATTACGCGCGTTTTATGCGCGTATACGAGCGTTTTACGCGTGTACTACGTTTTTTAAACGCGTTTTATGCGCGTTTTACGCGTTTACGTAATACGTATTACTCGCGTATTACGTGCGTTTTATCCGCGTCTTATGCGCGATTTAGGAGTTTTATGACGCGCATTTTACGCGCGTATTACTCGCTTTTAACGCGGGTTTTACGCGCGTTTAAAGTGCGTTTTACGCGCGTTTTTATATGCATTTATCCATTTTTGAAGAAAGTTAACTTTACCTTAATTGTTATTGGCAGGTACAGTTAGCTTTGGTCCTAAAAAAATATTTGAATTTCCTTTTAGGGAATCACCAAATTTGAAGAAAATTGCATCAGTGGCTTTGGCTTCAGGTGTAACTCGAGGTATACACAGACAGACAAACAGAATTCGGAGACCCATATTTTTCGCATTCTCTATCATCGTAATGAAATGACATGTCTGATTGTTATCTCGAGTTCTATTTTTTTTACGAATCGTAAACATGCCCTTTAGTACCTTTGTATATCGCAGGTAAAAACCAATGTTTATTTTTGTAGAGAGACACTTGTTTAGAGGAGCACCAGCACATACTAATTTACAAGTATTTCAAAGACAACTTTTGAATAGATTAGCAAAAACCCGTTATTTCCAACATTTGACACATTTTAAGATCACAATATATTCTAAACGATGGCTTGTAGGAAAAGAAGTGTCACAATTTAACTCCTAGGGAATCACAAAACCTACAGATCTCCCATAAACTTTTTCTCATCATTCCGTAAATCTGGATCTTCAATGCTATTAGAAAATTTACGAAATACCTCATCATTACGAATTTAATACATCAGAACTTTAATATCTCCATCACTCTAATGGAAGAGTTCGCATGAGTTGATCAAAAAATATTTCGAATATTTGAATTTGAATCGAGAAGTATTTGGTGAGATGATCAAAATATATTTTGAATATTCGAATTCGAATCGAGAAGTAGGTACTTGTTAAGTCCTTATTATTTTTTAACATGCGAGAAGGAGAAGTTATAAATAAATATCACAAACATAATGGGTTAAGCAGTTAGGCGCAAATTAGTCTAGTTCCAACCGTTCTAATCAATATAATCGTGTCACCATATCATTATTGATCGTGAAGTAGGTTGTTAAGATAATCCTCAACGTGTTAAGTTGTTAGATAAAAGAGCTTATACTAGAAGAATACATATATATTAAGCTGTTCCCGTAGAGTAAAGCTAGTAATCTCTAGTCATAAATTGTAAGCTGTCTCAAATATCACAAAAGCAATCAACAAAATTGTTACTGATTTATTAGTACATATCTACCAATAATACTGGCACTAAGAAAAGCCAAATAACGTAGGCATTAAAAATCGAGTTCAATACCAGGGACTTAAGTTTGCTGATTGTCTACTCGGCGCAGATCTGCTATATAAATCTTGTTAGCGATTGCATTCGGATTAGTATTTTCAGAAAAGTCACACTCGGCGGTCGGAAAATGATCAGGATTGTATTGACGGCTTTACTATTCATAGGAACAGCCGTTGGCTTACCTTTGGACAGCCGTATAGTTAACGGTACTACTGCAGCTCCAGGACAGTACCCGTTTGCTGTACGCAATTTTTGTTTTTAAACTAGTAATGTTTCCGATCAAATTATTAACAATACAATACTATATTCTTATTATACGCAGGTTTCATTGCGTAGTGCTTCGGGCTCACATTCTTGCGGGGCCAGTATTATCAGCAATCAATGGATCTTGACAGCTGCTCACTGTGTCCAATACAAAAGACCAAGTTCCATAAGCATTCAATATGGTATTTCGACAATTTCATCAAAAGGACCTAATATTGCTCATGTGAAAAAAATTATTGTGCATGAAAATTATTTACCCAATGACAGCTATGATGATGATGTTGCCCTACTTCAATTAGAAGGAAGATTATCAATTAATGATAAAACGATTGGCATTCTCAAACTACCAAAGCATGGTTTTGAAGTTCCCGCAGGAGATATGGGAACCCTTGTTGGATGGGGACTTGATAAGGTTGGATATACTAATTTTCAATGTTGTGTTACATTTTTTTTTACAAACTTGTTTATTGAATTATTATTATAGACTGGTGGGGTCATTCAAAGGGATCTACAAGAAGTCAACCTTAAAATTTATTCTGATGCGGAATGCAACGAACGTCACGACGGAAAGACTACCGTTAATCAAATTTGTGGTGGTGTTGACGAAGGAGGCAAAGGACAATGTAGTGGAGACTCAGGTGGTCCATTGATATATGATGGTGTTCAAGTTGGTATTGTCTCATGGAGCCGCAAGCCATGCACTATTGCACCATATCCCGGAGTGTATACCAAAGTTTCACATTATATTAATTGGATTATGGACAAAATTGAATAAACAAATTAATATAAAATATTACGGTTAAGTACAAATCCAGTTATATTGTTGTAGACTTATTCTTCTTATACTTCAAAGTTTGCTCTGTCAGGCCAATCTATGTATAGTATATTGTACATATTTTATTCTGTTTAGAATATTTGCGCAAACGAAGTCCGTATTCAAAGCCCAGACCAAATGTTTTTGAACAAAGTGTATAATTAGAATTTAAATACAATTCATTCTTCAAAAATAACAGTTTTTTTTAACAATATTAATGGGCAGGACAACGGCTGGCTACTACTGACTATAATAATGTATTTAGAGAAACAATAACTACAATTAACATTTTAAAATGACAGTGTAAATCCTCTTAAACCTTGGTTGATTTCACCATAAAGAACTTCAACGGATGAAATAAAAACTTAGTTGGAAGGTGTATCGGTATGTAGGTATAAAGGTAAATGATTCTTATTTAAACTAACGTTTTACAAATGTAGGTATATTAAAAATTTATTTAATCCTAAGGCCGATGGAGAATTCTGTTGGAGGAGTGGAATTGTTTCTACTACCCCACAAAAGTAGCCCTTTTCGCAAATGTTTTTGCTACTCTGCACTAGGTACATCATCTGTATTTGTTACAATATTGAAAATCATGAAATTGAATAGAGCGACGAAATTTTTCGTTTAAGATTTCGTCGTGTGATTTTGTCAGTCATCTACGGAGATGCAAGCGCTCATAAAGTTATCAGCGCTTATATCGGCGTTTTCGGAGGAATATTAGTGGCTTATGAGTGGTCTGAGTGCTGACTCCGAAAACTTTCATAAGTCATAACTTATGAGTGCTTGGTGTACCAGTCTAACAGCCCGATTCTTCCCATCATCACTGATACCTCACAAGTCATAAGAAGAGGTGAAATTGATTTTGTGACTTTTTAGTATTCTCCCCCTCAGTCATATAACTTGTGAGAGTCACAAAAAGAATCGAAATTGTGATCTCCTTCAGAGCAGGTCACAACTCACAAATTTAATTAATTGAGCAATAATTGCCTCTTTTTATCACGATTTTCATAAGAAAATACATATATTTTGTTAATTATTTATAACCTCAATTGCAAACATTACTACATTTAAATGCTTACATAATTTTTATTGAGCAAAGAATAAGAAGATAAGGAATGGGTGTTTTTCACATCTACAGTGTATAGCATTGCGGCATGAATTTGTTTGGGTGGCTGTCAAAATTAGATATTAAGATGCCTTTTTGCCGAGTACACAAAAAAAACTATACTTTTCACAATTCCGTACTGTTTTATTTGCAATATTAAGCTATGCAAAGTGATGTTAAAAATATAAAGTTAATATCTTAGAACCATTTACAATTGTTTTCTAATAAGTATTACCAACAAAAATAATATTTTTCCTCAAAATAAAAGTATACTTTTTCATCAAATGAACCAATCAAATTTTAGATATTAACATTTCAAATTACGAATTTCAGGTTCAGGGGCGCACTAATTTTGTTTGGTGGTGGTAAGGCGCTGCAACTTGTTAGCGCCGAGTTGTGTAATTTTTAACAGTTTTTTTATTTAATTTTAAAGTTTTTGGGAATGTCATTCTTGTGCATCTACAAAATACTATTAAGGGTTGCATTTGTAAACTTTTATTAAATTTCAAGATTCCAATCAGGTGAGTGTTTTTGACAAAAAACATAAAAATCGTTTTGACACGTAGTGGGCGCATTTCGTGAAAATATGTGAACTTATCAAAAAGAGAATTGAGAGGGACTGAACCTCTAAATAACATGTTAGTTAAAACTAAATAAAATGAAGCTTGGAGCCTTGCGAGTTGCCATACAACTGCACTCCGACCCTGTGTATGCATTTGTGTTTGTGCAACTCACACTACTTTGTGAAGTGCCGCATTTTGTTCGCCAAACACCCCTTCCTGTATTTCTTATTTTAAGTTATTGAGCAACTTGAAATCTTTATAATGTTTTTATAATCAGCTTATGACACTTCTATATTCACCTTTGACGTGGTGGACAGGAATGTAAACAAACAACACATACCATATTCAGTATTTTTGCAAAAAAGTGTATATTTTTTTTATATTAACGGTTTAAATTTATTATTATGTTAATTTTTAGTTGAAAGCCAACTGATTAAGCACTAAATATTCATTAATTTCTATTTGCAAGCTACTGACTTGCTTCGAACTAGAGAGCTGCCATTTTTTTTTTTCATCATTTTTTTTTTTTTTTATTTTTGCGTGTGGGGTAAAAGCCCAATTGGGTTTTTTACGCAATAGGGCTTTTTAGAAAAAAGCAATACATCTCTGTTTCATTCTGACTCATAGCTTCTAAACGTCAAATCGAGACTCTGGCCCAATGATGTTTTAGTAAATCAAAAGTATTTATTCAAAATTGCTTGTATTTTTTTTTTTTCATGTGAGAACTGTCACTGTACCAAAGTATCTAGTTTGACAATTTGGTAAAAATCCCTATTGTCTTTGTCGCTTCTCTTTCACACAAAAATAAAAAAAAAAAAAAAAGGTAAAACTTGTTCGAACAATGTAAACAAACAACGCATACCATATTCAGTATTTTTGCAAAAAAGTGTATATTTTTTTATATTAACGGTTTAAATTTATTATTATGTTAATTTTTAGTTGAAAGCCAACTGATTAAGCACTAAATATTCATTAATTTCTATTTGCAAGCTACTGACTTGCTTCGAACTAGAGAGCTGCCATTTTTTTTTTTCATCATTTTTTTTTTTTTTTATTTTTGCGTGTGGGGTAAAAGCCCAATTGGGTTTTTTACGCAATAGGGCTTTTTAGAAAAAAGCAATACATCTCTGTTTCATTCTGACTCATAGCTTCTAAACGTCAAATCGAGACTCTGGCCCAATGATGTTTTAGTAAATCAAAAGTATTTATTCAAAATTGCTTGTATTTTTTTTTTTCATGTGAGAACTGTCACTGTACCAAAGTATCTAGTTTGACAATTTGGTAAAAATCCCTATTGTCTTTGTCGCTTCTCTTTCACACAAAAATAAAAAAAAAAAAAAAAGGTAAAACTTGTTCGAACAATGTAAACAAACAACGCATACCATATTCAGTATTTTTGCAAAAAAGTGTATATTTTTTTATATTAACGGTTTAAATTTATTATTATGTTAATTTTTAGTTGAAAGCCAACTGATTAAGCACTAAGTATTCATTAATTTCTATTTGTAAGCTACTAACTTGCTTCGAACTAGAGAGCTGCCATTTTTTTTGCCATCCTTTTTTTTTATTTTTGCGTGACGTCTGGGGTAAAAGCCCAATTGAATGGAATGCTGCAGTCCATGGGTAATACAGGGTTTTGTTCTATTTTCTATCATTCCGAAAATTTTCAATCTGTCAAAAAAAAATATCAAAACAACCACAAAAATAAAGCAAAATATTTATATTGATCAAAAATTCAAGTGAAAAACTTAAAATTTGTTATTATTTTACATATTTGTATATTTTATAATAGCAAAATGTCCATTCCTCGCATAACAGAGTATGAGATATTAGAAAAACTAGGAGTAGGAAGTTATTCCACAGTATACAAAGCAAAGCACAAAGTAATTTATAAAATAACAAAAAAAAAAAAAAAACTGAAGTGGTCAACCTACATTTCACTTTTGTATTTATAATTCCTTTGCAGAAAAATCGTTCATATCATGCAATAAAATGTGTGGAGAAGTCTTCTTTATGCAAAAGTTCAACTGATAATTTAGTCACTGAAATAAAACTATTGCGCTCCTTAACTCACAAGTACATTGTTGGCCTCGATGATTTTTTCTGGGACGATAAGTAAGTATAAATTTTGTGTGGTTTTATAAACCTGTAATAATTGATTATTAAAAATATAAATAGAATGATATACATTGTCCTTGAGTACTGTAATGCTGGCAATCTATCGGCGTTCATTCGTTCGCGTAAATCACTTCCGGAAGCTACATGCAAGTACTTCCTCAGGCAATTGGCGTCTGGTATTCAGTATATGCGCTCGAATGATATCTGCCATTTCGATCTGAAGCCCCAGAACTTGCTTCTCACTCGAGGAACCAATGTTACTCTTAAGATAGCTGATTTTGGGTGAGTACAAAAGCTATTTTCAAATTATTTCCTTTCTTTAAAAAATAAAAAAAAAATGTTTCAAGTTTTGCTCAGCATCTCAAATTGGGAGAAATCAATCAAAAACTTAAAGGATCTCCGCTTTATATGGCTCCAGAAATTGTTGGCAAACATCAATACGATGCTAAGGCTGATCTGTGGAGCATAGGTGTTATTTTGTACGAATGTCTCTTTGGGAAAGCTCCTTACACATCAAAAACAATCGAAGAGCTATTAATTAAAATTAAAATTAATGAAAAAATCACAATACCTCCAAATACTAAGATAAGTGCCGAGTGCAACGATCTGCTAACACGACTACTGCAACATGAACCATCCAAGCGAATATCCTTTGAGGATTTCTTTACACATCCATTCATTGATCTCAAGACAATTCCATCAGAAAAGGTGATTTGTTACGTTTTCTATATTCATGTTTTTACTCTTAAATATTTAATAAGAAAGTAAGAATGTTTGTGTATTCTCATTAGTAGTTTTTTTTATATTTCGTCTTCGACTAAACTTAAGAGCTATAAGTTCATAAGAGAAAGGTTACTTTCTCTGAACAGTATAAATAAATAGGACTAATAGCTTAACTAATGTTTGAAAAACCGAAGCTTAAAAGTTTCGAACTCCTCCAAAAGATTTTTTTTTTTTAAATATATTTCTAGAAATCGTTGAAAGTTAGTAGGTAGGTAGAAATGACGCCTTCTAGGGCACTAAGGCTCTGAAAACCCAATTATTGCCATTGCGGAATAGTTAAGTGTGGTTCTAGCCAACGAAGATAAAAATTGATCACTGATCAGTAGGGTCGTGGAAGGCTATTGGTCTAAATATACCCCGATAGATACACTGCCCGACAACCGATTAGCGCCCCCTATGCTTCTTGACTTTGGTGCAGCTTTACTGACGATGGTAAACATTAAGCAACTTTCCTGACACTAAACACACCTTTCCACTACCAATGCTACGCAGGTACACTGCCCGACAACTGATTAGCGCCCCTATAAAATTTATTTTTTGAGTGGCTTACAAAATAATGATCTGATACCAGAACGATGTAGGTTAAGCAGTACACAAAACACAATTATGTATAATGGGATAAATTATTTTAATAACCTCCCGATCGGTATAAAAAGTGAAACCAATATAACACAATTCAAGAAAAAACTAAGTTCTTTCAATGGACTTAACATCACAGTGTGCAAAATAAAAATAAAATGGAAAATGCAGAAACTCTATAAAAAAAAGAATTTTTTTACCAATGACAGCTTAACATTATACGCGAAAAAAATGAAAGTTAAGGATGTAACTCAATTAATAACATTTTACCAGAATTTTTAAGAACTTAACCTGAAAAATCGATTTTTTTTCCGGACATTTGATTAAAACCCCCAATTAAAAATGCCGAAAAATGCAAATTTGATTAAGCAAATTAGAAAAATTGATTTATTTAAAAAAATATACATATATAGCATATATATAGCGTCACCAACGGACGCGCGCAATGTGTTGTAAAGATAGCAATCACACGATTTGTGTAAAATTTGTGTGTTTTTGACATAAATATGCACAAAACCATCTAAATCACTAATTGAATGATAGAAAATGACATTATAAACACCATTTGTATATCATTTGTTGTCATCCGAATTATAGTTCAGATGCTATTTTGTATTTTTATTGCAAAAATACTCAATTTTTTGTATATTCACAAGTTACACGACTCTAAGCTTAACTTCATCGAACCAAATCTTACAGGAGAGCAAAAAAACCAACACGAATGATTAACTTTTTTTACAACACTATGTCACTCACCAACTTTTGTAACCAGAAATTGTGGAGATACACTTTTTTCTTAACTAAATTGATATGTCACGGAGTTAAACTTTATTCTAAAGTGCCATTTTAGCTATTATTATGATTAAAATTGATATCCCCGGTTTGAAGGATTGTAGTATTCTCTCAAATCTAACAAATGGCATTAAAATCTCATTTTCAAGAAAATTGGAGTTAATGTTTGGTATTAATTTATTTGTTATTCCTTTTTGTAGACCCTCCACAAAGCCATTCAATTGGTTACAAACGCCGTTGAGCTTGACCAACAGAAAAAGTACAAAGAAGCTTATTATTTGTACTGCCAATCTCTTCAGTATTTCGTGCCTTTAATAACAGAGGAACCTGATGCAAATAAACGACAAGTTCTAAGAAACCGAGCCTTAACTTATCTTAAGAGAGCCGAAGAAATAAAAACTGTAATATTGAATTCAAAAATATCTCCATGTGACGAGACAAAACAACAGTGTGTTTCTGAGATTTTAGAGCCAGATGAAAGATACAAGCAACTCTGTGAGTGAATATTTACTTAAAAAAAAAAAAGAAAATACAAACAAAATACAATTACTTTTTTTAGATGCTGTTTCAAACTCAAGTCCATTACTTAAAACTGGTTTGGAAATTGGGCGTCAAGCAGAGCTTTATTCGTATGAAAAGAAGCTTGAAGCTGCATTGGAAGGCTATACATCGGCATTGGGAATTCTTGTGCCCTTTGTAAATAACGAACCAAAAAGCGATCGAAGACAACTTATATTGCAGCAGGTGGGATGCTGGTTTTAATTGTTTTTATTTTTTTTTTCTGCTCATGTTCACTAAATAATACATTTTCAGATTGATTTTTGGATGAAAGAAGCTGAAAGCATAAAGAGCATTATTTGTACGAAAGATATTGATGACGAACAAAAAAATTCATCGTTGCGAAGCTGTGTTATTCAATAATAAGGAAGACAATACTTCTTTATAAAACAAAAAAAAAAATGTTTAGAACAAAACTATATTTGTAGATGCATTATTTGTTATTATTATTTTTATAAAGTCTGTTATTATAATATCTAGTATACTGTGAATTTTATTTAAGTTATTGTCTTTAGTGTACAGTGAACCACAAAAGGTTACCTACAATGATGAAACAATAATTGAACAAAACAGCTGTCATCCACATTCTGGTAGGAAATTTTGTATGTTTCAAAAAGCATAATCCCAGCACAAGACCTGCACAAGGTTCTTGTTTTCAACAAATGTATTATTCAAAGGTTATTAAAAACAAACAAATCTTCAATCTACAATTGTAAATGAAATTGTTTTTAATGTATAGAACCCAGAGAGAGATACTCTTCCTTAACAAGGTTCTTCTGCACAAGGTTCTTGTTTTCAACAAATGTATTATTCAAAGGTTATTAAAAACAAACAAATCTTCAATCTACAATTGTAAATGAAATTGTTTTTAATGTATAGAACCCAGAGAGAGATACTCTTCCTTAACTTTCCAAGAGATTGCAGGATAAGGAAATATAATTTCGGGAAAAATTCCAAACCAAGTGTTTAGTAGCAAGACACTTGCCATGCAAAAATTATACACTGATGGGACTAATCCCTTAGAACAGCGTTTCATAAAAGGTGGTCCGCGGTTCCCTGGGGTTCCGTGAAAGGGTCAAAAAGATGATGGTAAAAACGTTCATAACATAACAGTCCCATAGCTTATAAATCAGATATTAGAATAACTAGAATTAACTACTGGTGTTAGACAAAAATATAATATAGGGTTGAAAGTGTTGCTGTTGCGTTCTTATAATGTTTGTTTTGTATTTAATTCAGGTTTTCAAAAAATTGTCCTGCAACTGCAACCTAAACGGATGAAAATAGACTTTTGAGTTTACCTCCATAAAAAGACTGAACATTTTTTATATGGGTAATGAACATTTTGATTAACATTAAAAAAATGCCAAAAAATTCACAGATTACACAAGCAGACTAATAAAAAAAAAAAAAATAGGTGTCGAGTGCATAATATTTTTCTAATGGATTTTTGAAAACTGAAAACTGCTCTATCAGTTCGTGTTTTCGAGATATTTTGATCTGAATGTACAAAAAAAAGGTTTTTGCTTTATTAAAAACTATTTTATTACATGGCCGCTAATTTTTTTTTATAAAAAAATGGTTATGGCATCTAAAAGTACCGTTTTTATCTGTAGTCCAGAAAGGGGTTATACCCCTTCCTTTTTCTTTCTAAAAACTAGAGCTGAAATAAAAATCACCGTTTTTGAGTTCACCATACTAAACTTATACTTACTTATTAAAAATGAGGTCCTAAATTTTCGGCACTAACCGGTGCTATCGACTGGGGATTTAATCGCAAGCCACACTAAAACAAAGTGTAATATTATGAGAACTTGATAGACATAAAGCATAATTCATAGTCGTCGCACTTAATGTCGTTTTCGTTTTTGTTTTATTAGCACAAAAATGACACAAAATTGGGTTCTGCCGTAAGGGTTCCGTGGCCTCGAAAAATTGGGAACCCTTGCCCTAGAAGATTCCATGCGAAATAAAACTTATAGGATAATAGGAAAGGATAATGTACAGAACGGAGTCCCGAAAGAAACTAAAAGAAGCCAAGCATTGACATCATTTCACATACATAAAGACGCACTATAGGCAATAAACTCTAAAATAATTATGCCCCAGGCTTGAATGGGACTTAATAAAATGGACAAAAAAGCAATGTGACATTGTACTGGGTTCCAAAACTGGCGCCGAAAATTGATTACGGAAGGGACAGAGTCAAATAAAAGCATTTTTTACTATGGGTTAACTGAAAAATACGTTATCGTAATTTTCGCTCCCAGTATCGTTCTCGTGCCGAATGCATGGCATTTCCTGTAATTTGTTCAACATAGATACAAACCGAAATAACATTTTGCGACTGTTCTTTTGTTTGTTTGTGTGTTTGCTTCCTTTCTTGAAAATCAATAAAAAAGTAAGTTATTAACCCTTATTTAGGAAGGCATTTGCTTAAAAACGCCGCGCTCTGAAAGCCGTATTTCTCTCCCTATAACGGTGTAGTCGTTTCCCAGAAACGTCAATTGTCGCTTTTAGAGCATGGCGTTTTAGCACAAACGCCTTTCGGAATAAGGGTGATTAGTTTGACTTAAACGTTATTTTTGTTAAAATTGTAGGTATTTATTTATTTACCTGATACGAACAAATTTTTTGTGTCAGGAAAAAAATTAAATACATTTTTAACAAAAACTAGTTATTCAATAGTAAACTTTCTTTTTACAAAAGAATCGTTGAGTCGTTTTTGTCATCGATTTATGCTGTATTTGGGGTGTTTAAAACGAAAGAAAACAACATACAAAATCCATTAGAAAATATTTCCTGATCGCTATAACCGACCCCTAACACCAGGTATACGACCGCTTTCTGAAAATATTGCTGAACCATGGTACGGTATAAATATGTTCAACTGACCCCTGGAATTTATTATACAAAAAGTAAGAGTTCCGTCCGTCATTTATTTTATTTCCATATCCGTTCCATGTTCCATTCGATATTTCATTTTCCACTAAACATCGAAAATCTCATTTCATTTCTTTGCAGCGGCATCAGAGTTGCCCCTTTGCTATAATTATAGTATGTTTGCTACATATTTCACAAACCAATACTGAGTACAGCTGAACAATCTCATTTAAAATAAAAATATGGTATTGAAATTTGTGTTTATCCCTGCAATAAAAGTGGAAGTGAAATAACCAATTCATAAATTATTTTTTTCCATATCAATTGCATGCCAAAATTGCTTGCAAAAAAATAAACAAAATGCATTTCTTAAGGCCTAACTTCAACGGCCACTTTTTGCAAAAAAAGTGCAAAAGTGAACATTTTAAAAAATTGTCAAAAACCTTAGATTTTGGATTCCCAACTAATTAGTGAACTTTTTCCGCAAAAATGGACCTATTTATAAGAAAAAAAAATATTTTACTTTTGCAGTTTTGCAAAAAGAATGCTTTAGACCTTTTGCTTTAATTAGTTACAAGAAAAAATATTAAAAGTGTTGTCTGTCGAAAAATCAAATTTTTAAGGAGACACAAACTGAATTTTCTGTTTCCATTCCATTTATCCATTCGGATTATATTTAAGCAGTTCAACCTTAAAGTTTTAATAATTCTTAAAACATTGAATTTGGTGTTGTGCTATATTAAGCCCAGTACGCTGCGGAAGCGAAAGGAAAAATTCTATACAAAAAATCACACAACGAAATCGTGAGCGAAAAATTTTGTTTTTGCTTTTCTTGGTGGAGATCAACAAAAAAAAAGCAGCGTACTAGGCTTAACTTAGCAATTTATCAAAGAACTATGCATATGGCTCAATGATTTTTTCCGTGTTTTCAAAGCAAATCATTATAAATAATTTACTACACTTTAACTCCGCAGCGCAACACTTCAAACCAACTGTAGGGCAACACTGAACGGCATCGCACTCCCAAAATCTTTGCAGCCCAAACAACATCGCCATTGCTGCAAGTATTTTGACATGACATTCGCGAACGTACTGTCATCATTGAAAGTGGTGGAAGAAAACTGTGTGTCTATTTACTATACGGGATTTTATTGATTTTTATGTTATTATGCCGTAGTTTTTTTTCTCAGGGTTCTGTATATTTGATTATTAAGAGTTTTTCTTTTTCACTGCCACTAAATCCTCGTGTTACAAAATAAATATTCCAAGAATTAAATCACAAATTCAATGAAAAATGTGTTAAAAAAGTGAAAAGGCTTCCCTAAGCACCGCTTATCAGCGAAAAAGTGTCTTGTAGTGTGCACCGAAGAAGTAAAAAAAAAAACCTAGTTTGTATTAATTCATTGAGTGGAGATTAATCAATTAATTGCAAATCTGGCAACAAAATGTGGATACCCTCGAATAATAAGTACGGAGTCGGTGAGTACAATTGAAATATAATTCTTACTGGATGAAGAAAATAAACGATGTCGTTGTCGTCGTCGTCGGTAGGTTGCGGGTGGGTCACCTCCTCATCGGTGTTCCCACCAATTAGGCAAAATTTCTTTGTCTGCAATTTGTTTTTGTGTTTTCACTTCCCTCCCTGGCCGATTGGTTTTATAAATCGGTATAAAACCAATTGGAACCTGCCGCTGCAGAAAACTACCTAGAAAAGGATGCATTTTTGATCTGAACTGAGAAGATGTATACATAATATTATGTGGGCGTAGGTGTATCATTAACTAAAGTCAGGAAGAGCATGCCTATAGGCTCAAAACCTTCTCGGCAAAATTATACATACAAATATCTTCAGTTCTCCCCATAAACAAATCAATTTAAAACATTTTTGTCCAAATTAGTCTTGGACAAAGGATTGAGGGCTGAGAGCAGAGACAAGAGACTGATTAGCATGCAGCATGCAGTCAACGTACTTAACTCACGTCACAATCACAACACAATACGATTATGATTTTATGTACACGCTAAAGTTTTAATTCTTTACTGTAAAGAATAGAGTAGAAACGTTGGTTCGTTTACATTTTAACCGGAAGTACAAGGCCATATGAGGTAAAACTATTTAAAGTAGACGATTGACAACCCAAGACAAAAACGAAGAAAAATGCTGCTGATAGAGCAAATTTAAATCAATGAAAAGCAACGAACTATTTAATTTGTTTCTTTTTTTGTATCATAAATTAGAAATAGAAAATGAACATGGTTGGTATGTATGTAAACGTTTTGTATATTATTGTGCATATAGGTACCTAAATGAATGAATTTTGTAAAAAAATTACAAAACATATGAATGAAATTTGTGTTATTAGTTTTTTTTTTGTAGATTTTTGTTTACACATGAAAAGCGCTTTTTGGCTCACAAGTCACAACTGAATCGGTAGGTAGATATTTTCAATTTAAGATTTTTCCCGGATTTATCTATGAATCACTTGTGATTGTGACGTAGCTATTGTAGCTATATTATAATAGTCGTTGAACGTTTGTTTTTTGATAAACTAGTGCAATCTAAGGGAATTAAATGACTCATTAAAATCTTCTTAAAAGAAGACTAATTTTACTTGAGATGTAAACTTATTTACAACTTTCTTAGGGTAGTCTTCAATTAAAATTTTTAAATACAGTCAAATTCGGTTATAACAAACTCGATGGTAGTCGAAAATTTATTAGTTAGGTATATAGCCGGTTTTTCATTGTAACTTATTTTTTTAATTTTTTGTTGTTTATAAGTTAGCGAATATACTTTATCTATTTTAGTACATACATATGTAGGTATAAAACTTTTAATATTTCCTTGTTATTGAGGTAGGGTGTAACGTCCATACCCGAACAGATAACGGAAATTCAAAAGTAAAGAAAAAACAGTAGTGTAAAGACACTGGTTCAAAAGAGTAATCGTGAGACCATATTAACACCCACTGTTGCTGTCAATATCAGGGCTAGGAGAGCTTTTGCCCTAACGAAATGGTTGTTTTAAAACACCCGGCCTGATAGTAGGGTGAAGTTGATTTGCTAGATGGCCCATATAAAGCCAATAATTGTCTAAGGGTGCCCCAAATCGTTTCACGATAAGAAATGGACAAAACTCGGGTGCTTGAGAGGCAGTGCTTTAGAGGCTGCCTTGGTCCTATACAATGGAGCCAACATAAACAGAACTGATAAATTTTTATAAAAGCTGATTCGGAGTCACAGGTTTGGACGTTTGGAAACTCGAGAGTGTGTGTGTGAGCGGCTTTATCCCGCCCAAGGCGTCTATTTTGATAGTCTCGAGCTTTCACTGGATATTTTGGCAGTTCCGCTAATCTACCACGACGAGGATAGGCGGCTCCTGTATACGGTGGAAGAAATGTAGGAGTGTATTCGAACGGGACCTAAGAGATAGGGTGAAACAAGCCAATACAAAATTGAAAAAAGTTGTTATTTTTAAGAAGCTGTAACTCAAAAACTATAATATGTACATAGTTAAAAACTGTAAAAAAAAATCCAAGTGATAGCTATTAATAAAATAGGTCAACGTGTGCCAACTTTAATAATTGTTGAACAAAATTAAGGGTAGAATTAAAAACGAAACAATTTTTGGAGAAAATAAAAAACGGTTGGAAAAATTCGTTGTTTTCACTAGCTTTACCTCAAAAACCATAAAAGCTAAAAAATTGTAAAAATTCCCAAAAATAGATGTAATCAAAAGTTTTAAGTCTACCAAGTTTCAGAATTTCTGGACTAATAGTTCAGCTTAAATTAAATATTGTTTGTGCAAAGAGCAAAACCCCATGCTATTTGCATAAGAAACTTCAATTGATTGGAGGCACGGGCTAGATTTAAATCAGAGACCTGAAACTTAGAGAATATTTTTTTAAATTTATTTTCAACATCTGGGAGAAAAGAAATTCCAACTTCTTTGAAATAACAACCACCCTAATGTACATAAGTTCACCCACTTATTTTTGTCTGAAGCTTTTAGCTCCCATAGTTTTTCTTTCTTGCCGCCATAGTAAATCAAAAAATACTTTATTAGCGGTCATAAACATTGGTTTCGTTTGTAGCGGACATTTGAAACAAATTTGCCCACCCTCCTTTGTCTTCAAGTCTCATAATCCATAAAAGCTAAAAAATCATAATACTGACAAATAAGAAAGAATTATGTTTTATAGTATACTGTATATGACTGTTCACTTAATTCTGACGCTGAATGTGTGTACAAAATCATTTTATAGCAACTTTGTTGAAAACAACAAAAACATACACAAAATCTAAAGAACAAAACAGGTATGTGAATTCGTCACAAAACTCTTTTATTTAATTTTATTAAAAAAAAAAAAAACGTAATAAATAATAAAAGAAAAATGCCGCAAGAGAGTTCCTAGTTGCTGGTTAATTGGGTTAATTACAGGAAATTAAGCTAATATCTCTTGTACTGTGTATTTTGTATGTTTAATAAATTTAAAAGGGAGCCTTGCTCTGGGGATGATGATGTCGAATATATTTATTAATGCTTATTAGCACACTCCTCCAACTTCAAGAATGTAGAGTTTATTCAAGCTCATTAAAAGCTCCTGTAAAACATTTTTATGATGTGGTGTCTTTTAATACATACATATATTAGAAATAATTTTATTGCAAAAAATAATCTGAAGATTGAAATTGTTAATTTGATCCCTGGTTTAAATTAAACTTAAAAAAAAATACCTCTTGCCACTGTTATAGATATTGAGGGGGCACAAGGGGATACACTTGCTCCTTAGAGCATTCTAAAAAAATTATGGAATTGAAAATGTTCAAGATTGTTTATCTCTAAATAATAAAAGTAAGTTGTTTTTGTGGCAACATTAACTGTACTGTGTATCCCAATCACTCTTAATTGTGGTACATTTTGACTGAAAAATTAGGGTTTTAGTGTGTTTTTGCATTAAAATAGGGTTGCCGTATACTTACTTACTTAAGGTGGCGCTTACAATCCAGGATGGATTACGGCCTCAACCAACATGCCTCTCCAGTCAGTTTTGTCCTTAGGTAGCCGCCTCCAGTTACACACGCCAAGTTGGTTGAGGTCGTTCTCCACTTGTGTGCGCCACCTGTTACGCGGTCTCCCTCTGCTGCGTACACCATCAGGGTTGGATTCGAAGACTCGTCGGGCTGGTGCGTTGATGTTCATACGCTCCACGTATCCCAGCCATCTCAGCCGCTGTATTTTTAGCTTCTTAACCAGGTCAACGTCGCTGTACAGCCCGTAAAGCTCGTCGTTTAATCTTTTTCTCCATATTCCTTCGATACACACAGGACCAAAAATCACTCGAAGAATCTTTCTCTCAAAGCAACCAAGCAGATTTTCATCCGAATCTTTTAACGCCCATGCTTCTGCCCCATATAGCAGGACAGGGATGATTAAGGTCTTGTATAGCGGTTCTCTGGTTCTATGAGAGAGGGCTTTACTACTAAAATGCCTCCTCAGCCCCAAAAAACAGCGATTGGCAAGAGTAATTCTCCGTTTGATCACTGATGTCCTTGACTGCTTCGAAGTTATAACTATCCATCGTGATGTTTTGCCGGGTCTACGATGTTGAGTTTCCCTTCTCGTTGATAGCAAGTACTTCGTTTTGTCTTCATTAACAGCCAATCCCATTTTTGCCGCCTCCGATTCAATACTGGCAAATGCACCAACCACAGCTCGCCGTTGCCGTATACCTGTACTAGTTTTGGAGTTGGCACCAAACATTTTTTAGATTTTAGCCTTTAACTTCACCAAATTTATACTACTTTGTTTAAATAAAAATTATTTGAGTGTGTTTTTTTTCAGTTGAACAGGGTTACCACATTTTCAGCTTAACACTCTTAACTTAATTTTATGAATTTTGCACACATTTTTGACTTTCGATTGGCAACATTAATATTTTCCTTTTTTAATAAACGAAAAAGTTGTGGTGTCTATAGTCAAATCAATTTATTAAATGAATACATTTTCATAAAAGTTGATGCGGCGAATGAAAAAAACTACATTTTCATTCGCCGCATCAACTTTTATGAAAATGTATTCATTTAATAAATTGATTTATACATGATATATATAGAATACTTTATTTCTAATTCTGAATTGACAGCTTTTCACTTTCACTACAGATAATTAACTTGCCTTTTTGAGGTATATCTATTTCATGTCTCACCAATCATTGGCATTGATATTCATCTGTTGGTTGTTTCCATTAATTTTATAGTATTTCTGAATTGTTGACAAACTCTTCTCCTTTAATTAAAAACTCTAATAATATAATGCATCTTTAAAATCGATGATCTCAAAATTCATTCCAAATCCATAAGAAAAAACTTAAAAACTTTGTGTGACGATGAAATGATAATTATAAATATAAGTTCCGATAAAAACTATCAGTTCACACCTAATTGACTTTTTGAATAAGTTGGGTTCAAAAATAATGCTCTCTTTTTATATTTGTGGTTTTCCGCTTATATGAAAATGATTTAAATATATGAACTTTTAATTTCACAAATGATATCTTATATACAAAAGAAAATTTATAATGGGCAAACAAGAGCTTTAAGGGGACCATTTGTTATGATTTTGAGAAGTTATTGAAATATGTGAAATTAGGGTTATATCTAGAAGAGAAGATAAATTTTTTTTTTTTTATAATATTTTTTTAATGGAGAGTGGACAAAGGACATTTTTTGGTGACAAACAAGAACTCGTGGTGGAAAAACGAAAGATTTCATTTTAAAAACATATTTTTTTTTTGTCGAAAACATAAAACTTACCCTTTACTGCATGGTTCCTCATATATGAACCAAATAGTAATACCATAGGTAATAATAATCAATAAAATCGATGCCTGCCACCTCACCGAAAAACCGATTTTTCGAAAAAAAACTTTTTTCAATTACAAAAAAATTTGTTTTTGAAAGTTTGATATGAAATAATTTTAAAATATTAAGATCCTCTTGTGTAAAAATATGAATCGAAATCCGTGGAGTCACTTACGACAAAATCAGAAAAAAGAAAAAACGATAACGATGATAACGACAAACGATGAAAAAATATTTGTTTTATTTTAAAAGTACGAACTTGTCTGTTATTGTACACACAAAAATTGTAATTAAAATCGTTAGAACCGTTTTAGAGAAAATTAACTTTTTTCCATATACCTAATATGAAATTGTTTTCAAGTCAGTTTAAATATTTCCATCTAGCCGTAAGATGCACATGAGATACATACTTTGTATGCATATTACCGACACATGGAAACAAGTCAACTTCTAGAAACAAACTGGCACCAATTTTTTTTGGTATCATAATAATTTCATATGTCCATCAAGTTAGCAGAGTAAAGTGGGCAGAACATGGTTTTTTTGATTGCATCTTTTAGTGCTAATTAGGTGCTAATTAAGTGGCCAAAAATTAAATTAAGTGCTCCAGTACTTTTAGTGAAAATGAATGTTCTGCTAACTTGATTTAAAGTTAGCAGAGCAATTACCGAAACTGCCTTAAACGTTTAATTGAGAAATTGAACTTGGTCTTATAATTAGGTGCTAATTAAGTGCTCTACGAATCCAAAAAAAAAATTTTAAAAAACTTTTTTTAACAAAAAAAAAATTTCATAATTCAGTGTTCTGCTGAATTTTGATTTTCGATTTTCTCGAAACTATCTAGCTGTTTTGATCCAAATCATTTTGATTATTTAAGTGCTCCACTAATTTTAGTTAAATGCTTCATTTTCAAAAGAATTTTCCGGCATTTTCCGGAAAAAAAAAATATTTAATTTTTTTCATACATTTACATGCTCTGCTAACTTGAATCTCGTTTTTCTCGGAAAACTCAAGTTATTTTCACCCAAATCTTTTTTATTAATTAAGTGCTCCACTAATTTTAGTTAAGTGCTCCATTTTCAAAAGAATTTTCCGGCATTTTCCGAAAAAAAAAAATATTTAATTTTTTTCATACATGCTCTGCTAACTTGAATCTCGTTTTTCTCGGAAAACTCAAGTTATTTTGACCCAAATATTTTTTATTAATTAAGTGCTCGACTAATTTTAGTTAAGTGCTCCATTTTCAAAAGAATTTTTCGGCATTTTCCGGAAAAAAAAATATTGAATTTTTTTCATACATTTAAATGCTCTGCTAACTTGAATCTCGTTTTTCTCGGAAAACTCAAGTTATTTTGACCCAAATCTTTTTTGTTAACTAAGTGCTCCACTAATTTTAGTTAAGTGCTCCATTTTCAAAAGAATTTTCCGGCATTTTCCGGAAAAAAAAATATTTATTTTTTTCATACATTTACATGCTCTGCTAACTTGAATCTCGTTTTTCTCGGAAAACTCAAGTTATTTTGACCCAAATATTTTTTATTAATTAAGGGCTCCACTAATTTTAGTTAAGTGCTCCATTTTCAAAAGAATTTTCCGGCATTTTAAGAAAAAAAAAAATATTTAATGTTTTTCATACATGCTCTGCTAACTTGAATCTCGTTTTTCTGCCAGATTGTAATGTCTTCATCTAAAAGAAAGAACACCAACGTCACCAACATAATGAAAATCTTGTGCATTGATTTAGTTGATGCACAATTTTAGGTGTTTATGTATTTTGGCGTGCAATAAATTGGGAATGCTCAATCTTGATAAAAAATCAATTCACATATCAATTTCTTGGCAAACTTGCTGAATTTCTTGAATAAAAGAAATAAATATTAATCGTATTGATCATACCCCGAACATGATTTTCTTATATATAAAGGCAACTTTAAGGCAGTCAGAAGTTTACCAATAAAAATGCAAAAAAGTTGAATAAAAAAATATGCACTTATTTCTTATTCAAGAAGACACACTTGTCTTTGTTCCATAATATAATTTATATTCATATAGAAGTTACTTTTTCGAGTATATCAATGTAAATGTACAAGATTTTGTAAATAAATTGTAAACTTCCATTAACATTTGTTCATCGTCATCACAAGCATATCCATATAAATGTAACTTAATGGATCATTGATATGAACAATGTTAACAATATATGCATTTAGCAAAAATAAAAACTTATTGTTCTAAAAGCATTAACCTCGGAAATCGAAAGTAGATTGCAAAAAGAACTAGGTATCTGTGTATCGGAATTATGATTTGAAAACTTGCACTCAGGGGTAGGTTGTTTTTGTAGATACAAATATATCTATCAGTAGGTATGCTAACTATAAATGCACATTGTGATAAAAAAAAGGGGAAGGCTCGCAACTAAACAGGAAACAGTGTCTGTTTTGTTTTTTCTTTGTTGCTCTTAAGATATCTGATGTTTGTGCACAGAATTCATAATGTCGCGTATGTTACTGGCTAAGTGAAAATTTAATGTCCACATGAGTTCTTACTCGTTTTGTTTTAATTCAAATTCTTGTATTGTTTTTTTTTTTAAAGCTTGCACACTATACACTGCGTGTTAATGGATTGAAGTCTCACTTCTAAAAAAAATCTCATTTAATTGCTTATGCAGCAAAAGTTATTTTCGTACAAGTTCACTACTGAAATTTTATTGTACCAATTAATTACAAGTAACTAAATCAAAGGCGGACCCAAAAAAACATTTCGGGAGGGGGGAGATAATTTTGTTTTCTTTTACATAATAATATAAATATATGGCCGTGCGTAAATCACGCAAAAACCGATTCGGATGATTCTTTTTTAGATTAATTTGGCTTAATTCGGTTGTTTAGGAGAAAAGATATTTAAAAAATTATTTAATTAAACGCTAGAAAATTGGAAAAAAATATAAATTAAATTTTTGTTTCTTAAAGGAAACTATATAAATAAAACTCAATATTTGTTTGTTTTTTACTTAATGAACTTGAAATAGGTACTTTACGTCAGATTTTAACAAAAACTTGGGAAATTAATGTAGGTAAACTCGGCAAATATTCATGCGATAGCAAATTTGTAGGAGGTGCTGTAGTCAAGTTTTCATGACGTTTTTACTGAAAAATTAAGCAAAAAATTAATTGAAGGATTTTTTTCAATGATGATTGAAATAGCAGCACATACAAAAATGTTTAATACCACAGAAATATTCGTTTAATACCTTGGAATACAAAAAAAAAAAAGGGTTGATCCTTGCGGAACACTGCGGAAAATAGCATATGGGGAATTTTGAGAAAAATAACAATGAGCACATGCTTCTCTCGTTAAACATTCTAAGTGGTGGAATTTATAGTCGTCCCGATTTTTCTTAAGTGTAAGCTTGAGGGGGCTTTTGGACACTTGAGCTATTCATAATTGAGATTGTGAGAAAATGCTTAAGAGTGGAATTCATAGTCGTTACGCAAGTCAAGATTTTTCTCAACTCCAATAAGTTGGAAACAAATTTAAGAATTTCCTCAACTGAAGTACGTATTTATAGAAAAAATTGAGGCTACTGAGGTAATCCTTTCGTATATGCTTAACAATTACCTGTTGTTTTTCTTACCCGAGCTCTCTCTTATTATTACTTGAACTTTTTTCACTAAAGACATTATTATTAAAAAAAAAAAACAGTACGGAAAACAAAGCAATCCCGAATTTTAAACAAATTACAAATTTAAAACAGAAAATATTAAATTTTGCCAGAAATTATTTCGTTTTCAGCTTGATTGAGAAAGATTTTTCTCCACTCAAGTGAGAGAGTTTCCATTTTGTTTATGAATACGGTTTTCACTTAAGCATTCGCTTAAGATTTTTCTTACATGAGTTGAGAAAAATCTTGACTTGAGTAACGACTCTACCCTAAGATTTTTTTTTTCTGTAGCAACAGCGTTGCCCATGTTTTAAAATCGTTTTTTTTTTTTGGCACGACAATTTTTTAGTGGCATTGGTGGCATTACAATATTCAATATGGCATGTTTTTTTCTTATTAAATTAAAGTTACTTGTTCTCTAATTTACTAGACATTTAAAGAAATTGTGAACAAAAATTCAATTTTTTGCAAATTCCAATGAAAATTGCTTTAATTTATATGAAAAAGAACTCCTATTTTCGGGCCATATGCTAATAATATTGAACCTTGGAACCTTTTTTTGAAAAGACATAGAAGAATTTATGTGTGTTTTTTTTTACTTGCGATATGGGAACCATATATCAAGTTATGCATTCGTATAAAAAAAAAAAGTTGAGATAACAATCAAACATGACATTACGATGATGATCATCATCATCGGCTCGACAACCGGGGTCCGGTCCTGGCCTCTTTCAACAAGTCTCTCCACCACGATGATAGAGAACGAGAAAAAAGTGGGTCCGACAATTCTGTCTGTCTGTCTGTTTGTCTGTCTGTATGTATCAGAGACCACAGCCTAAACGGATAAGTCGATTTACTTCAAACTTGGTATGTGGCGTTTTTGGAGACTATCCCCAGAAGTTTTTTGATTTTTTTTTACCTAAAATAACAGTGCCTGTCCATATACCGGTTTTAGAAAAACTCATTTTTCTCAAAAATGGTGCCTACGATTTTTATTAAAAAAATCATTGTCATTTTTTTGGATAAGCTCAATCTTTAAATGAAAACCATTTTTTCAAAAATTGTTATTAACGGTACCTGCCATAGAACCGTTTTTTTTTTTAATTCTGACTATCTCCTTCATAAATCAATCAATTTCACCCATTTTACATGAAAGCTTATATGTTGCCGTTATAGTTTTTAGTAAAAAAAATTATTTTTTTGGATTTTTAAAAAATAGTTGAAATTTTTTTTGAAAAATCATTTTTTCAAAAACTACTCAATATTTTTTTTCAAAATTTAATTTTTATATGTTGATTAATAATATCTTAAAAATGGCGTACCAATTTTTTCTTATAAAAGTCCTTGCTACATTTTATATGGAAATAAAATGCACGACTGGGTCGCACGTACTTGCTCTTGTAGATAAAGTTACTATTTATGCTAAGCCTTTTTAATTTAAAAATTTGTAAATGCAGTTTTAGAAAAAAAAAATTAAAAAAGCATAAAATTCAATTTTCAAATGACTTTTAGCATCTTAAATGAATTTAATCTCAAAACAAAGTATGCAATTTGATTTCTTCTATAATGATACATTTTTAGAAAAAAAAAATTGAAAATCGTTAGAGCCGTTTTTAAAAATAAAAACTATTTTTTCCATACAAAATTTTGCAAGGAGTTTTTATAAAAAAAATTGGTACGCCATTTTTAAGATATTATTTATCAACATCTAAAAACTAAAATTTTTTTTACTAAATATTATTACGGCAACTTGAAAGCATCCATGTAAAAAAATGGTTGAAATTGATTGAGTCAAGAAGGAGAAAATCAGAATTTAAAAAAACGGGTCTATGGCAGGTACCGTTAACAACGGTTTTTGAAAAAATGGTTCTCATTTAAAGATAGACCTTACCTAAAGAAATGACCATGATTTTTTTAATCTAAATCGCAGGCATCGTTTTTGAGAAAAAATGAGTTTTTCTAAAACCAGTATATGAAAGGTACCGTTATATGGAGTCCAAAAAAATTCAAAAAAACATCTGGGGATATTCTCCAAAAAACCCCACATACCAAGTTTGAAGTAAATCGACCCATCCGTTTAGGCTGTGGTCTCTGATACATACAGACAGACAGAATTGTCGGACCCACTTTTTTCTCATTCTCTATCATCGTAATGTCATGTTTGATAGTTATCTCAACCTTTTTTTTTTGTTCGAATGCATAACTTGATATATGGTACCCATATCGCAAGTAAAAATAGTTTTTTTTAAAATGCATCATTAAAGGGGAAATCAAATTGCATACTTCGTTTTCAGGTTAAATTCATTTTAGAAGCTGTGTTAGTCATTTGAAAATTGAATTTATTGCTTTTTTAATTTTTTTTCCAAAACTGCATTTACAAATTTTTAATTAAAAAGGATTAGCATAAATAGTAACTTTATCTATAAGAGCAAGTACGTGCGACCCAGTCGTGCATTTTATTCTTTAAAAAAAGGGATCCTTTTTGTTTTATTCCAGAAATTGGGGGGGGGGAGGGTTTTATATACAGTCGAGTTGATAACCTCCTCCTTTTTCCAGTCGGTTAAAAACAAAACAGCCGACAGCCGAGTTTGTAGTGAGCACAGTCGGCTGCATTTCGGCAGCCGAAACCGGATAGACGGTTTCGGTTTGTTCGTATGAACGTTGGGTGATTTGATTCCTCATGTCCCACCTCTAATTTAATTTTCAGAAAACTGAGTATTTTTATAGAGTGTAATAATTGTCTTTCTTTGCCTTGGTAGCATCACAGCTTTTTGAAGCCCATAACATAGTCTGGTGTTTCTTCATATTCATTGCAAAATCCACATGTTACACTATCTACTAGGCTCAGAATGCTTGGATGCCTTTTCAGTTTGCAGTGGGGCTTGTGGTTGTAGGTCTCAGAAGGAATTTTAACGATGCTGTGGTTAACTTCTAGGCTTAATTCAGCCTGAAGATACTTGGGAATTGGCCCTTTATTACGAATAGTTTGGTACTAGAAACAAACATTTCTACACATGTACCTTCCGTTATCCTCGATCCGGTGTACATACATTTGATGGGGCTTTCTTTTATGAATTCGCCACTTTTACTGCTAAGTGACAAGAGATTAAGATACTGATCAATAATAATATAACATTTTGTATTTGTTTTCTTTTACCCATTTATAAGTTTGTTTTTCTTTTAGAAAAGCTCATCAATAATCTTTTTTCTACTCCCTTAGCAATTATTATGTTAAGTGGAGTAAGATCTAGGGTACCGTTCATTACTCCTGTAGGACAGTTTTTTTTTTTTTTTATGTTTGTTATCAGAACTTTTGACTGGGTGGATCGATTTTGATTATTTTTGTATTTTATTTTTGATTTTTTTTTTGAAAGCTGGTGGCCTCCATGTGTCTCCGTTTCTCTCCGTAAAAAAAAAAAAAACAGTCTAGAATGTACATAAGACTGCTTTTATTTCAAATAAAATTTTCTGAATTCTAAGGTAGTAGTATAAACCTTTTCTGTACAGCTTATAGTTTCTGAGATAAATGTAATTGAAAACGCTGCAACTTTAAATATCTATGTATTATCTGGGTTACTCTTACTCAACATTTAATCTTAAATTGTTGAGTTTTATGTAATATCTGAGTTTATTTGCTAAAAAATCAATTTTTTTCATAAAATTATTCCAGATAATGTTGTAATTTTAGCAAATGAAGCATAAATTTTAAATAAAGTTATTCAGTTATTCGTACAAGCTTTAGGGACTTGGGAAAAAAATTTATAATAAAAATGAGTTATACAGTATTTTTGATATGAATCTGTATATTTTTGGAGTTCCAAGTCACTATTCAATGCAAATATGGTGAATCCTATCTTCCAAATAGTAAACAAAAAATCATCTAATTTGTAAGTACTTTCACTTCACATGATGTATGCGAACCATTACATTAATCAGTTTTTTAAATATCAAGTGTTTGACGCTACATTTAACACGAATGTTAATACGTATGTTTTCTTTATTTTACGAAAAATGATCTTGATCGCGTACTTTAGGCACCCATGACCCATCCCATTGCACTTACTGGATAGGGTTAATGTTAAAAATTTCTTAAATTTGGTCTGGCACTGTTTCATCCAAATTATAAGATGAAATATTTATGGTAATGTGACCATTGTAATTTTATTTAATTGTGTTTTCATTCAAGTGACGTGGAGTGTATGTATTTATAGTATATTGTCGCTTAAAAAAAAAACAATGATTTCCGTCGATTTAGGCATAAGATATTTTTCTTTTAAGTTCAACAAACATATGAAAACGAACTACGAAATAATATAAATGCAAGTATTAGGTATATATGGGTGGGTAGGTATTCTATAAAAGGTACAAAATCAATGTTTGCATTTATTTTTATGAACAGTAGGCATATAATTGACAAAATGTATGTGTATATGCAAATTTATGTTCAACACAAAAAACAGAAGGAACAAAGAAGTTACTGGAGCACATCATAAATTCTGATGTGACATTATTAAAAATGTTATAAGAAAAACTAAGTATGTACTGCATTTGGAAAGTACACATAAATTCTGTTTTCTACTTTCTTCTTAATTCTTTTCCATTAACTATGGTGTTGAATGCATTGCGTAAACATTTTAAGTATCTTGTCACTGACCTAAAAATGGATGGCGTTTTTTTGTTTATGTTTTGTTTTCATAAGGAAATATTACTGCTAATTATTGTCAAGAGTATGTACAGTACATACTTGCAATGCCTTTTTGTTTATATAGTTCATTAAGAAATCTTGTTAGGGTTAGAGAATACTTGGATTTATAGGGCTGATGGGCGTGATTATAGTCACTTCCGTTTGTCTATTTAATTAGAATACAAAATTTCTTCTTTCTTTTCAATAAATTAATGCGCACTTCCATAAGTGGTAAGTTTAAGCAAAATTTTGTTTGACTTTGTTTTTCTAATTTGCTTAAATATTGAAAACTAAGGTAAGTCAAGAAGCTGATTGTAATTTGTTTTTATATGTACAATTTAAGCATGGAAAAAAATATTATTAAATGCTATTTTTTCTGTTTTAAAAAATGTCACGCCCGTTACAAATTTTGGAGACTCAATTCAAAACATTTACAAATAGGTACAACCCAAGCATTTTATAGAAATGAAGAAACACTTGACTGCAACTAATAAGGTCAAAAAATCAAAATTTGCCCAAAACTTTGCTCTTGTATTTTAAGACGTTTAGACAAAGTCCAAAATGCCCACTGGCTTGATCGAAAGCCTACTATTTTCACGGCATGTGCTTGAATGAAGGACGGAAACATATTAAGTTGAAAATCGAATTTAATTATAAGTGGCGACCTTAGCCATTTTTTTATATTATACACGCAGTTCTTAATACAATGTCACAGCCGTTACAAAAATATGTCACACCCGTTAAATTTTTGAAGTGTTGTAATATCAAAGAGCTTACTGCAATCGTAAACAAATCTTCTTTCACATTAAAAACGAAATCCATTATTTTATTCCATTATTTATTCAAAAATTTACAATCTGGCTTCCATAAGTATCCGCACGAGTCTAAGCCTAATTTCTAACCTAACACCCGTCACACTTAACATTTAGAAATTGCGATATAAAATATAGATTCGAGAAATTTCACATAAGAAATATAATTAACAACTAATGGTATGAGTTATTAAAGCTTTTAAATGTTTAATTAAGAGAATAGTAAAAGAAATATGGACAATAAATGTTGTAACTGTGTCACAACCGTTACAATGGAAATACGCATATATAAATTCAAAATTTGCAAATTAAAACATATAAAACGGATACAACAACGCACAAAACACAAATCCGAGAGAACGGCCATTCCGAAGTAACGGAGAGGACAAAAAATCGCTTTCAATGCCGTTTATCTCATTGAAGAAGAAATAATTGCTCTTTAAACTTTGTGGGTATTGAGGACACCCACCCTAGAAGTCTCATCAAAAACTAATAACTGTCAGTTAAGTTATTGCGTAGAAAGACAGTAACGGAGAAGACGGAGCACGCGTATTTTCCGTTACCGTCTTACTAATTCAATAACTTTAATGGCAGGCATTAGTTTTAGATCTAACTTTTAGAACGATAACGTTATGAAACCCACAAAATAAATATTATACTGCATTTTTGTGCTCTCTGCTTAGCAGGGATTCTTGCGCTTCTGCTAAACAAAAGTTTACTTATCATACTTATCTGTTGCAGATAGACAGAACAACCCACATAAGTTCATTTTTCTCAAAAATGAGTTTTTGATGAAGATTATGAATCTTTAATTTGTACTCTACTACATGAGTTACATAACTTGAACCAAATCTTTATAGTTTAGCTGTAATCAACACATTTCATAATACCATAAGTCCACTTTTTCACAATTTATTCCGTCAAAAAAGTACACAAATTTTGACTAAAAAAGAATTTTGTTGCTGGATTTTTTTTTTACTGCATAAAAGGAAGAAAAGGAACAATATAATACAATGATGATAAAACGAAACCATAATTCTTTTGCATTTTTTGAGAAAAACGAAAAACGCAGTATTGTTGCAATGGCTTATTACACATAACATATATCAAGTTTTATCGAAATCGTTATAGCCGTTTTTCAGAAAAATCCTATCACTTGAAATCGTTATAAGGGAGTATTCGTTCTAATCGAGATATTCAAAAACAAAAAAAGAAACAGCCTTGAAAATTACAAAAAAAATAATCTGTGCCAAACTTCATCCAAATCCGTCAACCCGTTTAGGCTGTGGCTCTCTGTACAGATGGGCAGTGACTTAAAATTGTCATGCACCTTTAGTTTACATCGGTATACATATAACACGTCTAAAAGCGATGGATAGAAAAGTTATATGAAAAAATGGCAATTTAAATGTTTTTGCTGTGGAACTGGACCAAAACTAAAAATGTTTTGTTTCGTTTTTTCGTTTCAAAAAAGTATTTTTTATAAAATGATTTTTCGAAAAAAATTAATGAAAGTCTTAAATTAAAAATTAAACAACTCGAAATTCTAATTGTAAGTTAAAAATTAACTTTTAAAATGCTTCTTGTTTTTTGGAAACTAATAAAGAAAACTTCTTTTTAAATTAAATTTTTTGACAAATCCAATTTTTGTGGACCTAACATAAACTGTGATTTTAAAAATGCTTTTACATTCTTAATTCGAAACGCCACACTTCCCAGACTTATAAATATTCATAAGAAACTAAAATTTTGCAAACAAAATTAAAAATTATTTAAAATTTTTGTTTCGAATAAATCAAATATTCGGCTTCATTTTGAACAACACTATTAAATATATAGCAAATAGTCCAGTGCCGTTTCTTAGGAAGGAGACCTTGCGTCAAATCCAGTAGTTCTGATTTCTTGCTGAGTTGCTTATGATGTTCAGCCGATGTAAGATCCAATTTTTTGACCTCGAGTGCGTTATTTTCAGTTTTTTCGAAAACTAAAATGTTTTTCCGCAGCCGATTTTCAGTCAAATTGATAGGAACCTTTAAAACTTAAAACTAAAAGGGTGCGAGATTATGTAAAGTTTTTGTAAATAATAGTTTAAACAGAAAAAAAAAAACAATATTTTTTGCATTTTTACCAATGTTGCTTTCGGCGCTCAAGGTCAAAAAAATGTATTTAACATCAGCTTAACTACCAGATTTGACGCAAGCTCTGATGTACATGGTTACTGTACTATAAGACACGAGTATTAGTTACAAACATTTCCAACAATCTGAAGTTCTCGAAAACGTTTATAATAACAAATAACTTTTGCACGAGTATAAGAAATTTATTTTTCCATTCGCTCATTTTACATAATAAAGTTAACATTTTATCATTTTCATTATAATAAATATTGTGTTAATAAAATATTACATTGATTTCGTAATTTTTTTTTTTAGCCATTCACAATTGGCATGGTGAAGTACGTCATGGACTACCACTTGATGTTGGTGATTCTGTTGAAATTTTAGAAGAATGCAACGAATGGTATCGAGGGACATGTCCACGGAAATCGAGAGCTGTGGGTCTTTTTCCCAAATCATTTATTCACATAAAAGATCTATCAAAAATTGATCCCGTTGTAAGCGAATGCACTCAAGTCCTACGGGAATGGTACGAAATTTGGAAAAAACTATATGTGGTAATGATTTGAATAAAATAAAATTCTTATTTTTATATTGTCCAAGTACCAATTAATTCTAATTTTGTTTTATAGGACAGAGAAACTTACAAATTCACTACTTTACTTAAAGTAATGCGTTCGATACTAGAAAGCCGTAAAGAATTGCTAGGTGCAACTCTCACACAAGACCAGACTCTGGAGTTGCAAATGATTGTTGTATCCAAAATCGATTGGGGAAATCGGTAAGTTTTAGTTGAGTTTTCTTGTGTCACACGATATTCTTAAGAGATACATGTAATATTTACTCTGTCGTGAGCTGTCATACAGTAAAGTATTGATACAAATTGTAATAGGTCATTATTTTGTAAAAAGTTATTCATATATCAATGAAATAATATGCTAACTTGAGGGAAATAATATGCCCAAAATTTGATGATGATTTTCTAAAGTATGAACTAAAATTTTAACAACTGATTTTATTTTAATCTAAAAATTGGATAAACTGATGTATGCTACAATATTTTTCTCACAAATCTGATATAATAACCGTCAAAAACGGTTTAAAGAGATTTTTAAAGAGTAGACCTACAAAAAAAATTTCCTATGACAATTTTGTAGAGCTTTTAAAATATTAAAAAAACTGTATCAAAAATTTTACTGTACGACGCACTATGGGCAAAATCCCTTGTTTGAGTGGCTTTAAATCAATTTTTGAAAGTTCGTAAAATGACTTGACTTAATTTTTAGCTACATACCTATTATCTAGAAATATATTGAAACACTAAATCTGTAGTGGTCGAGCACAGTTAAAGAATAATTTATGCTCTTTTTATAAACATACAAATTACACCCGGAAGAGTCTGAGAGAAAAGTCGAAAAAAGTTTTTTAACCTCAAGGAAATTTTCCGACCGTATTATTCTTTTATGGAGTTACAGGAGGTTTTGACCTCAAATTATAATTAAAATGGATGAAATCGAATTATTAACAAGTTTTTTACGCTGAACGTAAAACAATAACAAAATCATGTTTAGGTACTCGTAAAGTACCTAATGCTATAACTTTTTTTTCAGCTTAAACCCATTCTTAATTCTTGATTTTCTCAAGCTAAACGTAAATGTGTTGTATGCATAATAGTTATTATACAATATACATATATATTTATGAATATATGTAAGTATGCATACATATTTACCACTTTTGGGTTTTTGGATGTTAATTGCTTTTTAAATTCAATAGAAATTCCATAAGTTGAATTCTAACGTGCTGGAGTGATAAACCAAACTCAGCATTATATTCATAGGTTATGTCGTTCATTGTCATTAAATTTTTTTTAATTTTATAAATGTGTATTGACAAGTAATTTAATGAATTAATAAATACACACAAAATTACAAAAAAAATCTTAACTGCTTTAAAAGTTATCTACTTTTGACCACCCTAAAGAGGATTTCTGCCCACAGTGCGACGCACTGTGAGACCAAACGATGAAAACCATCTCTAAAATGGTTTTGACAAATTTCGTAATTGTAAAAATCTAATGATGAAGTTACATTCTACAAAAAGAGATCTTTGTAACGCAATAATTTTTTTCTTAATTATTCTTGTTCTAGATACTTAAACTGACCCTTAAAAATGACATTTTGATAATTTATATTTTTTGAATTATAAGAAGTCAGGATTTGAAGCCAATTATTTTATACGTATTTAAATAAAGTTTATTAACATTATATATTTTTGAAGAGAGCGAACTCTCTTCTATTTGAATCAGTTATTTTTTTCTAAATTAAATTCAACAGTAAATTTATAAAAAAATGTTCCGCAATTTGCAGTGTTTTTCTTATAATCTTGTTTTCAATTGCACTTTTCTCTGTTGGCTCCAGCTGCCTCCGTTAATTTTATGATTGTTTTGTATTCTCTAGCTATTGTAGAATTAGGAAACAAAATTAAATTTTCCCATTTTTATACCTTTTTGTATTAGAAGCAAAAAGTATGACAAGAACAAAAACACATTTTTAAATTTTGACTTAAAATTTAAAAAGCATTTGTAATAACCATTAAAAAAACTTAAAAATTGGCTCAAATATCTTTATCAATAAATAATAATGAATACTGAAAAAAAGTTTTTAAGCTTTTGGTTTTACTTTAAGGTCAATATTTTAAAGAAATATATGTTTTTTGTCTAGATTTTAAAAAATAACTGTTAGAAAAGTTCCCAATACATTTTCTTACAAAACATATTAATGACTAAATTTCCCCAAAGTTATTAAAATTTAAAATGTGAAAGTAACTTTCCTATGTTAATATTTAAAAAAAATCATGACTGTTTTCAAGACTTATGAGAAATATTTAACAAAGAAGTTGGCCAAAACTAAAATTATTTAGGATCATACAACACAAAAAAACAATCAATAGGCACAATGAAAGCGTTGTTTGACTAAGCTAAATTGCTATTAGGAACGGAGGATAAGATAAGATAAGATAAGATTTGTGCTTCCCGAAGCAAAGTGTTCTCTTCTATGTATTGTCCGCATTTGTTTTTAAATTAATTCCTCATTAATACCATTCTCTGTAAAATATTCGAAATTTTGAGAAAACCTTCCCAATGCTTCACGAAATCTACTTTTCACAAGTCATTTTTTCAATATTGTTCCCATTTTTCAAAAAAAAAAGGTGTTTGAAATGGTTTTTCATCTTCTCTCCCAGACTCAATTCCCTACAAAACAATTATTATTTTTTGCTTCTAACCCCGCCCATATTCAAAAAATCTATATTGAATATCCTGAATATTTCGAAAAAAAACTTACAATAGCATATACAGTTCCACAGAGATTTTCATTTTCAAATAAGAATTTTTATATGAATACATAATACTTAAAGGTGGCAACGCTATACTATTTAATTTCTCTTATAACGGATGTGAATTTAAAATTAAATCTCTAAACCAATTACCCTTATACATACATACCACTAATTTTCAACATTAAAATCCTTAGTTTGTTTAAATAAAAAATAAGCTTAAAAAACTACTAAAAGTACAAATTATCGTTTTATGTACCTTAAAGAATTAGCAGCACAATTTTGGGTTTACAGGTTGAAGAATATACATTTTACCAACAAAATTTCATTAACTTATTTATTTAAAAAAAAAATTAAAAAAATACATATGGCAACCCTGCCTTATCAACGTTTTCTATTTAACTTGTAATAAATCAACATAAATAATATATCAAAGGGTATTTTATGCATTTATTTCATATGTTTACAATTTCTACATAAAAAAATATATTTTAACATTTTGAACCTCTCTTTCATAATCGTAAAATAAATGAATTTCAAAAATTTATATAAATATATATTCATTATAAATTCAAGATATTATGTTCCATTTTCACTTATTTTGGTGAAGAAACAAAAAAGTTACAGATTTTAAAGACGCTCAACTTCCTTTGGTCCCATAGTGCGACGTATCGCTCGTTAGTTATACCGCTTAGAATAAAACAAACAAAAAATCCAAGTTCAATTTATATGGAAAAACGATAAGTGCATTGCGAGCGTACTAAACATTATTTTGTGAGCTGATTTTTTGCAAGGCTTATTTTTTAGCCTAAACAAAACTTTTGAGTTTGGTGCCACAGCATGCTGGAAGAAAAATATTTTTTTTAATCATCCTATTGAATACCGGTACTACATCTCAAATATTAAAAGAAGTCTGGTAAAATTTTTACAAAAAAGTTTTTCATAAAACGAACTCAATCCCTTTTCGAAAATAACAGATTCAACTAAGGCCCTTGGAACAATACGTTTCAAAAGCTTAATTATATCAAATGCAAATTCCAAATAATAAAAATACGCATTTTTTTAAAGAAAAAGTGCTTCAATCGAAAATCACAAGGTCTTATGTTTTATTTAATGCAAAATATAAAAGATTTTCTTAATTAAAAGTTACATACAAATTTAGAATAAAATATAGTTTCATATGTTTACATATTTGATTTGTAATTACATATATTGCATGATCATAATGAATTGATTTATTTTAAGCTTAAACAATGATTTTTATTGTTCTTCAAATCAAATGCACTGCACAGTACAGTTATTTTAATTAACATTGTCACAAGAGATGTAAGCATTTCTATACTATGCTGATAGTTAAATATACTTGTAAAATAATGGCTTTTTTCAAGTCGTCCAAAACAGTCTTCTTTACTTTTTTTTTGATTAGTAAAATTTCGTTACTTAATGAGAAAATATGATAGGTATTTTATTTAACTTATCATTAAAATGTGTTATAGAATTGTTCACGGTTTCGTGATTTATGTTTCAGTTTCCTTGCTGAATTTATCTACTTGTGGATATATTGGATGCATTTCCAAAGTAGATGGAGCTGATGGAGTTCTATTGCAATCAATCTTACTGCATAGATCTTGCAGCATGTCAGTGTATGATTTTGTATTTAAATTTTGTCCCAAAAAGTGCAAAATCAAAAAGTCTCCAATCTAAAAAAATAGAACAAAATATCACAAAATTTCTAAAAGTACAAATATGTATTTAAATATGCTTACATCAATACTCCGAACTAATCCTTCAATTTCTTTACCAGTTCCATCACGATATCTTCGTTTTAATACAGTTTCGCGTGTTGTTGGCATCGAAATAAGAACAAAGGAGTAGAGTAAAGCTGCTGCAGAAATTACAGAAAGGATAATAAACCAGAACCTTGAATAGTAAAAAAAAAAATATTAATAAAGTCTTAATATCAATTATCATAATCATAATCAATTCAACCAAATTACCATAAAAATATGTAGATTTTCTCATTTAAAATATTCAAAGCCAAAACACACAGAGTGTCGTGCCTCTGTGGTGATCCACCAGGACCAAACTTATGGAATGTACATTTGGTCAGTCTTGGAAATATCTCAATCATTGGGTCATATCGATTTTCTTGATTCATATTCGAAAACTTAATAACTTCTGTGCCGTAGGTCATGAATGCACCTCCAAGGAATTTATCCACCATAAATATGTTAAGTACGACATTTATGAAATTCAAACATTCGCAGAAAAAGTATCCAAATGAATAGCCATTGTGGCTGTTGAGGCTATCAATAAAATATTGCACAATTCGATTTTGTCGTTCTTTACGATAGTCTTCTGGTATTGTGACCATTCCACGAAGTCCTTCGGTAATCATACGCATTTTGCCATCTTCAAGGTTTTTCCATATCCAATGTGGTACATAAAACATTAATCCCTTTAAAAACAAATACTCAGAAGTTAATTAAATTTATAAAAAAATTGTAATTTTGTTTTACTTGAAAGAATAATACGAATGGAACCCATTGATAGTAGCTGTGGTATCTTTTTTCTTCGCCAAACTCATTTCCCAAGCCATGGCTAGCAACATCGGTACCGATTTGTCTATGCTGCTGTCCCGGTATAGTGAACGTGTATGTTATCCAACAAAAAGTGTTAATCACATGCATTGGGATTGAACCGTCATTGATACAAGATATTGGCTCACCTGAAAGATATGAAAAATGTATGTGTGTAAGAACTATTGTATTTGTTTTAGTCAATATGAAATTAGTGAATTAGGGTGGAATTCATAGTCGTTACTCAAGTCAAGATTTTTCTCAATTCCCATAAGTTGAGAAAAATCTTAATCTAATGCTCAAGTGAAATACGTATACAAAATGGAAATTTTCTCACTTGAGTGGAGAAAAATCTTGACTTGAATAAAATTATTTCTCAATTAAGCTAAAGCCTAGTACGCTTCTGATGCGAAACGAAATTTTTCGTTGGTCTCCACCAAGAAAAGCAAAAACAACATTTTTCGTTTATGATATCGTTGTTTGATTTTTGTATAGGATTTTTCGTTTCGCTTCAGCAGCGTACTGGGCTTAACAACGAAATAATTTGAGATAAATTTCAGGTAAAAATCAATATTTTTATTTTAAATTTGTAATTTGTCTGAATTTTTGGATTTTTTTTGTTTTCCGTGCTGGGTTTAAAAAAAAGTAATTTCCGTAGTGAAAAAAGTGCATTTCAGTGATAAAAAAAGAGAGTAAAGTAAACACAAAAATTGAAATTTTAAATGTATCAAGCAAATGCTTAAGGTAGCTTCTGACCTCACTTGAGTTTCGCTTTTACTTAAGGAAATCCTTAAATGAAGACTTAATAATTTCCACACAATCTCGTACACTTAAGAAAAATCTCCAGTTGAGGGACGACTTTAAATTCCACCCTTAGTTTTCTAATTTGTTTAAGAAATACATAAAGCGATAAACAAAAAATGGTATTTTCAATTCAAGCAAAAACCAATGTCAATGATTATATAGAAGAACTTCATTAGAATAAAAAAACTAGCTTTTTTGTTTTAGGTTCATTAAAAGCAGACAAATCTGAGCGTTTTCCCTTTTTTGGTTTGTTCGAAAGTAAAAAAAGAACAACTTGAAAAAACCTCGAAAATCGGTTTTTCGTACATAATTTCAGAGCTCGTTTTGTTTTTTGATGGATTCTGCAAAACACCCCAAAGTTCTTACGAGGTCCTGTCATGTAAACTTAAAACATCGATATCTTGTTGAGGTACTGCTGTTGTTTGTTTGAGAAACTATAATGGATTTACGTAAGCCGAATGGAATACTGCTTTGTATCAAAAAAAAATTTGATAAAATAGCTAAAGCTTTGCATTCAAGGTATAGTGTTTCGAATGTATGAATTTAGCCAGCTTGTTAGAATATACTGCTTACATGTTTATTTGAAATACGATGTAGCAAATGGTCGACCTACTTACAAAGTAGGTAATCGGTTTACAGGGTTGAATGATGGTAGTCTTATGCCTGTAAGACCTTAGTTCTTTTAAATGCAACTTTAAAGAATAAAAGGATAGGAAATAGAAGATAGGAATAGTTCGCAAAATTTTGAAATGAAGGAGGAGTTTTCAGATAACTTTACAAGATTTGTGCCAAAAAAAATATACCATATTATGAAATTTCGTTAGACAATGGTTTTTTCTCAATTTGTTTATCCAAATGTCTCGATAATGTGACTAAATCATTTCAGATTTGAATTCAACACCCCAAAATCCTTGGATTGTTGTCATGTCAAAACAATATATGATTTTGTTAACCAGTGCTATTTATAGCCAAGTAGGTTACCGTCGATTATGTAGAAGAAGACGGAGCGTATAATTCGGTAACTGTGCTTTTCGTGAGTTATTGATGATGTAGGCCTATCATTTGAGCCTAAAACCTTCTATTTCGAGCCCATTTGTTTTCAAAATGTTGCCATTTTTTAAGTGTGAGTGATATATGAAATACTTTCAGGCCCTCGTGCAAAAACGATGTATTTTTTTTTATTTTAATAATATGGACACCAAAACCAAACAACATTGTTACCACTAAAATGAGTTTTTCTTCTGCTTATTACGTGGAGTGTTTTTTTTAATTTTAAGGCAAGAAGTAAACCATCTCGGAACAAATTATTAAGTATCAAGGAAAATATAGTTCTATTTTAGTTCCAACACCCCGAAAAAAAACAAGCGTAAAATCAAAGAAAACAACTTTGATTTAAATATTTTTCAGGATGATTTAGCTTCGAGGATACAAAATTTAAAATCAAAGGCGAAAGAAGTAAATTTTAAGTATTTTGTTTAAAAAAAAAAGATTATGGTTAAATTAAAGTCATTCATCATCTACGCAAAAGCAAAAAAAAAAAAAATCACGACTGAGTCGCACGTACTTGCTTAGGGTCAAATTTGCTGTGGACGTTAAAACTTCTTATATAAAGTTTTAATTTTGTAAGAAATAAAAAAAAATTAAATTCATTACTTAAATGACATAAACAACTCTTAAATTGTTGAAAAAGAGAAAGATACATTTTTAGAAAAAAAAAATTTAAAATCGTTTGAGTGATTTTTAAAAAAATATAAAAATTCTCAAACCTTGTTTAAAAATAAAGTTGATATGCCATTTTCAACATAATATTATTGCACATTTAAAACCAAAATAAAAAAAAATACAGTAACCCGTTTTCGAAAAATTGATTATTCAAAAAAAAAATTGAAAGATCAAAAAATTACGTTTTTGAAAATTTTGATATTAAATAATTTTGAAATTGTTAAGGAGCTTCCGTATAAAAAAAAATCATTAAAATTGGTTCAGTCATTTAAGAGAAAGTCAAAAATAAAAAAAAACGGTTCTATGGGAGATACCGTTAGTAGAATTTTTACAAACATGACATTCATTTCGAAAGTATGACCCTACTAACAAAAGAGCACACAAACATTTTAATTAAAATCGTTAGAGCCGTTTTTGAATAAAAGTTAACTTTTCCTTAATGGTTATATGACAGGTACCGTTAGTTTGGTTCCTAAAAAAAAAATTCAATTTCCATCTAGGGAATCACCAAAGACCCTAAACCACCAAGTTTCAAGAAAATCGGTTCAGCGGCTTAGGCTGTAGCTCGAGGTATACACAGACAGACAGATAGAATTGTAAGACCCACTTTTTTCGCATTCTCTATCATCGTAATGACATGTCTGATTGTTATCTCGAGTTCGATTTTTTACGAATCCTAAACTTGCATTCTTCACTGCCTCGTGCAGTATTGAATTTGATTTAAATAGTCAAGCTGCATTGTCGGCTAATGTTGTTTAAAGGCTAACGAATATTTGTCGTTGTCAGCATAGCATTTTATACTTAAGTCAAAAATTAAATAGTTTTCACGGAAACGTGCTAAATGTTGCTATATATAAATATTTTTGCACTAAACTTTCTTTCATTTAACACTTATTTGTGAAATAAACTTTTTACTTTAGCCGTCATTCATATTTGGAAGGCATTATTTTTTTTTTTTTTTTTTAAGTATACTGTTAATTCAGCTTTTGCTTGTAAAACAAACAAAATGTGCACCCATTTCCCAGAACATAAGGAGAAAGAAATTTTAAAAAGGCATATGTTTGGAATTAAAAATTAACATTTTTTATTATAGTATAGAATCTCGACATAGTACGACCTACCCTAATCGCTATAACAGTTGAGTGAGGCCTATATTTTCGCTGTTTGCACATGACGAACGTATAAGACAAGTCTTGAGAGTGTAAACAAAATATAATTTAAGGAAGAATTGAATTTTTAAATTTGAATGCTCTGGTTTTTTAAAATGTTTTTTAAATTATTTTCTTAACTGAAAGTTATAGTGAACACGATTGAATCGATAAATTATACAAATAAGTGAAAGTCATGGATGCGAACAAAAAATATAAAAAAATCTATAACAAGAGATATGGTAGTTTAAAAATCAAAATCAGAATACAACCGGAGTTTAAAATACGACTTTGAATACGTTCCATTGATTTTGAAAATTTTATTTTTTTTTTTTTTAATTATTTTTAAATCATTTAGCCTAAAGAAACAAATTGATTTATTTTCAGAATTTTTGGCTCTATATGAAATTAAAATTAAGAATTTCATTAGTAATCCCAAACTTTTCTTTTTTGTTGCTGGAAATGCTCTACACAAAGATTTTAACGGAAATGCCTTAAATTTGAACTTTAAAAGTTTTGTTAATTCTAAACTTTTAGAGTTTATCATGACTCCAATAAGAGTTACTATGTTTAATCATTTCCAACGGCAACAACGTTGGCGTACGAACAGCAAAATGTCTGTAAAATGTGTTTTCTTTGCGTTTCATGACGAAATAGACCACTACTGAAAAAAGAGAACTGTGACAATCGCTATACTTTTCCTATACAATATTTTTACGGGAAAGTAAAATCAATAAACCAAAAAGATAATTATAAAATATTAATTCAAATTCAAGGTCGTAATCTGTTCATTTGGATACCATTTGAAAATGTATACCATATAAGTTTGGAAAAGTCCAAAATAACGTCCAACCTAATGTAAAAACGTAAAATAAATAGAATGACAACATATTCTAACATACATAGATAGCATAGATATACTCTTAAGAACTTTTTACAAGAGTGTGTATAATTATTCTTTGAATGACATAACATACATGCCAGATATTATTATTTATCTTGCTGATAAAAAAAACACAGCCCGTGTCTATTTAAATTTCTTTTAATTATCAAATGTCGCAGCTCAAATTAAGCAACAACAAATATTACACGAATTAATACCACTCTATGCTTTGAATATTTTCATTATAGAATTGGATAATAAAGTGTACATATGTACAGTAAGCCCGGGTTAAATGTCAAGTATCACTAAAACGAACAAAAATACATAAAGCTATCAAAGAATGTTGATAAAAACTGAAACATTTTGGAATATTAAACGAATTAATATATACATATAAAATATATCTTGTTCACCGGTATCTCTGTTTATTCGACAAAAACCGTATATCCGCGAAGTATTTCCGTGTGAACCTAGCCGTAATGTCTTAACACCGGTTATTTGATCTTTACCCTTTTATTTTAAATCAACCTTTAAAAGAAAACACGAAAATTACCACAAATCTCCGCAAATGATAATAAGGAATAAAATTTCTGAGCCAGCACTTTAAACTTTCAAGACTTAAACACATGAGCAAGTACCTACGTATGGAGGATTCTTTCAAATGTGATTTTTCAAGACTATTAGCGAGGTTCTACAATTCAGTTTCACTCGAAGTGAAATTGAATTCCATTTAAAATATATAGATTTCTATTTCATTTCGAGTAAAAGTGAAATGTGAAACCTAGCAGTATATGTATTCTTTTTCAATCAAATGTTGACGCTCAAAATGATCAATTCGAAGAAATGAATGGGCCCTGTCTTATAAGTGTTCATCATTTTAAGATTCCACTGTACTTTCTAAAGAAGGATGATAATTGTCTATAATGTCATTAAAAATTTGTGTTCTGTATGACTCTCGAAAAAATCTTCAAAATTTTCAGTGCTGCAGTGTGTCTGCTTCGTTTTTCTTTAAACAAAAAAATTAGGAAAGTAAAGTTCAACTACGACATAATTGCATTATTATCATATTAAAATTTCATTGTTAGATTACATAATCATCAATTATTCTTTTTTCCGGATTATTCGTTTAATCTTTCAATCTAAAATTTTTCCCGCCACTCTGCCTTCCTATTAAAATTCATCGTGATGACGTGGTGGCGTTTTATAAAGATACAATTCATATACTGCTTGTTGTGCAATACTATTGTATAGATTTTATTTTTGGAAGCAGGTCATAAAATTACTTTTCAGTACCCAGGTATCGTAGTTGATGGCCATTCTATTGATTGCAAATCTTACAGCAACAGTGTAAATTGTCTTAGAACAAGTTTGTATGGAAAGTTGTAAGTTTTCACTTGTAATACAAGTACTTGAGTTTTGTGTTCTATAAAAACAAGCAAAAATGCATTAGTAATCTTTTATAAAAATTTTTGAATTGGTTCCCCTTTCTAGTAATTTTGTTATTGTTTAAAAAATCTACTTGACATTTCGATTACCAAAAAATATATAAAAAAAAAAAAATCTAAAAAAAAATCTGAGCCATCCTTTAATGGATTTCCACAGTTAAGGACTCCACCCACAACAACCAACCTTTTAAAATCCATTTTTCGAAAATAAAATTTGAAAAACTGAGAGTCTCCTAATATTAACACTTTTTCACTTAAAGTTGACAAACAAAATTACCTAAACTGCTCTCTTTTTGGCCTAGAAAAACAGTTTTAATTTCAAACGAAATGAAATCTTTAAAAAAATTTAAATAATAACAACTATCTCATTTTCTTCTAGTTTGTTTCTCATATTAAGTCTTTTAGTCTTCTAGTCTTTTAAGAACTAGATGCATTTTTACTAAGCTGGTATGTCTATACATATTCATAAGCAATTTGAATAGCATACATATATCCACCTCTTCTCATTTTAAGGGGGATAGATAACAACAATTTAATCAACTAAACATCCCACAATAATAGTTAAATGTGAATAAAAATGCATTTCATTTATTGCAATTACCATTTCTTTAAAAATTTCAAACTGAATTCGTAGTTCCAAATAATCTAGACAGTTTTACAGTCCTGAACACTCAGAAAAAAAAATTGTGAAGTGAAGAATTTTATACTTTGAGCCAAAAACTTTCGTAGTTAAAATGAACTCAAGAACTTAAATTCTTAACTCAACAACTTAATTTGTTAAAATTTTAAAACGCATTCAAAATGTCTTTTATTTCCACAAAATAATAAGAAATGTACTAGAATAATAAAGAGAAAGCAAGAAGGCAAGAAGGAATTTTTTGACAGCAAAAATAGTTGACACAACAATTTCATTGTTGGGCTAACAATTTTCAGTTCTTGAAAATGATTAACAATGTAAAAATTGTTCTATCAAGAACTTGTTGTTAAACTGGTACTTTGATTCTTTAAAAATTAAGAATTATTTGTTGCTGCAAGAACTTCTTGTTGAGTCAACAATCTTTAATTCACAATCTTACAATAATGGAAAGTTCTTAGGATAACAATGTTTTTTTTCTGAGTGTATGTATTTAATTTAAGTTAAAAAATCACAAATTGGTATTGTTTTTTGGATTAACCAATAAAAAACTTTACTATCACATTTTTAACAACCAGCACCTACATTCAAATTATTTGGCTTCAATTAACCGGAGCGCACTGTTGGAGCAAGAAAAGTCCATTAACCACATTTAACCAACTCAAAGAAAAAAATTAAACTACTATAAATAGGTAGACAACCTTCACCCATAAATATTAATTTATTTAACAAAACAAAAAAAACTCACCAATTAAATTATTTGCAGTAACAATGATGCAGCAAACAAAAAGAACTGCGGTTGTTATTCTATAATGGCATCGAAATACCATGTTATCTATGATTGCTCTATCTAAAAGATATCTAATTTTTACGAAGCCGGAAACGGCAGACACCATTCCAATCACTGCCATATTTTTTTTGTTTATTTTTTTGTTTTTGTTTTTAAACAAATTCAATTTTTTCTGTAAAATAAAAAAAAGGTAAACAATATTATATTATTTTTTTTTCTATGATTAATCATCGCATAATCGAAAGTCAGCAAACTAAAACAACATTCTGTTTTATTTTGCAACTCATAATAATAGATACGCGTAACTTTTTACAAAATTTTGAAAAGAGAACTAAAATTGAGGTATTTTATTCTAAGTTATGGTTTTTATTTTGCCATTTGTATATGCAAATGTAGAAATGTTTTTTTTTTCTCTTATGTAGACATGATGAAGCAATGACTATCAAGACAGTAGTTCGTTGGATAGACGTCTGTAATTTTTAATGAAAAACTTCCTTTGTTTTTTTTTTTGGTATTAAAAGATTGTTTTGTAAATAAAGAAATTGTTTTTTTTTATTATTTTTTGTTGTTAGTTGGTACACTCGTTATTTTTTTTATTTTTTTTTTGTTCTACTCACGAGTTCAACCTAAGCCCGACTCAGTTGCTAATTTTCATTATTTATAACACCACGGGAAATTACACTCAAATGAATGTACATATGTTTGGAGATAAGTAGGTATACAATGCGTATGAGTTACGAGTGTATATACATTTTTCACTGACACTAGGGTTATTTAAATAAGCATAATCTTGTCCGGCGGTGAAATATAAGTAGGTAGGTATGTATCTGTATGTTTACTTTTTTTTGGTTTAGGTACACAACACATGACAAAGAATTTATTATTTTTATAATCTCAAACATATTTTAGATACATTTATGTTAAAAGTATCTAAAATTATGAAAAAACACTATGACAATTTTTTGAACAACTCTAACCAGCAAAACCACGTATTCAGTTTTTTTTGTTGTTCACTTTGGTGGTTGAGATACAAAAATTCAAAAGGTAAAAACTGGTTTTACAAGACAAGAGTTATGCGCTTGTTCTTTTTCTTTTTGGAATTTAATTTAAAACAGAAATGTATTAAATAAGAAAAAAACATAACTTAGAAAACAAAAATTTGTTTATGATAATAATTTTATTAAATGTTTAAAACACAAACAAATCTTACATAAGATGCAGAATATTTTAATTTTTTTTTTTTTTATTTTTCTGATGGATGCGATAAAAATGATTCAGCCGTGAAGGCGACACAAGTTTGACTGGTTGGTATATATTCCAGCTGAGTGATGTTAGACCCGAACCAGCCAGCAAGCACTAAAGACTAAATCTACAGAAATATTTGTTAAGCTACGCTGAGCTGAGACAGAACAACTCTTAACCGGCTGAAGTAACTCCAAAATGGGTACATTACAGATGATCTGAGCTCTCTGTCTCTCTCTACCTAGGGGTTTTATTGAGTCTGTGCGGCTTTTTACTTTGCTTAACTCACTCGGCTTGTTGAATGGAGTGACTTTGAATTGAAAAGATACATCTAACATGTTTTTTGGTTATGTATATTTGGAGTAGCTTTATCAAAGTAGGAATCATGGTTACCATTTTGGTAGGTTTAAAAAAAAAATATTAAAAAAATGTATGTTTTGCTTTTTATAAATTAATTTAATGAAAGAAGAAAATTTTAACTGTGGCTTAGTTCCTATCGGTAAAATTTTCTTTTTTCATAAATTAAAGTAAAAATTGTATCTATTCTTTTTATTAAGGCAGCAGAGTTTTTAGGATTAGTGAAACTCGGGTTTCCGACTTCATCTCCGTATTGCGTGGTATTCCTCAAGGATTTATTCTAGCACCAGTTTTGTTTTTAGCTTATGAGAACGATATTCTTAGTCTCATCAGACACGGAGAAGTGTACTTGGACTTGTTCACAGACGATTGGCAATACCTTGATAGTTCTACGTTGGGTTCAATTCAATTTTGTTTGATTGAAAATTATATTTACAATTCGACTTATTATAAAAAAAAATATAATGCAATGGCAAAGTGTTAGAATTATTGTTGGCACACAGAGGGCCTAACTTTATACAGTGGCTAAGGTTAAAAATAATATATAGCTATATTTTAAATGTCAACAAAAATCTTAATATTAAAAGTCGGCTAACTTGGTTCTTTTTTGGGTGTTCCTTCCCGATTGCCAAATGGTAGTGGTGTTTAGAGATGATTTGTTAAGGTGTTCGATTTCTGGAACTGGCTCCTCTCGTTTTTTAGTTTTTAGGATTTGATACGCGGTTATTTTCATCCATTGCTCTTAATTCTCAAGCATCTTGTAGATGATGTAACCCTGCCTGATGTCTCTATTTAGAGTCTGGCGTCGCGATTCCCATCTGCTGCATTCGAAGACAGCGGTACGCACTTGCTTTCGGTAAAGCACCACGTCTTTGTACCGATGCCATCTGCTTCCAGTACTTTTCTATTTTAAGTGCAACAGCCCAAATCTCGCTTCCGTATAGCAGAATGGCGTGTGTTGTAGTCATAAGATTGATTTAAGCCTCGTCGCACAGTCTGTCAGTCAGTCAGCTGTCATGTCTCTGACTCTGTCGGTTGAAGAAAAGTCTGGTGCAGATCAAGACAATCCGACTACCAAGACCAAAGTTATGGACACTTTTAAGTAAAAAATTAAAAGTGATAATATAAGAAACTACATCTACATGAAAAAGTGACATAACTTCTGCCATGTAAATCGGATTGTCTTGTTATTAGTCTCTTTGAAATGTACACAAAAAGATACTTTTAAATCATGTGCCATATGTTCATTTTATACCAAAATGTTCTTTCAACATCGTAGAAGTGAGTATCTTCTGCAAAGACAACTAAAAGTATAATTTCAAAATATTTGCGGAAATTTTCCAATTTTTCAAGAACTGTTGAACCTACAGAGCTGCGGTTGCACTTAAAGTGTAGATAACTCTGTCTTCTTTACCTGTTGCAAGGTAACTTTTTCTATAAAATGCTCATTTTAGAAGTGAAAATCAGTGAAGTGCAATTTTTTACGACTTCGAATGTCTTGTATGCCTGGGCTTTAAGTCGTATGCAAAAGTAAATTAAATAAAATAAATCCATTGAAAGCTAATTTCTGCAAATGTGGCAATCATAAGTACGATAGGAGAGATTTAACGACGGACGTGAGGAATAAATGAAACCCAAATTGGGATTCGCCTGCGTACTTATACATATTTGTGTATTGCTTGTGTAGTTTCAATAATTCTTTTACTGCACTCTAACTTGCATGTAGTTTGAGAAAATATTCTTTCTTGAACGAATATTAGGTATAGGTATGTCGTTTATGTACTTGCAGACAGACACTCTTTGTTTGGTATTCTTTGAGAAAATATGTGAATTTCGTATGCATTTTGCATGCATTATGCCTAAAGAGTAGCCATGTAGATATTTTTATTTGGAAAATGTTCTTTTTTTTAAGAAATTTCGTACTTCATTTTTTAACATTTGTTGCGGCCTCGACTGGAACCACAAAAATAATTAATTTAAGATCAAAATGAAATCATCGTAGGTTTTTGAGTGATTCACCATTCAACACATCGACTGGAACCACAAAAATAATTAATTTAAGATCAAAATGAAATCATCGTAGGTTTTTGAGTGATTCACCATTCAACACATTAAAGGTGTTTTAGAATCACGTTTTTGAACATAAGCCGTAATTTTGTATTGTATTTTTGTTTATACATATATTTCCATATATGAATTGGTTCATTTTACAAATGTATTCTTATGAAAGATTTTTAGAACATGGTAACCCTACAAAAACATTTGATTCTTATCTAAGTAATAGTTAAAAGATAAAAAATATATTTATTTCTGATCAAAATTTGAAAACACAAGCAATTTATTCTTTTTTGTTTGCGAGAAAACAAAAAGCCTTTAAAAACGAGAAAAAACTTGACAGTAATAGTACAAATTGTAAAGTTGTTTTAATCCTATTGATCGACCCCTATCAGGAAAAAGATATAGTTAATAGTTAATATAGTTAAAAACGCAACGTAAAATTTAATCCAATCATAATTAAATTTAAGTTGCGACAACTTATCTAAAATATACAAATTTGATTTTGTATTAAAACATATTTGATTAACTGTATTTTATGTAATTTTCAAGTTGCAATACGTACAATCTTTTTAACAATTCACCTCAATCCATCTCATTCGAATTTTAGCCTTAAAGATACGGTCTTTAAGAAAACCTAGCGTAGTTTGAATTCTTTTTAGACTCAGTACAATCAATGACCTTGTAATCGGCTTTTTAGAGAAAAAAAAATATTTGTTGTCCTTATTTTAGAAATATTCTAGAATGTGTTACTATTTTGGAATCAGGATTAAATACGCTAACTTTTAATATTACTCTTCAAAAAAGTATTGTACAATTTTTGTGCAGTACACTCACTTTAATTTGGCTCATGTAATAATAAATAAAATGCACGACTGGGTCGCACGTACTTGCTCTTAGGTTCAAAGTTGCTAGTAGTTTTTAAAAATAAATAATTTTATACGAAAAATCATTGAAAAAAAGTGTCAGAAAAAATAAAATTCTTAGTTATGAATGACATAAACTTCATCTTAAATAAAACGATTTCCTTCCTGTTAACAACACTTAGTTTTATCAACTCTTTCAAAAAAGTGAAAACATTTGACCACTTTTTCTCGTGCCTGAATATCGCAAGTAAATATAATGTGAGTTTTATTTTTGGAATCACTTATTCTAAAATTTATTTGTTTATGTATTTTGGTCTGCGGTAAATGGCGTTTTGAAAAAAATTTTACATTTCTATCGTAAAACGTAAGAGAACACCAAAATATAGAGTGCGACAATTGAAAATAATTCCAAAATATTGCCGTGCGCTTCGTGACAAAAATTTAGCTGAATCTTGCTTTAAAAATTGAGTGGAATTGATGGTTATTTCTCATTTCTGGGCACAAAGGAGACGACATAGGCTGAAGCGCTAAGACAAGCAATTGGTGAGAAAAATTGAGCTTAAGTTGACAGAAATCGACATAAAAGTAGCCAGAGCGTACAGAAGGTACCATTAATACTTCGAAATTCGAAAATGGTCGAAGAGGGTCCCTGAAACCTACCGTAAATATTTTTTTGAATAGCTAATAATAATAATACCTTTCAAAAGAAAAACAACCAACTTCAAATTTAAGACATTTAATATTTTCTCATGGATGCCATTGTCAGAACAGGACCTAAGACCCTATTGGAACCACCAGTTTTCAAATAAATCATCAAAAATGGTTCACCCAGCCAAAAGTTCTGCGCTAACAAACTTAAAAAAAAAAAAAAAAACAGTCGAATTGATAACCTTCTCCTTTTTTGGAGTCGATTAAAAATTAACTACCATTTTTTTTTTTTTCAAATTTGGTGGTTAAGGGTCTTTAGTGATTCACTTGAGGGGAAATTGAAATTGTTTCCTTAGGACCAAAACTAACGGTAGGTACCTGTTATATAACGACTAGGGAAAAGGAAAAAAACTTTTTTTAAAACGGATCTAACGATTTTGATTAAAATTTGTGTGTTTAGTTTTGTTTTAGGGTCATATTTTTGAAATGAAAAAAATGTGTCTAAAATTCTACTAACGGTACCTCACATAGAACCTTTTTTTTTCATTTTTTACTCTCTTAAGTACCAAGTTATAAGAAGTATTTTGTTGTTTTGTGAAATGGTTTTGGAATTTGGATTTTTTCGCACAGATTGATGTTTTTTATAAGAACATAAATTTCTGTATCATTTAATTTTCTATATAGCCTTTGAGCTTAAATAAGTTAAGAATTTTCATATACTTGGGCCCAGTTTGTACAAATTTCATCATCTTCAAACCATGATTATTCCAAATTGTAAATAGTCGAATGTTAATTTAAACTAATTTTTTTTCTGAGAATGCATAGTTTGGTTATAACGGATATAGCTAATTAAACGATTTTGGTTGATGAGCATTTAATTAGAACCTCTGAAAATTATGTCGTAAAATTAGAGAGAATGTTTTCTGAAAAAATAATGGTAAATTACGGCCTTATTTTGCTCATTCAGCCGACATAGTTTTTATTTAACCACCCCTACACTTCCCCTATATATATGTATATATTGCACATTCACCTTTTTGACACAAAAGAATAAGAAAAAAATCGCACCTTCTCTAACACAAAGTGTATGCTAGATCCACGAATTTTGTGTTCTTTACACATTCATGTATTTAGCTGAACTCAGCAAAAAATAATATATAACATATAAAATAATTCGGTTCCCTTGCTGTCTATATATTCTAAATTTTGGTAAACCATAGATCACCTAAAGGGTAATCCAACCAACCTACTAACTCGAAATTTGAAAATTTGCATATTCATGCTTCTGGCCTGAGGGGGACGATATATACCGAATTTCAGCGAGATCAAAACAATTTAGATTAGGTATATCTATGTTGACTGGACAAGAGTTAAAATTTTAAGTGACCCCGGTACAGCTTTAAACACTTTTAAAGACTCACATTAAAAAAAAAAAACACACAAAATCGGAGTTTCCTGCATTGTTTGCTCTTTTTTTATGGAATAGTCACTTCACTCTTAGTTCTTTAGCGAATATCAATTCCTTAGTAGCTAATTTTATAAAAATCGACATTAATATTTTTAACATCCAGGACTATAAGTAAATACCTATTCTTTTGTATCTAATTTTGCAGGCAACTGACTTTAATATTTGAAATGCTTCTTCGAAGCATATGAGATAAGATAATAAAAACTTAAAGACAACAAGCTAAAAAAAAACTTATCGTTTCCATGATCATAAATGCGAATGTGTGATCTAGAAATGAAGAAAGCCACGAGTTAATTTACAATTTAGTTGTCTTAATCAAATGATGCAAACAACTTCTAAGAATACATTATTGAAGTTACCTACATACTAGTATGGTATCAAGAAACTTTTGATTTTATGAGTAATTGAAAAAAAGAAAAATCACATCCATATGCCAGTTTCTTTTAAAAATAAATATTTCATTGTGCTTTTTTGTCAGCTAAAAGTAAATCAAATTTGTCTCATTTAACCTAAAGTAAAAACAACGAAAATTACAAAAATGCTTCTGTTTGCTTTCTTATAGAATGAAAAGAAATTGTAGAACTTTTTGTTGTTTTTAAATGCATACCTACTTCATCTTAAAAACACCTTGTTGTAGGTTTAACTACTGTTGAATGTGTCAAAAAGTAATTATAATTTTAGATGTTTTCTTGGTAATTGATCATTTCAAATCTTTCATAATCCAGTTTCAAAATAATAAAAATTGTTTGTGAGTCACTTTCAAAATACTCAATACCTTCTTCTATCTATACCTAATTCCTATCCTATCCAACTCGTGCTTGCATAGCCTACCTACCTCTCACGTCTCACCTCGAACCCTTGGATGTGCTAAAAAATAAAAGGTTCACGTTTCTGCAGAGTTCTGCTTTATAGCGATCGTTGAATGTAGGTACATTATATAGTTGTTATTCCTTGTCTTGCATTCCATCTGATATTCAATGCCCAGCTCGACACATGAGAATACAACGTAATGGTATTTGTGTGGTTAGGTAGATAGATCGTTTATATACCAAATTTTGTTGGTATAAGTTTCACTCAAGCCTCAGGAGTTACAATAAATTCACTCGGCTATTGCTCTGTCTCTGAGAAAAAAAATGTCTCTGCGTAAGCCAGGTAGAAAACGAGTTTTCATCGAGTTTAAGATGATTCAATAGAAAAAAAATCTACCTGTGGCAGTGGCAATCATGTTTTTTTTTTTTCTTCATCAACTGGTCAATGAACATTCAACATTGAGAAATGGATAGATCTCGTGCAAAAGCGATGTTGTCGTTTAGTATTTTTGCTTTCATGCCTACTTTGATTAGGTAGATTATTAATTATGCCAGAGACATTTTAGTTAGTTTAAATGCCTTTTACACCTGTGGATTAAAAACTGAAGAAGCATAGTTTCTGGTGCTGTAATTCTGAAGAGATAACCATTACCCTACACAAACATTTGAGTGTCAAAAAGAAAGATAATTAAATATTTATAGGTTTAGGTCTTCACACCTTATTAGGTATGTCAGTGGTGTCCCCCTTGGGATATCATTTAGGGCCTATCCAACTTTTCCCCAGCTGTAAAGATTTCAATTAAAATGTCCAGCGGTATGTGCTTATCGGTCGACCCGCTTCTCTACCTTCCTGTGTGAGCACATTTCACAGCATCGCTTGGCTTTTAATGCAGTCGTTGCCTGCTCGAAGCGTGTTACTCCAACCAATACCTTTTGCGTCTTCGTTTAGTACTGTCTATAGATTCTTGACCCCTGATCCTATGAAGATAATCATTTGTACCAGAAATAAAATTGTTGAGATGTTTCGTAGACGGCTATTCTAAAACGTTTGCAGCCTTTTTTTTCTTTCCGAATGCGGCTTTTGCATTCTTAATACGACCGTTGATCGTTGATGTCTAGTTCAGTACCGCGTTTCGTTTAGTATAGAAACAAAATAACCAAGGTATTGAAAGTTTTCTACTTTTTCTAGTGGTTGAACTAGATGATGAGTTACTTTCGAGGCTGTTCATATAGCGTATTCGTTTTCAGGCCGAATGCTCTGAAAAAAAAAGAAATAAAGACCAAGCTGTGACTGTTCTGCTCCAATGTTGAATCCGTGCATCCATTATAACAATGTGCCTATGTTTTCAAAAGTTATAAAACCTACACCCTGTCTTTGGTATAGTCACCAAATCAAAATATTTATCCAATAGAGAGAACGCTTTTTTCGAAGATATAAAAGAAAACCTACTGTATTTAATAGAAGACAATACACTTTTGCTCGGAATATTGTGGTCCTCTAAACGGTCTTACCTGCTTCAAAAACTTGACCCATCACTTAGCTCAAATGAACTTTGGAAGAATTCAAAAGAAGTTGGTGTAGCTGTTGAAATAAAATCTCAAGTGTGTTCTTTTAGCCCACAAGTTATTAGTTCTGTTTTTTCACATCTTTGTTCTGAACCAAACGATATTGATATTCTTTTAAGTGAACGTGATGCATCAGATTGTTTTTGTTTTGGATGTATTGAGTTGCAGTTTGCTGTTCGTTCTGTTAAATCGAATGCTATTAGATATGATGGTATTTCCCCAAAATTTTTAAAACTTGTTCTTCCAGTTGTGCAACAATTCATGCTGCACCGTTTTAATCATTGTATTACTAGAAGTCAGTTTCCAGAAAACTGGAAGCCTGCTAAGATAGTGCCTGTTCCTAAGAAAGTGAGTTGAAACGCGTATGGGATTGTCTGAGCCATACTGTGTGAACACTAGTGTACCTAAAGGCTCGGTGATGGGACCTCTTTTGTTCTCCATATTTATTAATGACCTCCCTGACCAAGTCATATATATGCTGATGATGTACTTCTATATTTCTCTCGTAAAATCGGTTTAATTTGATTTTTATAAACTTAAACTAAATCCATCAATTTCAATGTTATGCACCCGAAATCTAATCAATCCTGTTGACTTTCCACCCGTAATTCTAAACAATAAAATTATTCCCTATGTTACTCGAGTCTAGTACTTAGGGTTTTGAATAAATAGCTCTTTAGGTTGTTGCGATGATATCTTCGATTCCATAAGTAAAATCTATGGAAGTCTTCAAAGTCTAAGATGTTCTTGTGGTTTTCTTTCTGTAGACATAAGAAAGTTTAGTTCTGCCATTCTTTGCTTATAATTGTACTGTTTATCCCAACTAAGATTGCGTTTGTTAACAAAAAAATTAATGTTACATTTAATGACTGCTTGCATGAAAATAGCTTCAAGCGTTCGTGAATAGGTGTGTATGAAAGGTCCTTAGGATTTTCTGGCCCAATCGTACAACAAATGTTTAACTTCATAGAAGAGCGGGACAATCCATAGACATTATTATTCTAAGGCGTAAGTGCCAGTAGATTAGGGTTGTCAGAAATATTCAAAAAAAAATAAGAGATTCAAAATCCTTGGGTGTCATTCCGTAATTTTCAAAACGATAATCGTCGAAACGATAGTCGTAAACGTGATCGTCGCAGATTTGCTCTACGTAATTCTATCATTATCTCCTCGTTTTTGTAGAGCGACACACTATCTCTCAAACTGTGGTTGAAAAGTCATCGGGCTCTCAAGAATGAAAATTTACATTAGGCGCGTCCCACAAAGAGAGATCTCTGAGGGATCCAAGATTTTTTATGTGGAACAAAAAATCTCAGCTGTCAGCTTGCTGTATTTTACGGAGATCTCTGAGACGAAACATTTTTGGATTCGATATCTCTGTGATTTTTTAGTTGGGGGACGGGCCTATTGTTTTTGTTTCGTGTCTGTGGCTGAATAATAAAAATATTGCAAAATGCAACTAGAATAAAACTAATATTGTTGTGTTTTTAAATAGATTTTTTATTTTTTCTACTTGAAATAAAAAAAAAATCCAGAAACATTTTTGATAAATTTAGAAAAACTAGACATTCAACAAGTTAGTGTTAAATTGGAGTGAGTTACTTGTATTGAATAAACAATCCCTAAAAAAATTTAGTTTTATCTTTTTATTACTTCAAAATACATGCCAGACGACACCTATGTATATAGATACCGGTGCATTGTGGTGATAATCGAGTTACGGAGAGCAAATTTTCAATCGTCAAAACGATAGTGTTTTTTCGAGTTACGGAAATCAACACCATCGTTTGGCGATAATCGAATATTGGAATGAGCCCCCTAAAATTTCCCGAACAAAGTAGAATCCAAAAGGGAATCTTAAGGTTGCATAGTATCGAAAGTAAGAAGTGACAATGTTATCAAAATCCTATATATTCTCATTGCCATGAGTCATTCTCATTACTCTTTTCATTAGACAATACTCATAGCATTATCTTTTGCTGACGCAACATGTTTAAAAAAAATGTTAACGACATTTAAATGTACCCTACACACATCACCCTACAGCATCGTTTGAAAAAAAAAAAACTAATCATTATATATTCTTTTTATTTTATTCATAGAAAACTTGGACTTGACCTTGTACCTAGAGTAGGTCCTTTAGCAGTAGACCCAAATAATATTGGAATTGTTCGTCTATATCAAGTGCACGTCACTAGCGCTGACAATGCCAAAGCATCATCCGTAAGAGTGCAAAAAAAAAATCAATTCCATTTGAACAAATCAAATAAATAACTATTACTTGCAGAGTCGTGGAACATTACGAAGAAAAACCACCCGTAAAATACTAACACATCATTTATATTTTTGTATGCGAGATTTCGGACATCGAATCGGCGACGATACCGAAGTTTACTTTTACCTCTACGATGGTAGCCCAAACAAAATGAAAGCCTTATCGGAGCGATTTTTGGTTAAAATTTCCAAGGATACTCTCTCCAATTACTCCGAAAAACTTCATAGTAAATGTACAGTCTTCACTGATTTAGGTAAGAAGCAAAATACATACATATTTTAAAATATTCAATAACGTTTTTTTTTTTTGTTATAAATAAAGGTGCTGCAGATCTGGGCGAAGAGCTTTATCTAGTTGCCGTAGTTATGAGGGTTGGTAAAATTATTCACTCTGAATCGGTGAAAAAGGTTGAAAAAACTAATACCGGAACGTATGGATCGACATTCCGACGACCTTTTGGTGTGGGTGTTCTATCTCTGGGGGATGTTTGTCAATTCGACAACACAGTGGAAACTGAAGAAAAAGAATACAACTTTAAGGTAGGATTAATACTTTTTGGTTTCAATATGTGCTTCATTTTTTTTATAAATCGCTTTAGATTTTCCAATGTGAAGAAAAAGACTTCCACCAGCTACATGAACTTATAATTAAAAAATCTACCGGGAAATTCTGTCCCGTCACGGCAGGAAATCAAAACACGCCCGGAATTGTTGTCTCATTGAAACTCTTACACGGTGGATTGGGCCAGGCTAGACAAGAGCAACCTCTCCTCTTTCAAGGTACTACTATTACTAGAAAAATGGGGTTTCCGGATGTCATAATGCCAGGAGATGTTCGAAACGACATGTTCATCACACTCGAACGGGGTGAATTTGAACGTGGTGGCAAAAACACGGCTAAAAATATTATGGTCACAGTTCTCGTACTAGATATAGATGGCAATATTTTATCGGACTCATTGTGGCCTGCCTCAGGAATGGAATCTCAAAACTCCTTTAAATCTACGATTCTCTACCACCAAAACTCCCCTTGCTGGAACGAAATGATCCGATTAAGTGTGCCAATAGATAAGTTTTCCACAGCCCACGTGCGTTTTGAGTTCCGACACTGCTCGACTCGAGAGAAATCAGAACCCAAATTGTTTGGTTTTAGTTTCGCTCGTTTGATGGATCCAAGTGGAGCAACTCTAACTGATGGCCAACACGAGCTCTACGTTTATAAATGCGAAGATCCTGGTAAACTCTCCACGTCGCACTATTTGCGTTTGCCATGTAAACCAAAAGACCCACAAGCCGAACTGGAATCGAGTTCTCTCTTTCATCGCAGTTCCAAGGAGGTTTTTGTGTGTAACTCACTTTTGTGTTCGACAAAACTTACTCAAAACAGTGATCTTTTGTCGTTGCTTCAGTGGCGTGCACATCCGGAAACTATTCAAGACTCACTCACTGGTGTATTGCGCTTGAATGACGAGGAATTGGTTAAATTTCTTCAAGACGTGCTCGATGCATTATTTGCAATGTTCTCCAATGAAGAAGGCAACAGTACACAATACTCTGGACTAGTTTTCCATGTGCTAGTTAGTATATTCAGCCTTTTGCAGAGCAACAAGTTCCAACATTTCAAACCCGTCATGAATGCTTACATAGAAGATCACTTCGCAGCTGCTTTAGTGTATAAGGGTCTGATTACATCTGTTGAGCATATGGCTGTGTTTATGACCAAAGCAGAACACCCAGATCCGTTTCAAAAGTGCTTTGGTTCACTCGAATATATTTTTAAGCTTCTCATACAATCGAGGAAACTATTTTCCCGGGCTACTGGTGGACAGTATGAAGATTCATTTCGAAGAGACTTGCATTCGTTGTTTACTGCTTTAAATGGAATGCTGGCAGTTCCATCGTATGATGTAATAATTCCAACTCAAGAAGCTCTGCTGCATTCAACAGGTGTGGTGTTGGAGCAACTAAAAGACACTCTGCCAGCTCCAGAACTTGGCATGTTGGCACGTAATATGTTAGACGCTATTCCTAGAGATGCACCTATAAGGCTTATTCAGGCAAAGTTGCATGCTGTAAAAAACCTGGTGTCTGGCGAATTATTCCATGAAGATGGTATTGATTTATTGTTTCTCTAAAAAATTACGATATGGGCTTAAATATTCTTGTTTTTTTCTTTAGATTCCCGTACTGTGGTTTTATCAGTGGCATGTAAACATCTTCGGATGCATCTCGGTCGCCGTGATGAACTAAAACTTTGCTCGGAGATAATATCGGAGATTCTCACTCATTTATATGACTTGCAACGAGAACAGAAAGATAAAGTAACAAACACATTGCAACATGACCTGGACTCCTTGTGCAAGAACATATTGGGCATCCTTATGAAAACTATCATAGTCATGATGGATGGTACAAATACTGTACTTCCACAATTAGTAGCCTGTCTGCTTGGTTTACTTCAGCTTCTGGACGAAACTCACTATAAGCGCTATTGGGATGAGTTGAGCGCGAATAAAGATCCCCGCGACTTAAAGGAATTTCTCAATAAAAGTATATTACTTTTTCAAGAACTTCTCACGCAAGATTGGCTTGTCTTTCCTTCTGATTGGCTGGTTATGAAGCTTGCAGCAAATGATGTTCTCAGAAAAGCACTTGAAGAGTTCGCCAAACCATTGGTGTATCGGTTTCTTGCTCCTAATTCATTTGACTCACAACTCTGGTGGTTGTATTTTAAGTTGGCTGTAGCCTTCTTAACCCAACCTTCACTACAACTTGAACAGTACAGAGAAACAAAGAGACGAAAAATTCTTAATTCACACGGTGACATGCGAGTACTTATGGGATTTCAGATACTTAGTATGTGGTCACAATTGGGAGAACAAAAATTGCACTTTATCCCTTCAATGGTCCGGCCATTCTTAGAAGTCACGCTTGTACCAGAACCTGCACTCCGGAAAGCTACTCTTTCTGTATTCTACGATATGATGCAATGCGAACAGGTAAAATTTTTGAAATCATTCTCATATTAAAATGCAAATTAACACCAAGTTCCTGTTTCCTCCCTCCCCCATACAAACAGTCTGCGCGAGGATCATTTCGTTTAGTTGAAAGTGAACTAATCGATAAGCTTGATTTTTTAATCAGCGAAAACAAAGGTGATGATGAATACAGAGAGCTGTTTAGTACGATGTAAGTATTGTTAATGCATTTTTTCATTATTCTATTGTGTATATATAAATCTCATGTCCATATGTATAATTTTAATCATATTCACGCTTTAACATTTGTTTCAAACATTTAATCTAAAAAGGGAGCATCTGAGCTTGGTGTAAGTCAATTTCTAACTTTTAATGTTTTTTGTTTGTTTATATTTTGTTTGCATGCTAGCTTTTGTATAGTTTTGAAATAATTTCCTTATTCTGATGAAAATTTTGTTGTTACTTTAGAAACTTATTTAATTTAATAGTTTAGCTATGGGAAGTCCAAGAAAAAAATATTTATTTTATGTACATAAATAAATAGATAATATTTTATATACATATGTACTAAATCTCTTATAAAATGAAATTAATATTTAATTAATGGAACAAAAAAATCGCTTGTTGAAAGTTTACTCAATAATAATTTAACTAACAGCAGAAGCTGTTAATGCTTGTTGTGTTAATAGCTGTATTCTGTCCAACAAAGATTGTCAGTAACAGAGAAAAAAGCTTTCATGTTTACTGACACTCTTTGTTGTACAGGGTATAATCATGTTTATTTATTCACTCGTCATATACCTACATTGCATGATGTGATTTGCTTTTGCAGTGTATGAAGTTGATATGGCACGTTGAGTCGGATAGTGACAACTCAAAAATGAAAATATTTGAATACTGGATTTTAACATTGAATTAAGACCAACTTTTCATAAAAAAGTAATCAAAATTTTTGGCACGACTATATTCCTACTAAAATTATCAGTACATGCCTTATAGGAGAATCTAATTCTTACAAAAGGTATAGGTTAGGTGCTGTAATCCCTAATCACCTATTGAAAACAAAAAAACCCAACCACTGACTTAACCATCAATTGTTGTTAGAATTTCGCTTCGATCAACTGAAAATAAGCACATTTTTATCAGAGTTACCATTCCCACGTTAATGCAAATCATGTTGCATTTTTGTGCAAAAGTGTTTATTTGTACGGTGTTTTATATTCCGTGTCAACAAAATCTTATTACTTTTGTTAAACGGGATTTTGATACCCACCCATTTTCAATTTTCAAATATAAATTCAAAGTTGGTAACCCTATTAATATTTATCAGAGCTTTTTCGAAATCTTTAATGTGCACTACAGGGACCCTGTAGTAATTGAGTTCTCTCTCACAGGTTGAAGAGATTTCACTGCAGTCAGAGTGAGAGGTAAAAATGTAATATGTTCTCTGTACTTTTTGTTGGACAGAGCATAACTCACGAAGTGACGTTCTCTCAACCATTTCCTGTGTGCGTGTTAGTGGCAAGTTTGTCAACAAAACAAAGAATAAATTATTATTTTGAACAGCACAATTTGTTGAAAGTAGTTGCTATCACAATAAAAAATGTGTGCTTGTAGTTATTGCAATAGCCTTCTGTAAATAATTTTAACTCAATCTTTACTTTTCATCTAATCAATATGCTTCAAATATATTTATTTTTTAAACAGAAACTGTTCGAATTCCCAAATACTTTTATGTAAATCCAAAGTTCTTCCTCTTTTTGTGTATATATGTAGATTTATTTCAAATGATTTAAATTTAAGTTTAATTTAAGTATAATTTTAATTCAGTTTAGTTTTAATTTTAATTTTAAATATTGGTATGGAAATAAATTAATAGTATGGTGAGTTGGTGTGGTTTCGATTCGTCTATCGTCTGGATGATTTGTGCAGGTGGTGTCGTGTGGGGAAAAAGAGACTCGCGCTCGTTTTGCGCTCTCCTTTTATAAGTCTCTGATTACCACATCGATTTACATAACTTGGTAGCAGTGCACTTGATTATACCAATCATTCAGTAATGCCAGGATTGGAATGATTAGGCTGATGGGAAGTCATGTGATGCCAAATGTAGAGTTCCTACATATATACGAAATGCCTTTAAAATAAAGTGCCAACGAAACTCTGCAAATATTAAGGTAGTGCCGTACCCGGCTAATGATTTTCTCAAAATGTTTGGTGCGTTGGTTTCAAATTCGGTCTAAACTGGTCTTTGTCAAATTAAGGGTTTTGAGACATTATAATTTGAGAACTTGCTGACCTGATCGACATTTAGCTGTCTGTCCATCGTTGTATCGTATTTTCTTATTATATATTTCTATACATGGATAAAAAACCTTTATTTGACAGTTAACCATTTTTTTCGGCTTATCTTTTCAAAATTTTCTCAACATAACGTTATTTTCACTATTACTTAACTTTCAATGATTGCCCTTAGTTGATCGTCATCGCAAAAGCCAAACGCATTCGTAATTGCAGCCGTTGGAACTCGAATTGCAAGATAGCTGGAATTATCGGAATGCGCGACATTGCATATTGGTGATTGGTTATGAACATGGTAACGAATGTGCCTTTAGTACAATTGTATATGGAAAAAAACTTGAGGCAGCCTGAATATTTGCAGGGTGCTTCTGGTATGACTAATGAACTTAAATCCCATTTTTAGACCACCTATCATTTGTGGAAGTTTAGTTTTAGAGGCCTTTCATTTTTTTGTAATAAAACTCACTTTTCGACCTTATAACATCATCATAACCATCAGGTTACAATCTTGAAATTTCTCAGAATGGTAGGAATTGTAGTACATAAAAAGAGTATGTACCTGAAAGTTGATATTATACATGGAGATTGTGTTTAAGGAACTTGAAATTTTCAGAGTTTTTTCTTTTCAGAGAGTAAAAACTTTTCCATGAAATTTAAAAAGAAAATCCTACTGCCACGCCCATTTTTTCTTATATGTTAGTTTTTTCGGAAACGGCTTTAACGATTATAATGCAAATTTCAGTGTTTTTTCGTTAGACTATGGTATATAAATTTCGAAGTATTTAAAAAAAAAACGCCCACTGCCACGCCTCTTCTTTATTAATTAGTACAGTTAATTTTTTGACAATAAGCTCTTCCTTAGATTCGGTCTATGGCAAGAAATCATTAAGAAATGTAACAAACCCCGTGAAGATGTCGATAACTGCTTCGAAAACACATCTGCAGTCCTTTTTTTGTTGCAAAAACACTTGCTGATTGATAGTCTTTTTCGGAGGACCTTAACATGTCTGACTTCTAAGACGCAATTATCTCGTCAGCTGCAGTTGAACGTGAATTAACAGAAAGAGTCTGACGAAAATCACCGGATAATAGAATCATGGCTCCAACAAAAATATATCGGTTATCAAGAAGATCTTTTAATTCCAATGGCTCTCGTGACCTTTTGTGAATCATCGAGCATTAGTCCCATACAATCAATTTTGTACATACATAGGTATAAGCGTTTTAATTAAAAATTCAAAAGTGTGGCATTTTTTCGTGGCATTCGATGGTTTACGTTGGATTCACTATTTCCAATTTAACTGGTATCAACTAATAATCTCTGGTTGAAAACTACGTACTGCAGAGAGAAAAACAGAACGGAATTTTTCGTTTACGTTGTGCGATTTTTGTATGAGCTTTTTTGTTTCTATTAAGTTACATATGTAGAGTGCTATTGATTGAAAAAAAATTACGACCAGCTTGATTGAGCAAAACAAATAGAATAGAATTTATATAAGAAAAATTAATTTGACAAACAAGAAAAATATTTAAAGCTAATTTGTATAGTAATTTCTAATTAACAAAGTATTATCGAACAGTATAGTAATTGAATTAAAACTTCAACAGTTTCGCATCAGCACCGTACTAGGCTTTAAACAATATTAGTTAAGCATGCATGTAGATTGAAGTAGATGCAGACGAAGACTAGGAACCAATTTACTATACTAAATAAAAGTATTTTATTTAAATAATTATTTCTTGTGTAGTAAAAATCCGTATTTAAACTTATTTTTTAAATTCGAAAGCATTAGTTTAAAAAAATGAATGCTCATTACCGCCTTAGAAATTATCAGAAAAGCCAACAATAACATTTTTCATCTTTTATTAAAAAAAAAGCTTATTGGAAAAAGTTCAGAGTGAAAATCCAAATTGGAAAGAATCGGCCATTGCATTCATTACATCGGTAACACGATTGCTCGAGCGATTACTAGACTACCGCAGTGTAATGCAAGGGGAGGAGAATCGTGACAAACGCATGTCTTGCACTGTAAATCTTCTCAACTTTTATAATAATGAAATAAATCGAAAAGAAATGTATCTTAGGTATGATGATTATTATTTTAAAATAAAAAAATGTATATTAAAGAAACACAATTTTAGATACATATACAAACTGCACGATTTGCATCTTCAAGCAGAAAACTATACAGAAGCTGGTTTTACACTCAAACTTTACGCCAGTATGTTAACCTGGGACAGGGAATCAATATCAAATGCACCCAATGACAACACCGATCAATTAGAGTGGCAACGAAAAGAAAAACTTTATCATGAAGTAAAATTTTTGATTTATGAAAAAGAAAAAAATTAATGAACAAAAAATGTTTTCTTCCAGATCCTAAAATATTTTGATAAGGGCAAATGTTGGGAGAAAGGTATACCTCTATGTAAAGAATTGGCTCATTTATATGAAACACGGTTGTTTGATTATAATAAACTGAGTGAAATTCTTAATTTGGAAGCAAAATTCTTCCAAAATATCTTAACCCAGTTGAGACCAGAACCTGAATATTTTCGTGTTGGTTTTTACGGAATGGGATTACCACTTTTTGTAAGGGTAAGTATATTTTGTTTGCATTGTAATAGATTTTCGTATACCAATTAGCTATAATTTTGCAGAATAAACAATTTGTTTATCGTGGACTAGAATATGAACGAATTGGCGCGTTTACTCAGAGACTACAAACTGAGTTTCCACAAGCTCAAATTTTAACCAACAACAGTCCACCAGATGCTTCGATATTATCTGCTCCCGATCAATATATTCAAATAAGTAATATTCGTCCGGTAGGAGATGCACAAGCTTTGAAAACAGCTATGGTTCCAGTGCCAGAAAAAATAGCCAGATTTTATGAGGTAAGTTTTGAATGATTTATGAAAAATCAAAGCTCTACCTACAGAATGATTTTTCCAGGTCAACGATGTTACGCGTTTTATTTACGATCGCCCTATATATAAAGGCCCAATAGATAAAGACAACGAATTCAAAAGTTTATGGATTGAACGAACTACTTTAGATATTGATAGTCCGTTGCCTGGCATCCTACGTTGGTTCGAAGTCATTTCTAAATCAGTTCAGGAAATAACTCCTGTCGAGTTTGCATGTGAGACCATGAACAATGTTGGCAAAGAGCTTTGGGATCTTATTGTGCAATACAGAAGTGATCCGAAACGAAATATAAATCCATTCTCAATGCGCTTGCAAGGAATAATCGATGCTAATGTCATGGGTGGCATTAGTAAATACCAAGAAGCGTTCTTCTCGGAAAACTTTCTCAAATCAGCCCAGGGACATGGCCAGCAAACAAATGTGCAAAAACTTAAGTGTCTGATATTAGAACAAATTCAGGTCTTAGAAACAGCTTTGGAGTTACACGGGCAACTGGCACCGGCAGGCGTTCAGCCATTGCATAATCGTTTGCTTGAAAGATTCTCACAGTTAAGACAAAGTTTATCAGGCATGGGTCGTTTAAAACGACAATATTCAGAGAGCATAGTCAACACACCTCTACCACCATTGCCGACAGAGACTCAAAAACGAACACTAAGTTTGGGTGGAAACTCGTTTGGCATATATGAACATGACGAAATCTACACAAGACCCGCCGAAACCGTGAGACCGGTGGAAAATCTTTCCCTAGGACAGATAACTAATTCCTACCAAACTCTCAGCAAAGAGAATCTCAATATTTCGGAAATAACTCGATGTGATTTAAAGGGTCAGGCTCCACCGGTCCCTCACAGACCCAAATCCACAGGATTTGTTTGTAATATGGACAGTCCCGAAGTTCCTCCAAAAACATTACCCCGCGATCGTGGCGGTACTTCTCCCAACGCTCCGCCCCTTCCACCTCGTGGCATTACTCCCGACAAAAGAGCATCAAATCCTCCTTTACAATTCAATGAGTTCTCTGATCAATCATATAATTCCAACTCAAATTCGAGACATCAAGGTCAAAAGTATTCGGTAGTTGACATTAGCTTCGATGAACCCGAAGCCGATTTCAACCAACATGTCCATGCCGATGGCCACATGAACATTTGTTATCCACCAAACGATTTTCGTGACTCTGGAATTTCAACAAGTTCAAACGAACTCAATCAACTAAACAACTTAAACAGTTTAGAAGGAGCCAACCATCAGGATGCCGAAGTTGGATTAAATATCAACCATGAACACTCACCCAATTCCTTTGAGTTAGATCTCCCATTACCACCACCGATTCCACCGAAATCTCTCAACGTATCTACACCTGATTGTGATGAACGAGCTCCATCAGCATGCTCACAACATCATTGTCAGGAAAATGGCTCGAACGAAGGATACATAGCACCAAAAAATTCGAAAAATGCCTTTAGTCCTGATGCATTATGAACACTATGAATTCTACTACTAATTACGCTAACTACGCGCAATATGGATTTGCAAATACACGCTATACCGGTATAAACAAAAAATATATATAAATATATATATAACAAAACAAACAAATTACTCCTCCTATCCTAAATTATTCTTAATTGAGCTTCCAATAATTGGAAAACGACAAGTTTTGCAATTACTTCCTTTCCACCGATGCTCTATAATTGATTAAGGAAAAACGTACATTAGTTTTCATTTTCATGAAAAGAATCTTAAGTTTATTGTTTACGTTCTTTGTGCCAAAAATCGAATCCAAATAAATTTTATTAAGATATATTATTTCACTCTGCACGTTTTAGTTTTAAATTAAATAATCATTTTTTTTTTATTTTGTAATCAATATCAAGAAAAAAAACTTACCGAAGGTTGTGGGAATATTGTGCTTATTGTAGATTTTTTTTTAAGTTCAATGATACTCTATAATATAAGAATTTCCTTATCATTCTTTTTCGAAACTCAATGTGATTTATTGCGCAAACAACAATCTTTCCCTATGAATCTCAGTATTTGTATTTCATTTAAAGTATTGTTTTTTTTTTTGTAAATTCTTTATTTTTGGCTTACTATAAAAACTTTAAAACTATTATATTATATTATATTATATTTAATATAAGCGAGTTGATATGTTTTTTTTTATTTAAACAAAATTTTAAACAAATTGTATCGAAAACACCATTTGCAATAGTTTATGTGATGCACAAATATCAAAAAACGAAAAGTCGAGCGGTAAAACAAAAAAAAATACAAATCAAACAGCGATGTGTTGTGCATACGAACATAAGTTTTTTATTGTATATTTTTATATTGTAAAACTAGTCAAAAAAAAGATACAAAAATATATTATAAGTATGCCCTCATACTAAACTAACATTATTTTGTTTTATTAAATGTGGACGAATTTACCTTTATAATAAAATAAAATGAACAGTATAAAAGTAAGTATAATAAGCGAGAAATAGAAAATAAATAATAATATACACTACTGGGTTGTACGGACTAGTATAATGGTTAAGCATTAAAAATTGAAAACGAAAAATGCAGACTTAATGCTCTCAAGACGGATTGTATGTTAGATGGCATCTCAAGGTGTAACAAGAGTTTTGAAGTTTAAAAAATCTGTAGACAACAAACCTTTATTCTTACTTTCAATCATTTTAATAATCTTGAAGAAATTGTATTATAATGCAAGCGAAAGATTATTCCACCCGTACTGTTAACAATAAATAGTACCGTAAAATATCGATTGTAATCGAACTAATGCCCACAAAGATGATTCATCGCCCAAGAGGACCTAGTACATACCTTATCAACATATATACTAAAAATCAACATTCGTACAGTTGCCACTGTTGGGACAAATGTGGTTTTAGGCCCAAAACAATACCCAAAATACTTAAATTAGCACAATATGAGTGGGTCAAAAACGTGATTTTGAAAATATAGTATCGATTTTCAAACAAAATTAAAGATTTTTGTTTGCTGAAGTAAGCATGTAAGTACTAGTTAATTTTTTTTTTTATATTATTTGACAGGATGAACAAATTAAAAAGTATTTTTGAACTGAAGTAGAATTACATTATGCACATTTTATAGAGGTGAAATGAAAGCTAATTTTTTATTGAATGCTTTATTATAGCAACAATAAGGTATAAAATACATATTTTAATATTTTAAACCTACAAAAAACTCAAAAATTAGAGGAGCTTAAGTCGGGGATTACACACGTAAGTTTAACTTACAAATTACGTAATTTTTTACAGAAGTTACATGAATGTTTACACTATAGGCGAACTTACGATTGAAATAATAGTTAAAAATTACTAAATTCACTGCCCCAAATACTTAAGAATTCATTAAACATGAAAAAGCTAGCCCGGCAGACGTTGTCCTGCCCTGAACTAAAATTTTTATTTTCTATTTACATTTAGTGTCTTACACTATCATTTATAAAATTTGATATTCTCAATCATAATAATTACAGTAGCTATCTGACCAGCCAGACTTTTCATTTTCAGTAATTGGCTTCTACTTTTCATTTTCAGTAATTGGCTTGGGTTTTAACGCGGCAGTCCGTGAAATTTCGCTTTTCCATCTTCGCTTTTCTTCACGGTATTATTGCTTTTTCTCTTGGTACCAAGTATTTTTAGATTTCCCGTATTATTTTCTGCGATATTCCGCGAATATCAACGTTTTGTTCTGTATTCCACGATTATTTCTGTGGTATTAAACATTTTGTTCTATGCTGCTTTTCATGGACTCGTGAAAATGACTTTAAAAAAATCCATAGTATCTAGGAGATGTCATTGTTAAATACCCTGCCTTAATAAAATTAAATATATTCCAATTTTGAGGCCATCTTCTAGGCTTCTTAAAAACGAATAGCCACTCAAAAGAACGAAAACGGTAGGGGTCAAGAAACTGAGAGAAAGGTGAGGTAAGTGTCACACAAGCTCGAGCCAAAAATTTAACCAATCTTGTGTAAGGAGGAACAAAGATCAGAGTCCATTGCTTTCTTTGAATAAAACATTTTATTTCATGCTATTCTACATTTCGAATACATTTGTTTTAATTCTTTTTACTTGAGATTATAGGTACTATAGGGCAAGTGAATCCTTCACTAAAAAAATCAAACTCGAGATAACAATCAGACATTACGATGATAGAGAATGCGAAAAAAGTGGGTCTCGCAATTCTGTCTGCCTGTCTGAAGCGATGTTGTTCATATTTGGTGGTTAAGGGTGATTCCCTGGAGGGGAAATTGAAAAAAAAAATTTTTAGGACCAAAATTAACGGTACCTGACATACATATATGGAAAAGTTGAATTTTCTCAAAAACAGCTCCAACGATTTTGATAATAAAAATTTTGTTTACTTTTGTTAGTAAGCCCGTACTTTTAAAATGAAATAAATATTTTTAGAAATGTTATTAACGGTACCTACCATAGAACCGTTTTTTCATTTTTGGTGTTTTTCTTAAACTCAACTGAATTTGATAAAAAAAATTATACACATGCTTGTATTTAACTTAAAATTATTTAATATCAAAAATTTAATAAAAAAATTTCAAAAAAATAATTTTTGGATTTAAAAAAAAGTTTTTTTTTGAAAAACCAATTTTTTGAAAATGGGTTACTGTATCTTTTGAAACTTTGATCTTAGATGTACATTAATATTTGCTTGAAAACGGCATACCAACTTTTTTGGGAAATTTAATATAAAAAAAAATATTTTTTTTTAAAAAGGATCCAACGATTTTCAAAAATTTTTTCTAAAAATTTATTTTTCTTAAATTTTTTTTTTTAAAAGATTTTTCGTATAAAATTATTTATTTTTAAAAACTATATAATAAAAATTAAAAAAAACTATAAACTAAAAACTATATACATATAATTTATAAGAATCTTTAACGTACACAGCAACCTAAGAGCAAGTACGTGCGACCCAGTCGTGCGTTTTATCTGGACTTGAAAGTTTTAATCTGAAATTAGAATCAAATAGAATCAAATAATGTAGCTATTATATTTTTAAGATTTCTCTTATTCGGCTTTTTTGGTCGCAATAATTTATTAATGATTACCGTTCTTTCCCGCAGCCAAGCGTTTAAATTAATTTGCTAAAATTAAACAAAAATTTGTGTGTTTTTACCAAATGTTAAGGTTGTTATTTATCACAGACGAAACAATTTTTTTGCCAAGAATTACCGTTTATAATGGATATTTGTGTGTTAAATTTAAATCAAAATTTTTTTTTTTTTTATTATTTTACTGTCGGAGATAAAATGGTCTTTTTGTGTTTTTTTCCGAAACGTTAAATATTTTGTGGGTCTTTCAAGCTGAGCGTAATAATAATAAACTACTTTTTCTCTTTACAAAAAAAAAAAAAAATTCCGCTAAGTTTTAGATTATTACGTTTTCGAAAAATTGATTTTTCAAAAAAAAATCTACTTTATTATTGAAAACCCAAAAAAAAAGTATTTTTTTTGAAAATTTAATTATTGAATGATATTTAAATTAATACCTTAGTTTTGCTATGTTTTTTTTTAGAAAATCCGCATGTGTGCGACATTTACCTGAACTGCATCCACAACTGGGCATCATCTTTCTAGACATACGGCAGTTTCATTATTGCTGGCTTAATGTGAAAAAAAAACAAAATAGCCGCGTTTTATTCAATTCTGAGTGTTTCATTTTATTCACAAAACAAAAACAAATAAGACTTCTCAACTCAGCATTTTTGTTTTGTAAATAAAATGAAATACTGAGTAGCTACTCAGAGTTGAATAAAAGACGGCTATAAGCGTTTAATCAATTAAGTCCACTTAACGTACCTTTTGGCAAATCTTCATGGAAGAAAATCTATTGTTCATCCTAATTCAGAATGTACTTTTTTCTTTTCTATATGTACAATTTGTTAAAGTGGACTTAACCGTTTTATAATACATTAAACCGACGACGCGACGATATTAAATTCCAGTGCATAATTTTTGTGATTGAAAACACAGGCTTTTGTCATATTTTATATAAGACGTATATTAAAGTAAAATTATTAATATTACAATAACAGAAGTCTAAAATGTACATATAAAACATATAGTAAGAAGAAAAATTTAAAATATAACTGATACAACTGTAGACGCATTTATAAACTTCATTCGGCAGCCAACTCATTCGTACAAAACTCAAAAACGAGTGATTGGGGCGGGTGTTGCTGGTTATGGTGGTGGTGGGGTAGGAAGATAATTTATCAATAAATGAATGAAGTTTGAAAAAAGTAACACTGTATGACTTAAGCAGGAGTACCATAAAGTAGATTAAGCAATCGGTGTGGGAAAACGAATATATTGATATATGCATCCGTGGATTGAATAAATCAACAATTGATGATACCATTTTCTTCGATATTTGCAATCAAGACAGTAAAGTATCATCGAGTTCCTCTTCTTTTCCAATCGGCTGTATGATTACTTTGCGCAGAACCTTGCTGACGACTTCACTTAACGAATCTCGGGCTCCGGCTTCTAGTAGTTGAATGCATTTTTGATAAACTTCTTCGCCGTCTCTCAGGCGGAGGATAGCGACGAGAGCGATTTCCGAGTTGGATTTGACGTAGCCGTTCTTTTCTTTGGTACCATTAACCAACATCGGGATGAGAGGCTTCAGCAGCTCGGGAGTTGTGTTTTCTGGCGTTACCGCCTTGGCCAGGTAGTTGCATCCCTTTGCTACCAGCTGCTTGACTTCGTTGCTGTTGTGATTCATAGCTCGGACAAATGGTGTGACTACTGCCTGTGGTACGGGTATATGTTCAGTCATACAGTACTGTAGAAGGTATGCAGATGCCCGAACACCGTTACATGCTATAGTCACTTTATCCGACGAAATGCTTGATACAATTGTTTTGGCGATTTTAGCTTCGTATGCTGGGGTGTAAACGGAGGATGGGCTTTCTTTAAGCGCCACAAATAGAACTACCGTTCGTCCGTGGCGAAGCTCCCAGTCATCACCACAATCATCATTTAGAACGTTGTTTTTGAGAACATCGTCAAGTTGTTCAGGCGAAAGATATTTGCAAAGAGCGCCAAGGCATCCACCAACGGCACTGCGCGTCACATCTTCCGGATAGCCCAACATGGCCGTTAAAGTGGCGTACACCTGTTTCCGAAGTGGCTCAGTCATTTTGTCTCCAGCTGGAGTGATAATACCACGCAAAGCTTGTAACATAGTCTCACGAATACCAGAGTCATCGGTGTTTTTCAAACCATTGTGCATTTCTGTGAAGAGCGGATCGGCCCGAGTGTGAATTACAACCAGTTCAGCCAACGCTTGGCCAGCTTTCATTCGAACTGTGCGGTTTTGGTCGTGCAGAGCTTTCAAGAATGTGGTTTGAAGCTGCGGCAAAAACTGCTTTAACATAACGCCAACTTTGTGTAGCAGTATCGCCAAGGTTTCGAGAACTGCAGCTTTAACACTAGCATTGAAACGGTCACCCAAAATACGGATTAACGGACCTGTGATATGTACAACTGATGGCTGCAAAGAGGGTGGACTGGTAAGGGCAATAATTTCCCCTAGGCCCTGAGCGGCGTTTTCCTTCTCTTCAGGCAGGCCATTCAAAATAGCCTCACGGAATACCGGCAATAGAGGTGAGATACCTTTCGGCAAACAGAACCCAGGGAGTTCGAATCCTTTGAGGTCGCTAGCAGCAAACCTAACAGCTTGACGGACGTCGGATACGTGTGCAATTTGCTGAGCCGAATCCAAGCCTTTAATGACAGCGTTAAGAGCATCCCAAGACCGTTGCAAAATATCCCTATCTTGCTCAGCCAGCAACCGCAATAGACAACGCAATAGTTGCGGAACATACTGTGAGTAGTCGCCGGGAGAATGAGTACAGAAAGCCGAGAGCAAACTGGCAGCAGATTTGCGGGTTGGTAGACTTTCTGACTTGGCAGATGTCATCAGGGTATCCATGATGGTGCGAATGCCAGCTTCGTCGCTTACAGAGAGTATAACAGCTTGACAATATTCCAGCTCCTGTATTTCATCTGGCGTTCCTTGGGCATTGGACAGAGCTTGTAATAGGGCTGAAAGAATTTTTGGTAGATATTTGGTAAGTGCATCTCCTGCAACAGAAACCAGAATAGATAAAGCCTTTGTATTCACTGGCGGTGCAGTAAGCTGAGGAACCAAATATGGCAACACCACACGTGATTTAATGGACATAACTTGGCGAAGACCGTCGAGGGTGTTTTCTGCAATTTCTGGATCTGGATCTGAGAGACCTTCCAACATAGAAGGCAGAATGTCATCCAACGCACGTGATCCCACAGTGGAATGTAGAGAGTCAAATGTTTTAGCAGCTGCTTCTCGCACTTCGGGCAATGGATCTGATAAAGCCTTGCGAACTGTCGGCACCAGACTGTTGACAAAGGTCAAAACCATATCTTTGGAAGTGGAAGCCATAATCTCAGACAATCCAATGCACACTCCTTGACGCTGATCTGCCTGATCAGAGTTCAAACCACGCTCAAGAATCGGAATGATTTCTGGAAGCACTCGTTCTCCCAATTTCCTTACTAGATCACCCAATGTGCGCGCTGCGACTTGACGTTTATCATAACTGGTACTTGCCAAACAACCCAACAGCAGACTGAACAGAGTAGGTAGAATTTCACGCAGTGTTCGTGGTGTATTTGTGACAACAACCTTCCAAACGTGTAAAGCAGCTTGTCGAACCATAAGCGAAACATCACTGCGACCCATGTAAAGGCCAGCCAGAACTCTGTTACGACGCTCCGCTCCAAGAAATCGAATGATTGCTGTGTGTGATTGCTCTGTTCCAAAATTATCATCTTCACTTGCTGTCTCTGTGGTCATTTTACCAGAAACTCCAGAAATACGATAGAGCAAATCACCCAACAGTTGAACCGAACTAAATCGAATACGCCAGTTGTCGTCGAAAAGTCCCTTTTCCAGCTCTGGCAATAGAAGTGTGACAGCAGATTCAGCATACAAATTGACTATTCTTTGACCAGCCTTCAAGGCTGTGTCACGTACGTATTCGTTTTCATCGGCAAGTGCCTTCAGAATTGGTGTAATTATTTGACCAATATATGGGGTGAATTCTTTAGGAAATGCACCCGGCATATAAATAAACATCATAATGTATCCGTCTTTTACATGCGGTGCAATGTCAGTTCTCTCTGCTGTAGCAATAATTTCTGGCATCAGTTTGTGAAGCTTCTCAACACCTAGTCCACCAACAACCTCAGAAAGACCTTGAGCTGCTCCACTTCTATCAACGCTGCTCGATTCGGAAGTAAGTGTCTGCATCAACCATGGCAGCAGGTCCTCAAATGATGACTCGCCCATACCACGAACCATAGCACCCAAGGCTCTTGCTGATACCGCACGAACCTCTGGCACCGGATCGAGAAGGGACATCTTTAAACCGGGAATGATATTTGGCAGATATGGTGTAAGATCCTTTTGATCTGTCAATGAATACATGTTACCGATGATCTGAGCTGCCATTTTCCTTGTTTCCGTCGAACGATCCATAAAAGCTCGCTGTACCACTGGCATAATTAACGCCAACGATGGAGCATCAATGAAGTGAACAAATTTGGTTTGGAGTAGGCTGTGCAAACAAACTGATGTGTTCTTCGATGGATCTTCTAACGCCTTTAACAACACCGGAACAATGGCTTGAATTTCGGGATTCTTGATGACAGATCCAATGACTTTCAATGCATCAGCTCCGGCTTCTTGGACTTTAGTGTGTGAGTCGCCGAGAACTTCGATTAGTTTAGGTACAATGCTGGGCAAACACGAAGACAGCTGTTTGGGAGCACAGAAAGCCATTGCTCCAAGAAGTTCAACTGAAGCAGTCTTTGTACGCCATGAATCTTCATCTAGAGCATCAAGAAGTGATGGAAGGACCAGCTTAACTCCATGGGCTGATAGTTTGCCCATGACTACTTTTGCAGTGTCGTCAGCTGCTTGCCGCACGTACTGCGAGGAGTCACCAAAGCACTGCAACAAATGCGGTAAGACATGAACGATGTAAGGTTCGAACAAACGTCCCAGAGTTGTACAAAGCACTTCGAACGCAAAAAGCGCGCCTTCCCGCGACTTATAGTTCTTCTTCTCTTGAATGTATGTCGTCAGCTTGGACATGATATCTAACTGCTTAAGTGCGAGGATTGTGAGTCCTTTAACTATGCCTGCAATACCATATGCAGCTCCACGTCTCTCCCCATACTTGTCAGACTTAACCAACTGTTGAAGCAATCGTTTTACCATCATTGGTGCTTCATCTTTAATCGAAGGCATCAGATGCGGCAAACAATTAGCTACAGCTTCCTGCACTTGTTGTGATGGAGTCGATAGCGCCGCCAGTAAACGTTTGACAATTGGTTCAATTCTCTTGTCATCCTTATCCAAATGTCTTGCTAAAGATCCCATAAGAATAACCACGGCTTGACGTATGTTATCGAAGCTCTGTGACTTTGGTGCCTTGTCAAGAAAATCTTCGAACACTGGAAGCAGGTCGACAATGGTCTCTTTGCCATGGAGATCTACTATAGTGAGCGAAGCCGCCAACATTTCTTTATGAACAATTTCTTCGCGATCACCAAGCCCATGCGAAACCATGAATTGCATTACACTATTTACATCATCCAGTGTGAAAAACTGTGCAATTTGAGATATTGCGATTGCTACCCCTCTTCTGGGACCCCACTGATCGATAGCAGGTTCGATTTCTCTGTTGAACTGATCCAATTTAGGAGGAATCATTGTAAGTTTATCGTGGTAGATTGCTAGCAATTTCGACAGTACCTTCTGTACAAGTGATGGATCTTGCTTCAAAATTGGTACAAATGCTGCAGCTGCAGCCTTTTGAATACAAAACTCTGGATGAATTACATCACCCATAAGTTCCTCGCACATAACTGTTGGCAGTTCGAGTTGGGCCTTTTCCCATAGTTCATTGGCCAACATTCGGTTTTCCTCAGATATGTCATACCTCGCAACCCAAAAACGTCGAGTTATTCGGAGATTCAAATCATAGTTCTGCTCAACAGTTGGCAAAGCCTTGACCATGGTAGAGAGTGCCCGCAAAGCAACATCTCGTGTGGCCTCCAATGAACTTTGAAGGGCAGATAGGAATAAATCAATTTCTTCCTTTCCAGCTGAAGCACAGAAATCTTCTCCGCTGCTTGTTGAAGCCACTTCCAACAACGCTGCAACTGCTTGTGTCTGTGTTCGACCTCGGTGAATGCTTATTAATTGCAACAACAAACGGAACATCTCGAGACGCGGCATAAACTTGGGATGTCTATAGTCAGAAAGCTCACCATTCACAGTGTCACCCCTGATTTGGGCATGTTTCTCAATCAGCTTGATACCCATTAAAAGTAGATCCTCATTCTTAGATATTTGCTTAGTTAGCAATGCTCTTTTAAGAAACTCAAATGCGTAACAAAACGTTGTGGCGTTTAATAGCGGATTCTCGTCTTCCATGTCCTCCATACAGACTTCGTTTATCTGTGCCACGGTAGCTTTGTTAAGTTTTTTGAGAGTTTCTTCAACAGTTTCATTTAGTTCCTGCTTTGTCCAGTCTTCTTTGAGATCGCAGTGAGGCCTAGACAAACGCAACGTGGCAATAGCAATTGAATTGGCCAGATCCTGCTGGTCGTTTTCAAAACATGTCAACCTTAGGTTGAAATAAAGCTCTGTAAGGGGAGCAGCAGCCAATGGTGATTGCAAAACTCTCAAGATCGATCCGAGCAACTTGGCAAAGTGAAGGGATACTTGTTTGCCATTACCATTGCACGCTGCATGAAGGATGGACACCATTTTTGTTAGTTTGGAATTTAACACGCTTAATCGCTCCTTGATAGCTTTTTCTTTTTCAGTTTGATTTTTTATGGCCTCTTGTTGTTTGGGTGTTAGCTGTGGCGGTTTGGCTTTGCCTTCCTTTCGCCGTTTCTCTTCTATTTCGCGACGTAGTTGGAGCTCCTCTAACTGCTCTTTGTAACTGTAAACTTTATTTTCACGCTTAAGACCTGCTGTGGCGTAAATATCATCGTTGTTTGGAATCACACTCTTGTCGTAAAGCTCTCCATCAGGTGTTAAATAAGTAAAATACTCATCATCCGTAACGTTCGACATATTAGCATCATTAAGGTCTGCAGTTACTTTGCTTATCAGTATTGGCAGCACAACATCAGGGCTCAAGCGAGTGATTGATGCCACAGCATTTTCATACATCTTGTTGGCCTTGAAGTCATCTATAAGAATATCATTAATTTGTTTTACATTTAACGATATAAATGACTTTGGATCTAATTCAAAGTTAAATCTTAGGATATTCTCCCATAACTCAGGATCATTTGTAGTAACTGCAGAATGATGACAACACAGAAGCAATTGTGTGGCCAGGACTTGGCTGTCTGCACAGGAAATATTCTCAAACTCGCATAGTTTTTGGATGGCATCGACAAATGCATAAGATGGAATTAAATTGACTTCCTCGCCGGATTCCCCATCGTATTGAATTTTAGCTGTTTCAATATAATTTTTCAATTCGGCCAAAATTAGTTTGGAATAAGTCACTCCATCTGAATGCCTCAATATCCTGGGTATAACGTCCAAACAATAGTTGCGTACTTTTCCAGATGTCGAAGTAATGCTATAAACAATTGCCTTATAAAGTGGATCTGCTGGACCCTTAAGCTTGTTAAAATGTTCAGTCAGTAGTTTCTCAGCCATAAGAGTAACAAAGCATAGTGTTTCGCTCGGCGCTGATCCAAGAAAACGATCGGAGAGGAAGACCTGTTTCTGCATATCCAAAACTACGTTCCAGAAGGAGTTTAATTTCGGATCACCAACGACTGGTTCATTTTTTAAAATCAGGCATGTTGCACACACAGCTTCAGCGACCACTGGGATCTGGGTAGGATTTTGATTGGCTTTTTCAATAGCTTTTAAAAGTAACGGCGTGAAATCAACATCTTTACTCAATTTACTATTGTGGAGAGCAGCCAAGAGCCATTGTAAGTAGGCAACTCGCACAGATTGTGTAGTGGATTTTAGCTCGAGTCCTTTTTTAAAGATTTCTGTGACACGTTTTGGTAGTTCGCCACTAAAATTTATCGACCAAAGACTAAACATTTCCAATGTGTGAATAAGAACTTTCTCTTGAATTTCACTTTCCAATGCTTTCCCAAAAAGTTCAGTAACAGTGTCCATAATTGGATTGATAACATTTGGTGAAATACCGTTGAAGCTCAAATTTCCTGCTCCCTATATAATAAGAGAAGATTTAAACGGATTAATTTAATTCACATTTATTGGTTTATTAATAATTAAGAAATTAATGATTGAGTGAAGTGGTTTAAATGTGTTACTTTTAAATAAGAACGGACAAAAATTAAGAGAGGAACGCCAACTTCTCGGGAAGAAAAAGAGAGCACAAGAAGCGGGTGCTTGATTCTATTGAGAGTTTTGACGTCAGGGGGATTTTTGGAAATTCTACCAAACGGTACGAAAGTAAGCTTGCCGAGATGAAAGAGAAAATATGGTAGTACAGTCAGTCCTGACTGTACTGACTGCTAAATGGCGAAGGTAATCACCATTCCACTTTTATTACATATAACCTAGACGTGGGGAATTCACTCACCTTGCGGAGTTAAATTATTGCCGCTTACAAGTTTAAGTTTTTTAAAAAAATTTGTTTGCAAAGATTTATCAAAAATATGTGAAAACCCAAATTTAACTACAATCATTAATATACATCGCCAATTTTTTGATGTACAAGTTTCTTGTCCTTTGGTAGACCCATTTCAAAAAATTAATTACGGCTACACAAAAAAAGGTTTTATGTTTATGTTTGACAATCTAAAGGAGACGTTTTATACAAAAATTAGTAAAACAACAATTTCTTACATATTAAGAAAAGTTATTGGTTTACAGATCTGTGAAATTGCAGGTTTATTTTGCACTTTGTTAGACCCTTCTTAAAAAAAATAATTTTAGCAGACAAAAGTTCAGAGCTTAAGTTGTAACATTTAGATGACTTAGGACTTTTCCAAACGTGTCGTATAGTTCCGAAGATATCTGATTATTTTAAGTTTAATTAAATTTTACGAAACTCACCGCGTATTTATAAGAAATATTTAATTTTATTTCTTCGCCCCGACGTTTCGAAGAACTTTCAAACTTCGTGGCACTAAGCAGATAGTTATCAATCATTCGTTAAAGTTTTAAGAAGGACTCAGATCTTAACATTTATCCACTCATAAAACTGTAACTTGTCACCATAAAGCGGATATGTTTATCATGTTTTCGGGCTTCACATTCTATTCCATATTCTATAATGTACTTGGCCTTTTTTAAGACAGAGATATTTATATTTGTACTAATCTTAGTCCATATCCGAGTGAAATTTGTTCAATTTGAAACTAGCACTAAGAGGAAGGCTTTTTCATTTATAGGATGTATTTTGGTAAACACAAAAAAACTTATTCGGTTTAAAAAATATATCGCGCAAGATATTTTTTATAATTTAACTAGATTATGGGACAAAACATAAATAAGTTATCAGAGAAAATCCTTCCATTGGGACAGCTAGTTACTTAATAAATTAAATTACTATTGCATATGATAATTTAAAATTTAAATAAAAAGAAACAAAACTCACCTGCAGTATATTCATACGATATTCAGCTACAGTTATTTTCCCATCAGACCCATTTAGTATAGCAAACATACTTTTCAACATGTCTTCAATTGCCTTGACCTTGGAACACTTCCGTGCTAGCTGTTTTAATGACTCAACTGATTCCATCCGAGCATTGTCATCTTTAGAGTAAAGATTTTGCATCAGTGGCTTTCCTAAATTTCCAGCATATTCACTGAATTCTAAATCTATTTCCTGCACAATTATTCCAACTCCTTGAAGAACAATTTCTGGACTGCGCAACATTGATCTTTGCAATGCAGGATAAATAGTTGATTCAAATTCATCTTTTTTGACCGATCTAAGAAGTGGACGACAAGCAATGATAAAATTAAAATTAGGCTTCACTTTAACGGTAATTATTCCTTTAACAAAATGATCCATCATTTTATTTTTGTATTTTTGCAAAAAATCTTTATCATCGTGCCGTTGTTCTCGATATCTGGTTAGCAACATAAGAAAAACAATAACATTACTAGCGGGTTCTTTTTCTATGAAACACTTTAGGTAATCATCGAATAGATCATCATCATTTTCTGACCACAAATCAAAAAGTATCTTATCGGAAAGTTCGGTCACTCTGGAGTTAACTGACAGCAAAGTCATTTGATACAACAGCGATTGATACTCGAGCAGTTTGGGTAGCTCTGTTTTAGTAACATTGGACTTTGGATTAGCATTTTTTACAACCAATGCCGTCCATCCCAAGGCGATGACTGCTGCTTTTGCCGCCTTTGCGGAAGGCGCATTAACCAAATCCTTGGTAACAAGGGCCTTAAATACTCCATTTAAATGCTCAAGAGATGAATCGGAATGGATTTTTAAAAGATCGACAATTAAATTGCGCACGAGCAGTTGCGATGGCGGATCCTTGTACTTAGTTAATGTAGTTCCAATGACTTTGCAAATTCCTCGAATAATTGTAGAATTTATTCCTGCAATAAAAAAAAAAAACAGATTTTATTTTGTATTTACACAAACAAAAATAACAGAACTTAAGGAGACTATGATACCGTTGCATAAAACAAACCAGTCTCTGAAAAAAGGGATTAGCATATACGCCACTCAGAGTCTTAAGCAACAAGGGCGACCTATGGTCGACAGGTCGAAATGGAGTTTTTGATCCGAAACTTCTCTTTCTTACGTTTTGGCTACTCCCATTCAACGGTAGCAGTCTTTAGTTCTACTCAGGTGAACACTCCGAACAAATCTTAAAAACAATGAACGGGTAGCTGCGAGTTGCCTGTCTGGTTGACTTGGAGAAATCAAAGCTAAAAGGCTTAAAGGTATCTATCTAATCTGAAGCTTTCCCGACTTGGCATAAGCAAATCACTTTATTAACTAGCAATGTAACTTCATGCGCTACTTTCAATATTAAACATGATTTTCAGTAAGGAGCCCTGGCATTGACGTTTTAAGGCAGCATTATCTCAGGCCATTGAGTATGCCGATGATCTAATCGCGTACATATGTTGATGATTGCAGCGTGAATGGGCAAGATTTAGCAATAATGTGATGACTGGAAGTTCGAAATTAACTTTCGGATACCAGAAACGATTTTGTTTAGGAGGCCTGGCACTAGCTGGTGATCGTCGGACCTTATGCACATCCACTAGAAAGTAAAAGAGGAGAAAGGAATAGCTCATATCCAGCTTGTGAAGCAGAGGTTGCTCGGAGAAGATCGAAAAAGAATAGATCGGACTAAAACTAATGACGATTAATGAAGAGAGAAAGACATTTCAAGTGGAATGGGAAATGTCACAGAAGTGGAAGGCAAGGTCATCTAAAAGCAAACTGTAGAATCAAGAAAGAAAGAAATTTTGCAAGAGAATCAAAGGACAAAAGCGAAATTCAAAACATTTATGTGACAAGATATAGGATAATGATTCGTTTATGTCGTTCATATTAGATTCAGGCTCCAGCGATCATCTTGCAAACGAAAGAATTATTTACAAAAAATTTAAATTTGAAGAACCCGGTTAAAATTAACGTTACTTAAGATGAAGAAGACATTTTTCTTAAATAAGTTTGGAGATTTGTGGATATACAAAGGGATGTGACCAAGGACGTGAGTACAGTTCTTCTCAGCAGCTGGGGTTCTACAAATAATAGAGAATTCAATAAAGACTACAGAAGCTTAGTTGAAAAGGTTCGCACGATGCTCATTGAGTCCGAAAAATATTTGGGGAGATGCTGCTCTAACTGCAACATACATAATGAATAGAGTTTCAACTAGAGAACAGCAGAACTTTGGTGTGGGTACAAACCAAACTTAGGAAAAATGCGCTAGTTTAAATGAATATGCTTGGATACCACAACAGAAGAGACACAATCTTGATGCTAAAAGTATAGCTCTTGTAGTTCCAAGTTATTGTATGTATTTGTACATATATTGAAAAAAAAATGTCGAAGAAAATCATTTTTTGTTAAATTTTTTTTCCGATTTTTTTTTTGTTTTGAAAAACTAAATACACAATACTTTTTAAAATGATGAGTACAACCTGGTGATAAGTTTTGAACGAAATCAGTCGAGCCAATAATGATATATAGAGAAAAAACTAAAAATTATGGAAAAATTCCCGAAAAGTGTGTTCTTCCGTTATTCGATTTTTTTTAGAAAAACCATGAATGCAGGATTATTGCAATCACTTATTATATAACATCAAATTAAATCAAAATCGTTAAAACCGTTCTAGAGAAAAATCCAATAACTCGAAACCGTTATATGGGAGGTATTCGTTCCAATCAAGATATTCAAAAACACAAAAAAAAAAAACAACCTTCGAAATTACAAAAAAGTAATCTATAACAAATTTCATGGAAATCCGTCAACCCGTTTTGGCTGTGGTTCTCTGTACAGATGCACGCATAGACGAACAGACAGACGGCATGACGAAAACCACTTTTTTGGACTTCTCCATCATCGTAGTTGGTTTTGATTGAAACCTCGATTTTTTTTTTTGGACACGAAACCAATACTTGCCCTTAAGAGCAAGTAAAAACTTGTTATTGCTGGAGACGTGAAGTTCTTCAAGAAACTGTCAAGAGGGGGGGAAACATAAATAACGCTGTTTGTGCAGATACTGCGGAAGAAAGTTTAAGAATTGAAGAGGAATTACAAGAAGAGTTCCAAATTTTCAAAGAAATAGACATTGATGATGACAATAATTGCAGCAATGAAGATGAACCAACAGAAGAAGATTTCAGGATGTAGCAAAAGAATAACACAACTATTAAGGAGGCGTAGTGAACGAATTTAAGTTCCGCGATAGTTTATGGATAACTTAAATAAGCTACCGTTACAATGCAATAGCAGATGGTGTGACTATTGAAGAAGTTATAGAAACATTTGGTAAAATTAAAAATAGCTTAGTTTTGGGATCCATGGAGGAAAATGACTTTTGGCAAATACTACAGAGACCGGTCGACATAAAACAGTTGAAAACGAAATGGGCATTTCTAATAAAGCTAAACGAAGATGGGATTTCTTCAAAAAAATATGACAAAGATTGTGAAAACCTTTGCACCTGTCGCAAAATTAACACCCATAATTTTGGTAGTGGGAGTCGAAAAGAAACTATTTTGTTCATCATTAAGACGTGAAAACTGCTTTTCTTCATGGATATCTAAAAAAAGACACATATATGGATATATGCCTATGGACCTGAAGCACAAAACAGTATGGTATGAAAGCTTATGAAGTCATTATGTAGATGACGAACTAATAGAATAGAAGTTATTATAAAAAGTTATCAGATGTCAGATTGTACAAACATAGACAAAATACTTCAGAAATTGAACATGACAGACAGTAGCCATGCGAGAATGCCAATATAGAAGGCACATCAGATTGCTGGACTTAAACAAATCAACCATGACTGTTTAAAATTCTACTTATGAGTACTCAAGAACAAATTGCGAATAATTTTATAAAGTAGCTTGGAACATTAGATTTCTTTTATTACGAAAAGAACTAAAATATTTGGATTGAGAGGGCGTGTTAAAAATAATAGAGAGTAAAACACTCCAACATACATATGTTTTAACTTTACAATCTTTTGTTTTTGTTTGTGTAGAAAAAAAATCATTAAAATTTTTCAAATACATATATCTTCAACTCTTTCAAACGTTTTGCTACGTATAAACAAATATCCTTCATTGCTACAATCAGCGCCATTGTGAGTGAAGTGAATTGAAAATAGATAAAAATTGAAATGGAAGTTTTCGGGCGGAATCTTACTCACGTGAAACTCACACTAGGGCTGGCAAATCATTTATTAGAGGTGGTATAAACATACAAAATTGAAAAATAAAGCCTATATTTTTTATAACCTGAGAATAATAACTGTAAATTTAGGTGTACCCGCTTGGGTACAATGGGAAAATCTAAAGTCATTTTTTTTTCTAATGAAACTGCCTAGTTTTACATTCAATAATATTCCAAGCGCTATAATTGCAATAGAAGAATATGACAAAAATATCCTGATGCAGATATACCACTTGATGAAGATGAGACTCGTAGTACAGCTTGGTCCTTGGCCTATCGTTTCGTTCATTACATCGGAGGTCTAGTTTCTATTCCCAGCCTATGCAACCTAGAATTTTAAAAAGGTGCTGCCTCTTGAGAGGAATTGGCGAAACCTTCAAGAGTATTGGATGTGATGTCAAAAATAGACCTCAGCTAACTGGTCGGAAGCGGCAGAAAATTGTAGGTCCCTGAACTCTTGCTAAAAAACACGCGCACAAAAAATAGTTGAATGTCAGGCAATAATCAGTTTGATTTCCTATTGATGATGATGTCCATATCATGACTTCAGTCTGTATGCATACAAAATCAAAATTCGTAGAAAAGAGTATTGGTGGGCGCTTTTTACGTCAGCGATAAATTTTGGACTGGGAAATGCTCTACTAGCATTGCAGAGAATTGTTGATCGATTCTATCTAAAAAGAAACATATTTCAACCCTTAGCCTAAAAACGCTTCATTTCAACAAGTATTGTTTTTCCCAAAAGAATTGATGAGCCCCTTATTGCACAGAATACCAGATGAATGTATTTGTAAGTTTTGTCATTTATGAAGTAACTTCGAGCATTGAAAAAGTCTGCTTCAAAAAATTAAAAATATTTTTTTGGAATCTTATGGTCATATTCAATAGTTTTGTTACAAAAAAATTGAGTTTTGAGTTTTAAACGAACTTGGTAATAAATGGGTTAAAGAGTGGCTTAAGTTTATGACAAAATCGAGACTCACTCTGGATTTACTTTGGATTAAGTTTATTTTTAATCAACCATTTAAATCCGCCAGTTTCTATTAATCTTTGAACAACAAGAACAACTTGAAGGTACTACTCTCGGTTTTATCGCTGGTGTATACAATGTTTGTTCTTGAGTTAAAACCAAACAACAAGAGGGTTTAACTATTTACTCGTTTTTCGGTGTTAAGTCAAGAACGAACATCGTAAACCGGAGATAAAATCGAGTATGCAGTTTAAGGTAAAGATTTTGTTTTTTTTTTTTTTTTTGTTAACCCTTCTAGCTACAACGTACATACTTTCGTATTTTGAAAAGCAAAGAACCCAATTATAATTGAACATTTGAATGAGCATGCGTTGTCTAGTTCGTATGTCTAAAAGGATCTAATTATCTTGCCCGCAGTATATATAGTATCCATAAAAAAAAAGAACTAACAAAAGTAGGCCCTTTCACTTAAAGGAATGTACCCTCCCTTTTTCTTATAGGAATTCGAACTTCAAAACCATACAAAATAATAGAACCAAAAACTTCTATTTTGAGTCTTTTTTTTTTCTAAGGCATATCCACAACGAAGTTTGTAGAAACTGTTCTCCTTTAGTAGTCAGCAAACCGACCCGTTTACGGCAAAGCCAAAAGTATTGATTGACCCAGACGAAGAATTTAATTCTTTTTTCCCATAAAAATAGTTTTATTTTAAATTGTCATTCCGGTAAATAACGTTTTATAATTTGAGCAGTTTTTGATTTATAATGAAATAAATTATAATTTACCTGAATTTGTTAAAACTGCCGAAACATTTTGGAACAGCACATGCCTTTCCTCCACTGGTACATTCAGAACTCGATTGGGTAAATCGCGAAGCGCTTTCGACAACTATAAATGAAATAGCAATTTTATTAGATAAATAACTTACACTCGACAGCAAGTTTTGTTAAATTTTATACAATTTTTTATAAAAATAAAAAAAACTTAATTAACCTCAGCATCTGCCATATTTTTTTAAAGTGGATGAAACTTTTGACGTGACAAACTAAACCACAATTAGAAACAGGAGAATTTATAAAAAGAGAAGGTTATATAAATTTTGGTTTTCATACACTGTTATATCTGCTTTCTTTTGTTAGCGAAACAGCATTACTGCAAGCATATCGTTAGTGGAAGTGGGAATGAAAGAAACTAATGGTTTGTTTATGTTTTGTCTCATTTTTGTTATGTCAACAGCCGGCATGTTGAGTTAGTTTTCATAGTTCTCACCTTTAAGGGATGTTGAATAAGAAACTCTAATTAACCACGGAATAAGGTGCTTACACAATGGGCCCACAAAATTATTATATATTATTTGTATGTCCGTGGTGACTACATTTTTAAAATGATCTATATTGTTTTGTATACGTTTGCGTTTTTCATATAAGAAATCGTGTCGCACTGTGGTGTCACACTGTCACCCTTTGGTTTGGGCAAGCCTTTATACACACAGCGTCATATGAAAGTACCCACACCATATGCGATAAAGCGCAAAGTGTGCTTGAGGCACTGCTGTGTCGCACTGCCGTACTTTGGTTCGGGCAAGCCTTAAAAGTTCTTGTCATACTATCGTATAGCGACAGTTTGGTTTGGGCAAGCCTTAAAGCTGAACAAATTGAATGTTTATAATTATGATATATTTAACGTTTGAGCGTCCTCAAAATGATTTTAAATTGTTTATGAAAAATATTTCAAACGTTGTAAATTAATTTGTTTAATCATATTGCATCAATACTTTATTGAAATCTAACTGTTAAGGCTTGCCCAAACCAAAGTGCGACAGTGTGACACGACATTGCGGCAAAATGTATTTACACAGCATCATATGGAAGTATGCGACAAAGCACAAAGCGTATTTCATATAAAAATTCGCGTCGCACTGTAGTGTCACACGTTGGTTTGGGCCCACTAGCCCACTAATCTCTACAATTCACTGGATAGTGGATGCATACAAAATGAGGATACAAATTGAAGAAACTGAAATTCGATTATGAAGTACATCGTCCATACAAATTGTCGCGTTCAATGCAAGAATCTGAATTTTTTTTTTAAGACTATGCAATTTTTCTCTTTTCTTCTTTATTATAAAGACCAAGAAAAAGTCGATTAGAGGGTACACTATCTTGTTTGTAATTTAAACCAAGAAAGTGGTGGAGTCTCAAGGGAATACACTATCCAGTATATTATAGAGATCAGTGGTCTAGCCCGAGAGCGTTTTTTCATCAATTTAGTCCGGCATATAAAAAAAACACCTTGTATTTATTTTGACTTGTACCTAGTTTTACACCTCTCAAAAGACTTATCTTTGAACTTGATTTTTTTTTCGTAGATCCTATGGTGAATACTGTCACTTGAAGTGTCAGCCTCGAAACTTTTTCGGTCTGTCAAAACGTCAACTTGGGTTTATTCCAATTTTTGGCGAATACAAAATTATTAATTATTTGTTTAAAAAAATCCATAATTAAAAAAATTCTGTCGAAAAATGTCAGATAAAAATATAAGAGCTACATATTCCGAGGAAGAGTTCGGTAAAAAACTGGATCGATGCGTCACAGACACTATTATCAAAGGAGGTAAGTCGTCCGTCCACACTTTTTTTGAGTCATATTACATAATTTTTATTTAATTTATAATTCAGTGTTGGTATTAATATTGTGTCTAAATCATTGCTCTTTTAATTTAATAAATATAACCAACAAAAAATATAGGTACTCCAAACATCATCATGATTAAATGACGAATAAAAAAAAAATCACTTCCAACTCATCCTTATGTTAATAAATCTCATTCCTTTTTTGTTTGTTTTTATTGCAGCTGGTGGACTAGCTCTCGGAACTGTGTTTTCTTTACTATTCTTCAAGAGGCGAGCCTGGCCTTTGATTATGGGCACTGGATTCGGAATCGGAGTAGCTTACAGGACATGTGAACGTGACTTAAATTCATAAACTTCGATTAAAATTCATGTTCCAGAAAACAAATAAAAACAGAACTTATTATTATTCCTATATATTTTATTTTCGAAAACCAAACCGAAACTTATTTAGCGAAATTAATTTGGAGAACCGCAAGTACATACTTTGCATTAATATCTTATTGAGAAAAAAAAATGAATTGGGCATTTTGAGTTAAGTTTTTTCGTGATGGAATTTTTCATAATTTATTAAACAATTTGTGGAGTAAGGCGTTTGAAAAATATAAAACGATGTAATGTTGAAGTAAACAAAAAGTTTTCTTAATTATGTTTAATAATACTTCAGTAAAATGTTCAAAGTTCTGTTTGAAGTTTCATGATGTACAAAAAATATGTTTATCCAATACAGCGAAACGTATTCAATTCCATTTGCTTACTTTTTTTAAAGAAATTTAATGGCAATTATGTTCCACAGTGGGCCAACAATTCTCTCTAGCCAGTCCGTTCCCTGTCCAGCTATCTTCAGTTACGCACACAAAGTTTGTTAAGGTCGTGCTCTACTACTGCAACATATCTCGATCCGCGTTATTTTCGGAGACTCGGCGATCCCTCTATAGTTGTGCACTAGCTGACGAGTTTGTCGATACTAACAAGAATTTGAACGAGGTTCCTTTATGGATATCCTTATCGTGCACTAGCTGACGAGTTTATCGAGATAAATGACATGGATTTGTATGCCTCGCGTGACTATTAGTAAGATGGTTGACTGTTCTTGTTTGAAAACAAGACCACACTGATAGAAGCCGATCAATCAGGCAAAATGTTCTTGGCCGTCACGTAAAATAGCTGAGAAATTGTATATTTACTACTTATGTCCTCAATCCTATTATATCTGTGGTGATCACTTTAAGGGACATATGGCCTTCACTTCTCCTACGCCACATCGAGCACAATTTATGGAAATATACATACCTCTCTCTTACTCTCCCCCGGCTGTGTAGATTCCGTTTGGATTGATCGCTTCGATTGAATGCGAATCGTCTCGCTAATCCGGGCTGCGCGCAGCTTATCACTTATCACACTAGCAAGAATAGTTAGGTTATAGTATACCAACCTGCCCGAATCCATATTGGACATCAAAATCATCTAACAACCTCCCCCATGCAGAACGTGACGATTCCATCCATCGTAAGTTGACTTTATAGTAACAATTGACTTAAATGGAATGCCCTTCCTGTGGAAGGCAAGCCAAATAAATTCTCTGTTGACACTCTCGAACGCTTTTTTCAAAATTAATGAACAGCAGGTGAAGTGGTAATCGATATTCGACTCTTCGAACCCTTTTTTATGTTCATTAAAATCATTAAAATTGACCAAATTTTCTATTGAATTTCCAAAAAATAATAACAATAATAATTTTATAACCTTGATTTTTGGTGGGTTAGATGTGGATTTTTAATTCCCTATTTTATGAAATTAAAATTGCTTTCGTTTTCTTTTTTATATTTTGCTTTTATTTTAGCATAAATCTTTTTATTTTTTTTAATATGTTTGTACATATTATGTAGACTTTCTTCTTCTTTTTTTTAATGTACTTATTTTTTATATACTTAGTTTTCTTATTTTTTACCAAAAACTGTTAATTAAATTTTGAATTTATTCAGTATCAAGGTTTAATTATCTTAAAGATGTATATCTTAATATTAAGCTGAATTTAAATAAAAAAATACAAAATACAAAAAAAATATCGTCGGGTACATTGGTCCTGTTGGTATTATCCTGGGCGTTCGGGTTTGGTTGCGAACTGTAGCTTTGCGTAATCTTACCAGTCCCGGGCCATCCCCATTACCCTTATTCCGGAAGGCGTTTGCCCAAAAACGCCACGCTCTAGGAGCCATAATTCGCACCCAAGTTAAAATAAAACTTTACAGTTCTCTTCGTTCTGTATCCTGCTCTCCATAACAGCGAAGTCGTTTCCCAGAAACATCAACTGTCGATTCCAGAGTAAGGGTGCATATCTGCCCCTCTTCTGTTCTTAACGCCGAGGAGTCCACTTCTAAAACGTCGGCTGATCGCAATGTGGTCAATTTGGTTGGAGGTTGCTTGCCTATATTAATTATGGGCACTCAACTAATTTTATGGCACGTCTTGTGTTCAAACATGGTATCACCAATTACAAGACAGTTAGAGTTGCAGAAATCGAGGAACAGTAAAATGCAAATAAAAATAATTTAATAATTTTTCTGATGTCATATTCTAATTTTACAAAAAAAAAAAACAAAGAAGAATAATCTATGGATTTTATTATGTAAACAAAACTAGAATACAAATTATTCCTAACCATCAAACACATTTCTATCCATCATTTGTCTAGGGCCGATATTCACCGAGCACTCAAACTTTAAGAGTAGGTACCTATTAACTAAGGAGTAGCAGTGACTTATGAACGTACTCGACCACTTAAGTTAAGCGCGCTCGGTGAAACGATCTAAGTGTGTTAACAAATGGTTTTTAAGGTCAGGAACAGTCTTTGGTTTAAAGGTGCATTGGTTGCATTTAAGTTCTGTTAGTTCCAGTGCTTTTATATATTCTATTTTCATTTTCTTAATTTGTCCATTCTTTTTTAAATCCTGAACCAGTTCTATTAAATATTTAAATGAAGAGTATTTATAAGTTTAAATAACTTTATATTTATTATTACCATCGTATGGCACAAAAAGTTGTGTGTTGAAGCTATTCCAATGTTTTTTTGTCTTCAGGCAAGGTGAAACGAAATCTTGGCTGATGACATGCAAATGCAGTCTCTGCATGCTGGGCTGAGCATGAAATCCAATCTTAAAATCCTCCCTTCGACAATTTGTAACTTCAATTACGTTTATGGACAAAAGGTGAAGTTCATTGAGAAGATCTAAATCTGATGGTTTTAACTAATAATATCCAGTCTTCAAAGGTTGATTACATATAATTCTATATTAATTCTTGATTAAACTTACATGAAATATACTTGGAATATCATTTTTGGGCAAAACCAAATAATGGTGCTTGGCCTTTGGATATTTATCTTTTACAACAACTCCTACATCAGTTGATATGATATGATTAAGGGGATCATTTATTGTCGTTATTAATCCTGTTGCCCAATTAAATTTTGCCATTTTCAACTTGAAAATTGATTATTTTTTGTATATTAAAAATCAACTGTGTGTCTTCATTGTATATAAGAATATATATAAGAATAAGAAATACAGGAACGGGTGTTTGGCGAACAAAGTGAGGCACTTCACAAAGTAGTGTGAGTTGAACAAACACAAATGCATTTACACAGGGCCGCAGTGCAGTTGTATGGCAACTCGCAAGGCTCCAAGCTTCATTTTATTTAGTTTTAACTAACATGTTATTTACACGTTCGATCCCTCTCAATTCTCTTTTTGATAAGTTCGCGTATTTTCACGAAAGGCGCCCACTCCGTGTCAAAACGATTTTTATGGTTTTTGTCAGAAACACTCACCTGATTTGAATCTTGAAATTTAATAAAAGTTTGCAAATGCAACCCTTAAAAGTATTTTGTAGATGCACAAGAATAACATTCCCAAAATATTTAAAATTAAATCAAAAATCTGTTAAAAATTACATAACTCGGCGCCAACAAGTTGCAGCGCCTTACCAAAACCAAACAAAAATTAGTGCGCCCCTGAACTGAAATTCGTAATTTGACATGTTAATATCTAACATGATAAACAGAAAACAAGGTATGCTTATTATGAACGCCACGTCGCCATTTTGGAAAACTGATGACGTAGTAGTCATCTCCGATGCTGACAATCGAGTATTTTTCAGTTCATTGTTGTTGTTTTCAATACAAAAAAATGTTTTGTCCAAATCCATAACCGACGTTCGGGCGAACTGCCGATGAGAAAGATGACTATGACGTCACAGAAAACCTGCCAAAAATTAAACTGAACCATGATAAACAGAAAACAAGGTATGCTCATTAGATATATATATATACAATGGTTACATGAAGCAAATCTTTCGAACAAACGAAAACGTTTGTTCGCTTTCATCATAATAGAATGTACCCCCAGGTCTGAAGCGAGCTTGAACTATGCTTCAACCCCTTTGTAAACCGGAATGGAATTCAAATGGGTTTGATTGGACTCGATCCCACTCGCTCTGTGGAGTGGAGTCCAAATCTTGGGCCCCAGTACTGAGAACGGTTTAACGGAGATTATGGTCGGTAATCAGTGCTGCAAAAAAAAAAAAAACAAAACTTGAGTGTGGATGTGGATTAACATCACCGACTTGGTACACATTGACTAACGGTAAGTATTGGAGTATCATACAAAGAGCTACGAGATTGAAGTTAAAAGGATGAATTAATGAATTACAGCAAAATATTTTTATACATTGAATACATTAATAATGTTTTGTTTTATTTCTATTTTTAAAATATACATAACAGAACAAATAAAACTAAAATAAATTATTCATATTAATGTTTGTTCTTTTGTTTGCCTTTTTTGTGAAAGGTTTTTCCTACAATATGTTTTTTTTTTACAAATATCGAAAAATAATCTAACTGCTGTCGGTAAATTAAAAGTGCATTGCAAATAATTAGGTTTGTTTTGCACATAGATAAAAAAAATAAAAATACAAATTTGACAATAACAAGCAATTGCGCCAAAATTTGGAGACTTGTTTAAAAAACCTGTTGCAAATAGAAATTTAGCAATACACTCAATTACTTCTTTTTCGTTTTCATATTCCATTTTTTTTTATAAAAAACTTAAACATAATAAAAACAAAAAATAGTAAATATGCCAATGTTAGGGTAGATGGATGTTTCTATAGTTTAGGGTTATTATGGGATTTGCGGTTTTTTATTTGTTTTTGTTGTTATCTTTTCTTTTCAGTTAAATTAAAATTTTATGATTTTGTATAAAAAATGTGATTAAATTGTAATTTTGTTGATAAGCTATTCATGATTCGCTTTCCACGTGGTGAATATAGAAATAAGATCAGTCTCCTCCAGCATTACAGGTGAGTCTAGGATTTCAACGTCCACGTCGTCTGTTTGGGGAGCCGACGAAGACGTATGTGAAATTGGCGGCGCAGTTGTTACATTTAAATCGGTGGCGTCATCTTGGGCAATATCTTCCTCAATCGATAAAGATGTAGGTGTTGTATTGGGCGAAGACAATTGCTGAGCGGCATTACTGCTCGACGGCTGATTGGGTGTTGGGCTTGTTGTTGTAGCTACTGTTGTTGACGTTACTGTAGGAGCAACAGTCATCACAGGAAGTGTAACATTCGGGTTGAATGGCATGTCCAAATCTTCTAGGCCTTCGGGCACTTTAAGTTTGGCCAATTCTTCACGCAAATTGCGGTACTCTCGCCGCAGAACCATTGAGTTGAATGTGATGGTGTTGCGCTCGCTATATTGTGGTTTACTAAGTTCCTCAATCCAACCCTCGATTTGTGCACAAATTTCGTGTCGTTTTAACCAAAAGTGTGTATGTATGACCTGGGAATAATAGTTTAAATATTTTTTAGTATTAAATTCGACAAGTAGTATTTACCTCTTTGAAGCATGGACTTGGATTTCGGATTTGCTCTAGCATAGCCCAGCGAACGCAAGCCTTGTAAATGTTGCTATTATATTCTCGAGATGAATGTGTTCCACTGGGAGTACCACGACTTCTTTCAAAGCCAGGCTCATTGAAGTATGGTTCAGGAACCAGAATTAGAGACTGGATCGATACAAGAACCTATTAAGAGAAAGAAACATTTAGACAACTGAAGTCTTTACATTGTTTTTAAAATAAAACATTTTTTGCGAGGTATAGTTTAAAAGGGAACGTAGCATTTCCTCAGAAAATAGTTCGCAAAAAGTTACTTCGCCAGTATCAAAAAAAAAACTGTTTATTTCTCCAATTTTCATTCGGCCCTTGATTTAGCTCGCAACCTTATAATATTGCCAAATTTTATCCAGCGCTTTTTTATTTGGCATATTTTAAAATAGCCATTTGTTGTTTTGCTAAAATTTATTTCGATAAAGCCTGTACGATACGTCTGTTTTTTTTATTTTTAATATTTAAAAAAATGAATCAAATCAGTACGGCATGTTTCAAATATATTTTTCACATCAAGAGTTAGTGTGTAAAGAATATAAAAAAAAAAATAAGTACTAAGAATGTACTAAAAAAGAATATAATTTTAATTTTTGAAATCATAATATGTAAATTAAGAGGTAGCAACGTTTTTTTAGACTTGTTTTGACTTTACTCAAATGTATGGAAATACTACCCCACACGATTGCACTGTATAAGTAATCAACACCTATTCCTGTACTTCTTATTCAAAGGGCACATCATCAAATTTATTTTTATAAAAAAGTCTTTATCCACACATACATATTTCTCGTTTTAAACTCTTCCAATTAATTAAATTTAAATGTTTCTTGCCAACACAATTTCGACTTTTGAGAATTTATTTGTTTGTTTGTTTTGATTTTTGTTTTTACTTAGACTAGTATTACAAGGCGCATGTTTAGTTGCGCACGTATGAAGTTCAAAAGAGAAAGAAAATAAAACATTCATACAATTCTATTTTTTTCTCTTTTTTGCATTTCATACATGCGCAACTAAACATGCGGCCGTGTAATACCCGTCTTACGATACAGGTATTATGGAGCAAGTTTATGATTCGTAAAAAAATCGAACTCGAAATAACAATCAGACATTACATTGCGATAATAGAGAAAGCAAAAAAAGTGGGTCTCGTAATTCTGTCTGTCAGTCTGTCTGTATATATCTTGAGCTATAGCCTTAAATACCCAAACGATTTCTTTCAAACTTATTAGTTGTTAGTTTTAGGTGATTCCCTATAGGGGAAATTAAATTCTTTTTTAAGACCAAAGTTAATGGTACCTGCCATACAACTAATATGAAAAAACATGACAATGTGTAAATAAAGTTTATGAAAACTTAAATTCTTAATCAAAATCAATATCTACGTCATGGACCGATAATTTTGCACGCAATTGTATAATCAACCAATTCAAAAATAAAAAAAATAAAAAAAATGTACCTGCAAAAAACTGGAAGTTTGTGCGTTCCATTTTTCTTCGGGTCGTCCATGCCATGTATTCAAAACGGATAAACACACTTTACCATCATTGTACAAATTAGGATTAAATCTAACAGAATGCCGTCCATTTGTTTCTAAATTAATTAACATAGGTAAATTTGGATAGTCCGGGGGAAAGAAGACATCAAACTCAAAGCATCCATTCGCGTAAGGAGTATCGGCTGGGCCGGTTATCAGTACCTTAAAAGAATTAATGAACATATTTTATATGCTATTAGTAGTAGAATTTGTTTGTATCAATATTCATTTACCTTCATAATGTCCAGTCTATCAGTATCACAGCGTACAAAAACAGAACTGCTATATGACAATGGCAAACTTGTGGAGAGAGTAACAGCTTCTTGAGCGAGGCGTTTCACTCTCGACGGATGATAGCGATCACCAGCCTTGTGTACCATCTTTTCAAAATGATGCGATATTGCAAAACGAAATCCGTTCTTCTCTGACTCAACAATCATTTCGTATGTATCGAATTGCATTTTCTTCATCACTTCCAGGTATCGTTCTTCAATTGATTTACTAAGAGGTTTGTCCATACGACTACTACAATGATCATGATCACGTAGCTGATTTACACGTGCATCTTCAACATTTGTTGCCTTTTGTACTAAGACTGTTGTCTCTTGAATGTCGGGTATTAAAAGAGCAAGACCTTCGTCATCACCATCATCTATATTAACAGTTACCTGTTGTGTTTGTCCTTTTATATTTGATTTTTTATTTAGTCTTTAAAAAAAATATAGGTTGATACATTTAGAATTAGTTGAAAAAAAAAAATTATATTCTACACTTACTTCAGACGATTGGCATATGTGTCGACGCAGGTCTTCATATTGGCAAGAAGCTCCGAAATAGATGGGGAGCTGTCAAGACGATCGTATGGTTGCAACAAACTTACCAATTGGTACGATAGTGAAATAGCACGCAGAAGCTGCAAAATAGCTCGATAAAGCGGAATGTGCCTTGTAATGTCCAAGACGGAATCATTGCGTAGATATGAGCTCAGAGCAGGAATCAAACAAGATTTCTTTAACAAATCGAGGAATGCAATAGGTAATTCACCAGTGACATCACTAATCTCGTGATAGCTCATTATATCGTCGCATTGAAGTGCTGACGGTACTTTATCTCCGGGATTGATGTAACTTGAGAGTACCTTTTTAATACAACACAAAATTTCAAATGATTTATTTAGTAGTTAAATTAATTTGAGGTCTACCTGTAAAAGAACTGTCACGTGTTCTTCTTCACTTTTTTGACGAAGCAAAGCCTGTTCAACATTCCAAGATTGTTGAGTTGATCCTGTTCCGAACCCAGTGCCCTTAGCCCAATACATGTGGCTTTTATCATCAGATATTATAACGGAGTCGTCGATGCTATTCATCGAAGCTTTAACACCAGCGGCAGTCTAAAAATAATTATTTTTTTATTTTTTATATAATAGATTGTAAGAATCTTCGTGATAATTTCAATTTATGTAGTTTGGTTATGAAAATCTCACCTCTGGCTGTGGTCCATTTATTTGATAATTTTGAGATTGATGTGTGAAAATTCCTAAGCAATTAAGTACAAGATGCATGGCACCAACTTCAACAATCATTCTTCTTAATAACATCCCATCGTCTGTGGTAAGTAGGGAACTATCAAGTAGTTGTCGAAATACTTCGAACGGCAGAGTTGGGAGTGATGGGGCAAGGGATAAGCTATAAATGTCGTCTATAAAAAATTTACATAATTAGCCAAAACTTTTAACAAATCAAAAATTAACCAAGGAACCCTTACTTCCTTCACCATCTCCAGTGACACCTAAGACAAGCCTCAATAAACATTGCGCTCTCAATTTATCGCGAAGCAAAACATCCGAATAGGCAGGCAATCGCAGGAACAAGCCAAAAGCAGCAAGTGAATGTTGAGGAACAGATGTTATAGTGGGTTGTTTGGTAGATGTTTCTGTTATAGGATCCTCCAAATCTTCGTAGATTTCTTCGTTTGGCTCTAGTTTTACCCAATCCGTTGTGGGGGGACTTTTTTCTTTGTCCCCCAACAATGTTGGACTCTTTCGACCAGAGCTATCAGGATAAACAGTTGGCAAATACTGCGCAAGCAAAGAGAGACCACCACGAGTAGAAAATCTTTGCAAAGGAGACGGAAGTGGTTCCATATTCGCGGCTTTCAAAATTGTATCATCAAATTCATCACTCAGGTTCTTCGATGGGATCTATAATAGATTTTATGTCAAACTTTTTAAAATTCCTTTTTATTAGAAATTTTACCAAATTTAGAGTGATACATGGAGTCGAGAGTTGGCGTCCTTTTTTGTAAAGTGCCGCCAAAATTTGTGATATTGTAGTATCACATGTCAACATCACTTCGGGACAGTCGGGATGCACTAACTGAGCACAAGCGGTCATGCTCGAAGCATTTGACGATGTGAGGAAGTCATCTTGTTGAAAGAGTCCTAAAAATTAGTTAATTATAAAGCATAACGCAACAAACAAGTTTGAGTGACTTTCACCACTTTCAATATATCAAAACTCACTTGGAAATTTAGGGAACAAAACCCGGCTATCTTTGATGGCTGCCACCTGGTTCTTAACGTCTTTAATGCGCTTATCCTTAGCAGTTACTCCAGCAGCTACACTCAAAAATTCCAGGCCATGCCCATTAAAGTCCATTGCAATTTCAAATGCATCTGATTTGTCATCACTTTTGTTCTCGCTGTGATTGCTGCTTGAGATGTTGGACACGGACGAATCCGATTGCCTGGATTCTGAATTCATTGACGGAAGGAAAATGTTACTGTAATCTGTATACGAAATATTTTAATGCGACAAAATGTTGACACATTTTTGTCCACAAATTGCATGAATAATAAAGAATGTTTATCCAAACCGTAAAAAAAAAAACATAAATTTTGTCTGTACTATTTTCTAAACAAACTTACCTGAAACACAATTCTGTAAAATTTCCTGGCATTTTGTGTTGACACTCACATAAAAGAGTAAATGATGAGCATTTACTCTCTTCGATGGATGATTATTTACTAAGCTGATGTTACTATCGCGCTTCTGAAGTGGTTGCTTACTTCGCACTGAGACTAAAATTCTTTCATTTTCCAATAAAAGCTGCAGCACCAGCTGCCGCGTGAATCCTGATATAATCGCTTTGTTGCTATTCAGGTAGATTTGAGATGGTTTCTTGATAACCGAGATAAGCAAAGTTGTTAGTTTGTCCTGGTTGGGTGGATGACACGATGTAACTCGTGTAAAGAAGTTTATAGTGGCTCTTTCCATACGAATAAGTGCCTGTTGTATTGGTTCTTCTCCAGTTTCAATTGGTCTATAATTGCACAATAACTCAAGTAATGGCTTCCAGAAAATCGATCCTTGATATGAGCAAAGCATATCGCGCATATGACCCTCCGAACAGCACTCTGAGAAGAAGTCTAATATTTTTGGAACATGCTCAAACGTTATAAACGATGATTGAATAGCATTTCTTGACTCTTGTGATTGATTTTCAGCCTTGTAGGAGTCCGTTAAACACTCGTCACTACTTGTCGATTGCGTACGTTCAGTGTTTAATGTCATTTTTTTAATTTCAGGCGACAAAAAACAACAGTAATCAAAGAGGGCATGTGCAAGGAGCTTAGGAAGTCCAGAATCTACAAGTTCATATATGGCTAGCGGAGATTGACACGACATGGCAATAGTAGTTAAATAAGATGGCTTACGAAGCAGAGTGGAAAGATTGTCTTCAGCAACATTATTGAACCATTCACTTCCACTAGCTTCTTTGTTGTCATCTGTAATACCAGACGACAATTCTTCTGATTTGAGTGTTGTACTTTCAAATACATCGTGTTGCATGAGAGAAACATCAACCTTACTTAGTAATTGATTAAACAGTTCTGGTTTAATGCAACACAATGAACATAACAATGAATCAAAAGCCACTTTAAGTGGTTGGTCATTATCGAGGGCATCAATCCAATAAAGACAGGCTTCGAATATATCATTGGTTATCAAATCAGCTAGATTAGTAATGCAATTCTGAGAATGCACGCACCACAGAATTGAGGCCGTTACTTTGACAAATCCACTTTGTGGGTTGGTACAACGTATAGAGCGATTATTGAAATTATGTCGTAGTTTTAGAATCCAATCGAGCAAAACTTGAATTTTGTCTCCCATATAAGAATCTTTAGCTGTCGCCAAATCATATAACAAGTCACAAACTGCTTCATTTGAGAGTTTATAAGCTAAAAAGAATATATAAATATACATTTATTTTTAGATAATGTTTGCTTTAAAATAAAATGATACTTACTTTGTGGAGTTGTTCCCCAGAGTAATATGCGAATAAGAGCCAAACACAAATCTCGGTTGTATGATCCTAATTTCAATAGAACAGTTTCTAAATTTTGCAACGCCGAATTTGGTATCAACGGCATTATATTCATCAGAGAGCAACAAGATTCTAGAAAACCAGGATATTCTGAGGAAGCTCCGACCACATCTTTTGAAAGTTTATTTTCCGACATAATTGCCGCCACAGTATAACACCTGGCTAAGATGCGAATCCACCCGACACTTGTCTTGGCTAATGAGTCATCATCTACTCCAGAATCTGAACCACAACCGAATGCGTTGTTTCCAGCTGAAAAAATCGTGTTGCCAAGAATGGCTATTTGTGTCAATCCAATGTTTGAGCTATCTTTGGGTCTGAAAACCATAAAAATATAGTCGAACAAATTAAACTAAATTTAATACAAATAAATACCTATAAAGCCTCAATACAATACTCGTTGCTATCTCAGGTTTTGAAAGCTTTAGTCGAATACATGTCATTCCAGTTGTAGTTAAAGGTTGACCAAATGGAATAGGACCCAAGCCATAATCTCGAGAAATTTCTACAGCAACAGCTGATGGACATGATACCAAAGTTGGGGCATGCGGTTGCAGTTGAATTTCTTTCAGTAATATAGCTGTTGGCAGAGTAATTGTCAAATCCACATGTGATTCGTTTGGATAGAACATATAACTCCAAGCTGGAGTACGTGGTCTTCTGTGAGACGCAATTGGTGTTAAAATTAAAACATCTGCCGATTGGGCAGTGTCATTTTCTGACGATATACTGCAAAATGGTGCGAAGTTAATGAGACCATCTTGGTTGCGTTGATTTTGCTGTGATGTACATTTCTTAGCACTGCCATTCGAAGAATTACTATTATGAAATTTTAACTTTGTGTTCTTCGTCATATGTTGCATGATCAGGGAAATCTAGTGAAACAATTGCAAAAATGTATTTTCTAAAAATAAAAAAATAACATTTATTTCATACTAGTCCTGGTTGAATGTTGACGAGTACTTTGTTCAGTTTAACCAAGTTGTGACAAATTATCTGTATTCCACCCATTTCGGTAAAAATGTGAACAGCTTGTGGGGCTTCCAGTAATTTCAGAATGTACCAAAGGAACGGTTCAGATAGGTGCAAACGAGGAAGAGCGTTGCGAGCTATTGAATCTGTACAAGAAAAAAACAACTCTACATACATTTCTCCTAAATTTTTCAATCGATTCTCACTTGTCTCTAAATACTGGCATAGGGGAGCTATAACTAAACTAGTTTCTGATGCTTTTTCACTCAATAGCATTAGCAAGCTGAAGACTGCGTCGGTTGTTGTTTGTGGCTCGTCAAGGAGAAAAGTCGAGTCAGGAGATTTCATCGAATATAATGATCCTGGTGTCATTAGTGTTAATGAGTGACTTGAGCAGTTAGATAAAGAACCAAGAAGACGTTTCATTGTGGAAAAATGGCGTAGCACTGTTAGAAAAAGGAAAAACAATTATTTTCAATTTTTAATTATATTTACTAAAATTTTGTTTAATTTAATTTTTACCCATATCTGCAATGCATGGGACTTTTGTTTTGTTGCATTCAATGTTTAACTGTTCGGCTTTGGTTTCATCTGTTTGGCTTTCAGTTGATACATCCGATTCATGCATCATAACGTGCTAAAAGAAAATAACATTTTTACATTAGATTTTTTTAAATAAATATAAATTTAAAAAATTAAAACACATCAAACTGTTGTAATATTAACACATCATACGACGGATAAGAAAGAAATAAATATTTTTAAATATTGACAACAAAGCTTTAGTAGCGCGTCACTTTTTGATGTGTAAGCATCTTAGCACTTGGAATGAGAAAAACCAATGTTATTTATTTTCATTTATCGATTCTTTGTTTTGATACATTTGTTAACATTTGTTAACAATTTTAAATAAATTTGTATACAAGATTCTTTTTTTTTACAAAATAATAAAAAACTATTCAAATTTTGTATGAACTTCCAAATATCTTTCAAGTATGATGCAAATTAAAATAAATTCACTTCCATCTTTTGTGCATAAAATACATGCAATGCTTTCATCCCTTTCGCATCTCACTAAAATTTACATTATGTCGAGCGGTTCAGATCGCACAGCATATGCTTAACGAATGTTTGACGAAGGACGCATGTGCTCATTATGGTCAGCCGTGGAGGAATTTGCGTATTCGCTCTTTTGCATGATAAACAGAAAACAAGGTACCTATGCTTATTATGAACGCCATGTCGCCAATTTGGAAAATTGATGACGTAGTAGTCATCTCCGACGCTGACAACGAGTTTTTTTCAGTTTCATTATTGTTGTTTTCAATTACGAAAAGTGTTTTCTCTAAATCCATAACTGACGTTCGGGCGAACTGCCCATGAGAAAGATGACTTTGACGTCACAGAAAACCTGCCAAAAATCTAATGAGCATACCTTGTTTTCTGTTTATCATGGCTCTCTTGTATATGTCATTTTGATATACATATGTTGTTTCTTAAATTGATAATGTTCTTTTTTTGAAAAACTAAATTTATCCTTTGGGATAATTTTACAGGACCCTGTCCCGTAAAATTAAACGAATTACGAGCCCACATATGCAACGAAAACAAGTCTTACGGAGAATTGTTGGCCCCATATGTGAGGAAGGACGATTCCGGAGACGGTACAATCATGAGTTGTACGCAATCTACCTTGAAGCAGACATAGTGACAAAAATTAAGCTCGGTAGACTTCGGTGGGCAGGGCACCTCGTATGAGCGAAGAGGAACCTGCTCGGAAAGTCTTTTGTGGTACATTCTATGGTAGACGGCAGCGTGGTAGACCAGGACGCCCGAAGCCTTGGGGTGCGCAACTGGATGTCATCGGTTCGAGACCGGGATAGGTGGAGAGACTTGTTGAAAGAGGCCAGGACCGGACCCCGGTTGTCGAGCCGATGATGATGATGATGATTCGCTCTGTGTAATTCGATCATGTTATGAATATTCAAATGACATATTTATGAAATTGTTTTACATACTTTTAACACTCTTTTAAACTAAAAATGTGATATCTAAGAAATTGGGCACGAAATCCGTTTTAAAATTTTAAAAATATTTGAAAACGACACCTAAATAGGAGTCAGTCGAAAAAAGATTGCAGTTTTTATAAAATCAACTTTTGACTATTAACTGTCAACTATAACCTTCTACCCCAAGTTCGTATTAAGTATAACTCTTAAATACCTATAATCGCTAACTATTTCCAAGGTTACTTTTAAAGAACCAATTATAATGGTTCTTGTTCATAGAAAATATGCTAGTGTTAGTAAGAAGATCCCTAATAACCGATTTATCTTCAGTTCAATTTTTAGTTCACACTTATCAGTACCACTTCCCATGGCGACTTTCCAATTTAACCGAAGCCATTTCATATAAGTGTGTGTGTGGGTGTTTGTTTTTAATTTTATTATATTGTTTTTAATTATATTAGTTAATTTCTATGATTTTTTCATGTTTCATTCCTGTTTAAATTATTAAATCAACATCTCCTGATGAAAAGTTATTAACTTTTTCTTTTATTTTTTTGCGCAGTCCCTAATTTGTCAAAATTTGTTTTAATTTTTTATATTTTTATTTTACTGGTCAAAATCAGAATGAAAATCAGTAATTTGCAACGAAATAAACCTTTCACTCTTGTCATAAACATTAATTTGAAAGGCAAAACAAGAAAAGATAGTTGAAAAACTTAAAAAAAAAAAATAAAATCTTAATGAAGTTCAACTGAAGTGAAGTACAGATTTTACTGTGAAACCGTACAAGTTAAACGAAAAATTAAAACTCATTTTAAGGTTCACCTGAACTCTCCACTGCGAAACTGCAGTTAGGTAGAGCAATAGTAAAAACAAAAGGAAACACTGTCGGGGAGGGGGTATGCTAATGTATGTCAACTTTATATTTATATTTTACTGGTCAAAATCAGAATGAAAATCAGTAATTTGCAACAACGAAATAAACCTTTCACTCTTGTCATCAACATTAATTTAAAAGGCAAAACAAGAAAAGATAGTTGAAAAACTTAAAAAAAAAATAAAATCTAAATGAAGTTCAACTGAATTGAAGTACAGATTTTACTGTGAAACCGGACAAGTTAAACGAAAAATTAAAACTCATTTTAAGTGTCACCTGAACTCCCCACTGGAAACTGCGGTTAGGTAGAGCAATAGTAAAAAAAAAGAAAGAAAACACTGTCGGGGAGGGGGTATGCTAATGTATGTCAACCTTGAGTGAAAATCTATAGAAATCCAATTAGACAGTTGAGGTTTCCTGAGGTCTCAGATATTTTTCCTGAGAGCATACAAAATGTTGTTTCCTCCGTTTTTGACAGGCAATTTACGGAGGAATCCTGTTCAGGTTGGTGAGATTACTAAGCGCTCAGATATTTTAGAAACATAAAACATACACAAGATTTGAATATGGTGAACTTGATCCAAATTCACTCATATTCGCACAAGGTTGATCAATTAATAAACAAAATTATTCACCCTTATTCCGGAAGGCGTTTGCTCAAAAACGCCAAGCTCTAGAAGCCATAATTCGCGTCCAAGTTCTTCGTTCTGTACCTCTTTACCTAACAGCGAAGTCGTTTCCCAGAAACTGTCGCTTCTAGAGCATGGCGTTTTAGCACAAACGCCCTGCGGAATAAGGGCGAATATAATTTGGTTTATTTGTACATAAGTACATATAATATTGTTTTAGATGGAAATATATACTTACACTATCATCTCTTGGGAGTTCCGTCTGAATCAATGATGACGACAATTTCAAAAGACTTATTATCAATGAATTATCCGATAGAGATGCATTTTGTTTTGAATTTTCTGACCCAAGAACGTTGGCAAACAAACTACTAAAATTATTTGTTGAACTATTTGTGTCTGATGAACGTTGACATTGAATTTTATCGGTATTTGCGATGTTGTTGTACACTAAAAATGCTATAAGACATTATATGATGAGTATTTTCTTTTTCAAATATCTGTGTTCCACTAGTTTACTTACAAACACTTTCGATAATACTAAGTGAAACATTTAAATCAGCTTTATCATATTGTATGAGAAGGAGGTCACGAACTAGTTGACTTTGGGCATCAATAGGACCTTGTTGATTGCATATCGCTCCACCTGGCTGAATTAGTTGTAAAATAACATTTAAGAGTGTATCCTTTAGTTTCTTCTTGATCATTGGACCAGATTCTGTAAATTCAGCCTTTTTGTGCAGCCATAGAAGTAACTCATGCAAATGTTTACAGATTGTAGGCCCAGCCTGATATTATCAAGATATGTTAGTAACATAAATTGTCTTATCTTTTAACAAAACTTACACATCGATTTGTTATTATTGAAGAGCTCATGCCGTATCCGGAAAAGAAACGCAGAAGCATCTTTTCGAAATTTTCGTCACTTATAATTATATCACCAATTCTGGAATTGCTGTTACTTGAATCTCCTGGAATGTAAAAATTCATTATAAAAAAAACCATAAAACAAAAAATTAAATAAATATAAAAAATACCGCTTTCAAAGTTGGACGGAGAATTGCATGCCAACAACAAACACTGAAATCCAAGACACCAAGTACGTAATTTTATATCATTGTGCCAAGCTAATGCTAACAATAGTCCTTGCACAGCATTCGGACCAAATGGGATTTTGGGAATGTCGTTTGGGCAAAGTCCAGAATTGTAAGGTTTATCTGATAATTCACTGTTGAGTGTTAGCCAGATTTGTAAAACTTGTTCCAAGTGCACCCAAGTGTCCTAAAATAAAAATTTGCTTTCAGAAATTTGCTCAAAAGTTATTTTTTTTTTACATTTAATCTTACTTGCAAGTGAAGATCAGAAAAAATGCAATCGAAAACATTTTTGAACATTTGATAGGTTGGCAAGCCGCAATTATATTCAGGTCCTGACCATATATCTGTAACATAATCTGGCCAAGCAGCTGTATCAGGTGATGCATTAATATATTCGTTCGTTAGAATTTGTGGCAACGAAGCATACATATCCAAGGATGAGATCATTGTTAGTCGACGTATTGATATTTCTACATTGGTATCGAGTCCAAAATCTAATCGAGCATCCATTGAACTCGAAACAGTCTTACAAAAGAAATTAAAATTATTTTTGTTTTGCGCCACGGAATCAGTTTTAATAAGATTCTTTGATCTATTATCTATATCAATCTCATGCATTAGGTCTTCGAATTCAGTGTCTTCGCATTCGATTAAAGATGGTAAGTGTGAAAATTTAACAGCTGAAAGATGATAAAGTGTTTTAAAAGAAATGTATATAGACAAAAAAAATTTTTTTTTTAATAAGCCAATAAGCGTACCATCTGCGTATGACATACTACTATTTCCAGAAATGGGTATAATGGATGACGGCATCAATAAAGCTTTAAAGAAGAAAAAAATGTTTTTAAGTAATTTGTTTTAGGACAAACTAAACGTAATAGCAAAATGTTAAATTGCCTTTTTATGAAGTGGATACGAGACCAAAACTTAATATGCGACAATAGATGTGTTTGAATAAACCCCAAACCAACAAAATTCAAAGCGTTCGCCAAAGATCTGTTTTCATTTTATTATATTCCTCCCAAAAAAAATGTTATCTTAAAAGTGTTTCCTTATAATCAAAGTGATTTCTTTTTAGAAAGATTCCAGGATACAAAGAGGATTTGATGTTTTTTGTGTGTAAAAACAAAACAGTGTGAGTATTATTTCTACATCTTTAGTACTACTGTGATGGATGTATGTATGTATGTTTACCAATTTTTTACGTCCTGTAATTAAAACTATGTTTTGTGAAAGAAATTCCGAAAATATTTAGTTGAAAGCGAAAAATCAAAATTGAACAGGCGATTTTGTGTAGCAGCCGAAACGCATCTTTTTCATTTTCGTGTCATCTGAAATAATAACTTTGTAAGAGTGTAACGTTGGGCATCGTTGCTCCAATACCTATATTGGATTTTCAGACCTCTGGGTTTCGCACTCCAGGTTTTGGTTTAGATTCCCAAAAAGTTAGTGCAGGCTAAAGTGGAATTAAATAGACCGTAGTTGTATAGTGGCTAAATACAAAGTGCATTTTATTTTGAAATTTGATTGTTATTTATGCACAACGAATTGTTATTGAAAATTGTTCCATACTACGATTCCGAACTCCATTAATTATAAAATTATAAACTTCTTGCATTATTGGAAATGGATTAAATCACTTTTTTTTGTTTAATTTTAATACCATTCCAAAACGTTTGCTTTTTCTTTTCCTCTCATGTTTTCTTAATTTTCTATTGCAAAAACAGTCGCACTCGAAAAAAAGGTGACACATAATAAAAGACATCATATTTGTGTGAAAATTTACTTCAGCGAACAAAAAGCATAATAAATTAACCAAACACATTACTTGAACAAGCGTTTTATAGTTTATTGGAACAAAATACGTAACAAAGGCATAAAAAGGTGTGGCGAATTGTTTGCTTTTTTCTGTTTAGGCTAGGGAATTTTAAGAAAGTGGCATTTACATCGGCGGCGCTTTCATATGGAAGAAAATAACCCGCTTTTCTTCATACCAACAAGCTATGAAACAAAAACTAATTAAAATTTGTATAAACATGCAGAAATACTATTTTTTAAAATGTTTTCTTAAACAAAATCCGGTAAAAAATTATGTTAACTCTTGGCTAATATTCTCCCCTATCGGAATTTTTTTTTGGGAGAAGGGCTCTGAATCAAAAAATTGAGGGGAAAGTCGCACCCTTTGTCATTTTTCCGTTATTCTTAATACCAAAGGATCAACTAAAAAGCGCAAACGGAAGAAAATTCCTGGAATATTTCGATTGCGAGCCTTTTTCCCCAGAAAAAAAACTCCTCTGGAAACTTCATTCCCGATAGGAGTGCTTTAAAATTTGCGAAGCAACGCGAGCACAGGTCGGCTAGTAATCAATATATATAGTCAGCTAACACGGGCTAAGGGTGAACGACCAGCTATCCTAAATGGCATAGTTCGTTCGGCTAAAATGCTTATTTGACATCAACCATCAACTTATTCTTAATATGTTTTAGCATTCTGTATACTCACCGTTCGTGCCATCAGAGCATTATGATACTTTTTTGGTTGTTCAACGACTACTAGTCGGATATGCTCAGCTCATGTGTATCTTTTACTACCCTGACGTAGAAGGCAGAATACTTTGCATTGTTTTTTAATTATTGTGTATCTGGTGCTTAAGGCAATGCACATTATGGGAAGCAAGCGTCAAGTATCGAAGTATGGTTTTATATGAAGCAATTAATAAGGTGGTCGCTAGTGAGATCCCTTCACAAGAGGATGATGGCAGATGAATAGTTCATAAAAAGAATCTTTTTAAGTGTAGAAATGTGTACAAATTTGGAAATCTTGTTATCAGCCATCTGGGTGATGTTAATTGGCCTCCTTGTAATAGCGATTTGACGCCGTTGGGCTTTTTTTTTAGCTACCCTGAATAATCGATGTTATACATATTATACATACAGAAACAAATGCAAGCTTTTAAAGCGAATATTTTTCGACCTATTCGTGAGCCAGAAAAATTAAAAAGGTCGTACAAAATTGGGGTGAAACAATGCGCGACTGCGATGACAACCAAATTTAATTTTCCCCACAAAAACTGTTGTAAACAAATTTATAAGAATTTGGAACACGGTTTGAAATATTTGGTTTTTTTTTTATGAAATAGAAAGAATTCGCAAGGTTTTTTGTTTAAATTTTTACTATCAGTGTAATTCCGAGAAAAGCTAAAAAAAAATGTTTTATTTTTTTACGTTTTAAATAAAAAGCAGAATCAATAATAACAACTGAAAAAAACTTCAAAATAAATGATTCTCGAGCTGCTACAATGATTGGATAGATTGATAAAATAAATCATTTGCATTGTGTTCCAGCCAACTGCTTCATTTCAAATGAAACTTAAAAATCTTACTTTGAGCCGTTTGCTGAAACGAAACATAGGCATATATGTTCAATATAAGCAGCTATGTGGGAGTCTACGCAGAATGAAAAGTAGATCATAAGCAACATAAATATTTTAGTTTCGGATCAGCCAACGGCCATGAAAGAACTTTTAACATCATAATGAATTTTTAGAGATGAAAATTCTCTTATATAAGCAATACAGCATACAGAATTTATAACAAAACAATAATTTTGTTTGGTACCTGTTGAGTCAACAAAGACTTCTTCTGGCTCTTGAACGCCTTCCATTCCCTTCTGGTCACTGCAACTTGGTTCAGAGCTCTGCGGTTGATCCTTGAAATGCTTATCAGCATCTAAAAGATCCTGCATACAAAAATAACTTTAAAAAATTGTTGAAGACATTTTTTATAGACAAAACTTGCCTGCAGAAGACAAGTAATAGCATGTACAGCCCAAGGTTGTTGTTGATCATTCCAAACTGCGAGGCGTACAAGCTGTTCCAGTTGGTTTGTCGAAACAATCTTTGAAAGTTGTACCGACGATTTGCAAGCAGAAACAAGTCGAGCAATTACCTAGTGACCCAAAATTATTATTATTATTATTATTATTATTATTATTATTATTATTATTATTATTATGGGAAAAATAATTTAAAAAATACTATACCTTGCACGTCAATAGGAACAAATCCATATTGCAACTAAAGTCCATTTCTAATAAAAGAGCAATAAGACCTCGAATAACAATTAAAATATTATTCAACCGAATGGTCTTGAGGCCCTTGTCGAAATTATTTTCTGGTTCTGGATTAGGATCTTTTATAATTTTGGGAGTCGCATTTGATTTAGCTGTTGCTTTAGGTTTTGGTTTGCCAGTAAGCTGCATAAAAATGTCCGGATGCTGTAATGAATTTAACTAATTTTTTGTGTTTATCAATAACGAAACTTTATGCATTTACTTCATTTTGAATCATAAAGATCTTCTTTCCCCAGTCGGTGTATGGTTGAATACTGTATTTGTTTTGCTGAATAATTCGCTTTTTAAAGCCTCTAAGTTGTTTTCCCGAGCTGTTGTTAGACTGTGAACGAGTTTTTGCGAAATCAGTTTCGCATGACATAAATTCCCAACGATTTGCAGCTGAAAAAAAGAAAATTGATTAATACAAAAAAAAAAACAAAGCCCGATAAAACCTACATTTGTCTTTTCTTTCAACACTATCATCTAAGCAAACCGACAGGAACAATAACAACCAGGTTACAAGCTGCAAGTCTGATTTAGACCACAAATCTCCACTATTATCTCCTCTATCCATGTGCAGAGGAATATCATTCGCCTGATATCTTGGAGAAATGGGTGCCAACAGCTTAGCCAGTGTCTTGAGTATAGCATCGATTACAATGGATCGACATGTACCCATAGCAATACTTCGCCGACCAAGATACGTTAGCAAGAAAAAAATCCTAAAAAAATTATTAAGATATTAACAAAGCCATACAATGTCACAAATAAAGCTACAACATGAGCTTACCTGTCTTGTGGAAAAATTTTGCTATTTTGCGAGGAAAACAAATTGCAAAATATATCAGCGAGAAAATCTCCCCACCAGTTGCGGAAACAACACATGCGAACCAACAGTGAGCAGGTTGCTAGTTGTATGTGTGCATCACCATTGACGACTAATGTATTAAACAACGTGTTGGCAACATCGATTGAAAACAGCGAATGCAATGGGAGAATATTCTACATATTTAAAAAAAAAACTAAGTTTTGCAATTTTCTCTAAGTGAATTTTGTATTAAAAAACTAACCTTTAGTCCATATTCTATTGAAAAATGCAAAAGAATTTCAACCAATCCCTGGCTAAGTACTCTTAGCTTATCTCTAGATGCTAATTGCAATACATTTTTTGGGTCATTTACTAGATTGGTTTCAAAAGATGATTCCAAACGCAGAATAACGTTTTGGATAACGTTGATCTGATGTTGTAGTAAAATACATTCCTGAAGTGAATATAACAAAATAAAAACCCTGTGTTAAGATTTTCAAAAAGAGAATGCAAGAACTCTTCAAAGGTTTTGATCTCCGACATACTTAAGAACTTATTTATTATTAATTGAAAAATGATTTTAGAAGGAGAAAAGAAAAAATCCTCGAAAGTTAAAACTCTCTATATTAGTCAAGTTTAACTAAAATCCAAATATTTTACTGTTGAGTATATAAACTTACCTCATATGTTGCTACAATTTTACTACTATCCAAACTACCATCATCATCACGTTGCTTATTTATAAATGCTTGCATATGTGCTACATTGGAAAGTTCACAATTAAGAACTGGTGCAAGCATTTCCATTAGTTTACAGCTAGACAAACTATAACGGCAATGAACATCTTCATATAATGAGTGAAGGGCCTTGATTTGTGCCTGAATATTACTTGGTGGCTGCTTCATATATTGTAATACTAAAAATGAGAATAAATATAGAATTCAAAGTAAACCATAGAAAATTAAACTTACAGGGATCACCATAACCGTCGCTATCTAGAACTACGGTGTGTCCATAAAATGATCCTAATGGAATTTTGCATTTCGTATTTGACATCCCATAACGGCCAGTGATAGTTATTTTCATGTATCTGCAAATCGGTGGCGGTTGCAAATCACTCAACACCAATGTCTTTGATCCTATATCTTGTGTCACAACTAAACGAACACTATCAGCTTCTTCTTCGAAGCACCAAATGTCAATATGGAGAGAGGCTAACTCATCACAAGATGGTATTACAACATCAGTCAACAGAATTGGTGATCCAAAGTCTAGCACAACAAAACGTCTTGCTCCTGAATGCATTCTGTCTATAACAACCATTTGTTTTGGTGGTGGCGAAAGAATCTTATGCCATGGAAAGACATTTGTGTTCTCTTCCATGTTTTGTTCATTTAAATAACGCTGAATGATTTTATTTGATAGCTTTACTTCTGGATCACAATCAGGTTGACTTGGATTTTCATCACAACATTCAATGTATTGGCAGATGGCTTTAAACTTAGGAAGATGCTTGTATTTGAATGATTTATCTCCCCCTTTATTGGTTTGTGCTGAAGGTTCTAAGGGTTCAGCTTGAATAAAAAAAAAAAAAAAAAAAAAACAAAAAAAAATTAACATTTCTATGAACAACTTTTTTTTCGATTAGATAAGAAACAAACCAATTCCGTTGGCCTTTAATTCATCTTTTCCAATGATTGCACACATCTTTAACTTGTCAGCAAGTATATTTTTAACATTATTTACAATGTCGTTTAACTGAAATAGTAATATTTTGATAAATACTTTTTCGATTTGATGAATATGTTTTTTGTCTTACTTTTCCATTTTCAGGATCTTTTTGGCCATCCATGTTATTTGACATAGTTGGAATTATTATTTCCTCCATATTTATGTTTGAGGCACTACTTGTAGAGGAACTATCCATGTTATCGATTCTAGTTGCTTCAGAAGTTGCTGAGCAAATGAAGTGTAGTTGTTCTACTTCTAGCAAGCCACGTAATTGATTACTTACACCCTTGCATTTAATTAAATGTGGAAACGAGCGAAATTCAACGCCATCTAAAACACACAAATTTAAAGGATACAATTAACAAAATAATTATTTACTTGGAAAGAATTTTGGTATTTCTTTTGAATTACTATAACAAAAAATTTCTTATATTTGTTATATTAATTGTAATATAATTTTATCAAAATCTCTTACCTATTGAACTAAGCTTTTTAAAATCCATTCCTTGTGATTGCAATAGTCCAGCATTTGACCGAATAATATTTACTAATGTATTTGGAGAAGTTGTATTATTTTTGCTCATATTTGGCAAATCAACATCAAATAATTCAGGTTCAAATGGGAAACCATACAGACCAAATCTAAAAACAAATTAGCAAATGTTATGAAAATAATGTTTGGGAAAAATTATTTTTGAACGAACCTCGTTCCCAACAGCGAACAATAAGGATCCCATCGTTTTTCAATTTCATTGGTTACATCCATCAAAATTTTAACGCAAATTTCTGATATTGAGTTGTGTGAATCAGCAGTTGATGTTGAACATGCCAACAATATAAACCATCGAACTACACTTGAGTATTTTGAAGATGTTAAATCGGGAAGCGTTGCAGTAACGGCATTTTTAAGTGAGACATCAAATGCGATTTTGTTCTGTAAGTCAGTTGGTAGATTCCGAACACCTCTGCAAATTCAAACAAACATTAACAAATGTAAAGTTTATGAATCAAACGAACATAAATATTAAACTTTAATATATCTAGATATTAAACTTACTCTGTTAATATAAGCACAAGCTTAACACATTTATGTGCCAATGTCCTGTTACTTCTAATGATGCAATTTAGCAAAAGATCTTTAAGGTATTTCTCAATAATGACAAGACAATCTAGTTGTTGAGATTGCATATCTGTAGCAGAGTTATCTGTAAAAATGCCAGACGATGAACTGCTTTTGCTGCTATATGGTTCCCCAGCTTTATATCGCTCCGACTTTGGCGTTCTAAATCGATTGAGTCTTATTGTGCAGATCCAAAGTAGAATGTCGATTGCTAAATTTTTTTGAAGCACCGTTGACGTATTGCAGGCAAGAGTTTTAAGTAAGTTTTCCAAAGCATTATTACTCTCGAGCATAGCAATCCTTTGAAGTCGTTCATTTGGTATGCGTGAGTGTGATTTCGTACCACGTACAGTAATTGAGATCTCGTGAAGCCAATCACAACCTATATATTCAAAAACGATAATGAAAAAAGAAAAGTAGTTGAGTTCCTACTGCAAGAAAGGCAACATACAAATAATTTTAAAAACCAAATAAAAGAAAATCATGCTTCCTTTGATTTATTATGATCTTTCGTCAAAACCATACACACAAAATCCTACTGTAATTTTGAAAACTTAAAATACTTAAATAAACGATAACTTAAGAAGAAGCAATGAGATGTTTGATTGAAAATTAAAAAAAAAAAAATAATGAAAGATTTTTGCATACCTATGTAAAATTCATTTCGTGATTGTTTGGTGGTGGTTGAAGAGGTTTTCTGAGAAAATGTAGCGTTAGTGAAGTTTTGAGATGTACTGTTTGCATATGATGAGATCAGGAATCGCATGACACCTTTTTTTCTAACCGGAACTGAAAATTTTTAGCAAAAGGTATTTTTTTTTGTTTTCTTGTTTTGCAATTCAAAATCAAAAAAAATAAGATGAACGTATACATTATGTAAACAAAAGATGAATGATTGATTGGTAAGTTAAAAACAAAAAGAAACACTCACACACAAAACCACATTCATTACAACATCACAAACATCTTTAGTATACAAAAGATAGAAAATATTTACAAACAAACTTTTAAAATTGTTTGGAATACTAGAAACAAAAATTGACAGAACAAAAAAAAAAAATATACAGATGTCTCTTGGCCATACAAAAAAAAAAAGTAAAAATGTGTGAGTCTTCACGGCATAAGTGAAACTTCGTCAGAATCTGAATAGAAACGTAGTGATTGTTGTTGTTTTAAATTGTGCATTCAATTCTCCTAACAAATGCAACGAATTGTTGGTTTACAAATGGGGTATGGAGAAAAGCATGACGAATAACAAAAGTATACTTAGGGCCAGTTTTTCAATAGTCAGTTAAACAGTCAGTTAGTACTTGTTCATTAGATAGAGCAAAAATCTATTTTTAAAGAGTCAGATATTACGTATTCTTTGAAATAATTATTTCTATAGTCGAATAAATTTATTCGCTCATTTCAGAGCTAGTTAAAAAATATCCCTAGGAATAAATTTTAAAATGTCAGCAAAAAATATCCGTCATATTCGTTTACAAATCCGACAGCTTAACAAAAAATAAACACAAACAACAATCAAAAATGTATATAAAAATGACTTTTGATTTCAAACATTTTCAATTTTGCTATTCTATAGAATTATTGAAAAAATCGATGTTGCTATCTGATTGTTTATGAGTCTAATAACTTTATTCGTCGAACAGTTTATAACAAGATTGAAAAAATCGGTTCTTAGAGGAGCTATTAAAAATGTTGGTCTATTATTATTAATAAACGATAATTCTTCCAACTGGTAAATAGGCGAAGAAAAGTCAAGTCATGTGTTTATAGTGGCGTAGTGTGCTAGATTCTGAATCTATCTTAGTCAAGTTCAAATATACATTGCGACGAAAATGTAAATGGAATTGAAGGGATAAAAGCGTCTGATGATCCGATTGGTACCCATGAAGTAGTTAAAACTCTGCCCATAAACCTAATGTTAGCACCTTTAAGTTGTTATTGTTGTTCAAACATTAATGGTTTAATTTTATTTAAACAATGTTAATTAAATTAGATAAAGTCCAGGTTTTCTTAGAAATATTATGTATGTATGGTATGTATAGAAATACATTACATATTTATATAAATATGCTTCGTGTAATTTTACTGTTAGATTTAATATTTTTCTTAAATGCTTTTTTAATTAAATTGCATTTAAAATTTTAGACCAGAGAAGTTAGGAAATTTGGTATGGAGAAGGCCAAAATAATAAATTCATTAATTTTTATGATTGGTATCGACTCAGAAAATCACCTGTATAACAGCTCCAAATTAGGTTGTAAGAACATAATGCCATGTCTGATTGTTATCTCGAGTTCGATTATTTTTACGAATTCTAAACTATATTGCAAGTAAAAAAGCCAATATGGGGATTTTGGGCACTTTTGACCTGTTATAGAGCGTGACTTTCACTGTCGATACCAATCGAAAAAAATCCATTTAACCTATCTTTCAAATAGACCAGATTTCAAAAAGGAATAATCGCCCAAAATTTAATTATTTAAGGAGACTAATAAAAAAGTTTAAAACTTAGTGTTAAATTTGTTATCTTGTTAAATTATTGATTTAACATATATTTTTACGGACTTTAGTTTATTTTGACGTTTCATCTAGACTGGGTAAACTTTTCCAATTTTAATGAACCAAAAACTAATGAGTCCAAGTGAACCAACTTGCACCAAACGCCAAAATATCCGTACAAAAATTGATTGACTTCTGGAAATTATTCCAGAATTTATTTTTGCAAAAAGAAAAAAACGCCAGAAACGTTGGAACATAGGTCAGCTAGGCATGGAAAAGACCCAGAAAATTAATATCTTCTGGCCTATTTTCCAGATTTGATTTTAGGAAAAAGACTAGAAAAAATCTAAATATATAAAACAATGCTTCTTAAATAAGTTTAACCTCAAAACGAAGTATGCAAATTGATTTCTCTATAATGATACATTTTTACAAAAAAAAAAAAAAAAACGAAAATCGTTAGAGCCATTTTTTTAAGAAAACTATTTTGTTTATATAAAATTTTGCAAGGACTTTAAAAAAATAAATTTGGTACGCCATTTTTAAGATATTATTTATCAACATCTAAAACCTAAATTTTGAAAAAAAAAATAATAATATTACTAATATAATATTCGAAAAAATGATTTTTCAAAAAAATTGATAGTCATGAAGAAGAAAATCAGAATTTAAAAAAAAAACCGTTCTCTGCCATAGAATACCAGTTTTTGAAAAAAATATTTTTCATTTAAAGATAGAACTTATCCAAAAAAAAAATTACCATGATTTTTTTAATCAAAATCGTAGGAACCATTTTTGATATAAATGAGTTTTTCTAAAACCGGTATGTATATCACAGGTACCGTTATTTTTGGTAAAATAATTCAAAAAACGTATGGGATAGTCTCCAAAAAACGCCACATACAAAGTTTGAAGTAACCATGCGTTTAGGCTTTGGCTTCCGATACATACATACAAACAGACAGACCTATATCGCAAGTAAAAAGAATAGTAAACATGTGTACATCTCTATACAGCAACATCTCTGATACATGACAAAAACAGAACACGGATTGCTGCCTCGGGTAATGTTCGGTAGGTGGTCTGCTGCAAAGTTTTTTCTTTGCATACCATTAGCTAAGTGTTAAGACATGCACTACGTGCACACTATTTAGTTTGCACTTAATTTACTGAAAAAGACTAAAACAATGAAAGTCAAAGAGTGAAAAGTCGCAGAAAAAGTGTGTAAAGTCGCAAAAAAATATGCAAAATAGGGCGGACTACCGCGGTTAAAAACACAGAATTACGGAAAAAAAGAACTTGACGAAAAATTTGCTAAAAAAGACCGACTAGCACTGTAAAAAGCACAGAATACTATGGTTTGATGGTCAGCAAGTACTGTAATTATGGCCCAGTAACTAATAAAAGATCATATAATGAGACAATAAATGAGAGATAAAAATAAAAGTCATTATGCAGGGCAGGACAACGTCTGCTGGGTCAGCTAATTTATGATAAACGAAAAGAAAAACTGCATGCAATAACTGTTCTCCTATTAATGTTTTTGGGAATCTTAGATCTCATCTTCAGATTGTACCAATCATTGTCAATACTTATTATTGCCAGAAATCTTGTCACGAAAAAACATTAAATCGGGCTCAACTAAAGGATTGTTATGGTCGCGAAGCTTGCCGAGGGAGCTAACGAAACTAGGTCAGTGAAAATGAGCGTTGGACTAAAGACAAAGTCGTCTTTCGCATGTTTTTTAAAAATTGCTTTCAGAATGTCTATATTGCGTTTAAACTCGTCATGGATATCTCACAATTGTTATTGATGTAACGCTTTTTCGCATTTTATATCGGTGATTTTAATTGTATGAAATTCTAATAAAATTAACAAAGCCAAAATTGTATAGTACAGTATTAAAACAATAAATCAATCAGAAACTAAACCTACTGAACTGAATAATTCAGTTTTTACGAAAAATGTACTCACCTCTTGTTTTTCCCTGTCCCTCTTTAGCTGGATCACCCATAGTTTTAATATGCAAGAGAAAATTTCGTGCTCTAGTTTTGAATAGCTTTGGGCTTGTTAGAGTAACATTTCCTCCTTGGTCGCATAAATCCATGCAAGATGACAATTCAATGGGACCTGCTAATATTTCAGCGTTGTGAGCTTGCAAGTATTCTTCTGTTAAAACTGGATTTTCATGGACTCCTAAAATTGAAAGAATTAGGTATATTCTAATGTTAATTGTAAAAAAAATGTATACCATCACTATTTAATGGGAATTCAATGTTGTCATCTACTGCAGCGGATTGCTTATAGCCCATATTAACAGAATGTGGCCCTTTCATGCGATACCCAAAGCCACTGGTGTTCTGTTTCAGAAGTGTCACTTGAATTGCAGCTGGATTTGGGCATGGTTGGTAAAGAGAGAACTTCAAGTCGATATGACCAAGTGCAACAGGTTGTACTAGGTTCACTTCAATAATATGTTCATCCCATGTTGTTCTGCAATATAAACAATTTTGTTAGTTCTAACAGTTAAAATATTACATTTTTATACATACGCATCATTATGAAGTCGCCAGGTTTTTGTTAAATGTGTATCGTCACCGGGTCGCAAGTGTTGTGGCTGTTTTCTTTGTTTCTGTGCTTGCACAAGCTCATTCCAACAGCTAGGTACCTCTGCAGTGTAGGGTGTTAGCATTTCATCAAATTGCGTTAGATCGCAAAAGGTGCGCAAGTCTTCGAGCGATAGATTACTTTTATGGGCAATCAAATTCGACGATTGAGACGTTGAGACCTCACTTGTACTGGGACCTGGTGCCGTACTAACCGATGGAGCTTCACATTGTTGTTTGCGACTGCATCCAGATGCTCTTGATCCATTTCGACCATCGGTTTCTGATAAGTCTCCATCGCAAGCCCCTCCACTTCCTAAGGACAAATCTGCATTGCCACAAAAATTGGCATTTTCATCGTCTACCGTTTCATCGCCAGACTCATTATCAGTATCGTGCAGAGAATAGAAGATGAGTGAACCACTCTTGGTGCATCCGCATAATCTGTCTAGTGTCTTGCAATAAGCAGCCGAAACAAATTGTTCGTTGGGGACCTCAATGCTTGTGATAAGTTTAAAATCTTGCAGAGAGTGAAGCTGCATACTTCCATCAGCACACACTACACAAAGAGCCCCACCATCAAAGTCAACACCTTGAACTTTTCTATCAGCACTCTCACAAGCCGGCAATATGCAAATTTGATTGGGACACTTATGACGGTTGAATGTGACTGAAGCTGTATAATCGTTGGATATCATTCCACTAAAATCGCAAGAAAACAACAACATTTGACCACTGATCCAGTCGTCTTCATCATCGACTTCCATTGAGTCTTGGGACATATCTTGACTGCGTATCAGCTTCACCAACAATTGATTGCAGCTACGATTGGTTGGTATTATTTCTGCCACCTCAAAGTGACCAGCAATAAGTGGGGTGACATTTACACAACTTCTCACATAACAGTTGATGTCTTCTTTTTTCGGTTTTTTTGTCATTTGAACCATCTGTTCGGCAGTTTTCATGTTATTGTTGTCCAATTCATCGTCGACTACTTTATGGTCAGAGAGAATGTGCGACGGCAGTTGTATGTCACAAAGATTAGAGTCCATTTTTATAATGTCGTCATCCAGGTATTCATCAAAATCATCACCTTTGTCAGATATTTTAAATTTGATTGTGGCTATGTCGGGCATGAAACCATTGCTATCAAAACTATCCTCGTATTTTTCTAGCAATGTTTTGTTATCATCATCGCGATCATATTTATTGCATAAATTTTCCAAGCATTTTTGCTCCTGACCATTGTCGCAAATATTTTTCGAATCTGACTCGCAGATGTCAACCACCGCCAAAAGCAGTATCATTCCAGTTGCTTTTTTCACCCATAATCCGAGGATCAGTTTGGATCCGATGACGCTAGATTTTAAAGAGTTCGTCATCGGCATCTTGTTGTTTGAGTTCTTGAACAACTTATTTGGCAGAACGCACATTGCTGTGATCTTTGCCTCGTCGTAGCCATCGGGGCAAATATCCTTCATCAATGTCGAAAGATTAGAAGTGTGCATTTCTTTGAGATTTCTCTCAATGCTCCAGACAATAATTTCTCCGGAAGTCGAGGAGCTAGTGCAAAGAACATGTGCATGGTCACTGTTGGAAATGACATCGAAACCATTTGTTAAAGCAGCTGGATTGGTTGCATATGTAACAGCCAGTGGTACATTTTGGGTGTATTCGCCCTTGACAAAAGGACATGTTGGGGAATGTCTCTCATGTTCGCTCCATGGCTCGTCTGTTTTTTCCCAACACACCAGACACACATTGCAAGTAAAACACATTGCTCTGTCTTCTCCAGATGTACTGGGTTGATGGTAGAAACCAGCTTGAGCCATTTGATCGGGCAAGGCCCAATTATAATCCATGTGTGGCCATTTTTCAAAAGTTTGTCGACGCACTGCTTCTGAGTACATCAACACTCGTTGGATTGTACCATTATTACAACCAATTTCTATGAGTCTTGAACCGACAAGTAAGTCAGTTAGGCGTTCATTTATTGCCGAAGATATTGCCAGTGCTGGTATGTGCAATTCAAGTCGCTTTAGATGAACCACTGCACTGTTAGCAACCATTTTAAGACTTGAATAAGGCAGTTCTAAGCATATTGTATTCCACTATAAAATTAAGACAAAGAATTTAATAAAACAAGCTCTAATTATTCTGATATTTCATTAATTTATTAAGTTAATTCATTTTTATTTTCTACACTAATTTATACTAGTTTTTTTTGTGGAAAATTTTCAAACTTATTTTCTCGACTGGAAAACTAAAAATATTGTTTTTGTACTTTTTTCAGCAAGAAAACAAATTTGTTTCACTTTTGAACTTTTGTAGTTAAGCCTTAATAACAAAACTATTCACCCCTATTACGATTGTTGTTTTAAGTAAAATGACAATAAAACTACAGCGTTTATAAGCGAAAATTGCAGTTTTTTATAGCAAAATGGAGAAAATACGATGAAAATTGCATTAAGTTTTCAATTTAGTTGTATCCAAACAAACATCACAAAATAAAAAAATTAAAAAAAAAACATTAACTGTCCTTAAAGTCAATGCTGGCCAAACTTTAACGTTTTGACCATTCTGTTCTTACATTAACTAAATAATTTATAGCGAAAACATGATCGTCCAGACGATTTTCATTTTCAATTTTACGTGACTATCGTCCAAACATTATAGTTTAACGATAATAGAATTATAGAATGACTCCCATTTTCTTTTGTGTGGCAGAGGGGATGTTTTTGGGGTGGCTAGTGACAACTCCTGACCTGAATTCTATAGAATGTATGCGAACTTTTAGATCGGGAGATTAATAAAGTTTAAGTATTTGAATTACTAAGCTAATGAACCAAGGACCTCTTAGCTTATTAGTTGTATTTGATAAAATACACCTGAACACAAAAAACGGAATCAAACGTTTTGCATTTTAAAAACAACAATACTGACGAATGCAACTCCCATATTTAAATGTTTTTGGTCTGATTTTAAAGTTTGATTTTTACACTTTAACTCGAGAGTAATAACATAAAAAAATGGATAGTTTAAGAGTTTTCATGCCATAATTGCGAGAGTAACGCATTAAGCAATTAAGGTAGACAAGAGTAGAGTAAGAGTCGTTTATTGCATTGAGGTCTGAATTTTTACTACCAGTAGAAAGAAACTTGAAACCTTTTGGAATATCTTTATAAGCCCATTAATATATTTTTTTACATATCGGCATTTGGGGTACATAGGGGCGGGAAATATTTTTTTTTAACAACTCATTTGTGTTTTAAGCAAATTTGATTTGAGCAAACGACGCCATATTTCTTGCCGCTCTTTTGACATTTCTCTTCAGTAAGGTTTGCCATTTCATGACGGAAATATATACGAGCCAACAACGAGTCGAAATTATTAAAATTTACTACCTCAACGTTAAGAGCGCTACGTCCAATTTATGGTCGTCATAATTGCAATTTCAGCAAAGTTGAAGCATTGTTATAGTTTAGTTGTACTCAAAATATGAGCATTAACGAAAATGATCTGCTATTTAATGATTATTCATGAATGCAAACAAATACAAATACATACAAGAATACTCCCTCACACTACTAAGAGCCGCCCTATGTTTGGTTTTCAAAAGCTTCAAAACAAAATGATTTTTGATAAACATCAATTAAAAAACTCTACATAATAGGTAGGTCCGCCATTTATTTCAATTTTTCATAAATTGATTTTAAAATTCCCGACATTTAAAAATATTCTCATGATTTATTTTTGTTTCTTAATTTGTCTTTTTTTTGTTTTCTTTTTTATTGTGCTCCATGGAGAAAAAGGCAGAAATTTTCAAAGACAGGCTTAAAAGGAGTTGGAATCAAAAATAGTAATAATTTGTTGAATTGGCGAGTACGCAAACATACCTAATTCTTTCAATTGGCAAAGTAACTCTGTTGGAATATTTTTTTATATTTTTTTAAATTTTTACAGCAACGATAGGCAAACGATCATTTATTCCATCTACATTGATGAATTTTCCTATTTTGTAGCTAATCTTTAAGAAACTTTGGTTCTATCAAAGGATACTGTGAGGCCGTCACGTAAAAAAGCTATTTGTCTAAAATTTGATTTGACATCAAAAAATGTCCATAATTTCTTGAGCAACACACAATAAACTAGAATTTAAAGTAAAACTCTCGTAAATTGCATCCAACCTAAAAACACCTATTGTGGTGCGAACGTTATTCTTTGACGCGGAAGACATCTGAATTTTAAAAGTGAATTTTATTACCTTTAATTTGACACCAATTTCAACAACATCTTAGAAATGGTACCGAATGCACCTTACCACGCTAATCCTGCCAGGATGCAGACGGGAAGCTTTGTTGTCATTTTCTTAAACTCGATAAGTAAAGCATTCCTGGAGTGGCCGTCCACTCTATTAGTCAATGTTGTTGAATTTCACTTTGTTGTTTGAATTATCATAAAATTGAAAGGTATTTGGCAAATTTATAATTTTTTTTATTTTTGTTTCCTTAACAATAAAAAAAAACTATTGTGTTTATTAAGTATTTTTCGAAAAAAATTGACCTCAAAGTAAAAAAAAAAAATAGAACGGGCAGGAAAAATGAAACACCGACAACTCAGCGTGCGAAAATAAAAAAATATAAAAATTCATTTTTTGTCCATCGTTTTTATTATATATACCAAAGCAAACTTCTTTGTCATAACTCACACGTATAATACTTTTTTTTGTAACCAATCAAACCAAAGGGCTAAAAATGCAACTTGTTTTTATTTTTCCATGCGAAAAAAAAATATAATTGCATATTTTAGCCTCTTGTACCAATTATTGATACACGACGTTTTTATTTGACTGAGCAGATCACGGAACTGTAAAAAAAAATATGTTTCTTTCTTAGGTCAGATATATCAGACTACAAAAAGTGTTTCACTTTTAGCTCAGTGCTAAATCGATTTGTTCAGAATAAAACGACGAGCAATCGAGCGAAATGCCTGTTGTTAGTGATTTGAAAGACAAAAAAAATACTAAATTAAAAATCAGTTACCAGGTCAGTCGCCCGTCTACTTGTACTACAAATAATGTTGCTTAGTGCGAACAAATTACGGCTGGAATCAGTTAAGCGATCAAGTGTGTTTATTAATTAAATCTGAGGGCTCTGACATAATCTGCTAAGAGCTCTGCTCTGATTGCTCAGTCTCTGCTCAGAGATTTCCTACCTCAGAGTAAAAAAGAAAAACACCAAATATAAGCTTTCTAGTTTTAAACGTCATTTTAAAATTAAACAAAATGAGCCAAGTGAATATATCATTCATATTCACACTAGACAAATTTTGAGTTTTGATAAAATTTAACTCTGGATCTGGAATACCATTTTTTTTTAGAGTAAACAATCTCGATATAGTGAACAGGGGCCCTTAACACCGAAAACAAGTACCTTCTTGCATTACAAGAGAACTTGCTCAATTTTTTACGCAAAAATGTAAGATTAAACATGTAATACAAGTACTTATAGCTTTGTGTTATAAGCCCCAGGTCTGGTTTTAATAAATTTACTATATCGGGCATCCACTGTATATGTAATGTAATTCAAATGCTTATCCTGCGATTACATTTTAATTGATTATAATGTAATCAAAATGTATAACGAGGACTAATTAAACTATTCCATGCTTTCCCTTGAGAAATTGTATTTTTATCATTTATATCATTTCGCATTATGTAGAAAAAATCAAAACAAAGTACCTGCACAAAAAATCAAAAGTGAAGTGAATCATGATAAAAGGTATACCTACATAAAAATAAAAAAAAAAAATAGAAAATGTAGTTCAATTACACACATACCCTTTGTGCTTTGATGCCTTTTTTGGAATTAGTGTGAGCATCACGAATTTTCTCCATTAATTCATTGCTAACATCTGTAGGACATTCCAGCCCTTCTTCCTCCAACTTGCGGAGACTCTCTTCGAATATCTTTGCCTCAGAAAGGAGAAGTTCTAGTTTGATCATGTCGTCATTTTGTACCACTGGCGACTGCAATATGGTGTCCAGCAGCAGAACCCCATTGTAGTCGCCACGGAGTCCCAGACGTTTGCCATCCCAAAACAGAACTTTTTCTTGTAATGGCATATATTTGCCGCATACATTTCCACTGATTTCTGTGAAAGAAAAAAAAAAAGATGAAATTGTCAAGAATTTTTTTTCCAACACGGAGGCCATTATTGTGTTTCTTCAGACAAATTAATGCGCAGATTGGAATTGCACGAGTCTACGGTGTTTTTTTACTAACTGCTACACCCAATTACAACTAACAATCATGGAACAAGTTTTTTTTATGAAATTATTGCAAAAACCTATGCTTTGGATTATATTTCTGATTGATAAAAATGTTTCGCAATGTTAAAATATTATATTGTATTTACCACCAGACAATGTGTAAGCTTGTAAAATTACACCAGAATGCACGTCTAGAATTTTCACTTGATTCTTTGTATCAAAAACAATAATAACGTTCAAATTTGGATGATATGTTATATTGCAGGATTCGGTTGCAATATTAAGACAACCATCTTGTTTAAGAATTCGCTGGTCGCCAGCCATTTCGGGGGTAAAAAAAATTAATTAAACTTTACAGCGGATTCAAGTTTTTAACACTTTTACGTCCGCCATCAGAATAGAAAATTGACAAGATGAAAATTTCCGACGAAGTCGTTTTATCTCTTTTCTACATTTTCGATGAGAAAGAGATCGATAGATAGAAATTTTGAAATGCAAAGATGTAAACATTGCAATTTTGTTGGGCAATGTTGGTAGAAGTTGTTGTCATAAATTAATGTTCTTTGCAATGAGATTGGAGAGATGTTGGAAATGTCCATTGTATGTGTAAGGTGGGAAACAGAATAGGTGCGTTCGCATTGCATTTTCATGTGCTGGCTTGCATTGAAATCAACAAGTTTTGACTGTCTTAAGCCCAGTACGCTACTGAAGCGAAACGAAAAATCCTATACAAAACTCACACAACGAAATCCTAAACGAAAGAAATTGTTTTTGCTTTTCTTGCTGGAGACCAACGAAAAATTGCGTTTCGCATCAGCAGCGTACTAGGCTTTATTTGGAACGACGATATGGGAGAGCATCGTATAAGCAATTTGTGTACTTTCCGCAAAAACGATGTGCTGGAAAAAAAACCATCACCCCTTTTACAGAATCCAACGAATTAGTTGCGGCTGGAAACCTACTCATTTCAGCCATATTTTCTATTAGTTATCTTGGTAAATCTGGTAAATGTGGAAAACATATCAAAAATTGTATGAAAATTACAGTTCATTGGCCAGATATTGATTTTTACCACGTTCACCAAGAGCTTTTACATGAATACCAATTTTGACATGTTTTCCACCTTTACCAGGGACTGAATTGTCGCATACATACATGAACCAACGTTAACGTATCGACGATTGCTGTTTCTATATAATCTATACTCTGTACAAAAAGATAGAGAGAGAAGTAGCAAATACGTTAACGTTCGTTCGTTTTCGTATGTGACGATTCGGCCCCAGGTTTAACAGGCTTACCATGGTTGCACGAATACCCCTATTGTACTTTACCACGCTTGCCAAGAGTTTACCAGGTTGCATGAATGTAAGTTGGAATAGTAATTTAGTTCCTGGTAGTGATATTAGGAATATTCATGCAACCTGGTAAACTCTTGGTAAACGTGGTAAGGTATAGAATCGAACTGTGATTTCTAAGGTTTTATCGCGTTTGGTATGGATACTCTCATATAAATGACGCTGTGTAAACAAATATTGTCGTTGTCGCGTCGCATGTCATTCGAGCTGGTTTGGCAGATTTTAAACATTTTACTACAAAAGCTACCAAACAGAGCTATTGCGTCTTACCCTTAACATAGAAAATTATTTTGACAGAATTGACGTATGTCAAATGCAACAAAACACAAACATCGCAAAGAGAACTAATAATTTTTTATTTTGATCGAATCGGACAACGCAATGAATATTTTACCAAAAAAAAGGAAAGTACATAATGTTTTTATTTTATTTTTAAAATCTTTATATTTACATTCTACACTCTTATAGATGGCATGTCCGTACCAAAGATAATATCGCTCGAGTCAGGCGCGATGAAGCTGAAGCCGCCGAACAAGAGCGTAAGCGCGTTGAAAAACAAGAATATGCTGTAAGTTTGATAAAATCTTCATAAACTCGTAATACACTTTAAATGAATAATTTAATTTAACAGGAGAGTGAAGCCCGATTGAATCTTTTAAGATCCAAAGCCAAGCCCATAATCAGCTCTAGTTCCTCGGCCGTTTCAACTGACGAAACTACAACAGGAACACTAACAACACCCGATGGGCATGTTGATCTATTCTCAGATTTTCAATCACATATCAAAACAGTCAATAAGGATCACGAGAAGGAGAAGAAAGAAGAACAAGAGAAGTATGAGAAACAAATAGGATACCTAACATATTTAGGACAAGACACCAATGAAGCATTGAAACTCCGAAGCTGGTACGAAGTTGCACCAAATCGAGCAAAAGTCGGTGATAAGGAAATAATCGAAAAGGATCTTAAAAAGAAATACATCCACGATCCACTGACCCTCATTACAAAACTTTTACCAGAAGAAAAATTCGTTAGTAATACCAAGACCGTGTCGCGACCACTTGAGCCAATTCCAACAGAAACTGTCCACAAAGAAGTACATAAATCAAAAAAATTAAAAAAGGATAAATCTCATAAAAAGACAAATAAAAAAAGTAAAAAACATGATAAACAAGAACGGAATAGTGCAAAATTCGAAGGAGAACTGAATCGGAAGAAAGAACTCATTGATAGGTTGAGAAAAGAGAGGCTCAAACGAGAAGCGCGTGAACGAGCACGTCAAGAAGAACTTCTATGTCCAAAAGTTGAGAAACCCAAAGCAGTGCAGGACGTCGCTGGTGTTCCGAAAATTGTTCAAAAATACAATAGTCAATTTAATCCGCAACTAGCAAAGCAAAATATGGGCTAGATAAAAATGCCAAGAAGCTTTTTCTGTGTTGGCATAAAATATTGGTATTTTGCTTCGCATATTGGTAAAATATTGAGTAAAGTTAAAGAACGATATTTTTATTCTGTGTGAACGACAGAACCATTAGTTTACATTTAAAACATATAAGTAATGTTGCTCAATCATTGTTCTTTAAGTTTGAAGGCATCAGTTTTAAAAAGCTGATTCATAGCGAGAAGTATTAAGCTCTTCATTTTTAGAGAAAATAAAAAAAAAAATAATGCATCATTGTACTTACTTACTTACCGTCCGTTGGGATCCCCTAAAGAAGCATAGAGTCACTCGTGCACGGTTTCTGGAAAACATACCGCAGTTCTCTCTAGCGTATGACCAATCCACTGTCACTTACGTCTGCGTATAGTATTGTCTATGGATTCTTGACCCGTTCTCCTATGAAGTTCTTCATTAGAAATACGGTTGGGCCAGAAAATCCTTAGATGTTTCGACTGTCGACGTCTTATTCGTTTCCGCCGGGTTTCCAGAAATATTGACTTGAACGGATGAGTTACTTCCGACCTCCGAGGCTCATAATGTTCGTTTTTGATGTGTTCATTTTCAGCCCCCCGATTTATGCTTCTCCCTCCATCCTTTGTCATTTGATGGAGATTCATGATCCTAACAGACAGTAAGCATGTGTCGCCCACATAGTTCAGATGTTTTAGTTGGGATGTTATAAACCATTGAATTCCACCTTTTCCGTTCACAAGTGTTGCACGCAGCACATAACAGGAAAAGTATTAGCAGTAGTACCTATGAAATCCTGCCTGACTATTCGAATTCATCAGACAACCTTCCTTTATGCAGAACGTGACATTTGCATCCATCGTAAGTTGCTTTAATAATAGCAATTAACTTATCCTTTATTCGCTCTAACACAATTTTTGCTGCTATATTGGCAACTGCGGGCAGAACGCAAAGCCGTCGCCAGTTTTCACACGGCATCAAATCTCCTTTCTTCGGGAGCTTGACGATTATTCCCTTTTCCACTCCACCGCCTTGTTGTTCTTCATTATTTTAGTCGCGGCAATGATCTCTTCTCTGCTGGTAGCTGGTGCGTATTTGGGCATTTGGTATTGGATGTGCATCGCTGGCAAACACATTTTGAGCTGGTCCGCATTCGAATGAAGCAAAAAACCATCTACATCTTTCATCGGGTGTTGTTTTGAACTTTATACACCTGCTGTCACACCGATTTGCGGCCTCTTCTGCTTCCTCAGCTAATGCGTTGGTACATCATTTACAAGACGGTTAACTTTGCAGAAAACCGCGAAACGTTCACAATTGTCGTTGCAATCGCCAACGCCATGCTCTCCCATGATATGTCTCTGTCATTCGTTGTTATTGCCAACTCTGGCATTTAAGTCTCCCAAAACCGTTATGATGTCTACGCGTACTGTATTTTTGTAAGCGGCATTCAGCTGATTATGAAAAGCGTTGGGGCGTCGCGTAACACTGTTTAATAAACGCCACGTACTATAGTCCGAACCTTTGCCTTTAGTATCCTTTAGGCTCCCACAACATACGGCTATTTTGGGCAATTTTGGTAAGTAGCTCCCCAACAACTGATTCCCGAACACTTTCGGGCTCTTTTCCGGAGTAGAGACTGGATTCTAATATAGGTTAAGTGTAAAGGGAAAAACACACCCTTTTACTCATGATATGCATGTGGTCTTTTGTAATCTTGATTCTAATGAACATCGAATTATTTTTAGGATTATCTAATATTTTTTTACAGGGTGTTGTTGCAATTGTTGCACAAAGTTCCTTAACACCAAAAAAAAAACACCCTTTCACCCAAAATGTTTACGTGAAAATATTTCTGGTCCTAGATTCTCATGACAATTAAAAGCTTACCAAATTTACGCTAGTATATTTTACTCGTTGCACCAAAAATATGTATATTCATTATTGCATAAAAATGTCAATAACTTTTCTAAACGTGGTCATATTAATTTAGTGTTGGTTTTATTCAATTTAACATGGAAAAATACTTTTAAATCATGTCTCATATGCCTGGATTATACTAACATAAATTCTTCAGGTTGATAAACCTTCACATCCCCCACTACTCCTCTTCTTTAATTCAGTTAAAAAAAAACAGACTTTGGGGACTTTGGACCAAGTTATAGAGGATGTAATTCTGCGTCGATACCAATCACTCAATACCTTCTCAATCTTAATATCCATGTCCACAGCCCGGCAATTTCCCAAAATTAAAAAAAAATCTAGAGTTTTGTACTAGTTTTGTACAGTTTTGTACCAGCAAAGCCGGTTTTTGTACAAGCTTGGACTTTAAGCTAGTGCTTGTTAAATGTGTCGGCATATCCCAAATCAAAAAAACAAAATTTAATTCAGATCTGATCCATGAATTTTGTACAGTTTTGTGCTAGAAAAAAATTTAACAAAGTTAACTGTTTAAACAATTAAAGCCAAACATGTCCCCAGCCGGGGCACAGCCAAGTTTTGTACAAGCTTAAATTCAAAGCTTAAAGCCAAGAGTTGGGTCTTTGCCGGGCACATAATGTTCCCAGCCCCAAATATCCCAAATAAAAAAATTAAAAATTCAGATCAATTTCGCAAAATAAAAAAAATATATTTTATAGTTTTGCACTAGTTTTGTACAGTTTTGTACAACCAAAGCCGGGTTTTGTACAAGCTTGGATTCTAAGCTAGAGCTAATTAAAAGTGCCAGGCTGGGGACATAATGTCCCCAGCCTGGCGTGTCCCAAATCAAAAAAAATTAAATGTAGATATGATCCACGAGCTTTGTACAGTTTAGTACAAGAAAAAAAATTTAACAAAGTTAATTGTTTAAACAATTAAAGCCAAACATGTCTCCAGCACGTCCCGCGTTTTTATCATATATTTTGCAGAACCAAAATTATGTGAGTTATTTTTTTTTTGTTTTACAACTAACTAAAACTTAAACTGTACAAAACTCTTGGATCAGATTTGCATTTTCATTTTTATTATTTGGGATATGCCGGCACTTTTAATTAGCTCTAGCTTAGAATCCAAGCTCAGATAGCTTTTTATTGTTGAATACCATATTCAAAAATAGCAAAGAAACGATCCATTTTTTTTGTAAAAAAAATTCCGAGTTATCAGAGAATTTCTGGTATATCTCAGGGAAAAAAAAACATAGATTCAATGATTAAAGAAAAAAAAGGTATTTCAGATATGAGTATCCGAGATATCCTATCCGATATTTGCTTGAACGCACCCTTTCTATGTCATACATAGTTCTATGTAAATTCTCATGTTTAAAATGCATTTAAATAAAATTTAAATACAAATACAAAAAAGTACGTATACGCCATAGTGAATTTGTAATGTTTTTTTTTTTTTAATTGGTATCTATTTTATTTATTTGTGGCATTTTTTAAACCAATATTTATGTATATGTTCGGTAGACATTGAATAATCCTAATTTTAATTTAATTTAAATTTTTTACGCTATTGGTGCCAAAACATATAGTTGACAAAATTATTTAATAACTCTTGATTTTTTTTTGGTAAAAAAAATAGATTTGTCTTTTAACCCAAATTTCGAAAAAAAATTAAATATTGAAAAAGTTAAAGCATCTCGTCCCGTTTCTGCGTGAACCTCGTAACTACATTTTTTTAAAAGATTTTGCTCAATAATAGACATCGCTGGAAAAATATAAGTAAAGAAGATGAAAATGAAATGGTGAAATAACCTCAATTAATATGTTTTACAGTTAATTCGATATCTTTTCATACAATCCATTTATCGAATTTCGAGAAAAACTAAAATTTCTTAAAAAAACTAAACAAAATTTTCTTTGTAGATACGTGGTTCACGCAGAAACGGGAGGATCTGTGGTATAAAAAATCGTATGGAAACCCTAGTGAAAACTGTTTAAAAAAATGGCACAACAAATGTAGATTTCAAAATGGTACCATTTGTACAGTATCTAGAGTGAATAAATTATGATTAGTGCAAATACGCAAAAAAGGGTGAGTTTAATAAATCAATTTACTTCGTTGCATTGTTTTTTGTTGTTTGAATATTCCGACTAAAGCTGGTAATATTTGATCTTTTGTTTTTTTAAATACACTTCCTAAATTGACCCAACCCACAAGTAGTAAAAAACATTTTTTAAACTGAACATACATTAAAAACAAAGACAACAACATTGGGAAATAGTTGCATTTTTTATTTTTTTGAATTCTCAAAGCAAATGTTAAAATTGCTTTACTCTCACATCAGCTCCAAAGATCAATTATTATTTTTCCATTCAGAATCCTAGTCCAATAATTGATTTTCGAAATATGAATGTTTTGAAACGCCTGAAAATGCATGTAACTCCATAGAATTTTCTCAAAAAACGGTGGATTTTCTTGTAATCCTTATTAAAACTGTTGGCAAGAACTTAACTTCTCTTCAAAATCCCTAGACATGAGAGTTTGTACACACGTGAGATTAAATGGATGAAATTTGTATTTGTATGGCCAGTTAAATTAATTGTTTTACTATTTATTATTTCGCTTAGTTTAAGAAAAGTATTTTTCCAAAAAAAGATCCAAATCTCTCTTTTTATGAAGTAAATTATTTTATTTAATTTAAAGTAAGTACAATAATAATATACAAGACGAACAATGCATTTTGAATTTTCGGTTTCAGAGCAGTCATAAATTGGACTTAACGTCGTTTCAGGATTATGTTTACCGGACACCCTGTATAATGAAAAGGAAAAAGACTTTAGTATACATTTACATATCTGTGAATCTGTGGCAGATATGTAGAACAACATGAGTCCATTTTTCGCAAAAATGATTTTTTGACAGATTATGAATTCTAAATGTGTACTCTATTACATGAGTTACATACCTTGAACAAAATCATTATAGTTTAGCTGTAATCAACACATTTCATAACAAAATAAGTCGACTTTTTCACAATTTATTCGGGCAAAAAATCTCAAGTCCACAAATGTCCACCAACAAAATATCTTTTTACTGGCATTTTTTTCAATGCCAATAGGAAGAAGAACATTAAATTAAATGCGATGTGCCTAAAACGAAACCTTAATTCTTTTTCAAAACTTCTGTGCGAAAGTTTTAATATTAAAACGAAAAAAAATTGACTTCAGCTGTTTGCATTGAGTAGTTTTCGAAAAAAATGATTTTTCAAAAAAAAAAAATAATTTTTCAAGAAAAATAATTTCAATTCATCATTATTAAAGGTTCTATGACAGGTACCGTTAATACCGGTTTTCGAAGAAAATGGTTTTCATTTAAAGATAGACCTTATCCAGCAAAAATTACCATATTTTTTTAAATCAAAATCGTAGGAACCATTTTTGAGAAAAATTATTTTTTCTAAAACCGGTACCGTTATTTTTGGTCCCAAAAAAATAATTCAAAAAAAGGCTGGGGATAGTCTCCGAAAAACGCCACATATCAAGTTTAAAGTAAATCGACCCATCCGTTAAGGCTGTGGCTTCTGACTATCTGAACTATCTGAGTCTGAGTGTCATATGAATTAATTTAAAAATTGTTAACAACCTGCGCAATATACTCACCCTTATTCCGGAAGGCGTTTGCTCAAAAACGCCGCGCTCTAGAAGCCATAATTTGCGAAAAGTTAAAATTAAACTTTACAGTTTTCTTCGTTTCGTATCGCTCTCTCCATAACAGTGAAAGTCGTTTCACAGAAATGTCAATTGTCGCTTCTAGGGCATGACGTTTTAGCACAAACTCCTTGAGGAATAAGGGTGACTACCTTATTAGGTCTACTTTGTGCTTAACAATATCATTTACTAGGCACATTAATTTTAACAAATTCACTAAAAATATTAAAATTGACAGTTGTAATTTTTATAAGAGTCGGTAAACATTGACCAAATCTTTTGCCGTTAGAAGAAAACAATAAGACCTAACTGATAAGCAGTAGAGATCACTTCAACTTTTTAAGGATTGTCGTTCTCTATTTTAGAAATTTGCTTCTCCCGCTTAATAAAAGGAAATAGACCAATTTTACAATACTTGTATATAGCCTTCTTGTCACTCCTTACTAACACTACTCAGGGCCCTCTTTATTACTTAATCCAGACCTGCGTGCAGTCTCTACGTTAATCAAAAAAAATATTCGCCCGAGCACTTCTACCCAGTCACATTCATCTGTTCAGATATAGAAATGAAACGAGAAGTTCAAAATACCCTAATTGTTCTTAAAGAGAAATGATTAAACTACAATTGACTGAATTAATTTATCTAAAGCAAATCGTTCAAACTAATTATTCAATATCGTTTCTGCGATAAATATTGGGTCTGGTCTGGTTTGAGCATTTCAGAACACCATAACTATCGCATTTTGATAATGATCATACCACAGACTTTTCCCATTGTAATCGATGTGATGTTTTTGCCAAGAACTAATCACTTGACTATACCTACTAATTCAATAGCTCGGTAGAGAACAAGTGACGAGAACAGACAATCGCTTTTCCACCCTCTTGGGGCAAGTACTGTAAAGAAATCACTCAAGGAATCGATAGACAAGACAAGAGTGATGAAGAATTGACGAACGATGAGTTCAGTAGTCTTGTGAAAGCACGTGCTGTGAATGGACGACTTTATAAATTTGTAGCTTCAAATAAATTAATTGTTGAGGCTGCAAAGATCGAATATTGAAGACGACGGGACAACTCAATTTACTCGCAATTTTTTTTTTTACCATTTAATTAAACTTCGCGTTTGTAATTTTTTTGTTCTCCGTAAATAATATTTATTAAACAAGTGTTTTTAAATATTTTTATATTGATTCTGTTCATGTGTTTTGAAATAATATCCTGAGGAATAATGGAATTAAATAGTGTTTCTACAACAAATCCTGTGAGTTTTCACTTCCTTATGTGTATGTCATAGGGTCAACAAAATGCGTTAGTTGCATTTACTTAGTTTTTGCTTTAAGAAGCGATTGACTTCTGCATCTAAAAATACATATATACGTACATTTAACATATATAATGTAATAATTTGATTGTTTTTGTCTATTTTAAGTGATTTCAAGGTTATATTACATTTTTGTTGTTTGGTTTTGAAAAATAAAAAGAAATGCATTTTTAGGATGAATAATGCAAAATTTAAAATGAACTTTTGAATTTCAATCCTTTTTATTTTTGATTTGTGTAGGTAGGTATGTATGAACATTACGGTTGTTATTACACATATTTAAAAAAAAAATTGGAATTTGTATATCTTTGAAATTAAGTTAAAACAAAATATTCTTCAATTTTCAAGTTTCTTCAATTCTTTAATTTTCAACTCAATAGCCTTCCGTGCCTCTTTTTAATTGAAACAATCAATTTTTAATTTGGCCGGTTCTAAACTTGTGGAGAAAATTTAGAGATATGTAAATAAAAAATGTTTTATTTAAGTGATTTTTGAGAGGCTGTATGTCTGGTGAAAAATTGTCGAATTGAGACAAAAAAAAAATTGAGACCTCAGATATTTTAGTTATTAGATCTTTTACTAATTTTTGTTTTAAATCGTCGCGTCTAGAACTAGAACAATTTTTTAAAAGGTAGGTACCTACTTTTGTTGTTTTTATGTACTTATTATTTCTTGTTTTGGTCTCCGACATTCAACATCAACTAACATCATTTGTCTTAAATTTTAGCAGACCTTAACCTTAAAGTGACAGCTATTTTAGGGATCTTTTTTTAGCTCTTATAGTTTTCAAGTTAAAGTTTATTTATCAGTTGTTTTTCACTTTATCAAAACAATTTTCAGTTTTTTATAACCAACAAAATTTTTCAAAAATTATTACGAAAACTTTAAAAAACTAGACAAAACTTAAAGTTATATATTTTAAATAAAAATCTGAAGATTTTTCTGTGGTCTTGCTTTAGCTAAAGTGAACCTGTCCGAACAACTCCGATTTCAATAATTTTGTTATAAATGTTGGTATTAAAAAGTACTTCAACCTTTATGCATGGATTAAAAATGCTGCTCTTGCAGGATCTGAAACAAATAAATAAAATGATTAGATAAGTTTATTCGACTACTGCAATACATAATTATTTCAAAGAATACGTAGTATGTGACTTTTGAAAAATAGATTTTTGCTCAATGAATATGATTATGAATAAGTATTAACTGACTGCTTATCTGACTATTGAAAAACTGGCCCTTAGTCAAATAAAAATGTTTTTTACTTGGTTTTGGTTTCGTGTCAAAAAAAATTCGAGGTTTTAATCAAAACCAACATTAAGTGGTTTTTGTCATGTCGTCGGTCTATGCGTCTGTTCGTCTGTGCATCCATCTGTACAGAAGGCCACAACCTAAACGGGTTGACCGATTTGTTGATTTCTGTAATTTCCAAGGTTGTTTTTACTTGCGGTATAGGTACTACGTATATATGTATGTATCAAGTTATGCATTCGTACAAAAAAAAAATTGAGATAGCAATCAAACATGACATTACGATGATAGAGAATGAGAAAAAAGTGTGTCCGACAATTCTGTCTGTCTGTCTGTCTGTATGTTTCAGAAGCCACAGTCGATTAACTTTAAACTTGGTATGTGGGAGACTATCCCTAGATATTTTTTGAATTATTTTTCTTCGATGAAAAATAACGGCACCTGTCATATACCGGTCATTTTTTGGAAAAGGTCTATTTTTAAATGAAAACCCTTTGTTTCAAAAACCAGTATTAATGGTACCTGTCATAGAACCGTTTTTTTTAAATTCTGATTTTCTCCTTCATGACCCAGTCAATTTCAACTATTTTGTTTACGAGAAAGCTTTTAAGTAATGTTTACTAAAAAAAATCGAAAATAATTTTTTCGGATGTTAAAAAAAAAAATTTTAATTATTTTTTTGAAAAATCATTTTTTCGAAAACTACTCAATATTTTTTTTCAAAATTTAGTTTGTAGATGTTGATAATTAATATCTTAAAATGGCGTACAAATTTTATAAAGAACAAAAAGCTTTTTTAAAAAAAAAAACAGCTCTGACGATTTTCCAATTTTTTTTTCAAAAAATGTATCAATAGAAGAAGAATTGCATACTTCGTTTTGAGGTTAAATTCATTTAAGTAGCTCTTTTAGTCATTTGAAAATCGAATTTTATGCTTTTTTAATTTTTCTGAAACTGCCTTTACAATTTTTTAATTAAAAAGTCTTAGCATGTATAGTAACTTTATTTATAAGAGCAAGTACGAGCGATCCAGTCGTGCAATTGTCTAATAACGGAAATATGATGAACATGCTTTTCGGGAAATTTTAAATAATTTTTAGTTATTTCCGTATATATCGTTACTAGCTGAACTTATTTCATTCAAAACTTGTGACTAAATTGTTCTCATCATTTTAAAAGGTAATATGTATTTGGTTTAAAAAAAAAATGTAAAAAAAAATATTTTCTACGATATTTTTTTTTCCATATACAAATACATATAATAACTTTGAACAAGAGGAAGTGCGATCCAGTCGTGCATTTTTGGTTGGGGTCGCATTGCGGCCTCTTCTGCTTCTTCAGGGTTTGGACCAAAATTCTGCTGGTGAAATAATTCTGTTTTCTGTTTTTCAAAATTTTGTTTTACAAAATTCTGAAAATAGTTTAAAATAATTCCTCGAAGAGGAAAGAAAAGAAATCAATCCGATTGCATAATCCACAAATGATTTGCGGTGGGAGTGAGACTCAATTTTGTCAGAATCCGCGATGATTGATGATAACATAATTAGGTATTCATTTGTAGGGTTTTGGTTGATAAATTATAACAATGACATTAGTCGTGTGACAACTTAATCAAATGACAATGTTGCGTTTCGTGGATTCATAATGCAGTTTTTTAGCCAATTCACTGATTGAAACTTGATAATGATGAAGTAGATTCGCATAGGCATGAATGAGCAGTGGCGGACTAAGGGGGGGGGGCGGTGGGGGCGGTCCGCCCCGGGTGGCAGACTAATAGGGGGTGCCATCAGTAATAGCAAAATAACTTTGCACACTACAAAAAATAAAAACACAAATAAAACAATAAATTTTTTTCCCAAATACCTACCTATATATATGTGCGCATGAATTTCGTTACTGGCTTGTCATCAGAATATAGAGGCAATTTCTTGGAATTGGTGAAACTTATATCCAAATATGACCAAGTTTTAAAGGAGCATTTGTTGAGAATCGAGCATTCAATAGGTGATAAGACACGAGTCGGCTCGTATTTGTCCAAGAATATTCAAAATGAATTTATAAGCCTTTTGGGTAAAGAAGTGAGGACAACTCAATTGTGAAAGACATCCACTAGGCGAAGTACTTTGGCATTATATTTGAAAGCACACCCGACACATATCGACCAAATGAGAAAGGTCATTAGATACGTTCACATTCAGGACGGCAAAGTTGAGGTTAGGGAATCTTTTCTAATGTTTTTTCCTACATTTGGAAAGACTGCCAAAGAACTTACCGACGATATCTTAAAGCAACTCAATGTCATTGGCGATGACAGACAAATACTTAATATTTGCCCTATAGAGCAAGTAAAAAGATGTTCTTTTAGTACCAAGTTTTTTATGAAAGACAAAATTTTTAATTGCTTTCTTCTAAGCATCAGTTTCAATTTTATATTTTAAAGATAAACCCATTATTATGTTTATGATAAAACACACAGTATATATATTAGGTAATTTTTTAACTCAATCTTGAAATATATTCACAAGTTTAATATGCATTAAAAAAAAACACTATAATGTTAAACTCATTAAGATGTGTATGTTAAAAAATACCGAATTCATAAATTAACTATGCATAATTTTGTTCTTCGTTTCAGTATTTAAAATAATCAAAAGCTATAACTACAAGTTAAACATAGACGCAAGTTCAAATATAATACTCTTTTTGTTTGAATGTAAAATGTTTATTTATTATACCTACATACGTAACATACATATATACACATTTGTTCTGATTATCGTTATGAAAGCAATACAAGTTTTGTGAAAAGTGGGTGTACCGAAATTGTTTTCGTTTCAAATTCTTGCGAATTATGGTGTTCTACAAATTTTAAAATTAGCTTAAATATAATATTTTTATTATATTATATTTTTATTATTTTATTTATTATATTATATTATTTAAAAGTATTTTTTAATGCACAATCAAAGAGACTAATATCAAGATAAACCGATAACCATGACGAAAGTTATGGCACTATTAAAAGAAATTTTACTATTTGTATACTGATAGTGTAAAACAATACATGAAAAAGTGACATAACATCCAACATGTGAGCCTCATTTTCTTGATATTAGTCTCTTTATATTGTGCATTAAATCATGTACAATTTATGTCAATTTTACACCAAAATGTTCTTTAACTGGATTTTGAGAATTTAAATAGATACTTTGCTGCAGTTGCGCTTAAATTATAGCAAATTTTAACTTCTTTACTTGATGCTTGGTAGCTTTTTCTATAAATTGCACATTTTAGAGTCTAAAATTTAGACGTTATAAAATTAAAGTAAGGAAATTTTGCGGTGTTTGGTGCACCATGCAGTAAGCACAGTACTGCAAACTTGGTTTTACGTTACTGGTATCTATCCCAATAACATCCCCAAAAATCAGTGATGTACAATTGAAGGGGCATGCTTTTTTACATATCTTCATTGTTTAATTTTGCGATTATGTCCCACCTAAGTTTGACAAAATATATTTTCAATGGGAAATAAGTCCCAAATTTTTGCTTTATTGTTCAAAACAATACACTTTACAAGTTAAAAAGTTCAGTATAGAAAGGAGCCAACGTCACCACCCATTAGCGTATAAATCGTGAGGTACATATGTTTGGGGGGACAGTATGCCCCCACCTTCTCTGCTTAGAAACACTATAGGATTTAGGTACATAGGTGCGAGTATGAGTGTCTACCTGGGATCCACTATAAACTCAAACAACGACATCAGTGAAGAGATCAAACGGAGAATTACTTTTGCCAATCGCTGTTTCTTCGGGCTGATGAGGCATTTAAGTAGTAAAGCCCTCTCTCATGAGAGAAAAACGCTAGGAAACGCTATACAAGACCTTAATCGTCCCGGTCCTGCTATATGGGGCAGAAGCACGGGCGTTAAAAGATTCGGATAAAAATTTGCTCGGTTGCTTTGAGAGAAAGATTCTTCTAGTGATTTTTGGTCCTGTGTGTATCGAAGTGGAGAAGAAGATTCAACGACGAGCCTTACGGGCTGTACAGCGACGTTGACCTGGTTAAGGAGCTAAAAATTCTGCTGCTGAGATGGCTTGGACACGTGGAGCGTATGGACATCAATGCACCAGCCCGACGAGTCTTCGAATCCAACCCTGATAGTGTACGCAGCAGAGGGAGACCGCGTAACAGGTGGCGCACATAAGTGGAGAACGACCTCAACCAACTTGGCGTGCGTAACAGGAGGCAGCTAGCTAAGGAGAGAGCTGGCTGGAGAGGCATTTTGGTTGAGGCCGTAATCCATCCTGGATTGCAAGCGCCACCTTAAGTAAGTAAGTAAGTAAGAGTATGAGTGAATGAAAAGTTTCTTTCTTTTCATTGAATACACCCAACATCGCACCTACCCCAAATTGTAAAGTGTGTGTTTAACATGAGTTAAAAAAAAATTCAAATTGAATTCGCAATAAGCTACTCCCGTTGCGTGTTTTTTTTTTATATATATTTTATGGTTTGTAATAATAATATAAAAAAACACACAACTCTCCAAAAACGTGCAATAGTTGGCATTGAAAAGCTAGCATCTCTTTGTAAAGTTTTACATGACTAATATGATTATGCATTGATAAAAGGTCAGTGAATGATCATAAACATTCACATAAATGTGAATGTGTTTTTAATACATGCTTCGGCCAATAGAAAAATTCTAAGTTTTTTTATAAAAAAAAAAAAAATGATCCACATACGCCATAGTGACCCACTTAAAAAACAATTTCAATATAGTATATGAAAACACAGTTTATTATGCATGCTTTAGCTTTTTAAACACTTCGTTGAAGAAATTTTTCAAACCTTTTTTACCTTATTATAGGACAAGGTAACTATGCGGTACATGAGGAATGTTTTTCCATAGAAAATTTGTGTACTTAATATTTTTATAGATTCTTGCATTCCATATTTTTGGGTTTCGAAATTATGCTTTCTAGATTTTTTTTTCGAGATTTGTGTTTTTGAAATTTTTACTTTCTTGATATCATGATAAGCCTCAATTGAAGATCATAAATAATACCTAGATATTTATAGATGTGATGCATTCTCAATTTCATTTATCTCAGAAACTATTTTGTTCAGTAAAATTGTCGATTTGCGTTAAATCTAAACAGTTTAACACATTTTCATATTGTGTTTTGCGAATTTGAAGGGTCAAATAATTTATTTTGGTAAATATTGGTAAACATTCAATATAGTGGTAATATCGACGAAAGCAAATTAAAGAGTTCGATCCAAGATTCTGCAACTTTCAATAACTTTTAAGCTTATTTTAATTTTGAAATAATTCAGTTACCTACCTATGAAAGAAAACTTAATTTTAAAATTCTTTAATTGCAAAATGACTGTGAAATAACAATTACGTATTATTTTCTGCTCGGCAGTGTATTTTATTGTTTTTACATTTTCATGTTACTCTTATGGAATACATTTTTTTTTTGCAAAAATAATTTCCATATTTATATGATAATAATGTAATACCGCCTTAAATATCTTACGTACGTAACATTCATGTGTGCACTATAAACCTTACCAGGCAGCAATTCATCCGAAAACCTAAGATGATGGCTTTATTTGCTTAAACACAAAATGGAGAAAATATAATCGTGGGATAAAACTGATTAGTCTTCCCTTTCATTTAAGCTTAGCTCGTGTTCAAATTACGATGAAACTCAGCTTATAAATATTCAATATAATTTGAATATTAATCAATATAAATAATTTATATCTAAATACATTTAGTACGGTAAAGATAGTAAAAAAACACCCATTTTTTTTTAAACGAAATACAGGAAGGCTGATTTTTTCATATCTATTAGAAAAGTTTAAGTCCTGATTTTTGGGACGCCACCCACACCCTTTGCGAAATCCGCCATTTTGAAAAACGAATAGGTTATTGAACAAAAGTTGCAGGAAACATAATTGTCTTTTATTTACACCTGTATTGTATATTTAGATTTAGAAGATTATGATATTTTTAGTTTTAATTTTTTTTTCAGATTTGGCATTTTACTTTAAATCCAAACTTACGTTATTATCTTTATGGTAAGAAGCCAAGAGCACACAATTTCCAACATTTTGATATATTGCTGAGATATATTTTTACCAGTAAAGTATTTTGTTTTGGCAATCGAGAAAAGTATATTATTACGCGATTTTCAAAACAAAACTACTCTTATATCTCAAAAATTCAGCCTTCGTTTTGTTTGCATTTTTTGTTTAATTTATTATTATACGAGTTATAATTGGTTAAAACTAGCCAATTTAAAATAATGCAACCGGTTAAAATATCTTTTCTTCAAGATTTTGTTATAAAATAATATTAAAATTGCTAAAACCCTTTTGTGAAAAAATTTCATTGAAATCCGTTGTTAAAATGGTTCTTTAAGAGTTACCTTTATTAACCGATGCATTCTTTTTTATTTCAACAGTATGAAATTGCTTGTTGTAACATGCGTTCAAATTTGTATCAAAATCGTCAAAGCTGTTTTTGAGAAAATGAAGTTATTCCATGATGTTTATACCTGCCTACATTATGTTCCCCTTGAAACTACGTGGGGTGAACGTTTACTCTACGTTGAATGCACTTGGAATGCGAACCAATTGATTTCAATTTACAAATTTGTAAGCAGGTTACACTTTGAAAATAGGTTGACTGTATTTGAAACTACAAACTCAATTTATGCAACTTATAGGTACAGTGGAGAAATTTCCCATAAAGACACTTCAATGTGACAAAAGAAATGTATTGCAATGATTCCAAACTTTGCAGCACTTTTATTTATTTTTAGAAGACCATTGGGAAGGAAACTGTTATGGTATCAGCTTTCTTAAAACACTCGGGAGGTTAGTATCCTATTTGTTTTTCCCAATAATCTCCAAAAAGTGATATTTTAAGGTGGAAATTTCCATAAAAACATTGTTTTTTTTCTCTAAATTGACCTAATATTTTTTATTGAAACAACCTACAGTTAAACATGACTGTATAAAGTTTTATTATTTGTAGAATGAGGACATCCTAGCTAAGTTTTACATTGCATGTTTTTCTTCTGTGTATGGGACACCCTGTGCCTGTTAATACATTTATTTATTTTCGATATCCCTAAACAATGTAAAAAAATGTATTTAACAATTAGCTGATTGTTTGTTTTTCTTGAGAGAAATTTTAATAAGAAACATTATGAAGGTAGGTAATTGATATTATCTGAATCTATAAATATTAATATACTTTAAGTCTCTTCATCTTGATATCTATTTCCATTTACACTCAATTAATCACGAATGAATTTTGCTAAGAACAAATCCCATAAATGATTTTCCAAAAGTATAAATTAATCAATGATTACTGAATAATTATTGTAACATTTTTACAACTAAAATATTTCCACTATAATTTATGCACATTCTAAATAACTTCTATCAGATTGACTTGAGAGATTGCATTGTAATAAAATCAGCAACACCTCGTTAAGTCAATAGATTCTAGGGAAATTATAATTATTATAATCTTGAATTCGTCAAGTTATTTTGTGCGGTGCTTTCATGTACCTATAAGAAATATAAAGCTCTCAATGAAAGAATTAGGTAATTTGAGCGTTTTTTTTTTATTTTTTTCTATATTAATTTTTTTTAAATTAAAAAAAATGTCTTCCTATTTTCTTTTTTTTTAAATTTTAATAAGACTGTTTTATAAACTTTGTTTTAAAATCTTTTTCCATTTTTTTAAGGTGTTATAATTATAAATTTTTGTTTTCATTAATTTTTTTTGTAAATACTACGTTAATTCTTTGAAATTACGACAGTAATCGTCAAATTCGATTTATAAATGCATAAATCACTTTTTACTTGCTCTAAAAGACAATATTCGTTTCTTGTAAAAAAAAATGGAGAATTCCAAAAAAGTGGTTTTCATCATGCCGTCCGTGCGTGACGGACGGCTTGACGAAAATCACTTTTTTGAACATCTTTATCATCGTAATGTTGGTTTTGATTAAAACTTCAAATTTTTTTTGACACGAAACCAATACTTGCCCTATTTACAGTTCATTATAAAGGGTTTTCCAATAAGAGGTGTTATTTTGAATAGCCCGCTATTTCGGTAGCTGTCACTTTTGAAGCTGTAATTTTTTGACATTTGACAAGTAGAAACTACGCTATTAATAAAAATGGAACGATACACGCTTCAACAACGCATTGAAATTATTAAAATTCACTATAAAAATTGTGAAAATTTGGCAGAGACGGTTCGTAAAACTAAAACATTTTTGGGTCGTCGTGAAGCTCCTTGTCGGACCGCAATACAGAAATTGGTGGACAAATTCGAGCTGTTGGGACAAGTTAGTGATGTGAAGAATAAAACCCGTGCACGTCGCTCAAGAACAACTGAGAATATTGCTGTTGTAGCCCAAAGTGTTGAAGAAAACCCAGGTTTGTCCATTCCTCGTCGTTATTTGGAATTAGGCATTCCACAAACGTCATTACACCGTATTTTGCATAAAGACTTGGGTCTTAAGGCTTATAAAGTTCAGTTAACACAAGAACTCAAGCCGGCTGATCATCAACAACGTCGTGTCTTTGCTGATTGGGTCCTTGAAATGCATGAAAATGAACCGGAATTTCATCGAAAAATCATCTTGACTGATGAGGCCCATTTCCACCTCGGAGGCTACGTCAACAAGCAAAACTGTCGCATCTGGGGCTCGGAAAACCCAAGAGTTATTGTTGAAAAGCCTCTCCATCCTCAACGCGTGACTGTTTGGTGCGGTTTATGGTCGCGCGGGGTCATTAGACCTTACTTTTTCGAAAATGAGGCTGGAGCAACAGTTACGGTCAATGGATTGCGCTATCGAGAGATGATTAATGATTTTTTATGGCCTGAATTGGATGGTATTGATCTGGACAACGTTAACTCTCAACAAGACGGCGCTACGTGCCACACAAGCAATGAAACCATCGATCTTTTACGGGAAAAGTTTCCGGACCGTGTTATCTCTCGAAGAGGTGATCACAATTGGCCACCGAGATCTTGTGATTTAACACCTAGCGACTTCTTCCTTTGGTGCCACGTGAAAGATAAGGTCTACGCCAACAGCCCAGCGTCGATTCAAGACCTCAAAGATGAAATCTTGAGGCTATCGAGGACATAGGGCAGCCACTTTGCGATTTGGTTATGGAAAATTTCATGAAAAGGATATGGTCCTGTAAGCGTGGTCTTGGCGGCCATTTGGCTGATGTTGTGTTCCATTATTAATGGCATACCTTCCTCTTTATAATGAAATAAACATCCGATCATTTATCTCCAAAAATCTCTTTGAATATCAAAATAACACCTCTTATTGGAAAACCCTTTATTCATTAATTGAATTTATTCGGGACAAAATTCTTATATGTAAATACATAATTAAATTTAATAATAGGTTATATTATATAATGTACATATATGCCACGTATATACAAAAGTGTGTAAGTGTGTTAGTGTGTGTGTTATATGTAAATACATAATTAAATTTAATAATAGGTTGTATTGTATAATGTACATATATGCCATGTATGTATATACAAAAGTGTTGATGTTTAAATTAACAAAAGATTAATATTTTTGCAACCAGGGTTTTAGCAAAAGTAAACAATGGGCGTTATTTGTCTTGTTTGAATAAAATCGTAATATTATTAATAAACAACTCACGGTACAATTAAGTGAATTTCAATTATAATTACTTGAATGTATGTAATAGGTATTGTATGTACATATGTTTCTTAAAGAAAGTGAATGGTTAATTAATTTCATCATTTAGCCATAAATTAATTCAGCGGTATTTTACATTAACAAGAATGAATTATTGGTTCAGAATAGCCATTGACGGCTTTGATCGTTTTATCACGGTTGACAGTGGCGTTAGATCTCAGTTGAAGTTGGAATTAATAGTAGTTAGTTCAGTTTAATAAAGAGGCACCTTTTCTTCAGTTCATCTCACATTATAGTAAATTTTTACTTTTGTTTGTGATGCATCGAACTCGAAATAATAATCAAACATTAGATTCCGATGAATCGCAATTTTGGCTGTTTGAATAAGCAGACACAAACTCATCTCTCTAAAAGAAATCAACTTTGACCATAAGAGCAAGTACGTGCGACTCAGTCGAGTATCTTATATTTTTTAAACTGCGATTTTTTTCTAAACATGCATCTTTATACAGAAGAAATCAAATTGCATACTTTGTTTGGAGTCCAAAGCTAGTTAAATATAAATCACAACTGGATAGCACATAAGGTACTTGGTACTTGCAAGTTTCTGTAGACGTTTATGCCTCTTATGTAAAGTTTATATAAATAAATAATTATGACAGAAATTTAAAAAATATATAGTTTTGGTTAAGTTATATAATTCATGTATTTACAAGAAACGTGGAAACATGTCTTTAAAGAATAAAACTAATTTTTATTTTTTTTTATTGATTCATATTTTTTTAATAATAGTTTTTAAGATTATATGAAATAAACTGTGCACAAGTTTTAATCAAAATTGCTTAAAACAAATAAAAAGAAAAATGTTTGAAAAAAGCGGAGAAAAACTAAAAATGCAGTTTTGTTGCAATCACCTAACACAACAGATACACAAATTTTAAACAAAATCGTGAAAGGCGTTTTCGAGAAAAATCCAAAAACTCAAACCGTTATATGGGAGGTATTCGTTCTAGAAGATATATGTATTCAAAAACGAAGAAAAATATTTTTTTTAATTACGTTAAAATCATCTGTACCAAATTTAAAGAAAATCCGTCAACGCATTTGGGCAGTGAAAATGTGTACAAATGGAAGAACAGCCGCACAGACGCGCAAATCGACGCGACGCACAGTGTGAGAATTCGCTCATCTAGCGGAATTTAATTAAAAAAATGAGTAGCACAAATTGATGCGAAAACAGGTTTTACTTTCAGCCTAAACCTTCTAATAAGCGAATAAGAAAAAAATTTTATGTGGGAAGCATGTAAAATAAAAATAATTAGTCTTGAAGTTGCAGTTGGTGATAATTTCACTATCAATTGGCTTGCAAAAGTAGTTTTGGTATTTTTTTTCTTGTGAGTCCTGTGTATGTTTTTTATAAAAACTTTTGATTTGTGTTATTAAATACGATATCAGTGAACTGAAAAGTAAGTAAAATTTTTGGTTTATAGGGTGTTTACATTTTTATTTGGTGGTTGGGATAAAAAAAATAGGCATTTTTAGTAAATTTTTGTATTCATGAGAGAAAAACTTTATGTATTTCGGGTTATTCGGTTTAGTTACTATATGTATTTGAAAGCCTGATATATTATCTATCATTTAAAGCTCTAAAGTGCTGCAGAAGTGGTGCGAAAATATTTTTTTTTCACATTTGAAGTGGTGTCAAAAAAAAAAAAAATTGGCTAAGTTGTGTTCTGACTTTAATATTAGTTTTGTTGTGTCCAATGTCGTCTTTTGTGGTACGTACAAGTCAATGTTTCACTTTTATGGTCCGTTTAGGCTTTTCACATTGGTTTTGTTTTTTGAAATTTTCAGAATGTCTATCGAAATCACAAAAACACAAATTTTTGGGGTTTGGATTTCCAAAACCAAAGTAAAGAGTGTTGAAGCGGTGTTTTCATTTATTATGAGCTATTTTGATGGAATTCAATTTTCAGAGGATGCAATCAAAGCACTTAAGGCGACTGTTAGTCAGATTTCTTTTAAAATTAATGAGAGGTGGGCCAAATGTGGTAGGAAACGGGACGTTTTCGAACGCATTAATTCTTCCTGGCTTAATGAAACCCTAACTCTGCCACATAAATTTTTGGATGAAATTCCATCCACTTCAAATATTAAAAAAGTAGGAAGGCCAATCCATGAGGAAGAATTTCATGTTACAATTAAACCAGTATTTTTGTTAACAATGGTAGATGGCAAAGTATGCACTGCCTTAGCACCTGTGACATCGTCATCACAAACATGTTACATATGCAGTGCAAAGCCATCAGAAATGAACAACGCCACTATTATTTCGAGAAAGTCTTTGGATGCGTTTTCAATGTCCTTTGGGTTAAGTCCACTCCATTCTTGGATTCGTTTTATGGAGTGTATCCTTCATATAGCATACAGGCTTGATGTTAAGGTTTGGCAAGTCAAAGAGAAGGAAAGCAAGGAAAAGGTTAAAGCCAGGAAAGAACTCATACAAACAAGATTTAAAATGGAGACTGGCTTACGCATTGACATGCCAACTCAACAAGCTGGCAACTCGAACGATGGCAATACGGCAAGACGATTCTTCCGAGACGAAAATAAAACGGCTGAAATAACAGGAATTGATATAGAGCTTCTAAAAGGGTTTCACATTATTTTAGAAGCCCTAGCTTCTGGATTTCTCATTAATTTGGATGCTTTTGAAGCATGTGCGACCAGGACTAGGACCTTATATCTTGAGAAGTATGGATGGTATTACATGCCAGTAAGCGTCCATAAAGTATTATTTCATGGCAGACAAGTGATTGCTTCTTGCATTCTTCCAATTGGCCAACTTTCGGAGGAAGCGCAAGAGGCAAGAAACAAAGAGAATAGGAAATATCGGGAACTATTCACCAGAAAAACATCGCGGTTGCACACGATGACAGATCTTTTCAATCGACTGTTGATAACTTCTGATCCTTTCATCGCAAGTCTCAGGTGCATTCCAAAAAGAAAGAAAAATGTGATCGAGCATGAAGTCCTAGATCTTCTAAATGTCACAACTTAAGCTATCTTAAACTCTTTTAAAATATTTTTTTTCTTCTAAAGTGTGAATGATTGTGGTTTTAATTTATATTTTGTTTAAAGTCCCCTCAATAAAAAGTTAGTTGCTGCATAAATTATTTAGTCTAATTTCATTTTTGTGTATATTCATTACAAATTGGAATTAACAAATTGCTTTTTTGCGAAACTTAGAAAAGTCTACCAAAGTGCAAAAAACGTGCACCTTCACAACTCCGTAAATCACAAAATTTTCTGAATATGTAAGAAATAGTAGTTTTATTCTTTGTTGTATATATTCATCATGATTCTCGAACGAAAATATAACAAAAGACTTTTTTTTGTAACCGTAATTAATTTTTTTGAAATGGGTCTGCAAAAGGCAAGAAACTTGTACTTTTGGAGCTCTGTACATCAAAAATTTCATGAAATATAGTAATGATTGTAGTTAAATTTAGTTTTTCACATGCTTAAGATCAATTTTGCAAAAAAAAAATAACAAAAAACATAAACTTGTAAGCGCTATTAATTTAATTCCGCTAGATTAGCGAATTCCCACACTGTGCGACGGTCGGTCTGTGCATCTATTCGTCTGTTCGTTGTTCGTCTATTCGCCTGTTCGTCTGTTCGTCTGTGCGTCCATCTTTACAGAGAGCTACAGCCTAAACGGGTTGACGGATTTGCTTGAAATCTGGTATAGATTCCATTTTTATTATTTCCAAGGGTGATTTTTTTTGTTTTTGAATATTTCGATTAGAACGAATACCTCCCATACAACAGTTCAAGCTCTATAGGTTTTGGTTTCGTTTAAAAAAAATTCGAGGTTTTAATCAAAGCCAACATTACGATGATGGAGAACCCTAAAAAAGTGTTTCTCGTCATGTAGTCGGTCGGTCTGTGCGTCTGTTCGTCTGGACGTCCAGAGAGCCACAACCTAAACGGGTTGACCGATTTGCATGAAATTTGGTACAGATTACTTTTTTGTAATTTTCAAGGTTTTTTTTTTTTTGAAAATCTCGATTACCTCCTCCCATGTATATGTTTCGAGTTATTGGATTTTTCTCGAAAACGGCTCTAACGATTTCGATTAAACTTGGTGTATATAATTAATTGTGAGAAATACTGTATCTTACGTTTTTCTCAAAAAAAATCGAGTATCGGAAATATGATCAACACACTTTTCGGGAAATTTCCATTATTTTTAGATATTTCGTTCAAAACTTGTAAGAAGGTTGCTCTCATCATTTTAAAATTTATTGTGCATTTAGTTTTTCAAAAAAAAAAAAAATTGCAAAACATTAAACAAAAAATGATTTTCTCCGTTTTTTTTTTAATACAAATACATATAACAACTTTGAACTACAGGAGAAAGTTTGTGCGATCCAGTCGTGCATTTTTGTATATTATGTACATACAAATGTTAGCCGTTAACAGATTAAATTGCTGGCTGTGTAAATTTAGATTAAACTTGGCGATATAGGTTCTTGATCGTATTTATATCCCCCTGTCGTCACTCTTGGTCGAACCAGGAATTTCGTTAATGTTGCCTCATAAAACTAAGTACATAAGAGGCGGCGATAAAAGCTCGCTGATGTTGAATTTGTACACAAGATCCAATCTTTGCAAAGGCATCGTGGATATCTGCATCTAAACTTTAATTATTGTCAGTCTGAGTCTATAAGTTGGCTTCTTTGAAAGTTTGGACATCCACGGTACTGGATGTCCCAACGCTATATCTAGTGAGATGCTGTCGTTCCAATGAAACATTAATGGGAAATTTTCTGAATAAAATCCCTGTTGCACTAAAAATAAGAATATACATGAGAAGGACTCACTTGATTTCAATAGATATAGCAAAAAAATAACCTTGTTTCGATTATTAAATGTCTAAATGATACCCCAAGGACAATTAGTTTTAAACTTAGGGTTGAACCTAAAATTGCAATATTGATGCAGTTTTTTTTCAAGATGGTGGTCAAACCCTAAAAGGAAATCGTTGAGACTTTTATCCTGAAAGAGTAAAAACTTTCCTGTCAACAATTTCCAACAATAAAAATTCGGTTAATAAATTTTTTTCGGTTTGGGTTACTGCCCTGAGCTAAAGGGAATTTATGTTTGTGTATTTCCAGTAAAATTTTGAGCTGGGTGTGGAAAAAATTAGTCACAAATAAAAGGTCACTTCACCTACAAAGGTACATATGAGAAAGTTCGTTATTCTTAGATCAAGTTCTAACGGGGCAAAACTGTTTGCAAAATAAAAATCCCTTAATTTTTTCAGATTTTTATTTTGACCCCCAATAACCCCTGTACGGACTTTAAGTTATTTTTTATTGAAATACAAAGGTTTTTTTTTAGGTTTCAGAGTTTTATATTTCCCTCTGCTCAGTATACTCGAAAATATTGGATATGGTTGGAAATAAATTTCAAATATGTCACTTTTTATCACAGGGAAAAAAAATATTTTTTTTCTTAATTTGATTTTATCAACAAAAAAAAAACAAGTTCTTTCAGATATAAATATGATGTTTTAACAATTAGTAAATATCTGAAAAAAAACTTACCTTTTTTTGATAAAATCGATGTTATGACCTCTAAATATTAAGAAAAAAATAATTTTTTGATATTCATTTTCTACCATATCCAATTTTTTTTGAGTATACTGAGCAGAGGGGAAAATAAAACTGTGAAACATACAAAAAATCCTATGTTTTTTCCATAAGAGTACAGAGTATCAAATATATATCTGAAAATATAACGGGAGTGTTCTTGAATTATTTGCAAATAGTTCTGCCTTGTGAGAACTTGATAAAAAAAAATCGAGTAACGACCGGTCAATACATATATAATTTCCACAAGTATTCACCTGCACGTGGTCGGTTTAAGCTTTATTAAATTTAGGATAAAATATGCCCAGAAATAGATTCGAACTTCGTTTTTCATGTTTATTTGCCTTTCTCAAGAAAGAAGGTATATCGGTGAGCAATATACATATTTATTTGCTGAAAAATCCATGAGTCAGTAGTCTATATAGTATCTGGATTAATTTTAGCAAAAAGAATATACTCTTTCACTTACTTATTTAAGTAAAGGTGTACTATATTATACATACATATGTATTTATAAACCACTGTTTTTCTTTTCCAAACTCGTCATTTGCTGCAAAACTTCAAATCATCAGACTGGGAACAAGTGCGAGGTATTTAGCTTTTATTGTATGGTGCTATGGAAACAAAATTCAAGTCGTATTTTGATTTTATTATAATAGTGTCAGTGACAAGTGCACATAGCCGTCATTTTGTTTTTAAATGTTATTAAGGTTTTTTCACATGACTACTTACACGAGTTTTTTTTGGACCCCGAAAATCAAGTTGCAAGTTAAACTTCCTACAAAATACAAACATTATGGTTGTTTTCGACAAGTGCTTTGCTGTACTGGCAAAAATGTTTGGCCAGAAAGAGAAACATATCAAATCAACCTTCATACATATTTTACATTTTTACAGGTTGAGGCTATCAATAGGGATTTCTTTCACAAAGCCCTTCTCATCATTGATGCAAATAATTTTTACTGGCTTGATACCAAAAACAATAACCATCGTATACAAAAAACAAGCTACAGGAAAAATGTCTGAAAAAATGTTTTCTCCAAAAAATTTTGTTCAAGACGAATCTGTAAGAATTACCGATGTCGTTCGTACCAAAACGGTGAGCAAATTAAAGCTCTAGAAGTACCAATTTGTATTTTAGTAAAATTTTAACTTCAGCATTCTCTTCGCTTTTCACTATTCTTCCCATTTTTATGATAAATTTTACTGAACCGTTAATTGCGGCTTATAGAGCCAGTCGTTTTCTTTTCTTTTTAAAACAAACGACTTCGAGACCCTCACAGAATCCCCAAATGAAAAATTTAGAAAGCTCAAAATCCGGAAAACCCAAAGTCCCGAACACCTAAAATATCGAAAACCCAAAATACCGAAGGCCCAAAATTCTGAAATCCAGAAAACCCAGAACCCGAAAAAACCAAAATACCGAAAACCTAGAATCTTGAACACCCAGAATACCAAAAAACCCAACATCCAGAAAGCCCAAAATCCTGTAATTAAATTTGAAAACAATTGCCAATATATGTCAATACTCCAATTCTTAAACTTTTATTAAACAACTAAATAAAAAAATCATTTAACAAATAAAAATCACAACAAAAATTAAGGCACAGACGAACAGACGTACATACCTACAGACGGCCGGCCGCCATGGCGAAAATAACTTTTTTGGCGAAAATAACTTTTTATAATGTGAAATAAGAGCAAGTGTTAAAAGAACTAGCTTTATGTACAAATAGTTTGTGTACAAATAAAATATGTACATTCTCTACCCTTTTATGTATTTTATTGAATTTATATTGGCTGTCAAGATTGAAGCACTGCAATCCAATTAACTATTGAAATATACTTTTGTAGCTATATTTAGAATCCATAAGTATACTAAGATTGGAAACTGTTTATCGTCATAAAAAATGATAGCAATAAATATCTTTTAGACAACAATGAATAACGAGTTTCCCCCTATGAAACTTATTATTCGTAGATGATTGAATGGTTCATCTATTTGAGTCGTCATCTGTAGACTGTTGCGCATAGCAATTTATCTAAGGGTGTTGGTTTTGATTGGATTAATTATAATATACGGTTCTTTCCCGTGCTGTACTATACATTTTCAATATTCTGTATAATTCTGTAATCATCAAATTCAATATTTAGCTGGAATAATAATTTTTATTAACTATGTATATGGTTGATTAATAAGAAATACTTTTTTTTTCTTTAATTAAAGATTGATGGAAACCACCACAAACCCAACAATGCCGAAACGATGCATCAAAGCGCCCCGGAGCCTTCCAAACTTTTATATGGAATAAACGACAACCCACCATGGTACCTCAGTATATTTCTTGCCTTCCAGCACTATCTCACAATGATTGGAGCCATTGTTTCTATTCCGTTTATCCTAACACCTGCTCTATGCATGTCCGATGAGGATCCCAGCCGTGGTGTTATAATTTCAACAATGATATTTGTAACTGGTATTGTGACAATGTTCCAGGCAACTTGGGGTGTCCGATTGCCCATTGTTCAAGGTGGAACGATTTCCTTCCTAGTGCCAACATTGGCTATTTTATCGTTACCACAATGGAAGTGCCCACCAGCTAATGAGTTATTAGAAATGGATGATGATGACAAGCAAGAATTATGGCAAGTCCGCATGCGGGAGCTGTCAGGTGCGATTGCGGTTTCCGCATTGCTCCAAGTCTTTATTGGCTACACGGGATTGGTAGGAAAAATTTTGAAATATGTCACTCCACTCACAATTGTGCCTACGGTATCATTGGTGGGCTTGACATTGTTTGAACACGCTGCGTCTTCAGCATCAAAACACTGGGGTATTGCTGTTGGGTAATAATACATGTGATATATGTGTGTTAAAAAAAAAAAAAATTAATATATTTTCTTCAATTTAAAGAACAACAGGAATGCTAACGCTTTTTTCGCAAATAATGGTGAATATTAGCGTTCCAATTGTGGCTTATAGAAAAGGATCAGGTCTTGAAGTTCGACAGTTTCATTTATTTAAACTTTTTCCCGTAATTTTATTTACTATTAATTTGAAGCTATGAATTGTTTTCAAAAAAAAAACTTTACAATAAAGGTTCTTCTAACGATAGCCATAATGTGGGGTTTATGCGGAGTTCTTACTTTGACAGGCGTTTTTCAAGAAGGACATCCTGCACGAACTGATGTGCGTATTAAAGTTCTAGCAGATGCTTCATGGTTCTATATCCCTTATCCTGGACAATTTGGAATTCCAACTATTACACTTTCAGGTAAATGCACAGTTATTAAGTATTGTTATCATTTACATATAATTATTAATTTTATTTATTTATCTCTTAAAGGTGTCTTGGGAATGATGGCTGGGGTCCTAGCATGTACGGTGGAGTCAATAAGCTACTATCCAACAGTTTCACAAATGAGTGGTAAATATAAATACACTAAGCGCGTCCCACAACTCGATTAAGTTAGAAGTAAAAAGGAATAGGAAAGACAATAGAACCCCTCAGAAGACTGGTAAAAGCTTAAGCCAGGGTCCAAAATAATGCTGCATAGAATAGGCATTAGCAATTAAATAGCTGTCATTGACTCCGAAATTTCAGTGAATGTGACACATGATGGTAACATTATGGTAACAAGGAATCTGATCTTATCATTTAATTCCTTATTTATTTAGTTTATTGCTTGTTTTTTTGCCAGACAGCCAAATCTCGCTAGCTGTAAATTGAATACACAGCAAACATGTTTACTTACATTATATTCAAAATGCTTTATTTAAAGTCATAAAAGCTGCCTAAACAATATGGGAGAGTAATAATTTTGCCTTTTTTCAATTGACACATAATTTAAAATAAAAACGATCACTACCAGTAGAGTACGCAAAATTTTTTAGGGATGGGGGTGAGCGCCCACGCTTACGTAACTCAGGCATGTTCTTACTGCTCATTTGTAATGAATTATTTTTGCAACAAACTTATTCAGTAACCAAAAAATTAAATGCTATTCATTATTATACATATATACATAAATATCGAAAAAAAAATCACAAAAAAAATAAAATGCACGGCTGGGTTGTCGATGTCGATGTTTGTAATTATGTACATAACGTTTAAAATTGATGTTTTATTTAAATTCTAAAATAATACATAATATATATATGTGCATAATTTTATAGGAAATTTGTGAAAAACAAAAATTAAATGCTTTTACAATTTCGGACTCTTCTACCATTTGAAACGGCACTGTTTTCTGTAGTACAATTTCTGAGGTCTCTAAAGCGTACGGCTTTTAAGAGGCTAGATGCAGCTATTTGTCATAGAGCCAACAGCAAATTTTGGGAATGGATGTATAACCAAAATCTGAGTATGCAGTTTAATAGGTAAACGATTGTCCCAATTCATATGAGAAATCCAAATTTGTATTAATCGTTAAGATTGAGGTCTCCAAAATTAGGAAATAAGACAGAGCATCAGTTCAAACAGCACAATGAGGCAATAGACCAGACGAAAAAAGGGCTGTGTCGTCAGCAAACATGGCAAATTTAATGTTTACATCTAGGTGGCAGGTCGGACATGAAAACATTGAAAAGAATGGGTCCCAGCACAGAACCCTGTGGAACTCCACTTTCTATATTATATAGAGTAGATTTTACACTTCCTGCGTAAACAGCAAATTTTCTGTTTTGTAAAAAACTTCTTATTAATTTAATAAGATATGTCGGAAAACCAAACATCATAAGTTTTTACCAAATTTTAAGCAAGTTTTTAAATTTTAAACTGGTAAAAAAGTCAGATAATTGTTCTATGGGGGGTTATTACTATTACCGTGGTAATAGTTGTACGGCTTATACCATTAATTTTGGTCCTAAGAAAGAATATTTAATTTCTTCTCTGAAGAATCACCTACAACCTATTAACAACTTAGTTTTAGAAATAGACTCAGTAATTTGGGCTGTAGCTCAAGATACATACATAGATGCAGACAGACTCATAGGCAGAATTATGAGAAACAATTTTTCGAACACCCACCATCTAGCTAGGTACGCCACTGATAAATGCTGACGCTATCAACTGTCGAAATAATTTTTTTTTATTAATGATAAATAATAAAATGTGAAAAGTAAGATTATATAGTTTTGAACTTAAAGTATTTTGAGCTAAGGTACAGTATTTGCGGGCTATTATTGTGTGCCATTGTGTTTTCTTATCAAAATGTATATGAAACTCGAATCGTATCGTATTTTGTTTTCGTATGTCTCAATATTTAAGCGTTTGTTTTAAGACGGGGATTATTTAAATGTGCCTATTCGGAACATTTAACTCATATTAGCGAAATAGTTTAGTTGTAAATGGTCAATTAAGCAAACCAGAGAAAGTTGAAAATGACGATACGATTCATATTGAATTTCATTTTTTTCAGTTATGTCAAAAATGTAACCGAAATTAGCCGTTTTCTGGCCCAACAATATGGACCTGAAAATCTTTGCCAACCTTTTCAAAACGCACAATGAGTTAACAGACCCACTTTCTAGACTATTTTTGATGCCTAATTATATTTGTATGACAATTCAAGTTTTAAGAGTTATAAAGGGTAATGTAACTTTTGTTTACAAGACAAAATATTTTGCAATATGTATATGCAAACATAATGTCTATGAACTCGATAGGGATATTTATACGTCTGTGTCATCTATTTAGGTGGGGAATCTAATATGACGTTATCATTTTTGAAAAAAATGGATTACTATTTCAAAACACATATTAGCTTAACCAAAAGTTAACCAAATCAATTGAAACTTTAAGAATCTCAACCTTAACATTTCGATTATATGAGATTATATGCGAGCATGATTGCTTTGGCACTACGAAATAATAACGAATTCTTGTAGATGGACTTAACACAAATATTTTTCTACAGAAGGGGGGGGGGGGGGGGGGGTCCCATTTAGGCGGGAGAAGCAATTTTTTTAAAAATTACTTAATACAAAAGAAAAAAAAAACATGTAAAAACAACTGTAACACTTATAATTAAAATGTATACTTTTTCTGAAAGCTAAACATTTTGACTTAATTTAAATTTTTAAATCGGGTTACTTTAGTCAATAGTTGTTGAACAAATTATTTTCAAACTCAAAACTAAAAAAAGAAAATATTAAAAAAATGTTTTGTTTTGTTTTCAAAATTGTGTTATAAAATACAATTTTTGTACACATATTTACTTTTAAATGAAAAGAAAGCCAAAACTAAAAAAAAACTTCGGGTTCAATTCAGTTGAGAAGCTCTGATTGGTGAAATTGGCCAATCAGAATTAGGGAATTGAAACAGAAATTTAAAAAAGTGTCTCAATTTGTATTTGTTATTTATTAATATTTCATTTGCTTCGACGTATTTTAAAAGGAGCTGTCGATACCATCCTTGTTCTGTCTTTCAAGAACATTTTTCGATAGTACAAAAGTGCTACCCACAGATGGGTACGCGTACGTTGTTGTTTTTTTTTTTAAGTTTATTTTGATGTTCAAGGTCGTTTGTGTCCAATTGGTCAACATATTGCCCTTTTACCTTTGGTACCTACTATCGTGCGCTGTCTTTACAAATAAGCCTGGTGTGTGGTTAACCACATTTACGAAAGTAAGGCCAGAAATATTCCTTGCATTAAGAATAGACTTTTTTTCTTGCAATCCGCACCAATCACCACAACGTCATTTTTTTGTAGTGAATATATGTACGTTCTCGGAGAAATTTCGTCGTGTCAAATATCCATCACGTGCTTACTTGTAGGGTTTTGCAAGTTCAAACCTAAAATTAAGCTTTATAAAATTACTTTCTTCCCTATTCCTTATGCATGTAGTGTAGCTCACATTTACTTTTCATTGAATATATCACATCTCACAACATTTTAAATAGCACATTTTTACAGTGAGTGATAATTGAAGAATCTCGTTATGTTATAAATACTACTAAAGTTGCAATTGTAAAAATGGTGGTATTCGTAAGATAAAAAAAAATAGAGCGCCGTTCGTTTCAAATGTAGTATAATTCACACGTGGAATTGCTCTTTTGTTCTAAAATAACAAAACAATTTGTTTTTAAAGATTTTGCTAAACATTAGGCATCGCAAGAAAACTATGAGTAAGGAAGATGAAAAAGTATAAATGGTGAAATAATCTCAATTAATACGTTTTACAGTTAATTCGATTTCTTTTTATTCAATCCAATTATTCAATTTCTAAAAAAACTAAACAAAATTTGCCTTGTAGATACGTTACGTGGTTCACGCAGAAACGTAACGTAACATATTTTCAGTGTATTTTAAAATTTAAGGAGACTAATATCAAGATAAAAAGATTACCTTTTTTTATATCAGTCAACCGTTAACTTATCAAAAACCCTTAGGTACCAAAACCCTATCAAATGTGATAGTATAGTGATAAAAATTAGCAGGAATATTTCATTTGTCATTAGTCAACCAATAAGACTTAAAATAGCTTATAAAAATATACACATAAATAATAATTATAATAAAATACAACAAATAATAAAATGTCCACGAGTCACGGTTTTCAAGGTTAATCTTCATCTCCCAGTTAAGCCTCAAAAACCCTTCCAATGCTGTTTATAATATAAAATCAATTGGGCATATATTCGCCCAAAGCTGAAATAAGATTCTCATATTTCGACGGGAGCAATTGTAATACAATTGCGAATTCCGGAATGCCCATATCACTTCATCAGCTTACCATGAAGTTTAACTTGGGGCGCACTATTAGGTATAGAGATTACAATGTCTGTTACTATGTATGTCCAAAAATTTTAAGGCTCATAACAACGCACAAAATACATCATAAAAGAAAATGTATTATTATTATTTATATTTCATACTTATCAGGAGCGGATTCACCCCCATTGCATGCAATTAATAGAGGAATTGGTACAGAAGGTCTCGGTACAATGTTAGCTGGTCTATGGGGCGCTGGCAATGGAACTAATACATTTGGTGAGAATGTTGGAGCTATTGGTGTAACCAAGGTATTTTGTTTTTTTTTTTTTTCTTTTTGTTTAGTAATTTTCTTTTCATGTTATGTTATCAACCTTATACTTCTATAAAGGTTGGAAGTCGTCGAGTTATTCAATGGGCTGCAGTTATAATGATACTTCAAGGCATCATTGGAAAATTTGGCGCAGTTTTTATTATGATACCTGACCCAGTTGTTGGAGGAATCTTTTGCGTGATGTTCGGAATGATAACTGCGTTTGGACTTTCTACTTTGCAATATGTGGACCTTAGATCGGCTAGAAATTTGTACATCCTTGGTTTGTCGATGTTCTTTCCAATGGTGTTGTGCCGTTGGATTCAACTTCATCCTGGTGTAATCAAAACTGGAAATGATACTTTGGATTCAACTCTGTCAGTTTTGCTGGGAACAACTATTTTAGTGGGTGGACTTTTGGGATGTTTCTTAGATAACATAATTCCAGGTTTAATTATCTTTAAAATAAGTCGATATCAACTCCAAATAATATATTACTATTTAGGAACACCGGAAGAACGTGGTTTGATTCAATGGGCAAATGAAATGCCTCTTGGTACTGATGAAGAAAAGACAGAACACTCACCCGACTATGACTTCCCTTATGGAATGAGCCTGCTTAAAAAGTATTATTTTTTTTGTTAATTAGTACAAATTTGCATTTATGATTGTTTTTATTTTTTTTTTCATTTTCTTAGGTGGAAGTGGACCTACCATGTTCCGTTCCTGCCAACTTATAAACTGAAAAAGCAAAACTAGATTTCGCATTTTTTGTATTAGTTTGTTGATATTTTTCTTGTTTTACAATTAAAAAAAAAGGTTCAAAAAGACATATTAATATTGTCTTTTACTTGCTCTATGGGAAAGTATTGGTTTCATGTCATAAAAAATAAAAAGCACGGCTGGGTCGCACGTACTTGCTCTTGAAGATAAAGTTACTGTTTATGCTTAGCCCTTTTAATTAAAAAAAGCATAAAATTCGGTTATCAAATGACTAAAACAGCTTCTTAAATGAATTTAACCTCAAAACAAAGTACACAATTTGATTTCTTCTATAATGATACATTTTTAGAAAAAAAATTTCGAAAATCGTTAGAGCCGTTTCTTAAAAAAAAACTATTTTTCCATATAAAATTTTGCAAGGACTTTTATAAAAAAAAATTTGGTACGCCATTCTTAAGACATTATTTATCAACATCTAAAAACTAAAATTTAAAAAAAAACATTGAACAGTTTTCGATAAAATGATTTTTCAAAAAACCAAAATTTCAATTTTTTTTTTTTAAATCCAAAAAAATAATTTCCAAATTTTTTTTATTAAATATTATTACGGACACTTAAAAGCATCCATGTAAAAATGGTTGAAATTGATTGAGTCATGAAGGAGAAAATCTGAATTGAAAATAAAGGTTCTATGGCAGGTACCGTTAATAACGGTTTTTGAAAAAAATGGTTCTCATTTAAAGATAGACCTTACCCAAAAAAATAACCATGATTTTTTTAATCAAAATCGTAGGCACCGTTTTTGAGAAAAATGAGTTTTTCTAAAACCGGTATATGACAGGTACCGTTATTTAGGGTCAAAAAAAAAAAAAAAAAAAAAACTTCTGGGGATATTCTCCAAAAAACGCCACATGCCAAGTTTGAAGCAAATCGACCCATCCGTTTAGGCTGTGGACTCTGATACATACAGACAGACAGACAGACAGAATTGTCGGACCCACTTTTTTCTCATTCTCTATCATCGTAATGTCATGTTTGATTGTTATCTCAACTTTTTTTTTTGTACGAATGCATAATAACTTGATATATGGTACCCATATCGCAAGTAAAAATTTGAGGGTTTAATCCTGACTTTAAGCCGTTTAAAAAAAATATTTTTTTTACTAACAAAAATTATTTTTTTTACAAAAAAAAATTCAAACGATTTTTCAAAAAAAATTGGTATGCCATTTTTAAGATATTTTCATCAACATCTAAAAATTAAATTTTGAATAAAATTAATTGGCCTACATATTTATCGAAAGAAAAAAAATTATTTTTCAAAAAAAATATTTATTTTTGCTTATTGGTGTATGTCTCGTTAGCGATTTAACCCATTTTGATTAAAACAAAATATAAAACGCAACGCCGAAATTTGCCTTTGAACGATGAAAATACATAATTTTAATTCGTAGACCAGTTTGTCACGTGCCTTGCACCCATCTTTGATTTGCATATCGCATATCCTCTAAAAAATGCTTAACTCCAAAAAATTTACACACCACAAGAACATAAATTGATTTTCAGCTTGAGGACAAATCCTTTACCGTTCTGTCTTTTGACGATAAGAAACTGGTTTTAGGGTTGGAAAACTTCGTATTAGAATACTTGCTTTATGGTTTGATTTTTGTCTGTTGGGTTAGAATGGAACAGTAAACTTGGTTTGTTGCAGTTACATAGCTGATAGTTTACTGCTCGTTGAAACCAAAATATTAAATAGTAATGTTACTAATTAATTTATTTATTTTTTTAATAATTATTTTAGTTTTAATTTTAATTCTACGATCTACATTTATTTAATTTATACAAACGTTGTTCATTTTAGAAGTTAATCAAAATATTTTGCAGCATCCTCGTCTTCGATGTTCTGCATATTGCTCGTCGATGTGGACAGAAAAAATGTCGCAAACATCTCGATAATCTCAAATCACATTGACAAAGCCGAGCTGCACAGGATTGCGGTCCTCCCCATTCACCATGATCAATAGCACATAGGGGTTTGCCTCGGTAGCACTTCCAAATGTACGGAACGAAATATTCTAGATATGGTATACAGTTGCTGTATTCGTAGCACTTATCATGCAGCCTACAACATCGATCAATCCCATCTACTGGAAGTCCATCACCCAAGAATCCACAGTAGCAACCGTAGCCTTTAAAGATAATTGGGTCACATCCGGTTGAGCACTTAATCATTGAATATAGCTCAATCACTCCACGTTTCTTACGGTCTTCTATTAGGGCTTGTGATGAAGAATTCCTGAAATGTGGACAGAATGCGCTTATTTATAATTATTGTTATAAACTTAAACCGCTATTAGGATTGTTAACTAACTGATAATTTATACAAATTAAAAATCGATATCTTTTTATTCAATTGGTAAAAGTTTAATGAATCTAACTGTTGCTAATTGAAATAAAATGCACAAATATTTTTGAAAAGTTATCCGTTTTTAAATTAATTGAGATTAAAAGTACAAAATTTCAATATTTTTCAACTATCAATAAATTAATAGTTGACAAAATCGCAATAGGGGTGATATACATTTAATGATTATGTATTTATTATTGCATTGTAGTTATAATAATGGTTAAGTTTTTGTCAATATTTATAAAATGACAGCATTTTCTTTTTTGTTTTTTTTTTTTGTGATCACAAAGTTAAAAGACAACTTCATAAATCTTCCTCTGCGCAGACTTTTAAACTTTATATTATACACAGCTGAAGCGAAACGAAATTTTTCTTATAGTCTTAGAGCCGACAGTAAATTTAGGGAGTGGGAGTGTTATAACCAAAATCTGAGTATGCAATTTTATAAGCGCCCTGGTATCAAATTCGAAAGTCTGGGAGGTCAAGAAATATGCTTTTTCACCAAACTATTTTTGGAGACATTTCTGTTTGATTTTTGTTTGTATTTTAAACTGAAAAATCTCAAAAAAAAGACCCAACATGCGTCGCTTAAAAAGCTTATATCATGAGTTTTAGAATTATTGATCATCATTATTTAGACTTAGGAAAAATGACAGAGCATCAGTATTAAAGCATTTATTTTAAAAATTTCAACTGAAGTTCATTCTTTAAAAAAAAATTAAAAATTTTATTAACAAACAAGATGAAAAGGCGAAAAATCAGCAGAAAACTATTTTAGGGGCAATAAATGTGCGGGACAGTAAATTTGTTTGTGAAAAAATGTGTTAGGTTAGGTTAGGTTGACGTGGCTTCCGGCAGGAGTGCCGATACACTCACTCTGCATTTGATAGATCACTAGGGTCGTTATAGTAGAAGTCTCCTAAAAAGAGTCTTCGTCTTTGCGATAGAGCTGGGCATGTACAGAAAAAGTGAGGAATCGATTCCTCTTCCTCTTCATCCATGCAGCTTCTGCAGAAATCATTTGAGAGAACTCCAAGCCGTATCGCGTGCCTGCCTATTAGACAGTGTCCAGTTATAACTATGGCCCGGCACACAACATAGGTGAATATTGAACTGCTGCGCCATGTCCATCAGAGATGATCGACAGTTAAAGGCTGTTATTGAATTGGTAAAGACAGAATCCAGAGAATTTATAGCTGCTTGGCTGTCCGAGAAAATACGAATATCTTGGTTTGATATCACGTTTTCTTGTAGCCAAGACAGGACTTCTTTTATCGCCAAAAGTTCCGCCTGGAACACGCTACAGTGATTAGGAAGACGAAAGGAGAGACTTAAATTAAGTTTATCTGAGTAAACACCTCCACCAACCCCATCATCAGTCGCTTGAATCGCATTCCAGGAATCCCATATCCTCCCAGAATGATCTAGGAGGGATGGTAATCTGAAAATTTTTCTCAAACTGCATCTTTGCGATGGTATAATCTATGTTACATGGAATTGATCTGAATGAGTTCAGAATGATGGAGTGGCCAATATTATTGTTTATCCACTGTGAGGAGGCTTTGAGCCAAATAGCTGTGCTTGCAGCCGTTTGTTTGCCAAAGATGTCTAGGGGTGTTAGATGGAGCAGAGTGTTAAGTGCATCGGAGGGGATGGTGCGAAGTGCTCCGCTTATGCACATACAAGCTGATCTTTGGACTTAGTTTTCTAAATTAATGTTTCTGTCCAGTGCAGTCCACCATACAGACACGCCGTATGTTAGGATCGGTCTGATTACCGAGGTATATAGCCAATAAGTTATACGGGGTTGTAGTCCCCATTTGCTTCCAATGGCTTTTTTACATGAGAAGAGAGCCACTGTGGCCTTTTTCACTCTTTCTTGAATGTTAGGGTTCCAGCTAAACTTCTTATCTAAAATAAGACCCAAATATTTTTCTTCGTCGGAGAATGTTAGTGGAATTCCTTTAATGGAAGGGGGGTCTATATGGGCAATTTTGTATTTCCGAGAAAATTTTGTATTTTCGACAAGATCCGTTTTGTGCTGGTTGACATCAAGTCCACATCGATCGGCCCAGCTTGTGAGCTTGTTTAAGGCATATTGTAAGAGATCTTTTATGGTGCTAGGATATTTTCCTGATACGGCAATGACAATGTCATCCGCATAGGCAATCACTCTGTCGTTCTCCGCTTCTAACGACCTCAGTAGTTCATTTACTACTAGGTTCCAGAGAAGTGGAGATAAGACACCGCCTTGCAGCGTCACTCTGCTGACAAATCTCTTTGCAGAAAAATCGCCCAACTTTGAGTTGATAATCCTGCTAGTTAGCATCTGATTGATCAAATCTCCAAGCGATCTTTCCACCCCCAGAGATAACAGTGCAGACGTGATTCCAGATGTGTCGACATGGTTGAAAGCGCCCTGTATATCTAGGAAAGCGACCATAGTATACTCCCTCCGTATTCGATGGTTCTCACCAGTGTGTGAAGAGCTGTTTCCACCGATTTACCCTTACATTATGCATGTTGAGCCGTAGACAGAAGTCTGGTGTCCATGCTGGTTCTTAGGTGGATATCAATCATTCGTTCAAAAGTTTTGAGAGGAATGATGATAGACTAATAGGTTTGAGATCTGTCGGTTCTACATGGTATCAATACAACTCTAACTTCTCTCCAAAATATGTGTTAAGACATGTGCAAATAATATTTTAGACTTATAAATATTGCTTTAAAACTGCGTACCGCAAAACAAAAAAAAATTCAGGCAAAAAAAAAATTATTGAAAAATAGTAAAATAAAACACGTTTGATATAATTTTTGTTTGAAAAGAAAACTAGTTTGTGACTTACACTGCATAACAAAACGTGACTGATTCTTCTGTCATTTTGAATTGTAAAATCGTAACAGAGCTTTTCTATATCTAATTTGTTCGATATCAATTTTTCCCTCTTTTGATTTTTTTCTCATGAATTCAGGATTTGCATATGAATTTATGCACTTTATAGATTGCAATGTATTTTATAAGTTTTATATTATATTAGTTTTGCCACATTTTTTGTATTCCAATTGTTTTTCTTTACTCTTCCGTACACGTAGTGTGTATTACTTTTCCGTACACGTAATGTTTACTACTTTACTTATAGGATATATGTAAGTATAGTGATTGTCATAAAACAATTTTTTTAGAATCAGTCTTCATGAAACTTTAAGAAATGTAAGGAAAGCACATTTTTGAGACATTTTTATGTGCGTGTGCCGTTGTTCGCGTTAGAAATTTTGCAAACTCAATAACTTTTGTTAGAATTAATTAATTTGTTAGAATTGAGTTAATTGGAATTTGTAAATCATCAGCTAAACATAAGTTACGTTCGAAATTCAGTAATTTTGAATAAAACTTTGTTCTTTTCACACAAAAACCTTCCATAGGTATATGTCGCAAATTTGCATTTTTTTTTTAAATGCTCCAATAAACAATGGTACTGATTTTCAAAATAATAAGAGGTAGGTATTCAAAAAGCGGAATATTAATTCTTATAAGTTTTGGTAAAAATTAATATTTTAGACTTTTTTGTGAATCTATTTGAAATTTATCATTGAATTTTTGAGTAATTTCTTTCATGAAAGTAATTCATTGCTAACCTAAACATATATAAACGTGGTATACATTACATACCATAAGAACTGCATACATAACATATGTTTGTATGTGCAACTTATAGGGAGTTAAGTTTCATATTTAGGATCAGTATGAGCAAATAATGGTCCTTAATGAGTTTTGGACTAACTTAGACGAATATTAGAACTAACTCTTATAACTACAAATATTAGGAAATTATTGTCTTACTTTTCATTCCATTTTGTTGAGTGACCAAATGGATCATTAACTCTACCAATGTATATATCTGCATCCGAATGTAAACTATGCATTTTTGTTATTGGATAAGTTGATTGTTGAGCAAGATTTTCAACAATCTGCATTAACTTATTGTTTTTCATAGCGTGTATGACATTGCTTCCCAATGAGTGTTTCCCCATTTTAGCTGGGAGATCCGATTCAAGTGCTTCTTCGGGATTCGGCTTGTTGCTGGTAAATCATGTAAAAAAAATAAAAGTTATTAAATTAAATATTTAAAAATCCTTAAATTATCGTTTTTGCTAAAACAAAAATGTATTTTATTTTAAAATAAAAAAAAAAACAATTCTTAAAGTTGGCCTTTTACCCAATAGGGTAAAAATCATCCAGTATCTCTACAATAGGTGAAGTAGTTCCGATTTGTTTACATACTGTTTGGATATTGAATTAATTTCACCTAACCATTCAATACAACATACAAGAGGTACATTTTCAGTGATAGAATGGTAAGACTATTTGACATCTTAATGCGGAGTATCCTTGCAATGCATGCCTCTACAAAGTATTTTAGATGGGCCATGATGTAAGGTGAGACATAATTGTATACAGCCGCGAGTGAATAAAATTCTATGATTTTGTTGTAAGGGTTTATATAGTCATTAAAGTCCTTAATTTTTTTTTACTTGTTGGAAAAGCTAAGAACATAAGCGTCTACTTTCAACATAAATATTTAAATTTCGTATTTGTAATTGAATATTAAAGAAAGGTCTAACATTTAACTTACCCATTTACATAAGATTGTTGTCTTTCGCTATCTTTTGCAAGAATACCTTGCCATCCATGAAGACCCAACAAACTCCATTCGTCAGAGACATCCTTATTGTTTTCAGTTTCATCTAACTGATTCAGTTTGTTTAGAAAATCAATAAAATTTCGTTCAGTTTGTAAGTTCAGTATCAAAATTGATTCATCTTCTTCCACCAAATTAGGAATTACTCTGTCCTCCAAATGATTATTACTACTCAACTGGTTTTTTCTGTTTGAATTTAAATATTCACTTATTTTTCCTTTACTTCTCATTAGATGAACATAGGAAGTTGTTAAATTGGGAAATATTGGCTCCTCAAAATTGTTCCTATGCATAGTAAGAACTTTATGTTTAGTTCCTCGAGGTAAACTAAAGACATAAGCTGGATTAGGATCATTCACATTAAAAAGCTTTGGTATTAATTGATTTATTTGTTCGGAATCATTGGTAACAACGGCCATTGCATTACTAATATCCTTCATACTGACTACATTCAAAAAAGTTGGCTCATGTTTTGGGTTGAGTGCAAACGATAACGGGGTAACTTTTTTTAAAATTTGTTGTAGGGTTGTAACACTTTTTTCAACTAAAAAAAAAAAATAATAATTTTTAAACAAATTCGGATCTCGGCTAACTTTTATAAATGATAGCATACTATTGTCACTTTTAACTGCTTGAAATTTTAAAACTCCAAGCAATACAAAACTCCGTATCAGCGAAGAATATGCACCCATCTTTCAAAATAAATAAAATATGTTACTACTAAATCCACCGTCTACCTCGTTAGTTCTCCTTAAACTGACTTCACCACAAAAGACCGACAACGACCAGACACGCAGCAATTACTACTGCAATGCTGGCCAAAAGTAGTTGTGGTGCAAAATGTACGCCTATGTCTATGGTCAAGTGGAAGATGAATGAAAGCGAATAATGAAAGCAAGAGTAGACCAAAAGACCCAGTTTTCATCTAAGGTTTTTCTTATAAGCTTGTATATTCTTCTATAATGGCGCTTATGAGCTATCAAAAGATTATCACATGGCAATTTATATAAAGACAACAACTAAGACTCTGGCGGACAATCGTAAACTTGACTTTGCGTGATGCGTGTTTTTTCATCTTTTAATACATTACGTAAGCTTAGGAAGTATAATAATTGTTTTAATGTTATGACTTCATTACCGGATTTGAATTTCCTCGTAGGACTACAGTTTTTTATGCCTTGTTAATTTATAACTGGTTAAATAAGCTTTTTGAGAAAAATTGTAAATAGAAGTTTGTAGCATTTTATAAATGAAGTTTGAATTTGAGCTATGTAAAAGAAATTTCAAATTAGAAGTACAAGATAACTATTAATTGATTCGACAAACAATTGCTGGTTTTTATATTGCCCTTAACGTAAAAAGTAATAACCATAAATCAGAAATGCCTTCAAAATGACATTTAAAACATTTGGCAACCTACTTAAACCTCAAAATTCATCCGATTTTCAACAAAAGTAATATAGATAATAAAAAAAAAACAGATGTGTGTACTCATGTACGCGCGCCAGAAGTTATAGTTCCTAACATTATTTATTTTTTTTATATTTTTTTTGGATGTTTAAAATTATTTGGTAGTAGGAAATTTTTTCAAAGAAACCTAATGTGTTTTTTTTGTGAAATTCGTTAAAATATTTCATATATGTATGTAATTGATATTTTATCGACCACACCCCTGTAATTTGGTTTATTTTTGCGTTCGAACAATTTCAAATAGTTTTTGATACATTAATTTTTAATACTTCAAAATGACCTGATTAGCGGTCTGTTATTCGATTATATTAAAATCAAAAAAAAAAAATTAAAGAATGTATAAATTTCGGTAGATAATGTGAAAATATCATTCTTTCCTTGTGGAGCCTATATTTACATTTTAAGAAAAAAATGTGTTTGATTTTTTTTTTAATTTTTACTAAGATTTTAATTTTTCTATTGATACCTCAACTTAAACTAGCGGTTAAGTTTTACTAAAGTTAAAAGATATTTTGTTTCTGTGAAAAGGATATTTTGTTGTTTTAACAGATTTGTGAGAGATCGATTTTATACTATTTTTATTATTATATAATGATAATGCGAAGCTAGTGAGTGTCTTATTGAAAAAAAATTTGTATCAAAATAACTATTGACAATTTATAAGAAAATTTAAATTATTGAAGCAGACATAGTCAGATGTTTTGAATGGTTCAATTGTTCAAACGAGCATAAGAAGTGCATTTTGCTCGATGTTTTTTTTTTGTAATATATCATTTACAGTCTTTGTTTTTAATTAAATCAGTAAACTTTGTACAGCATTGTTTAAGAGAAAAGACACATCTTGAAATTGAGCTACAACTATTCAAAATTATCAAATTTTTCATTAAATTTTGTAATTTTAACGCATTCATTAAAAACATATTTTCACTTAACGACCTCTGTAGCAATGTTTAATAAAATATATGTCCAACATTATGAAGAATTATAGACCAACATTTTATCTGTTTAATTTGTTAAAATCCTGCAACCAAAACTTATGTTACAGATTTTAATATACAATGAAATCAACTTTTTATGTGTTTGTTTTTATTTTTCTCTCTAAAATCTGTAAATATGCATCTTTATGCTTAAAAATGTTTATTGCCTATCAAGAACACTTGTACCAACAACAATATAGAACATAGTTTTATGAAATTCGAACATATTTAATACCATATTGCAAATTTTTTTTTTTTTGCTCTTAATCACCTTTTACTCATTATTTTTATATGTAATTGTATGAAAAAAATTACATCGTGTTGTAGCCTAATACTTCAGCTAAATTTAAATATCTCAACCTTTAAAATCCGACAAGAAACAAAAAAGTTTCTTTTTTATAAGCGAACCATCTCGAATCCATTTGTGAGCCAGACAATTTTGTTGAATTTTGTTGATTTTCGGCAAAACTCTTTTCAAGCTTGTGAAGCTTTTATAGCATGTACAGTTATGTGTGATATATCAAATTAATGGCAATTTTATCGAGATGCTCACAAAAATACATTTACCTAACATCTAATGGCTGTGTAAATTTCAAGTCTAAAAATGTAAAAATAAAAAAGATAAAAATAAAATACCGTTGGAAACGGTAAAAAAACTTGAACTGAACTTGTTTTTACTGTTTTTCATTTAAAAAAATGTTTAAAATATATTTTCTTCACACGTTTATAGACAAAACATAAGCCTAAAAGCCATTTTGACGCAACCATTTAAACCACCCACATAAACTTTCAAAAACGTATTTGTTTTTTTAAAGATAAAAAAACCGTTATGGACTATTTTAAATATAATCCGTATTAGACTCCTATTTTTTTTTTAAGAAAAAAAAATAAAAATAAAATACCGTTGCAAACGGTAAAAAAACTTGAACTGAAAAATCTTGTTTTTACTGTTTTTCATTTAAAAAATGTTTAAAAACATAATTTCTTCACACGTTTATAGACAAAACATAAGCCTAAAAGCCATTTTGACATAACCATTTAAACCACCCACATAAACTTTCAAAAACGTATTTGTTCTTTAAAGATAAAAAAAACGGTTTTGGACCATTTTAAATATAATCCGTATTAGACTCCTTTTTTTTTATTATCTTTCAATGAGCATAATCAGTTTTTCCAAAAATTATAAACTTTATCCATAATAACATCGTTTTAAAATGTCTAAAAAAATATTTGATATTGGAAAATAATTTTTAACTAAAGTTGAATTTTTAGAATTTTTTTCTTGATGAGAACTCATCATTATTTCAATTAATCTATTCCATTAAATTTATTTCATAATTCTAACCCTTATACATTTCGAGATGAACAAAAAGTTTTTTTTGTCTTTTGCCCCATTTAAACTTAACTTGCCTGTGGAATTTCAAAAAAATTCCGTTGCATCTTTTGGTGTATTTAGTTTTTTCCTATCACTTATTGTGTAGAAAATAAATCAGTCAGAATATCGACAATAAATTTAATAAATTTATTGTGTTTCACACAAAATAAAAAATAAAAAAAAACAAAAACCAGTATAAAATGTAAATGTGTTGTTACTCTTAACTACTTATAGTGTCTGTGTGAAAAAAAACAGTTATAATGGGCGGAAAAAATCTGTGTTATTACTGGTTTAATATTTTTATAATCGCCGGTACAGAAGTATAACTTCAAAAATTGGCGGATCTGGATTTATTGAGATGTAAAGGAATTGCTGTCATTTATTTTTATTTTGGGGACTTCCAAATATTTTAAATATTTCTTCATAAAACATTTCTGCCTCTTTTTGCAATTACTTTTTTTGCTGAGGCCAATACAAAAAAAAAATTTGAATAGCACAAGTAACGTGATTTTGTTGAGATGATTCGATTACTTTACTCTTTGGATAATCAAATCAGTTTTACAATTTTGGTGGCTTGAACTTTTGCAACTTTTGCTTTGGGTCAAAAATACACAACTTTTTTTTAAAATAGTTATAGTAACATTAGGATTATATGTAGACAAATTGATGTTACCTTCCTTTCTTATAATACATTATGTAAAACTATAATTACTAGTACCTACCACCGAGCACACTTATGAAATAAATACAAAATTGTACCTTTCATATAAGATCAAAATTATTAAAATCGGTTTCCGAAGCAATAATATATGATATTCTGTGTAATGTTTAGGTATTATAAGATTTCTGTGTGATTTATAGATGATAAATACATTTATAAAAATTGACAAAATTAAACATTTTTAATGAATCTTCATTCATTTATTTTAATTTTTTATCGACTGTAACGATAAACGGGTTTTAAAAATATGATTTTTAAACTGAAAATTTTGAATGATAATGTAAAGCGACAATGTATAAATGTACAACGTGAAGCAATAAAATACAAGTTGGAATTTCAAAAATCTTCTTCCTAGCTACTTTTACTCAAATTTGTTTCCCCTTCGGAAGTAAACCTTTCTGGAATTAATTGGTTGTATGGGGCGTTCGTTTTGTAGAAGAAGTTCTCTCATTTCATCGTGAAGCCCCCAAAACTGCTCGAGCTAAAATGGGTGTATACAAATTAAATCAAATTATGCGTATATACAATAATATGTATGAACAATGAAAATACTTACATGCTTGTGCTGGATTGGACGAACATCTGGAAAAACATACCAAATTACGGCTTCCGGGCATGGCGGAGTTGTCAGGGAACCTGTTAAAAATAAATAAACACAAGTATAACTAAGCTCATTATTAAACAAATATTCCCTGCTTTAGTGTTCTTTTCACATATTCAATAAAAATAAAATGCATGACTGGGTCGCACGTATTTGCTCTTATTGTTAAAGTCGATGTGGACGTTAAAACCTCTTATATAAAGTTTTTAAAAATATATAATTTAATAAGAAAATGTAAGAAAAATATAAAATTAAATACTAAAATGACTCAATCATTTCTTAAATGATTTTGAGCTCCAAAGTATATGCCATATAAATTCATTTAGAAAAATTAATTAAAAAAAAAAATATAAAAATCGTTGTAGCGGTTTAAAATAAATATTTTTTTGTATATGTAGGTATAAAAAAAAAGTTGATATGGCATTTTAAAACTAATATTATTAATCACCTAAAACTTAAATTTCAGAAATATCCCTAAAGTGTCCCAATCCCAATAAAATGCCATACAAAATTAAAGTTTTTTCAAAAATTGAAAAGTTTATTTTTTGAAAATTTTGATATCAAATAATCTTAAAACTATGAAGAAGCTTCCGTAAAAAAATCATCAAAATCAGTTAAGCTGTTTAAGATAAAAACACCTTATTAACATTTCTTTCCTTTCAAAAGTACGACATTACTAACAAAAGAAGTTACAAATGTTTGTATCAAAATCGTTAAAGCCATTTTTGATAAAATTAACTTTTCCTCAAACGTCATATGACACGTACCGTTAGTTTTAATCATAAAAAAGTGTCTATTTCTACTCCAGGGATACATAAAAGACCCTTAACCACAGTGATGGCTTTTTTTTTAATTTTTTTTATTTGTCTGTATCTCGTAAGCGTTTAACCGATTTTGATTAAAACTTGTAAACAGATGTTTTATGTAACCCTAAATAATACTATTAATAAGAAAAATACATACTTAAAAAAATTAAACAAGAATTCAACAATAATTTTAAATAATTCTTCATTCTTGTTAATAAATCTCAAGACAAAAAGCTTTAATTTTCAAGCTAAGGTAGTATATAATAGCCTACATAAGCAAGCTCATGTGACGTTAAACAAATAATATTTTACTGTTTTTAATACTCAAAGCATTTATGAATTTTCAATTTAAAATTGAAAACATGACGCTTAAATGTTTTAAGTTCTGCAAAAAATAATATTGAAACTGATTTCTTCAACAAGTTATATGTTGCAAAACATTTTAGTTTGTTGAAAAAAATCATTTTTTATTTTTTTTCTAAAATTATTATTTAAAAAAAAAACTATAAAGATGTAAGCGTTTCGTTACTAACGCTTGTAAAGATATTGATAAATGGCTTGAATAGTATTTTGCTTCGACGGCGAAAATTAGTTATCTTAAAAACGGGACGATATGCTGCATTCTTTTGTCACATTATATGAAAACACTCTGTATAACTCACCATTGTACATAAAAAAGTCTTCAGTATTTAAATGAACTAAAAAATTGTTCATTGTCATTAGTTCGAGGTTGATATGAGATTCAAATTGTGACAAATGTGGCAACGATTCGAAAAAATCATCCAAATATGTAGTCCCAATACTGCCATCCTTTAAATGAAAATATTTATATTTTAAAACAACCAATTATTTTTATAATAGTGCATACTTGGACTCCTTGAAAAAGAACAGCTAAAACTACAATTCCAAATGGATCTGACCTCGCTTCTTCCAATGTATTGTATGGAATTTTTTTATGAACAACGTGCAATTCTAAGTCATATCTGTTGCCATCAATTGAATGTTCAGATCCTGGTTGTCCTGGAGATCCCCAATGAAAATGTAGACCTTTTAATTTATAGACAGACTCTAATCCTCCACCATACACATAGGGTGCTCTATTATAATGCGTATGCGGGATGTCTATTTGAACTAAAATTAAATATACAAAATGAATTATTATTATTATTATTATTATTATTATTATTATTAAAATGTTGAAGATCTTAAGTAATTTAACTTAATAAGGAACAAGTCTCTAGAAATTAAAACTAAGTTCTTAGCTTATGGAGCCATAATAAGCTTAACACTTTTAATACATGTTTCATGTAACACAGTTTTACTTTTTTGTATAAATCATTTTAGAGTTTTCTTCGAAAGTTTTTCTTCAAATTTACAGAACCGGAATTTCCAATACCAAAATTAGACTTTGAACCATGTTTCTTTCACTATATTTACCTGTATGGCCATTGTTGACGGCTTTAACTTTTCCGCCCATAGGAACATCGTAGTTAAGGAACTCAAGAGATGGTAGATCTACCTGCCAAGCCTGCGAAGTATAACATGGAGAGTGTAACTAAATATTTATCTATAATAATTTAAAAATATTAAATTGATTGTAATTCTATATGTACTTTATAGACTCCGAAACTACCCAACTGATTTTGCTTAGATCATAAAAAAGGAAGAGATGGTTGTAACGAAGCGTTACCTCAAATGGCAACGGCTAGTTATTTAAAACCGCATATATATATATTTCAAATATAACATACGTATGAAGTTATGCAGGAAATCTCTCAAAATAAATCATTTCATCGGTTCAGCCCAATTTTTTTCATAAAAGTTTAATAATTGCATTTCGTGCCAAAAGGGAAAGAATACAATATAACAGACAGTACGCATCCAAAAAAATACTACATACTAAAAAAATACATCTTTAGCCATCTTTGCCCTGGATTTATGGTATGGTATTAAGTTTACTTACTCCTACATATAAGTTATATCTAATAAAAGTTTTTGGCCATCATGTTAATTTTTGCGTTGCGGAGCTTTATGTACAGATTCGCGCAGATTAAAATAATTCAAACTTTTAATATTTTATCAATAAATTCTACCTCGGAATATTTAATTGCTATAGGGGATTGTTTTTCTCCACTGCACTCCGGATACATCTGTTTCCAATCACCTGGAATTTTGTAATTGAAATGATCACCTGAAATAAATGTACAAACCTAAAATTAAAAGTTGAAACATAAAAATAAAAACTTAAAAAAACTAAAACTAAAATGCACGACTTTCTAGTACTATTGCTCCGATAAATAAAATTTTGCTTACAGTGGTAAGATTGCAAATATGTAAACAGTTACAGTAAATATAACAAAATCATTAAATCCAATTTTGGAATAAATACATAATACATAAATACTAAAATAAACTTTTTAAATGAATTCATGAAAACAATTTTAAAAATCGTGTAGTATGTTTAATGATAAAATGTTCAAAAGATTTTTTTGAAAAAAAATAGGCCATTTTTATAGTTCTTAATATCTAAGACGGATATTACACGGCCGCATGTTTAGTTGCGCAGTGGACTGTTTGAGTTTAATCAAATTCCCCTAGAATATTAAAATTCACAGAAGATAAATGCTGTGATTTTAATAAGAGTCGATAAACATCGACTAATTTTTTGCTTATTAAAAAGGATACAAAAAATCTAACTGATAAGCCCACTATTGTACCTGGGTGAAAAGCATTTTGGAATTGAGGTCACTTGAACTTTAAAAACAAATATATATTAATGCAACAAGAAAAACGAGTCAGGAAAAGTTTTACAAAATATATTTTAGTTTATTTTCATTTGTTTCTAACAAATAAATCAACAAGTTGTTGTAAAATGTCTATGCTTAACCTTTTAATTTATAATAGGCTATTTATCATTTTCATCCAACACTACGGAAAACAAACACTCACTGTCAGTGGGTCACTCGGGCGTATACGTACTTTTTGTTTAATATTATTTTATGGATATTATGAAAACTATTGTTTTGTCCCAACGTCTGTAGGAACGCTATTTTTCGTTTCCCGCCTGTTTCAAATAATTTTAATTTCGAACAATGAAAACAGACTGAATTTGGTATTCGTCTTCCACGCGCACATGCACGTGTACGAGTTGTATCATCCCTTCACACACAGTAAGTATCTACTACGTTTGCTCTAATTTGTAATTTGAGCAAAAATCTAATTTAATATGTACATAATGTGAGTTTTTTGAGTTATTTCAGTGTCTAAAATTTCTCAAAAGTTTTGTATTTTGCAAAACTTCGTTAAAAATAACTCTCTCTACTAGTGAGTTTTGCATGTAGAATTATGTACATATGTACATACTTTCGTGTTAAATAATGTTCATTGATCTTTAGAAAAAACGTATCTGATAATAAACTAAATTAAAAGGACAGTTATTGTTTTGTATTCATTTATTTGACCAAGTTGTTTTTGTAGTTATTCCATGGTTTAAATACTATTAAGATGAGTTTATATCATTTTATTTTTACTTTTACCTGTTATTTGAACTAAAGAACAGGAAATTACTAAAAGGATAAAATGGGCACAATTTCGCATTTTAATTTTTCTTTTAATTATAAGTACTATCATCACATATAGAGAAATTTATTTAAAGTGATAATATTTTATACGCGTAAACATGTGTATACTTAAAATCGACTTTAAGATTCAAAACTAGAGATAAAATTCTTCAACAAATATGAACAGTTCACAATGCACTCAAAGGTTGAACTATTTTTTTAACTGACTGTTGTAAGTTGAAAGCTGTTTTGGTAAACTTGATTTGATCATGTGGGTAACTTTTCGAGTGCACACCAAATTCAGTTACTCCCAGGCGTGGATCCATAATTTTATTCAGGGTAGGGTTGGGGGCAGTTTTTGTGTAGGTAATCATACTTTTCTGTCAGAAAATTCTTCCTAAATGTAAAATGTTATAATTTAGTTTGCGGACGAGAAATGCGGTAAAATGGAATTACTGCAGGCTAAGAAAGAGATTTTCTTTTAACCAAATTTTCCGTTGTTAACTGAATAAAATCTAGGGGAAAGTGTGAAGCGACACAGACCGAGCAAACCGTGAGACAATTTATGTTTCTCTTTTCTGAAATCATGCACAGCATGCCATCAATGCCAGTATTTGTTAGGGTTAGATCGTTTATTTTTGCTGCCAAGGGTTTAAGATGCGATGAAAAAAGTGTTTGGACTTTGGAGTTAATTTTTTGGAGAGTTTTTAACAAAAACAACAAAATAAATTTACAAACCTGTTTTTTGTCATTTCTGTCCATCGTTTTTATTCTATAAAAAAGCAAACTTGTTTGTCATACCTCGGATAACACATAGGCAATTTTTTTTTTAAGTCAATCAAAACAAAGGGCAAAGAATGCAATTTGTTGTTTTTTTGCATGCAAAAAAAAAACAAAATTGCATTTGTAGCCTCTGCTACCAATTGAAAAAGGAAAAAAAGGTAATTTATGTATTGGGTACGGTGATTTGAAAATATAAACATCAAAAAATTATACAAAATTATGCCCAAAACAGAATAAAATTTGCTTTGAATTTGCACACTGTAAAGTAGCCTTAAAGCAAGACAATCTTAGAATAACTTTTTGTCAGTCTTAAACTTTGTTTTCTAAGAAATAAGAAAAACCAAACAGTGAGACATTTTCACTAAGCAAACGATTTAATGATTTTTATTGAACAATTATTATTACTTACAATTTTTACTTAACGGTAGATCATCATTTGTGTTAATTTTTAAATAAGTTGGAACAAAAGGGTCCAACTTGATTAGATCGTTGTTTTTAGGCAAAATTGAAACGAAATTGTCGATGTGTGCTTTTTATTAAATCTGCTGGCAGGATGTTGAAGAGGAATGGTCGGCTGTCACGGTCCTGTTGTTGAACGGCACCGTCCTATTTGGATTTACAAGTAACTAGAATGAAGGAAGTTGTAAATTATTTCGATAAGTTTATAAGGAAATTCAAATTGATACAGGTTATGGATAAGTCCATGTATCCCAACTCTGTCAAATGCCCTTTCGATATCCAGAAAGCACCCAACAGTCACTTGGTGAGAGTTCAAGGAATGGAGAACTATATCATAACTGGTGAATTTAAAATGAATTCAATGGATATTGTTTTTTTATTTATTGTTAATTTTTGACTTAATACTAATTAAAACTTTTTTAAGGTTTTTTTTTATTTCAATTTTTGTCGCTTTTTGTTTATGTCAGTCTGTCTAATAATACTAGAAACCAGTTTTGTATGAAAAATTTACTAAATGTATAAAAATGAATTGTTTTGCTGGTCTATAAAGGGATTTGTTAAATCTTAATAACAATAAAAATACTGTAGGCAAAACTTAAAACGTTTTGCGATATTTTGGATATTGCTCACAAGAAAAAAATATTTAGAACAAAGTCATTACCTATCCAATTAATGTTAGTCAGCTCGGACACTAATTCAGCTTAGCCCATCTTAAAGTTCAGTGCAAATCAATTCAAAATCCTTTACAATACCGACAAGGTAAACAGACATATAGAAGTTTTAAAACTGAATCATTATATCCTTATATGTACTTGTTGCAAATTGCATTATTAACAAAAATGCAATAAAAACAAAATTGTATTTCTTTGTTTTGGAGCGTCATTGCATCCACGCCCCTCTGGATACGCACCTGGCTGCTCGCCATAGGAAACTCATGGATCAGGATTTAGAATAACAAATCTTAATCTATACATGTGCAATGTGCATAGTGCACCTTTGCACAACGCAGTTACATATTTTCACATAAATAAACTATATTATATTTGTTGGAAGAAGTGTTGGGTTTGTGAACCTGTAAAAAAAATAATAAATTGAGCAGTGATATAATGGTTTTATAGGGATTGTTTCGCATAGGATAGTTATTCTCAAATAAACCCCGTACCTACTATAAAGAATGAATGAGAAATTTATTCGGTATCAAAACTAAGCACACGGTTAAAAATTTTGGGGAACTTTTTAATATTCTGTGGGTATTGAAATTCAAATATTAAAATTTTTAAGTTAATACAAAATGTATTAAAATTTAATATATTGGAAGGATATTTAATAATTCAATTGTATTACTTTTCAGTACAAAATTTATTAAAATATTTTTAAAATATTAGTATTTCCTTTTCTTTCTTTATTATTCTATCTTTTCTCTTAATTCTTTAAAATGAAGCACAACGTATAGCTAAAAAAATGGTGATATTAATTTCTTTATTATTTTTTTCGCAAATTATGTGAAGTCAAATCTTATTGCAATTTAAATTTTATCAATCATTCACACATTGTACTTCGAAAAAACCAAAAGCGCCTTCAAAATAGTGCAAATTCAGATCATTTGTTCTTAAAATTTTATCAGGTCCTGAAATCATACATAAGACATTTTTAAAAATGACTTCTGTTTTCATCTACGTCTGCTCATTAAAATGTAATATTAAAGTATTAGATTTTAATTCTTCGGATTACATTCGTATCTTCTTCATATTGAAAATATCAATTTTAATACAGAACTATTAGAATGTAGGTAATACAAAATAGTTTAAAAAAAATTCTAATATTTACAGAATATTAAAAAGTAATATTGACTGTATTGCTGTAATACAAAGACTGTATTTAGTAAGCCAAAATTTTTAATCGTGCAGTAGGTATTTGTTCTTCAATGTGATCCCAAGTATAAAACCATAGTTTATGCTTAAGTTGTTCAATATGATCGCAAGTACAAAACTTAAGCTTTAGTTTAAGTTCTTCAATGTTATCGCACGTATAAGACTTAAGCTTAAGCTAAGGTTGGTTTCTTCGACAGCAATTTGTTTGCCTACTTCAATAAAAAGGATAAGCTTATTTTGCGCGCAGGCGCATTGTCACTTTTTTTCATTCAATTTATCGATAAAGGTTCATTTAAAAGGCTTACAAACAAATTTGCACCACCTGACAACTCTTTTTGCAAAAGTTATGCACAATTCATTTGTGCTCATTTGTTTATATTTTTGCAAATATCCCAACTCCCCTGTGAAATAATGAAAACAAAAAAATGCACAACTGGACCACACGTCTTGTAAGGTTACTACATATGCTTAGCGTTTTTAATTACAAATTTATAAATGCAGTTTTAGAAAAAAATGAAAAATAGCATGACATTCGATTTTCAAATGACTAAAACATTTGGTTTCTTCTATAATGATACATTTTTAGAAAAACAAATTTTTGAAGGACTTTCATAAAAAAAAATTGGTGCGCCAATCTTAAGATATTATTTATCAAAAAATTAAAAAAAAAAAATACTGAGCAGTGGCACTATTTTTGATCCAAAAAAAATAATTCAAAAATGTCTGGGGATAGTCTCCAAAAAACGCCACATACTAAGATTGAAGTTAATCGACCCATTCGTTTAGGCTGTGGATTCCGATACATACAGACAGACAGTCGGACAGACAGAAGTGTCGGAACCACTTTTTTCTCATTCTCTATCATCGTAATATCATTGTTATCTGAACTTTTTACTCGCGATATACATATGTAGGTACTATATATGAAGTTATGCATTCGTACAACAAAAAAAAAGTTGAGAATAAGACCGCAAAAAAAAACATTTTATATACCACGTTTTCATGCAAGATTGAATGGTCGGGTTGGATTTTGAAGAAAGAGATAGCAAGATTTGGACTCGACTCCACTGAATGAGTAGGATCGAGTCGAATCAAACCGATTTGAACTCGATCCAGGCTTACAAAGGTGTTGAAGCATAGTTCAACCTGGCTTCAAATTTGCATGTAAACGGGATAATAAAAACAGAGTTTAAAATTGTTTAATATTATTTAAATGCATTTCGATTCTGCTTCGACGGCTATGTGAAGTTTGCACCGCTATATGAGTTTTGTATTTTTTTTTTAAATTGTAGTTCGTTTGCCCAACGTTAGACAAGGATAGCCCACCTTTTTTTTGTTAGCCCAACCTTAGCTCAAAAGTTAGACGAAGACGAACTTTTTCACTTCAGAGAACATTCAAATTAAGTAAACTTCAGATTTCATGAGATTATACCTTGTACTAAAATCCTCCATATTCCCTGATTTTCTATTAAAAACAAGTACGAAGTATATTTAGCTACTATTCGTAATCAATTTAGTGAAAAAAAATAAAAATGCGAATGCGAACCCAGGGAATCACGTAGACTCACCGGGAGTAAAGTATACATAGGTATTGTGAGTTTTATAATAACTCATGATTATTTTTTTCATGTTTTCTTTTCACGAAATAAACAATACTTCTTTCATTTTGCATTTAATTTTTTCTAGATTTACAAAGGTTTTGAAAATTATCGTAAAATCAAAAAAAAAAAAAAACAAAAATGAATGTTCTTAATCAATAGGTGAGATGGAGTGTAAATGCAATTTAAGATACTTCCTATTTTCAAGCGTTTGACAGGGTTTATGTAAATTATCATGTCCCCATGATAAACAGAAAACAAGGTATGCTTTTTATGAACGCCACGTCGCCATTTTGGAAAACTGATGACGTAGTAGTCATCTACGATGCTGATAATCGAGCTTTTTTTAGTTTCATTGTTGTTTTCAATTAAAATTTTTTTTTGTCCAAATCCATAACTGATGTCAGGCGAACTGCGGATAAGAAAGATGACTATGACGTCACAGAAAAACCTGCAAAAAATCTAATGAGCATACCTTGTTTTCTGTTTATCATACATGTACCTAAAGACTTTTTATAAATTTTAATTGTATAAAAAAAAAACAAAACAGTCGTACTTGGACAAATGCATAATGTTCATCCTTCGTCAAGTTTAAAGGCTTGCCCATACCAAAGTGCGACAGTGCGACACGACAACGCCAAAATTTATTTACACAGCGTCATATGAGAGTACCCTCGCCGCGATTAAGTGCAAAAGTTTTTTTATATAAAAATCGTGTCGCACATGTCGTGACGCACTGTCGCACTTTGGTTTGGGCAAGCCTTAAAGGCTCTGTCGTGCGACATTGCGACTCGACGACAACAAAATTTACTTACACAGCATCATGAGAGTATCCACCCAACGCGACAAAGCTACAAAGCGTTTTTCTTATAAATGCTCTAGTAGCACTGTCGCCAAACAGAGCTATACTATAGTCCGGACAAGCCATAAAATTAGAAAGAGAAGACAAGGACATATATATTCGAAGTTCTCTATTATGCTTTAAGTTTTTCTGTTCCGAACAGAACCAAAACAACATCATTGAACAGAACTTTTGTTATCAAGGTCTTTTTTGGTAACAAATCTTTTACAACAAAATAATCACATCTATCTAGTGTTCCATCTCGCCTCCTTGCTAGTACAAAAACAAATGTACGTACTATAATTGTAAACAAGTAAAAGAAGTTTTGGTTCATGGTTTGATTTTTTTGGTATTTGTGGGAATTGTTTTGAAACCTAATACCACATGCACCGCGGATCCCGAAGTGTAAATACAAAATACTTGATCTATGATTTGTTTAACTATAACCCAAAAAATATTTCAGTGCCTCAATATTTTTACTCGTTCCTATTCCTACTCGAAATCTCAATCAGTTAAAATGTCTCTCAATGAAGCAAAGAAGATAGCTGCGTTTAAGGCAGTGGACCAGTGGGTGAAGCCAAATACTGCAATAGGTGTAGGAAGTGGTAGCACAGTGGTATTTGCAGTTGAAAGATTATCGCAGAGAGTCAAAAACGAAGATCTGCACGTGGTTTGCATTCCAACAAGTTTCCAAGCCCGTCAGCTCATTGTTGAAAATGGACTGGAGTTAGGGGATTTGGATCGCAATCCGTATCTTGATTGTGCCATTGATGGAGCCGACGAAGTGGATGGTGATATGGTACTTATCAAAGGTGGCGGTGGGTGTATGCTGCAAGAGAAAATTGTGGCATCATGTGCCGAGAATCTGATAATAATTGCCGATTATACAAAAAATTCTACCAAACTAGGAGAACAATACAAAAAAGGAATTCCAATTGAGGTTGTACCAATGGCATATGTTCCTATTAAAAAGCGAATCGAAAGTACTTTCGGTGGTGTCTTAAATTTGCGAATGGCTGTTTCTAAAGCCGGCCCTTGTATCACTGATAACAGCAACTTTGTTTTAGACTGGAAGTTTGATGATACAAAGAATTATAATTGGGATTCAATAAACAAGGAACTACTTCAAATTCCTGGGGTCGTAGAAACGGGTTTGTTTGTGAATATGGCAAAGAAAGTTTACTTCGGAATGAAAGACGGAACTGTAAAGGAACAAGATATTTCGAAATAAGTTGCAGCCTGAAGAAGGGAATAATGTTTATCAACTTGCTGCCATTACTCATTTTTTTTATATTTGTTTACTTGGAAATGGATAAAATAAAAGCTTACATATTGTTGCTTTCTTAATTATAACTGCAGGAAATGGTATATTTATTTATATTAAATTCATATTTAATAAACTACTGCTTTAAAAAACTCATTCAATTGAGACCTATTCTCAACTTTTTGGTTAAGTTTCAAAATGCATTACTCAGCTTTTCCCTACAGAGTTACTTTTAGAAAGATGCATTGGTGCCAATAAGTGTGACAGAACTGCCGTGCATTACTGCTTAACGCTTACTATAATTCATGTAAACAGCTAATACTCTGTCGTGTCAGATTATTATCTGCATAAGCTGTTCCCGATTTATAGAAAACAAATATGACACTGAAGGTATTACCAAAACTGTTAGTTCGTAGAGTATTGTGGACACGCGCCCGGTTGGACGTCGTACACAAATCTTAAAAGAAAAGCATAGGAAATTCAAAAAAATATTGGGTCAGTAATACTAATAACATAAAAAGTAATTGGAGGAATCCAAAAATTGCGGTGGATTTTCATGGTTGAGTGGGTTCAGACCACATTGCACTTGCATATTTGACCTATTCTAACAGCAGAAGAGCCGTTTCTGAGATACATTATTGTATCTTCAAAAATGCAACAATTATAGGATTTTTTTTGTATTTTGGCGTTAAAAATAGGTGCGCTTGCTTTAAATTGGCTTGTTATCACAAAGGTCACGCTAGGTCTTTGTGTTTCTGTGCATTGCAAATACTCAAGACAGAATTAATATTTCACACTTGCAATTACATTTTATTTTGTTTAAAAGTATGCGTATGTCTCTTAAAACGAATGCTAAATGAATATCTTTAAAATTATAAATAAAATTATCCTCATTAAGGTAATCTTTGACTCTTCCTTGAACTTCCACGCACCTTAATACCTGGTGTATATGGCGATGTAGATGATGTTGACGAAGAAAACATTTTCTCCATTTTTACATCAATAACTTGCTCCTTAAGCTGAATAAAGTCTAACATAAGATCCTTTGCCATACTTGCGTAGGATGAGTTTAACTTAAAAGCAATTATTACATTCTGGCACATTAAGAAGACATCCCTTTGAAAATCTGTTACATTTCGAATTGTTCCATTTTCTATGTGACGTTTAATGATCTGCAGGTCCATTGGACGACGGCAAACTTGTTTGAACAGCGGATTCTGTTCGTCTGTTATGGGACGCAGGAATATCGAAGCATTTTTATTGGTTAGCAAATTATTGTAGACGGTCATTAAAGATTTTTTCCACACTTTGAGTTCCCGATCATCACCGGAAGCTGGTGAATTCGGAATACTATCAATTACTGGCGTTGACGAGTATCTGCGCCTCAGACGCTGTGTCGTTGAATTGTCACTGGCGTCATCTTCCACCAATGGGCTCTCTGAACGATCACGATCTCGAAGTTTGCGCACTGTTGTCAGGGCTGGTTTAACTTCTTCCTCAGATCTTTCATCTATTTGAGATTCGGGTTTTTTGTTTTGGATTGGTTGTTTCGTATTACTTAATTTCTCATCTTTAAAAGCAATTGATGGTGTTTCAAAGTTAGTCGACTCGTCGTCTGTGTCAGGTAGGCAAATGGACGTGATGGCTTCTTGTGAGGTCTCGATTTCAATGTCGTTCGCTGGGGCAATCGATTCCACTGATTTGCTTTGCTCTTTCGCTATGAAAGTAAAAGAATTTGATAACAGGTGAGTATTATTTATAACTTATGTAAAAAGTTACCTAATATTTAAACAAATTGGAAATTGTATTGGATAATAAACTCTGAGAAAACCTTAATTTTTACAGAAACAAAATATATCAGAAAATAAGTAGTTTGAATAATTAAAACAAACAATTTATGAATAAGTCGTATTTTGGTTTGGATTAAATGTTACCCCCTATCCTTAGTAACACAATTATTCGATTTGATTTTAACTATAATTTATGTTATTTATATTTTAACTTAAATTTCCCTCCTTGGTATATGCAACGAATTGTTGCTTTACAAAGGCAGTATGGAAAGAAACATGAAAGAGGCGAATAGGAATAGCATACTGTGGGGACTTCTAAAAGTGCAAGTCTATTCAATGCAATTGGATAAACGATAATCCTACAATTGGTGATTCGGCGAATCAAAAGCATGTGGACGACATGGCGTAGTGCGTAGTGTACTGGCATCTGAAACTTAGCTTGCGTGGTTTCGAATCCTACCTGGGCATAGGAGGAAAGTTTTTCGATTAAAATTAATAACTTTGAGGTTAAGCACCACAAACATAATGGAATTGACGGAAAAAGGAGTCTGATGAGAGGATAGGCACAATTGAAATAGCTATAACTCTAGCCATGTTGGTGGGAGTACCTTCAAGTAGTTGTTGTTGTTCAAAGATTAATATTGAACTTTATCTATTTATTAAAAAGAAAACTTATTTCTAAAACAATGTAAGTTTTTTAACAAAAAAGATGCTAAAAAAGAAAGAATGTTAATCTTAAAGCACTAAAATGAAATGTATTGCAAACAAAAAGTCCAACCAATGCCTAATATTCAGCAGTGAATTCCGTATGTTTCAAACATTTAGTTTATAACACTTTAAAAGTTCTTACGAGGTCCTTCCATATCTTAATTATATTTTTGTTCTGTTATTAATTTTTGCAATATTTTAAAATAAAACAAGTATATAGAAGTTCCAAAGACAAATCAAAACAAATCAACCCTATTGTAAGTTTCACGTGAACAAGATTCCACCCGAAAAACTTCCATTGCACTTTTCTCCTACTTTTAATTTTGGTCAAATTGTTGTTCAATTTCCTGGAATTTGAAATGCAAACAATTGTAAGCCCTTTTTTCACATAAATATTCGAGACGAACCAAAAAATCAGTTTGACGGAAAATGTTAATTTCATTCAGGCGAAAATCATTATATATTTTCAAATTCCTGACTACCAAAAATATTTTACATGAACATTTTCCGGGCGAAACTCAGAATGAAATATACCTTCTCTTGTTTACATTTATTGTAGTGGAGTAACAAAAGCAAATAAGGTATTGGACTCTAAATAAACTTTTTTAAACATCGGTTACCAATTATTTTTTGTTTTATGTTTTAGTTTACTACGCAAATCTCTTCGATCCAGAAGAAGCATTCTGGATTACCAATCGAAAACTACCTAACCGTTTTTTTCGTAACATTGAGCAATATTGATGAAAATAGGCATAAAACAATTATTTTCGATATATACCTCTCTTTTAAGTGCCCTAACTTCCAAATGGTAACTATCTGTCCTAAACTATTTTGTGTAAAACAGTATAGTCTTTAGAATGTAATCAAAATATATCTTAAAAATCTCAGGTTTTACGAGTTTAGTGCGAAAACTCGCAATTATTGATCAAATTAAAAAAAAAATTGTTTTTATAAATTATATTAAAAAATATATATAGGTATACATATAGAGGAGCAACTACAATTTTTTCAAAAACAACTTTTTGATAGTACAGGCTATAATATAGAAAAACCACCATTTTTGACATTTAACCTTGAATGCAATAATGGGGATTTTGGGGATTTTTGACATTTAACTTCTATCGATGTTTCAATTTTCAGCTCTACGCGAATTATTTCTGGGTTAAATGTCTATTTTGACCAGACTATTCGCACCGAATTTGGTTTGACGTTTATGTATTTATGTACTAAGTAGGCCCGTCCCACCAATTAAAAAATCTTTGAGTCCCACAAAGAGAGATCTCTGAGCATGAATGAAAAATAATTTATTCATTCATGATCTCATTCATTCATGAATCTCAGCTGTCAGTTTCATCTATTTTGCGTAGATCCCTGAGACGAAAAATTAACTTACCGGATGACGAGCTGTCAAAATGGCCATCGGTCGGTTGGTTTCCAAATAATTTTTATATTTGCCTAGGCAGAAACCTGTTATTTGGTTGTCCGGTAAGTTAGTCAATGTGAACCCCCTAATAAAACAGTTTTAGAAGTCTTCTGAATTCTTCTGACTCTTCTTGATGTCCACTCGAAAACTACATTAATGAAGCCAGTTCACGTTTCCGATATCTCACAGTACTCAGTAATCTCAATACAATTTTTTGTCTATTCCTTTTTTGACAGGCAATTTACTGAGAAATCTTGGTCAGGTTGCTGAGATTACTGAGCGCTCAGAGATCTCAGAAACGAAGAGGTAAGTGACATTTTTTGATTGGTCACAGGCTACGAAAAAGCAATGATTGCATGGGAAGCCAAAAACAAGCAATTCTTGGCGATAGAAGAAATATAAAACATTGAGTCTATTTGTGCAAGGTCAAATGACGGTTTAATAAATTAACCAATACCATAAATTTGATACTAATTTACTTCTTAAATAAATAAAATAAATAGTAATATCATAAACACAACAAGGATTGCAATATTGTTGATATTTACCTTGTAGCGCTGGGCTATCAGTATTCTTTTTGGGTTTTACGTCCACTTTTCCTTCGTTAGACTCATCATCAGTTGGAATGATAATAACATCGGAGCTATCACTAAGCGATTCTTTTCTGTTATCCAAACTGTCAAGTTGCTCGTCTTTAACAATTTCGACTTCATCATCATTCTGCGGACTTTCTGCAACGACACAATCCGATTTCACATCCTCCTGAATTTTATCCGAATTATTTTCTGGTTCAGGTTGGCTATCTTCTTCGTCAATTACCATTGGGGATTCAGTGGGTGTGTCCTGCACAACTACAATTGAAACATCATCTTTAATTTCTGCATCCGCTGAATGCAGTTTGTCATCCTTGGTAGTGTGTGTTGAAAGAGGAACATTGTCACTCGAGTCATCACTCGATATGGTTTCAATCTTTTCCGAAATATCGTCTTTACATTTTTCTAAGTCAGTAGAAGTGATTTCCTCTTTGACATCTTCTTTTGCTCTGGAATTATTTTGGTTAGACTCGATTTGCGGTGCTTCTTCTTTGGTCTCATTTACATCTTCGATCTTAATTGGTTCCTCAGAAATCTCCTCTTGGTTTTGCTGGTTTTTTGAATCCTCATTTAAGTCACTTTCTTCTGGTTTTACGTCCAGCTGATCGTCGTCGACTTCTTGAGTTTCATCCATCAATGATTCTACTCCTTCCAGAATGGATTCTTCTTCAAGAATTGCTGGATTTAAAATTCCATGGTTGTTGGTGAGTATATCGGCCAACTCGTCGATGTTATCTGGCATCAGGTTCTTGAAGACCTCCATAAGTTGTTGTTCTTCTTCCTTGGTGGGCGTCAATGTACCATCTTCTATAGGTTCATCTTCTTCCAATGCTTCGTCGGTTTCATTGTTAACATCTGGTGATGCATCAACCGGCACTGACTTCATCTCATCAAATAGCTGAGCAGTTGTGTTCTTGTTTTGCTGACGTACAGACTCCTTGGGGATTGGTTTTGTCTTCTCCAAAAGCATTGAAAGAGTTGGTGCCGACTGGGAAGGACTTAGAGCAGCTTGAGCAGGTGTTGGATTTCTCTCACCGGGTCCTGGTCCAGTAAGAGGCTTCGAATGTGGAGTATTTTGAAAACTAGAAGACTGCGATAATAAAGAAGGTGCTGAGGCAGTGGAACTGACAACCCCTGTTAGAAGGTTTGTGATTGTTGGAGCATTAACCCTCACTGTGCTGGTGGTAGAAGTTACTGCCAGTGCTGGGGCTGGTGAGCTGGACTTTAAAAGAGATGAAAGCAATGGTGAAGTCCCCTGGGGCTTGCAAGTGTCGTCAATATCCATGTCTTGCTCCTGCTTAACAGGTGTCATCTGCTGCTGTTTTTGTTGAAGATGAAACTGGTGACCCTGACGCCAGTTTCTTGACATGTCTTGTCCACCACACATTTGCTTCCGAGCTCTGGCTTTGCGGTCCTGTTCTTGTTCACGCTCTATTTCCATCCACATTGCTCTTATTTGCTCCTCATTTGAGTTACCAGTTTGCAAATGAACTACATCTGTGTATAGCTTCGCATAAGTTTCCTGTTGTTCACGTATCTCCGATTTCAGCTCTTGAATGCGCTCCTCGGTGAGTCGCCGCAATATGGAGTCTGTAGGTGTTTCAGCGATACTTGGAGCAGCAGCATTATCAGATGTTGTACGTTTTTTACGCTTTGGTGTTTCTACATTTTCTAATAACTCACCGTATTTGACCGCGCAAAGTTTTTGCGAAAACCAATCGGGTGGATGATTGGTTCCGCATAAAAGTTTCAATGAGCGGCTGACTGTCATCCAATTTTGGTCGCCACTGCAAGATACAGCAGAAGCTAGGCAAAGTTGTTCGCGTTTTGACCATTTGTCGAGAGCAATGCGATTGGGATGAACGCGGTCTTGAATGGAAGCCATTATTACTTTTTATTATAATTTTGTTGTGAATTTATTATTTTGAGAACAGATTTGGTCAAATCGCAATTTATTTTTCAGCTTTTTAACAAAAGAAAAATGAAATGTCAAAAATGACAATCAAACAATACAGCGGTTGTTTGCGGTGCTGCTAGTAGTAGTTACAAGCTCAATGAAACAAGCTCTGTTTAGTAACTGAATTAAGTCTAGGCCTTTTTCTATTAACCTGTCGTGCCACAGTGCGATAGGAAAGAAAATTGTTTGTCGCTTTTTCCCATTTGGTGTGGGTACCCGAATATGAAGCTGTGTAAATACATTTTGACGTTCACATGTCGCATTATCGCGTGACACTTTGGTTTGGGCAACAACTTAATTTCGTGCAATTGAGGCGGAAATTTATCTCATTTCAAATTTGAAATTTGTAGAAGAAATTATAGCCTGTTTCGACTAGAGCAAATGAGATGGTTTGGATTTGTCAAATGGTCTTCGAAATGAGTAATGTTCTCATACAAATTATTAACCCGAAATGAGGTAATTTTTACCTCATATGCACGAAATTATATCGGAAACTAAGCAAAATATTTATGAACACATCCTAACATTTTATTACGTATAGGAGAGAAGGAAACAAACAGCATCCCATACACAAAGAGGTGTATAAGAAAGAAGAGTCAGATATTGAAATGTGATATGAAAATGATATTTGTATTGAAAACACTATTTATCAGATTTGCTAAATTATCTCATTTGGGCTCTAGTCGAAACAGGCTATAAGTTATTAGTGCTCGGTGAATACTGGTCTGTATAAGGATTTTTGTCAGGAGTCAGTGTTTGTAACTTAAGAAAGAGTGACCGAGACGATTGATAAGTCACTTCATGCAACGGTTTAAACTCTTGGTAAGAAATGACTTGTCATTTTTATTCAAAATTTAAAATGTATTTCAAATTGACCATGTTTACGCAGAGTTCACCCGCTGATATCCCTATTATTTAACCAGTTCATGTTTATAATTGGTTCAGGGCCTTTTAAAAGTAAGTTGGAGCTATTAAATTTTGTCCAGTAAACGCGAAAAATTGTATAGAGAAATTCAGTGCGTACAGGCCTTATGGCCAAGTAAATTTTAAAACATTTAATGATTAAATGAAATGTTCTGTAATCTCGAGAATTACAAATTCAAACAAACCTATAAACATATTTCCTGGCATTGCCATCCATTATTTATATATTTTGACATTCCATTTTAGCATAAATGAAAGAAAGAAAAATATATTAGGAATGGAGGTTCTTGTTTTCCCGCAGGATTTTTAATTTTTCTTTTGCTTAAATAACTTAATACAAAAAAGTCCAATGCCTTGTTAGATATAATACTTTATAAGTCAAATTAATCAATTATATGTAATTAATGTTATAAAATGCTGCCGTCAACAGGTCTCTTTAAAACAATAATTTGTCCATTCTATCACGGCGGCGAAGGCGTCTCATGTTTACGACCTTACTGTCATTTTAAACATTTTCGCAAAGGTAAGAAAAATATAATTTCATAAAAAAATTAAATGAATATAAACAACCATGATTGTTTTTTTTAGACGATCCGAACCCTGATTCCACGAAGCCGCCTGAGTATACAGCTTCTTCCAAACAGCCCAAGCTTCTAACGCTCAACGAACCTGCACCGAAAAAGAAAAAATTGGAATACACTCCCAATGAACCGGGAATAAATATTAGAAAAAAATCTTGTGCAAGCAAGGTCATTATAGAAAGTAATGCCCCCGTTTATGTCCCATCGGAATCTCTGCAAACAACAGCCGCAAATATTGCTAATATTGACTTAAATGATTGTGACGAAGAACTCGAAGAATTATCAGGGATTATCGATGATCAATTGGAGCAAGAAAAAAGTCCTGTTGCTAAAGAAATTGAAATAAAAAAAGAACCCAATGATTCTCCAACGCAAATTGAAGAAAATACAGTAGTAGTTAAAACTGAGCCTTTAGATCAAATAATTAATATCAAAAAGGAATCTGAAGATGAAGTTAAAATTAAAATTGAAAAACAAGACCAAATTGACATCAAGGGATCATCAAAGGAAGTTCCTAAAACATGTAACAACCGATCACATCGTGAAAATGGAGCATCCTCGTCTTCTTCCCGTTCAAAGCAAAAGAAAAGTAGCAAAGAGCGGGAAAGCAGTAGAAAACACACCACATCTCAATCTTCTTCCAAAGAAAGTCGGTCCAGCAAAGACAAAACTACGGAAAAGGATAAAAAAGAGCATGACAAAAAGGATCATGACAAAAAAGACTACGATAAGAAAGAACACGACGAATTTCGTGTCGGCAAAGAAAAGATCACAGACAAGAAAGAACACATCAAAAAATCATCGTCTACATCAAATGGCCACCGACATTCTTCGTCGTCATCATCATTACACAAGCACAAATCTTCTTCTTCCACAACTTCCGTTAGCAAAGATCGAAGCAAAAAAGTTAGAACTCATAAAACAACAACAACAACATCATCATCCTCATCGTCATCGTCTAGCAAGCCTCACTCCTCCACCAGCTCAAAACCAAAAGACACAACTTCATCTAAAAAAACATCTGAAACAATAAATCAAATAAAAAAACCTTCACCACCACCTCAACCAGTAATTGATAGTAACTTCGATGATTTAGGACTGGAAAATCTAGAACAACTCTTTCCAACATCAGAAGAAGACATTCGAAAAGAATGTGAGATGATTTATGATCAGGTGGAGCAGCAATTCGCATCTATGCATAAATCTGGATCGCCAGAGCCACCAACACCATCCAAAAGAAAAGCATCTTTGGATGAAGATGATGAAAAATATCCGGGATTGCTTCAACAGAAAAAAAGAGTCGCTCGTGAGAATTCCTTGAATGCGAAACCATTGTTTCAGGTTGCTCCTCGGAAGCCAAGTCATATGCAAAATGCGATGAAGGTAACTTAAGTTAAGGCTTATTTTTATAGATATTTCTTTGCAATGGGCATATTGTACTGCGCTTTTTAAAAGCGGGGGAAAAACAGTATTCCAGCTTATCCTTTGATAGACGATTCCCCTTCATTCTCTAACTGCCTTTTGCATATACGTCAAGATCATCCAAATGCAGATCTATTATCTTACTTTACTGATGACACTACAGCACTTGGTGCGCAAAATTCACATTCAATAGCCAAACGATGAATACATAACTTCCTGACACTACGTTGAAATGTCGTATAGTTCATTGTTGTGTCTTCGAGTGATTTCGTTTTGTCTGTAAACTTTCCTTGCGAATACGTCAAGAAAGCTAAAGGCTGACAGAAATTCATATTTTCGCTCCTTAAATCGTTACCTTGGTTCTTCACAATTAGGCCTAATTGCTTAAACTGATTATCTTAGACTTATTCCTCCATCAATGGCGTTTCGGGCTTACAGTTCTCTGTTCGTTTCAAATCTCTTCCAATTTTTAAGAAGCAGCGAACATTCTTTTGCGTCATGCTAATAAAATTTGGTTGAATCTGCAAAGTAGAATCCAAGATTAAGGTACAGATGGTTAAAAAGATCTCTTCCTTATCTGTCCCTCGATTGACTTTCCACTATTCTTTACACAATTCAGATTCCTGCTAAAGCGTTTCTGTATATCCTCGATTCCATGCTGTTTGTATGCATCTCTTTGAGCTAAATGAGCTACCTACCGTTAATTTAGATCTTACCATTCGCTGTCTTCGTTGTTTAGCAATTTGAAAAAAAATTACTTCCAGATCCTCAGCATCAATTGCTTGTCTCCTAGCCTAATACCATTTTCATAAAGACCATCTACCGTTCTTTGATTGAATTTTCACCATATCAATCGTCAATTGACTGGATCGCATCCTTTTTGTTACACCTTTTCTGCCTTCAGAGCAGTCGGTGACCCTTTCTTCTTACTTACTCATTGATCTCATTGAGTCACAAGCCTCAAAAACTGAGTCAGATGTGAAACCCAGCATATCAGTACAGGCACTCCAATATCAAGGTGGTAGTAATTCCATTCCTCTACACTTTATGATGGGATGTCCGAAAGGTTGAGATCGACGGTCGCCAAAAGTTCAGGCGGTCTCTTGCGACAATACCTTGATTTTCTGAGCATCCAATCTTCTGTGTGGCGCCATGGAAATTCAGTTTATGTTAGAAACATGGAACTTTCTTGTAAGAAGCAGTATCCTTAAAAAAAACAATGTGGCAAGTCTGAGACTAGAACCAAGACCTCTTGCGTGATAGTCCATCGAACTAACTATTACACCTAGGGTATTGCATCTACAAGGGACATTCAGGATACTTTTAAGAATAACGGGGGTTACATAACTGTCTAGTTTATGTTTTTGAAGTCTCAAGGCAAAATTTCTGTCAAAAAGTGTGTTAAAAAAAATTACTAACTTTCTGTTCAGAAAACTGAACTGACTGAATCGTTATTTCTACTTCTTAAAATACTTGCCGAATAGATGTCCGATATACGATTTCATAACTCTAGAACGCTTTTACATAATATACAAATGTGAGTTAACAATTTTCTCATTCTGCAAATAATTTACAGTCCGTTTACAACCGCCAAGAACAGGTAAGAAAAATGCAAGAGGAAAAGGCTGCTGCTATAAAAGAAGCTGAAGAAAAAGTAAGGGAAGCAAATGAAGCCTTGCGCAAAATACAACAAACCGAATTGACACCGATAATACCAAAAAGTTACCTACAGCCATCCAAACCTAGCGGTAGTACATATTGCTTGAAATTTTACAAAAAAAACTTTATAAATTTAATAATAATCTATGCAGGTCGAACAATAACACCAGTTGCAAATATTATAGCACTCGAAAGAGCTAGGAAAAAAGTTGAAGAATTAAAAGCTGAACGAATGCGTGCATTTACTCCCTCTCAAACCGCACCAAAAGCCGCCGGCCGAGTTGCACATTTAGCTACAAATGCAACAAAGGTAAGATATTTAATAAGTTCTATGTTCAGTGCATATTTGTGATATGGTTTTTCTTTATTAAGGTTGTTCCGCCCAAACCTCCTGTACTTGAAGCAGCATCCACAAAGATTTCGTACAATATTCGTATGCAATACTATGAGATTATGGTAAAACATTGCACTGCAATTTATCCAAATACAGCAGATGCTTGGGATCGGGTAAGATCCAATTAATAACAAATAGATTTCTTGTGTAATCTTCATTTCTGTTTTATTCTTCGTTAGGCCCAATCGGAGGAACTGGCTGTTTTTAAAAAATGTTGTACTCCTGTTATATACAAAAATAGTGCTATGTTAACAATTAACAAACTAAGAAAAGAATCTATAGGTATGATACATACGCCTGGTCCTACAAACAAATTGTGAAAATAATATCATTTCAGAAGCGGGAAACAAAACTCCAGACAATAATAAGGTTGTATCACATGAAGTTATTTTAGCCGGAAAGTTGGCTAAAAGTACCTCGTGGAGTGTCGCCAAAAAAATGTAAGTACGATAACTTAACATAACTTGGTCTATGAATTCAAACAAACTAAATATTCCATATACTTTTTCAAAGTCGTGTTTTTTTTTGAAATATTTTACTTCACCTTCAAATATGAAATCCTAATCTCCAAAGTCAGTCTAAGTTGGAAAGAGAAATAAACAATGATAGTTTTTGGAATTTGATGAATATTACATGTCACCAAAAGTTTGAGAATTTGATATAGCCTGGGCGCCACTGCAAGAAGAATGCTTTACTCACCGAGTTTAAGAAAATTTCAAATGAGATGTGAAAGATGACTTTTAGTAGGTACGAAAACCAAAAAGCTTCCCTTCCGCATCCCGGCACGATTGGCGTCGTAGAGGCATTCGTTAGCATTTCTAAGATGTTGTTGAAATCGGTGTCAAATCAAAGGTAATGACGTCCACTTTTAAAATTTAATTTGCATTGAATTTTAAAAGTGGACGCCATTCAATTCGAATTGAATTTTTTAAGTGGCCATCATTACCTTCAAGAAAAACCGACAATCACGTAGTGTCTCATGTTTCGGTACAAACAGTTAAATTTATACAAAAAATTGGCAAAGCAAAGCCTTGTAGTATATTTTAAGGAACCTTAATTAAGTAATTCTATGTTATAGAAATTTTGTAATTTTTAGATTTATTTCTTCGTCTGATCTCCAAAAAAAATGAGGAGTGACTTTTAAAAGAGGATAAAATCAATTTGCTTGACTGCTATCAGTTTTTTCGATTTTCTGAAAAATGGTTCAACTTTTTGACAAAAATTTCCTCAAATATTGTATTTATTAATTAATATAAATTTCCCATCCATCAACATCTCTTAATGCCCTCATAAATTTTTAGTTGTAATATTTAAAATAAATATTTCTTTTAACTAGAAAAAAAGAATCATCACTTAGTGGAGAACCGTTTGATAAACTACCAGGTAATATCATAGTTAAATTATTTTTGAGTGAATTAAGTATTTCAACCTTATATTTGTATTTTTAAAAAGGTGATAAGGCCTACGATATGATTTACGAGCTTCGACTTACTGATGAGCAACTAGTATCAAATGGTTATCCAAGACCTGGCCTAGTTCATGGGACAGCAATTATTTCAAATACCAGAACACAGATTCGTCGTCACAATGAAAATGAAAGGTACTGCCGACGCTGTTCCAAGGTATTTGATTTGTCAATGTATGATTCACCAGCTGTAGATGAGTGTAACTACCATCCAAAAAGTACAGGTTACAGAAGAGGTAGACAATAGATTTATTTATCATTTCAAATAAAAAAAGCGTAATATTAAATCTGTTTCATAGGTTTCGCTGATAATCAACACAGATGCTGTCAACAACCAGCGGGTACACCGGGTTGCTCCTACGCCAATTATCATGTTTCAGAAGAAATAAATGTGGATAGTCTCAAGGGTTATATGACAACAATAGACAAAGGGGAAGACTATGTGTCTACCAAAAAGGATATCTATGCGTTGGATTGTGAAATGTGTTATACAACTCATGGAATCGAACTAACGCGTGTGACAGTGGTTGATATTAATGCTCGTACCGTCTATGACGCCTTAGTGAAACCTGATAATAAAATTGTAGACTATAATACAATGTAAGCAATGAGCAGCGGTTTCCTTACTTCGCAATTAATTTTATTCGTTTATTTTATCAGATACTCGGGTATAACTGAACAAATGATGGAAAACGAAACACGATCCTTGCGGGATGTTCAAGGAATTCTTTTATCGATGTTTCATTCAAAAACGGTGCTCATTGGTCACAGTCTGGAGAGTGATCTTAAAGCTTTGAAATTAATTCATAGTGTAGTTGTCGACACCTCAGTGTTGTTCCCTCACAAAATGGGTCCGCCTAAGAAGAGAGCACTCAAAACTTTATGCATTGAGAATCTAAAACGAATAATTCAAGAAGATGGTAATCCGCTTTATTTTACATTTCAATTAATTGAGTTTGATCAATTTGTGTTGTTTGCATTTAAAATTTTATAGAAGCGGGACACGACAGTGCAGAAGATGCTGAAGTTTGCATTCAGTTGGTTAAATTTTATCTAAGAAACCGCATCAGTTGAGCCTTCTAATCAATTGAACAAATTTATAATTATTTAGTATTAAATTAAGATAATTATTATCAATATTTTTATTTTATTTTAGTGGTGAAATAATTTATTTGCTAAATATCATTTATTTTAAGATTTGCTTATTTTTACAAAATTCGGATCGAATATTTGTGTTTTTTTTTAACTACAAGAAGACATATAATCTTATAACTACATAGTTAATTATGTACGACTACAAAATGAAGAATAGTTATTGGATTCGAATAAAAAATCAATAATGGTAAAATAATTGTTGCAATTTTCCCCATGTTTGTTTCAAAATTTTTTTTTAGGAACTAAATATTGATGTGATTTTCGTTTGGTAAAAAAAAAACTAAAATTGTTTGTTTCAATATTTTTTTTTTAAGTTTGTTGCAAAAAAAAACGTTAGGAACTAAATATTGATGTGATTTTCGTTTGGTAAAAAAAAAACTAAAATTGACATTATTTTTCCTCTAGATTTGTCAAAAAACTCATTTTGACAATTATTGTCCGGGTTCAAGAACATTCAGTTTAGTTCAATTTAGAGTCTCTGATTGGCCAAAATGTAACAAAAAATTTACTTTTTTTCACATTTTTAGTGACATTATTTACTGAACTGAATGTTATTGAACACGGTTATTATTTTCGATTGGCCAGAAAAATTGATTTATTTTTCGATTTTGCGGATCTGGATTTTTCAGTAAATTCACCCCATAGGGCTCCGGGATTTTTTAAGCTGCCGTTTCATTTAATTTGCGGAGATTTTTGAGAGGAACGTTTTTGGATTCATGTCTCAGAGATTTTTTTAAGTTGGTGGGACGGGCCTATTAACACAACTTTACTGCAGTTCAATTGACAAAAACTATCTGTTTGACATATTCTAGTTTTCGTGAATAGGTACATACATCTACACGAAAATAACAACAGTGGGTACGTTCAAACAGATAACAAAACGCTATCGGACAGCTTGTTGTTGCTGTATACCACGTTAAATAAAATTCACGAATGGATCGCACGAACTTGCACGAAAGTAATTATATGTATTTTTATATTTAACAAGAAAAAAAATAGTACGGAAGAAAATCATTTTTGGTTACTTTTTTTTATTTTTTTTTTTTGAAAAACTTAATACACCATACATTTAAAATTTTTTGAATAAATGAATCGAAAAAATAATCCTCACATTTGCTATCAAGTATTAAATTTGGTTCATGTATTTTATTTTTCTTACTATTTTTAGTTCAGATAGAAGAATTTGTTTTCATGTTTTTTATGAAGGTTATTCATTTTTTCATAGAACGAGAATCGCTTTTATGATTGAAATAGTGAAAAGCTTTACGTTTCACTTTTTCACCGAACCAGAATGGGCCCCCTGGTGACAAGTTTTGAACTAAATCAGTTGAACAAGTATGTAATAAGATATAGGAAAATAACTAAAAATGATGAAAAATTTTTCGAAAAGCGTGTTCATCATAGTTCTGTTATTCGAATATTTTGAGAAAAACTAAAAACGCAGTATTGTTACAATCACTTATAACATGAAATACATCAAGTTTGCCGTTTTCGAGAAAATCCAATAATTCTAAACCGTTATATGGACGTTCTAATCGAGATATTCAAAAACAACAAAAAACAACCTTGGAAATTACAAAAAAGGAATCTATACCAATTTTCAAGCAAATCCGTCAATCCGTTTAGGGGCTCTCTAGACGCACAGACAAACAGACGAACAGACGCACAGACCGACGGACGGCCGTCACGGCGAAACCCACTTTTTTTTGGACTTCTCCATCATTTGGTTTTGATTAAAACATAAATTTTGTTTTGACACGAAACCAATACTTGCCCTATAGAGCAAGAAAAAATAGAATAGAAACGAAACATTTTCTGTTATACAAAAATCCGAAGGCATCCGACTATTTTTGGTAAACCTCTACTCAGATATTCAAGTCAACAGCTGACTTTTGTTTTCTTGTTTTCAGTGATTTATAACATTAATTTTATGATTATAATAGCCAAGTAACATACCCAAAGTACAAGCAAATAAACAATTTTCTGTTATGAGCCGTTTGATTTTTTACTTGCTCTGTAAGGCAAGTCTTGGTTTCGTATCAAACAAATTAACTCAAAACCAACTTTACTATGATGGAGAAGCTATTCCTCTTCCCATACGACGATTTTAACGTAATTTCGGCTCTAACGATTTTGTTTAAAATTTGTGTATATACTTTATGTTAAGTTATTGCAACTTGGAGGGCTTAAAAAACGCCGTTATTCCAATCTCAATCTCATCTGAGAAAAATAAATTCATTGTCATTTTTACTTGCTCTACAGGGCAAGTATTGGTTTCGTGTCAAAAAAATTTCGAGGTTTTATTCAAAACCAACATTACGATTATGGAGAAGACTAAAAAAAATGGTTTTCGTCATGCCGTCCGTCGGTCTGTGCATCTGTGCGTCCGTGCGTCCATCTGTACACATTTTCACTTCCCAAACGCGTAAAAGGATTGTCTTCAAATTTGGTAGAGGTGATTTTTAGCTAATTTCGAAACTTTATTTTTTTGTTTTTGAATATCTCATCTAGAACGAGTATCTCCCATACAACATTTTTGAGTTACTCGAGTTTTCTTGAAAACAACTCTAACGATTTTGATTAAACTTTTTTAAATGATTTCTTCAATAACGATAAATTTTTAGAATTTTTTTCTAAAATTTTTTCAAACGATTTGTCAAAAAATTTTTATACACATCAGGTAAGCAAAAGCTAAAATTTTCAAGGTAAGTTAATACATAATAGCTTTGGACTACATGAGCAAGCTCGTGCGATCCAGTCGTGCATTTTATTAATATCGGAACATGATGCTTTCTTAGTTTTCCTAGGTTCAGATATGTACATCAATTTAACGATCACGTTAATAGAACTCTAGATATAAGCCTTCTCAAGACTTAGAAAAAATAACAGAGCATCAGTTCCAATATGTAAATTAAAGCGAATTTGTCCTTTCTTAAATTAATTGGAATAATCGCGTTTTTTAGCCTCCCCAAAACCATAGAAGGCTGTAAAATAAACCTTCCAGAGTTTTGAATTCGGAATCAGGAGACGTATCATCATTATTTACTAATACGTAAACAAGAATTCTACACGCAGCCTTCCTCCTACAATTCAGTTTCTGTCATGATTCTGCGGTAAGATTTTGACCACTCGGTGGTACTAGTACCTACATATAAAACTGCATACACAGATTTTGGTTATCCCTACAATGCAAAAATTTGCTGTTTGCTCTTAGGTGAGACTTGAATTCCTATAGGTACCTACTACGAACGTTCGTAATATTTTCATATTTTACGCGAACATTTGATCTGCATATTTCCAATAAGAAATGGTGTCAACTTCGTAATAGTATATTTTCCATCAATAAACGAAGTGACCTATAGCTTTAATTTGCCATAAAAAAATGTCCATAATTTCTTTAGCAACACTCAATAAACTGGAATTTAAAGAAAAACTCGCGTAAATCGCATCTAACCTTAAAACAGCCATTGCGGTGAAATGTTTTGACGAGGAAGACCTCTGAATTTTAAAAGTGGATGTCATTACCTCTTATTTGACACCAATATCAACCACATCTCAGAAATGGTACCGAATGCATCTTACAACGACAATCGTGCCAGGATGCGGACGGGAAGCTCTGTGGTTTTCGTACCTACTAATAGTTTTCTTTCATTTGAAAATTTTTTCAACTCAATGAGTAAAGCATTCTTGCAGTGGCCGCCCGGACTATCAAGTATCCGAAATAGTTTATATGGAAATTATTGAAAAAAACCCGTAATAATTATTATCTTGTTTCAGTTACCCGATTTTTACTTGCAATATAGGTACTATATATCAAGTTATGCATTCGTACAAAAAAAAGTTGAGATAACAATCAAACATGACATACGATGATAGAGAATGAGAAAAAGTGGGTCCGGCAGTTCTGTCTGTCTGTATGTATCACAAGTCACAGCCTAAACGAATGGGTTGATTTACTTCAATCTTGGTATGTGGCGTTTTTTAGAGACTATCCCCAGACCATTTTAAAATTTTTTTTTTGAGCAAAAATAACGGTACCTATCATATAACGGTTTTAGAAAAACTAATCATTTTTTTGGATAGGTCTATCTTTATTTCATTTTTTTCAAAGACGCAAACCTGCCATAGAACCGAGTTTATTGATTTCCTCCTTCATGACTCAATCAATTCCATATCATGACTCAATCGATTTCAACCATTTTTTTTTTCTAAAACTGCATTTATAATTTTTAATTAAAAAAGCCTTAGCGTATATAGTATCTTTTCTATAAGAGCAAGTACGTGCGATCCAATCGTGCAATTTATTTCAGTGGAGCGGAGCATACATTAGTTTGAAAATTCATTTAAATTAAAGTCATTCAAATACATAAATTTTCTTCTTTTTTGTCCAAAAATTCTTGCATCGTGTTTTTTTTTTAGTTTTTGTGTCATTCAAATACATTGTGTCATTCAAGTACATCGGTTTTTTGTGCATTATCGTCACGGAAGTGAATTTCAAATTAATTTTTTTTGTTCTTTATTGAATTGCTAATAAAATAATCTTGTGTATGTTTTCAAAAATGACAGCCATTCTCGGGGATATTACATTTAACTATTTTTGTGTACTGTGTCTTTTCTAGACCAGATATTAAAAAAAAAATAAAATATACGAATGGATCGCACGAACTTGCTCTTGTAGCTCAAAGTAATAATATATTCGTTAGTCACTGAACAATTCAGTTTTTGGTATTTTTCATATTGGAAGAAAAAAATTATCAAAAATATATTTTTTTATTTACCTAATTTTTTTAACAATATTTTTTGTTTAAAAATTATATAAAAGAATACTTTTCAAAATCATAAAAAGAACATGTTGCCAAATTTTAAACGAAATCGTTTGACCCAGTAATGATATATACGGAAATAACTTAAGTTTATGGACCATTTCTCGAAAAACGTGTTCATCATATTTCCGTCATTCGAACTTTTTGAGAAAAACTAAAAACGCAGTATTGTTGCAATCGTTTATAACATAACATAAGCCAAGTTTAATTGAAATAATTTGAGCCATTTTGGAGAAAAATCCAATAACTCGAAACAGTTATATGGGAGGTATTCGTTATAATCGAGATATTCAAAAACAAAAAAAACAATCTTGGAAATTACAAAAAAGTAATCTGTACCAAATTTCAAGCAAATCCATCAACCCGTTTAGGCTGTGGCTCTCTGTACAGATGGACGCACACTAACAGACGAACAGACAAACAGACGAACAGACGCACAGACCGACGGACGGCATGACGACAACCACTTTTTTGGACTTCTTCATCATCGTAATGTTGGTTTTGATTAAAACCTCGAAATTTTTTTTTGAAACGAAGCCAATACTTGCCCTATAGAACAATAAAAAAATTTACTTCAAAAATTGCTTAAAAGTCATCCGTAGCGAAATTAAATTTCGTACCGTTCACGTGTGAAAATATATGCACATGAGACCTAGACGCCAACATTGCCGAACGGCATGGCATAACGAAAACATTTTTGCCAACTTATACACCATATCGATGTGTTGGTTTTGATTAAAATACGGATTTTATTTTGAAAAAATAACCCAATATAATAACTTGCTTTATGGAGCAAGTGAACAAATTCTGAAACTTTAGATTTAGTTATGCAAAGTTATGCATTCTTAAAAAAAATCTTGAGATAACAATCAAGTATGACGGGTTATGATAGATTTACTTCTTATCTATACTTTGAATTAGGGGTTTTTTGTGCGTTTTTTTTTACCAAAAATACCTATCATAGATCCTTTTTCTCTTCTTAATTTCAACTCGCTATCGCAATCGCCATAATCACCATCGCGGCGGTGTGTGAGATCCTTTAATCTCTGTCTCATAATTTCTCTGTCACTTCTAAAATCTTTTAAAACCACGTTAGGTCAGAGTGTTCATACACTTTGTATGAAGAAGAAAAACTTTAATCATTGATTACTCAAATGATTGGAAATGTAACTAAGCCCTTTTCTTCCTCTCAACCAACGCTTTAATTATAAGAAATTTGCAAATTAAAGTTAAGTAAAAATGTTTCCAGTTTGTTTCGCATCTATAGATGTATGTACATATTTAATGCTTTCATTTTAAAATAAACTATAAACTATGTGTATTTTAGTCCGATCACCATTTTTGCCGTCTGCCATTCTGCCCCAAATTCCAGGTATGTATTTTGTGTCACATATCTCCCTTTTTACTTGCTTCGACTGTAAAGTAAAACAAAAGTCAACAGGGATTTAAATTAAATCCGATGTCAAAAAGTCCCTTTGGAGTGATTAAAGAAGATAACGTAGCAGCCATATGCCGTTCGACTTTTTAATATGGGAAAATTCCAATCTGGAGATAGCTTGTGCGTCCTCATTCGGTTATGGCAGTGATGGTGTGGAATTCCAATTGGAAGCTGTGTTGAGAATATTTCACCTGTTGCTTCCCGATTGTGTGTAGAAAAAGATAACTTCACTCGTTGAGATGCTGTTGCTGACTTTTCTGCTAAATTTGCATGTTATTACGTAGTTTTGTAGAGCTATCACCACTCACACACTAAAAGGATCGGGTAACATCAGCTCCTTTGCTGCCGCGCACACCATCGAAAACGAGGACAATATGACGACGCCGAAGAGCACAAAGCGAACGTGTAATTATTCAAAAATTAAAATTAAATTACTTTTTGTTCTGATATTACTGGAGTGGCATTTATTAAAAATTCACGAGTGTTATTGCCATCGAGACGAACGTGCTTGTATTCAAAATATAAGCACACAAACCCAAAACAACGCACACTATTATACATAAACAAAAACCTTGCATAGGTATTATGCGGAAAGAGACCGTCATACCGTACACATTTAATTATATTAACAAACAAACAAGACCTTTCTATCCATATCCCATTTTTTCCCCAAGGAGCACAGAGGTTCCAATGGCATAGTGGATCCGAATGGCGTGGCTGCTGCTCGGTGCTTGATCTGTCGTGTAGCTTTCTGTAGCGTTTAGGGCTCGTGAATTCATTTTAAGGTACACCATTGTTGTTGGGCGTTTAGGGACGTTATTTCAGGTCAGGAAGGCCATGGTTTTCTATCTTTATCGGTAAACATACCCAATGCTAGAAGAGAGGACAAAAACTTTTGTATGGGATTGTTGCAAATTAAATATGCGAAATAAAAGTATTCTTACTTATGAAAAGCGTTTTTATTTTTTTGTCTAGTTTTTGGGGAATTATTTGGTGAGGCTTTGAGGATGTCGAAGATAACTTAGAAACTCGTAGGTAGGTAGTTAGGTAGGTATGTACATATATAATGAATTTAAAATTTCTTTTAATTATTTTGGAGACCATAGCGAATGTTTGTGCAATATTGTGGTTTATTCTTATGTCACAATAAAGGAAAATGTTTTAGAAACTTGCGTCATGAAATGTTGAAAACAAACAACAAGCCTTTCGACCTAAGTAAATGGGTTAGTGCTAACAATTTAGACAAGAGAATTGTAAAGTTTTTACTATGTCCATTCCATAGTGCTTTATGCTTGAGGTTAGAAAAAATAAGACAAATCCATACAAAAGAATAACGTTGACCCGATTTGTAACGTCAAAAATATAAAATTTGATATCTCCGTAAACTTTTAAAAATGATATACGAGTTACATTGGATCAATACAAGGTTAAGATTTTAGATTTATTAGATTTTTCAATGCCTTCGGTTCAGCCGATCACAATGTACTTATTCATTCAAAAATTGAGATTATAAATTTAATTTTTCCTCAAGCTCACTTTGTTGAAAAATTTTTTAGAAGATCGCCATCAAGCTGTTTTAGTTGGGTCTTGTGTTTTTGATGTTTTGTTTTACATCACGGAATACCCCAAGGCTCATTATTAGGTCCTATTCTATTCAGTATGCTCATAAATGACATTGTGGATGCAAGGACGATGGATTTTGGAAAACAACTTAATTATTAATTCTAGTAAATCGCAATAGTATTATAATTTACAGTAAGTATTAATGAGTTATATTTGTCAAAAAATTATCCTAATGTGATATTATTCCTTTTAAGTTTACTGTGCTAGTTTTAGGATTAATTTTCAACTAAAATCTAACTTGGAACAGCTTTGTAAATCAAATCACTTCTTTCTCATTGCCTATCATCGTAATGTCATGTTTGATTGTTATCTCTACTTTTTTTTTTGTGTACGAATGCATATAACTTTATATGTACCTACCTATATCGCAAGTAAAAAATAAATGATTTGGAAGATGCATTTGTTCTAGGTTTGTTCTTCATTTTTTTAAATAGAAGGTCATTTACGACTTCCCTAATTTTGTCTTTCCAACAGGCCAGTGCAAAAAAAATAATTAAAATTACAAAGTACATGGAATCATTATGCATAAACATTAAAAATATGTTTTGTTTATTAATCACTGCAGTTTTGCTTTTAAAGAAATACAATTGGTAAATAATTTAGTTTAATAATACTTAATAATATTATAATAATATTACATATCAAAATATTAATTTTTTTAGCGTCACTCAGACCACTGTCATAATTACTTAATTAATTTATTTTTGGTTAATGTTTTAAAAAAGATGCATATAGGAACGTTCATTAGAATACTTTAAAAGAAGCATCTCATATTGAAAGATAAGAAGAGAGAAGTGGAATTATTTGTTTGATAATTCTAGAAAAAAAAATTATAAAGACCTTACGGATGCCGCCCTCTTTATCATACATTTTTTTCTATCAAAACATCTCTAACCCTTTTTTCCGTTTTTCTTGTACATTTTCTTTTTGCTTTGTGTAATAACAGAAAAAAAAAATAATAATAATAATAATAACAATAATACGCGCACTGGGCGAAAAAAGGATACTCGAGCAGGAAACGTGAAAAAGAGGTAGCATAGAAGGATATCACATAAAGCGACGATGGCGCTGAATTCATTTGGCGGCGGCACCGGCAGCAAGGATAACTACGGGACGTTAGTATTGGTGGAGGCGGTTTGTGTGTCTTTTGATCTATGGTGCCATTTGCGGTGACATTTTAAACACAATACAATACCCGTTCACGATAAAAAGAATATTATTGTTATTATTTTTGCGCTTCCATCTGCCTTTTTCGGCTTGAGTTTCTTTCAAAGGTTGTTTTTCTATAGAAAGATTTTTTTTTTCATTTTAAGTTGATTTATTTGTTTTCTTTGCGTAAGGTTTTGTTGGGAATATTTTTTTAAAGCAAGAAAGCCATTATCGAAAAGATTTTTTAGCAATAGGAATCATCCATGAAAGGGATGTTTGGAGTAATATTGATGGTGTTCATCAATATTCATTTATTTTTTTTTTTAACTTTGTTTTTCTATAAGGTCATACAATATATTTTTGTAAAATTAAATTAAAAGAACGAATTTTTTGTATTTTACATTGGAAATGTTCAACAAGGGCTTATACACAAAAAATTTGCTCTACATACACAAAACATAGTCGCTATTAATAGCTTAAAAGTTCCCAGATTATTATTGATTAACTATGCTATGATTTAATTCACATTGATCAGAAAGGCACAGGGGTCATAAGCCCCATTCGAGATTTTTGTCCCAATTCACTTTGTTCAGACAAAAAATAAAGCAAGCTAAACATTACGTCTACACGCTTTCCAAAAGGAGAGGATAAACAAATTATAAAAAATCCAAGCTTTGGTGAAAAAAAGGGAAAACAAGATTAAAAGCTCCAAGTTTTTTGAGAACTTCATCAAATAAAAATTTAAAAAAAAATTTGGCACTCTTTTTTACCAAGATATATGTATAGTACGCGTAAAATAGTACACAAAATCAATGTTACAAAATAATTGTTACTTTCATGAAACTTGGCAAAAGCTTTACTTTTGCAATAAGATTGAAGAATCAAAGGAGTCTATATAAATAACTCGGGTGGAAGTGTATTTTTTTGTGGTAAAGAGGGAGGAGGTGAAGACTAAAAAAATAAATTAAAAAAATGGTGCTGCAATATAAACATATGCTACATGATTTTAAGGTATTTTTTGATGCTGAATTTAATGACATCAAAACTAAATCAATAAGCCTACTCTATTTTAAGCAAAGGTGTCTTTATTTTTGTCTAAAGAGTTAAATGGAACCAAAACCCATGAAAAAAAGATGATACACTCGTGAAATTCGGTAAGAGCGTTTCATTTGAAACAAGAACAAGGAATCTAGATAGACCTGAAAAAATATTTTTGGTAAAAGGGTGTTTTTTTGAGGGGAAAAGTTATCGGTGAAAAAGGTAGGTACCACAGCATCTGACTGAAAAATGATACATTTATGAAGCTTGGTAAAAATGTTATATTTAACATAGAAACTAAGAGTATAAAGAGTCCATAAAAATATTTTGAGTGAAAGGGTGTTTTTTTCAAGAGAAACGAAAAAAGGTACGGGATAATTAGTCTTAAAAACTAAAGTAAAAATGTAACCCTGATAAAAATTGGTTAAAATATTTTGTTTGCCATTGGAAAAAAAAATCTAAAGAGTACATACAAAATATATTAGATATGAGAAGAAAGCGTAGGGGAGCAAAACGAACGCTAGGGGGGCTTAAGCCTCTCTTGCCCTTGGGTATTTACGGGCCTGCAGCTCCAACTGAATTAATTAATAGAACATCTTCGCAATAAAATGTGTGGTATCGCAAGTGTGTCAGCAGTTTTTCTGACAACCACCTAAACCTAACTTATACCTACCTCCCACACAGCAGTTCCGAGGAACAAAATATAGTGTGGTCTTGTCTTACAATTAGACAAAAACAATGCAATTTTACGTAAGCTTTTGAAATTGATTGTATTTATTTAAAAAAATCGATTTTTACCGAATATTATTCCGATAATATTACAATAATAAAGTTGTTCCAAGAGGTAAGCTCGACGTCGAGCAAAATAAAATGCACGACTGGGTCGCACATACTTGCTCTTTGGTTCAAAGTTGCTGTAGACGTTAAAGCATTTTAATAAAGTTTATAAAAAGTAAATAATTATGTTAAAAGTTTTGAATTGAAAAAAAATGTCTTAAAAGAATAAAACAAGTTTTAATTTTTATTTTTTGGTTTCGTGTCAAAAAAATATATTCGAGGTTTAAATCAAATAAATAAAACTCTAAACCATGAAAAACATCTATGTATTTCCTATATTAAACTTTAACCGTCTAGAGGTCAAAACAAAAATTTAAAAAAAATAGAGGATTTTGTTCCAATTTTCAAAATTAGTTTTTCCACCTTTTAGCTTGAATCCTAGAAAATAACGAACGATCTAATATAGTATGCATATTTAAAACAGATGAATCATCGTTTAAATATTCATCGAACTTTTACAGCAAATTTTCATGAGCAAGAGTTTCCAAGTGCCACAATCAAAAAAAATGTTCTCTTTATTAATATGCACGAGCTGGACCGGAATGGAGTGTGTACTAGCCAGGACTTCATGTCACTTACCATTAATCTTTCTGTGAAATGATAGTGCTTGGTCAATAAAAAGCTCATCATGTTTTGGCTAAAAGGTCGAAAAACGAACAAAATGTTCAAAGTCGTGAATACAAAGCGTTTCGTCGTAGAATCCAGCTGAACCTTATAGTCCATCGCGCGTCCTTGTTCTTGTTTCGTGTTTCAATATGTTAAGGATGACGATAGCCAAGGTTTTTATTTTAGCTCATAGTCCTGTAATGTAAAGCAGTTAATACATACTAAAGGTATGAGTTTATGTTAGGTATAGTGCCATAACCTTGTGACACTTGAGCTTCAATGGTTGTTTGCATGCTGAATGTCGTGGCTATTTCAATGGACGTTGTATTATAAGGTGCGTCATAGTTCTGAAGGTTAAAAGGTTATGGACTTTATTTACAATTCTGAAGAAGATGTCATAATGATGAGAGGCATCTAAGAAAACCTGTATGCATGCAATGTTGCTGACATTGCTGTCACAAAGAAAAGTCAGTACAATATAAATGGCCTGAATGGAGGAAGGATATTGCATGGACTTTAAGAAAATATCCTCTTTGGCTAGAACTTTGCAAAGAACAAAAGTTATCTTAAGGTTGTTTGGGAAAGTTTTAATGGATTTTTCTTGTGTTCTCGGCCATCATATCCTTATACGTGCCCTATACCCAGAGACCAAGCGAAAAACGAAGGAGCAGAAGGGCGGCGCGAGAGTGGAGTCGTAAACTTTTGGGAAAATTTATGCTGTAATGGTTTTCTTTATTTAATTTTTTTTGTTTGTATGCTTCTCCTTCGGAATTTTATTCTTAATGTGAAACGAGTGTTATTTGTTCAGTTTTTTGTTTGGTTTGCAACCTTTTTATTTCTTATTTTTATAAGATTAGGAACTCCCATGGATTTAAATAAAATACTTGAACTTTTGATTCTATTTCAGGCAAATGGACAGGTGGATGGACAACCTAAAAAAGTTGCAACAGGTTAATATTTAATTTTTGTTTTCGGTATTGTTTGGGTAAGAATAAGAAAAATGTTAACTTTATAATGGTTTTGAAGGTGGTATAGGTCATAAATAATGCCTTATACTTATGAGTGTACTAAAGGCAAGTAATTTGTTGCTTTTTTCAAACAGAAAATTAGGTCAAGATATGACTAAATTAATTTACAAATAGAAAGATTTTCGTTGTTCGAGTTTTTTATCCTCATGAAACATGCTAAAAAACTTAAATTTATCATGATAATTAAAACCTACAAAATAAATTCTATAGCAATACCTTAAGAATTGAGAAGGTTGAATACACACACTTTGATACACTCTTACAACATAATTTAAAACTATTTTTTTAATGATTATAGAACTCATTAGATGCAACAATAGAAAACAATAGATGCGGGTCTATTCAGTAATTCAGTAGCCAAATGAACTTTGCTGAGCAAAGTTACTTGAGCGAAGCATACGGTATGTATTTAACATACATTACATACACATATGTACATATGTATTTTATCATTACTTTGCGTTGTTTTTGTTTTTAGTGTGGCATTATTATCTTGTACCTACAAGGAAAGGGCAGTCAATTTTATCATCCTTAAAGTAGCGTAGGAAGTTTTTGTCATCCATTTTTCTGCGTGCGTCCCTAGCACGCAGAAAAAAAAAAATCCGGGAGAGGGGGTGGTGTGGGGGATGGGTTTCTAACAAGATATTAAATATTAATAAGAAATTTTTTTTTATTTCTTCATGTATAGGTGTATAATAAAATTCATCTTCTTCGCTATATAATAAAAATCAACCGCCGCGCGTACAGTGGTGCTTTTGCGGAAATAAATGCTAAGAGTCAAATTTGGAATATGGATTTGTTTCATTTATTTTTTCACAGATGTATAACTCTTCTATGCGAAATATATGAGATACAGCGCTCTTATATTACCCTATCATTGAGTTTCCAAATCTATGTAATTGCTTGCATTACATTTTTTCATGTAGAGTAGCATTTTAATAACTTTTTGTAAATAAATAATATGCTATTGAGCTTTCAAAATGAAAAAAAATATTTTCGTCTTTTAGTTGGGTTGCTACAGGGTGACCTAGAATAAATATTTAAATGTTCTTTCCTTAGTTACAGTTTTAGCTACATTAAGCTACGTTTAGTGGCTACAATTTTTAGAAAGTTACAATATTCCAGTAATTATTTTCGAAAGAATTATATCCATCCTAATCCGATTTGGAATGCAGTGAACAAATTAGTTTCACTAAATCCCATTTAAAAAACACGGTTTTGAAAATATATATTTTTCATTAAAGTATAAAATAAAATTAATCCGTTGACGGATCTTTAAAATATATTCAATTTTAAGCTCAATCATTTTTGCTGCCTCAATTTAGTTTTCGAATTTTAAACTTATTTTTCTTGGAAATGTGTTGTAATGTTCTTAGTTAAAGCCGTTTTAGAAAAAAAAAAATATTTTTTATTAATACAATAAATACATTTTTCAAAGGACTTTTAGATATTATTTATCAACATCTAAAAAAATGAGACGTTTTCGAAAAAAAAGATATTACAAAAAAAAAAAAATTTGAATTAAAAAAAGCAGTTTTTGAAATTTTATTTCTAAAATTTATTTCGACAACTTAAAAGAATTTATGCAAAAAAATTTTAAAATTTAGTGATCTATTACAGAACAAAAAAAAAGTCCCAACTAACAATTTAACTTCCATAAGGTCAAGTTTTTGATTTTCTTGAAGTCATAACTGCTTAAGTGCTTGCATTGAGCTTATCAACCGAAATTAAATATTCAACAAGCTATGTGGCTTCTTTTAATTCGTTTATTCTAATACTCGTTTGATGAAGCACAGGAAGTCATAGCTAAGGAAAGACTTTCATTGAGAAGCTCTTTTTTAAAGATGTGAATGACCTGTTTTTAAAAGCTTAAACCACCGTGTTAAATAAAATTCAAAATAAAAGGTAATAGTAATTTATTTGTAACCAAATTTTGTGGCAATGTGTGTTAGCTCAGTACAAACATCTGTGCAAAATTTCATTTAATTCTGTTACATTGTTTAGATTTTACGGATTTTTTCCGCTCTCCCATACAAATGGATTGGATGATTTTGTTTGTTGTAAATCAGGGGTGGTGGTACTATCTTGTCTTCTTGCCACCACAATTTCCTTGTGTGGGGGGCATAAAAACATTCGATATGGCACATTTTTTTATTTCACAAACCCTTTTATGTCAACTGCGTTATTTTCAGATATTTGTTTTTCTGTTAGTTTTTAATAAATAAAAATACACGTGTTTTTTTTGTTTCGAAATTTTTTTACTAGGCAGGTAGATAATTGCGTCTCAAATGGTTTCTACAAAATTTATTTAATGTCCTTAAATTATTGTTTTGTTTGTTTTACCTTTAATAATTATTTTACAGCCATGAAGTACGGGTAGATTCTAATGTTTTTTCGTATTTTTTGATTTAACACTAACGACAAATTATCACAAATATTAGCGAATGAATTTCTCATGTTTCTTGTACACATAACAACTTCATCAAGTTCTCGTGTAGTTCACGTATTTCCGTTTCCTTTTAGTGGATTGCTACAGTGCCGTAACATTGACTTAAAATGGAATATTTTGTTTATTTCACGATTTTTAAGTATTTTTTTGGTTTGTCACACCGTCATACATAAATACATATAAAGTTACACTTATTGCCTACTTTACCAGACATTTAAATAATATTGTGATATAAATAGGTATAACATGTTTACTTTGTTCCTACTTTATATACTGCAAAGAAAGAAAAATAAAAACTTGTTGATCACTCAAAGGATTTCTTTAGTCTCGTTTCGGTTGTCAACAGAAAAATTATAAATGAGCCGAGAGCAAATTATGGAAGTGGATGTATAAGAAAATCTGGGTATGCACTTTTATAGGTATACGGGCTGGCGGGTTTATTTTCCAGCTTTGTATGGTTTTGGAGGGGTTAATTACAATTGCGATTATTCCAATTCATCAGAAAATGACAATTAACTAAAATTTTTATATTGGTAGATACTGAATAAAACTCAAGCGGTCTTTTCATTCAGGAGGTCGTTTTTTGGGTTTGTCTCGGATGAATTGGAACAATCGCATTATAGCGTACATATGTAAAACTGCATACACTGATTTCGTTATACCTCCTTAGTCTACTAAACTTTTGATTTAAAACGACCTGTACTTTCATTCAAAATTGGGAGTCCCTTAAAATTACCCCTTGGATAACTTTCCCATTCCCAACCTGTCGGCGATGACGCACGGAGGTGTTGGTATGTTCGTCTTGAAAACTTATCTGTTAGGTGTAGGTAAAGGTTTACAAAGATAGTCAAATACAGCCATTATTCCTCAGAAGATAATAAAGTTGATAATTAAAAATTCCATATGTTGGGACTAGGATCGTAAATTCAAATTCTTTACAAGTTTTTGCTCAAAAATTATCCCGGTAGAAATAGAAAAGAAAAAAAGAAACCAAAAATTTGGAATATCGAATTGATAAAAAAAAAAATGCATTTCAAACCATTAAGTCGTCAAGAAAACTTGAAAAAAGTAAATAGTCCAAGCCCAGCTGGCGGTGAAACTTTAAGAGGCTACCACTCATCATAGTAACTTTCTTTCATTATTTCGTCTCTTTGGTCTTCTTTCCGAGTGCATTAGGCAAACACCTAATGAATGCATTTATTAAATTCTCCGCTCCACCCTCGACAAAAGAAAAGAGCCGCCGGCTGCAGCAGCCCATTTGAGGAAAAAACTTTTCTCACGAAAATTTATTACCTACTTAAACAATTTTTCTTTAGCTGTAGTTTTCAACTCTTCTTATGTTTTTTTTCTTTCTTTAATTTTTTTTTGTATTTCATAGCCCAAACGTCTTAATTTCTTTCTTGACTTATGCAAAATAGCGGCAAACAAAACCTCTCAGAAAAACAAGAGAACAAGTGGGAGGAGAAAAAAACGGTCGTATTGCCATCTTCCGGTTTGAAATTTTTGTTTGTTTGCTGCTGCACAACGTTAAAAAAGTCAGCAAAACGATAAAGAATACGGAAGAACCTTCAGCCACCTGCCTCTGGCGGACACTTTACGTTTACGTCCAACTTCTGCCATGGGAGTCGCTAAGTATTTTTATTTATTTTTTCTCGTTACCCCTTTCTTTTTATTGTAGGGTGGGAAAACCCATTGCGTTGTCCTTGGGTCGCCTTTTGCTGTTGTCATTTGTTCCCACAAAAAAAGGAATAAGGGATCATTCATAGAGAGACAAGAGAGTATACGGAAAAAACTAAAAAAAAATGTCATTTAGCCAAGAAAATATGGAAAAGGATAGCTGGTGCAGTCTGAAGTACTATTCAGGTGTATTTAGGGTTACCATATATGTATGTATGTACATTATTTTATTGGTGAAGGGGCGATTTGAGTCATAATGTTCATCTTTTAAATAATACCCAGAGTAATATTAAATCAGTTTTTAAACAACTTGCGTGGGTAAGTGGTTACACGACACAATATTGTTCCACAATAATATTGCCAAAAAAAAATTGTGCGAATAAAGGTCGTCCATACACGACTCAATATTACTGCGCAATATTTCTTTGTCTCTTTGCTTATTCTGTATCTTATTCGGTCTAAAAAGACTTACGGCCAATTTCTTGACAAAGCTCTAAAATCAGTTTAAAACTATTATTTTTAGCTCTCAGTTTTTCGTAAGAAAAAAAAAAGAATAAAAATGAAACACTTTGAGGTTTAATTTTTCTTAAACCGAGTTTTAAGAGCTAGAACTTTGTCAAGAAATTAGCCGTTAGAAAACTAAATTATTTCTGTTGTTTAAGATATTATTTTTATTAAAGTTGCAGTTATAACAGGTTTTGCATGCTTGTCCGTTTTTGAATTTTGTTGCGAATATTAATTGATGATAACTGATGTCTCACTTTCTAATGATATGAACATCGAAAGAAATAAACTAGAATGATAGCGGCTGTGCTTGCGTAGTTAAACATATTAAAACGTTTGAATCTAGCTTAATTTGCTTATTAGACAATTTTTAAGTATGTACTAACATAGTTGTCAGTTAGGAGTAGGTATATATTTACTGATATTAAAAAATTTATTTTTCCGCAAACTGAATATAACTAGGTGATTGAAAAATTTTAAGCGGGGCCAAACCCCTGCCAGACGCTCCAAAAAATTCGTTATGTTTTTTCATCTTTTGGCCCGTCTGTAAAGGGGCTGGCTACGTTAAAATGTCTAAGACTTAAAGTTCCGCTATTACATATACAATTTTGGTGACCATTTATCTATTATTCTAAGAGCCGGGATCAAATTTCTTGCCTGAGTGGTAACCGATTAATATTAATTACCTTTTACCATGACCAGGACTATCTGTACCATTCATATGGATTGGTTATCTCTGCACCGGCTATTAGAATAATAGATGAATGGTCACCCAAATTGAATATGTAATAGCAGAACTTTAAATATTTAGCGTGCGCGTTTATTTAAATTTATCTTTAGCACACTTTAGTGTGCGAAATGCATTTAAGTTTCATTCAAGCTGAGGGGCAGCGAAAGGAGAAAACTTTTTCCAATTTCAAATTTTTTTTTGCCTTTTGCCATTCTTGTCCCACTTTGCGTTCTTTTAGATGATTGTCTTGGATTTTTTCTTTGCCTTTGGGTTTAATCCTTAGGAAATTAAAATTCAGTAGAAGATCACAGCGAGAGGACGATGGACCGTCTGTGTATAATTTAATCCTTGTTTTAGATTTCTGCTGGTGCATTAGATGCAAATGCAATCACCTTTAGGGATGCAGACCACGTGAATATAGATGGCATATACTTTGCAGGGGTGTTTTAACCTGCACTCTTTCTTGGATGTAATCATCATAATGGTAACTGTATGTGAATTTATTTTTATATGATATGAGATCTAAAGTCATGGTAGGTATACTTACATATAAGAGTAATAGAAGATTAAAAGTAATACTAGCATTGGTGCGATAATGGCCAAAGGGTTAAAGTACTTATGAACCCCCTTTTAAGATATGATCACAGCAGCGCCTCTACGGATATAATACGTCTGCCTTAATATGTTCTAAGCATCCCACAATATAGGTCACACAACACACATGTTTGCACTTTTTTCTTAAGTTTTTCAATGATGATAAGTATTGATTTTCTAACAAATGGAGGTCTGCAAAGAGGAATTCTCACTTCTCAATAATGTGGGCACAAAAGGTATGTTTTTTTTAATATCCTATAGTCTTTTGTTACATTATTTCAATTACCTAACTTCTGGCACAAACGGTGTGAAAGAGTTTATTGCAATTACCATTGTTAAAAATAGTAATAATGTTAAAAATATTTATAGACTTTAGCCATCACTATTCAAATGTTAGAAAATATAAATCAATAAAGAGTAGCAGTTGATTAACGAAACGTATCCCAACTTTACGCTCGACCAAAAATGACAGCATCAACAACTTTCTGTATGATACATAGAAGATATGTTTCCCGACAACTTTAAGACATTAATATTTTTCTTTGTAATCAAACAATAGCATTGGAGCATTCGAGGCCGGGGTTCGCACTTACTCGGAAATGCACTTGCCACACCTTACCTTGTGCTATTTTTCAGATATTATAATATGTTAAAATCTAGAAAGAACAAAAATTCATTTATAAATTTTCGAAAAAGTTATTTAAAAAAAAAAATTACAGTATCCAATATTCTTTATCACATAAACTTTAAGGGCATCGAGTGAATTATTAAGGAGAAAGGTACCTTCCATTAAAAAGAATTTTAAGTAAAAAAGGTTTTCATAAAAATATAGATCTTAAGCAAAACGACCATGATTTTTTCTATTTGAAATCGTGTTAGAGTCATTTCTGGACAAAAAACTAGGTACTTATCGTTTTTTTTGGTTAAAAGGAATTAATTCCAAGAACCCCTCTAGTCAGTCTCCAAAAAACGCCATACACCAAGATTAAATTAAATCGATCCATCCATTAAATAAAATGCACAACTGAATCGCACGGAGTTGCTCATGTAGTGCAAAGCTATTATTATATATTAACTTAGCTTGAAAATTTTAGCTTTTGGTTATCTGATGTGTGTAGGCATTGATAGATATTTATAAGAGAATAAGTAAAAATAAATATTTATTTTTAAACGGGAACTTTTTTTATTTTTTTTGAAAAATTATTTTTTTCGATATTGGTTCTGTGAACTTTTTTCAAAATTTAGTTTTTCGAGCCGTTTTCGAGAAAAATCCAATATCTCAAAAATGTTGAATGGGAGGTACACGTTCTAGATGAGATATTCAAAAACAAAATAAAAACAAAGTTTCCAAATTACATAAAAATCACCTCTACCAAATTTGACGGATTGTCTTCACGCGTTTGGGCAGCGGAAATGTGTACAGATGGACGCACGCCGCCGCCGCGCCGCACGGACGCACAGACGCACAAACCGCCGGACGGCATGACGAAAACCACTTTTTTAGTCTTCTCCGTCATCGTAAGGTTGGTTTTGATTAAAACCTCAAATTTTTTTTCACACAAAACCAATACTTGCCCTATAGAGGAAGTATAAAATGTCTATCAAACTATAGAGAACAGAGAAATTCTAAATTCACGAATAATCAATGATATTTAATGTTCACTGACGTAAACAATTTTTTTTTTGTTCTTTACAAAAATTCCTGGCCCTGAATCTAGCAATATCCGTTCACATGTAAATTACGTATATTCTGGTTAAAGTGTGTTTATTTTGATTATTTTTTCTAATTTTAAAACAACCGAAGTAAATGGCTGAATTTTTCTAATTATAATCTTTTTGTCAATAACTTTGGTCAGATAACTCATGTGAAAAAAAATACACAATACCTCTCTCTGAGTGTAAAGTATGACCCTTTTTTAAACGCGAGGGTTTGACTAAACTTAAAGGTCGCATAATGGCTTCTTTTACAATTATTTTCAAATAAATTAACTTAAACATTAATTTTTTTTGACTATAGTTCCTCAAGAATGACTTAAAGAATTTTAAATCTTGCTAGTCTTCATATTGCATGCAGTAGATTGTTAAATTTATTCAAGTCATTGAAAATCAGCTTGAGGTTAAACACAAACATTTTCTGAATGATTAAACAAATTAAAAAAAAAAAATGATATACAAAAAATCATATAAAACTTACAAGTAATTTGTGTACGATTAGGAAAACATAATTTTATTATAGGAGAATAACCAATGCAAAATTATGCATTGAGTAATGTATGCTTCTGAAGTCCTCGTAAGTATACCCATAGGAAACACTTTTACCTTCATGTTTTGCAATCGTGGGTTTTCAGTGCAACTTTTTTCAGTGCAGTGGAACACGTTTTGCATCTCTATTGTCTGTCCTTGGGCGAATTACGAACGATGGAAGGTGCTGAGACTCAGGAGGAGATAGTTATAAGAATATATGTATAAAGTTCAGTTTTTTTTCTATTAACAAGCACACATACAAACACAACGTAGCCAAAACAAGTCATAACAACGGAATAGCCTGGCCCGACCTACCCTACTTTGGCCTGGATTGTGAAAAGGATCGACGTGGATGCTTATGTGGCATCGTTGGGTTCAGCAAAGTGCTCTCTAATGCACACTCTCTCTCTATCTAACTAAAACAATTTCCATAAAATTTGCATGCAAGTGTATGTATCCTATACGAATTTAAAGAAGGAGACGAGATGCTAGTTTTACAGACCTACAGACCCCGCGCTGCCACAGGACCGCGGTTACACACACTATAAGCCCCGAGAATCATTTTGAATAGTAAAGTAACAAAGTGTTTTTCAGTATTTGACACACCGACTACGTCGTCATCGGAAAGAGAGCCACCGCCATCTTCTTTCCAACACTGCAGACCGCACGCCAGTTCTAAAAGACCTTGCCCACATTAGCATTGCACCGTAATCGCATCATTGTGTATTTCAGAAGAGTTTTCTTCTCCATTTTTTTCCTTTTTTTCAATTCGCCTCCATTCAGCACGAAAATAGCGAAATGTTACCGTTAATGTGGATATACATATCAACATTCATACATATGTTGGAGTCGGTTGGTATGTTTCGAGTAGTGGTTTGTGGGAACCTTGAAGAGTTTCCTTGTAGATAGTCCATAGATGTTGCATGGTCGGATTTGCGGCCAAGCAATGATGGTGTTTCGATGTGGTTATAGAGTGTTTTGCTTACCTGAGGATTTCTTTTCTACAGCTATAGTGTTGTGAATATGTTTTTCTTTTATGTTTTGAGTGCACGTTTAAAGTTCAGAGTTCATTAGAGTTTTGGTAAAAATGCTAAAAATATCCCTTGTGTGTGGTGGATGCCTATACCTATAGCGTATACTTTACTTATATTTTTATGTGTGTTGTTGAGACACAGTTTAACAATGATATGTTTTAAGTTCTTATGGCTATTTTACGGTTGTAAATGATTTCAAAATGTGGGAATTTTTTTTTTATTTTTTTTTTTATGAAAAGAAGTTTGGTATATCTGTTAAAATCAAACACCGAAAACGGCCATTGGTAAAAAAACGACCAAACCCCGAAGTGGCATTTCACCAACCACCAAACCCCGAAATCCAGGGTTTTGCAGTTTGATGCAACGACAAGCAGTACTAATTGTGGGTGGGACAGTGTCTTTTGGAACGTGCCCAGGTAACGTTTGCCGTGGAATCCAGTACAATGCAACAGCACAGTTTAGTATTGAACTAATTTATTGGAGTCTATAGATTCTAGGACATATTGTTTAGCCACAAATCGCGTTCAAAGATAATATTACGTTTTTGGAACAATAGGGCAAGTTTAGAATTCGTAAAAGAAATCGAACTCGAGGTAACATGTCATTACTATAATAGATATTGCGAAAAAAGTGGGTCTGTCTGTCTGTCTTCAAATTTGGTGATTTTTTGGTGATTCCCTAGAGAGGAAATTGAATTTTTTTTTTGATCAAAACTAAGGATACTTGCCCCATTACCATTAAGGAAGGTTATATTTTTCAAAAACGGCTCTAACCATTTTGATTAAAATTTGTATGTCTGCTTTTGTTAGCAGGGTCATACTTTTGAAATGAATGAAATGTTTGTACCAATTCTAAACGGTACCTCCCATAGAACCCTTTTTTTCATTTGTGACTTTCACTTAAACTACTTAACCAAATTTGATGATGCTCTTTAAGAGCCCTTTACTTCAATGTGGGAACTATTTTTAGAAACTATTCAGCATCTAATATTCTCACCGAACCAAACAATAATTAAAAAGCAAATTACCACAGTTTACTATAGCTTTGTATAGCAAACTGGCTTGCGCAGCTGTGTTTATATATAGAAAGATGCGCAGAACGATTTCTACCAACAAAAATCGTTCTGCGCATGCTGTTGCCAGTGAAATGTATGTATAATGTAACGAACTCTACATATCTTCCAACTAACAAAACAAAAATCGATAGTTTCCAAAACAATAAATAATATTTTCGAATGCGAATATGTCAATTTTTGACATAAGAACATGCTCATAAAACTGCAAACGAATTTTCTCAAAATATAGGGAAAGGCCTCTTAGAGAAAGGCCTCATCTATAAAATTATTTGATATGAAAATTTTTGGATTTTTGAAAAATCTTTCAAATTTTTTTTTTAAATTTTAATTCTAGATTTTTTTTAAACAAAGTTTAAGAATTTTTCTATATAAAAAATTATATTTTTTAAAAACGGCTCAAACGATTTTCAAATTTTTTTTCTAAAAATTAATATTTTTTAATCAAATGACATATTTAGTTTGGAGCTCAAAATAACTTAAGAAGTTGTTCAAGTCATTTTCGTAATAAATTTAGTTTTTTTGTATTTCTTATAGAATTATTTATTGTTAAAAACTTGATACCTATAAGAAGCTTTCACGACCACAGCAACTTTGACCCTTAGAGCAAGTACGTGCGACCCAGGCGTGCATTTTATTTTTGTTTTTGTTTGAAAGGTTTTTCGATTGAAGGGTTATCACTTACTGTGATGTGACATTATTTAAAAAAGTTTTTCAGTAAAAATGTGTCTGTTGCACTGAAACATAAACCATACATAAAAAGGGTCATTACCTTGTTTAGAGACATCATACCATCTTGATTTTGGTCTCAGAAAAAAAGATGATGGTCAGTTTTGTGAACTAAGACATAAATAGTTTTTAGTTACCTACATAAAACTTTTGAAAAAAATCAGAATACATAAAAAGATCAATTTTTTTTTTCAAAACTAATATAATTATTTTTGGATTGTATTGAGTATTAAAAAACAAAAAGTGCTTTATGACACAATTTTTCGAAAAAAAACATCAAAATAAATAAGAAAATTTTGATTTTATTTTTAAAAAAATTGAGTTTGAATTTATTTTTTTCAAGAACTCTTGGTGAAAGCTACTTTATTTGACAACAAAACTAAAGAATGGATATCTGGCTAGAGAATTTTAATTTTCCCAACGGGGGGAAATAGACTTCCACTCCTGTTTTTTTTTTATTTCAGGTTTTTACAAAAGCTACACGCTCTAGTGTGACAACATCACACCTAATGAAAATTACCCTGTATGCATATATATTGCATATTGATTGTAAAATAATTCTGATTTTAAATAATATAAAAAAGAAAAATATCATCAAAATCAGAGCTGTTTCTGGGGACTTCCGAAGAATGCCTATTTTATGTATTCATTGACTTAACTATTGCGACAAACAAGTCAGAAACAAACGAATCGCTATCAAAATTGCAACACTTGAAAGCAGTATAGATAAGAGATACAATTTTTATGCTCTAATAATAAATTAAGGACATGTGCCTTCTTTTCTCTTTAAAGAAAGAAAACACATTCTTATCAAAGTAAAAAAAATCTGCAAGTTTCTTGGGATAGCCAAAGCTATCAGCAATTATTAGCAAACAAACATTGTACTTTAGCACGAAACTATGATCATTTAATGCTTAGAAAATCACGAATTCATTTTTGTTGTTCTGACCTCAGTTAAATTTAATTTTATTTGCCTTTTACTGTGACAGAGTCAATTGGGTAGCGCACAACTCACTTAAATGGCCTACACAGCGCAATTGCCCAAACTGTAACTGGTCTTCACTACCGTTTGTTGTAGGTTTATGTAAGTGTATATCCATACAATTAGCCTTAACTCCCAATTCACGAATTCCTTCAAATTTTCTGTTGACTCAACAAAGCCCTAGCTGAAAGTGGTGACACATTTCAGGGCACGGCCGGCAGCAGCAGCATCCCAAAAACCGAAATCTATGTGCCTAAGCGAATTTAAGATCCAAATCACGTAGTTGTAGGTCTTTGCTGTCCTCATTATCCTAGAGAACTCATCTAAAAATATATGCGTGCGTGTACACGAGGCCGCAAATCTACCCAACACCAATCCCCATACCAACAAAGGACAGGAAAATCAGGAATGTCGCAAGGTTTTCTTATTCAAAGTCTTCATGATACGTACCTCGTGCTCGTAGTCATCGCTGTCGTCTTCGTCTTCGTTTTGGTTGGTCGTGTTTTTCTGAAATGTGTTCATTACTCCCTCGACATCATCTTTTTGGCATTATAATTTCATGAAACTTGGTTGGCATGGCAGTAGAACTTTTAATATCTAATTTTAGTGATCCCAGTGGATTCGTAAAATTGTTCATCATCATCTGGGTTTTTTTTCAAGCCTATTCCATTAGGGGTTTTCCGGGCTAAGGATGGATAAGGATGGGTAATTCTGGCTTCTGGGGGTGACAAAACGAAGACGCATTCGGCAAGAAGAATCAAAATAGCATACATACATATATCTAGATTCTGAAAAACATACAACTGACTGGAACAGTGGTTAGTTGCCTCAATTAGGGAAAACTTTTGAATAAACTTTTAGCTTAAGTAGGTAAATAATAAGTTACTTGTTAAGTTATGTGTTGGATCAGATCCTAGTTCGATGGAAGGTATCCTTGTTTTTGTTTCTATATTTTATTTTACTTTAGCATTTTGGGGGCATATTTTGGTTTGGATAATAATTTATTGCAATAAAACTTTAGCAATATAAGCGTGCGAAATGTAAATACCATATTATTCTGTATTTGCTTAGAAACTTGACTTGCATTTTAAAAGTTCTTAATAATTTTAGTCAAATATTATGACACGGGTAAATATGATATTTAGTAACAACGTCAGTTACATATACCTACAAGATTATATTATTATGATAGTCCAAACGTAATTAGTTAATTCTTTTATAAGGACAGTTACATATGGCAATAAAATTCTGGCGAAGGCACCTCAAGAAAATACTATTAATGAGTGTCGAGTGGTTGGTTGATAAATTCATTCGCTTCTGAAAAGTTGCAGACAATTTCTTCAAAGGGTCTATTTCATTCAAATTGTGAGGGTTCATTATATATATGTAAAAAATTCATTTACTGAAACTAATAACCAATTGAAAACAAGGAATTTGGTATATTTTTTCCCCAATCTCTGATAATTTTGCGATTTTTGCACCAAATAATGTTTGAACAGTTCCTTTTTTTTTAGTTACGTACAGATTGAGGACAACTGTGCAATATGGGTTATGTTACACGCGTGTTTAAATTATGCTCAACGGTGAAGAATCAAGTTCAAACAAAATTATCCTGTGCGTGCAATTGATAGAATAGGTACATATTGGACTAAGAGCCGACAGCATATTTTGGGTGTGAGTACATAAAAAGACTGGTATTTTTAGAATGGTCTTTTGATTGTATGTATGAGATATAGAGTTCTTGCAATTCGTGTCTGGGGCGTTGGAAGGTAAAGTGCAATAAAATTTCAGTTTTTTTTAATAATAATGATACCTACAGAAATTTTTGTGGCTAAGATAGAACTTCCTTGTATGTTACCAAAAGTTTATTTTAATCCTGTTTACTTATTTCCATTTGCCCATAAGATGCAGTAAAAATTGAAACTTTTTGTGCATGTTTCGGGCAGATGGTCCTCGATATCTCATACATGCAATTGACCTTACCAAAAATATCAATCATTTTATGCTATCACTCACACTCAAAATCTGCTATGGGCTCTTGGTCTGTAATATAGAATTTTGTGTTTTTCCAATCCATACACTTTTTTCCTTAAAGTACACAGACGTTTGAAAAACAAATTTAATGACAGGAAATATGACAGACATTAATGATTTGTGTATCAGTTTTGTACAGAATTCACAAATCGAAATTGCATTCAAAAACACACCATCTAATGGGGTACAAAAATATGACTATTTGTGTATGCCAAATCATTTGTGAAACATTCACAAATTTCGATTCAATACACAAATGGTTTTGAAATTTTAGTCGAATATTCAATATGTTACAGTTTGCATGAGTAATTTATTTATCGACTCAATTTTTTGGTGTGAGTGATAAAATTACTGGTACTTTAAGATTTATCCTTACTTTTTATAATCTATAGCGAGTGTCGTTCATACTGTAGCTGGGGCTTGAGTTGTGCTTCATTAAAAATGAGTGTTTTGGGAAAGTCAAAAACATCATCGTTTTAAATAAAAGAAGTAAGCGCCTTAGATGTGAATATGGAGTTGCAAGACCTTTTGCAAGGGGCCTTTTGCATGCAGATGCACTCAAAGAAGATTAAAAAAAACTATTTTTCAATTAATTGTAATAGCACAAAAAAAGCATTTAACTAAACATAGAACAAAAATTCAACTTTCTTAAATTGCGATTGCAAGATAATCCTTCTTTTTAATGATAGCCAAGTCTCTCCTCATACAAAAACGCTGGTGCAAGAAGTTTAACCCGGGGCATTCTGCCTGCAAGACGCACTAAAAAAAATGCAAAAAATCGATTTTGGAAATATTTCTAACAGCAAAATAATGTTTGATTCCAAAGATAGAGCAGAGCATCTTTATTACAAGACTAATGTTACTCTATTCCATTTCTGGCATTTTGCCAGGGCCTGACATGGGTGCTCAGTATAAAGAAAACATTATTTATAAATTCGTAGTGATATCAGACAAGTACGAGTATCAATAAATGTATAAGAAAATATGTACACTTCGGCCTATACGTACTATTTTGTATAAACATTTTATTTTATATGTTACAAAATATTACTTTCTCCATGATAGAATTTCCAACCAGACGTCGGCCGTTTTATAGTTTATGTGTTAATGTTCTAGCTTGATGAGAACGTATAGAAAAATTTATTTATTTGTTCAATTATTTAATTTTATTAAATAAATGTCAATACACAATCGAAAAGACACAATCTGACACAATCTGACTGTAACAAAAAATTGATTTGTCTATCCCATACAGGGATACAGGCCAAGTTTTTGTTGGAAAATAAACAAAATCATTTGAACCACAAAAGTTTGTTACAAACAGAAATGGTTTTTGTTTGGGAATTTGCTAAGAATTGAAGTATGCTTAACACAAATGAAATGTGTGTTTATTTACAAATCGTCTGATCTTAGCTTTAGTATTTTTACAGCTTAATATTTTCCATATTCAGGCCAGACCGTGTTCTTTGAACTTACCTAGTACTATAAAGTGACTTTATCTGTACAAAGTCTCAAGCTTAGATCACACGACTGCTGTATACACAAAAATTTGTGTATTTTTGCAATAAAAATACACAATATCATCTGAATCATTATTCGGATGACACCAAAGTATTTACAAATCTTATTTATATTATCATTTTACATCATCCAAATTGTGGTTCAGATGGTTTTGTATTTTTGAAATAAATAGTCAAAAATACACAAATTTTTACACACATTTTGGTATTTACACAAATCGTGTGATATTAACTTTAGCCTTCCAAAAGATGGTTAGTTTTGACAATTTTTTTGCATTTGGAAAAATCGATTGGCAACTCCGGTCATTCGGCAATCCTGCCAGCCGTAAGTTTTTTTATAACTAGTACCATTATAACTAGTAGATTAGTCAAAGTGGCTGCTGGCCTTAAAACAAAAAAGTAACATAGCATGGAAAGATAACAACAAAACTCGAATCAATTTTCTTTTTGAGGTCTATATTTTGATTCTTAACATATCGATCGAAGGTAAATTGTGGACAACATTGCAGGTACATATGTTTGGAGATTTGTTTTATTTATATGTTTAATTTGTATGAAAATTAATTAAGATTAAGATTAGATTGTGAAATACTTGATAAAAATAATTTCCAAATAATTACTATTTACTACTTTATAATTCATAGTTGATAAACACATTTGTTTTCTGAACATTCTTCTTTTCCATACGTAAATAAATTGCTGTTTAAATAATTAAAGTCATTTAAGTCAGTTAGTCATTTGATTTATAAAGTTTTGTAATTGGTAATCAATTTCTGCTTCATGTTCAAAAAGGTATACTAAATTTTACCAACAATTATGAGAAAAATGCATCACATTTAAGTAGTGCTTGTTGCATACATACTTCTATGTTCTCGATCCCTATATACTTGCTGCATCAAGTGCATTAACAATGTCGTTGTTCTGGCAAAATTTAGCAAGCAACAAGCCAATAAATTTCGAAAATTGATCAGGATAAAGATGTGTAATTCTTTAAATGATTACTTCTAATGGAAGAACTTCAGTCTCATGCTCTCAATTTTCTTGGTATCAGCTCCTTGCTGCAATCAATGAACTACCATGGGTATTGTTTGCCACCCCTTCCGGGAACTATCTAAAATGACTTTCACTTTAAGGATGAACATCTCGGAGCCACTATAGGATTTTTTTCATTTTTTCTCTGTGTTAAGCTTGTGGCGTGGGTATGAACATATATATTACACATATCTGCAAAGAGAGAAAATGAAGAATCGTCAGATAGAAAAAGACTTAAGGATGAAAAAATGAGATGTTTGGAGGAAAACGTACGACTTGACTTCACAATTGGAAATCCACACTAGTGTGAACACAGAAAAAGTTTTCAAACTGTGGATGAAGTTCGAAAGCCCTTTATAGAAAAAAGATTGAGACGAAAGAATAAATTGAAGCAAGTGAACAAGCATGAGTGGTTGTAGAATCGACGAAAAAGGAGCCAACTGCAATCAGATTTCAAATGTAAGGAATTGAGCCCCATCTCCAAGTGCAATTGCCACAAGAAAAGCAAGGGTGCAGCTAGAATTTATGAGAATAGAAAATGGTAAATTCAATTTACTTGATAGGATAAATTTTTCTAACAAAAAAACTATTTACTTAGGTATTTTTTTTTCCAGCTAGTTTCTGGTGAAATTATTCGTTCACCTTGTTCCATACTTTATTTTCAAGTAAGGTTATTTTGTGTTGCAAAAAAAGGTGGAAATAAATTATTTACAAATTTGTTGATGTGTTCTTTATTCAATAAAAAATGTTCAATTTTCCTGATTATTTAACGAAAAGTGTCTTGTGATTCAAGTTGCTGTAAATGTAACATTAAAGTAATTCTAGAAATTACTATAAGTAACGTTTTGAGTTTCAAACGAAGTATGATGGTATTTGATTTCATCTATATCTAAATATGAATTTTTGAAAATAGCACAAGAGAGATAGGCTTCTTCGTGGAACAGAAAGGCTGATTTTGTTCATTATTAAAGTGGAGTATCAAAAAAGCATAAGTTATGATTTTCGGAACGCCATCCCCACCGCGAAATTCGCCATTTAAACTTCTAAGTCTCTTTTCATTGGTTTTGTGGGCCCATTGTTAGAGTATTGCAGTGTTATTCTGTCCCCATGTTGAAATAATGCTTCGAATCGTATTAAAGAATTCAGTAAAGGTACACGAGATTTTCTCTTCGACAGCTTAATTGGACCTCGCCCTTGCCCAACTCTCGATGCTTATAATTTAAGAGCTATCAACATTTTGAAACCTTCATTTTCTAATGGGTGGTTTTTGGATATATTTTACCCCTCGTCCCCTGGATTTACATGCGGGCGGTCTGGCACCTAACTGTTGGGGCAGTATCCCGTGAGAATGACGTAAATATCGGTTATGAAGTGATTTTTTACTTGCGATATAGGTACTACATATAGGGCAAGTTTAGGATTCGTAAAAAAATCGAACTCGAGATAACAATCAGACATGACATTACGATGATAGAGAAAGCGAAAAAAGTGGGTCTCGCAATTCTCTCTATCTGTCTGTCAGTCTGTCAGTCTGTCTGTATCTATCTTGAGCTAGAGCCTAAAAAACTTAAGCGATTATATTCAAACTTGGTAGTTAAGGGTTTTTGGTGATTCGCTAGAGGGAAAATTGAAATTTTTTTCTTAGGACCAAAATTAACGGTTCCTGCCATACGTCCAATATGGAAAAACTTGATTTTCTCAAAAACGGCTCTAACGATTTTGATAATGATTATGTGTAATACAACAGGCAAGGTCGTACTTTTGAAATGAAAAAAATATTTTTTCAATGGTTAAAAACTATACCTCCCATAGAGCCGTTTTTCTCTTTTCTGATTTTCTCGTAAGCGATGACAATTTTTACACATAAGATTCTCAACAATTTTCAAGTTATTTTATATCAAAATTTAAAAAAAATTTTTTTGGATTTTTAAAAAAAGTTTCAATTTTTTTTTCAAAAATCAATTTTGCGAAAACGTGTGAATGATTTTTTTTTAAATTTTGGTTTTAGATGTCCATTAATATTTTCTGAAAATTGGCATTCAAACTTTTTTTTTAAACAAAGTTTTTGTACATAAAAAATTATTTTTTTTTAAAAACGGCTCTAACTATTTTCAAATTTTTTTTTTCTAAAAATAAATTTTTTTTAACAAAATCAAATGGCATACCTAGTTTTGAGATCAAAAAAATTTATTTTTTTATTTATTAATTTCTAAGACTGAGCTTAGATCTGATAGCGTGGGTTCGATTCCCATGGTGTGCATAGAAAGTTTTTCATAATAAAATTGGATTAAAGCTCAGCACCACAAAAAGGAGACTGATGAGTGCATAAGTGGCAAAGCACGAAATAGCTATATCTCCAGCCAAACAAGAGTGGTAGCGCCTTTAAGTTGTTGTTGTTGTTCAAAAATTCAATGAAATTGACGGAATAAAGAATGGTCAAGTCTAATAAGCTGACATTCTAGTACGAATAGTACAATATTAACAATAATAATAACAAATATTGTTTTTCAGTTGTTAAGAAACCTTCGAAGAAAACACAATACAAATTCAATAAATCAATAGCAAATGGGATTTTTTTTTTCAATTGTGTTTTATAACATTTCAGAAGCCTGAAATTTCTGGTGGGATATAGCAAGCCCAAGACGCTTTTTGTGAGACACCACCATGAAAAAAATCATTGACTTGATTTTTTATATTATAGTTTATAACCAATAACACACTTGTTTAGAGCCATAACGGGCCATAAGTGTTATTATACTTTTCGTATAGATTTTAGCTTGAAGAATTAGAAAATCGTTTCGAAAGAAATATTTATTGATAAGTTTTCGAAGCTAGCATCTTTCCACTGAACCGCTGACTCAATAAATTTTGAATAGCGTTGTATAAACATGAATACATTAAATTTAGAATTATTCAATTTTCGGCTGATCCTGACTGGAAAACACCTTAATATTGGCACCTATTATACTAATGGGCTTAACCTACACCTGTATCAAAAATGAATCGAATTGGTGAACCAAAGATCGTTTCCTTCTCTTTAAAGTATAATGAAATGAGTATTGGTATAATAAAAAGAAACAATTTGTGATCGCTTAATGTGTGATGTCACAATAATCAAGCATGACTGCATGAACAATAAGGTCGGTCACGCTTGTATGGGTAAAATTAAAAGTTGTTTCATCATTTTGTAATAGTGATATTATGTTGTCTTAGGTCAAGACGAATAAAAATAAACCAAGAAAAATAAAATTAAGTGACATCTTTACCCCTCGCAAGAGCTTCAAAGTTTGAAAGATTTGTGAAAAAACAGTATTTGGTTAGGTTCAAATATTTTACTGTGAATGACATTATAAAGGTAAAACAAATTACAAAATAGTACATAAAATTCAAATTAAATAATAACTAAAAAATAAATGTTCATTATTGAATTAAACCAAACTCCTTATGTCTGAGGTACAAAATCGAATTTACTCTCAAATTTGGGCATACGTTTTTGGGATGCCAGGTATATCTATAGACTGTTTTTTCACCCACTTTTTTTTAATTTTTTTTAGCAACTATCTTAAAATTAAAAAAAATGGGTTTCCGAAATATCGCTCTTGTTGTACTGAAAATACCAAACTTATCATACAAATGAACATAAGTTTACTGAAAAAAGAGACAAATACTTCTTGGTTATAGTGTCACTAGATCCAGCAATTGCATAGCTTAAATAACTATACAAACAAAATCTGTGGAACTATTTGTTTCCAACATTATGCTCTATACACAACGAATCCAAGAAAAAGGTCCTCTTTTTAAAAATGGTGCCCTATCTTCACCTGAAAACTTGTGTGATGCTTCAGAAATTAATAACAGGATTGTTATAAACATTAACAACAAAAACATGCCTTGAGAAACTGTAATATAGATTTGTGTCATAACTTAAGTGCACTGAATTATTATAGAAGACAGTTGCTTAAAACCCAGAGTTTGAAAAAAAACGTTAGTTCCTAAAAGCTAAATTTTGGAATGTGTTGGGTCTACAAAGACGATTTTGTTCTTCATTATTAGAGAATTCAATAAATTTGTAATCGTACCCACAAAAATATGATACAAGTCATTTTCCAAGACCTTTTTTTGTACGGTTTTATTAACATAAAACATAGTTGCGCGGGCTGTTAAACTAAAAATAAATTATTAAAATCTTACTACCTTCTTATTGACCTAACAAGACAACACAATTTCACTATTACAACTGGATTTGACCAAGAAAATAAAATCGACCCACCCTAATGAACAAACTGAATTCCAGTAAATTCTTGATTAGATTGAACTGATTAAGCAAAATTGGCTGATTAATGAAATCTTAAATTAACTGCTCAAATCATAGATTTTTTGTGAACAAACGCATTCTGTGATTTATCAACTGGAATAATCTTTGATTAAAGATGATCGAGTATCAACAACATATTTTAGTCAAAATTGTTGAACCTAAAATAAAAAATACATCATCTATTGTTTTTTTTTTTTTCATTTAGGTATACAAAAAATATAGGAAAAATTGACTTAAAAACATATTTGAAAGGCTTAACCATGATGATCTCGGTTTGAAAAACTAGACTTAAGAAAATTTGGGAAAAGTGTTTATTGTTTTCTTTAATTAAGTATAAGTACCTACAAATAAAATTATTCAATGGAATGCTATACACAACAAATTTGTATGCGCGCTAATAACCCAAAATTGTTTTCATTCTTGAGAACCATAGGAAAAACACTTGAAGTGGAATGTGGAAGAGGAAACGAGCATTATGGGTGGTTAGCTCAATAATTCGTTCAAAATAATTTATTTCTTATCATAGAAAATATCTGAAAGATACCTTCCTGCTTATATAATATATGTATACTTTCATTATTAATTCATTTTCTTTCCTGAGATGCCCTGATGCCCACTCTAATCCCCGCAACGACTCTCGTCATTCACTTCCTTCAGTAATGTCTTGGCATTCTCTATTCTATTGCTGTAAACGGCCATCAGCACACACACCCTTCTCTCGACAGCACCCTTGGTTTGATGGAGCTTATAATGCGAATTTTTCTCTTCCATGGCATTTCGCTTGGAATGCAGAATGAGCAAAAACGAAATTATTTTACCAATTTCAACATCTTTCACGTTTTACTGAAGTTTCGTTCCGACACCGACACACCGGCACAGCCGGCAGTCCACTCTACTCCTCCCCTTTACACGCCCTCAAATATACGACGAGTTTCTTCAAAATTCGTCTTGTGCCTTTCTTTGTACTTTCAATGACCAAAAGGTGAAAATATTTTGAGAATTGAAATTGAAGTGCTTAATCGACTAGTGATGGTGTTTTATAATACCTACGAGATATGTGCGGGTGTATAGATATAGCAGATACATCTTACAGATAGCCTCCCTACCGAAGGAACGGGGAATAGACTTTCAAGTTCCGGATTGGTTTCAGGAAAGATATGGTTTGCTCTGACTGGATGACTTCTTCGGGCGCATTAAATTTATTATTTAAGATACCCATATCAATGATGGGTATATGTATTTGTATATGTATACCTCTACCAATTGTTGGTATAAGCTATTTTCTGTCTTGGAAGGATTCTGTAATGCGGTATCCGCTTGTCGAGTTGAGAACGACATAAATCAAAAATTTAAGACTTGGGGCTGTGGTGTTTATTATATGGAATGAATGAAACTATTTTTTTTTTATAGAATCAACTACGGTTGAGAGCATCCTTTGCTTTTTTCTTTGCAGCGCATATAGCAAAGAAAGAATTAATGTTAAATAAGGGTCAATTATTACGTAAGGTTGTTGCTTTAGAAGGCAAAAAATAAAAGTGAATTAATGGCAAATTTTACTTCACCTTAATTAATCACTTTACTTCCAAGTCCAAGTTGATTTTAAATGTTTTTAACTAATTACTACCTGGTAATACTTGACGTACCGAGAGCGTTTCAGTGGAAATCTCAAAGGCAATTTCATCGATTTTTAAATTAAAAAAAAAAAAACAAAACAACAGTGTTTTGTTTCTTCATACTGGATTCTTTTCATCTTAAAGCTAAACTTTTACAAATTTTAATAAATGGCTGATGGCTAATGCTTTGATATTTGATTTGTTATAAGTTATTTATAACAGATAACACTTGGTTTGATAAATTTAATATAAGATTGATCCAGTACACCGGGGGAAAAAAAGCAAGGTACAATTGAATGCGTCCATGTTTATCGTAAATTTGTATATCTTTAACTTACCTCAATAGTATTAAATTTCAAACAGTTTCAACACATAGGTAAAAGTCATTTTTAATACTGCTGCAGTACGATGGGCATGGGTAAGGCATTTAAATTGTAACTCAAACATCGGTGGTCCGAATCCGGTATTTGTAATTTTGTTTAGTATGTCATTTAAAGACAGCACTCCCATTGAACCAGAAGTTTTGTATTGATTGTCATCTGAAACCCAGCACATCAGAGGTGGTACTTCTAATGGCAAGTTGGCAATGATTCTTCTGCTCGCCTTTATTTTGGTGGTGGGTTTAACATTAAGGGAGACGCGATCAGCAAAAGTTATGACTGTCCCTTGCGATATAAGTTTGCCGACTGGGGCGACTCTAGTTACTACCAGGCTCAGGTAGTGATCTGAGTCTATGTTGGCCTCTCGGAACGTTCGGTCATGATCATAATTTGGTTAAAGTTACTTGATCTGAAAACCGCCGCCAAATTTCCTTGTGAAAATTGAGGTGTGGGAATCGAGTGATAATTATGGTGATATTTCACCGACTGCAATGTAGATCAGTCTCGTTCCATTTTTGGAAGTTTTGTCGTGCAGGCTGTGTCCTCCGAACGTCGATCTGGGGTATAAAGTCGCCAAGAGCAATGTTGAGGTCATATTTAAATTTTTCTCTGATGCGGATTGTGGCAAAGCACTCACTTACATATTTAAAGTACATACTTCTTGTCTAAGTCTGCTACTTACCACAAATTCACATTCGAACAGCCACTGCCTCTGTCCCATGAACCACTTTCCGTAGTAGATATCGCACGATTTCATTTTTCGTATGCCCTCTCCACCCTATCGCATTTCATAGATGGCCAAAAGTTGTTCGGCTGCACGTTTGTAATATGCCCGGAAATTCATTGTACAGATCCTAAATTCAATGTCCAAGTAACGTTTGCCAGGGTCGTCAACATTTGGATCATCCATATCCTAGGCCTTAAGTTTAAGACCTGAACTTAAGTTAAGACCTGAAGAGCCAGGCCTTTCAATGACTCCAAGGACGGGAGGCCGGATTTACCACTTCTTATAAGCCTATACTTTGATTACGTCGGATTAGGCCATAATTTAGGTGTTCACTAAGTAGTTCATACTGACTGGAACAAGTTACGCTATCGTTGATTTAATCAAGAGAATTCTTCCGCTACCATCTAACTATAATCTGTTGTGAGAGTGCCTTGGTGTAAAAAACTCCTTCGTTGAGGGAAGCGAAATCCTCTCCACTTCGACCTGTCGACCATGGGTAGCATAGCTCTAAGTTTCATTGTAGTAGTCACCGTAAGCCCCTTTGCCTCGTCAACGTTTACTCCCATGGAGGGGGAGGCGAAAGTTACTACACCTGTGTTATTGACCATTTTTTGCAGATGTAAACACTCTACCTTACATAATCACAGAATTAGAGTAGACGTAATGCATTGCCTAGGAAGGAACGTTCCTTATTCTTTCTGCAAAGAGAAGAGGACAGTGGGGAAAAATAAAAGTGTCTTAACTTTAGATGTAGCTAAGGGAATTCTAAATGGACAGGAGTGAAACATGTTGAGCAGATAGGTTAAAACAGTTGAACCGATTTTAATGATCTCTGATTAGTTGGATTCGTCTTCTTTAGGAATAACAGAATAACTTTTAAAAACTTCGGAAAATCCGAATGCCATGCATTGAAAAAAAAATTACTTCCCTATACAATACCATATCTGACACAATACCATCATAGACAAGTGGGTGGCAATGGAACAGTGCATAAGTTGTAGATTGCTAACTCAGAGCTATGGGGTTCGAGCCCCACCCTGGGCAGCAGTTTTTTTCTTTATCCCCCAGCTTTGACTGGACGCCATCCACCCATGGGATTTTATGAGATGATAACTACCTTAATCTCAAATCTACTGTACCAGCAAAAAATCTTTCCTAACTTTTTATTCTTTCTAACTAGTGCCGTGTAAGTCGCATTTAAAATGACCCAAAGTCTTCCATGCATATAGTTTAATTATTATTATTATTATAAAACAAAACACGGAATGTTGCGTTGGAAAATGCCAGCAGATGGCATATTTGGCATTATTATACTTTGAGAGCTATTTTATTTCATTTGAATTCGATTTAAATGAATACGTGCTCAAGATCGAGAAATACTGCATGGAAGTTCATGAAAAAAGAGATTACTGCCAAGAGAAAAGTGTAAAATACTACGGAAAAAACAAACACGGGCACAGAGAAAAGCGTACAGTCGCGGAAGAGAATATGGAAATTCGCGGAAAGGTATGAGACATACCGTAGTAAACATCGCGGAATACTTCGTAAAACGTCATAGAAAAATATGCGAATACCGAAGACTAGGACGGTAAAAATCGGGGAGTACCGTAGATAAAAGCGCGGAATACTGGTGAATGAACTTTTAACCCCTAAACTTTTTCACGAACTCACTTTTTTCTTTCTCAGGTATTCCACGCTTAAAAAAAAATTAAACGTTTTTCCTCGGTTTTCCACATTGTTCCATGTTTCTCACATGAACATGGACAACTGTAGTATTTAGCCTGCTAATGCGTCAGAAAACCTTCAAACTAATTTGTCTATGGTCCAAGTGAAAAAGCAAAAACGTTGTGTATCCAAGAAAACTTGCGGGTCAGTGGCTTGCCAATTTTATAAATGATCGTGTAATAAGACATTAAATGTAATTACAAAATAAAATTCAATGTGCAGGGCAGGACAACGTCTGCTGGGTCACCTAGTTTGTAATAAATGGAAAAGATTAGTAGTTCGATTACATATATTTGTACTTATTGGGCCATCGCACGCTGGAATAATTGAACCGGGGTAAAACGAAACTTGTCAGTGAAGGAAATGGAATGAATGAACATTTTGCTCTCTTCATTCCATTTCATTCTATCACAAGCTTCGGTGGCCCATTTAGATAAAACACTTTTTTCTGGCTGACGACAAAAGCCAATTACAAAAGCGATAAACAATTTATCTGCTAAATAAAATCACATCATCTTCTTTGTATTTAATAATCCGAAATTCCACTTCTATATATTTACTGCAAATCAAATTCGAATTCTTTTCAATTTCAATTAAAATTTCTCTTCAAAAGCAGGTATGTATAAATGTGTCAGAAATTATTTGTTTGAACTTTAATTGAAGGTCACAAAGGTTAACACACCCCATTTTGAAGTTGAATTTGTCTATTAAATGTCTACTCGTTATTTTGACTTGCTATTTGGCTTTATAGGTGTTCCTATATGACAAAACCACGACATTCCCTTCCCATTAAATTATATCTTTCACCCGATAGGACACATATCACCCACATGGAAGATGAGAATGATTTGTTTTCTCTCAACTGACTGGAACAGCAAAATAATGACAAAAGACTACTCGGAAGACAAGCTCATGGGCTGGAAATGTGGTGTGGTGCTGATGGTGCACGTATATAGGACCAAAGTGAGGGGTCGGTGGTAACCGGATGTACCTTGATATTGTCGGAGACACAGGAATTTCATTCGGGTAATATAATATTCGAAACCAGACAGGTGTGTAATTTATTGATTACTTAAGCTACCAAGTTGCTGTTCTCAATTCCTTTCGATTTGATAGCTTTAGCTTCCACTATCTCTACCGTCTGCCTGGGAACACACATGCACCCACAACCAGACCATAACAGAGCGTCAACCTCAAGCGAGTTCTGAATTCACAAATAATGTGAAAATGATGAGTTGATGGCATTTTATCATCGTCTTTCTGTGCTTTCATATTAAATTAAAAGGATTAAGTAAAAACGATATCAAAATGTGTCTGAGTGAGTGCAGATATCGGGACAGAAAGCAATTTACTTATGACATTGGAATTCGTTTTGCAGAGAAAGAGTCTCCGTAGTTCATACAACTTGCAGAATTCCTAAGATCCTATATACCTTATTTTTAGTCTTGCGCTCGGTCCATGCCATGTTGGTTCTTCCTTCCTGGGTGTAGGAGTCTTTTTATTGAAGAACTCGATGTCTTCTTTGAATGCGCTGCCTTTATAGAATAAAGTGAGGTCCTTTGGCTTATGCGAAACGACTTCTTCGTTTGCCTGAAGCTTGGTAGATAAAGTGATTCACCGAAATATTATTGGGATTATTTTATATATTGAAATAAATTCTTCGGGCGCACTCAGCAGGATGAAGATAACAATGGATAACCAAAGAAATGAATTGAGTTATTGGTGGTGATGGGGATACTGATGATACTGGAGGAGTTGGTATTCGATTCCTGCAAATATTTTTTGAGCCCAATTTTGTGTGCACTGGAGAATTAAGTGCACTGAGAGAGGAATATAATTGTAATGAGGGGCTGAAGTTTTACATATTGCATATTATTTTTGTTGTTTTTTTTCCAACGATTTTCGTTTTGTCAAGCAAATAATGATTTAAATGGATTTTAATAAATTGACGTTTCATATTTTTTTATTTTTTATTTACGAGGAACTTTAAAATAATCTGTTGCACATCTGAATGAGTATTTATATCTGAGTTTATAGTGTGTCCAAAGGGCATTCTCAATCCTATTAATATTATAGAAATAGTGTGTTTTTAAGGGAGAAAGAATGTTCTGAAAAAGTACCAAAACATTGTAAGAAACAGTGGTTTTGAAAAAAAAACAAATCAATTAAATTACTGGACCTAAAAAATTGGCAGATATTATAGAATTTTTTTCAAATGAAGCTGACAGTGACTTCAGCAACTTTTTTTTAAGAATCCCTTTTTGATACGTACTAAAAAGAAATAATTATGATCAAAATAGCTTATTTATACCATTTTTTTTACAAACTAGCATTTCCTGAGTGAGTCTTTTTGGCATTAGGCTGTCTCATATCATAAAAAATGAAGTTTGTGCTGAGGAGGTAGACTCTATCATTCGAAAAAGAATTATTATTATTATGCAATTAAAATCCTTTATTATTATGCAATAAAAAGAGTTTCCCTCCTAGTGTCAAAGCCCACAGGAAATTTTGAGATTAGAGATAATCAAAACCCATGAATATAAATGATTAGGTTATAGGGTTTTGAATTTGTATCAAAATCAAAAGTCTGGCAGGTTTATTTTGTTACGGGGAGTGGGGTGGGGGATTATCAATCGTGGTTTTGCAGATTTTGCTTTCGATGGTACAACCAATTTAGCATACATTTAAACTAAAGCAATCTACGTTCTGATCAAGATTTTTGAGGTAGCAGATGTTTCAAGTGTTGCCAATCTTAGCCAGATACCTCACAAAAGGATTTAAAAAAACAATTTTTTGCTTAGAGGTTACATAAGTGATTATAAAAAAAAAAACTGAAAAAAATCCTTATGACAATTATCTATAAGGTATTAAGGCCCCAGGCAATTTTAGTATTAATACGTCCAGCCAGGTGCATCCAAAATTCAAAGGGTGCAGAAAGCTAGTTTTTTTGTAACTCAGGTAGTAACCGAAAAATTGATACACAAAAATTAGAAAAAATTCCCTCATTCAAATACATATTTGAGTATTTTTGCTATACCAAACCAGATGCATCCAATTTTATTACTTGTGACACTTAATAAAAAGTAGAGGACCTACATGCTCTTAATAAGATGATTTTTTTTCACACACCAACTTTTTGTTATACCTCTGATACTCAAAAATTATTTTTAGGTTATACATATCTACCTCTATTACCAAAAATTAATTTTTTGCACTCTTTGACTTTGGATGCGTCTGGTTAAGTACGGCTCTAATTTAGGCTAGTTTTATTCAGTTTTGTTTAATTTGCCGAAAACTTCAAAGTTTACCAACCAAGGAGTTGATCCCAAATTGTGAGTTGAACGGCAAGTAAAATAAAATTATTTTTATTCACTACATGAATTTAAAATTCTAAAGTTGAAAATCGAAAGTTTGACTACTTACAGTTTTTAAAATATCATTAGGACATTGGTGACAGTTGACACACAGAATGCCAGTTTCAACATTAGATTTTACAAACTGTTCGAAATTATTTTATTGAATATTGTGCTTCTCATATATTTTCATAATCTAAATGAAAGATATGTACATATGTACAGAATTAAAAATTACCTTAAAGGTCACAGAAGAAGGATTACCTTAAGAAATCAGCGGCTCGCACCAACTTTGTCGGAATCATGCTTAAAGCACGGGTCACACCTAGCTGGCACCAGCCGCTGCTCTGGTTGGTTGCCGTGTGAATTTTGTGTGACGAAGGTGGTTATCTTGACAGTTTTTTAAAAATAGGAATGCTATTGAAATTGCGCAAAACTTTTGAACCCTTTATATTAATGCATTGTCGAATTATCGAAAAATATAATTTGAATGAAAAATTTGAATCAACGAATTAGTTTGTAGTGGTACTTTTAAAAAAATATATTTCATTCTTTTTATTTATTTTCTTGATGTTAAACACAAAAAAATAAACAGAAACGAAGAAATATATCAAACTTTGAACAAAAATCCCAACTTTGATTTGCTAAACTCTAATATTTCGGGGAGTTGAGCATTTTCAAAGTTGACTAACTTTGACTTCTCCACCTATGGAATATCGAAAGTTGAGCAACTAAACTCCATGTGAATAAAAACATTTTCTAAAGTTGAAAATAAATATTCTCAAGTTTTGTTCAACTTTGAGTGAACAAAATCGCCCTAAACGTCTGCTTATATATTTGTAACAAGAGGATATTTCCTGATTTTCTGGCAGTTCATTTAATAGTAGCTATAGCTCTTTTACCAAAAACTAGTTTTTTGCAGTCTTTGAACTGTTTTTTATATTTTTGATACTTTCCTATATCATTTAAGCCAAAACTGTTTTTTACCACTTTTAAGGCGTCTGGAAGGAAGTGGCAGATCTGAAAACATCTGAGAACTCGAAATTCTTGTTCAAAACGTTGATTGCCTTAGTATGCTGAATTAGTTATACCACCGAAGCAAAGTGAAAGATCATCGATTTCCTTCAGCCACTTCCAGCGACAAAATAATAATACCAGACTTTTGAATTCGATTGAATTGATTAAGCAATAAAAAAAGGCTTAACTTTTTTTGATTAAAAAAAGTTAAGTATACGCCGTAGTTTACACAACACATGAATTCCGAAATTTGTCCTAACTTTTTTCCCATTAAATAAAAATGTAATTAATTATAAAAATACATATACGCCATTGTGTAAATATGTTTCTTGTCTAGGTTTTAATCTATGCCTGGGTAAGTCCCTAACTATTCGAACTCGCTCGAATAAAATAAAATTTTACATTAAGACAATGCTTATGCATACTCGCAATCATCTGAAAGAACTTCGAATTAATAAAAAAACAAAAAAATTTTGAAAAAAATACTCCTCACTTAAAAAATTTCAGGTTCTATTTTTTTGGCTTCTAGGGGTGGGCAAAGGGAGGTCATTTCACTTTCAGGAATATTAAAGCAAAACATAAGAATTAGAAATTGTTGAAACATACAAATTCTCAAAAAAAGGTGTGTTCTTTGACGTATTATGATAACAAATGTTTTTCATTAGTTACTCAATACATACTTAAATTTAACCAGCAATGGTTCCGGTGTATCGTTTTCCATTTTCCATAAGATCAAAACCTTTTCATAATACATTTTAGATATAATATACTTATATTTATTATATTAGAACGTTGTTTTTAAGGATCAAGCTCTATATCCAAATAATTAAAAAAAAAATCATTTTTTTAGATTTTTATGTTGACCCCTTTTACCGCCTGTAGACGCTTAAATTTTCATATGTGAAATTTTATTTAAGTACAGTGGACTCTCGCTAACTTGAACATACGATAACTTAAACAGTCCAATAACTTGAACATGATATTTTCCCTTTTATGTGCTCTGTAGCTTGAACAGGCAATTTGTAAGGCTCTTTACCTTAAACTTTTTTATTGCTGACTCTATAACTTGAATAATTAAGAAATTTTGGACTCTATAACTTGAACAAATAAATTTTATATCAACAGGAGTTTGAATTTCCTCATTGCAGGTTACTACGTTTGTAAACTGTTTTTTCATCCAAGGGGAATTCCCGGAATTTGCTATTTTGTATGTGTTTAAGATTTTATTTATTTTGCAGTAAGTTTTGTGCAAGCAGGAACGTGATAATAAAATTTTCCAGTAAATTTTGTGCAATATTTTGAAGTGCGTGTTTGGAAATTAAGTTTAAAGTTTAAGTTGTTTAAAGATTCAAAATGGGTTTAAAAAAAGGACAAAAAATTAGAATGTTGACACTTAAACAAAAGGCAGCAATTATTGAACAAATAAAGAAAGGAAAAAGCGTTACGGTTTGTGCAAAGGAATTTAGTGTTTCAAAAGGTACGATATGCAATATAAAGCGCAATGAGAAAAAAATCACAGCAAGGATCGCGAATACTTTTTCTGGACCAGGCAAAATGTGCACAATTAAAAAAGCTGAGCATCCAAGAATGGAAAGGATCCTTTACAAATGGTTCCTGAATCAGCGCAAAAGAAATGTTCCGATAATCGGAAACATTTTAAGAGAGAAAGCCAAACAGTTGTTTATAACGTATAAGAGTCAAGGAGGTAGCTCTTTCAATGCTAGTTCTGGGTGGTTTCAGAAATGGAAGAGAAGATTCGGTATTCGATTGCTTACTATTAGTGGAGAAAAATTAGCTGCTGATCCAGGACCTATTGAGCCATTCAAAAAAAAACTTGAAGATAAAATCGCCGCTCTTCAACTGACAACACAACAAATTTACAACGTTGATGAAACTGCACTGTTTTGGAAGTTGTTGCCCAAAAAAACCTATGTATCGTTTAATGAAAAAAGTGCATTTGGAGGAAAAATTCCTAAGCAAAGAGTGACTTTACTCCTCGGTTCTAACGCCACAGGTACCCACAAACTCGTTCCTATGATCATTGGTAAGTCAAAAAATCCACGGTGTCTTAAAAATTTTGAAATGCCAATAGAATACAAAAGTTCTATGAATGCATGAATGACAAAATACATTTTCAAGGAATGGTTTTTCAAGAGCTTTGTAGTTCAAGTAAAGAAACACTGCGAAGAACAAAATCTCCCACTTAAGGCACTTCTGATTATAGACAATGCTCCATGCCATCCATCGGCAGAAGAGTTAAGGTATCTTAACGGAGACATTTGCACAATGTTCTTACCACCGAATGTCACTGCGTTAGTTCAGCCGATGGATCAAAATGGCATAAGAATTACGAAGCTGCATTATAAGTCAAACTTGCTGTAGTTGGTCATTGCCAACAAAAATGAAGATATAATTTCTGCCCTAAAGAACTTCAATTTGCGCCAAGCCATTACATTGATGTCAAAATCGTGGGATCAAGTAACTTCTCAAATTCTTGAAAAATGCTGGAACCCCATTTTTAATGATGTCGATAACGACGAAGATGATGTCCCATTATCTACTCTCAGAGAACGCTGGAGGGAAAACTTGATTGCAGATGGGGAAGAATCACTCTTGATACATTTGCTCGAACAAATAGACAATAATCAGGTAACATTTCTTGACTTTAAGTACAAAACAGTAGGTACCTAATGAACAAACTTTTATTTTTCAATCCAACAGCATTACACCGAAGAAGAAGTAAACGAATGGTTACGCTATGAAGATGTTCCTGATGGTGTTGAAGATGAAGACATCGATTCGCAAAATGAATCTGACCCGGGTGATGTTATAATGGTGCAAAACATTGTAACTGACACCGAATCCATCGAATCAATCGATAAAGTGATCGATTGGGCCAGTCAAAATAACAGAACATCATCTGAATTTACAGTACTCCAAAACCTCAGAGAAAGTGCGCTAAAAAATGTTTTGCAGAAAACTAAGCAATGTAAAATAACAAATTTTTTTCCAAAGTTGGTTTAAATACAATTGTGTTTTGTGGCAATTACTAACATTTAAAATAATATAATGAAAACGTATAAAAACGAAGACTTTTTTATTTTTTCCAGTAACTTGAACAATCCAGTAACTTAAACAGGCCTCGTTTCGTAGGTTTTCAAGTTAGCGAGATTCCACTGTATATTCATACTCGAAAAAAATTGAAAATGCTTTTTTTCACCTCAGGGCTTATTCCTCAAAAAAAAAAAAAAAATGGAATAACGAGCGGTCTGATGTATATAGCTATCATGCCTTCTGCACCAGACTGTACGTTTCCAGTTAAAAAAACAAACAATTTTGTTTTTTGTAAAGAGTTAGTCTAGTTCCCAGTTTAGCGGGCAACAAAAAAATAAAATTATTGTCTTTTTTGTGCATCAAATTGTAGACTATATTCCCAAATAAATATGTGCGCCTCACTCCTCATTCCAGCAGTAGGTTAAAAATGCAATTAAATATTTTTGACACGAAAACTAAATAATTCTTCTGCTTTGATTTATAAGGAAACAAAGGAGTATACGTGTTGTTTGAGCTAAGTCAAAGAAGTTTGCTTTGGGTTATAACAAAACCAATTGTCTAAAAAATGAAAATTAATTTTTTTTGGTGCTGTGAACTGTAAACTCGCCGTAACATACAAACTTTAAAATTGTAACCGATAGCTTCTTAAAAACTATTTGGAAGATAACAAGAGCAAGTTAAATTAAACTGGGAAAGTGTATGTAAAAACACAGAATTTAAAAATATCTGCTGTCTTATAATAAAATATTCATTTTTTCACTTTTTTTTTAAAATACATAAATAATTTTTCTATTACAAGAATGTACATTGTACACAATTTAATTCTTGAGACAGATAACTTACACAAGTGCATTAAGTTCAAATGATAAATTATGAAATTGCATCCTGCTACCACTACAGTTTATGAATACTTTTTTAATTAAAATTGTTACATATTCAATGTTAGGAAGGTCTTTAAGCATTAATTTAATACCTTGGTTAGGTGTATTGAACTGTAACTTTTTCATTACTTCTTAAAATTTATAAAAAAAAATGCAAGAACATGCTTATTTCCTGTCAACTACTAAGGAATATCACCAAACAAAAAAAATGACATTGAAGATATAAAATAAAGATATGTTTCTGCATAAAACTTATATTCTCGAATACCTTCATCTTTTCATGCATCAGGAAAATATTTCGACTTGACTACGTACTCATGCAGGGGAAATTCCTTCCAATTGAATTTCCTCAAATGAGCTTTACAAGTCTTTGTAGATACCTTTGTCCAAAAAAAGACATAGCTCTAGCTATAACGGAACAAAAAAAAATGGTATGTTCGTACAGAGAGATTATATGTGAGGAACAGACAAAAAAAATATACATCTATAGGTACTGAACGGGGCTAAAGCAAATAAAACTTGTCATACAAATTGAACGAATAAAGTCGCATTGCTCTAGGCATCATCATCATCATTCATACGGTTCCAACTGCTAAGACCTGGCCTTCGTTGTGACGACTGACGACGACAAGTAAAACGACAGGCAGGCAACAGGAATTGAAGAAACGGATGGAAATTTTCTTAAAAAAGACTTTTCTCAAAAACAAGATGGTGGTATCCATACGATACAAACTGTGAATCCCAGATTCTAGTATATACCTGCATATGTTACTGCCATCTAATAGGGAGACTTCATTTATATGTGTTCATGAATACATATTCAGCGGTGGATTTGGCCTTCTAGGGGCTCCAAAAATCCTAAATTATACTTTAGTAAATAGTTATGTAGAATATAGCTTTGTTTTAATATTGTTTTATTGCAATCACTTGGAACATTAAATACAAAAAGTTTGATCATAATCGTTATACCCGTTTTAGAGAAAACTTGAATAACTCAAATGAGAGGTTTCTGTTCTAAAAGAGATATTAAAAACTAAAGAAAAAACTATCAAAATTCGTAAAAATTATGAGAATCGACCAAACTTCGAGAAAGGATGGAACACCCAGAAAAAAAAACATTGTTATCCCAAAAATTTTCAATTCTTGTAGAATTGGAGTTAAAAATTGTTATCTTAAGAAAAAGTTTTTGCAGTAACAACTTACAATTGATTTTTTTAAGAACCAAAATGTTAGCTTACAATAAGTTCTTGTGACAACAATTACTGCATTGTAAATATTTGTCAAGCATAAAAAATTGTTAGCGCACAATAGTGAAATTCTTGTATCAAGTATTTTTGCTATCAATAACTCTTTACAAAGATGAAAGTGATGGTGAAATAACTCATTCTTAAAGTAACAATCACTATCCAGAACAAAACTAGTAGAAATTAGAATTAGTTTTGAGGCCAAAACAAAATAAAATGCACGATTGGATCCCACGAACTTGCTCATGTAGTCCAAAGTTTTTATATTTATTTATTTATTGAAAAAACCTGTTTTTTTTACTGAATGCGCAATAGTTTTAAAAAGGATGAGAACAACCTCGTGATAAGTTTTTAACGAAATCAGTTGAACCAGTAATGATATATACGGAAAAAACTAAAAAATAAGGAAAATTTCCCGAAAAGCGTGTTCATATTTTCCGTTATTCAATTTTTTTGAGAAAAAATAAAAACATAGTATTGTTGCAATCATTTACACCAAGTTTAATGAAAATCGTTAGAGCCGTTTTCGGGAAAAATCCAATAACTCGAAACCGTTATATGGGAGGTATTCGTTCTAATCGAGATATTCAAATAAAAAAAAAAAATAACCTTGGATCTGTAGCTCTCTGTACAGATGGGCGCACAGACGAACAGACGAACAGACAAACAGACGAACAGACGAACAGACGAACAAACGAACAGTCGAACAGACGAACATACGCACAGACGAACAGACAAACAGACGAACAGACTAATAGACGAACAGATGAACAGGCGAACAGATGAACAGACGAACAGACGCACAAACCGACGGACGGCATGACGAAACCCACTTTTTGGACTTCTCCATCATCGTAATGTTAGTTTTGATTAAAACCTGGAAATTGTTTTTTACACGAAACCAATACTTGCCCTATAGAGCAAGTAAAAATATAATTTTTCAGGAAGAAGAACAGCCATATTGTAATATGATATTGGTGAAAGTAAATTCAAACAAAATATACCTCTTAAACCTTTTTGTCAATAAAAATTGAAAACAAATTATTTTTATCTGCATTATTTTTAAGGCGCTTTTTTTCGAGGTAAAATGTGTTTTAGTAGATAAACTATTAATCGAAACAAAATTTTACTTCAAATAAAATAATAATAATAATATAGAAAATATTAAGATCCCAAAATATTATTTAATGTTTCAGTTAAGAAAAAATCAAAAAGAAAAAGCCGGAAAGTATAACAATGCAAATTAATGTGCAAACATTTATTTTTTGTAATTATACTTTTCTGCTTTCTCTTTGTTATTCTAGTAGAGAAAGTTCGGCAAATGTGGCCTTCATGGGTATAATGTAAAACGAAGTTTATAAAGTGTGTTAAAATTTAGATTAAGTGAAAAAATCGCAGTATGTTTAATATGGCCTACCCCATTTGTGGGCCAATGACCTGGAAGGCCATATTTGACACGTTTTCTCGAACTTATTCCCTCTGACGACATACTAGATTAAGCTTGGGTACAATGTGTTGTGTGTATAATGTGGGCACATGAATATTTTATATGTTCTTTTGGTTCTTAAAGTAAAAGTTCCTCGAAAAAAGCACCCTAGGCCATTTTAGCCGCAATTTTTTCAGACCTGAAATATTGAGCTCCTTTAAGTTTTTGTTTTTATCTTTTTGTCATGTTTTTTTTTTTAATTAAAATTTATAAAGACTCAAATAAAAATGATTTGTAAGACAGTTAAAAAAAAAAAAAAATGAAAATGACTTAAATTTATGGTTTTATTTCAAAAAATGATAAGCGTGGGCTATATTTGCCGAACTTACTCTACATCTTCTAATTATTACGGATAGCAAAAATTATTTTGATAATTATATTCTTGAAACAACAATTTAATTTGAAGTTTTGATATTTTGCGTTCTTAAATCAAGAATCTTGGACCAAAGTAGGTATGTATAAAAATCTTGCCATAATATTTTATTTTTCTGAGTGAAATAGTTTATATTTTTAAAGTCTACCTTGTTTAAGAATAAGTATGTAGATAATTTAAAAAAAAGTAATTTGTAGATTTAATTTTTTAAATATTATACTACCTAGTCCGTCCCTGTATAAAGCCATGTTCCTTGTACTTATAGAATGATTTTTTATATATCGAAAAGGCGAGCTTCAATCAGAATACTTTTTCGCCAAACAATTCGTCAAAGGCAATTGTAAATAGGAATTCCAATTGAAAATTCACAGGGACAAAAAGAATGAAAATAAAATATACAAAAAAAAAGAAGAAAATAGGATGAAAGAATTAAAGAAACCCCATCATGCACAAAATAAATATTGTTAACAAATGAAAAGTCGACAATTGAATTGGGTCTTGGAATCCTGATTAGAGATCGATCGTGCATCCTCATTGTCACTAAACAATCAAATTTTGCAATGCACTTTCGTCAAGGCAGGATGTAAGGATTTTAAATTAATACGGATTAGTGAATTTTTTGTTCTCTTTGGGAAGTTTAACCCAAATGTATTATACTTTTAACTTGAGGATAAATAAAGATTACATATCTTGGTAATACGGGGCCATTCATCGGAAAAAAATAGTGTCTCGCTAATTTACTCGCTTATGGGTTGCTCAGAACTCAGATGACTTAAACAAAAAAGTTTTCAAAAGTTAAAATCATATAAAACTACTTATAAAGAAAAGTTCAGTATTTTTTGGGGCAATGATAAGCTGTCACAAAATTTACAAGACATCTTACACTTTATTGTAGCACGCCAATCAGAGATGTAAGAATTCAGAATCTTCATATTTTTTTTAGCTACAGTAAGAATAATTTATTTGCCATAAAATTCTTCTTTCGCTAACACTTTTTTACTTGGGATATTATAGGTACAATAAGGTAAGCTAGGATTCGTCAAAAAAATTGAACTCGAGATAATAATCAAACATTACATTAAGATGATACATATACCTAGAGAATGCAATAACTTTTCATTCTGTCTGTCTGTTTGTGTACCTATCTGTCTGTTCTGTCCCTACTTCTTTTTTAGGACCAAAATTAAAGGTACCCTGGCATATGATACAATAAATATCTATACATTTAATAAATTTAACGGCTCTTTCGTAACGATTTCGATTAAATTTGGTATATGTTACATTATGAGTGAGTAAATTAACAATGCAACTAGGCATTAGGTAGCAAATGACCTTTAATTTTGTTGGTTAATTAGTGCAGTTAGATGCGTAATGCACTTTTTTTTTAAACTAGCAATACTGCGGTTTTGGGAAATTTTTTTTAAACCTTTTTGGGTTTCTGTGGGTAAATACGGGTTAACATTTCTGATAGTTAAAACTAAAAGTTATGAATGAATTATTTTAGTTCAATAGAGCATTTCTTGTGAAAACATTATAAGTGACCAATTATTAATTTGAATTTTTATAAAAATAATATTAATTTGAACAAAGTATTTTTTCAAAACTAATAGACAATATCTATTCCATTTGTGAGAAAAGAAAATGCCGTGTTAAAGTATGGGAAACTTTTGGTGAAATAAAAAATGACATCGGTGAAGCTGTACCCAATTTTGTTGCATGTAGATCATGCAAAAAAGTTTTAAGTCAAAATAAATCTTTTAAGGCACAAATATCTATTTTTTTAAAGAAACATAGCAAAATATAAAAAAACGAGTTGACCGATAAGAAGAAAGTTTTTTATGCGTCGATGAAGCTATGCATTGAAGACATAAGACCGTTTTCCCCTGTACAATGATGTGGAATGCAAGCTTTTGTAAAAGAGTGCATTAAATCGATGCAGGTTCAAATTAAAAGATTAATCCAATTTAAAAACATATACATATTACATATTTATATCTAATTTATTTTCTTTAAGTATGTTATATTCATGCAATATAATTTAATGTATTCCATTTTTTTTATTCCATAATTGATTTTTTATTTGATTTTTGTTTTCTATATTTAAATTTCATTATTATTATGTTTACTTTACTTTTCCTTTATTTTTTTCATATTAAATAAAAATGTATAACAACCCTAAGTGATGCTTCTTTTAACGTCTTCTGCTTGTTTATTTCATCTCTTTTTAAAAACTGCATTTGCAAAAAACTACTAAGGTAAATCCATCCCTACAACATCAATATCGAACGTTACACTACGTATGTTCAAGTAGACTTATGCATATACACACAACCGAGTACAAACGATCATATTGATCATGATCATTTCGCTCAAGATCACTTTACTCGATATTATTCGAACAGACGAAAATCTTTTTTTATAAGAGTCTATAACGCCTACAACAGTTTTTTTTTGTCAAAGCTATCTGCAGCACAGTAGCATCCAACTGCCGATAAAAGGAAAAGTGAATTCTTACTGCATATAAATGTTTGAGATTTTTCAAATTAATTTAAAAAATGTATTGGCAGTTGCATTCAACTTTTCCTTTTATCGACAGTTCGATGTTTTGTGTAATACGTGTTAGATGCTACTGTACTGTAGATAACTTTTCCAACAAAACACACCTACCTTATACATTCCGCTCCATGTTAGTTTGAAAGTTGTATCGAATGCTTGACTGTTACGCTTAAATTTTCCAATCCTGCATCTATTTATGTGAAGCACCTTTAGATGAATGACGCACTCCTGAATGGCCATGCTTCTGGAATTAGTATGATGAAACACCGGATAGTATACTTACTTTGTAACTGAGAAAAGCGAAACCCATTTATGTACATTAAAATACAGCAGTGCAATTCACCCACTCCGCCCCTCTTTATTCATTAAACCCCATCAGAGATGAGTTTAAATTCTATCGATGGATTTAAACTAATATTAAAAATCCACCATCTGGAATTGGTGCCATCTTAAGCTAATGATTGATTCAAATAAACAGCACAAGCAAAATGTCAAGTAAGATTTAGTCAAATGTATTAGGTATGTATTTTTCAAGCCGTAATATTTATCTACAACTTTGACTACCTACGCAAATGTGTGTTTTTTAGTTAATGAATTTTGTGTAAATTACTTATGTAAATAAAATCTTTCTTTTAACATTAAAATAGGGTAACGCGATGTGTCCACGTAGCTACGATGCGATTAAATTACAATTTTCATTCAGTGGATTCAGCCAACAAGCCACTCCATTAAGACTTCTCACTTGCAACCTCATTCTACTTAGATGCCCTTTCTGCTTCCTCTGCACCATACTATACCTAAGAGTGCAGGTAGCTACTTCCAAAGCTCCTTGCAAAAGTTAGAAACATTTTTCATTTCGCCTTTGCCATTCCCTTTTATGCGTTTAAGTTTTCATTGACCGCGTAAACAAGTGTCACGTTCTCTGGGTCGTGAAATTTACATTTTCCATGCACGTTGCAAAATCTTTAACTTAAAAAACGACCACGTTCCCTGCCTTCCTTTTGTGTAGTTGAATGCAACTGTTGTAACTCCACAAGTCCAAAAGGGCTCTAAGCTAAAACCTAAAGGCAAAAGAGAGTAAGTACACATTTACATATCCGAAGCCGAACATAGGAGGGAGCTTTTTATTTCAATCTTCTCGCCCGTGCCGTAAAGCCTCTGGGTACACATTCATACAAACATGGAATAAGGACTCACAGGCACAACATTCACACAACTTAATTTACATTCGTTTATGCGTCCGTGATTCAAGTTGCAAAGTGTGCTAAATCAATTATTATGGTTTATGTATACAACAGTATACGGTTGGTGCAATGAGATTCAGTTTATTACTCTCTGGAGCTGGAGGACTTGTAGAGCTTGATTGCTAGAAGGTGTTTGCTACATTGACGGCACACGGCCATCACCACCGACCAGTTGTAGGTTCTCGGTGTTGGCACTTGCTCCTTGGTCGATACGGTACCTACTCTAGCTTCTAGAGCCACGAAAGAACAGCGGCTTCTTTTTCGAGTCTGCAGGTTTGATTTTATGTTTTTTTCATTTCCTTTTGTTACAGGAAACAACGGTACCAAAACTATGTATATTGCGAAACTGAAACGAATTTAAAGTAAGCATGTGCGTTTTTCAGTGAAGAAAAAAGAAGCACGTATGAAATACATAGACAGCATTCATATATATGAAGGCATAAAGAAAACAATGTCTTGAATGCAATAGATTGCTTTTGGTAACGGCAGAAGAAGCTAATATCCATAATTTCGCTCTTGCAGGTGGTATGTATAGGCTTTTAATTATTTCTGATAATGCACACTACAAATTTATCTGGGGAGTCTACAAAACGGAGTTTATGTCTTTATGAAGTGTTGTCCCTGAATGTGGTAAGAAGAGACCCATCACTTTTAATCTACATGTACATACATTATGTAGGTACTAGGGCTGCAATTCAATCATTAGACGACAAAGACAAAAAATTGTAAGATTCCTATGACTTCGAAAACCTTATGCGGGAAAGTTTTTGTCGAAATATATTTTAAATTGACACTTGAGCACGTACAATATAAGAGAATATTTTATGTCTGTTTTTACTTACATGCATGTTTTACTAACATGCATGTAGGTACTTACAATAGTTAAAACTTGTTTACTTGTGCTTCAGATAGTAATCCATGACATAGTTACGAAAAAAGGTGGTTCTACAAATGTCTATCTGTCAGATAGTATGTGGAGCCACAGTCTCAATTGCTGTGGATTTAGAATTTTGTTTTTGTCTTCTGAAAGCGTTTCATAATAAAATAAATTGCTTCAATTTCCAAATTCCTCCTAAATGATTAAACTGGTTTTAATTTGCTTGGAAGTGATATTTAATTCTTCTGCACAATGTCGTCGTCATGTTCTCACATGAAACAGACCTACAGAAGATTTCACCCCTTACTGCATGGTGGCTCATATATGAGCCAAACCATACTATAATTAATTAATAACTTTAATTAAATGGTTTTTATTCCATACACTACACATAAAAAAATTTTTCGACTATTAGCCAATAAAAAGCAAATTCCTGAAACACGTGTAATTTAATTTAACTTTTGCTGCCAACATATATTTGTTTCATTAAGAAAAAAAGAAATCATGCGGTAAAGGGTTAAGTTATGATCAAAAATTATACATATCGGTTTTCTTTATCGAATAATTCCAAAATATACCTAAAAGACATAAGATTCAACACACTTACCAAAACTGCAATCAATAGTCTGATTTCATAGGAATTTTAGAAAACAGGACCCAGAAAGACCTGGGTGTCACTAATGGTGATCAAAACAAAAACATAAGTGTAAAAAGAAAGCCAAGTTTTCCTATAAAAAAAAAACTGCGCAAAAATGTGTGATATATACTCGTAAAAGGATACCAAGTTCTTAGTTAACTTAAAATTCATTTATTTTCTTTGTCAATCTTTTTATATCCTTGTATACATATATTTGCAAAGTTGCTTTTTGCAAAGCATTCAACATTATTTCAAATACATAAGAACTTTTTGGATAGCAGGTAAGTTGGCCTAACGCTCCTTTTATTGGAGAATCAGGCTGATTCCACAGCGTCTATGTTTTGACAATCAAGAAACGCATTACTATAAGCTTCTACGATGCTTAGAAGTGCATGTAGGCATTTGATCAAATTGCAGACAATGGGCGGATACCACTCCCCATGAATGCAAATTTTCCATTTTCGATTTTTTGCCTTATGTGCACCGTAAAATCTATTAATATGCAAAATTTCAAGTTTCTAGAGTGACGAGAAGTGTTTCATAATTTTCATGATCTGTCAGTGAGTGAGTCAGTCAGTCAGTTACAGTTTTTGTAATTTTTGAAGCCCTGTACCTCATAAACTAGTCATGCAAAGTAGATGAAATTTGCTGAGCTGGGCGTTCTTGGCTAGCTCAACAAATATTGACAATTTGAAATTTCTTGCCTTATTTGTACAAAAGTTAAAGAGGGGTAAAAAATCGTCTGAGTGTGTTGCTGTAAAAAAGGGAGTAGTGCTAGAACTTGGCTTTCATGGGAGATTTAAAAGCCCAAGTAGGCAATACCAACGAATAACAATCTTAACCACAGATTGTAATGCTTAATTTTATCAGCGTATAAATTGAAGAAGAAGAATTGCTCGCAAATTGGTATGTCAAAAAAACATGAGTGTGAACTTAGCAAAGCAACTTTCGAAAATCGAAACGAAATTATTTTATTATTCATTTCATTTTAATCTGTTTCAAGGGAGTTGCTTTGCTTAGTTCACATGAAATTCAAGATAAAACAACAAATAAAAGAGCAACAAAATTAAAATTGCCGTAACTAATTACCAATAAAATATTAACCAGATTTCAATCTAATACAACACACAGAGAAATAATATTTTTGTTTTCGTTTGCGGCTAATGAAGATTCTTCGAATTAAATGAAATTCATTTGCTGGCAAGTTAATACAATCCCCGCAAAAGTTTTTCATTCGTAGCAACTGTATTACATTTGATCCAAATTGAAGTTCTATTACAGCAAACATAATGCTTCCCACACCTAAACACCTCTTCGTTAACTAAAATATTCTATTGTTTGTAGAAAACGAATGATTAATTTGTGAAGAACATCTCCAGAAAGTAGTTTGTTTCATAAAAACTTCACTTTTGGTGTAAGTATACAATTTATTTACAGGAAATTACTGCAGGAAACAAATTTTCTTACTAATTGAATATAATTCATATGAATTGTATTCTACACGTAAGTTATCTGGTTCGTGGCGCAATAGTAGCAGCCTTTTTTCGAAATCGAGAGGTCACAGGTTATAGCACTGGTGTTACGCTGATTTTTTTTGTTCAATCGTTCGCATGAATTTTTTCACCGAAACGAATTTAAGAGTTTGCTACAAACGAAGTTAGAATCGAAAAATTACTGTCCAACAAACAAAAAGTCCTTTGACGCAAACAATTCATTCCATCATTGTGTTCATATGCATTCTACGCCGATCATAAGTTATACAGTCCGTGACAGAATGACAAGATACTCGCTTCGTAAGTGAGAGGTTGTCGGTTCAACCACAGTGTTGCGCTAAACTTTTTTATTTTAATCGTTTGCAAAAAGTGTTTAACGCAAATTAATTTAAGAATTTGCTGCAAACGAAGCCGAAAAATTGCTGGACAAACGGAAAAGTCATTCGGGCAATTTCTTCGATTGCCGCAATCGATCTGTTCTCTCAGTGTAAAATACTTGCAATATTAGTGCAGTTTTTATCAAGATGATAGCCGAATTCCAAATGGCATTCGTTGGTATTAGTAAGTGTATTGATATGAGTAAGGGTATTGCCGCATACACCAGTAAAAATGCTGTTAAGTTTTTGTCCGGATAAAAACCTAATTGCCCTGAGCTACTATAAGGATTTGGTTCATTACACATAAAAACTGAAAGATAGAATTGAAGCAGCCACTTTGTTCGCATTCTTTATCATTCTTATGTCATGTTGGATTTTTATTTTATATTCTATTATTTTTATGAATACATAGCACCTTCATAATATCGTTGATAAAGAGCTTTTGAAATAAACAATGACACACAAAATCTAAAAATGGACAACATGCTTAATTTGACATATATTGAATATTAAATCTAGGAATCCTTTGGATTCCTTCTTAGCTGCATTTATTTCACCAACAAATCGTTTTTATTCAGCTTCTTAACACGACTGGCAGAACGCATGTTTGTTTCGTTTTCCTAATACGTTGCATTTTGAATCGCAGCGCGCTACCTCCGCCGCCGCCGCCGCCTTCTTACAGTTCAAAACACATCGTATTCCAATACCTTTTCTTCTGATTTAACATAAACATCTCATCTATTATGCAATGTACCTTCCTTCATCATACAAAACCATAACTATAACTACATATTATGTACTATGTATATATCATATGAGTGCATTCGCTTGCATTTGTGTATGTAGTGTATGTAGTGTAATAGAATTTCGAACAAGGATACCTTGAGAAGTCTTAATGAAGATACCCAGCACCTGTGCAAAATACCACTAGAACGGAACATTAACCTTATGGGATATCGCGTTGAAGTAAAAACGAACCTTTACTCAAACAAACCATCCCCGACTATAGCTTTGTTAAGGTGCTGTGTATTGCCCTTAGCAGCTCCATTAGAAGATCCTCTTAACAAGGACGAATTTCAAATCATTTCTCTCTGTTGCAGTACCGTTATTTTAAAGTTCATTATGAAGAAAGCATCGGCCACGGTGTTGTATATGTAGGAATTGTTTCTTGGATGTCAGAAAAGACAGAAACATTACCTTCCATAGTTACATAGATATCCGTGATGTTTGAGAATCTTATAAAATCACAGAACAATGACTCTCGAATTGCACTTCTCTCTCTTTAATAAAAGAATTTTATAATGCAAAGGGTTACCAACAAAAAGTACTGTTTGTAAAATTGAACTTTATTTTAAATCCAAATCTATTATGTATTCCGTTTTTTACGGTCTATAATTATTCGTTTATAAAAATTTTGCTTGCTTTTATTGTTAAAGTTGTTGAAATTATCAAAACATGCTACTTTAAAACTAAAAAAGTCATTAAAAAAAAATGTTTATGGAATTATGTTTACCAAACTTTATTTGAGGCACTCAGGTGAGAGATTTTGATTTATAATTTCGTTGAAGTCAGTCAAGTAATCTAGGAGAAAGTTGAAAATAAAATAAAATAAAAAATTTTTGAAAACGTTTTCGTTGAAAGATAGATCTAAGCCACAAAAATGCACTTTATTTGTTTTTTTATTGAAATATTATTTTGAACAACATAAGATTTTCTGATAAAAAGATAGGCGTATATTATTTTTTATAAAAAAAAACCGAGAGACAGATAAAATTGTTGAGCTCACTATGTACACATTTTCTATTCTTGTAATATCTTGTTTGATTGTTCTCTCCACTGGTAGATACTACCAAAATCAATGACATGTTTCAATAAAATGCACGACTGGGTTGCACTTACTTGAAAATTAAATAATTTTATAAGAAATGTAAGAAAAATTAAATTCATTACTAAAATAACATAAACATTTCCTTATCTTGTTTTGCCATTTAATTTGGTTAAGAAAGATAAATTTTTAGAAAAAAAAAAAAAAAAAAAAATTGAAAATCGTTAGAGCCGTTTTAAAAAAAAAATATTTTTTTATTAAATATAAAAATTCTCGAAACTTGTTTTAAAATAAAGTTGGTATGCCATTTTGAAGAAAATATTAATGCTCACCTAAAACCAAAATTTCCAAAAAATATCGTGACACGTTTTCGAAAAATTAATTTTTGAAAAGAGAATTTTTAAATATTTTACGAGGCCCACTTTTTTCGCATTCTCTATCATCGTAATGTTATCTGATTGTTATCTAGAGTTTGATTTTTTTTACGAATGCTTAACTTGCCCTCTATTACCTACATACATACATATATCGCAAGTAAAAAGTTGGTATAATATTTTCAAGAAAATATGAATGCACATCTAAATTTCAAAAAACAAAATCAACAACGCGTTTTCGAAAAATCGATTTTTGAAAAATAAACTTTGAAACTTTTTTCAAAATTCAAAATTTTTTTTGAAATATTGCTAAATTCGTTGAGTCGTTTACAAGAAAATCGGAAAAAATAAAAATGATTCTATGATGGGCCGGTTATAGTTATTAAGAAGACGGATCAGGAAAACATTTTTAAAAGCCTAATTTATAGTTCAGCGCAAAAACAAAACAAAAAAACTTACAAAACTGTTTTGTGTCTTTTCTGTCCATCGTTTTTATTATATAAAAGAGCAAACTTGTTTGTCATACCTCAGATAACACGAAGGATACTTTTGTAACCAATCAAAACAAAAGGTTAAGAATGCAATTTGTTGTTTTTTTGTATGCAAAAAAAAAAAAACAAAATTGGTACCAATTGATGTAGAAAAAAAAAGATAATTTCTGTATTGGTTGCGGTGATTTGAAAATATAAACATAAAAATATGGTATAAAATTATGCCCAAAACAGACTAAAATTAGCTTTGAACTTTTGTTTTTTTGTTGTTGCACGTTGAACTGTAAACTAGCCTTAAACAACAAAAATACAACATTAATCGATGACAGATGACTCAAAGAATAGTTTGTGGAAAGAAATTTTACAATTGGATAGATAGTTTTTGTTAAAAATATATTTGTTTATTTTCTTGACGGGAAAAATTAATTCGTATCAGGAAAATGAATGAATACTTTTTAACAAAAACTAATTGTCCAATTGTAAAATTTCTATAGAATTTCTGACCACTTGAGGTGATGGGAAGAACAAAGCGAGCTGTTGGTACTGCTTTTAAAATCATTGCATCAGATGCAAGTGAATTGGTTTCATTAGGCTGATTATTTTTTTAAGGAATAATGCCGTATGGAGAAGAACCAAAGAGACATTAACAAAATAATGTATGGGACGGAGTCCTGTACCTTTTTCGAATTGATAAAAGAGTTTTTAGAACGTTAAGCAACCGCAATAAACGTTTACAGTTAGTGGGGCATTTAAAGTTAATGAGAAATGAAGTTCTAAATTCCAGTGTGTAAAGTATTGAATGTTCAAGAAAAAGAAAAGATCTATGATGGTAGAAAATGATCTCTAAAGACATATCGAGGTTTGAAACTGATGGATTGGCCGGATATAGTGATGGAAACGTTTACATTATCGGAATGGTTATGACATGACAATGAAAGTAGACAGGTATTTAAAAAACAATCACCCTTATTCCGCAAGGCGTTTGTGCTAAAACGCCATGCTCTAGAAGCGACAATTGACGTTTCTGAGAAACGACTTCGCTGTTAAGGAGAGAGAGATACAGAACGAAGAGAAATGTAAAGTTTTATTTTACCTTGGACGCAAATTATGAATAATTTGTTTTTCATAATAACATTTAATATATTTTAAAAATTATTAAAATAAAATCATTTTTTGATACAATTTGTAGATACTCCAAAACCAAGGAGCTAAGAAAGAGGTTTAAATAAGATAAAATTATAAAATAGAACTTCCTCGAAGTGTTAAAAGTTAACGAAATTTGCGTAAATTTATGCATGTGTAATTTTATATTCTCCAATACTTCAGTAAAACTCTATTCGTTGAAGGTTTTCTTTTAAGTTAAAAGTCTGTCAATTGTAACAATGGTAACCCCATTGGTGCATTGTGTGAACGTATATGGAGAGTTCTACAGTTCTACAGCATGACCAAAAGCATCTGCACGTGTCGTGTATGAAACTTGGAGATGTGAAGCAGTGACACAGGATATCTTGCCTTCTTCTATGTAGAAGGCAAAAGTTTTCCTCTCCTTGATTCAAAGATTTTTCTCTGCACAGTCAATTAAACTTCCACCAAGACAATGTACCCAGAAACGAATGAATGGATCCAGCTTCTTTCTCAAACCTTGCTGCGCCCACCCTTCACCGTCTTCTGTTGATATAGAATTAAGAACTGGAAATTGTTTTTGCAGAATTTGAAAAGTGTGCAAGACCAACACGCCACACTAACACCAGTACCTCTACCTTTGTAGGTATACGATTTTCTTCTCTGCATTCGAGGACGGCAATAGTTTAAGACGAGAGCTAACTCTTACAGACCAAGGTCCTTGCAAAGACAAAAGGACATTGCATTCTTAAATTTAGGGTCGGCAAGCATGATGTGTTTTGTAGTAAAGGTTAGTTAAGATTTTATGCAAGTACATTGGGGCGAAGACTATATTGCTAAAAATTGGTCCAACCTCTGAAGGGATGAGTTTTCTGAAACGTTAACCAAGCACAATTATTTCTGTTGAGTCAATAAATATTTTAAATCGATAATTTAAATTGTTCGTATTTGACTTAAAAGGTAAAGTGAAAACAAAAATATGGTAAATTATGCTAACGGCCTGGACATCAGTGCGCACACTTCAAAGCATTTGTTGGAATTGAATTTTTCGAGGGACCCATTTACTTTTTAACAAATTCATAGCACGTCTACTACACAGCTGCAATGAAAAATTTGGTATAAGGTGCAATCATTTATGAAATTCAAATGTTCAAGAAGTAATAGTTGAGGAATTTTTTCAACTTCTGTTTACACAGGAATATATTCGGTCAACATTGTTTTTATAGTTTCTTTACCCCTTTGAAAATGTTGAAGTACATTTTGCTGGGAAACTTAAATAAATATGTACAAAACAATACTTAAATTTCTTTAAATTTGTCCTTAAAAAAACTTAAAATAACATGACAATACGACTATAGAGAATGTCCGCAACAAATCATTTAGTTTAGATAAGTAGTGGTAGGGAGGGTCCCCAGTACTAACATAGTCAAAGTCCCTATATCAGAGCTGCGAGCTTAAGGTAAAATAAGGGAACAAAAGTCCCACCTTTTTGATAATTTGATTAATATTTTTCGAACTAATCGCATGACGGTAAAATATTTTTTTACAAACAAAAACTAAATATATTTACTAAAAATATAATTAATTTTTTTCTCTAAGAAACAAAGTCCTTGTGCACGTGAAGATATTGATGTTGAGGCGTTAAATTTGAAATTTGCTGCTCCAAGCCAGCTCGCAATCAACAGCACACCAATCTTTAGAAACAATTCTGAATTCAGTTTCACACTTCGTAATGTAGACATGTTCTTAGTTGGAGATGCAATATTTTCAATCAAATCAAAATGTGTTGGTTTAGACAATATTCACCCTGATTTTATTAAAATTCTTCTTCCACACATTATACACTACATAGTACATATTTTCAACTCGATCATCATGACATCTTCTTTTCCTATTCAATGGAAAAGGTCAAAAATTATACCTGTACCTAAAAAGGGAACAAGTGTCGAGTATAGACCCATAGCGATTCTACCTTTCCTTTCAAAGGTTTTTGAATTGATTGTAAGCAATGATATAAAAAAGTACATCGAGGGTCAACATTTACTATCGCCTTTACAGTCAGGCTTTCGACAAGGTCACAGCTGCATAACAGCACTCTTGAAAGTGTCAGATGATATTCGCGATGCTTTCGATGACGATCTAATGACAACTATGACCTTAATTGACTTTTCTAAAGCATTTGACTGTGTGAATCATACCCTGCTTTGCAATAAACTATCTAACCTTTTCAACTTTTCAAATTCTGCCAGCAAACTTTTATACTCGTATCTATCTAATCGGTCTCAGGCTGTATCATGTAACTCTAAGCTCTCATCCTTCCATCATACGAATGCGGGAGTTCCTCAAGGTTCGATCCTTGGTCCTCTATTGTTTTCGTTATTTATCAACGACCTCCCCACTACTCTACAATACAGTTCTTTCCATATATACGCTGATGACGTACAGATTTATATACGTTTTCCATACAAAAATATTGAAGATGCTTTTTCAAAAATGAATGTTGACTTAAAGTCAATATTTTCCTGGTCCTTTCAAAATGATTTGTTGATTAACCCAACAAAAACCAAAGCAATTACCTTCTGGAGACGTCATATAGATCAGAGTGGTTTTCCTCCCATTTTTTTAAACAATGTACGTATTGATATGGTTTTTAATGTAAGAAATCTCGGGATTATGTTTAACAACAGATTGTCTTGGGATGACCACATAAACAGTGTTGTTTCAAAAATCTATGGCTCATTAAGAGGACTTTCGGTAACCAGAAACGTCCTTCCCTTGGAAGTAAAACTTAAACTTGTGAAGTCTCTTATTGTCCCTATTATCAGCTATGGCTGTGAACTTTTCTGTGATCCTGACACAAACTCTTTTAGTAAACTCAAAGTTGCTGTTAACTCATGTGCAAGATATGTTTTCAACCTTGGTCGTTACGACCATGTCTCTGAATATTCAAATCGCATGCTTGGATGTACACTTGAAAACTTTTTAAAGCTAAAATCCGTCAAAATGCTCTATAATATTATTCACCAAAAACAACCGGAATACCTTTATAAAAAAATTAATTTTCCGCGGTCAAACAGACATCTGAATCTGAAGCCAATTAGGCACAAAAGTCTAACGTCACAACGTCAATTTTTCATTTACGCAGTTAGGATATGGAATCAATTGCCAATTTCTATTAGGTCAACGATTGGATACAATGCTAGTTTTTTGACTTTGGTCTCTTCTCACTTTTCTAATGAAAACTGAAGTTTCGTTAATGTAACATTTTCATTGTTTTTCACTTTATATCTTTATATATATATATTTTTTATATTTTGTTAATAAATAGTTAACTATAATTCATATTTTCAAATGTATGCTACCAACCTGCATTACTTACAAGAGAAATCTTTTTATGCAGCGATACCTTTATATAAATAAATAAATAAATAAATAAAATAAGAACCGATTTTTAAATCGTCTAAAAACAGTCAGATAACTGTTCGACGAATAAAGTTATTAGACTCATAAAGAATCAGATAGTGTTACTAGCGAATTTTTCAATTTCATATAAATTTTTAACTGTTGCTTGTTTTTATTTGTTGTTAAGCTGTAGGATTTGTTAACGAGTATCACAGATTATTTTTGCTGACATTTAAAAATCTAGCCTAGGAATATTTTTTAACAGTCTCTGAAATGGGCAGATAAGTTAATTCGACTATTGAAATATACATACGTGTGTTTAATGAATCTGTTTCGGACAGAAAAGAACAAAAAATATCAGAAAAGTAGAGGTTTTTGTGTTGCATGAGAAAAAACCTGTCCCAACAACATTTTCTGCTCCTACTCTTGAGGAAGAGCAAGTTGTTCGCAATTAATTAAATAAGATACAAGTGTGTGCAATTAATAAAAAAATTTAAATAAATAAAAATAAAATGTTCGAGAATCTAAAAAAATTGATAATTGTTATTAATTCGAACTAAAAATCATTGGAAAAAAATATTTTTTAAATTGGAATGTTCACTAATGATTGCCAACGTCAAGTTTATATAATACAAAGCTGGACTTTTCATCTCTTTTTCTTTCAGTATAGTTTTTCAGACAGTTTTCACTTACTCTTGCTGTTCTGCTCCGTTCTGATCTGGGATTTCTTCATTAAACACAACTAATTATTCCAAAGAATACGTAATATATGACTCTTAAAAAATATATTTTTGCTCCATCTAATAAATAAGTAGGTACTACACAGACTGTTTAACTGACTACTGAAAAACTGGCCCTAAAAGCAATATCATAAATGATGGGGGAGGTGAAAATGTAAGAAAACCTTCAAATCAATATTATTGCCGTAGAATGTTCATGCTAATTGATCAATATACATAATATGTACCTAGAATTAACGAACCAAAAACATTTATTTTTTTTCCTAAATTCCAACCTGAGGAGGGGGTAGTTTTACGGATAAAAATTTACCAAATTTAATTTTAAATATTGTGGAGTAATTTAAATGATCTTATATTTAATTTTTTTTTGTTTTCGAGTAGGTACCCTAGCGTACAAAGTTTTGGGAAATTGCTGTAGGAAGACAATTAAAGTGTCAAAATGAATGTTTTAAAGTGTTAACATAATCGAAGTAAAAATCAGTAATTTTGGCACAAGCATTTCAGTATATGAAGTGTGTATTTTTTTTTTTTTTTTCATACAAAGTGTTTGAAACGTTTGGCTTTTGAAGAGCTGTAGAAAAGATTATTAAGTGACAGAGAAATAGCAGACAACAATTTAACTTTTCAAAATGGACCTTTATCTCTGTAAAAAGGTAAAATTTCAAAAACGTTCTCATATCCCCATCTTCCTTGGCATGCCTCAATTATCGTCCAATTGAACTTATTTAATATTTGGCATCAAGTTCTTTGATTAAAAATGTTCAGTTTTGACAGAATTTTATTTAAGCATTTTGATGAAGTATGCTTTGATACTTATCCCACACTCTTCCCTTACCTAAAAAAAGCGCGTCCTTTTGCCACTTATTTTTAAATATAACGAGAATTTTATATGTAAGATTTTCATGATGACCAAGAAAAGATTCAAGCCTAATTTGATTACTGTACCATCACACTGAAAGGATTTTTAGTAATAACATGAAACAAGATATGTTCCTGAAAAAGATCCATATCATCTTTGTCATTTTAGCCGGAATTGTTTTGATTTTGGGGTCTTTAAATTCTTGATTCAAAAATAAACTACATGAACTCGACATCTCATACATACACAATCAAAAGGAAGCCGGTTAAAATCAGGCTTGGTGAGGCATAATTAACATATAAAGTAGGTCATTGAATTTTTTTGAGAAACACAATTTTTAAATGTTTTTAAAATTATCTTATCTAATTCAATCTATAACAATCGTTACATTATCCATTATCTAAGCAACTGCCAATAAATTATTTCAAATATTACTCATTTCAGAATATACATATGTATATGCTTAAGTATGCTTATTCATACATAAAATCAATAAATTAAATACCTAAATTTAATATACCTACGTAGAAATACCTACGCTAGATAAAGAAAATATAACAAGACAAGTAGTTTCCTTGAAATTTAAGTCACTTCATGATGATGGAAATGGAAAACAGAAAATCATAGATAAACTATTAAAAACCAAAAATCATAGATACATACAGCCAAGAAAACCGACAGATGAGGAATATACACCGGACAGCTAGATCATGTCTGTCATAGCAACAAACCTCACCCCACAAAGAATCACTGATATATAAAAGCTAACGCCCGGGAGCCGGATCCGGATGTCATATCAATTGGATTTGCTGGGGAAGCATATCACTTTTCAGTGAAATGAAAATAGACACAATTATCAATAAATTCAGTTTCTAGGGCTTCAGATGGAAAGTTTTTTGTTCTTCTTTTATACTATATTTGCAAATAAAAATCCATACCAAATGCATTACAGGGCTTGCTTGAAGCTATAGGAATAATTTTCTTTCATACTTTTTACATTTTGTAAGAAATAATATTGACCGTTATGAACGTATTGGAAAGTAGAACAAAACAATCCAACTATACCCATTTGATTTGAAATTCAATTATAAACTACCTATGAGAAAAAGTTTATGAGTAAGTACACACATATGTACCTAATTAGACCGAATGTCGGGAGCAGATTTCTTACATATAACATACAATTTAAACAGGGCCAGACACCCAGACACCATCCCAAAAAGTATTTTTTTTTTGTATACGTTTTTAGAATTTTGGGTAACCAATTAAAAAATGATGGCATCCATTGCACTGAATATACCGTGATTAATAATATACCGTGATTAATAGTATACGCCACAGTGAACATGAACATATTATATCAAATGAGAACACAGGGCGGAGTAATGGAGGAGGTAAAGGGCCCTTTTCTTTAGTTTTTATCACAATAAAAAAAAAAAAAAGTAAGGCTTGATTCTTCTAACGGTTGCAATTTCTACGATTATTTTGCTAGCAAAACTTCATTGTATCACTTAAAGTAAACGGCTCGGATCGCGTTTAGTAAAAAACTGAGAATTGGTCAATCATAAATGCATATTTTTATGAATTAAACTATTGACAGAGGCTCTTGTCTGGTGACTGAAAATATTCTAAGAGGAAAACCAAAACCGTACAAGCAGGTATGTAAAACAAAATCGACAACTTTTCACAAGTGGGCCAAGAATACATTGCGAATACGAATGGAACGTCACCCGTATCAGTCGTCTTATACAAAAATTAATAAAAAAACAAGTATACGCCACAGTGAACGCATACGGAAAATTGGACGGAATGATGGTGGAGTTAATGGCAAATATCAGATATTTGTTAAAAATTTGGCTTGTTTTTTCAAAGCGTTTCAATGCTAACGATTTTTTGTTTCAAGGTAATTAAAATAATTTTTTTTATTTTAACTTCCTCTATAGAGCAAGTACATATTGGTTTCGTGTAAAAAAAAATATTAAATTTTTTAATCAAAACCAACATTACGATGATGGAGAAGTCCAAAAAGTTTTCATCATGCTGTCCGTGGGTCTGTGCGTCTGTTTGTCTGTTCGTCTGTTCATCAATTCGTCTGTTCGGCTGTGCACCCATCTGTTCAGAGAGCCAAAGACTAAACTGGTTGACGTATTTGCATGAAATTCGGTACAGATTACTTTTTTGTAATTTCCAAGGTTATTTTTTTTTTGTTTTTGAATATCTCGATAAGAACGAATACCTCCCATGTAACGGTTTCGAGTTATTGGATTTTTCTAGAAAACGGCTGTAACGATTTTGATTAAACTTGGTTTATGTTATGTTATAAGTGATTGTAACAATACTGCATTTTTAGTATTTCTCAAAAAATACTAATAACGGAAATATGATTTACACAATTTTCGGGAAATTTTACATATTTTTAGTTATTTCCGTATTATATCATTACTGGCTCAACTAATTTCGTTCAAAACTTGTCACCAGGTCGTTTTCATCATTTTAAAAAGTATTGTGTATTTAGCTTTGCAAAAAAAAAAAATTGAAAAAAAAACAGATTAAACAAAAAACAGATTTTTTTTTGAAATTTTTTTTTTCAAAATGCATTTTATTTTTTTCACTTTACTAATTGCCTTGAAGGAAAATGGGTGCGGTGAAATGATACATCATCCCATTATTAAAAACTTACTGGTGGAACAAAAAAAACAAAATCGCTGTAGCAGAGAAATTAGCTGAAGTACTCGATGTAAAATAAATTTATCTCTAATGTAGCAAAAGGCAACAGAATACGTATTACAAAGAAGCATAATGCGTCTTGTTGAAAGAGTGTGTGGGCGTGGCTAACAAATACATGTGATAAAAAGACAAACCAGAATAATAATAATAATAAAAAATAACAAAGAAATGTTTGCGTTTGTCAAGTAAAAAAAAAAAATATGAGTATATTTTTTGAGAATAATAATAATAAAAAATAACAAAGAAATGTTTGCGTTTGTCAAGTAAAAAAAAATATGAGTATTTTTCTTTTTGGCTTAATATAATATAAGTATTTTCATAACAACAAGATTATTATTTCTTTACCACTTGTACTGACATAGATCTGAATGCGGTTAAAATTATATCTGCTATTATTTCGTTCTACCTCGAAAAAAATAAAGCGCCTTTAAAATAACGCATATTAAAATTATTTAGTTTGTAATGCTTTGTGAAAATAAGGTTACCATTTGTGTAGCTAATCTTCTTAAACTTATTTTATTTTTTTTTTCTTGAAACTTTTATTCCAAACTAAATTTGTTAGTGCATATACCTATCTATTTACAAATAACAAATAATTTTTAGAGAAGTATTCGAATTCTCATATTTTTTGTTTAATCAATTTAGAAATTTCATAAGTAGAAGTGATTCATATTTTTTCCTCTGGTAACCCCAAAACGAAGAGTTGTTATTTTTTGAAAGCATGGCGTTAATTTTTTGTTTCGATACTATAATACTTATAAGAGAACTATAATACCTATGAGAATTACATTTGAAGAGACTCATTCTCTCTTTTCTGATTATAAGAATGTTAGATTAGAACTGTCACAGTTAATAACCATGCAGACTAATAGTACTACTAGTGAGACTCTTATGAGGGTGTTACTTGATAAATTTGGTTTTCCTATAAGAATAAATCTATTTGCAAATCACAAAGAGCTTTATTCTTTACTTAGAACGATACAAGACGAATTTCAGTTTTTTAAGAAGTGGTTAATTCTTAAGTGTTGCAATAAGATGTAGTAGAGTCCAATGAGAATTTCAAGAGTAAAAATTTGAAGAGTATGTTTGTTCAATACTCATTTTTTGCACAATACTCATTTCCACCATTAGGTGCATCAGGAACAAGCAATACTGAGAGTAGGAATGAAATGAAGTTTAGAAAAATTGAATAAAAAAGGGACATGAGTCCTACTAAGTGGGAATAAATATTCATGCTCCAACAGATTTTGAAGAAACCACATAAAACCTCTTAAGTGACGTCTTTAAACTTTAAAGAATTTTGAGAACTTTGATTTTAGCTGTCTAAGAAATTAACACTAGACGCAAATATTAAGCGAAGAGTTACCTATTCCAACCGCCCTCCGCTGCCGGTTGGAAGACATTTTAGCAGAACGCATTTTTTTTTTTAATTTATTTTTCTTTTAATTTAACATTAAACAATGTTACTGGTTTTCAAAATAATGGAGATAGCCAAAAACCAGCATATTTATTTCTCAAAAGTTTTAGTAAACAGCTAAATTTTCGAAATAATTTCTCGCAACGGTACGGAAAAGTTTGGGATTATCATTGTTATTCATATTTTTTTTCATATATGAACTGAATTTTCATTTCAACTTAAGAAAGGATGACACGTTAGAATTCCATTTTTTAATCGAAACTAAACCACAAACGCTTAGAGCAACTTGAAAATTCTTCGTAAAGTTTCACTGGTCTAAAGAGATGGTACTCTACTCCCACTTTGTTGACAAAAGTTATACTTTTTACATTTAAATAGATTTTTTTGAGTATGTAATTTGCATCACTGAAAAAATCTTCAGGTTCATAAGGCGATGACTAGAAGAACACTCAAGAAAAAGATAAAGGACACACAAATACTTTTCCTGTGTAAATCACCACCGTTGCCAGCCACATCGTTTCTGGGTTGCATCTTTGCATATAACCAACGTACCACATCTAGAAAAAGAATTTCTTATTTTCTCAAAAATAAAAAATAAAAAATAGAATCCTTTAGAAGCAGAACCTACTTGCCTGAAATCTATTTGCATGTGCATTTCTTATGTTGGAATATGAAAGTGGTATATCTACCTAGTTACAGTTTTATCGCATCTGCAATCTACTAAGTCCTTGTTTCTTGTGGAGATGACAACTAAACGATTTACCTAGCGCCCACCACCGCCACCACGCGCCGCAAAGAAGACGTCGACGTTGTCGCCGTTGTGTTGTCCTTTGTTGTCTGCGGGTTTCGCAATGCACAGCTTATTCCTTTTGTTTGCTTACTTTATTACTGAGCAAAGGAGCACCAATTTGAATGTGAAAGGATATGGCGGTGTATCCTTTGATTGATTTTGCATTCACTTTTGTGTGAGCAGTGAATATAACAAAGAAAAATAAAAAGAAAGGAAGAATAGTCTTAGCCCAGAGCGTGTAGGATATCACCTTTGCGGTGTCAAGTAAAGCTATTTTTTTTTTCTTTGGGGATGCCAGTTTTGTTGTTTGTTAAACAAAAGAATTTTGATTACGATATGACACAAAATTAAAACGAGGAGCTGTTTTAATAGAAAGCAATGGTGTTCAAACGAATGTTCAACAATGTGAATTGCGTCATTAAAATGAAGCTGGTTTTATGGGAAAATCCAACTAAACCAAAATACTTAATACAGAATCCTAAATTTTACACCCAGAGAAGTGCATCCGATGGGATTCGAAATTGTGTCCCTTGAGTTATCCAGTTGCTTATCCATCGTGCTATCTCTCCAGTTGTAAATTACATGTCTCTGTTGGAACTTGAACCGTAGAATTCGCAACAATTTTAAATGCGTTGAAAACTTTGAAAATAGGTGGATACTTTGAAACTACATTTTCATTAAAATGTTCTTGTTTAAAACAACTTGAGGTGCAGCTTGATACTACGTTGAATGCACTTTAATTGCGAAAAAAGTTGATTTCAACTCAGAAATTTGTTCAAAACGCCTTGAAAATAAGTTGGCCATTATTTGAAATGACATTGCATAATTCAAATCAAATAAGTTTCAACTTGAAATCAAAATTTTTTGAGGTATCTATGTTGTTACAACTTCCAGTTAACCGTATTCAGTTTTACGTTGCGTTTTGTCCCTCAGTGTAGAATCCTTAATTTATCCGAGCATTCCACGTAACGTCTGGTTTATGAGTTTTAAAACCATAAAGATTTACTTTTAGTCAATTATGTTTTACTTAAATGTAACTGTCAAGCTAAAAAGAAATCGTGAAAATAAATTAACTTAACAAATAACCTTATTCACCTCATTTTTGGATTTTTGGAGCTATTTATAAAAAACAAAACAAATCTTTTCCATTTGTTACTGAGATAAACAAAATTATATTCAATTAGAGTAAAAGAGAAAACAATCGAAAAACTTCAAACTACTAGCAGAATAATACAGGCAGTCAATTCGGAGTACCGTTGAACAAAGAAATTTTTTGTTGATTTGGTCAAAATCAAAAGTCAACTTGTAAACATGCGCTGTTCGTTAACTATTTTCAAATCAGTTTAAAGACTTTAATGTCATTTAATGTAATGATTTTCTATTTTGACTGGACTTAAAGCAAAGCATGAAGTCCATAAAAATTCATAACGTGAAGGAATTTTTATTTTTTAGGGAAAATTAGTGTTTGGGTTCTTTTACTAGAATCTACCTTGGGACGAATTAATGTATTGTATGCACATGATGGTTTTAAAGAACTAAATAAGACTTAAATTGTTTAAATCAGCCTATAAAGTCTGACAATATTTAATACAGTAGTTATAATTATTTTCAGATATCGCTTACCGCTCCGTATGTACATATCTAAATATATTTTTATAAAAATTGTATTACTGGATCTTTTTTCAATTAACTTTCTTTACAGTTTTTGTTTTAAAAGTCGTACAATCTCAATGAAAACACTATTATAAAAATAATTTGAAAACTTAAAACTAAAATGAACAGTAATAAAATTTTTAACAGCCATTCAATCGGAAACACATCAATAAGTGACTTATCTATATTTCATCCCAATCGCATCAATATGTTTCTTGTTACATAATCTAACTACATACATACATATCTTATATATCTTATAATATAGACATTGAAAACGTTTTTCTAAATCAATTTCAATTATGCATGAATATTTCAAAAGCAATCATTTGTGTACTTTTTGAGGTACAGCAAGACACATATCCTCCATCTTTTATCCAAAAATGGATTTCAGACAATAGAAGGAAACATGAACTACTGCTATAACACAAGCATCGCCAGTGGATTTCCTTCAATTTCCAATTTCCTTCTCAGCAGAGTATTAAGATAATGCAACTAAGTTTCAATGCAAAGAATATTTACTATGCAGGGTTAGAAGGAGAAACGGCGCTGCGGCGGCGGAAAAGGGAAATTCTGAGAGATCCTTGTTGAGGATATCAAATATTTATTCCATTCAATTCGAAAGACGTTGCCTTAGCTTGAAAAGTTTCAAACAAAAAGACACATGACCGCTATTATTTCACAAATTATTCCAAAACAAAATTCTTCTTCAAGGTTATACTAGTAGTAAGGAATTAGTTGAAGTAGATATTGGAATTTTAGAGCACATTTTCAATCGAGTCAGTGGTTTTAAATTCTTAAATCTGAGGTCTTTGGTAAATTCTAAGAAATATATATGAAATATAATTTGAATTAAATTCAATTTTACAGTTCAAGTGACCTCCACTCCAAAATGCGTTTCGCCCACAGTTGATCCATACTGTAATTTTAAGACGAGTCGGTAAACATCGACCAAATCTTTTGCGTATTAGAAAGGGTACAACAACATCTAACACCACTTTCCAAATGAGTTTTTAAAATTATTTTCAGAATTTTGTATGAAAAATTATTTTGGAAACATGCTTCAAAGAAACAACTGTTTAAGCAAAGATCTATCATTTTTTAATTTTTATATGTATATTTTTTTTCAGAAAAATGGCTTGATAATAGCCATATAGAAATAGTTAACTTCTGCCACACTGTTGCTTCTTTGTCTAACTAAGTTGCAACTTATCCAATTCAAAAAAAAAAACATTGCCTACAATGTTAAATTATTATTATTAAACATTGTAGGTAATGTTTTTTTTTATTTTTTATAAAAGGGTAACACCTACTGAAGAAAACCTGAATTAGCTGAATTTTCTTTCTTAATTATAAATTTACAAAATTTTGAAAAACAGAATTTTGAATTGCAGAATTTTGACAGAGAGACACACTTATAAATAAGCAGTATTTTGAATAGCAGAATTTTTTTCAAAAAAGCAGAATTTTAAAACAAGAATTTTGACCCGCTCCCTTTTTTCTGTATTTTGATTTTTGTCAAAGCTTTATGTAACTAAGAACTATTTATGTCTTATTTTGCAGAACTGACCAATTTCTTTGTCTTTTTTTTAATATAAATGGTGCTATATTTAGTCAAATTTTGAAAAAAATGATCTTGAAAAAATATTTTTTCATTTTTGATTAAGTACCACTTGGTAAAAACACGTCAAATAATATAAGAGAGTAATTGGTATATTCGGTGAAACATCATATTTTTTACCCAAAGTATATAAAATTCAAGTTCTGCTGATTTTTCCTGCACAAAAGTGAAAAAAAAAAATCGATTAACTGAACAATAAATTCTTAAACCTAAAAAAACTCTTTAAAATCTTTTTTTCCGAAATAATCACGTTGCTAAAAAATAGCAAGTTTTTATGATGGATTGTGAATACTCTCTTTCAACAAAAAGTTTATAGCACATTTTATACAGAATTGCATTCGCTGAGAGTTAGAGGTGCCAACAAAAAGTGCTTGCTAAAGCTATTATCCTGTTTTCAGTTAATTTAGATACTTTTGCTTTTTTATTCTTATTCCTGCTTGTTCGACACCAAACGTAAGGAACAATAAGAGTTTTGGCAGGCAACATAATAAAAAGAATGAATCAAAAAACAAAAAAAAAAAAAACAGAATTAATAACAGTTGTTTGTTAAAGCTGTCAAATCGTCAAACAATAAAGAACAACAACTACATAACTGTGAAGTGTTTACTAGGCTCCAGCCCAGCTAAATTCATGGTGGATTTCGTTGTGACCGATTTTCCACTGGTTTTCAGAGCTATTTAAACTTTTAATGACTTTCGTTTCCGTTACAGAAAAGTTTTCTTCTGTGATTCTTCTCCAACAATTGTCCTCATGGCTGTGTCTTTAGCGCTCCACTTAAGTCGTTTTATTTTATTGTGTCATTCTTCTGCTGGTAGATTGTTATACTCATCAAAGTTTTTCCTTTTTCTTCTCTTTCCTCCAAAGTATTTGACTTGTGTGTGTTTAACGAAGCTAAAGGTCAGTTATTATGGAGGACAAATGATGATGAGGGCGGACAGCATCACGAATGGAAGTGAATTTTGCTTTCTAGAAGTGAATTTTATGAGAACTGATGAAATGGAACATCTCACAAAACTAATAATTTTATGGAGTTTGGCAGAGTCATCAGACTTTTTGGGCAAAGTTTTGCTGTCACACTCAGAGTCAAGAGTAGGAGATGAAAATAGTACCTACCTACGAACGTATACTAATTGGAGATGTGATTGTTCATTTTTTTGATGATGTCATCTTGGAATATTTCAATTAGCGTTTAGGTTTCGAGGGAAACTTTGTTTTTTAACTTAATTTTTTTATTTATCTACTTCTTCATTTATTTATTTTTATGTTTAATCTATTTAATGATGCAGAGAAAGACAAGGCTTACTATACGTCCAGCATGGATAATATGCCCATCGTATAATTTAATAATATGTATGCGTGTACTTACATAATATGTACGAGTATAGTTATGGGTGTATCCTGTTCTTCGCAACCATAAACTTATCGTATTATCATCAGTTCGGGATACGTTTACTCATTGTCATTTTGGAATTTCAAGTCTTATTATTTAAAGAGAGGGCAAGGTAAGAAAGGTACATTATTTTACCACAGCTTCTTTGTCCAATACAACGGACATTCAATCTCCAAAATATACACAGATTTACAAGTTATACAAAATGTCGGTAATTGAAACTGACATTGATTTTGAAACACGCACCTTCATTCTATATTCCCTAAGGTACATAAATTTAACCAAAGAATTTCACCCGACCAAACTAAATTTACATTTTAAATGAACATAAATCTAGAGATGAGCTCTTCAAGCCAAAAACTTTTATATTTTTCAACTTATACCATTATTTGAAACAAAATACAACAACAAAAAAAATACGGCCCCTCCACGCAAACGCGTTCTTAAAAACTACGCTGAAGGCTTTTTATCTGTCCAGATAGAGGTACTCGTACCTAAAATAACAACAATTTACTTAGCAATTTCTTCAAATTAATTTTCAATCTTATTGAACAGTTTTGCCAAGCCAACCGACCGTTGCGTTGATTCTTTAGTCCTGCCTGACTCCTGCCACGTACATATAGATAAAGTCTCGATGCGATGCCACAGCTTCCCTTGTCCATTTGTGGTTTCGGTACGGTAAGTGCTATGGTGTGGTCTATCCACGTCCAGAAGAGTAAGCGATCCTTTTTTTGGTCGTCCTTCGTCATGCTGCGCCTGAAAGAAGAAGAAGAAAGTATTTTTCAATGTTTTAAAGTTAATTTTTTATGAATGAGGTTGTTTCATTTTATTTTTATTTTTGGGTTGAGGTATCAAGTTGGCTGCTACGTTGATTTAATTAAGGAAATGAGTCGAAAATGATTTTTTGCTGCTTTCCATTTTGGCATCCTGGTATAAATTGTTCTTCTCTCAGAATAACCAGCTTCTTACATGATTTAAAAGGGATTTATGGTTACGCGTTGGTGGATGTGCTACGCATCTTGAAGTTTATTTCATCGCCCTCCATCACCATCAGAACTATAGTTTGGCTTTCGGTTTCGTTCGTCAGACTTTCTTCATTATATTTAATTGGATTTTTAGAGGAGTCAAAAATGACGATCAATATTTATAAAATTTACAGAGTTTTCATTTTTTATATCAACAAAAAAAAATGGAAGTTTTTGATAAATTTTTTGTAAATGTATATTCGAGTAAATATTATGAAAGCAAATCAAGTTTTAATTTTGAACATGCTCATAAAAATTTGAATCCGTCAACTGTGGCAACTTTGTTACATCCAGGTTACTTTGTGCCAGCCTTGGTTTTGTACATTTATTTCCAATTAAGCTATAGGAACTATGCATAAAACTCTAAATAGCTGGCTAGGTAGAACTACTTTCTTATAAGTTTCTAGCTTTTATGTGAAACTACACCCAAGTTCACGATATGTACTCTATTTCATTTAAAAGTTATATTAATTTGGTCCTAATTTGCATTTTAACAAGGGCGGCTTGACTTTCAAAACGTTGGTCATCAAAAAAAAAAAACGCAAACGTCAACGTCAACAATTTGATCCACGTAACTCAGGCCGTGTGTGAATTGGGTTAAAATGTGTGTCAATATTTCAACTTTGTTAAATTTTGACACTAGCGTGGTGAATAAAATGGGTTAAAATTTATCCTGCTTTGGAGCAGACTAAAATGGGTTAAAATTTATCCTGCTTTGGAACAGGCTAAAATGGGCTAAGATTTGACGTTTCTCAAGATGGATAATTTGTTTTGTAATTATATTTGTTTGTTGAAGCTTATGCAAAGCTCTGCAAAAAAGCTAGAAATGCTGGAAAACCTGATAACAATATATTTATTTAATAGGGATGCTTACTCATGAAAACTGGTAAACCTGGTAAACCTGGTAAAATGGTAAATCTGGTACTTGTATCTCAAATTTTCTATAGAAAATCTTTACCAGAATATAGTAAGCTTTCCCACACAAATTTGTTTGGTAAAAGTTTACCATCTGCAAATTGTAATTGTGGAAAACTTTTGACGTTTCATTTTGGTCATTTTAGATATAGCCTGCCACTAATATGTAGCTAGTTGTCGAAGACAAGGCAAGAACCATAATTTTTCTTCAAATAATTCAAGTATCAATACATAATTTACAAACATTTACCAATGTTGATTTGAGAGGCGTTCATGACATATGCGTGGTAAATTTTCCCATATTACCAGATGGAAAAGTTTACCACGTTTCATGAATACCCCTAATATAATTTTTGTTTGTTTTTTTTTTCAGATATGAAAACAAGTGTTCATATATTAACTAAACAAAGTAGTTATCCATGATGTGAATGGTTTTGCAAAGATTTGGTACTGTTGTTTCTATACATGAAACTATGGATGCAAGATCGATAAAAATCAAGTGAAACTGGGGCCCTACTATGTAACTCTATATGCTTCTTTCGGATCTATTCTATAGTAAATTTTGAATATACATACATACATTCCACCCACACGACATAAAACATAATGGGCCGTATTCATAGATGTTATCTAAGCCGTTACTAAGAAAGACTCGGGTTTATTCTATGCAAATAATATACGATAAACCCGAGTCTATTTTAGCAATGGCTTAGACAACATCTATGAATACGGCCCAATATGTACCTAATATACTAATAGAAGAACTTAAATCTTCCAAATATAACAAAACAAAGATGTAAAGGTTTTCAATTTTTGTTTGTACAGAATTACAGAGATGAGAATTTGCGAATTCGTAGGCTCATATTGTAGAATCGAATTACATAGTTGGGCCCCTGAGTTTAAGTTACATTTTTTTTAAATTTAAACGCTAGATTTTAGATTAGTTGATATTTGTTTCAGGGAAATTTTTAAAATCATGAGGGTATTTTAGACAAAAAAGTGTATTAAAAAAAACATTTTTAACCCAATTTACACAGCAAAAAGCTGAACATGATCCCTTTTTTAACAAACGTCACAATTTAACCGTGGTAGAAATTTTAACCAACATTTTAACGCAATGTACCATACATACATGTGTATGTACAAACCTTAAAAATATGCTTGCCCAACCAAAAATTGTGTACCACCAAATATTTGATATAAGCCAATTAAATTTGTTATAAATCTTAGTCCCTCATAAAAGTGTTTTTTTTTAGTTTTTTAAATTACATATTTTATCTTTTGCTTTTCAGTTGTGATGCCTTTTTCTCCAGGGTTTTGTCGAAGAAAGCAAAGTAAAACTCGACTAAGAAGAAAAAGACGAATTCTTTCCAATTACCATTTAAGTTCTTTTTATCGATTAAAGGTTTCTTAATACATACTATATTACGATCTTACGTTTATATATATATATATTTTTTTTCAATATTTACTACGAGTTCTATGTATGCTCTGGACTCAAAGTGAGCAAAGGTATTCGGAAGGAACCAAAGTGATTTGAAATGGTCAGACCCAGAGTGAGCCGAGAAGGAACCAAAATACAATAATGATATTATAAGCGGAAATCTGGTGGAAAAAATGGAAGGATAAACAAAATTGATTTTTTTAGTGATTTTCAAGAGGCTGTATTTAAGTGAAAAATGGTCGAATTGAGACAAATCAAAATGAACTTGAAACCTCAGATATTCTAGTTTTCAGATTTTTTACTGAACTATTTTTAAAAATATTTTAAATTTTTGTTTGTTTTGTTTTTCAATGCCACTTTTAAAACAATTTTTTTGAGCTAAATCTTTATAAAGTTCGGAAAGCTAATGTACAGCTTCAATTCCTTATTTTAAGAATTTTGATCCGATTTTTTTAACCCATTTATTAGTCTTTGAATAGAAAATGACGTTTCTGTTTTCAAAAATCAATTTCTCCAATAACTGTAAATTAAATTTAAAGGCAGTTTTAAAAACAAGAACAAATTTTCTATAAGTTATTTTTGTAACTTAATTTTTTTTTGTCTGTGACATTAATTTGGAAAAAACATAAAAAAAAGGGATATTTATGAGCTTTTAAACAAATAACGGTTAAATTACAGGTATCCATTAAATGACCAATGTTGACTGTGATTTTTATAGTTAAATACACTAACAAAATTCCTGCAAAGTTTCAAGTCGAATCCTTTCGTAAGAACGGTTTCTTTGTTACAAGCAATCAAACTTTTGAAAAAAAAATCATGACCAACATAAAAAATTAAAAAAAAATGATTATTCCTTTTCGCGTTTTTACCGCTTTCAACATTTAAATGTATGAAAAAAATTGTAATACAAAATTAAAAAAAAAAAATTATATATTTCGAGCTTTTCCTTAAATTTTTTTTGTATCCTTCCATTTTTTCCATTTTTAGTTTTACATATGATAAATTCTAAATGTTTTGGCACATAAGGGGCCTAATTTCATACAATGTCTTGTTTTTCATTCAAATTAATTAAAAAAATGTCTTATTAAAAAAATAGCTTATAATATTTACATAATAATTGTCTCGGAATGTTCAGGCTGCTGCGATGGTGTGGCGGATCTGTTTATAGTCAGAAATAAACTGTTGTTGATTTGTTCACAGTCTGGGACGCACGGTTGTCATTCAATTGGTAATAAATTGCGGTTGTGAAAATTTCATGCGGTCGAAGTGAAGTGTGACGCTTCGTTACACAATCTTATAAAAAGTTTATAGTATTTTTTATTAGGTACTACAGAATTTTTTGTTTTGGTAAGCATTTTCCTAATACGTTGACTGCCACCATACAAAAAAAAGTTTATCATCGGAGTGCCAACAGTGTTTTTTTGTGCTTAATATATTTTCGTGTATTTTTTTTTTTCAATACAGTGTTTTTTGTTTAAAACTGTGAGTGTTTTTTATGTGTCTTAGAAGTGTGCCCACCGGTGGGTCACATGGCCCCTTATGTTAACTGTTTGTGTTAAGTGTCAACTTTTTGTAGTTCATGTGAGGGATCTCCAACATTCTGCCTTGATTGTTTCAACAAAAAACATTAGTTTTTCCAATTTTTTTTTTTATTACTTTTTTCTTTTACTACTGAAGTCAATTTTTTGTTTTTTCCTTAATTTATATGCAAAAATAAGCTAAAAGCTAACAAAAAAAAATGCTGTTAGAAATAGGCCAAAAAAAAAAAACCTGAATTTTTCCGAAAATGTAAATTAAGAATTTTTTATTTCAAGAATGGACTTTCTACTAGGTGCCAAAGAAGAAAAAATAATTGTTTTACTGAAAAGCCACATAAAAAACATCTATACAGATCTCTACTGACTGTGACCACCGGTGGGTCACATGGCCTCCTGGGAAATTTTTGTGTGACCCACCGGTGGGTCACATGGCATTCAACGTGGGTTGTACATACAATATGCATGTACTAATTTTCAGTTCGATACTATAACAAGAAGTATCTAGATTAAAATTGATTTGGGGTATTTTGAGCCCTCGATGCATCTTCTCTGGGTCCGCACCGTCAAAATATGTGTTGTCATTGCCACCCGAACTACATAAAGGTACAAATTTTCAGTTCGTAACGATACTTAGAAGTATGCTAAAATTTATTTGGGGTGTTTCGACCCCTAAATGCCCCTACTCTGGGTCCACACCTCCAAAATATTGTGTTGTCATACTATGAACAAAGTTTGAGTTCGATATGATTTTGAGTAAGATTATTCAAAAATTTATTATGAATAATGTTAATGTCTATCAAAATTTAGGGCTAAACAGCTATCGATCGATCTAGAAGACGAACCCTTGGTAGAAGGGGGTTGCACTCATAGAGTCTTTTTTAAGCACGATGTGAACTACAACACACTTAAATTTTATAAAATTGCACTGAGACCACTTTTTCCGTACTACCTTCAGAGCCCGGGATATTTTCAGGCACAAGCCATATTTATTGTTGTTGTAAAACTACTCCATCATTGGAACATAACTGCGTCAAAAAATTCCGTCATACATTTAACTTCGAATATGTATACGCTTAACACACACTGACCAAAATTTAATTTAAACTTCAGTCATCATGACAAAGAAATCTAAGATAAAAGGTTAATGTGCCCTTTTTCAAAATGAATACCTTCAAAAAATCTTTAAATTACCGCCCTCTTTCTGTTTCATCAAAGGGAATTATATAATAATTTCTAATTGAAAAATTCCGTTAAAGAGGTCTTCCATTGTTATGTGCAGAGCAAAGCGTACACAGTCCGTTAAATTTTATGCCTTCCCTGTAATGTTATATTTGGGACAAAATGCACACAATTTATCCAGAAAGTTACGAATTTCGCGTTATTTTAACTTCATCCATATTCGGGCTGTGCCAAGTAAACCAAAAACACCCAGAAAGTAGGTAGTAGCAATCCCGAACATAAAATACATAAAAAGTCTGGACGAAAGGAAAAAAGCATGAGGGCTCTCCATCCAAAGCTTCTTACGGATGAGCGAGTCACATAATATTTATGAGATGTCATAACAGAAAGGAAAACGGAAGAAGAAATTTAAAACCAAAAATCTGCAAAAGCCAAAACGACACCAAAACGACATCGTCGACGACAGCGTTCAAGCAAGGACCAGAACGACAAGAAGCGAGAAGAAGCGGGGAAGAAGCCCAAGCCCAACATTAAGAACAACGTGAAGAACGAATGCATGTGCATTTGAGCGGACTCGAGCAAATGACAGCGAAAACGACGGAGCACACCAATTTTCTTGGCAAATGTTCCTTTTTGTGAGGACACATACTCACACCAACAACGAAAGCGAGAGACCAACCACCCAATCTGGCCCCAGCTATACGGTACAGTACCGTTCGTTGTGACGTTCGAGAGCGAGACTTTATTTGGGTTGGGTGGCCTTATGATGGAGGCTATGGCCAAAGTTGAGAAATTTGTCCCGTTCCAACTCCTTCGCATGGCTGCTGTGCCACGTGATGCTATATTATTATAATTAATTAGAGCAATACCCCGGGACTTCCTTGCCTCTTGCGCACCTTTTTTGTGCATTGTTCTGTATGTTAGTTTAATCGATCCATATATTCAGAGATTTTATGCTGAGACCATCTTCTATGTACATATATTGGTGCCCATGCTCAAGGGGAAGGTGGAGCAATATTTTTCGATGTTAAATTGAAATTTAATCACAAAACACGCACACTTTGAATTTTTAAATTGAAAGAGTAAGGTAGACACCGTAACCGTAACGGGCTGTTAATTGATGTATATTCATCAATAGTAATGGTAAATTTGAAGGAAAGTTACAGTTACATGACGTTGAAGCTATCGATTAGATGTAACCTCTTGGCTTTCGAATATAATAATTGATGAAATTGTTGATGACTGTTACTGTAAGAGAGGGTTTTAGTTGTAGGTGCAGTTGGATATAATTTAAAACGTACTGGCATTTGACATTTGATGGCTTTGACCTATAACGAACTTAACAATGATAATATTTTATCTTTGTTTTGTGTTTTTACTTGCCATTTTCGTACAAGTATAAATATAAGTACATCAACTGAAAGAAAAATCAATTTCCACACATGTTCTTTTGAAAACCCGCGTCTGACTACCTACTTTTACTCTCACTTTCCCCTTTCCCCGTGGTATTATAGCACTAGTACATCAACGTCAACTGGAGATCGGGGGCCAAACTCTGTGGAAGGTTGTTGAGGGTAGCCATTAGCCAACGAGACTAAGGTATTTCTGCTTTTATCAAGGAGGAAGATGGAATCGAAGGTACAGTTCCAGTAAGGCAACAAAAATAAAATTGACGAGTCGAATAAGAATAACAATAGCGTACTTGGAAGAACTTCTAAAAATGTGAGTCTATTCAATGCAATAGTGGGGACAAAGCGTTGCTAGAAGTCTTCAAACCTAAAACCTATGAAAAAAGATAAAAAAAACCTTATAAGAAAAAAAGCTAAAAATTGACATCATAATCGGTTTTAAGAATATTAATATGGAAACGAAAAAACTTCATTAGGTACAAGGCTGAAAATTTGTTTAACTAGAGTTGATATAAATATGTTGCATAAATAATATTGACAGAAGTGTAGGTAGAGCCAAAAGTTGCCAGAGGGCATTTAAGTAGAAACCTTTCAAAATATATTAACACAATTTGACAAGGCACAAAGCTAAAAATTGATATGTGTATAGATCTTACTTATATAATAAATAAAAACAATTCTCAGAAACAAAATCTGATGCATAAGGGTTGCCAAGGGTCATTCAATTTCGAAAATTTAAAGCAGCACAAAACTTAATTCTGATAAGATAAGAATGCGCTAGTCTGCAAACTTATAGATTTTATAAACGTTTTGAAGAATCAAAGTCAGCAGAAGTGCAAGTTTTCAGTCATCAAACCCGAAATCTTAAAAAAAAATGCAAAAAAAACCTGATGACTAACAGAGCTGAAAATTGGCACATTAATAGTATTTATGCATTGTTTGAATAAAACAAAAAAACAGAAGCGTAGAGTAGGGTTGCCAGCGACCATAAAACTTCAGATTTTAAAACAATATATTTAGATATGCTAATAACATATAAGGTTGAAACTGAGTATAAATATAGGTTTTGTTGATATATTAAAGAAAACAAATTGGCAGAAGTGGAGGTTATGAGCCATAGGGTTTCCAAAGGCATCAAACATGAAATCTTTAAAAAAAAATATATACATAAAATAATTCTAAAGAGGTAGGTACTAAGCTGAAAATTGATACATGAGAAACATATAGGTATACATAGTAATAACAGAACAAAATAACAAAAGCGAACAATTAACCATAGGGTTGTCAGAAGTTATTTTACTTTAAATCTTCAAAACATTGTTTTAAGAAAAACACCTTAAGAAGAAAAGATTATAATATAAGGGCTTGTTTATATTCAAAATTAGAGCCAAAAAGTGTTAAATATTATTTTCATTACAAGGCACAGGAACCGAGAAAACCGAAAAAACTTATTTTCAAGATGGCGTCTTCCCCACAAGACCAAAAATCTCGCAAAATGAGATTTATACTTTGAACTGACCGCTCTTTAATACTGCATTCAAACTTTGATGCTATCATAAGATTGAACATTTTTCAATCGCCGATTAATAGTACTGTTTGACCGGCGAAACTTGCTTCTAATTTAAAGTTCTTTAATTCGTAGATTTAAGTATTAATGTTTAAGTTTTATGTTTTTTTTATAATTTCTTTATTATAAGTTTATTTTAACTTTAATTTTAGGATAGGCAACTTTTACAATTTTGCAACAATTACTTTAAGAATATTAAAAGGTTTTACTTTGATGGCGGTCGAAAGAAGAATGTGTGATTTGATGAGAGCTTTCAAGAAAGCGAAGTTGGTGGTGGTTTGGTCGATAGATGGCGGAACTTGACGGAATGGATTGGAACGTCGCGGAAATGAGAATGGAGTTTAAAGCTGCACACACAATGTTTTTTTTGAACATTAACACGAATGTTTTTGTGTGTAAATAGTTAGTACCCGATGCACGTTTAGACTAACTTTAACAAGTACTAAATGCTTTCTCGAGTCAACTACTCTTCAGGTCGAATATTTGCACTTTTCATAACGGTAAGTACCCACAAGCTACAACAGAACACATTTTGAAACATCGTCTTTTTAAGGGCAAAATCCCTTAATGAATGGACTATGGATAACCAAGCAATATACATTCACTTTTGAAATGCGTTGTTCTCGGAATGGGTCAGAATATTAAAATGGAGTTATGCAATTTTTCCCCTTGACCTTTCATATAATTTGGAAAGTAATTGAACCTGGATACCTAGGTAAATGAATATAACTTACTAGTTATTTCCGTTCTACAACACACTAAAAGAAATATTTGTCTTAACAAATAATGTTCCGTCTAAAACATTAATGTTTCTTATAAACGTCCTTATTTCAATTATAAAAACATTATTCCAAAGTATTTCTGCATACTGCACCTTAAATAATTATGCCAATGAATGTTTTATGTATACAACAAAAAAAAAACTGGTTAAAGCTGTTAACGCAACATTAACTCCAATTTAAGGCAGCCACTCATAAATAAGTTTATTTGTAGGTATACCTACATTCTGCATATGGGAACACCACTTGTTCTCAGAATTTAATTTTTTTTTGTTTTCATCGAGTAACAACCGCCAACTTCACACAATTTCCTCGAGAAAATCATCAAATCCCTGTTTCTGATAAAAATCAAAAATAATTGCATTGCGCGCGATATAATGGGAACTAAGCACACTATGGCAATGAAAAACCCCTCATCGTCCCTGGAGTATCCATATCCGGCTTCATTAAAATACATTTTGCACGTGGATAAATGTGTGGAAGAGGGTTTGTTGTTTTTTTTTTTAAAGGTAACAAGAACATCCACAAACTCATGAGTGGGTATTATAAACGTGGTCGTTTAGACGTTTACCGTGCTCATTTTTTTTTAAATACACTCAAAAACGTTTTAATCGCACATATGAAAGCAAAAAGACTTATTTTTTTTTCATTATATGGGTACCATTGACGCACTAAGGTTAATGATAAACTTCAAGGCCCAAGGGCTCTATACATGGAGCGGATTCAAAGGCATTTTTTAAATCCAGTTCATCTTAGTTAAGCTGATGGGGTTTACCCCACGATATTTGAATAGGATGAACCCGAGTCATTCTTAGTAACGACAAAGATAGCGTCAGTAAATATGGCCCAATTTATTTTGAAAAGGAGACAATAGTCATTTGAAATCTGTTTAACAGCATATGCGAGATTGCAACCTCAAATACTTACTGTCCTGATTTTAATATAGTTTGTAATTTGGTCCGGAGTTAAATTTTAGATGATATTTTTTTTAATTTGAGTTTCTGACCGAATTCGAAATCTGACCGAATTTTAGTGTTTTTTTTTATGTTTTGATTGGGTTAACCGATTTTGTTGATTCTTTTTTTATTTAGAAGCTGATGGTCCGCCGGTTTTTTTACTTGCGATATATGAAGTTACTATAGGGCAAGTTAAGGATTTGTAAAAAAATTCAACTCGAGATAACAATCAAACATGACATAACGATGATAAAGAATGCGAAAAAGCGGGTCCCGCAATACTGTTTGCTGACGTGTCTGTGTCTCAAGCTACAGCATAAACCAATGGAGCGATTTTCTTCGAACTTTGTAGTTGAGAGATTTGACTTTTTCCAGAGATAAAATTGATTTGTTTTAAGACCAAAAGTAACGGTAACTGCCATATGACAAACACGGAAAAACTTATTTTTTTAACGACTCTAATTATTTTGCTTTAAATTGTTGTGTGTAATACAACCATAATGGTCAAATTTAAGAAAACAAAGAATATTCTTTCATCGGTTAATACCTCCAATAGACACGTTTTTCTTTCTTATGATTTTCTGGTAAACGACTTAGCGGATTTCTATGAAAACTTTTACACAAAAGGTTGTTACCGAATTTTAAATGATTTAATTACAAAATTACAAAAAAAAATTATTTTGGACTTCTAAAAAAAGTTTATTTTTTTTTTTTCAAAAGTCGATTTTTCGAAATCGGGTCGATGATATTTTTTGAAATTTTGGTTTAAGATGTCCATTAATATTTCCTTGAAAATGGCATATGTACAATGTACATACTAACTTTTTTTTAAACACGATTTGAGAAATTTTGTATATACCTAATGAATTATTTTTTTAAAAAAGGCACTAACGATTTTTAATTTTTTTCCTAAACATGTTAATACATATGCTTCTTTATCAAATCAAATAGCATACGTAGTTTGACCTCAACACAATTGAATCGATGAGTGTAAGAAGCGTGTAAGTCTCAAAAATTCCATTTTGAGGTGACTATGCAGAAATGCTCTTAGCAAATTCCTACAAAACAAGGCTTGATTGCTTAAAAGAACACTACAAACCCTGGACCTGTACTGTTCTTTCACTCAATGGCTGATTTTTCCTGGAATAAAGTAACGGTCTTCAATATTTTTTTCTTGACGTAATATATATTCAAGATGGAAAATATTTAAATATGTATTTGATAATTTATTTTTTATATTTACAGTTACTTGCACAAAAAAAACTGTCACTTAGGTTATTTTTTTAAAAAGATTTATAACTGGAATTTAAGGGAAGGAAAAGCTTAACCAAAGTTGAAAGCTCGATTTATTCTTTAGATATTTGAGATTATTGGTAAATACGAGTAGCTTTTTTGCTTTAAATCAAAATTTCAATTCACTGAGCATCTATTATTTTGTAATAATAACGGTGTTCTTTCCAAAATAAAATTTTATAAAATTGTATTTAAAGTTGCTTTCAAAACAGTTGCAAAAGGCATTTTAAGACCTTCATCATGTACCTACCGCTAAAGAGTGGGCAGGCTTTGTCACGGCTTATAAAAATATTGTTGCTCCATTGAAAATCATTATTGCGTAATTAGAAATCAAGATTGACACTTTCATTCATAATTCATCATAATTCCCACCCTTTGGTCGGGCCCTTTTTTCGCCTTTAACTCAAAAATCACGCTGAAGTTTGCTGCAGCCGCACGCCCCTTAACCAAATTTACATCCGCACAAGTTGTATAGGTTGGCAAAAAATGATAATGAAAAGTTATTATTGCCTCCATAAAATGTTTAAATAAATTTAATTAAGCAAAAATGACAACGCTCAATAAGAATAACGAATAAAAAAAAAATTAAGTGGGCCAGAGAAAAGGCGCCAAAAAACAATTCTGTTGGCGCCAGAACATAAACACTCTTTTCCTTTGGGAAAATGCCGCAGCTAAAGAGCTAAAGTAGCAGGCGATGGAAAGTACTCGCGCAATCATTAAAATATCCTTTGTTGCTTTTTAAATTGCCCAACGTTTATGCTTTTTCCTTTGTTGACAAGCATAGCCTTATAACCAAGTGGCACATTAAAAGGTGTGACTTTTACTTAATACACGAAGTGAATCTTCTTACTTACCCTATACTCATGCCCTACCCAGTCCCAGTTCAGGGTTAAAAAACTTTGCTTTTTATAACAAATCGTCGTCAATGGAATATATACATATTTGGAAGGTTTAGTTGCACAAAAAAGGGGTGTTGGGTGACAATAACGGTATAGGTACTGTCTTTGATGCTTTCACAGTTTGTTTTCGAAATTAACGAAATGATTTTAGTGTTCATTATTATATTAATTTTTATTATTTTAACGGAGCCAGGCTATAATTATTTTTATTGTGTAATCGATTTTTATTTTCCTACTGGGTACAACGCATCTTACACCTGTACTTAACTAAAGGTAAGATATAAAAGTGCTTGGGGGGAATATACACCTTTTTTGTTTATTATGTATAGAACTCCGAAAAACAATAATTGTATATGCAAGAAAACCTTTTAAGAATTTGTGTGAAGTTAAATCCCAATTTAAATGTACCTACTGCTATTAAAAAGAATTAAAATAAACATAATTCAATTAAGTTAAACATCAATAAAAAACTTATATAATATATCTCAGAGCCATTTGAAATTTGAATAGGTATGTAATTCCTGTTAGAATTATTTAGGCGTAGCATACACTGACCCCGCTGACCGTCATAAGACCACCTTCTCCTACCTCCAAAACCCGACTGACGCTCAACATGTTCAGCTTTTATAAGAATTCACAAAGTAATGCATGGGACGAAAGCGCGAATCCGTTCCCATACTACTAAAGTCGTTTTTTATGCAATAATGATAAAGCAACCATACATAGATACAAAATTACACAATACACATTACGTATATGCATGGCAGGTGTATTGGGTCAAATATCTACTTTTAAACTATGCATTGTATATACATAGGTATAATAAATCGGAAGATGCAATAATTACAATGCAACTCAATATTGCAATTTCTTTTGAAACATAAGGAACTGCCTTGGGAAAAAGCTTTCCAATGTCTTTTTATGCATTTTTGCATATTCTATTTCTTTTACCGAAAAAAATAAGTTCAAGATAAAAAAAAAAAAAAAGTGCATTCGTATCTACACTTGTGTGTACTTCTACCTGTTTGTATTTTTACAAAACGATTCTTCGGCTACGAAGTATAAACGTTTCGAAAAGAATGGTATTGTCCCACGCAAGCTAACACAATTTCAATTGTGGGAGATCTAAAGGAAAGCAATAATGTATTCGGTTCAGTGCAGAAATGTATAGCGTCTTTTGAACCAGGTTCACATTAAAATACTATAAGATACATTTCTATAAAAAAAAAAAAATACAACGGAAGGTAGCAATGTCGCATACGTTGCAGTAAACACAACAACAAAAGCATTATGGAATTTCTTACATTTACACAGACTGAACGCCCTGAGCCTTTGTGTGTTGGAAGGAAAATGCATCTCAGAGCGTTCTAAGGAAATAAGGACATAAATAAATTCCAACTCGCTTTACGTGAACAAAAAACGTTTGCTCACAACAATTACGATAATAGATAGTATCTAAAGGGAAAACAGCAGTGGCGCGGTGGTGGTTCAGGTACCTACCAGTGACGTGCGGTACTCCATGAAACTGGGTAGACAAATTATTATTTTTTGCAGTTTCAAAATTTAAATCATTAGATTTTTTATTTACGTCGGCCAATGTTCTGATATTTCTTAGCGCTCAGTACTCTCAGCAACAGGATTCCTCAATAAATTGCAAGTTAAAACAAAGCAGACAAAATTTTGGATTCCCTTTCCAGCTGCTGTCAAGAAAAGACTATGAGATCTAAAGAAACCTGAACTGGCTGGATAATATTATTTATTTAAAAAATTGGCTATATTTTCTTCAACGTTAACAAAAGTTTCATAACAAACTTTACAGTTGTTTGCAAGGATTCTACGAATTCTCATTGAATACACATGTGTATTTAAGGCTCTACATTCTCATTATTTTTTTAAAAGTGCTTTCTTTCGTAGTCCAAAAACTAAAAAAGTTAATAATTTTGGTCATGCTATCACGAGATCATGGGCGATTTAGTGTTTATTTTTTTTGCCCTTTACATGTTTTTTTGTCTTTGATAATTTTTTTTTATGAATTTAAGAACAATCTTGGTAATAAAAGAGAATCTTTACATGTGTTCAAAATTACAATCTACCATCCTGGAATACACATACCTAACTTGATAACATTGACAATTTTGTCTCTTTACTTTTATAAGAGAAATGATTTATAGTAAAGGTATTTGATACCTGCTCAAAAATATTTAATTTTCCTGAACAATATGATTAACTAGGTTTTGATGCACTTTCAATATTTTTTTTGTAATCCAAACACACATCTATGGATTAATTTTCAGTGGAAACGATACCAAATCCACTCGAACTCTCAATAGAACGAATTTTACTCAAAACAAGGGATGAAAGACAAATTAAATTTTGTCTAACATGTTCCATATATTTTTCGGCGCTCGTGTTTAGCGATCGTATTTCGTGTGTGTGTGGTTCACTGATCTCTAGAAAACACTGGATAGTGGATTCCCTTCTAAGTCAAATTGAAGATGACATTTGGATGGTACCAAAGCCATTTGGATGGTACCAAAGCCGAGTCCTATCTCATTCTATACAGGTGAAAGGGAAAGACAAACTCTAAGAAATGTTATAATGACAAGAGTACCTCAGCAGAGTTCTATCTCTTTCTCTTCTCAAAAAGATAGATGGGATAGACTTATTATAATAGTTAATAACAGTCCTTCAATTTGAGTCAATTTTTTTATATGAATCCAATATCCAGTGTTTTATAGAGATCAGTGGTGTGGTCTGTGTTGTCGGGGTGTCGTTGGCATGTCGAGTTCGTGGATACCATATTTAGTATGACAGTACCGAGTAAATTCTGTTAAAAAACAAATTGAATAATATGGGAGGGTTAATTAACTGTAACTTGTAACTGAAACAAATTTGGGATTGTTAGATAAATCTAAAACTTCTTTAATGACTTATTTTGTCTTTTTTCAAGTCTTTTCGGTTGGATAGACATTGTCAAATGTCTAAGTGACGCACTGGTACCTACATACCTCTACTACAAACTAGAGTAGAACAGTCTTTAAAAAATTTACACTAAAGTATTTCATTAATGAATGCATATTACGTTAATGGTAAGTGTTTCTTTTTACTCATTCGATTTTTTTATGATATCGACGTTTCACACACACACTTATTGCACAAAGTTCTTTACTACTAAAAAAAACACCAATTCAACCAAAATTTTTAAATGGCCTGACAATTGAAAGCTTAATACCAAATTTAATTTATATTTAATTATTATAAAATTGTACCGAAAATGTATTCATTTGTTGCATTAAAATGAAAATAGCTTTTTTAACGTTGTCATATCGTGTTATTTTTGGTCTTATTCGATTCAACATTAAAAAATAACCTTAAATCAAATCTCATAAAACCGGATTGTACTAAAAAAGGTGTGTGTACTCATGTAGGCGCGCCAGAAGTTATACTTCCTTATCGCATATTATCATTATTTATTTTTGTATAGTTTTTTTTTAGATTTATGAAAAATTATTTAAGAAATTTAGTGAAAAGTTCTAGAAAGGAAATTTTTTCAAAGAAGCATTTTGGTGAAATTAATTCAAATAAAAAAAAAAAACCTGTAATTTGGTTTATTTTTGCCTTCGGACAATTTCAAATGGTCTCTTGGAAGCTTGTAGCTGACATTAATGATACTTCACTTTGCTACTTTAAAATTCCGAAAACTAGAACTTAAACCTTTCTAACACCAACCTTTCTTTCAGATTTGAAAAAAACAGCGTTCCTGTAATTCATTTCACAAAATGGCAATTTTTTGACTACCTTTCCTGAGACCAAATCTTTCCATTGATACCTCAACTTTTAAAATCGGTTCAGTCTTACTAAAGTTAAAAGCTATTTTGTTTACTTGAAAAGTACCTACATTTTTAAGTTTTTCACAGATTTGTGAGAGATCGAATCTATTCTATTTTTGATATTATTTTATGATATTGCGAAGCTTGTGAGTGTCTTACTGAAACAAATTGTGTATAAAAATATTTGCTGATATTTAAGGTGTAGTTTTACAGAAATTTAAAATTATTTAAGTAGACATAGTCAGATGTTTTAATTGCACCATTTTGTAAGATGTTTTTCGGTTATTATATCATTTACAGTCTTTGTAATTAAATCAATAAACTTTGTAAATTGTTTCGCAAAACAAATTCATCTTGAAATTGAGCTAAAAATATAGTCAAAATTATCAAATTTTTCATTAAATTTTGTAATTGCAACGCATTCATTAAAAACATAATTTCACTTAACGACCTCTGTGGCAATATAATAAAATAATTTTCCAATATTTTTATACAGAGTTAAAGTCCATCTATCTAGTAGAATCTGTTCAATTTGTCAAAATCCTGCAACTAAAACTATAAAGTTACAGATTTTAGCATAAAATGAAATCAACTTTGGATATGTGTTTTTTTTTTTATTTTTCTCTCTTAAATCTGTAAATATGCATTTACGAGTATATGTTTAAAAATTCAAACAAATTTCATACCATTTTGGAAAAAGAATAAGAAAACAAAAATTTATTTTTCTCTTCATTACCTTTTACTCATTACTTTTATGTGTAACTGAATACAAAATTACACCATATTGTAGACTGATATTTTAACTAAATTTAAGCATCACATTCTTCAAAATCCGACAAAAAAAAACAAAAAAGTAATAAATTTTATAAGCGAACTATCTCGAATCCATTTGTGAGCCAATGATACTATTCTTCAATTCCGACGACCAAAGCATACAATTTTGTTGAAACTCTTTTCAAGTTTGTGAAGCTTTTATAGCATGTATCATATAAATCATATAATGCGTGATGATGAATCATGGTTTTATGAAGATTGAGTAAACTGTACTTCAGCACAGCGTAAGAAAAACTCTTAGTTTTTCAATAAAACATGTACTTTCGCACACTAACATTATTTTCGAAGGTCTTAGAAAATATTTGATTTTGGAAAATAATAATTTTTAACTTGAAAAGTTGATTTTTTTCTTAATGAAAATTTTTATATACACCGGTAAAGAGGTATAACTTCAATAAATTCTTTAGTTTGATAAACCTTTACATATCCCACCACTCCCCTTCTTTAAATGCAATTTTTCAAAATGCTAATAGGAGGATAGTGTTTTAAGGAACTGCTTTCTCTCACTGTTGGGCTTACGCCGAAAACGGCGTTGAGCTCCTTCTAAACGAAAAATGGCATAAGTTCATTCAAACCCATACCGAGAAAAACGCAATTTAAAATTTTGTTTTTGATACAACTTAGTACAGTACACGTTTATTTTTTAAGAAAGAATTTAATTGTTTTTTTTTTTTTTTAAGTTAGGATACTGTTTAACTGTTTAACTAGCTTTTATTGAACAGATATATATGCAATTGGTTCTTAAATCTAAGTTATAATATAGTTTTACATATGAATTATCTAAATGTTTTGGCACATAAGGGGCCTAATGTCATACAATGTCTTATTTTTTCAATATAATTAATTACAAGAATATTAATGTCAGCTTAAAATATTTACATAATAATTGAGGATTAATCTCGGGGTGTTCAGTCTATTCAGGTCCGGTTGTCAATGAAAGTTAGGATACTCTTAGGAAGTACTCAATAAATACTACGAGACCTCATCAGTAGTTAAATTTTGACAAGCAGTGGACATGTGCAGTTTTCCCCTGGACCCTTCATTTTCGTATGCATTCCGCGTAAAATATATTTACATACCTAATTAATTATGTTAATGTCATGTTAATACAATTTTTGTTCTATAAAACTAAAGATTTCTTCATTGGAAAAGCGGAATTCATATAGAAAGCAATGATATAACAGCACTACAAGTACCTATGTTCATATATTTATACAATGTACAGTACATACACAAACAAAAACTTGAAACATAAAAATCACAAACCACCTTCATCAAATGAACAATCCAATCGAAGATAAAATTGAAACGTCTTACATTTCCAGCTTCTTTGTTCACAGGACCAATGCAAGGACTTACACTGCACGGACGAAGATGTGCCAATGGTCTGTACCCAATAGACCAGAATATTTCTTGACACCTACCTTGAGTCAAAAAGTGTTGTGTGTTACAATGTGTACTTGTGCATTCACGAGAGTCTTTTACACATGAGTACAATCTAGGAGCTGTCGGGAAATCTCTTCTATTTATGTACATCCAAAATGTATACTTCCAGAGATTGATACAAAAAAAAGGACGAATTGGCCTTGGATATGCACGTTCAACTACTAGAGCTTCGCTGGGAGTGTATCTACACATAAAAATGTTAAAAAAAAAACAAATACAATTTACTTTTAACTCAGTGGCGTCAGGCCTGAATAAGGTATAGCATACCTACATAAATACATAGGAATATTTATTTGCACTACAAGCTTTAAAGTTTCAAAATATCAATTTGCGAGAGGTAATTAACTTGCAATTTGCGAGTTTTCTTTAAAACGTAAATAAACACGAATTATATGGTTTTTTGAGCAACTTAACGGCAACTGCAACGGATGTTGGTCTTATTTGATAGGTAGAAGCAGTATCTCTTATAATTATAATACATAGGTATATGTTTTACCCTTATCCGTGATTCTGCTGTCAAATTTTGACAGTTTCACATCAAGTTCAAGATATTCAAAACCCTTGGTAAGTGTTTTGTATTAAATGGAGCGAAGGTTTGGCCTAGACAGGACCGTTTGTTGTTAAAGGTATTTGAGTTTTGCACAAATTTTAATAGATTAAGGTACTTATTTATGCTAGAAAAAAAAAACAGTTAGTTGCTTTTTGTTACAAGCGTTATGAGTGGAACTTTATTTATTATAGAATAAAATTAATCTTAAAACAAAATAAATATTTTTTATAGAGATACAGATTTAAAAAGCACAAAACACGGTAAAAGAATTTCATTATTTTTTTTTAGTTATTTCCCTTAAAAAAAATCAGTTAATAGTTCTTAAAAACTTCGCCAATTTTCAATGACGGTTTTCACCTGGAACTGATATCTTTATTGATTCTTAGAATAATTGAGGGATAACACGTTCTTCAGCGATTGTTTTGTTGTTTTTTTTTTGCTAGATCCTACCAATTCATAAAAAACGGTATTGTACAAAGAACAAAAAACTGTCTGAAGTGAATATATCTGCCCGTTCTAGATATTTGATTTGAAAGCTCGTTTTTTAATTTTTTTTTATCTAAAAAAATAACTGGTAGTAGATTTTTTTTTAATTCTTAGTAGGTTTTTTTACGTCATAAGGTGTAAAATAAAACTAGCCACAAGTTGATATAGTAAGACACAAGTCAGTTAATATTCAACCATATTTTCAAAAAAACTACTAATTCAAATTTCTTGAAGCTCCTTTATGCATACATTGAGGTTACGAGTTGTAAAATAAATTCGATCCGAAATTGATAAATTGATTCATTCTTCATATATGGTCAACGAAAAAAAAGTGTCAAGGACGTACGAACGTACGATCACTATGCACAGAAATCTTTCTAAAAAACGACGGATTCAGGTTCTAGAGACATCAAAACGTCAAAATTTTCAACTCGACAAATTGGAAGCTAAAAATGGCGTACGTATTTCCATCGGAACGTACAAATATGTTTGCAACATGTTGCATTTAAAGTTTTCTGATTTGATTATTTTGATACTAAAACATGAAAAAAGGATTTCTGGAAACTTTTTCACCCTCTATCTTCTTGCGGACTAACCAAAGAAACCCATGATATATCATGTTAAAAATATCAAGCATTTATTTTGAGTCACCCTTTTTAGTGGATTAACTAGATATCAAAATAAGGCATTATCTCAAAACCTAGCGAAACTGCCCCGATTTGTACTGATAGTTCTCAGAAACTGTTTCTGCGATTTCGATGAAACAAAAATTTTGAAATTTGTATTTCGAAAAATCATTTTTTTGAAAAGGGCTAAAAAATTATATTGATAGACAATATTTAATGTTAATGGCATACCTATCATATTTTTTTTAAACTGTCTTAACGTTTTTCAAAGTTTTTTTTGTCTTATGCTCCAATGTATCTTTGTAGAAAAAATCAAATTGCATACATACTTGTTTTTGAGGTTAAAAAGCAGATTTCGTCTTATTAAATCAATTTTATTTTAATTTTTATAAAACTTCAATTAAAAAGTTATGGTAATCTTAGCTATAATAGCAAATATGTACGTGCACTGATTGTTTCTCACCACGCTAGTCCTCCAAGAATGTTGCCATACCAAAAATGTGTAGATCATAGGGTTGCAGCAATTTTAAAGTACTACTTATTTTACTCTTCCACAATTTTTTGTTCAGAATTAGTCTATTTCTTCATAAAAAATCATGAAACGTATTAAAAAAACTCGTTTCCAGGCATTTTGATGTGCGTGTGCCGTTATCGTCGTCGGTGTCGGCGTGTCGTGGTCGTTCACGTTGGAAATTTATAAACACGATAACTTAAGTTATAATCAAGATAATTACAATCTGTAAATTCAGACATTTAAAAAAAAAACTTCTTGTACTTTTCATAAAAAAATATTCCAAAAATATCACTTTTGTATAGGGAGTACTATAAAGGAAATACTCCATTTCTTGCTTAGAGTGAACACAAACGTGTTTGGTATCAAATTAAAGGTGGAGTTAAGATGATATATTTCTGAAATTATTTTTCAAATCGTAAATAGGAGAGGCGAGCTATTTGAGCTTGAAGTAGCGCATCTCAAAATAAAGAGTTCCATTTTTTGTTTAGATAATTGTTCATAGCTTGCCAACGCTCTATGGTAGAATGAATGGTACTGATTTTTTTGTGTTTATGTTTTGCTAAAATTTTTAATGATTTCTTAAGTCGTTTTTTTATTTTACTCAGTTTGTTTTTACGTTAATTAGGAATTTTTCACTCATCAATATGTTTTATTGAATAAAATGATATCAGAGTGGGAAAACGACTTCTTTCGGTAATACGTTACAACTCGAAAACGAGGCGAAAACGAGAAAATTGCCTCTTAAGTTTTTCGACTTAGAATGACCTCAGGAACCCATGGTTTTCGTCTGCGGCGGTGACTGTGACCCTGTATTGTTTTACATTAAAATAAAAAAGCTTACGCTTGTAAGTGGTCTTGAGCCAGAAAAAATTGTAGGGGGAGAAAAAATTAGATAAAATATCGGAAATTACTTTTACTTTTGTTACTTTGGAAAACTACAAATCTATTTTTCTGTTTTATACTTAACCAAGTTGTCAAATTCCCGGAATTTCTGCTTTTTCACTCTTAGTCATGATAATATCGTATTTGATTCTTATTTTGAGACTTGATATTGATTATTTTCAAATCTTGAGCTTGACACCATTGCTAGTACCTCCTGTAGTGTACTATATATACGCTTTTCCTCTCAAATACAACCATGACTTTAGTTTAAAAATAAAATAAAGTTTTATTACTTCCGTATTTGCTATTATAGAGACTGCTCTGTAGTGAATTACTAAAGTGTTCCTTGCACATTAGACTGTATGTAGGTAGGTGTTGTAAGCTTTTTAGAAGAAAGTAACTATTTTTCTGGGCTCTTACTCTCGTGCAAGATATATCTATTTTCCAACTCTCGTCCCTAGAATCAGACTTTTGCATTTAAGTTCCAGCGCGAGAGCGCTTGACTTGTGTATGCTCTTGGGAAAATAATAAATTTCCCACGATATTTATTTATTTTCGGAGCACACATTCAGGGCAGGAAGTAGGATTTTTGTGCATTTTTGTGCTTCGGAAAACATCCTTGTACATAAAAACTAAAATTGAATGCCAACACATAGACTCTGTTTCCGGAATAAACTCACCGAAAGTCCCACATACATGCCTGGTCAACATGACCCTAAAACGCTATTTTAATTTTTTTTAACAATATCCTCCCCTTTTACTATACATGCATTTTTCCATCTACCTTGACTGTGTTAATGCGAACTCCATTTCGTATGCCTGTGTGGTGACGATAGTTGTTCTATTCCAACTATGGCTATGTAGCATTCGCTTATGGCTGCATTACACGCAAGTATTGTTCTATTTGGGGAGTTTGTTTGTGTTTTATGCTCCTCTACCACCCACTCTCGTCTGACTATCATCGCAAATTTCGCTATGGACGGCTTTAAGGCTGTATATTGTAGCGATGAGGCGATGGGGGATTAATTCACGTTGATGGTCCATTGCAAGACATGAGTTTGTAAAAAAAAACTTAGCAAGTTATCTATAGGAGGAAGAAGAAGAACGACGACCACGACGACGAATTGCCTCATTCTTCTATAATGTCTTTTATTTTATTTGCTTTTGCTATTTCGTTTGTCTTCTTCGTTTTAAGCTTACTTTATGCTAAAACATTTTTATCCTTTATTCAGGTCAATACAGGACTTAAGGTCTGTTCATTCTATACGAGCACTCAGTACCTACTCACCAAAACCACCGCTGCTCTGCTCCTTGATATTGCTGCTTGGAAGAAGGACATAAAGAGGAACAATAGCTTAACGCGATCCACAATTTGAGCTGAAATTGATGGCAGTGCGACGGTGGCACTATGATGGAGCAATTTTTTTAGTTCTTTCTTTTTATTTGGTGTATGTAGGTATGTGTGTGTTATGTCCTTTCTGTTCATCCGTTAAATCCCTGGGCGAAAATCCTTGGTCCAGCAATTTCACTTGTTCAGTGTCGTTGTCGTCGATGTCGTCGATGTCGTTGTTGAAACTGCTCTACTTCTATATATAGAATTTTATTGAGACAATCGTTAGTTATTGATGTAAAGGGCAGCTTCCTGCTGCTTCTATTGTTTCCTCTTTGTTCTGATTTTATGACCCCCTTAGGTTATACTATGCTAGCATGATGAGGTGAGTTGAGATGGTTATGGGTAATATCACAAACTATCTTCTCCCATGGACTGCAAATCTTCATGAGCTATGTCTACGTCGCAGAATATTTTCGATCTGTTTGTACATACATATACATAAGAATACGAAAATGTATGTATACACACAAAATTGTTTAGAGTGGATAGCAGTACATACCTAATTCATTAGCATCATTTTAAGCGGACTTACGCTCAATGATAAGCAATTAGATTATATTGACTGATGACATTTTGTGTTTTTAGACTGGAGGGTTGATTTAAAAAATAAGCATTTGCTTAACATTTTGGTAGAAATTTTGGACCCTCTACAGGAAGAATGCATGTTTTAGCCAAATAACTGTATGGCTAAATGTCTATGAATATTGAAAAATAATCTTTGGACACAAGTGAAATTAATGAGACAGAAAAGTAAATATTACAAAAGTTCAACGGCTTTGCAAAAAAGAAGAGAGGATAGTTCTATCAAAGGGTGATACGATCTACCCAAGGATATCAGCCCAGAATAGCAGCCTGTCGTGATGAAAATGAGTACACTTTAGCCTAACATTGAAAGTCTTTAGGAGACACGCAATCTATGTTAAGGATCTGGAAAGAACACTTTTCCAAACTGCTTAACGGCGAAGACAGCAGAACAACTCATTCACTGGACGATGATGACCAAAATATCAGTCCCCCCAACCTAGAAGAAGTTAAAACAGCGATGTCCAAACTTAGATAGCATAAGGCTGCTGGTTCGGACGCCCTACTGTCCGAACTGTTTAAGGCAGCGGAAAACGACATGGTCAGGAGCATGCATCAACTCATTTCTAGGATTTGGTCGGAGGAAAGTATGCCCAATCAATGGAAATTTTGCTCAATCTACAAGAAAGAAGATGCTCTGGACTGCGTCTAATCCACTTCGCATATAAAATTCTGCCGGCTATTTTGTTGTTCGATTGGAAACTTTTACCAACGATCTGATTGGACCTTTTATGTGTGGTCTCAGGTGAGGAAAATCAACCAATGATCAGATTTCCACACTCCAGCAGATTCTGCAAAAAACCCAAGAATACCAAATCGATACATATCTCTTTATTGACTTTAAGGTTGCATATGATAGCGTTAATAGGGACAGCGATACAGAGCCATGTCGCACCATATTTAACACTTTTTTCCGCGGTATCAAGCATATTCTCTAGTATTGGTATTTTGCGATATTTCATAAGCACTAACGCTTTTTCCCACGGTATTTCACATATCGCTTATTCAAAACAAGAACTTCATAATCTTAAAAACCATCAAATTTGAGTTGTGCCTTTAAATTCAAAATTGTACCTACTCATAAAATAAAAAAAAAAATCTTAAGACTTATTTTCCAGTAAATGAATATTTTCGAGATATGACGAAAATATTCCGTAACTGTTGATGTTTTCTTTGCTTTTTTTCGTGGCATTTTATGCATTTCCCACGGTAGAAAACGCTTTTTCCGCAGTATTTCACAATCTTTAAGCGGTACATATTTATTTGAATCGAATTTTAACATATGTATATGACTATTGCAAATTCATCGTAAACTCAAAAAGAAAAAACAAACAAATGGTAACAAATCTTGAAACATGTGTATACAGCAAGTTTAAGGCTTTGTCAAACAGAATGCGTTTTTACCGCCGCTTACGGAGTTTAATTAAAAAACAACTAAAAATTTCACTTTTTGTTTGCGTTCTGTTAATTCTGTCCAGTAATGTAGGTACATATATTAAATATGGCATATAAAACAAAGTTCTTGTTCTTTTTCTTTAATGGATCTGAAAATATTTTTCAAAAAAAAAATTCTAAAAATTAATTTTGTGTGAAGGAAATCAAATCAAAAAGTTAAATCAAAATCTTTGGATCATTTTGTGATAAGTCTCTAGTAACTCAAAACTTTTGTAATTATTTTGTATTAAGTACTCGTTCTAAATGAGAGAAAAAAAAACAACTGGGAAAATACAAAAAATCACTTGTTCCAAATTTCTTGGAAATCCGTCGAACCAGACACGCGCATTACATAAAAAACTGTTTTGGCACTCTCCAACATCGTATAATGTTAATTTTGATTAAATTCTCGAAAATTATTATTATACAAAACTATAATTAAAGAGCCTTAGTCTATGCAACTTTAGCTTTTAAAGCAAGGACTAAATGCGATCCAGTTAACTTTTTTTTAAAGCAAAATAAACATTTTTTTGCTCTCAAAGTAAAATAAACCAAAAATAAATTGGAATTAAAGACTATCTATTGTTCAAAAACTGAAAACAAAAAGGGTTTTCTACCAACAATATGCATTTAGTACTAACAAGTCAAAAGGAAATTACAGACTGCCATGATTTCCTTCAACCTCACACCTCTCACTTATCTTAATTTCTTGAATTCTCTTACTCCTGTAGTTTTGTGCCATTTTGAAAATCAAATCCATAGACCGTAAGGTTTGACAAGAAATAATGAAGCACCATTGTTGTACAACAACGAGAATACAAAACAATTTCATCTTTATTTATATTCAAATTAGTTAAAACATTTGAATTTTACGTTAAACTAAACAAATTTTCAAGTCAGTTAGTTGAGGGGGGTTCTCTTCTATGTCAATCTTATAGTTAACCTCAACCTTACCAAACCATCATCCGCAACAACGAAAGGATACAATTTTTGATTGAGCGAACGTTCTGTGAAGAAATTTTCCTGAATATTAGAATGAGGATGAATATTTCTGAGGGAGTGTTCTTTTGTTGTTGTTTTAATCTTACCACTTCTTTCGTCATCAGTAGATGGGTCATCATTAATTCAACGAAAATAGAGGTTGAAGTTGGCTTACAAGGAAAGGTCGTATTCTTAAATAAACTATGTACAATGTACAAAACTTAGCTCCACCAATCAATATGTTTTCTTCCTTTGTAACGATGCTTTAAAGATTTTGTTTAGAAGGGTGCATAATCAGCTGTGCAGTGTAACGTAGTTTTACTAAATCATTATGCAAATTTAATAGTCCAAATTTTAAATTACCAGGAGGGGAAACATTTACTGAATTTACTCAAAAATTCACATAATGCAACAAAGAACTTTCAGATGACAGATGATAATATTGATTGAAATAATGTTTCACAAATGGCTGACTAAACTTCTAATCAGATATTGTATAGTACAAATAAGCTATAGCAGCTACAACCCAAAATATGCTTTTAAAAATTACTCCGAACTTGATATTTTTTGTAAATATCAGCTTATTAAATAATTTGGTTTACTTTTCTGGACTAAAATTCACAATCTGTCAATTTTTAAGAGTGGAAATGAAATTCTTAGATTAGATTTAGATTTAGAGGAATATTTATGGATAATTAAGTATATAAATAAATATCTAACCATAGGTATCTACTATTTAAAAAAAAAAAATATTAGCCATGCTATAAATCTTCTGCTTATTTTAATTCTTCTTGAAGAGATTACAAAAATTGAATTGATTTGAAAAAAGTAAAATGTAGTTAAGTTTTAACCCGTCACAGCATGATTTTTTTTTCTTCATGAAACAAATATATATGGTAGCAAATGTTAAAAAAATGACCCGTTTTTCAGGAATTTTCTTTTTATTAACTAATAGTCGAAAAATACAGGATTTCTTATATTGACCCTATGTGCAAAATCAAGAAAAACCTAATTTACTACTTTGACGAACAAATTACTTCAATCGATTTTTTTACAGATAGATAAAAATTGCAGAAAAGTAAGCAAACGTAAGGAACAACATTTTTTGCCACTTGACAAACGAAAACAAAAAAAAAAAAACAATTAAAGGGTTGAATGAAACAACAACAACGTTTCATAGGCTAAAATTATAGCCATTTCACAGACTGCCATACCCGATCATCAGATTCCTTTAGTGGTGCTAAGTTGATGTATGGTCAATTCATTTTAAAAACTTATACCTGAACTTGGCTCGAACCATCGATTGCAAAAAACAAACTAATAAACATCAAATTGCCCTCAATTGTCAAAGTGGTCTGCAAAAAAAGTCATTAAGATTGCGAGATAACTAATTGTTTTTCAAAAGACAAAATTGCAATAAATAGACACTCAACTTGCTATGCTTATTTAAATAGAATAATTTAAATTGCAAAAATTTTATCTTTGACAATGAAAATAAACTAGGTGAGTCAGTCAGTCCGGGGGTGGTCGGTGGCGTTAGTGGTTTTAAGATGTCAAAACGCTTGTAAATAGTACCGATTTTCTCAGATTTTGGGTGTTAAGAAATTCATTTGAATCACTTTACCTATTCAAAAGTAAATCCAATATTTGAATTGACAATAATCATTAGGTATTTACGTACTTACATATATTCCTGATCACGATCTAAGCATATAATAACATTTATGTTTTCCACTCTATTTTCAATTGTATATTTTGTCATTGAAAACCACGTTCATAGTCGTTAAAATGGCGCGTTAATAGCTTCTTGCTTCAAACAGCATTTTAATAAAATTCGAAGTTTATAGCTCAACAAAAAAAGAATACAGTCCAGTAAAAAAATAATAAAAAAAAAATACACACAAAAATGTATAATATATAAAAAAATGAGGGTAGAATATTCCCACATAGGACGTCAAGATATCGGCTCAAATGGCACTGAAAACATTGAATGTTTTTTTTTACTGCCCACGAAGGTAGGACCAAACTTCGAAAATTAACCTCCTAATGCTTTTGGGACAAGTAGGTCTGTAAAACTTCATTTATTTTTCATGTGGCTACCGTAAAGTTGTAATTTCATTACTTTTACGCATTCGACAGGATCTAAATTTGCGAGGACTATTGACGTAAGAGTGAAATATTCCGATGGTAAACGAAATCGTGGTTTAGTGTTAGACCATAGCGTAGGAGACATAGTGGAAATTGAATTAAAGTTTATATTCACGTCCTAGGTAGGTATCTCTCATGAATCCTGATGCACATCCGAAATACTGAATTTCTTTTGCTCCAGTGCTTTGTAATGTTATGCTATTGACCGTGGAACCTTATTATAGATATAGAAGTCAAGCTTATGAGCTTAATTTTAATAAGATATGCTTATTATTATATGCAACTAAGCGAGAAACATACTTTACTCCCAAACCAATAAACTGCGAACTTCTACTACAACAAATTACATACTCGAAAAATTCTAATAATTTCAAGGTATGGTATTTTTCATTTCTAAAACAGTTCCGTCAAAATTAATATAAATATTCAATGTAGCAATTGCTACTTAAATATGTAAATATATGCAAATACTAACGCAAAATAAAAAACAAATAATTGGTAGTTCAACTTTGAAAAATCGGTATTTTAATTGAAAAAGAAAAAAAAATCGGTGATACATTAAATTTTCGCTTTGTCAAAATATCGCATGATCAAAATTTCTTATTCGAGTGAATAAAATCAGAATAATATACTTAAAACTCTAAAGGCCGAACTATTACGACACTAAGCGAACTTAAGCTAACGTCAAAACCAAACGAAAAGTTCCTAGAAGTTATCGTTAAATCAAACATTGCCCATCCCAACGAACATATCTACTCTTGAGATTTTTACTCCCAGAAGTTATGCCCATATATAATAGCTAAAGGTAACTTAAGCAAATGTCAATAAACTTCAAATTCGAGAATAATAGATTTTGAACTTAAATGAAAATATCATCCCTGGCTTTTTGTTTCAAAAATTTATTCAAATATAGAGGATCTTTTTTTTGTCATAGAGACGTTTATATTCGCGAACAAAACTTAAAACTTTAGATTACTATTCTTGTTGTCCCGCCTGTGCAGCTATGTTTTAAAAATCTCTTTTGCCAAATGAACATATGTAGAAACAGGGAAAATACAATTTGACAACGCCCTCAAAAATAATTAATAAGATAGCAACATAATATATGATAGATATGGCACTGGGTCGGTATTTCAAGGGACACAAGTATGTATGTATCCTGTGGAATGCATCTGTCTTATTTTATTTTACATTGAAGATGAATGACTTTGATTTAACGTTGTTTTGTATAAGGGAATGCACTTTAAATTCACTTCTTTCATCTGTAGTTTTAAAATTTATCTTCAAAACTAAATAAATTATTGCGAAAAATAGTTAAAATTATTAAATCGAATTGGTTTTCTTTGATTTTACGGTATAACTTATATAGCCCACCAATCGCAATTTGATAGCCTTAGTGCTACAATAAATTTGCTAGGCATGCCTAATTGCAAAACAAAGTGATATTTATCTTCCGAAATCCTCAACGATTTACTCTTTGATATCAAAGTGAAATAAAAGTGGTCAAATCTATCATTAATGTATTTTCATTTCCGTGTCATTTTATTGCAGAGTCTTCTAGATCTACAATGTTCCAGTTTGAACATTGCCTCAGTCAAGGTAATTTGTCAATTTTTTTTTCATTATTTATTGTTGAAATGTGTGTGTGCGTGTGTGAGTTATCTTGTGCTTTTAGCCTTTGCTAGAGCTACATTCAAAGACCAACCATTTTCCATCGTTTTCCTTTAGAAAAGGATATAAATTTTCCACTTAAGGAGCAGTCAGATTGTTTTCCCTTGGCTGGCGTTAGCTATGTTGCTTTTTGGATGAGTGGGTGGATGGGAAAAGATTCTCTGAACTTTTCTTGCCGTTCGCAATGAGATAAGTGCCTTTCATGTAAAAAGTGAGGCACTTTTTTTTTTGCTCGCCTCTATACCGTCTTATCCGTTTTTTAAAAGGATGTTTTTAACGATGTGAAATTCATAATCCGTATAGCAGTGTCTCCTTCAGGTCGCGTAGGAAGGAGACTATATATTTATGACAGATTTGAAATGGAAGCCTTCAATTATTTTCTGTTATAAATCAGTTGTATTTTGAGTTCTGGACCTGGATTTATAATATTTTTATTACTTCTAGCTTTGTACTATAACTTTTCGAAGTAAAATATAATAAAAAGTAGCAAGATGCCGGAAACCTTATTATGTTGAAATATTCTCTATTTGTTTGTATAAAATATGCATCTGCATATGATAAAGGTGTTTATCTTGTCGGTAGATTGTAGAAAATCTAATTAAAGTAAAACTAACTTTTTTCGCTTTCTCTATCATCGTACTTTCAGGCTCTTATTTTTGTGTCGATTCTCGGTTGACGTGTTTGTTTAGGAACATGATTTGATTTTGTACTTGCTCTATAGGGCAAGAATTGGTTCGTGACATATAAGAGTCTAGATTTTAATCAAAAGAAAAACTACAATTATTACAAGACGTGTCACAAACTAAGCTGGGTTTCCAACGATAGACAAACAGCTTCCAATCCGATTGACCATTTTGCGATCAGCTGATGTTTTTGAAGGAGTCTTCCTTCAGAAACGAAAGAGAGGTAGATAGATAGATGGTAGATATCATAAGATTACGCAAATCTGCACTTCGTAGGACCGAAGCAAACACCCGAATGTCCAAAAAAATGAAATAATTGAAATAAAGTCTACCCGGTCATTTCTGGTTTATAAGCATAAACAAAAAAAATTCGACAATAGATGAATCAATAAATGATGAACACTATTATTTTTATTTAAATTTATTATTATAACGGTCATTTTGAAGTATCAAACATTAATGTGTTGTGTATGTAATTCAACTACAAGCTTTTTTATGACCCTTTAAAGTACACCGAATGCAAAATTAAGCTAAATTACAGATTTGGATCGATGAAATTTCGCTTCGTAAATTAAAGTGAACTTAAGTTCTTCAACTCGATAAACCTTCACATCTGATTCCCCTTTTTGAGGGACCTCGGACCTGTAATAGGGCGGCAAGCCTGCGTCGGTATCAAACAAAATAATTTTGAATTAATTTTTTGACCTTCTCCGTACTAAATTTTCTATCTTTCCTGGTCTACTGCTGAGAAAACAGCTCGTGATTTCTAGACTTAAAACTGACTTCACAGCCCGAAGGAAAAAGATGTCGAAGAGCTAGTCTAGTCTATTAAATGAACAAAACAAATTTTAAAGCCTAACGTGCAGACAAATTCAACAAAAATATTAAACTAAGTACTCAAATCAACTGTCAAGTGTCGCTGATAATAATTCCACAAATATTGATTCAATCGAATTGAGAAATTCAATCAACATAAGTATAAGCGACATAGTCAAAAAATTGCTGTTGAATAAAGAACACACGAACTCTGCTCATATATGAATACGTTGCTGTAGCATGTAAGGCAAAATATAGAATAATTTTAAGCCCACGAGGAGCTCATTTTTCCGTCGTTTTTGGAAGGGCTCTTTAGTGGTCTTATATAAACAATCAAACTCTCCCTTTTCCACAAATTTGGAATTTCATCTAGTTCAATCCTCAATCAATAGACAGTGACGTGACGTTTATTGGCGTCAAGTGTCGATTCAATTATTAACCAAATGCAATTTATTTCGTTTGGAGACACGGAAGTCCTATCACAGAACGAATGGCTCAACCGCCAAAGGTATATCGATTCCCTTCCCATAAAAGGTGTTTTTGTATGCATAAGCCCATTAAAACATTTAAATGCACATATGGAGAAGGTCCTTTAATGCAGAATATCTATACAGACTGCGAGAACCCTTCAATCCTTCAGCGACAATTCCTAACTGTCACCTGTGTTTTTGTGGGGTTTATTTCAATGGCGGTCGGTCGGTGGCGGGCATCTTTTATATTGCGCTTTGTACGGACATATGGAGTTGCAGTTATTATAGCACTTGCAGGATATGCATACGTTTACAGGTGGTGTATCAAATTAACGGTCCTGACAGATGGACTATATGTATATTTTGACTACTGCAAGCTTGCATCAATGCACCAAATTATAACAGGAAAGAGCAGTAGTGCTATTTAATGTTAAAAGCAGCAGCAGCAACAGTAGAATTCCCGTCCCGTTTTATGTGAAGTCCCCTTTGGGGACATCATTTGCAAGAAGGGCGCTCAAGGGTTGTTGTCGTTACCATTGATGGGTTCTGCTGTTCCCCATTCGTCCTTGGCTCGGTTTTATGACCTGATGTATGCTTTCGTAGTGTTTGTGTGTCAACGAAGAGTGCTCTCGTTCAGATATCGGTCAGTGTGAGACCACTCTACTGACGTCACTCATTCTATGAAAATCTGTTCAGTAGCACTACAGCCCGAAAATTTATTCAATTAATGAATTGAATAGGTTTTTGGCGAAAAGTTTTCTCTCTCTTTTTCGCGCATTATTAACAAAAACATTCCATTCACATGGCAGCCTTAAAATAAAATGGAAATACAAATGGACAGACCAATTCAGGAGACCGGAAATGCAGCCACGTAGATCTGAAGTGCGGTCCTCGGAGGAAACGACAAAAAATAAATCCACAGATAATAGCGGTGAAATAATTATCGTGCTTTTATGTGTGGAGCTTTTAAACGGCTACAAACGACTCTCTGACTGTGCGGCTTTGTGTGCAAATTATGTCAACGGGGACTGATGCATACGCGAGTGGAAGGCCAGCCGTAGGTAGGTACATACAACATATTGTGGCCGCCATTGTATGTGAGTATATCAATGTATTTATCTGCATAAATAATAATTTGTTGGATTTTTCTCCGCGGGCAATCCGTCCGTTATTTTGATTGGAACGGAACGGAAGATATAAAATTTTAAGCAACTTAGGTTAATGTTGCCCAGAGGGACAATTCTACCGACCGAAGCAGACGGAAGCAGCACACAGACCACACATATTGATTGCATTTGGGGTCAACAACGGCATTTATTACATTTGTTAATGATTTATGAATGGTGTCTGGTTAAATTATTACAAATTTGTCACCGCGGAGGGGCTGTGTTGTTAATTCTTTTAAAATTACATAAGCACATCTACATTACATATATGGAGCTTGAAATTGATTTTTTGAGTTGTAAACAGCCATGGCTGAGGTATTTTATTGGATGATTTTAAAACATCATGGAATTTCACTGAAAACGGTTTATTTTTAAAAAAAGTATTATTTTCACATTGGTTATTCAGTTGCTCCGATATTAAATTGTTAACCAACAAAAAGCAGTCAGGTTAAATCTCACGATTTTTAACCAGAAATATTTGTATTAATTAGAAATCTCGATATTTTTACTTCATAAACCAACCTTTTATTGGAGATTTTTTTCAATTTCTTAGACTGAATTCGGTGCTAGAACAACGGTGATTTGATCGTCAAACACTCAAGATGGGACAAACAAATACGGGGGTTATGCTCAATCGGGTAAGCAATTTGTTTGGAAATGACAACTTCCGTTACATTTTAAGATACGTATAGTATACGTAATACATATATACGTACATTAATAATTCCGCATCAATCAAGTAGACATTTTTTTCAGGGGAAGCAATTTGAAATGTTTGGAAAAAGTTTGATTGTGCAACGTGTTCTAGAAAATTAAAGGCAAAAATTACCGTTTTAGAAATTTAGTTTGAAATCAAGTAGTTAAAATTGCGTTTATTGTTCCAAATAATGAATATACTAGATCAAGCCCCGAAAACAGCCATTGGCCGAAAAAAAACGACTGAACTCCCAGGTGGCATTTCACAAAAATCCTCATTTGTGGTCATTTCTGACATGCAACTTCGCAAATTTCGAAGTTTGGTCGTTTGTGAAATACCATTTCGGGATTTCATTGTTTTTTCGGCCAATGGTCGTTTTCGGTGTTTGACTAAAGTTGATTTGAACATATTAACCTAAATTTTTACTTGCTTTATAGTTCAAGTATTGGTTTCGTGTCAAAAAAAAAATTGAGGTTTTAATCAAAACCAACATTACGATGGTGGAGAATTCCGAAAAAGTGGTTTTCGTCATGCCGTCCGTTGGTTTGTGTGTCTATGCGTCTGTGTGTTTGTCCCTCTGTGCGTCTGTTCATCTGTGCGTCTGCGCGTCTGTGCGTCCATCTGTATTCTTCTCCACTGCCTAAACACGTGGAAGGATTTTCTTCAAATTCGGTACATATGATTTTTACGTAATTTCGAAAGTTGAATTGTTTTTTGTTTTTTAATATCTCGTTTAGAACTAATACCTCCCATATAACGGTTTTGAGTTATTGGGTTTTTCTCGAAAACGGCTTTAACGATTTTATGTATGTAGATATTATGTTTAGTGACTACAACAAAACTGCATTTTTAGTTTTTCTCAAAAAACTCGAACATCGGAGAAACAGCGTTGCCGTTTTTTTTAAATTTGTTTTTTACTTTGTTTTTTTTTTTTTGTAAATACCTCTAAGCGGTTAGAGCGATTTTGACTAAAACTATTGCACACATATTATATATAACCTTAAAGAATCTAATTAGGTTTAAAAAAAATATGTATTAATTAAGAAACTAAAAAAAATAAAAAGTTAAAATTAGTTTTATTCTTTTCTTGTAAAAATATATATAACTCAAGCAACACCCTGTATTTTGTTAATTTCTAAGATAGTTATTTATTTTTAAAAACTTTATATAAGAGGCTTTAACGTCTATAGCAACTTTAACCCACAGAGCAAGTACGTGCGATCCAGTCGTGCATTTTATTTAGATTGAAACATACAAAATTCAAAATTTTGATCTCAAAAAAACTCAGACTTTGAATACACTCCTATAAATTCTACACGAAAAACAATTTAGCTTAACCCAACTTCCTTTTCGCAATCCAGCATTTTTTTTACGCCCAAAATATATCTGGTCATTTAGTCCATAGGTCAAAAAGTCTATGGAATAAATAGACAATTATAACACCACATTCAAATCCAGAGCTCGATCATGGATTGGATAATGTTGGATTGTTGGTTTCCATTGGATTTTATCTGATCACAGACCGACTTCCTGCCATGGAAAATTAAATGATAAGAAGTCCTGAAACACAATGAAAACATGTTTCTGTATTCATAAATCATTCGTCTTCACGTTAGAAATTTGTAAACATGATGGATTGTGTAATAGTCAAGAAAATTGATATTTGTAAACGCCAAAAGTTCAAATTTCTAGTATTTCCGATAATTAATTTTCATATAAAAAATCAGAAAAATTACAATTTGGTACAGGGGTCTTACAATTTTTTTTTTTTTTTTTCAAGAGATACGATTCATCATTTAAGGCCAACCATCATTTATTTAAGAATTGAATTGTCTTCATTTAGATGAGAAATTTTTTTTTCTAACATTTCAATTGGTTTTCTATTCTAAATGGACCACCAATGTATTTCTAATTTTTTGTTATTGTTATATCCTTTTTGAATGTTTAAGTATATCCCATCCAAACTTGTAACATTACATTTTTTTCGAAATAGTTTTAATAAAACCAAAAATGTCCATACATTTTGGATACTCACTCGTGTACCGTTCAACTAATTTTATTAAAAAGAAAAACCTCATAACCCCCCTCCCTAAATACGGCTATGTCGAGTATGACAGTGACCTAATATGGAAATACCTACACACATCAGAGAAACAGAAAAAAATATATTTTTTAAGAAAACTGCTCGATAGATTTTTTTGAAAAAAAATTATCATTACTGAAGAAATCATATCAAAAAGTTTAATCAAAATCGTCAGAGCCGTTTTCGATAAAATTCGAATAACTCAAAAATATTGTATGGGAGGTACTCGTTCTAGATGAGATATTCAAAAACAAAAAAAAGCAACTTTCGAAATTACGTAAAAATCATCTGTACCACATTTGAAGAAAATCTGTCCACGCGTTTGGGCAGTGGAGAAGTGTACAGATGGACGCACAGACGTACAGACGCACAAACGCACAAACCGACGGATGGCATGACGAAAACCACTTTTTCGGACTTCTCCATCATCGTAATGTTCGTTTTGATTAAAACCTCAAATTTTTTTTTGACACGAAACCAATACTTGCCCTATGGAGCAAGTAAAAATGGAGATTACTAACATAAAAATATTTGCTCAAAATGTTTTTCGTATAAACACACCACTCATTTCTTAATCGTTTTATTAAATTAGATGTAAATTCACTTTAATTTTTTGTGTAATAAAATATGCAAATGCAATGCTTTCATCCCTTTTAATTGTATTTCATCTCACTTTAATTCAGATCGCACAGCAACAAATGTTTAACAAAGGACACAATGTGCTCATTATGGTCAGCTGTATGAGAATTATGTGTATTCGCTCCCTAGCACATGCCACTTTGACATTAGCTTATGTAAGCTCAGGCCTATTATAAATATTTGGGCCATTCTTAACTCTTTCTTGAACAAGTGAAGACAGACTTAAAACATGGCTAGTAAGTTGTCAATAAACGACTTACGGGCAATTAATCAGTAAATAAAAAAATAAACAAAATTTTACAATTGTAAAAAAGTTCCACCAGAGAAGGCCCTAATTTATTTTCCAGGGCTCGAAGGTAATTTTTGGAATGACTTTCGATTCTTTTAGGATCGTTCTACCTTTTTCATATCCAGAGAACATCCGCCTTTAATTTTGAGGGGCATCCATCAGATGCATTTAGAGCCTAATATTTCCTGTGGTTCTCTTAGTGCAAGAGTCCTCCCATTTCCAACAGCACACAGACCACATATAAAAATGAACAAAAATTTTTATTGAGGTTTGCATTAACTTATTTAAAATAAAAAATAACTTGGTTTCATAAGTTTTCCAAATTAATATACATAATTTTTATACTTGTTCCCACATTTTATTAGAAAAATATATACCCCCAATTTTGTGTTTCCTTCGGTTAGAAAAGAAAAAAAAACATCATTGTTACTTTGACACACACTTCTGTATCTGTCAGCGGCCATGGATACAAATCTGTGAGGAAAAAATCAACATTTCCTTGATTTTTACATTTCGATTTTGGACTGACTATTTCTATCTTACATCTCTCGAAAAAAAAGTTTAATTCGAAAAAAAGAAAGAAAACAGAAAAAGACAAAAATCCCCCAGAGTCTATGTGTTGGCTGTCAATCGTGTTTTATGTGTAACTTTCTTCAATTTCCGGCCTCTGTGCTCTTTTTTGCCCGGCCTATATAAATGCAAGGGAAAACACAAATCGCACAAGTGGTCATTACCATTGAGAGGAATACAAATTGCCTGCAATCCAATTCCCTGTTTACCTCAGCCTGACTTTCCTTTTATTTCGTATAAAGGGACATCATCACTCCGTCTGGCCAAAATAAAAGCACCAAAACAGAAAAAGGAAAAACAAAACAATAAAAAAAACTGAGCTTACAAAGAAGCACAGTCCTGGCATAACATGCAGATTGAAATTCCAGGAGGACTCTAGAGAAATGCAACAACATGAGTGAACAAAACGGCTTACAATATCCACGACAATGGTCAACGATAAAAACGTCGAAACGAAAAAAAGAATCCTTTTTCAACTACCACAACTGATGAGTCTGTCCGAAATCGGATTTAGTTTTCAGGATTCAGGATATGTCTCCTTTGGTCATGTTGGTATAGTTGTTTGGAAATTTTCATGAGAGACGTAGGTACGAAAGAATGCAGTGCCAAAGGCTGGAACTATGCGGAACTTTGACGTGAAGCTGCAGTTTTACCGGGATAGGAATAGGACGGAACAAAAATATTTGTTCAGACATGTGTGACTGCATTTTTTCAGGTAAAATAACGAGCTAGTAGCAGGAAGAGAACACAATGAAATTCCGAATATTGAGCTTTGGGACATCGTTGGAAAACTTTCTTGAAAAACACTTAACAAGGCTAGAGGAATGTGAATATTTTGATTGGTTTAGTGTGAAGGGTAAGAAACAGCGTTGCAAAAGATGCCTTGAAATGTTGTCAAACAAGAAAATTAAAACATCTTTAAATGAACTAAATAATTTACATGCAAACATATATTACAGCTAATAAAAGTTTAAAAAGTATCACACATTTCAGAGTCCGTAATACAGTCATGCCTCACTCCTTTTGTTAATTATAATAGAAAAATGGATCCATTATTGTGAGCATAAAAATGAGTGCTCAAAAACTGATGCAATCAAACCAACTACTTTCATTTTTTTTTAACTAAAAAAAAAACGCTTGGATATACTGACCAAAATCATTGAGGTGGAAAATTTGAGTTCCAAGCTTTTTTTTGTATCAATACTACATTTTTAAATTTACTTCTGCTTACTTATTAAAATAATCGAGGTGAACATTTGAATGTATGTATATGATGTATGATGTGTTAATTTTCATTTTATTCCATCTAATATACCCAAAATATCATTTCGGGAACGTTTTCATACCGAAAAACTGTAATTTAAGTGCCCAAGAAATAAACTAAAGTCGATTTAATTTAACTATTCAGACCGAGAGCTGGGAGTAGATTTCTTTCGCGAGAGGTAACCGATTCATATTAAAATTATAATCAGGCCAATCATAGTGATGGGGGCATTTCCAAGAAAATTTGCAATAACAATGCAATTTTTTTAAATAATTATGGTGACAAAAAAAATGTTGCCATAATAAAATAAATCACATTCATGGCATATTAAAATTTTAAAATTGTTCACACGCGGTCACGAGAGCAAATAGTTGTTTGAGTAAAAAATGGGTTTATAGGTACCTGTCGCATTTTTAGGAATTAAAATGCCTTGTTGGTGCTGTGTTTTATTTTTGTTATTGCTTCTTAGAATCATTCTCTAACTAATTAATACTTTGGTGGACCTATTCTTGCTTTGCCGATGTGTAGTTGTAATACTGCACGTCTGCGATTTTTTCGATAAGATGCACTTTTTTAGAAGTTTAAGCTAAAAACTGAAAAAAGTCAACAGATACGCGGTGTTTGGTGCACCAGTACCTACCTACAACGCAATTTCTTGCGATAAACGAACGCGAATATTTTGTCAGATTAAATAAAAAAAATTCCTTAATTTTGTTGGCCTATGAAATAACTAATATTATAAAGAATGCGATAAAAGGCTGAACATTATCGCCAACATTATACATTTGACAGTTCTAAATACCAATATCGTGTTTGATAGAAACCTTTATGGCTTTATTATGATAAGCCTTTTCTTCTTCTGGCTAGCAGAAAATGGCTCCCTTTCCTGCTATTAAATCTTGCGTTGTATGCAGGTCTCTATAATGCTAAATTCTGATCCATAGTCCAGTGTTTGCACGGAAAGAATATGTGTCATTTTGTACTTGCTCTATAGGGCAAGTATTGGTTTCGTGCAAAAAAAAATTTAGGTTTTAATCAAAACCAACATTACGATGATGCAGAAGTCCTCATGCTGTCCGTCGTTCTGTTTGTTTGTTTGTCTGTTCGTCTGTTCGCCTGTTCATCTGTGCGTGTTCTAAGTGATTGTAACAATACTACTTTTTTAGTTTTTCTCAAAAAATACGAATAACGGAAATATGATGAACACACTTTTAGGGAAATTTTTCATTATTTTTAGTTATTTCCGTATTACATCATTACTGGGTCAACTTATTTCGTTCAGGTCGTTTTCATCATTTTAAAAAGTATTTTGTATTTAGTTTTTCCAAAAAAAAAAGTATTGAAAAAGAAATTAAACAAAAAAATGATATTTTTTTTCAATATAAAAATATATAATATATAATAATTTTGAACTACAAGAGCAAGTTCGTGCGATCCAGTCGTGCATTTTATTTAGTATAGGTTCTACGTATAGGTTATCCTACCTTTCAGAGGTATCTTTATTTGCTTGTTTGTCGCCACCACCCTATGTGAATATATCAGCAGATAGGAAGCTCACGACAACAAAAAGGGCGGCAGCGTCCTTCCTCATATCAGCTGTTGGTCATCCATCCTTTTCGGAGTGCGATTTTAACAGAAGAGAGAGAGAAAAAGTGAATTTCTAAAGCCCGAGGGGCGAAAATGAAAATGACCAACAGGAGAACACAACGCCAACTCTATTGTGTACCAAACGAATGATGATAAATCTCAGGAGAAAATCTGAAAACATACTGACAAATGGTCAAGATTTGCTCAAATGATTTATGTATGTCAAATTGTTTTTTTTTTTTTTGTTTTATTTATCCACTTTTTTCTTCCTTTTTTTATTTATTTGCAGTTTCAGTTTTCTACAATTCTATAGCTTGTCGTTCTCTGATAGAATTCCGATATTTGTTCCCTTTATATCTCTGACTCAATTTTACATTGTATTCCTTTTCCCAGGCGAACTAACTATTGAGGCTCAGGATATGTTGACAAATATAGAAATTGATAATCAGGACATGCAATTACTTTTGGGATTTCCTTGGATTACTTTGTCACATGTATTGTATATACGAGTACGTACATATTTATATAGGCATTCCATATTCACTTAATATAGGTATGTATGCATGCTTTTTTTGTAGAAGTTCGTATCCTTTTGTATGAATGGGTATTTGTAATTCTAACTGTTGCTCTATCAGGGAGTTGCAGTATTCTTCCTGTTAGAATGGGAATTTATAAGAGCTAGGACAATATGGCAAGAGCTGGTGTAGAAGCAATTGTTAATCGAGATGTGACGACAGGCAATTATGCGGCAAAAGCTTGGGTTGCGATAAGCTCCAAAAGAGACCGATCGGATAATAGAGAGGATTATCTATCCATCTTTATTGTGTCTTTAATCTAGTTATGTCATGCATGGAACCAATTTACTGCGTAAATTGGTTCGTTAAACCCTACAGACCAATTTGCATTATAAAGTTAATATATTTCAAATAAATTTGACTCAAGCTTGTGAACATGAACATTGAACGTTTCTATTTCAGATGAATAATAAAACCAATTCGTTTGAGATTCAGAATTTCAATTGAAGCCAGCAACGAGTCATGCTTCATTAATAATTGTGATAGGTTTATATTTAACACCTTCTTAGCTCGTGTTGTTTTAAAAAGGTAATGGGAAGTTGCAGGTTATGGATTTTGTCCCAAAAGAGAAACATTCTATCCTATTCGGTCTATCTGTCAGCCTACCTGTTTTTTAAAAGCAGTCCAGATGAGTTATGGGAATACTGGTACTAATAAAAAAAAATCATATTTGCATTCTTTTGCACAAGCCTTATTTTTTCGTATGGTCAATTTTTTCGAATTTTTTTTTTAATCTATAAATAAATAACAATATTTTAAATAACAATATTTTTTCGGAAAATTTTATTGATTTTCGATACACTGCATCTCTGCTAAAAATGATCGGATTAAAATAAATAAAAATGCATTTGAAAGCCTTATGCTTTTAGTTTCTAAATCTTTTGACAAATTAATCTTTTGAGCTATAATTATGTCGCAATCATTAGACCTGGTCAACTTTGATAAACAAAATTTATTTTAAATTTTCTCCAATTTGAAAAAGATACAAAAATAGGCATTTTTACGTTTTTTTTAGAAGATGTACCGCTATTTTAATAATTGATGATGATAGACTAATGTAAGGCTAAATTATTGAAGCTTAAAATACCTTACATAATTCTGTAAATTTACAAGTTTATCCATGGAATCTTTTTTCTGGTATGAATGATCAAACTTTTGAGACGAATAGAACTAACCTTTTTTTTGCTTCTAAACATGAAGTACTTATAATCACTACAAAAATTAAAAAATAAATTATTCTGATTTTTGTCCGCATTTTCTCAATAAATTAAGTTGAAATTTATAAAAAAAAACAACAAAAAATTTCAAATAAATAAAAGAAAAAAAAAAGTTCAGCTTAATCTACTGAATGAATAACTATTAAGTTTAAGCCATTACTCACTCTCATTTTCCCAAAAAGGACTGACTTTTTTGTGGACCTAAATATTTGAAGTCTGATATCTGAAAGTAGAGCATTAGAAAACCCGAAAAACTAACGTTATTAAAATAGTATAGGTAGTACGAATATAAGATTGTTCTTCGTGACCACACTCCGGGTGACAAAATACCTTCCCAGTCTTGAGTAGATACATCTGATTATTGGACAGCTCATCACGGACAACTCATCACAGCGGTCAAGTCATCACCGTATGTCATCATCCGTATGATTATGATGACTTGTTTGATGTATAATGGGTTCAGTCATGTTGGGTGGGATATGATTGGTTGTTTTGACCTATCAAGGGTCACAATCCTGATTGTAAAGACCTGATTGTAATGGAGGTGTCAAAAGTCCAAATGTTAATTAGACGAAAACAAAGTCTGTTGTTATGGAGAAGAGAAGCCGAATATCATTGACTTGGACAATAATATAAAACCTGATGAGTAACTCTGCGCAGTTGGTTGTTCTTCAAAAAAGTTCTAAGTATGAATTTTCATGAAAAGTTTGTATGTTAAACGACATGAAGACCCTCAAAATCATACAAAATTTAATTCACTTTAAAATAAACTTCCATTTTATACAGAACGTCCTGTTTATAAAACGTGGCATTCTTTTCATTTCCCGGAAAAAAAAACTACAAAATTTAAATCTAATCAACTTTCAAATGCATTTTATGAAACCTCCATTGCAATTGTATAATTTCGAAATAGATTTAAACAGCATAGACCAACGAAAAAACTATGCTTTTCTGGCCATTGCAAATGACAAGCATCACCTGGAGATAGGTAAACACATAAAAGAATCTCTTAAGCATTTAAACAATACAAAACTAACGAAAAAAACTAAACTACTGTCCTCAAAACATATAATAAAGCCCTGACGTTATACTATGTGTATCTACCTACAAACCAACTACAATTTTTCTCCATTCATCGTTGTCGGTAACACAATACGGGCACAGGATGACTCACAATGTTTACACAAAAATGTAGAGGACATGTTGAGAAAATACCTCACAACAAAACATTTGCATATGAAATTTATTATTCTGGAATAAGCCAAGATTACAATTGCACATAGATGAGGGGCCTAGTGCAGTCGACAGCGTCAAATATACCAACCTGAATCCTGAACTTTCTGGGAGTTGCTGTTGCAAACCTTCTATACTGCAACTTGGTTAAGGTGAAGTTCACATAATGTGGTTTTTGTTTAAACCAAATTTATAGGTAATTCTTTTATAATTCTTCACTTACAACTGTAGACCCGTAGCACTGGGACAAATACATACTACGAACAAAATTAAATATCCCAAAAAATTGAAGAAATTTTTTACTGATTTTTTATAATATACCGTATTTCAGTTACAGCTGAATTATGGAATCCCAGTCATAAGAAATACCGAAACACAAACATTTTCGAAATGTCATCGTAGCAAACACCTAATTCTTACACCTCAGTAAACACAAGGGGACTTGGAAGTCTTGTAATAACAAAAGTAAACCAAATTGATCTTATCGTGATTGACGCAAGGCACGTTTACAATAGCTTGAGTGTCCGAATGTTACGGAGAACAAAATAAAAGGAACTTGAACTTAGTAGTTGCGGATATCTATGGCTTCACAACGACAAGCTGAAGCTGTGAAAAAATTGGTGTCGCAAGCTCAGACGACCAGTGGAGACTGCAAACATGGTCAAAAAGCCATCAGAGGTGCTGCAACTGATTTGCTGGGTTTCACTAGGCGACCACAAAGAAATTCCTGGTTTGACGAAGAATGCCAGCTAGCGCATGCAGCTAATAACAAGGCCTACCAGTCAATGTTCGAACAAAGATTAGGGTCATTCCGAGAACAAAACCATAAGAGAGGAACGCCAGCTTCTCAAGAAGAAAAAAGACAGAGCACGAGAAGCGGGCAGTCGAGTCTATTGAGGGTTTTACCGTTCAAAAATGCTACTAAAATCAAAGCCAGAATGGATATAAGAGAAAATATGAAAGGAATTTTCTTTTAGACTACTGATGGCTAACATTCCGCTGTTATTCCATTTTATCTTGACGACGGACGGATGCCGACGTTGGCTGACAATTGTGTCCATCCGATGAAGATGCAGTAAGCTTAGCGGTTGTCAAACTTAAATCGTAGTTTAAGGCTGCTGTTGCTGTTATCGCGTATAATAGCGTGGATAGAGACGAACTATACAGAGCCATGGCATATTTCGGCATCTCTGCACAATTCAGAGAAATCTTGCTGCTCCGTCACATCCGGTAAGAACACGACTGAACCTTTTGATGTTGTGATTAGGGTTCCCAACATTTTTTCCACTGAATATATTATTTTTGAGAATTTGGTATAAAAAAGTAGTACATAACTTCAATCTTCCATTATTACCTCAACTTTAAAAATCGGTTAAGTTTTACTAAAGTAAAAAGCTATTTTGTTTACGTGAAAAGTTATTTTGAATTTTTAAACAGATCTATGTAAGAAATCAAATTTATAATATTTTTCATATTACTTAATGATATTGCGAAGTTTGTATCTCAAAATAATTGTTGATAATTTAAGGTGTAGTCTAAAATTATTTAAGTAGGCATAAACAGATGTTATAAATGGTACAATTGGTCAAAGGAGCAATAAAAGCGCATTTTGTTCGATGTTTTTTCTGTAATATATTATTAACCGTCTTTGTTTTTAATTTAATCTATAAAGTTTTTATTGCAATGTTAAAGAGAACATATAAATATAGAAATTGAGAATTTTCATTAAATTTTGTAATTTGAATGCATTTACTTAAAACATATTATCACTTAACGACCCCTGTGGCAATGTTTAATTAAGTAATTTTCCAATACTTTTTTGCGGAATTATAGTACAACTTTAATCTAATAGAATCTGTTCAATCTATTAAAATTCGGTTCTACATTGTTTTATAAAATTCAAAAAATATTTCATACCTTTTTGTATAAAGAAAAAGAAAACAAAAATTGATTTTACCTTTCATTACGTTTTTCTTGTTATTTTTATAAGTTACCATATAAAAAAAATAGACGATGTTGTAGTCTGATGTTTCAGCTAAATTTAAGCACTTCATTCTGTAAACAAAAAAAATAAAAATTTTATAAGCGAATTATCTCGAATCCATTTGTGAGCCAGCGGTGCCGTTCTCCACTGGTGGCTGGTGGAGTTCCGAAAAACCAAAGCAGAAAATTTCGTTGAATTTTGATGAAATTCCTTTCCAGTTTGTAAAGCTGTTATAGCATGTACAGTTTTGTGAGATATATAACATTAAAGGTAATTTGATCCTGATGCTCAATAAAGTTGAATCATAGTCTTATGAGGCTTGAGTAAAAAGGAATTAAGCACCACGAAAAAAAAACTCTATTTACCGTTATCTCGGCTCACAAAATACATAAAATAGTGAAAGTTTGTACAAAAATGTATTTACCCAGTATCTAATGGCTGTATAAATTTTACAATGTAAATATGAAAAAGATAAAAATACAATAACGTGGGAATCGGTCAAAAAACTTGTACTGAAAAGTCTTGTTTTTACTGTTATTCATTGAAAAAAATGTTTAAGCATCTAATTTTTCACAAAACACAAAAAAAAGTAAAAATAACCTTGACAGAATATTCTTCCCGTTTTTCCCTGATTTTTAAAATAAATTAACCCACCCACATAAATTTTCAAAAAAACGTTATGGATTATTTTGAATTTAATCCGTAGTAGACACATAATCATCCTCATTGCGTAGGTCATTTTTTTTTTTTATTATCTATCAATGTGCACATGCACACCACACCAACATCATTTTCAAAGCTCTAAAAATATATTTGATTTTGGAAAATTATTTTTAACATAAAAAGTTGATTTTCTAGAATTTTTTTGTTGAACCAAAAAACATCATCATTTTAATTTGTCTATTTAAAAAAAATTATTTTATAGTTCTTACCTTTACTTTTCGAGATGTACAAAAAGTTTTTTTTTTTACTTTTAGCCCACTTTACCCTTACTTCCCGGAGGAATTTCAAAAAATCCCGTTTTACCTGAATCTTACATTATACCACCTATCTTTTGGTGCATTTATTCTTTTTCTATCACTTATAGTGTATATAGTATATGTATTAAAATCCAAGACGAAATTTTGGACTTTATAAAATTGGACTTTATTTAATGGCACTACCTATCTCGCATTGGGACACGCGCAGTGTATGGACATCAAAGCATGATCTCAACGATTCTTCGAATGCAAGCCTGACACCGTACACCGTAGCAGAGGAACAGGTGGTGCACACTGGTCGAGCAGAACCTGGACCTTAGCCAAATTTTTATGCGGGACTGGAAGCGACTAGCCAGAGACAGAAGTAGTTTGGTAGAGGCCACAGCCCATGTTGGATTGTAATCGCCATCAAAATTAAGTAAGCAAAAATAAAAACTAAACTTTTCATTTGTTTGCTGTTTTAAAAATCTTTTCTGCTTGTGAACTTCACTTTAATTATGTATTTTGATTTTTATCCTTTTTTGCATGGAGTTTGGTGTACACTGTGGACTGTGCACAGCAGCTGCTCTACATTTCATATCTATCTATACGAATCGGATGTCCCTATTTGATAAGCGAGGAGTTGGTGATGGTACACCGGTTGGATTATTCTTATATAAAGTAGGTACTATACTCTAGAGCAACTAATCGTAATTGTTCCCTTTGGCAGGACAACACATTAAGGTGATCTGAAAGGATGACCGAATATGAACAAGCTTTTTAACAAAATAAAATCCATTCAAGTTATAATTTTTAGTACATCATTAGTAGATATTGCCTTCATTGTCTACTCTAAGTAGGTCTAGAACCTATTTAAAACTAAGCAATATAATTTATGACCATAAGAAGATACTCGTACTTTACCAATTTGAAACTTCGCCCACCAGTTAGAAGTTACCAGGTATGCTTACATTAAAATATATAAATTCAAAAGAACCAACCCTCTAACCCAATATGCCAAGATATATATACGTTCAAAGTTAGCCATGCACGACCAACCCCCTCATGGTGCAGCAGAGCCCCAAAGCCAGGACCATCAGCCACAGTAGCTCATCAAGTCTTGATGCTCTAGCACAGTCCTTGAAAGGAGATAAACAAAAAAATGGTAGGCATCCTCGAACAACGCGTAGTAGAGCTACCTTCCTACCTACTTTATTTCAAGAGCTCAAGTTACCTTGTGAAGCAAGGATGGAGGAAAAAATTTAATTTGTTGTTTTGCAAGCTTAAAGCAAAGAGCTGGGATTCATGTATAAACAAGATGCTTTTCTTTATCTTGACATATATCCCGTGTAGGCCCGTGGGGATAAAAAGGAAACATCCAAAACCTAAAGTGCATAAAACTGAGGATTTAAGAGGTTAAGGATACACCCCATCTTACCTAGATATTGTTTTTGTTTTCTTAAGTCCGCTGTAGTTTTGTTGTCCTTTGAAGGATATTCAATTTGTTTAATTTTTTTTTAAGTTTTGGTTTTTTTTAATGGTTGGCGATCTAAAAAAATTATCCGTTGGCTATTTGAACATAACGTGTATCTTTTTCTCCAAAATTGCACGGAGACGTTTTGAGGATAAGAAACTCCTACTCTAAATTCAATTCAATTCTGAAATTATTCTTCAACATTGGTACGAAGTTTTGTTGACCAAAGAAGATATCTTGTTGTTTGATTTGTGAATACCAAGTTTTTTTTTTTTTTTTTAATTTATGAAACGTAGAGGATACTCAAGTCTGACAAAAAAATCAAATACCAAATGTTTTTTTTTGTCATTGCTTTGACAGCAGGAATAAGTAATCAAAATCAAAGAACCAACTGCAGGGCTATCATTTTTAAATTATAAATTTGTTTGGCAGTAAATTAAAGTAAAAAATTAAACTGGGTTAGAGTGTGGTAATAAACGAGATAAAGTTGTTCTCAATATAAGCACAACACAAATTTGGGTTCCAAAAACTTGCTGTAAAGTTCAGGCTGCATTAAAAATTTTAAATTAAAAGAAACGTATATTAATTAAAAAAATACCTATTAATTAAAAATCTTAAATAGAATTAGTCCAAGAGCCGACAGCAAAAAATGTAAATACATATGTACATAGGTTTATTTTATAAGATTCCAAGTACAACTAAATTAAATTTTCCACTATATTAGAAAAGCTTTAATTTGCATTTAAAATATAGTCGTGAGGGAGGCGGAGCGTGCGGTAGCAGCGCGGGCGATGCGTTGTAGCGGCGTGCTATGCGGGATACGTGTGGTAGCTACACGGGAGATGCGTGAGACCCATGTGGAGCGCATGGTAGCCACGTGGGAGTCGTGTTATTTCATGCGTACTTATATTTTTGTCAATGTGAAACAAATTGATTTCAACTTCAAATTATTTGAATCATAGTTAAAAATGAATTAGTTTTTACTTTGTGGGGTTAACTTAGGTATCAAAATTCGATTTAGGGTTAACCTTGAAACAAGGATGATCTGACACTGAAACAATGCATTTGTTTTTCACTTAATTCTTTCTTTCCACCATAACAACAAAAAATTTATCTTTAAGAGTTCGACAAAATTGGAACTTTTAAAAGCAGTAAATAGTTTTTTTTTAACTTTATAAAGAAATTCTTTGTGTGGGAATTTCGTATCTCAAAAGGTTTGGCCACCATCTTAAAAAAAAAAAACCGCATCAATAATGCAATTTTTGGTTAGGTTATACCTATTAAAATGATTGTCTTTCGTAGATCATTTAAATTTCAAAATAATCTTATTTGTATGCTGAATCTATTGAGATCAAAATCGTACAGTATGACTAATCTATAAGTGCCTTTACTAATTGTTCTTTTTATGTGAATTCCTATTTTCAGTGCAGCAGTGGTAATTTGTCAGAAAACCCCTTTCCAATAGTGCAACAGCCATAAAATTTGAAATAAACGTTTAATTTTCCATGAAGAACAAGAAACAAAAGAGTGCAAAAGAGATTTTTTTTTGTTTTGAGAGAGAAAGAACGTTGTGCAACGAGTACCAAAACACCCTGTGAAATTAATGGTAGATTTAAATAAATTCGTAGACATGTTTCGATGTTCATTAGAATCCAGAATACATACATGCACTATATGCACTTATGCAATTATACCGATTATAGATTCGAAGTTTTCAGGTCTTAGCTATAACATGGTAAATTATTGGAAAATTGCCATAGGCGGGTATTTTGAGTGTCAAATTGTCTCATTTTGACTAACATATCTGGGAAGTACAAATAAAGTCAGTTGAATATTATATAGCGAAACCTAAATTTCATTACTGATGCAGTTTTTTCAACGTTAGTGGAATTTTTACAAATATTTCTTTTTTTCCAAAAGTATGACCCTACTAACAAAAGCAAACACACAAATTTAATCAAAATCGTTAGAGGGTTTTTTTTTAAAGTCAACTTTTCCTTAATGGTTATATGACAGGTACCGTTAATTTTGGTCCAAAAAAAAAAATTCAATTTATCCTCTAGGGAATCACCAACGAACCTTAACCACAAAGTTTTAAGAAAATCGGTTAAGCGGTTTAGGCTATAGCTCGAAGTTTACAGAGACAGACAGACAGAATTGCGAGACCCACTTTTTTCGCATTCTCTATCATCATAATGGCGTGTCTGATTGTTATCTCAAGTTCGATTTTATTACGAATCCTAAACTTGCCCTATAATACATATAGCGCAAGTAAAAAGGGGGATACATCTTTTTGCGTTCTTAAACCATAAATTTCGAAATATTGAGTTAAGAGGTCCAAAAAATTGGAGCATATTTATCGAAAATTCAATTTTTGGATATAAAACCCTCATTTTCGAATATTTTTCAAAAAAAAAAAAATTGCTATGTTCTATTCAAAACCGGAAACGGCCTGGAACAACCTTCCAAAGAAAGAAGGGGTTAACTTCACACACTCAAAAAACATATTGATATTCAACAAACCTTAGCAATGGTTGTTAAATTTTTGTTCACTCTAAGGCTAAGTGCACTTTGATAATTCTTGGAGTTAATACTGTCAAGTCAATAGATTTACATTCTGACTATCCCTCGAGACACTTCTATCTCAATCAATGAACAAAATCTTAAATTGCAGATACAAATAGTAGAATACACTTAAAACTGTCGAGAAATTGACATACCATACATTCGTTTAAAAATTCTTCAACAATTATAATTGCTATAGAAAATATCTACATCTGTATTAGTACCTAGATATGTATGATACAAAACAAATCTCAAGACATAGAGATTATTCCCTTAAGTATTGTTTGTAACCCTGGAATCTTCTGTCTGGGGTCTGTCTCTGTACTAGGACATTATATTTCATATCCTCTTTCTATCTATAAAGAAACCTTTAATTAATTTTACAAGGCGTTCTATACACCAACCTACCTATACATCAGGCCTTGTTTTAATGTCTGTTTGGGATGTACACAAGAACAAGGCGAGTGGTCTATGCAATGACGTTTTGAGTTTATTCGAACGACATCTCTTTCTGTTGCTAAATTCCAATTATAGTCTATTTTCCTAATTGTCCTTTCGAGGACTTAGGGCGACAATTACGGCATTGAATTCTCCGATTAGTGTAATTCCCCATTGGCCCCCATTCTTTGTTTAATATTGTTCTGTTGTTTTCTGTTTTTTTTTTTTTTTTTATTATTATTTTGTATTTGTTGTGTACAATGTAGGAGTACAAACATACATACCTTCATACATATAACGATTTTTTTCTATAATATACGCAAAATTAATCCACCAGTCATTGGTTGCAGCGACGAAAAAAATCTAAAAAAAAAACAAATTCATAGGGTAAAATTGGCAATATTTTTAAATAAACCAAAAAAATATTTTTGTTATTTGTCAATATTTTGATATTTCGGTATCATTACGTCTTCATGACAAATAAGGCAATTATGACAATGTCTCCGGTGAAACGCAAAGTCAACACTTACGGATGTACTTGATATTCTCTAGATGTACGAACTGTCCTCCAAATTGACCCCCTGTGGTATCCACTGTAGCGACAACAATGCGTGAACAACTGACTAGTGTTTTTGCTAACCGACTCTCTCTTAATCTTTAATCTTTCAAAGAATCCAAGGCCAGCACCAAGATTGGTATAGAGGTCATAGAGGATAGAAGAATCTTTGGGAATGGTTCATCTTCTTCCATATGTACCAACACTGTTAAGCTGAGCTCGACAAGGGCATAATAACAAGAGAAAACTGTTAAACGGTGAGAAGAGCTTACCATATACCATTCGGTCTTGGGGAGAAAAGTCTTTTCTTTGACAATGAACGAAAAATATCGACCCACCAGGGCAAAAACAGGCTACTGCAGGGTTAGGCCTGCCGTGCAAACTTCTTAAGCCAGTGAGTGATATCTTGGTAACCTAATTTATGCAGTTCTTGCGAAAGTAAGTACATCTAGAGCCTTTAATCTAGATCCTTTAATGCTTATGAAGTGGATTTACAAGTATTTAAAAGGAGTCAGGGATTGGTTTCCATGTCACCGATTGTCCGGCCAACATTTTTGGCTCGTACAACAAGTTAAGATCTACTAATTTACCGCAAAATTCGAAGAATTGACCATCGGTATTGTGGTTCTGCAAACATGTATTTTTAGCCGTTTATTTTATTGGTTACAAAAAAAAGTATTATACGTGTTCTCTGATATATGACAAGGAAGTTTGCTCTGGTATATAACAAAAACGATGGACAGAAAAGACAGACAACAGTTTTGTAAATTAGGTAAATTGTAACAGAACTGTAAATTAGGCTATAAGTATAAATAGATTTTTTGACACGTCTTGCTCACCAAGACCAAGTGACTGACACTCTCAACCATTTTCTCTCCTACAATTTTTTGCCGAAGAGCTAACTGAGATGCACTTTTATAGCTTCCAGAGTCGGTATCTTTAACTTTTGGGTGTGGTAGATGTCAAAATTAGCTTTTATTTGGATCAGTATTGCTTGCAATTTGAGAAATCTTTCTTGAAAACCCGATTCGGAAAATGTTTTAGTCTTTTTGACGAGTTTCTTAAACATCGAAGGCTGTCCGATGTGAACAAAATTGGGGACAATTATAGGAATTTTTTAAAAATTATATTTGGAAACAAATAATGTTGCTAAGTTCAAACTGTAAGCACTGAATTTATGTGTATCAATTTTCGTACTCGAACTTTCGAGATTTTTAAACTATTCTTAACTAAGACTTAACAGCAAAAGATAGTTATTCTTCGGCTGACCTTCCCTCTAGTTTTTGAATCTTGAGTTTTTTAGCGCTGTTTCCGCACTCCTAAAATTTCTTTTCAGGTCTTCCTTGTCTTGAAGTTGTTGGCACATGAATTTCAGGAAATGGAATTTTAAACTCTATTTGAAGCTAAATCTATTTAGCTTTTAAAAATCTTTTTGGAGACTTTTTCTTTTCTTTATACTTTTTTTTAAATGGGTGTAATATCAAAGATTTGCGGTATTCGATGCATTTTTTTGGATCAGTTTCTTCAAGAACTGTTATTGTTGAAATCACGTACTTACAGCAATAGCGCAAACTGTTACCGTTATGACTTAAAAAGATTTTCACAAAGACAATGGTCGCCTTGAAAAGAGCGGATTGATACCACCTGTAAGAGAAGAAAAAATTATTACGATGAAGGAAAAGTTAAAAAAAGTGTTTTTCTTAATGCATGCCAGCCGCTGTTCGTCCGTCGGTTTGTACGTCTATTCGTCTATGCGTGCGTCGGTTCAACTATACTATTAGAACAGATACGTTCCATAAACGGCTCTAACGATTGCAAAATTTTCCCTATACAGCACCTTATGCATATTGTATCGCAGTTTAAATAAGAATTTAACAAAATAATTCTTTAATACAAATCTCATTTCAGAAGGTGCCACCTCTACCCTAATATTATAAGCTGCACTGAAAATGAGTCTCCATCGTATAGTACTGTAGGTATAGGTAGTCGTCTATTCGAATACCTACCTATCATTTTTATATCCAACTCAATCCTCCCACTTCCCACAACTCACTTCCTCGTCGCTCGTCCCGGCTGAATGTGCTTAAAAAAGGTAAAAAAAAAAAATATTAAAAGGACTAAAGCGAGCATCGAATGGATATATAATTTTCTTTGATCCTCTCAAATTGCCAGGAAAATATACTACTCTATGTGAACTAAACGGGCTCCGGACTATGGTTGCGTACTAATTGTGGTCAGGATAATAAAATGGAATGGCTTTTAGCTTTGCCATTCAGATGGATTAATATTGGAAAATAATAAACGAGAGTTCTATTGAAATATGCGGATTCTATAACCGATGATACGTCATTCCTTCGTCCGTGCGTCTGCCTCTCTTTCTCTCATGTATATCCATCCACTCATTATTATTATTATTTGTTGGATATAACCATAAGGACATTGGACTATTGTTGTCCAGTTCGTTTTAGAAGTAGGGATAAATCTTCCAGCTTTCGAGGATGAGAGTTATAAATGAAGACATAAATATTGAGTCCTGTCCTAAGGTTTCATTTATATACCTTCTAGTATATCTTAAAACACATACAATGGGGTATTAAAGAATAATGTCCTTGCACTATGTTCTTGTTTGCAGAAAAAGACGCACACACACACAACACATACATTATACTATAGAATATCTATTAAAAATGCTATTCTTATGTTGAATGGAATGAGTGAAAATGGGTTTCTCAAGACCCCTTCATTATGTGGATGAAGATGGCACAAAATACACAGAGTGAGTGTTAAGTTTTCTCTAACGTTATGTATGCTGCATCTGTAGAAAGGTCAATTCATCTGAAGGGCTAATAGCTTTCTTTACTTCATTGGTTCGGATTTTCTGCAAGAAGTCGGGGAATGAGAAGGTGTTTCATTAGAAGACGTCTTTACAATTTCTTACATTCAATGCCCTGTTGCTTACATTCTTATAAATATAATGTAGGTATGCATTTATGGTTCGCTTGTTATTAAAGTTTTTGCTTAAAGATACGAGTTTATGCATTTAAAAAATTAAATTAATGGTTATTATGGTTCATTTTTGGGTTTGAAATTAAATTTATAGGTAATTATCTAACCAAGAACGTGCTTACACTTTGAATATTATGTATGTATGTAGGTATTTATATTAGAAAACATAAAATTCTAAGTTTTGAAAATAGTTACAACTCCTGATTCCTGAAGAACAAAACTTTTCAAATTTAAATTCTTTTGCCCTGTAAGTCACATTCAAATTTCTTTACTAATTAAAAACTGTGACAAAGATTTTTTTTTTTAATAAAAATTAAAAGCGTGACTTTACTTCTTAACCCATGGTCGACTTCCCTCAAATCACGCACGTACCGTTTTTTTAAGACCGTCCAAAGATGTTCTTGAAAATAGTGTTCACCTGCCTTATACAATGTACATACACCAACAACATACAATGTAACAGCTCACATCGGAACCCACTTTTGGTATTGCATCTCTATTATCGGAACCCCCAATAGAAAATTATATTTTTAATTTCTTGTATGGCATCCATGAAAAAATATTAAATGTCTTAAATTTGAAGTCGGTTGTATATGTTTTGAAATACATGTGTTATTGGGTTGAAAAATACATCTTCAGTACTTAACACCTGCTTTTAAAGTTATTCAGGGTCAAAGTGGACTTTAAAGTAGATTTTTTTTTTGGATTTTCATATTTCTACGTATTTCTACTTATTATAAATAGGGGGCTCTGGACCTGGCTCCTTATGCCATTATGGATGAGATGGAACTTTTTTTATAAATTTATTAAGTGCAGGCAAATAATACAAAAATGACAATGGAGGATTTCGAGAGGCCGATGTAGACATACGATATGCAACAGGGAGTGAAATTCTAGGTCAACACAAATTATACAATACCCTTGTATTTGTATATACATTTCTTGAGATAACTGTGCTCAGAAACAGGCCCAACATTTTCTACCCCAATTGCCCCTAAAAAAAACAAATTTATAAAACCAACTCAAATACAATTTTTCCTGCAAATATGTAAATGCATGCATGAAAACTGTTCAATCTCACCGGAATGACTTTAACCCGTAGTATTATGATTTCGCGCTTGATTGCAAAATCAACAACAGATTCAGATATAATTTCCCGGGATTCTCCCAATACCCAATGCTTTGCATCAATAAACAGAAAATTGTATTCAAAATATGAAAATTAAATAAGAAAAAGTCAGTAAATTTAATTATAATATTATGTACAGGAATTTAATAGAAGCTATACAAGTATCTACGCGTAACAGTGAAACCTCTAAATGCTGAGTGGTAAAATGATAATTTGTTTTGCAATGCACTTCAATTCCCTGCAGTTATTTAGAGATTTGCTTTGGTTTGTTTGTTTAGTATATGCGATTTAGAAAAATTGAAATGCAAACGTGCTTTTATATATATAATAAACCCTTCTTTAATGGCTCTTAATATTAGGTATTATAAACAAACACTGTATTGAATTAACTGATGTTTGGCAGAGCTCGATATAATGATTTTATTGTTATTAGATTAAAAGAACAAATAACTTTGCTGCAGCTTCTAGTCAAACTTGCTTTTAGTTCCTATTAAAAAGTTAGAATTCATTTATACTTGTTTAATATACAAAAAAATTAATTTATTTCACAATTAAGAGATTAACATAATCAATAATGATATCAAAGTTAGTGATGGTACAAAGCGTAATTTAGGTAATTTTTTAGGCAAAATTTAAGATTATAGTAATCAACAGTTATGAATGACCCACAAAGCAAATATAACTTTTACTTACACACAGTGCATTGTGGAGTTATAGCGACTTTCTCAAAATGTTATTATTCTGGAGTTTGTCGATTTTATTATAAAAACTCATTGAACACAAATCAAATACCTTTTTGAGACGTTTGTGCATTTAAAAAAAAAAAAAAATAACTTAAAATGAAAAAAAAAAAAAAAACATTTAAAACAATTCAAAAATTAATAAAAAAAAAAACAATGGCATTATTTACAATTTCAAACTATAAAATTTTCTTAACCCAGATATCTATTCTTTAATTTTGTTGACACATGAAATTGCTTTTGACAACAGTTTTTGCAGAAACAAACTTCAAACTTAATTTAATTTTTCTTTCGAATCTGATTTTTTCAAAAATTGTGTCATTAAACACAATTTTTGTTTTTAACACTCACTGCATTTATTAATCTTAAGTCAAATTCCCAAAATCAAATGCTTAAGTTCTCCAGTTTTTAAGAAATCTATTTCGAAAATAAATGAAATATTTTCTTAAACTGATTAATATTTTGTATTTTGTGATTTTTATTTTGTATTTACATTTAGTGTCTAGAAAACAAAGGCAACATAGGTAAATATAAGTTTGAAGAATCGTTTGACAACACGGAAGACGTGGAAAATGACCGGTGTTTCAAAGTTCTTTATTCACCAGTAGATATTCTGCGCTATTTTCTACACAATTCCTCGCATTTACCACGGTAGTCCGCAAAATTTTGCATATTTTTTCGCAACTTTCCAAGCATTTCTCTATGTTTTTTTCTATTTTCTGTGCGGTTTTCTACGCATATTCCTTAGGTACGCTTTTTCATGACTTCTGATGCTGTTTTCTAGGGAATTCCATGGTCTTTCAACAGTATTTTGAGCCTTTTTCATGAAATTACGCGCATATTTCAGTGACTTTTTACGCTTTATATCAAAATTTTCTACACTTTTCTTCCATTATTCCGTGTTGTTTTATGCTTCTTCTTTCCCGAATTTTGTTCACTTTTTACGCGTATATTTACGCAATTTATACTGCTGTATCTATCCCGATAAAATTCAAAAAAATGAGCGATCTGCAATCCGACCTGTGCTACTGGCGTATATTATTACAAATAAAATTTTAAAATTTTAGGTTGAAAAACTATTTTCCAATTTTTTTTTGCAAAAACAACATAACTTGTGCCTTTTGCCATATGTATGCATTTTTGTATGCCTGTATACATATATGCATCTTGCGTTTTGATTGCAATACAGGGTGTCTCGTAATTAGTCAAAGAAAATTTAAGATGTGCTTCGAGCGTACGTATATTTTTCAAAAAAGTGTTCTACAATAAAGTTCTATCTTCAAAGCTGATATTACTTATCAATGATTTAAGAATACACCTAGTTTGGTATACATTGGTCCATGTTAACGATAATTTCACTGCAAATACTAATGGTAAGAAATTGCGGAGCACTTTATTTTTAGAAACAAAAAAAATTAAACTCCAATTAATCTAAGACTATTTTATTTAAATAGGATAACCCCCAGCCTTTCTTAGAAACGGCTTAGACAGCACGCATATATGAATGCGGCTCATTCTGTAGAAGGGAGTTTGATGCGAATTATGCCAAGGTGTTCGCATCATACGACCTCTTGTTTTACTTTTCACTCTATCACAATGGCATATCCAAACAACAGCTGTTTCTTTCGGCATAAATTAAATTCTATTTGCTTCTATCGCACTTCTTGGATGACTATAATATTATTAACATTGGGTCTAGATTGTCCAGTTCCAGAATAGTTGATCGACTGCACGTGGTTTATTTAAAGACATGTGAAAGCTTCACGTGCGGATCCGAAATTTGTATTGAAAATTTAAAAAAAAAAACAAAAATGTACTTCTAAATCATCTACCTAAGCATCAGTACTCTAACTCTAGTTTCTAGACCATTGTCGTAAAACTTTGTATAAGGTAAATACATACATAAGAACGAACCGAACATTTAATTTAGTTATTATTCTCCTAACATCGTTCCACAAGTCAAATAACGATTAAAATACACAAATACCGAATTGAAAATTGGTTGCATGATATTTTTGAAGACATTCACGGCATCAGTAATATGGAGATTATCCAAACGGAAGCATTATTTAAATCCTTACAATTTTAAACTTTTTTTTTAAGCTAATCAAACCAAGCAAAGCGTTACAATCAGTAGCCCCTCATTCGCATCCCGACACCCGAACCAAGTCAAATAAAAATATCATTTTAAAAAAAACAAGCTTCTCTGCTCATCATAAGAAGTGGTGTATTATCTTTAGCTTTTCAAATACCTATTACATAAATCGCTACACGTTTCTATTCGCGCACGAAATAAATGTTCATCCTTTGAATTTGAATACGCTATTAAATTTTCTTTAAGCGAGCGTCTTTATTCCCTCGATCTAGTAACGTTGTAATGGGGGACATCTTTCTATATGCCCCTGCTTTTAAGCAACAACTTTAGCTTCTGGATATTGTATTGCTTGTGTATACAAAAAGCCCATTGACATGAATATTTACTATTCAATTAAAAATACAAAACATTCAAAGCTCTTTGTCGCAGTTGCTCTGCGAGAATGAGTATAATATGAAGCCTTCTTCATCTTTGTATGGAATGAGTAATATTCATTCAGTACACAACTTGTGGCGGCCTTTCGCTTTGTTGAACTTAAACAAAATTGTAACTTTCCGGGCCCCATGAGTCGCATCAAGGAACTGATTTGAATCAAATCACGTCGTTGTCGTCGGCGTCGGTCGGTCGTCGTCGTTGTAGGCACCGTCACCATGTAAGTAAGTACGTATAATGTATGTATAGTATTTATGCACCCATCCCATACCTACGTTCAAAAAAGCAAAGCGTTTTTGCAAGAGTTTATTAGAAGTAAGTAAGGAAGGAGATGATGGTGTACAACAACCCCACACACTGACCCCTTCAGTCATAGGCCTTTGAGTTTTGCCTCCATCATTCATCCTTTCGTCTTCGTCGTTAATCAAAACAATTAGTGGCTTGATGTTTCAGAGACACTCCAAAAAGCACCGAACCAAAAATAACCCACCGAATAAATTCTTTTGCCAATCCATTCATCCATCTACGGCTTGCCGTCGTCGTCAGTCCGTTTGGTGTTATTCAAGAGTTGTTTTAGCAGTAACGGATGTTTGGTTTGATAAAACTTTCGAAGGTTGTACCAATGAATTGGTGTACACCTATACTTGATGTAGGGTTGCCGTCTGTATAATTTGGGATACCCATACCCTCCTTGTAAGGGCTGTGAATCTTATTTGTTTATATCAATTATTTCCTGCGCTATAAAGTCGTTTGATTTGGTTTCACCGTGGCCAACACATTCAAAGTCACCAAAATCTCCGAATTGGCTTTTGGTATAACCTAAACAGCAAGCTTTCAAAGAGACAGATAAAAGATTACCAAATTGAAATGCTTTGTTTCGATTGAACTAATCCAAGTATATGGCGTAAGGCACTACAACATGGATCGAATGAAAAAAAAAATCAAAATAAGTGCTTTGCTGCAAGCATGATACGAACTGAGTAAGAGCGTTCACATTAGGGTGGAACAATTTTGGAGTTTTTTCTAGAATCACTGTACGCAACAACATTTATTCGCCTGTAAGAAAAAAATTGCACGACTTTTCAATTTACTTCGTGCTGCTCATGGACTCATAGTTTAAACTTAATTGTCTACTAAACAAATTCTGGTAATTTATTTTAAGACAGCTTTGGACGAAAAAAAATGCACGTTCTTGCTTTTAAAGTAAAAGTAGCTATGGACGTTAAAGCTTTTTATATTAAGTCTTTGATGTAAAAAAAATAAAATAAAACTTCTTAAATTACTTTAAGCTCAAAACTAAGTATGCCATTTGATTTGATTATAAAGATAGAGCCGTTTTTAAAAAAAGTATTTTTTTATATATAAAAATTCTCAACTCTTGTTTAAAAATAATATGCAATTTTTAAGAAGATATTAATGCACATCTAAAACCAAAATTTCAAAAAATACCGTCACCCGCTTTAGAAAACCTGATTTAAAAAAAAAAAAAAAAATAAATCCAAACATAATTTTTTGGAAAATTTTGATATTAAATAATTTTAAATTTTTTAAGAAGCTTCCGTACAAAAAAAAACATTAAAATTGGTTTAGTCTTTTAAGAGAAAGTCAAAAATAAAAACAACGGTTCTATGGAGGTACCTTTAGTAGAATGTTTACAAACATTTCTTTCATTTCAGAAGCATGACCCTACTATAAAAGAAAGTAACCAAAATCGCAAAAGTCATTTTTAAAAAAAGTTTACTTTTTCTGAATGGTTTATATGGTAGGTATCTACCGTTAGTTTTGGTCCACAAAATTTGGATTTCCCTCTAGAGAATCAGCGAAAATCCTTAACCACCAAATTTGAAGAAAATCACTTCAGCAGCTTAAGGCCCAACTATAATAGACTTAACCGAGCTTAAGCCAGCTTAAGGGAACGAACCAATACTCAGCCTTATATGTCACTAACCATTTTAGACGTTCTGCTCAGTTTCGTTAAATTTCGCTAACTTTCGTGCAATTTATCAAGAGCCATTTAAATGGCTCGTTCTAAGGCAAATGTCAAATTGTGTGTATTAAGAATTGTGTGTAGATAAAAAATTGCTCATTGTTCATTATCTTAATTTTTTGGAACGTGGCAACAAAAAAGCCATTGGTCTTTCTATCGCTATTTAAAGGACGAACACTACAAGATCGCCTTTTACGCTTCTTTTTATCGTTTAATTCTTTAATTTGAATTAATAATTTAAGTGCATTGAATGCAGAATGCATCATTTTTAGTTTTTTAAACTTTTGAAGTTTATTTTTATGGTTCATTTTTCAAATTTTTTTCACAGAAAAAAAAAATAATTTATAAAAAAAAAAATCCAAACAAAAATTTATATCAACAAATCTAAATTCGAAGTGACATTTGCGTTTGACATTTGCTTAAGTTACTAAAATCCATTATGGTTACTTTTTGTTTTGACGATAATTTCTGATAACTTTTCGTTCGGTTTTGACATTAGCTTACTTTCGGTTAAGTCTATTATAGTTGGGCCTTTAGGCTGTAGCTCGAAGTATAGACAGACAGACGGACTGATGGACAGACAGAATTGCGAAACCCATTCTCGCATTCTCTATCATCGTAATGACATGTCTGATTGTTATCTCGAGTTCAATTTTTTGTACGAATCCTAAAACTTGCCATATAGTACCTATGTATATCGCAAGTAAAAATGGACAAGCCCCGAAGAAAAACAAAACAAAAAAAAAAAAAAATTGGTATTTTTTAAGCATAAAGAAACTTGACCTAGAATTAGTACTTCTCTTTCAAATCGTAAGTATTTATTGTGTTTAGAATAACCTTTATATCTAGAATAATAAAATGAACATATGAATATTTCTACTCGTACTTGCAATACTGGCCACTTAAAGCATAACTACAAAATACAAGTAGCTTCTTAAAACTTTGCATTTAAATGCATTTAAAACATCAGCATCTTTTTCAACTGATCTTTGTAAATTTCCATCGCTAAAAAAAACTTGCCACGAACTTTTAATGGGTCACTTCTTATAAGAACGTTTGTATTTTATCGAGCTGCCAGTTGAAAACAACGACGTAATGCATGTGACGGATTCTATGGGTTGGCCCCTTTAGCATTTCCATTTTTACTGAAATAAACTTATTAAGTTTGTTAAAAATGTATTTAATTACTTATATTTTGATTTCTTCTTTCTCTTTCCACTATTTCACATCAAAAACCAAGATCGATTTGAAATCACTTGGAAATCGATAAGATCAAATTCTAGAACACAACAGTTTCGTTTCAATTTAAAAAAAAAAAAATATATCGAGATCGATAATAGTGAAACGTAGAACACAATTATTCATTTTCGATTGATTTCAATTTCATATCGAGTGTAAGCCAAAGAAAAAAAATCATAAATTTTCTTTTATTTTTGAAATATTGCTACACGAGTCGAGACGAATGTCATTTTATTTAAAAAAAATTGTTTTCAATCACATTCATTTCTGCATTTGTTATCTGTAGTTGGCGAAATAGGCCCAGGTGTGCTCTTTTATGAATTAAAAAAAAAGGAAGTTGTAAAAGTTTTCTAAAAAATTGTTTTCAATCACATTCATTTCTGCATTTGTTATCTGTAGTTGGCGAAATAGGCCCAGGTGTGCTTTTTTATGAATTCAAAAAAAAAGGAAGTTGTAAAAGTTTTGGACTTTCACTCTTATTATGTTTGTCAAACATCAATTGATTGACATACAGCAAAACTTATCCATTGATTGAAATTTTGGTATTACGATTGATCAGTTGATAAATTTAAAGAGCATTGTAAATTTTGATTGCTATGTAACGATTGTGAATTGGTATTTTTGATATGACATTACAGTTTTGGAGGATTGGATTTTTAGTTGCTTGTTATTCTTTTTTTTGAAAATAAACTTTATTTATCATATTTTAATGTTTATTTCTCGTTATTTGTATGCTTTTTAAAATAACCATAAAGAAACAAAAAAGAAAAAAATAAGTTGAAGTGCACGTTTTCAGTGAAATTACTCGGTAAAAAATTTTTTTCCGAGTGCTTTTATCGCAAATTTTTCAGTGAAATCTACTTTGAAAATAGTTTTATTGCGTAAAAAAATGTTAAATTTTTAGTAAAAATAGCCAATAATTTTTAAAACACAAAATATAATAAAGAAAAAGAGTGCTATTGCAATTAAAATAGTGTAAAGTTTCAAGTGAAAACAGGTAAACAAAATATGTATCAACCAGGAATTTGTAATTGACTGAAAATTTGATAAATACCAATTTTTTTGACAACCGTAATACCAAATTTGTCAATGGAACAGCAGTTCTTAAATCTGAACTTTTATCAAAAAATTGATAATTGATAACGATAATACGGGTTCAGCAATTTTATTGATAATTGTCAAATATCGTATTGATAATAATTGACATCCGTAATAGGGCTGTTTGTTAGTTAGGATCATGCACCCTTCAGTAGATTTGCCAATGATTTTATTTAATTTTTTTTTTTGCCTCCAATTTTAACGTTCTAATTTTTTGCCGTACCGTCTAAATTTCTGGTAATTTTTTTCGATTCGTAATAGACAAATCATTTGCGTGATAAAATAATATATAAATACAATAAATAAATTGAGAAATAAACAGAATCGGAGAGCTCTACCGGATTACCAATCAAAAACGACATAATGAAGGTATTTCTCATCCAATCTACACTCAATATTAAAAAAAAGTCAAATGATATTAAATTAAATAAATAAGCTACATAATGCTAAATATCATCAAATTGCAGAAATATAATGCACTGCAATACTGATCATAAACAGAACAAAAAACTTTAGTTTCTTGACGAAAATAGGTATTTATATCACCTAAACTAAAGTCTTATATTCACAGTATATTGGCAACCCGTTGAGGTTGGTGCTTGTTGGCTACCAATTTATAGGCATAAGTTTCCAATTAAAACAAGAAATGTGACTGCTATAGCTTAGACCGTTTTAGTGCACTTGTAACCTTATTTTGCGAATTTACAGGAGCTACACTATGCTGCCTCTGGTTACGGACACAGCATCAATTATTATTTATCCTATGGGAAGATATTCCTCATGTGAAAAATGAAGTAAAAAGGCCTTTGAGATTTGCATGTTCGCACACAGACACACTAGCAAAAATTTATAGCTACCTGTGTTTGGTTCGTTTTATAATCCTTCATCATACCGCTTGAAAACGCTCGTAAATTACGTACACGCCAACCCTAACCATCATTTAGTGGTTCAGTTATACCAAAAAGGGGGTATCTGCCAGCTCTAATCCGTAAACATTTGATAATTACTTTGCACGGATAATTAATTTCGCATTTTCTTTCCTTTGAAATCCGTCTGTAATCTATATGTCCGTTGACGGTGTCGTCCTTTCTCGATAATATTTTACGAAAGCAAATTTTACACTCCGGTTCATTTTAATAGCCTTTATGAATATTTATAAAAACAATTGTGGAATTTTAATAAAAGTTGACGTTTTGAAATATTGACATAATTTTATTCACCAGAATCTGAAGAATGCTTTTCGTTGCGGCGGGATTCGCACTTTTTCAGCCATATTTTCTATTGCGAAATTCGCAGCTGAAAAGGTGTTTTAGTGGAAATGGTTAGGTAGTTCTTCGGAGTCATAATATAGTTCACCCAGCAAATTCATAATTGCTTTTAATGCGAATGCAAACCCTGCGAATCACGTTGACTCCTCGGGAGTAAAGTATTGCGAATTCCATAATAGCCATAGGAATTTATTTCTTTGCAACAAGCGAGATGGGTACCTTATGTATGTGTTGAAACCGATTGGGACGGCAAAGTTTTTTAAAACTTGTCAATATTAAGTTTATTCTTAAGCTAAAAACTTCGTACAAAATTTTAACCTTTTTTCGTTAAAATTTTGTTCTTCTTAATGCGGGTATTTATGGAATCAGATAGCTGGAAAACAATAAAGTACGGAATCCTGGTTAATCCAATTTTAAGCTTAGGCAAACATACAAAAAGGAATCGAAATGGTTCATAATAATAATGAATTCCTTACGATGGTTTCAGGATTTATTGTGTTTAATGTTATCATTTGATATAATTTGCTTTGGGTTTAAGGAGTGAACATAAAATAAAACTCTTTTATTGTCTATAATTTACAAAAACAAACAGGAAATTAAAAAAGTTTATTGAAAAACATTTGTTGAGGTATTTTTCATGAACAATGACTCCAAAAATATAACTTTTTTTTTCTTCAAAATGGCGCAGGCAAGTGCCAGACCAGTGCCAAAAATAAAAATATATATGAACCTATAAGCTTGAAAATGTTCATGAGATTTATTTCCAAAAAAAGTGGAAAAAATTAAAAAAAAAGTTTTTGTTAAATATTTTTTTTTATTTTTGTGAATATTCTTTTTTTTTTAATTTAATAATAAAGGCCTCGATTGCAATCGATTGAACAACTTACAAAATATACACAAATTAACAGACAAACAAAAATAAAACTTTGATTAAAAACACATTATTATCATAATTAACCAAACATATTAACCAAAATCGTTTGAGCCGTTTTCGAGAAAATTCGAAAAACTCCAAAATATTATACAGGAGGTACCTACTCATTCTAGACGAGATATTCCGTTCATGCGTTTGGGCAGTGAAAAGGTGTACAGTTGGACGCACAGACGCACAGACCGACGCCGAGGGACAGCATGACGAACACCACAAAACATAGTTTTTCTGATGTTTTGGGTAAGGAGAGATTTAATTTTCTGTAAAAGACCATGTTTTCACAAAGATTTGTTAATTTATCAACTCGTTTTATTTGCATTTAACTTTATTAATAAAAGATCTATTTTTGACAGGAACCGTAAATCGTTTCGAAGCCATCCCACTTTTAATGTTTTACATCACCTTTCCTATGCAAAAATTCAAAAAAAAGTGGGTCATGCAATTATAAAATACATACCTCGAGGTACAGCCTTCCCAAACCCCTGAAATGATTTTCTTCAAATCTGGTGGTTGACCCTTAACCATTTTAACGATTTTGAAGAAATTATTTAAAAGGAAGCTTCTTTATAGCCCTAAAATTATTTGATATCAAAATTTAAAAAAAAAAAATATTTTTGGGTATAAGAAAATATCGATTTTTCGAAAACGGGAAACTGTATTTTCTTTTAAATTTTGGTTTTAGTTGTGCATCAATATTTTCATAAAAATGGCATACCAACTGTTTTTTAAACAAGGTTTGAGATTTTCGTTCTCTTAAAAGCTGCAAAAAGTCGCATTTTACCTCATTTACGATGGGGTAAAATGTCAGTTGATATTTGCTATGGTAATCAATGGTAAAAATCAGTCGATGTATAATATGCCACTTTAATTTTGGCATTTAACCCCAAAACGTCACAAAATATAAAAATGAAAACAGAAAACAAAAAACAGAGCTCATAAAACGATACTTCCCCTTTGGAAAAAAAAATCCCCGAAAAATGTATACAAACACAAAAAAAAATATACCTTTAAATGGGAATTGAATTCTATATGACAGCACTTGACTTAATTGTTTTCGGAATATTTTAAAAATAAAACTTCAAACAATATTGAGCACGCAGTTACTTAAGTTAACTGATTGATTTGCATTGTTAGAGTTGCCGGATTAATATTACATCTACGAAATATTTGAAGATAGCATATTACTAATATTATATTTTTAAAAACGGCTCCAACGATTTTCCAATCAATAATTTTTTTTATAAAAAAAAAAGAGCTCTGATATCTAAAGGTGCAAATGTAGGCACTGTAGGTACTTAGAAATGATAAGTTGTATTTATAATTTCAAACTCGATCTTAATACAAAATTGGCTTTTTTTGAGGTATCCTCCCCTTCAAAGTATGAAATATAATAACTCAATTTCGATTCGACCTGTAATAAAAAAAAACTAGTTTTGGAAAGGTAGGTTAATTGGTATAATTTATAACCTGTTTTTGGTTCATTAATAAACTAGTAGATAGTTGCACCTTTTATGAATAGTGAATAAAATCACCAAAACTAGTTCTGCCACTCAAAACCAGCTCTTTCTAGTTTTGTGAATACGTTCGAAAGGTTTGTGAACAAAACCGTTTTGTGGAAGTCCTGAAAGATGTATTCAATTAGTTTTGGGGTCAAACTAGTTTTAAAACGAGTAAATAAATATAGCTGTAAGCTTATTCAAACAATACAGACTGTTAGAGCAAAAACAAAAGTGTTGTCCTAGTGATAAACAATAGGTACTGGAAGGGATTATCCATGTCCAGGTGCCAAAAGTGGATCCTTTGTGTGTGTATACTATAACATTTCTCATTTTAATAGGCATCGGCCGACGGTTATACAATAAGTAATGACTTTAATAATACTCAAGGTGGTAGAGGTATTCGCAAAATATTTATCCAAAAGGAAATGAAGGCAACGTCTTTTTAAGGATCTCAGCGAACTAAACAAAAGCTGCACTAAGTAATTTCATTTTGAACTGCTTAATGGCAGAGCGCAGTGCTGCGAGGCTGAGGAAGGATAAAGAAATTTTATTTCACTACAATTAGAAGCATAGGTATATTTTGGTTGCTACTGAAGTGTGTATTGTGGGGTTCCATGCAAAATTTAATTTGTTGTGAATATTTTTTTATTTGCGACAAAGGCGAGGCAAAGTGCAAACCTGACGTAATTAATTTTTTTTTTATGATTCTGGTTATTGAACGACGTCAATGACTGTTCACTTTTTACTTGCGATATAAGAAAAAAGTGGGTCCGACAATTCTGTCTGTCTGTCTGTTTGTATGTATTAGAGGCCACAGCCCAAACGGATGGGTCTATTTACTTCAAACTTGGTATGTGGTGTTTTTTGGAGACTATCCCCAGACGTTTTTTCAATTATATTTTGGACCAAAAATAACGGTACCTACCGGTTTAAGAAAAACAAATTTTTCTCAAAAATGGTTCCTACGATTTTGATTAAAAAAATCATGGTAGTTTTTTTTGGATAAAGTCTATCTTTAAATGAAAACCATTTTTTTCAGAAACCGTTATAAGCGGTACCTGCCCTAGAATGTTTTTTTTTTTTAATCTGATTTTCTTCTTCAAGACTAAATCAATTTTTACCATTTTTTTTTACATAAAAGTTCGTAATTTGCCGTAATAATGTCAAGTTAAAAAAATTCGAAAATTATTTTTTTGGACTTAAAAAAAAAATTAAATTTTGTTTTTGAAAAATCATTCAAATTTTTCAATTTTTTTTCAAAGTTCGCCGTACCAATTATTTTTTATAAAAGTCCTTGCAAAATTTGATACTATGTTTTAGTCATTTGAAAATCAAATCTTATGCTTTTTTATTTTTTTTTTCTAAAACTTCATTAACAAATTTTTAATTGAAAAGGCTTAGCATATATAGTAACTTTATTTATAAGAGCAAGTACGTGCGACCCAGTCGTGCATTTTATTTTAATTAAAAATTTGTGAATGCAGTTTAAAAAAAAAAAATGTTAAGAGCAAAAAATTAGATTTTCAAATAACTAAAATAGTTCTTAAGTGAATTTAACCCCATAATAATGTATGCAATTTGATTTCTTCTATAATGACTCATTTTTAGAAAAAAAAATTGAAATCGTTAGAGCCGTTTTTTTTTTAACTATTTTTTCTATATAAAATTTAGCAAGGACTTCTATAAAAAAAAATTGGTACGTCATTTTTAAGACATTACTTATCAAAACATATCTTAAAATAACATTTTGAAAAAAATATTCAGTAGTTTTTGAAAGAATGATTTTTCAAAAGAAAATTTTCATTTTTTTTTTTAAATCGAAAAAAATAATTTTATATATTTTCATTGCCTTAGAATCACTTTCGTCTACACTCTAGACGATATCGTTTCAACGATCGAAAATTTGCTTTCCATAACTCAAATAATCTTTTGTGTTATTCAGTACCTATATAGATAAAAATGTATAATTCTCTTTATCGGTTAAGAAATGGCAGAGTTTTGGATTTGAATATTCAAAATTCACAAAATAATGGCTTTTAAGCCCTTAAATGAGATTTTGGGGGTATATGGAAATTTTTAAGGATACTATCTTGTTCAGTTTAAAAATACCAACAAATTCTATCGGTTCTCCTCTCAAGTGTATTTTCACTGTAGCACAATGTAATACATAAATGAATGCATCTGGACTTGAGATGTGTTTTGTTTGGAAATAATTACAATGTCTATGAGGAGGGGTGTTGTGAATTAAAACAGTTGTTTATAATCATAAATTACGGTTTCTTTCATAATCAATTTCGATTGTTCATGATAAAATGTGTCAATATCAATTTTACTATCTTATCTTCCCTATCTTTTTTTTAAGTTCACAATTTAAATCCAAACATTGATTAAAATTTGTTGAATCCAAATCAGTGCAAACAGTTGATTGCATATATTTCGATTTTCATTGTAAATTATAATCTACATCACGGTTGTATCTGGCAAAGACTTTATATTTGATGTTATCATAATGTCCTAAGAAGCATTTCAAAAGGGTAGTTTAAACATCACCACAGATTATTATCTTTTGAAACATAATATTGTAATAGTAAAAGGATGGATGGATATGCACCTATTCAGAGATTTCAAAGTAGAACAATGAATATAACTTCAACATGTCCACATGTTTCATCCCATCATAAACGTTTTCATGTCCTATGCCGGTAATAAAAGGGATGGATATTATTAAACCTATGACGGATGTTGTATCTCTTGTATATGTGTAATCAGTAATGATTTTTGAAGGGCTTGTTTCTTTCTTCTAAGGCAGGATGAGGTAACGTAAAAGGAACATAAATACATACGTAGGTATACTTTATGATGCAATATGAAGTTCGGGCTAAAGTTACGATTCTTATCAGCTTACTCATTCAACATTACTCATATAATAATTTAGAATGGCAGTTGAACAGGTGTAAAGGAAATAGAGCATTAGTGAAAATATTACATTATAAGATGGGGTAAGTTTTCGAAAAGCAATGGTTATGCATACACTCCGGGAAAAATCGCTACTTAAAAAGTAGTTGGCTCTAACTAAATTCAAACATGTTTTAAACATGTTACAAGTCATTTCCAACACAGAGTATAATACAAAAGGTAAGACTGTCGACTAGAACTCAAGCACCGCTGGTTCGTATACTTGCGGTGGCTATCATTTTTTTGTTTTCATTTTTTTAGTTATAGGGCAATACACAAGATCAATGTTACTTGACAAGTATTATTGACGCTTTTTTTTTTTTGTCGGGCAACGTTGACAATATTCCATAGGAATTTTTAAAAATTTACCAAACACTAGGATTTGGCAAAAAACATTAATGGCCAACTCAAAATTATTTTGATTCTCTTCAATGTATCAATTTTACTTGTGACTAACATTGATGACCCTACACACGATCAATGTTACTTGAATCAAGGTTGGTTCAAACAAAATTGGCAAGTAAAATTGATCGTGTGTAGGGCCCTTATAAAGTAAAAACGTTTTTGATTTTAAAACGTTTTACGTTTGTTTTACGTTCACTCTTTTTGTGTAACTGAAGCCAATTATGCAATAGAAAAGAAAAAACAAAAAAATGACTGAAAAAAATTGTCTTTATTGGGCTGTGGGCTCTACTGCCTGTTCTGAACAATTTTCTTAATTTTTCAAGCTGTAGGTACCTGCAATGTTTTATCATAATTGAATAGTCACAATCAGACATGCCCTTCAAGAATGCGAAAAAAGTATGTGCCCCAATTCTGTCTGTCCGTCTGTCAGTCTATCTGTATGCCTTTGTGTCTGTCTGTCTTTCATAATCAAATTAAATATCATACTTTGTTTGGAGCTCAAACCAATTTAGGAAGTTGTTTAATGTTTATGTCAGTTTGGTAATGAATTTTATTTTTTTTTTTTTTATAAAATTATTTATTTTTAAAAACTTTATAAAAGAAGCTTTAACGTCCACAGCAACTGTGACCCTAAGAGAAAGGACATGCGACCCAGTCGTGCATTTTAATTTTTCGTAAAATGAACACCAATCGAGTTATTATTAGAAAATTGTTGCACCAAGGGACAACAATGTACTCATGACTCATTAGTCAGATAATTTATACTTGAAAAATGCACGGTTTTGTAGCTTAGTCTCAAAATAGGGAATTGAGTAGTGCACCTTCGCACTATGGAAAATATGGGCCGGTTGCTGATAAAAAATCTATGACTTTTTATTTTTTTAAGACAAATTAAAGAATAAAGTGTTTGCTTCAAAAAAAAAAAAAAAAATTATGGCACGATATCGTTAGTATTTTCTTTTTTTTTTTAACTTTTTTTTCATAATAAATAATTAATTTCGTAAATTTGCCTCCCTCTCCAAAACTAGGGGAGATTGAGCCCTCATCATATACAATTTATTTCTTTTAATATAGTCACAAATCATTTCCCAAAAGATCGTTCACGAATTACGAAATTCCCTTTACGATAACGACTTTTCCTATATATTGGAGTGCACGATATTAGTCATAACTGCAAGGGCCGCTAATATCCACAGCTGATATTTATATATATTATAAGCAACAATTAATACCAAACCATTTATTATTACAACATTTCTAAAAAGTGTCTTTAAACAGGCCTTGTATGGACATTTTCTATAGTGCATCGGCCTCGACGCACGCCGAAAAATTAAATTGACTTTGTCGCTCTAGTGGAATCTTAGAAAGGTTAGTGACACATTTCTTGTGTTTTGTTACTAGATAACTCTAGTTAGTTTTCTAATGACTTTTAGCAAAAAAAATGTTTTTTTGAAACTCTACGCCCTTGATTATGTTATCTCCTGGCATTGTCAATAATATGCTCATCAAAAATCAACTAAAAATATCCTTAAAGTTGTCATGACTGATTTTGTTTGGTGCTTTTAGTTATATTATGTTGATAAGTTTTTATTTTATTGTACAAAATAAAAAAAATTGTTCAAATTTAATATTTTTTTTTCATTTGTAGTCAAATTTTGTTAAGTAACTTTTTATCAAATGTTTAGCATATCTAGTGAATTTTGAAGGTCGAGCTGGTGACTTTTTTTAAGCGTGCGGCAACACTGATCTCACTTACACTCACACTTATATGGGGGAGGAAAGAGTTGTTGAACCGTTTGAATTATTTGCAATTAATTTTTCAAACCAAGAGCTAACCTACATAGATAAATTATAAGTAGAATGATTTCCTTTAGACCATTGTGTTAAAAAGACATATCCACACATAAGGGGGTTTTTGCGCACGATTTGTCTAAAATTTGCACCAAAAAAAAAAAATCGAGTTGAACAATTTTAGATTGAATTCGTTTTTCCCAGACTGTATCGTATTTCCTGACTTAGACAAAATGTTTGCATTGTGCAATTTTATACCTTTCCAGTTTTGCCTTTTCATTTTACCCATAAAATTTTATATTAGGTTAAATCCACTTTTTACATCTTTAATTGAAAATGGCGCCCCTTTGTAATCGAAAAATTGCAGTTTTTATGAAGATCCTACCCAAGCAACATCTGCAAAAATTAACTACATTACCATTTGTAGGGCGAAATCCCTCATTGACTGTATTATTTGTTTTTATTTTTGAATGTATTACAAAACTTACGAAATTTGCCATATTTTTTTTTCGAAAATTATCGATGTAAGAATCCTGGAGGTGGGCACTGCCAGTTTTGAGGGGCTACGGTTACGCCAATGCTTAATAACAACCGTCTCCGCACGTATGAAGATTTACACTGAATTTCTTATGCATGAATCTCGAGGAATAGGAATTAAGGGGTCGGTTATAGCGATCAGGAAAATAATTAGGACAAAATTTCGAATGGAGTTTTTATGTTTTTTCATTCGTTTTAAAATACAAAAACAACATAAATCGATGATAAATGATTGAATGAATATTTTGTGAAAAAAAAAATTTAGAATTGCATGACTAGTTTTTTTTAAATATTTATTTATTTATTCTCCTGACACGAAAAGATTTTTAGTTTCAGGAAAATAAACAAATACAGTAAAAAAAAAATAAATCGTGATTGTAAAATTTCTTTTCACAAAATCATCGCTGAGTCTTTTGTCATCGATTTATGTTGTTTTTTTTATTCTAAGACGAGTGAAAACAACAACAAAAAAATTCATTGCAAAATTTTTTTTTTAAGGTATTTTTAAAATTGAATTAAATATATGTAATTGCTGATCCTGATTGCATTGTTAGTAAAAAATGACTATAAAGTCATTACCAACTCAAAGAACTCTGTAGTGTGTATGTGTTCTTGTAGGTATTTAAAATAATTTCTCCTAAATTCGTACACTATTAATAAATAGTTTTCATTTTACCAAGAAAACCAATTAACTTTTACTTAATGATTATGTTACCACTACAAACTGTTTTAATAATTGTAACTAGCTTTTCCTCCCAAAAAGACTTGTCGGGCAATTTTTTACAGTTTTCTTATCTAAACAGTTAAATCATATTTATGGTCAACATTCTTTTTTTTTTTTTTTTAATTTTAGTCATTGCACTTTATTTATTACCTTATTAGGTTGCATTTCGCATGCACGTTTCTTTGTTGACATAGCACGCAAAACATACACAAACGATTAACCCTTTAAATTGCCAATGCGATTAAGGTCCTGTCACGCAATTCTAGTTTCATTTACTTTCACGAATGAGTAGGTACGTCAGCATTAATGTTCCACTTATATACTTTGTTGCTAGTGCAAGAACATGTAGCTGTAAACTGCACTGTAAAATGAACATTTATATTAAATAGCTTTCTAGGGAACAAAAACATACAGGAGGTTGGACCCATTAAAAATTTTATACTTAGCTCCCTTGTTGTATAGGTACTGTCGTCTATGGCTAAGATAAGCAAAAACCTTCGGCAACATGTGTTTGATACGCATCTTGCAACAGTTAGAGACAAAAATATGAAAATAAATAATGGTTTTCATTTACTGGAATTGTAATTATAAAGCGAGAACTAACCCCAACCAAAGATACTAAACATTTGCGTGCGTCAATTGTATTAAGAGAGTGAGATAGAGATAAAGGGAGGGGGGCAGGGGATTTTGCTCAGCGGCCAATCAGCAAAGAAACTGTTTTAAATGATGATAATCATCTCATCTTTATAAAAAAAATAATTTTGCTTCAGCCAAGTGGACATTAAATCTGTGGACATGGACACAAGGAAAACCTCCTAAAGACGATTTTACAATATCTCTAACAAAAAAAAAACAAAAGTGAAGATTTAAATATTACAAATCATCTAACCCTACGCCCCTTCTTAATATGACTAAATATGATTGTGGTAGGAGTTTGACTTTTGCCTAACGTAAGTGTATGTTCTGGAATTTTCCAGTACCGATGCAATATAAAACAGAGCAAAACAACTTAAACGTAGAAATTTCGGAATTTTTCCAAATAGATTTCGATTTTCAAAAACTTGAAAGATCAATGCACTTTAATTCTTTTTTTCTTTTATGTTAACTCAGAGTAAAATCAAACACCTCTATTATGAAGTTTAAAATGAATCGTATTTTCATTTTCGACTCTCTCTGGTTTGTTCTCTGGTACCTACAAGCAAATTATTTCGCTAATATGAGTTAAACACCCGACTGTATCAATCTACCGAATAGGTACATACAAATTATCTCTGTTTTGAAGATAGCTTTTTAATGGAGACATACGAAACCAAAATACGACTTTATCCGATTTTATAATATGTCTGGGTTCTGGTTCTCGTTTATTTCTTCAGTTACACCATCCTACATCCTACTTCCTACATCTCCGTCAGCTACATTTTTCTGTTTCTGTAGAAGTGTTGAACATTCGAGTTGGAAATTGTATACCTGAAGGATAACAATTACTATAACGTTAACATGCATGCCGCGTCGAAACAAGCTTGGACAACGCTTCGAGCCCTTTTTTAACCTGGATCGAGTTCGAATGGCCTTCGTTCGCATTAAATGACATGATAAAATAAAAACCTTATTAAGAATTCAGTAAATGAAGCGAAGGGCAGTTTGTTGTTGAGCTATTTGAGTTTTATGCCCGCTTTACACGACACAATATTATTGCGCAGTAATATTGTTCAATAATATTTCGCGAAAAAGGGTATACACACACGACTCAATATTACTGCGCAATCATTCTATGTCTCTTTGCCTATTCTTCGTTAACTAGACGGGTATTACACGGCGCATGTTAAGCTGCGCATGTATGCAGTGCAAAAGAGAAAGGTGATACAACATTCATACTGTTTTATTATCTTTCTCTTTTGCACTAACGAAGGATATTTGAAGAGCAAAACACGATAGAAGAAACTTATTAGAATTTTATTTGCAGTTTTTTCGCTTAAAAAAACAACTATTTTAATTTTCTTTTAAACCTTATAAATTCTTAATAACGTCCTTATGTGTACAAGAAAATTCACTCCGAAATGGTATCCAAATTTATTTTAGATATTTGAGAGAAAACCCATTTTCAGCAATTTTCGGTATTTTCTTGCAGTTTTTTTGCTTTCAAACAAAAACTTTTAATGCTTTTAATGGGATTTTCTTCTTAATCCTGACAATTTATAATAACAGTATTTTGCAAAGAATGCAAACTGTATGGAGTCAATAGCATTGCCCATTCTCGAGATATTGGATCAAAAACTTATTTTGTACAATTTTTCGTAGTTTTTTTCATTAAAAAAATTTTGTGAATAATTTTTTTGAAATTTATAGCAGTTTTATGTATTACGTAATAAGGTGTAAAATAAAACTAGCCCGAAGTCGAAGTAATTATTTGTTCTGAAGTTAGTTCTGATGAAAGCCATTTAACAACTTTTTTTTAAATTGCTTGAAACTCCTTTCTGCATGTTTTGAGGTTATAAGCTGTAAAATAAAATGTATCCGAAGTTGATATCTTGATTCGTTCTCGAGACATGGTGCACGAAACAAAGTGTCAGTATACCTGCACTGCACATAGGTACACACACACAAATTCGACAAATCGCACCAATCACAATCAGCCCTATTCTGAATGAAAACTCCCGGGGAAATGTTTTTGGGAGAAGAGATCACAATCGAAAAGTTGCAACCAATTTCGTTCTTTTTTCACTTTTACGTTATTCTGAACACAAGGGGAACAAATAACAAGCGAAAACATAATGAAATTCCGGGAATATTTCGATTTGGAGCCCTTCTCCCGAAAACATTTCCCCGGGAATTTTTGTTTAGAATAGGGCTGAATAAGTTAATTAGTTATACGTAAGAAATTACATATTTGAGACAAAATTCTAGATGCATTTATTCACTTTCATGATTTTCTTATCTTATAATTTTTAATTTATTACTTTTAAATTGTTTAAAAAAAATTGTATTGAAAGATTTTCTTGACAAAAAATAAATATTTTTTTGAAAAAAGAATTTGGTACATTCAATCTGAAGATGAGAACTGAACTACTCTCGAAAACGTTCATATTAAATAAAACAAATTTTTTGCAAGAGTATAAGAAGTTTTTCATTTCACTAATTATGGAAAGTTAATTTTAATATAAATATTGAGCAACTGTAATTTGACTTAAGGATTCAAAAAAGTCCTCCGGACATACATATAAAGCTAATATCTATTTCCAGTTAAGAATATGTTGTCTGTTTCTACAGAGGTTTACCTTATAATTAACCATGTAAAATCTTTTCAATAAAAAAAAAATCTTATTTTTTTGCAAAATTTTAAGATTGAAAATAAGTTGTTTCCAAATTATCAACTAAAACAATTATTTTAACATAAAACTCAAGAATAAGTTTCTGGCTCTAGGATATGCTAGAGGTTTTTTTTTAAGTGTTGCCGTTGTCTTTGAATAGTTATTTTTACGCAATGAAATCATTTTCTTTTTTAATTGCCCCTCCTGTCTGAACGAGGGGACATAGGCACCCTACCCCTTTTAATTTTTTTTTCAGTTTGATTTTTCTTATGGAAAACATTCAGAATTTCATAATAGGTATACTTTTATTTCTACTATATTTGATTTTTGATGTTATACATTTTTAATGCTATATTTTTAAAGCATAAGTTTTCATGCATGAATATGGTCAAAAACTAGCCCTTCATGCCAATTGCTGAAAAAAGAGCAAAAATCTCGCGGTATTTTTCAATTTTACCAATGTTGCGGAGGTCGATAAATTGGATTTCTCCATAATGACTCACTCGATTTCAAAAATTTTTTTGTACATGAAATCTTTAAAATTGCCAAAATAAAGTTTAGTAACAAATTTTTCAAAAATTGGTTTCTTAGATTAATTTTTTTTTTGAAAAATCGTTCCTTTGAAAACTGTTCTTGTTGTTCATATAATCGATTTACCATAATATGGTACCTTGGTGTATTGGCATTGTGTAGTATATTGGCTTATCACTAAAGAAGGAATCTGATGATGGAATTTGGCAGCCCATGAAATAGCTTTAATTATAACCTATGAACTTGACTTCAACGTCCACAGAAACCTTGATCGCAAGAGCACGTACGGGCGATCCAGTTCAACATTTTTTTTTGTTTTACTGGTTTTTGATGACTTTTAACTGGTGGTTTCTTATAACAATTTAACCTTGGGTTATTGTTCCCATCCTAAGGGAACCAACAGGAAGTTACTACTTACTTCTGATTTTCAGTGTTTTTATTGCCTTGCGCACTAAAGAGCTACAGATGTCTTATAAAAAAGAAGTAAATTTAATATTTTTATAATATCGACTTTATTTAAATTTGAAAAATTTTACAAAATAATCAAATGTAATAGCAAAATAAAATTGAAATTACATATATAATATTCATATACACATTATTTGTTCTTTTTTAGATTTTTTTTTATTTAATTACCTTGCTTAAGATGTATGTCTTTCTTATTTTTTTATACTAATGATACTTATTTTAATATTTTTTTTTGTTTATACATTTACTTTATTATTCAGTTTATGTTTTCATCAAAAGAAGAACTCATTTTTTGTTTAGTATTGTTTTTTTTTAAGTGTTTAAGTGTTTTTTTTTTTTGATTTTCTAACAGTTGAATAATTAATGGAAAACAATAATTTTATATTATGTTTTTACTTTAGAAGTATAATTTTTACTTTTTTTTGATTAAATTTAATATTTTTAACTGACATATTGTTTTTCTAATAATATTTTATATATTGTAGATACACTTTATATGTTTTTAGTATTTTTAGTTATAATAAGACGATTTTTTGTTTTATTTTTTTTTTTCTAATTTTCTTGGTGGTGGTTTCATTAAATTGTAAATATAACCTAAGTCAAATGCAAAAAATACCTTTAAACGTGGTCAACAAAAAATCTAAAAATCACATTTGTTAGGAATTGTAAACAGAAACAAAATAGGTAATAATTTTGTCAAATTGAGACTACAATCAAAATTGATGATAAAACAAAATAGATATACATATATAATGAAATTAATATGAAGTTGCTTACAAGTTGATTGTAGTTGACCATGGCGTTATGTAAGTATTAATCTTGTTCATTTAAAATAACAGATTTATTATTATTTGGTATGCAGGTATATTTATTTGTTCTTCAAGGAAATTTATTAAAAGTTGTTGCAGGTAGGTTTGTAATAAAATCGGATGTTCTACCTATTATTTTCTTTTTAATTCGAGTTAATGGTCAGTGTGCACAAAAAACTATTGAATCTCTTTGCAATAAATTTAAGTTATCTTCAATTTGTAAATTAGTTTATTTGATTATATAATTACTATACAGGCTTGTTCCAAGCATTCGGCTGAAATAAAATTAAAATTACATTATTCACAATACCTTTGATCCATCATTTCGCATTTGAATTGTTTATTCTTCTAAATAATAGCAAAATTTGTAATATTTTTTATTTCTTATAATATTTTTACGGAATTTAAATAAAGTTATTTTTTTATAGTACCCATTTATTTAACAAATTTGTATTCCTAAAATATTTGAATTAATGAACTAATATTATACGTATATTTATTTTTTTTAATTTATGGTCTTAATCTATAGTAATATCAAAAGTTATATTTATGTTTTATCTAAAAATGTATTTTTTTTTATTTTAATTTATTTTATTTATATATAAAACAAATTGTCTATTTAAATATTTCTGTTTAGTTTTTTTTTTTTTATATTTTGTAGGTTTCTGTTTCATTTGCTTTGATTTGTATATACATTTTTGGTTGTAAAAAGAAGAATAAAATAAAAGAATCTATTAAATAAATTTTCTTCTGTAAGGTGAGTCTGTATTTTGTTATTTTTGTATATAATATTCGGTGAAAATGATTTTAAAATTTTTTATACTTTATTTAAATGGCGATGAGTTGATTCGTCTTTGTTTTGTTTTTTTTTTTTTGTCTTTTTATTAAATATCTAGTTATTTGCTATGAAATTATGACGGATGCAATAATATATTTCTTTTAATTTTTTTTTATATTTTAGATTGTATTTTTGTGTTTTTTTTTTGGTTTTAATTTTTATTCTTAACATTTTTGCTATAGTTTTTAAACTTAAGTAAAAATTCTGGGTATTACCATGACTAAGATACTTGTAATACAAAGAATGCTTAAGCCTGTGAATGTTATAGTATTGTGCTTGATTTGACCGGAACCACCATAGAATGTCACACTTAAGTCGCGCATTTCATTATCTAAAATTAAAGAAAGAAAACAAAAATGTTACCAAGTAGAATATATTTCTTCAAATTTATATTCTTACTTCTTTATTTTACATACTTCAATATAATGTTTATTAAATTTACAATTAATTTATATAAAAAAAAACCTAGATCAAAATATAATTATGGCAAGAGCCACCATTCGCAGTTTTGTTTTAGAATAATATTTCGTTATCTTATCGCACTTTAATTTGACACAAAACGGCAACATTAAAACTTGAAGGGAATAAAATTATTTATGTACAAATTAGCTTGATAAAATAATGTAGTAGCATCAGTAGAATAATGTAATCGATTAACGCAGTATGAAACATGAAGTTCTTACCAAGTCGTGGGCCTATTTAAAACCATGACACTTGGTTAATATTTGTAATAGAGTTTTGAGGGCTTGAATAAAACAACAACTTGTGCGTATAATCACCAAATTCATATGTTGGTAGTAAAGCTGTTTTACAAGCTACCAAACCCGGTCATTAGACTGCTTGAATGGTGCTTAGTCGCTTTATTGTTCAATTTATTCCACAAAGTTTGTGGCCAAATTATTGCGAAATTCAAGGTTCAAGTTCCAAAACATACAGGTAATTTGCAACAGAGAGATAAATCATATCAAAAAATAGTTAAATCAAAGTGGTTTTCTTTGTTTTTATGTGATGTTACAAACAAATTCAACCTTACATCTTCTGTACTGCTTAAGATTATCAATAAGATTTGATCTTAACTTTTCAGACTATAGGCAATTTCATATGTGAGCTAAGGTAATTTTTATCTTAAAAATCTTTCTTTTTACAGTCTTTATAATTTAAAATTGTACATATCTGTAGACAAATTACATGAAATAGATTAATGGAATTGGTAAAATAGAATACTTTAGTTTTTAGAGTTATGTTTTACTTAAAATATAGTTCAAGCCAAAGCATGAGCTACACCGTCTCTTTTAATTGTAGCATCGTATTTTTATTTCAACGAATCCCAAATTTGTTTCGAGTTGCAGCTAATTAACACACCCATATTAGGTATTCAATTTGTTTTTTAACACAATTTACTCGGTATGGTCATACTAAATATGGTAACCACGAATTCGACATGTCAACGACACACCGACAACACAGACCACACATACACGAAATACGATCGTTATCCACAAGTGCCGCAGTAAGTTCGGGAAACGATTAGAAAAGAAGACAATGTTTTTCTTGCCAACCAAAATACATGAAGCGAATTCCTTTGAAAAACATTCACTTAGAAAAAAATGTATGGAAAATGTTAGCAAAATTGAATTTGTCTTTTGCTTTGAGTAAAATTCGTTCTATTGAGAGTTTGAGTTGATTTGGTATCGTTTCCATTGTAAAGGGTTTTCCAATAAGAGGTGTTATTTTGAATAGCCCGCTATTTCGGTAGCTGTCACTTTTGAAGCTGTAATTTTTTGACATTTGACAAGTAGAAACTACGTTATTAATAAAAATGGAACGATACACGCTTCAACAACGCATTGAAATTATTAAAATTCGCTATAAAAATGGTGAAAATTTGGCAGAGACGGTTCGTAAAACTAAAATATTTTTGGGTCGTCGTGAAGCACCTTGTCGGACCGCAATACAGAAATTGGTGGACAAATTCGAGCTGTTTGGACAAGTTAGTGATGTGAAGAATAAAACCCGTGCACGTCGCTCAAGAACAACTGAGAATATTGCTGTTGTAGCCCAAAGTGTTGAAGAAAACCCAGGTTTGTCCATTCCTCGTCGTTCTTTGGAATTAGGCATTCCACAAACGTCATTACATCGTATTTTGCATAAAGACTTGGGTCTTAAGGCTTATAAAGTTCAGTTAACACAAGAACTCAAGCCGGCTGATCATCAACAACGTCGTGTCTTTGCTGATTGGGTCCTTGAAATGCATGAAAATGAACCGGAATTTAATCGAAAAATCATCTTGACTGATGAGGCCCATTTCCAACTCGGAGGCTACGTCAACATGCAAAACTGTCGCATCTGGGGCTCGGAAAACCCAAGAGTTATTGTTGAAAAGCCTCTCCATCCTCAACGCGTGACTGTTTGGTGCGGTTTATGGTCCCGCGGGGTCATTGGACCTTACTTTTTCGAAAATGAGGCTGGAGCAACAGTTACGGTCAATGGATTGCGCTATCGAGAGATGATTAATGATTTTTTATGGCCTGAATTGGATGGTATTGATCTGGACAACGTTTACTTTCAACAAGACGGCGCTACGTGCCACACAAGCAATGAAACCATCGATCTTTTACGGGAAAAGTTTCCGGACCGTGTTATCTCTCGAAGAGGTGATCACAATTGGCCACCGATTTCTTGTGATTTAACACCTTGCGACTTCTTCCTTTGGGGCCACGTGAAAGATAAGGTCTACGCCAACAGCCCAGCGTCGATTCAAGACCTCAAAGATGAAATTCGTGAGGCTATCGAGGACATAGGGCAGCCACTTTGCGATTTGGTTATGGAAAATTTCATTAAAAGGATATGGTCCTGTAAGCGTGGTCTTGGCGGCCATTTGGCTGATGTTGTATTCCATTATTAACGGCATACCTTCCTCTTTATAATGCTTTGAATATCAAAATAACACCTCTTATTGGAAAACCCTTTATATATATTTTATAGTTTTTTTTGTGTTTGGATTATAAGAAAATATTGGAAGTGCGTCAAAACCTAGTTAATGATATTATTCAGGAAAAGTAAATATTTTTGAGTAGTTGATACCTAAACTATAAATCTTTTCTTAAGAGACAAAATTGTCATTGTAATCAAGATAGGTAATTTAGTAATTTTGAACACGTGAAAAGATTCTCTTTTTTTTTACCAATATTGTTCTTAAAATCCTAAAAAAAAAATATCAAAGGCAAAAAAGCATGTAAAGGCAAAAAAATAAATACTAAATCGACCATGATCTTGTGAGTGCATGACCAAAATCGGGTTTTGTTTGGCTATTGAACTTTGTTATTTTGGACTACCTACGAAAGAACGCACTTCAAAAAAATAATGAGAATGTAAATTCTTAAATACACATGTGTATTAGTTGAGAATTGGTAGAATCCTTGCAAACAACTGTAGTTTGTTATGAAACTTTTGTCGATTTTGAAGTAAATATAGCCAGTTTACAATTTGTAAAAAAAATAACACAATCTAGCCAGTTCAGGTTTCTTGAGATCTCATAGATTTTTCTTGACAGCAGCTGGAAAGGGAAACATTTTGTCTGCTCAGTTTTTGACATGCAATTTATTAAGGTGAGATTACTGAACGCTAATGCCGGCCTTACACGACACAATTATTGCACAAAACTCATTATTGTGCAATAATATTGACCGTGTAAGGGCTGTATTGCACAATATTTTCGGTTTGCACAATATATTGAGTGATATTAAAAAAGTTTAATATTTTCTGAATTTTTACTGAATATTTTTCGTTTCCACAACGAGCAGATACAAAAAAAGCAAAGAGACATAGAAATATTGCACAATAATATTGTGTCGTCTCAGGCCCGCATAAGAGATCTCAGAAACGTGAACTGGATAAATAAAATAGATAAATCTAATGATTTAAATTTTTAAAATGCCAAAAACAATGTGTCTACCCAGTTTCATGGAGGACCGGACGTCACCGAAAATGGGTAAAACAGCAACAGAGGTAAAGTTATTATAGATAAAGAAACTAAAACTGATTGGATTATTTGAAAAATGCAAGAAAAAACAATTCGAAAAAAAAAACAAATCGACGACGAACGACTTCATTTGACAAGACAAAAAGTATCAATTGATATGCTTAAAGTTTTACGTAAATGATAAATCAGAAGAGATCAGGAAATCTACAAAGAAGATCCAAGATCAAAACTAAAATTAGAACCCTCCGATTTCTGCAATAGAAGAGACTGTAACTTAAGTTTCCATGGAAAAGCTGTTACAAAAGCCAAATGGAATCTTCTTTCTATTCTTAGAAGCGAAGAGACGTAGGCGTCGTCTCTAGCGTAGAGACTTTGTAAATGAATATCGTCCCGTTTCTGCGTGAACCTCCTAACTACATTCTTACTTGCGATGTACTAGGTACTATACATATATGTATCAAGTTAAGCATTCGTACAAAAAAAAAGTTGAGATAACAATCAAACATGACATTACGATGATAGAGAATGAGAAAAAAGTGGGTCCGATAATTCTGTCTGTCTGTATGTATCAGAAGCCACAGCCTAAACGGATGGGTCGATTTACTTCAAACTTGGTGTGTGGCGTTTTTTGGAGACTATCCCCAGAAGTTTTTTTTTTTTTTTTTTTTTTTTTATAAAAATAACGTTAGGTACCTGTTATATACCGGTCTTAGAAAAACTCATTTTTTTCAGACATCATCGCTGGCAAACTATGAGTAAGGAAGGTGAAAAAGTATAAATGGTGAAATAACCTCAATTAATACATTTTGCAGTTAATTAGATTTCTTTTTATTCAATCCAATTATTCAATGTCGAAAAAATCTAAAATTTCTTAAAAAAACTAAACAAAATTTGTTTTGAAACGGGACGGTACGGTATCCATTAAGAAGAGAAGTAGATCCTGACATACATAATATTACCTTCACGCTAAACGAAACAAAAAATAAGTGTTCGTTCACTTGAAAAATGCAAGAGATTCTTGTGTGTTTGATGGTAGGACTTTGGCGACTTATACCATTTCTGACAGACAAGTTTTTAACTTTACCAAGTGTACTGGAAGTTTTCCATTAAGATTAAGGCTATGTTAATTTAAGATTTTCACTTAAATTCAGCAAATAATTTAATCAATTATAGTTTCTCTATGCTGGACTTGCTTTCTTATTGCTAATGTTTTACACATACAGAAAAAAGCACAAGAAAACAGTTACAGGACGTGACTGATTATGTTTTTAGTGACCGGCTCTTCTTCGTGAGCTACATTACAACAATGCTTGCGTCAATTGTAGAATTATTAATTTAGATAATAAATTTTTGAGGTCGGCATCATGTAATTAATTCTCTAAATTAGCAAAGTTAATTTGTTTCAAGCTGTAGTGGAACTTATTCTAAAGTTAAAGAAACAATTCTGCTTATGTTGTGAGCTATACTACAATTGGACATTGTAGTGTTATTAATTGAATATTTTTATTAACGTAATGCTTAAATAAATTACGGACTGCATACCGGTAAGTCGATACTTAACTAAGCATAATGTACCAAAAAATGATAATAAAAATTCAAAATACTGACTCTGTAAAACTAAATTAAAGTACTAATGCTCACGAAGGCATTTTTAAAACGACTTTATTGAAAAAAGAACAAAATTCAATTGTGTTGCTATTGTGAATACTTAAGATGTAACAGTTTTCTATCATACTTATGTAAGTACTTTTACACTAAAAAACAAGAATTTGTTTTTCAATTTTGGTAGAATTTTACGTGGAATTGCCCCCATGTTGTTTCGTGTATTTAATTTCCACATGCTTTGAAACGAAATGTTTAAATTTTGCATAGAAAAGCCCATGATGTAATTTTGCTACCGTATATTTTGACAAATACACCAAAATATTTTTTTTTCTTCAATTTTTCAAAATTATATACATTTCTACTTGAAAAAAAGACGAAAAATACATACACTCTACACTCAGTGACAGAAGTTAGTATACATGGGGCCCAGTAGTAATAAAGATTATGGTGAAAAGAAACTCCAAAAGGTCATGAATCTTTTATAAAAACAAAATTCAACATTTTAATGAATAAGTTTTCCCAATTTCAATAAGTCACAAAAGCAAATACACACCATAATCTTGTGTTGTAATAAGTCTAGTGTATACTAACTTTTGTGACTGAGTGTATGAGTAACAATTACTATTAATTGAATTGCAAAAACTAAAACTTGTTTCAAGTCAGGTATTTATTGGAATTAATCTTATCTTTTTTTGATTTACCTACCTTCCTATTTGTTTTATTCGAAAAAATATTTTTCCATAAAGAAAATTCATTAGGTGGGTACATTTTCGAAACAATATTTTTCGAAATTAAAAAAAAAAATACATTCATTATCTATGTATGCAAATACTTAATTTTTGTCTTGCAAATATGTATTAAGTATGTTATTTTTTTTGCAGAGAATAATTATATTTTCATTAAAATTTTAATTGAAATAACAACATTTTTCTGTAGGTACAAACTTCTAAACATTCAATATAGTATGTAGGTATTGTTTGTTTCAAATTCGTACTAATATTTTCCTCTTAAATTCGCTTTACCTTTCATTTGCAGCACACCGCTTAAACACCGCCTTTATTTAGCCTCAAAATGTCTGTATGCAGTGTGCATTAAATTTTAATAGATAATAAACATGTCGCCAATTTTGGCATTAACACTGCTGATACCATTTAATTAAAACGTTGGCAGTCGAGCCTCGAAAAAGCCGCACCATACCGCTCGCTAACATCATGAACATCATCATCATCATCCCCATAGCTGCGCTGCGCTGTGCCTTACCGCACCGTATTAAATCGTATAATGTACAGATTTCATCGTTATCCTTCGAAGTCCTTGTAATCAAAGAGACTTTATACTGATACAAGCGGTAGGGCTAGGGGGAAATGCAATTATTCTGTCTATAGCCACTAAAGCGTTGCAAAATTCACATTAAATCAACCGTTAAAATATATACAAGAACGTATTTTCGGTACCTACTATATCGAAATAAATAATAATGTGTTTGCTTGAATCAAGAGGCGTGTTCATACCAAATACAACCAGTATCGTATATATAATGTTTATAGACACAAGAGTGCAAAACCGCATATCATTAAATTATGAGAAAAACGTTTCTGCATACAGCAGAAAACAAGCACGAAAATTCAATGAAATGTAATCTGTTTGAGTATATATGTAAGTAGATATTAGAATACCTACTCGTGAGCCGTGAGCAGATAAGGTATGTCTAACATCTATTTAAGGTTTGAACATCTCGCTAACTAGATGCCGACCGATGTTTTAAGGTATTCATTGCAGGCTTTGAATAAATAACGATGGGTTAATGAAATGAAACTCAAGGGTCTATGGCCAAGCTAAAGTTATCGATACATATAATATAACACATACCAGAAAACTCTATATAAAAGTTTTTTTTTGCCTGGGATTATTTAATATTTTATTTTGGAAAATGTTTAACACTGTATCTTTAGCAAAAAGAAATACCTATACCTATCTATAATTTTTACCTATACCTATAATTTTTATAGCTATTGAAATAGAATAAATAGATTTAATTTATTTAGTTTCTGCCTCAAAAAGAAGGGCTAACGGGTCGGGTAAAAAGATTTAGTTCATCTAGTTTAAGTTTTCCCGTTAACTCAATGTTTTTATGAAATAATAACCATCTTAAATCCAATTTAATAATCAAGCAACGTTCTTTTCTATGTTTACCTAAGACCTAATGTCATGACAAATAATATTTAAAATTACTATTAAAGTGATACAAAATTTAATAAGGAGACAAAAATTACGATTTTCCAATGATAAAATAATTTTATCGTGAAAACTGCAAATCATAAAATTGATGGAATACCACCTCCGTTAAGTGGAGGAAAGAGCAAAATCTTATCATAAAAAATATGTAGACATAATATTTAAAAATATTATTTGTAGATATTTTAAGTTTTGATGCAAATTTGGTTCAACTAACAAAGGGCTTAATTTTGTAAAATATTGATGGAGTTATTAAAGACATTACGTTAATATCAATTTTAATTCCACAAAGAGATCGATCTTTAATCCAACAATTTGGTAACAAGATTTGTTGTTTTTAAAAATCCAACGATTAATTTTGATTTTCACCAAAATCACAAAAAAAAAAAAATAAAAAGTAGTAGGCCTCCCCAATTATTTCGTTAAGGTTCAGGTCGAAAAAGTACGACAGCCATTGAAGAAAATTCACATCCAGCACCCCAAGTCAAAGGAGGCATTGTTCTCGAAAAAAAATTTAAATTTATCGGTCCAAAAATGTCGGAACATTTGGCAAAAAGGTCTTGGTACCATTGCCAAGATTCCTATATAACTTAGCGCAGTCAATTTTGTGATAAGGGTCATGACCGCCCACTAGATCTTAACTTTTACCTGTAAAAAAATATCTACAAATGTAAAAAAAAACACTCAGACTTGTGATGATAATAAGTAATGACCATGCGTAACCGGATTTTCCATATAAATGGCTTTGAAAGAAAAAATAGCGATACTTTTTCAAATAGGTATCTATTCTTTCTGATATATTTTCCAACATCCATTAAAAGTAGTAAGCATCATAAAATGATACATCAACGCACAATGCTTGGAAAAACAAGACAAGAAGTCTCAAAATGCTTATTCAGATGAAAGGGGGTGTATGTTTGACCAAGGCTGTTTATGACAGCAGTTTCTACCAGTCACGATTTTTCTTCTTGCATCCACTAGTAACCTTATAAAATGTTCTTTGTAAGTATTTTATGAGTTCAGAATTAATATTTCCAATTAACCATGTGGTAAATGAAAAAGTTAAGTTAATTCCTTTTACTTTCCACCGCACATTCATCTTCTCTTGAAAGAGAGTTCAAGTCATGTATAAATTTTTCAAATCAATATCTTTACTGCAAATTATAAATACAACTAGGTATTGAAGTTGAAGTATCTGTTCTATACTTCTACCTACTTAGTACCTACTTTATGGAGTTAATTAGATAATATTCCCATCACTTTAAATTATGTGAAATTGAGAGCAAAAGCTAAGTCGCAAATGCAATCTTTATGCACCGTGGTGAATGTATGTTATGCATGCATAAAGTTACTATGCATATGAAATAGTTTTAAAATATCAATTAAGGACACAGGCAAGCAGAATTTGTTAATTAGTTTTACATTTTAAAAGCAGGTATAGCTACATAATTAGTTGCTATACATAATGGCAGGCCCAATCATGAAAGCGCTCATCCATAATGTGTTGGAATGATGTTGCTGATATTTTGTAGGTTTATATTTCTTAAAAGGACTAGTTAGAAAAAATAGAAAGAACTTTGCTGGGGTTACTATAGTTTCTATACAATAATAAACTCGTAGAATCCTACGGTCAAAGCTGCCCAAAGTGAGGTTTGAAGTCACACTTCTGAGCTAGAAATCATAAGTAATACTTCCACTGTACCATAACCAAACATAGTAGAAACATAGCAACATCAGCTGGGATGAAAACTACAAGAAAAACCCCTGAACTTTTGCAATGTCACGAAGAGAAAAACAACGATCCTTGTCAAGACTATTATACCTACGGAACAAAACGATCATGTATCCTTAGAAATAAACTAGTAGCTTCTCTTTACCATAAATCCTTCATTGAACAATGTCACAAGAAGAACGCGGGACGTTAAGAAAGAAATCGAACTTATTGAATGTGTAGCAGGAAATAACATGGATTTTCCAATTTTGATATACACAAAGGCACTTGTCCTCTGCAGATGTTTAAACTTCCAACCAAATAGATCATCGATATTGCAAATACACTCTTCCAGCATACCTTCACGCTTCACATCAGCTTACATTGACCTAGACGATTACTATGTTGTTAACTAAGTTCGAGTTTATCTAACGATGCTATAATGAAAACACAAACTAGGAGCACAAAATTTCAACTTCAGCAAATTCTTATCCGAAGAGACCACAACAACCATTAATACCTTAAGACCTCCTGAAAAACTCTATCACTGATTAAATATGGAATATAAAAAATAAGCAAAATTTTTGTCTTTTGCACTACTTTTAGATTTGTTCCAATACGTAATCCCAAAAACAGTTTGCTGTCTAGTTTTTTTAATCAAATCTAAAATTTTTATTGACTTTTTTTTTTGCGATTTGACTGATGGCCCATTTAATTTTCAGTTGGAGCGCTCTTTTAAGTATTTTGACTTTTCGAACATAATTTTTGAACTGATTGAACTTAGCATTCATCTCACATGTATGTATGTCTATAATTTTCATCCGTAAGCTCCAAACTCCAAGCTACACACAATACTTCAACTGGACTTGTTCGTTCTGATTTTTAGATTTAAATAAGACATTATTTCTGCACGTTCTGACAATAAGAAACTAGTTTGGGAGTTGGTCACATAGTTTGGGTTTGATTTCTATCAGTTTGCTGATATTTTTGAGCTTTTAAGATTTATCAATAAGTTTATGACTTTACCATTTTGTTTCTTCTTATTGTTATCTTATAGAATTGAACACAAAATAAACTAATTTATTAAGAATAATCAGCCTTATTCTGCTAAACGATTTAATCAAATCTTTCGATTTCCTTCAATAAATTTGTTTAATTTTCTTGACAGGTTTTATTCTGTTGGGAAATAATTGAATTTAAGAACTTCTTCTCTGCTCGCATTAGTAGATTACAAATATTTACGTGAACGTTTAGCAGAATAGAACAAGGATGTTTTAAATACACAACATTAAATTTAATTAAAATTACAAACAAATTGTAACAAACACAAACGATTTTAAAATGCATACATAAATGTCTATGATAGATATTTATGAAATTAGGTTTTGGTCAGAATATAATGGAAATATTGAGAAAAATATAAACAAAATCACATCAAGGAAGAAAATGTAAAAAAGAGATGCAATGAACTAACCTGACGAGCCATGATTAAGAAATGATGACAAGTCAATGAGTCCATCTGTAATAAGGACAGATAATAGAAAAGTTTTAATGAATGAAGTTTTTAAAAGTAGGATAATAAAAATATGAAACCCATACGAAAAAAAAAATTAATATCAAAGTTCATATTTTAATTAATTACATACATAAGTCCTATTTGCTGATATGAAATTTTAATAGTGTTAACATATTTTTATTTTCTACTTTTTGTCTGTGTAAACGATCTATTAAGATTTTACTTTGAACTTATATGTGGGTTGTAGGTATGCAAATTATATGTAGGTATGCTAAGTTTTAGTTTCAACAAACGGCTGTAAATATCCTAAACGCTAAATTTTCATTTGGCGATGAACTGAGAAAACGAACGCAGATTCAATTTTTTCTGGAATATATCAAATCTTAAGTACATAAAGCAAGTTTAGGATTCGTAAAAAAAATCGAACTCGAGATAACAATCAGACATGGCATTACGATGATAGGGAATGCGAAACAAGTGGGTCTCACAATTCTGCCTGTCTGTCTGTCTGTCTCTCTGTCTGTCTGTCTTTCCGTCTGTCTGTCTGTGTATACCTCGTGCTACAGCCTAAACTGCTGAAGCGATTTTTTTTCAAATTTGGTGGTTAAGGATCTTTGGTGATTCCCTAGATGGGAAATTTAAATTTTTTTTAGCACCAAAACTAACGGTTCCTGCCATATAACAATTAAGAATAAGTTGAATTTTCTCAAAAACGGATCTAACGATTTTGATTAAAATGTTTGTGTCTACTTTTGATTCAGGTTCATACTTCTGAAATGAAAGAAAAGTTTGTAAAAATTCTTCTAACGGTAGGTACCTCCCACCGAACCGTTTTTTTTTTCATTTTTGACTTTCTCTTAAACGACTGAACCAATTTTGATTCTTTATACGGAAGCTTCTTCACAAATTTAAAATTATTTGATATCAAAATTTTCAAAAATATAATTTTTGGGTTTTTAAAAATTTTTTAATTTTTTAGATTTGCATTAATATATTCTTAAAAATGGCATTCCAATTTTTTTTTAAACAAGCTTTGAGAAAAAAATAACTTTTTTTTCTAAAACGGCTTGAAAGATTTTCAAATTTTTTTTTTCTAAAAATTTATCATTTTTAATCAAATCAAATGGCATACTTAGTTTGGAGCTCTAAACAATTTAAGAAGCTATTTATGTCATTTTAGTAATGCATTTTATTTTTTTTTACTTTTCTATAAAAATATTTATTTCTTAAAACATTATATAAGAAGCTTAAACGTCCACAGCAACTTTGACCCTAAAAGCAAGTACGTGCGACCCAGTCGTGCATTTTATTTTATACTGCAGGTAGATGTTTGAAAACTTCAAAAGGCTCTATGAGGACCGGTTATATGCGTCCTCACAAAAGCGTGAGATTTTAATTGCATTAAAACCACATAGCTTAACTTCGTGAAAAATAAATAGCTAGATAAGTTATTAAGAACACAGTTGCAATCGGGAAGTGGAGGTGGTTGTAGTGCAATAAGAATCTCACACTTCTTCTGTTTACTTCTAATTCAAATCATAATTTTCTGCAGCGTTTAATTTGTTTTAAAACAGACGCTCTGAATATATCGACAACGAATACAGGAGTATTTTCGTAAACAACAGATATTAAGTCCGATTCAACAGCCAGCCAGGAGTAGGAGGTAGTCAACGACAACAAGCCTCGTATATGGACCGATTTTCTGATAACAAACCTTTCGACGGGATTTTCTGATCTGCACATGTTCCTCAATATACTACGTCTAGTCAATAAATATGTGGAGGCCCAAAATAGCTTTGGGAAATTAAACATATCTGCTTTGCAGAAATACCTACAATTGGAACAATCGGCTAAAGGATAAATGAAAAGTGTGAAGACAACTAGCGATGATATGGGGCCTGTTTCTCATATACTACATCAGCCATATTGTAAATAGTACATTGATTATTGTGTAACATCATTACATCATTACATGCACTGTAGACACAAAGCAAAATCATACATTCTCAAAGTATTTCAAGTCAGCTACATTAATGTAGTACAACTCATCTGTGAAATATGGTTTAGGGTAAATTTGTCCGCAAAATTGATCCTCAGCATTATCTGCTGCACAATATTAAAAATACATACATCAGTTTGCATAAAATCATGCACAAAAAATGTTTTGTTGCGCATGAGCAGCAATGATCTGACCCGAAAAGTATTTGACTTCACATTGCAGAAATGGCACAGTAGAGCAAGAATCATGGAGGGGATCTCCGGGGGATAAACAAGCTTTGAGAAAAAAATAACTTTTTTTTCTAAAACGGCTTGAAAGATTTTCAAATTTTTTTTTTCTAAAAATTTATCATTTTTAATCAAATCAAATGGCATACTTAGTTTGGAGCTCTAAACAATTTAAGAAGCTATTTATGTCATTTTAGTAATGCATTTTATTTTTTTTTACTTTTCTATAAAAATATTTATTTCTTAAAACATTATATAAGAAGCTTAAACGTCCACAGCAACTTTGACCCTAAAAGCAAGTACGTGCGACCCAGTCGTGCATTTTATTTTATACTGCAGGTAGATGTTTGAAAACTTCAAAAGGCTCTATGAGGACCGGTTATATGCGTCCTCACAAAAGCGTGAGATTTTAATTGCATTAAAACCACATAGCTTAACTTCGTGAAAAATAAATAGCTAGATAAGTTATTAAGAACACAGTTGCAATCGGGAAGTGGAGGTGGTTGTAGTGCAATAAGAATCTCACACTTCTTCTGTTTACTTCTAATTCAAATCATAATTTTCTGCAGCGTTTAATTTGTTTTAAAACAGACGCTCTGAATATATCGACAACGAATACAGGAGTATTTTCGTAAACAACAGATATTAAGTCCGATTCAACAGCCAGCCAGGAGTAGGAGGTAGTCAACGACAACAAGCCTCGTATATGGACCGATTTTCTGATAACAAACCTTTCGACGGGATTTTCTGATCTGCACATGTTCCTCAATATACTACGTCTAGTCAATAAATATGTGGAGGCCCAAAATAGCTTTGGGAAATTAAACATATCTGCTTTGCAGAAATACCTACAATTGGAACAATCGGCTAAAGGATAAATGAAAAGTGTGAAGACAACTAGCGATGATATGGGGCCTGTTTCTCATATACTACATCAGCCATATTGTAAATAGTACATTGATTATTGTGTAACATCATTACATCATTACATGCACTGTAGACACAAAGCAAAATCATACATTCTCAAAGTATTTCAAGTCAGCTACATTAATGTAGTACAACTCATCTGTGAAATATGGTTTAGGGTAAATTTGTCCGCAAAATTGATCCTCAGCATTATCTGCTGCACAATATTAAAAATACATACATCAGTTTGCATAAAATCATGCACAAAAAATGTTTTGTTGCGCATGAGCAGCAATGATCTGACCCGAAAAGTATTTGACTTCACATTGCAGAAATGGCACAGTAGAGCAAGAATCATGGAGGGGATCTCCGGGGGATAAAACTGGCTGGAGAAGCTTTTTGGTTGAGCTTTAAATTTTAAATTAAGGCAGTTTTCCGATATTTGTATGTAGATTGTAGGCATCTATATTTATTTTAAGCTAAAAAAAAACATAATACCGGACGATAATGATGAAAGTTTGTTTCATTTCACAACCCTCTTAGCAAAGGTCTGTTACGGAAACCTCCAACCTCTTTAAATCTCAACAATAAAATCCAATGACAACGAAAATCTGAACAAAACAAAAAATCTACCCGGTCCAGCACTTTTTTTTAGAATTTCATAACAATTGGATGCATACAAAAATCTATGAAAAGCTTCAGGACTCCTAGCATAACCAAACCACAGCTTCAAACGAACCAAATTGGATGTGAGGAAAGAGTTAAAAGAGGACTTTGGCAGAAACGAGGAGGATAAACCAACAACAGTTGCAGAATAAAACGTCCATTCCTCACCGCAATTGTATAGTAGTTGTCTCTCTTGTCATGAATGCAAACGATGTTCAATAAATAAATGTCCTTCAGGCTTCAGCCTATGTTTGGCGTATTTCATGTTCTGGCGTCGTCGTCCTTTAGTTGCCTTCGGTCGCATCCATCGGTTGATTTTAGTTGCTGGAGATTGTAAATTACCATTACACAGCAAAATATAAATGTGCCACAGAGTATCTACATAAATATGTACATACAGTATATATGCTTGGCAGGCAAAAATAGCGACTCCTTGTTACCGTTATGATCCTTGGCCGCATTGTACATAGGATTTTCACAGAGAACACGCTTAATCAGTGAGTTTCAGATCCTGGTCACATCCACGGATGTCACCAGCATGCCGCCATATCGTTATGATTATATGAGAGAAAGTATCGTACCACGAAAAATCTAAATGTCAAGATTGTGAAAGCGGTTGTCGTTTAAAAGCTGCAAAAACATTTTGAAATTAATTTGACAGCCAAAGATGGTCATTCTGTGAATATCCTTTTTGACATTTTAAATCGTAGGCATAACTTGAGAAAATATTGGGAATCAGCATACCTGAATCCTGGAAGAAGAATATTACGAAACAAAAACTGATTCCTTACAACTTGAGAAATCTGCTGAACAAAGGCGTCAATCATATATTATGATAGAAGTTTAAATATACCATTATTATTAAATTCTCGATTGGTTACCTTTGTTATATTGTCATCTTCAAGTTTGAAGGCCAGAGCCCAGAGATAAGGACAAAGTGTCCTTCTTCAGGATTTCATTTAATCAAATCTGCATCTGTTATTCACATTTTTTTGAATGAAAGCAACATGTGGAGAGAGGCCCGATAAAATATATGTATACATTATACATACATACTACATTTACATTTATACGAGTATTATAGGATTAGCAACCTGCTATGTGTTGGCTTTGAAATATTAAAACTAAAGATATTAGACAGGTGAAGACCCTTTTTTTATTTGGACAACGGTGCCCAGAATTGGTTTATTGAATTTTCATTGAAATTATTGAAATTTCAGCATTCAAGAACAATACATAATTTAATTTTGTTTTGGAGTTAGATGAGAAAAGCTTTGTTTTGATACTGATGGTACACATTCTCATAATTATAAATTCTATGTATTCCTATTTATTTAGAAAATTAGATTAAAAAAGGTTATCGTGCGAAAGTCTTTTCTACATTTAAAAGGTTGAACAAGTTTGTAATAAAATGAAAAATATTTTGCAAATAGAATTTATCAAACTCTAAGTAGCAGTAAAATAACTACTTTAAAATAAGATTTTTATAATATTGAGTTGCAAATAGGTACCTACATAATTAACACTATCATTACTATTATATTGAAGCTCCCATTATTTTTTAACTGTTTACTTACTTACTTACTGATTCATTTTCTATACTATAAGTGATAGAAAAAAAACAAATTGCACCAAAAGGTAGGTGGTACAGTGTAAGGTTACGCCAAACATGATTTTTTGAATATCAACCCATAAGTTAGGGTAAAGTGGGGTAATATTTGCTCTTATAGGTAAAGTTACTTTTATGCTAAGCCTTTTTAATTAAAAATTTATAATAAAGCATAAAATGCACGACTTGCTCTTGTAGTTCAAAGTAAAAATATATTTATTAGTCATTGAACAATTCAGTTTTTGGTAATATTATATTGAATATATATTGAAAAAAAAAAATGATTAAAAACAATAATATTTTTTTTAATTTTTATTTTTTTTTTTTTGAAAAATTAAGTACACAATATTTTTCCAAATAATAACAAAAACCTGTTGACAAGTTTTGAACAACATCGGTTCAGCCAGTAAAGATATATAAGGAGATAACTAAAAATTATGGCGATTCTCGCAAGAAGCGTGTTCATCATATTTCCGTTATTTAATTTTTTTGAGAAAAAACAAAAATGTAGTATTATTACAATAACTCATAACATAACATACACAAAGTTTAATCGAAATCGTTAGAGCCGTTTTCGAGAAAAATCCAATAACTCGAAAAAAAAAGAATGTCTGTTTTGGTCGTCGGAACTCGACCAGCACCAGTGGAGATTGGTAACTTTCGTTTGCTGACAAATGGATCGAGTTGGTAGGTTGAAAAAAAATTATAATTTATTTTTCTATACCTTTGTCCGATTTTAAGGATTGAGTTGTTCAAATTTAGCTGAAGGGTTTTTTCATTGTACACAGTTACAACATAATTACTGATCGTACCTAAATCTAAATGTAAGGTTTTATATTTAGTTAATTGTTTCAGTGAGAGGATCGAAATACATAGCAAAAAAAGTTATTAGTTTTAAGTAATAAAAATAAAATCGGCTTGAGGTGGAACAATTTGTCGGCTTTGGAGTTTTATAAACATAATAAATAAATGATATGGGATTATTAATGTAACAACTGTAAGGATGTAGTATCATCATTTAATTTCTTTACCGGTCATTTTAATTTTTGTCGAAAACATCAGGCTACAACGTGGTGTAGTTTTGCCTGCATATACAAGAAATGAGTAAAATGTAATGGAAGAACAAATTACTTTTTTTCTTTTTCATTTGTTTGAATTCAATAAAACAATGTACTACATGATTGTTGTTAAGAATGTTTCAAGATGTATTAATGCTCTAAAACAATGTCATACAAAGTATATTGATTAAATTTAAAAAAAAGACTAAATTATATATATTACAGATAAATTTATGGAACAAAATACAATATTTAATCATTATTCATTGCATTTGACTATAAATAATTATATGTGATAAGGAAGTATAACTTCTGGAGCGCCTACATAAGTACATAAAACTTTTTTTTTAATAAGTAAAGGACATACATATCTAAGAAATATGATGACTGATGGTCTAATTCCCAGAATTTTGTTATTTCAACCTTCAATTTACATAACTATAGGAACGTAAATGCGGTTTTATCATAGAAATGCTTATTGAAACCAAAACTTGGCCCCTGGCGGCCTAATACATTACAGTCAATCAGTCACGCTATCTGCATGATTGCCTTAGCATAAAACCACACTTCTGGACCATGAAAACGAACATGCAAGTTTATTCATCATATAGCCATAGCTACGTTTCATATGAGTATCTATCTTTACATGGGTAATTTAAAAACATTAAATTTTGCCTAGCAGTGATTGTAAAAAAAAATATGTTGCTGAAACTATGTCAGATGCACCTTAAAAATGTGTGCTTGCCAATCAGGCGCACATTCAATCAACCCACTAAAATATAGTATTGATCCGAATGCAAAGTAGTAACGGTGAGACAAAGGTAACCGCGAGGAGGGGAAACTAATTCTGTGTGGTGGTAAATCTGTTAAAAGCTTTCATGTGCACCCTTGCAACACGTCACATAGAGGAAGAGGACATGCCGGAAACGCGACCTAAAACGAATTTTGGTTAACGTTTTGATTTTTCGGAAAACTAGCTTCCCGCTGATGCAATAGTAAGAGTACCTGCATGCATGTATGGCATCAGCTCAGCATAGAAACAGGGATATGGCGCGGCAAGCATCAGTCAAACGCATCATACCAACAGCGACACACCAGAGTAATTGAGGTGCAGGAACAAGGCTATCTGACCATAAAAATGGATTAGCTCGATCCTTGATGTAAGCTGACAAGGTTTTCGAATGTCATTTGTTACCTTTACATACACACATAAATATGTAGAAAGGTGTATAGGTATGTGTGTATGCTTCATTCCGTGCTGTAGATACATATTTCTTCTTTTTTTGTTTTTGATTATTTTAAAATATTTTGTTCGAGTTTTGTGCTTTGATGGATCGGTAAGCTTAGTCCATATGTTTCACGTGTTTTTATTTTTTTTTAATTGTTATTCCATTTTCAAAGTAAGGAATGAAGGATAGTAGTTATTAGTATTTTTTTCATTTACGAATTTCCAATTTAATGGTTCTTTGACCATTATTCTTGCCACATCATGATGAAAATAAAAGAATTCAATATAAAAGTTTTGTTCATAAAAATAATTCCATGGTATCAGCTTTTTATAAATTAAATTAAATATGGTTAGGCTTCAGCTGTAGTGAAAGATAATTAAGTGAAATAAAGAAGAGATATGTTGTTGATTTTTTACTTGCGATATACATAGGTAGTAGGGCAAGTTTAGGATTCGTAAAAAATGACATTACGATGATAGAGAAAGCGAAAAAAGTGGGTCCGCCAATTCTGTCTGACAGTCTGTCGGTCTGTCAGTCTGTCTGTATCTATCTTGAGCTAGAACCTAAAGTACTTAAGCGGTTGTCTTCAAACTTGGTAGTTAAGGGTTTTTGGTGATGCTCTAGAGGGGAAATTGTTTTTTTTTTTCTTAGGACCCAAATTAACGGTACCTGCCATACAACCAATGTGAAAAAAATTGATTTTCTCAAAAACGGCTCTAACGATTTTGATTAAAATTATGTGTAATACAACAGGCAAGGTCGTACTTTTGAAATAAAAAAATATTTTTTCATCGGTTAAAAATGGTACTCTTTTCTGATTTTCTCGTAAGCGACTCCACGGATTTCGATGACAATTTTTACACAAGAGGATCTCAACAATTTTCAAGTAATTTCATTTCAAAATTTTGAAAAAAAAATTTGGATTTTTAAAAAAAAGTTTCAAATTTTTTTTTTCAAAAATCAATTTTTCGAAAAGGAATGAATGATTTTTTTTTAATTTTGGTTTAAGATGTTTATTAATATTTTCTTGAAATTCACATTTAACTTTTTTTTAAACAAAGCTTTAGATTTTTTGTACATACAAAATTATTTTTTTAAAAACGGCTCCAACGATTTTCAATTTTTTTTTTCTAAAAATATATCTTTTTTAACAAAATCATATAGCATACTTAGTTTTGAGATCAAAACAATTTTAAAAGTTGTTTTAGTCATTTTAGTTATAAATTTTATGTTTGTTTTTAATTTCTTACAAATTAAAAACTTTATATATGAAGCTTTAGCATCCACAGCAACTTTGATCCTAAGAGCAAGTACGTGCGACCTAGTCCTGCATTTTATTTATTTTAGTAAGGCGGCTTGGCATTGAAAAAAAAGAGTCAATTGTGCGCTTTGAGAAGAAAGCATAAAATTTTCATTGTTGGTAGTACTCAATAAAAGTGATTTTGATATATTGGCCCACTTTAGATTCCTTCTGGGAGAGAAAATGCAAGAGTTTTTCTGTATTGCACATATATAGTCAAAAGTCCGTATTCATATGATACATGATTTTCGGGTATTTTTTAACTCCTAATCGATTGAATATGTGATCCGACCATCTTTTAAAATAAGTGGTAGACTAAGGAAATTTGGTATGAATGTTAAATGCATCATGCGAAAAAATAATAAAATGAGTGCATCAAAAAATTGTTGACTAAACGGTATTTTTTTCTAAGGTGAACGAAGACTTTGGAAATATGTAGTACCAAAGCACCATGTCAAAAATGTATGCATTTTTCAAATTTGGTGAAAATGTTATAAATAATATAAGAATTAAGAATTAAAAGCATTTGTAATAATATTCACCATGGATACCAGTGAATTGAGGTGATTTAGCCAAAATAGTTAAAAATAATTTTTTGGGTATGCATTTTGACTTCAAAAAAAGTATAATTCAGTATGTATTTGAGAACACATAATATATACAATTTTTACTTGCATACACTATTACTTTACTTATATGAGATGAATACAATCTTAAAGAGAAACTTTTTATGGCTCAAGGATTTAAGGTGCTTGCTTCATAATGTTCCGCTTCATTTGGCCAATTAGGACTTGTAGGACGAATTATGCCTACCTATCAACTATTCTTATTTATAAATGACAAATGAAATGACATATTCTGTTTCAATACAGCACTTTTTTTTTAGAGAACACAATGTGTTTCTTTGTTATAAAACCAATAAATTGGATTCATTGATTCTCGACTTTAGCTGTCAATTTCATTCCAATTTTAGGTTAGATAGGTAGGTATATTTTCCGAAGGAGACACCTACTTGTAATATAAATCATAAAAAGAAATATCACTAATTGGTTATACTTGACAGCACAAAGGCAATTTAAATGCGTAATACAAAATTGATTTGTTTTTAGCGCATTTTATTTCCGAGAATAGTTATTTTTTTTTCTGAAGCATGTTGTTGTGTTTCAAAGCTAACCTTGTACATACTGACTTGTAAAAAAATCGATTAAAGATTCGTGTGGGTTCATTTTACATATGACAATGTAATGGATCAAAGGGTGTTTTTTTCTATTAAACTGAACTCATATTCGATTTTTTCGAGCCTTTAGCTATATCTTGGAAAATTCGGGAACACTACCATGAACAGGTTATTTAAGTGTCAATTCATTAAGATGTTAGGCAAATGCAATTTAAGCTAAAAACAGCAATTTGTTATTTAAATAAACTGGCTACATTGCAATTGAATAGTATAAATAGGCCCAGTCATAGTGGTGATGAAACCGTTAGTCTGAACTTCTTTTTCTGATATCAAAAAGTTTGGTGCAAATGAGTTTGATTGCTGGATTCTACCGAAAATATGCACTCGAAATCTCATACTTCAACTGACTTCAACTGCATATTTAAGGCAGATTACTCCATGTAATTTTTTAAAAACAAAACTTTTTGGTGTCAAAGAAGGACGATCTATTGTAGTGACAACATTTTTTTTGTTACCATAATTATTTAAAAAAAAGTGCATTGTTATGGCACATTTTCTCAAAAACGCCCCCAATACACTCAGGCATTTACGATGGTCTCCAGAAATTAAATGCGTTTTCTAGTTCAACATCTATTGAAACCAAATTGAAAATCAGCAAATCGTTGCTTTTGCGTATCAAAGATTATGCTTTAGTAGTGTAGATATGCTAAGCTCGGATCTCATTCAATGAGGAAACCGCTTCACAATGGGGCAAAATGACGAAAAGCTGGCATTAAATCAACCAAACAACCTAGAAACTTGAAATTTGGCACAAATCCTACTGATAACAATATTAGTGCATAGCCATAATTTCGAGTAGCCACGCCCATTTTTTGGGTTACCACCCATACACAATTTTAAGGTTCTTAAAAATTCCCGGAAAATCCTCAAACAGTTTTAATAAAACTTTGTATGTCTTTTATCCTAAATAAATAACACAATTGCAATCATAAAAAATAAATACAAATTAGGGTTGCCACTTTTCATATGTTTTTTTTTATTATTAGGTATTATTAAGAAAATACTGAGGGGGCTTTTGATCTTATGATTTCATTATGAAAGTGGGATAGGTTTGCTTCAATAATTAACGCTAAGGCTTCTTCACAAGTCAATGAAGTTGGTTCAATGGACTCTCTTAAGACCTTTCTACACGTTTTGACTTTGCTAGGACTTTGCAGTTCCTGACTGCCCAGATGCTCTCAAACTCATTTCAGTCGCAAATGTTAGTTCAGACAGAGAATTTGATCTCCTCAACTCCACAGTTTTTGGCGTTTTGTTCTATCCGATCCTTCTTCGAAAGAAACAGACGGACGACCACGTTTAGGTTTTTAAGGACATTTATATTTAAAAAGAATGGGAGTGTTGAGCCAAATTCTGTTGTTTTTTAAAAATCTTGACTCTTGACGAGTTACTTTTCCCAACGTATTTTGAATTAGGATTTAAAATCATTTATTTTGTTATTTATGTCATTTTCAAAAGTACCAGAGCATTGAGTCCGCCTCACAACTTCTTCCTTTAAAAACTGAATCTGGCTGTTTAAGCCTTGACAACCTGACGTTTTCATTATATTAAAGAGGTCTAGTCTGGTAATTGATAACGTTTTGGATGTTGTTCGGTCTAAAAAAGTGTTAACAATTCAATAATTTTGACCAAGAACGTGTATTTATAGAAAGTGACGTCACCAACATAAAATTGACACTACACTCTGGAATGCAAATTAATGCAAGAAAACATTTCATATTCTAAAAGGAAACAAAACAGTGAACAAAATGACATACTAATCTTATTGGCGTTTTACGGCTACCACAATTAAACGACTGAGCCTTTCAGAAAAACTCAAAAAAACACATTATTTTTAGGTTTTTTTTCATTTTTGACTGCGAATTAAAATAACATGAATGTATTTTTTTCTGGAAAAGAAAATTAATAGAACGCATCTGAGTTTACTGGTTCTATTTAAAAAAAAATTCAACTTATTACACGCAATAAATAAAAAATAGTACACAATTTGTTAAAACAACCAAAAATGATAAAATGACGTTTAAACTCGACACAAAACGTGAACTTTCTCTTCATTTGAGACGATCTTCTGAATACCACGTGGTCGAAATTTATTATCTCTCTCTCATTTATAATTCTCTATTATATAGAGAAGAGAAATAGATCGGTCATTTAAGACAAAGCTCAACTTCATTATTTGATTAAATGCCAGCTTTTTTGAGTTTTGCCCCATTGTGCGCTTGTTGCTTTTAATGCTATAATTCGGTACGTCTTTAGTCTGCGAAGGTTTGACCATGCTTCTCACTACCATTAATTAATACTAGGCTTTACTCTTGAACAATTTCTAGATATAAGATGTTTTATTTTCCTACATAGGGCAATTCAAAGAAAAACGCAGCCATATTTATTTGATTATCGCAGTCTACCCGTAGGTACTCTGAATCTTATCTCTAGACTATTTTATGATTATGCCATTAAACTTTGGAACTCTTTGCCTGTGAGTTTAAAACCAATAGTAGGAATTACTATTTAAAAAAGATCAATCTAAAGACGATCAATCTAAAGAAGGACTAAGATAGTTACTTCATTTATTTAACAGTAAATTGAAAAATTGATTCATCATCTTAAAACTTAAATAAAATGTACTACATGAAATTTTGTATATATATAAATAAAGATGTGTGCACTCATGTACGAGCGCCAAAAGTTATACCTACTATCATTATTTATTTTTGTATAGTTTTTTAAAAAAGATTTTTGAATTTTTTAACAGATTTGTGAGAAATCAAATTATTTTTGATATTATTTAATGATATTGCGAAGCTTGTGAGTGTATTATTGAAATAAATTATATATCAAAATAATTGCTGACATTTTAGGTTTAGAAAATATTTATATTCAAAATTATCAATTTATTAAAATCCTGCCACTAGAACCAATGAAACTAACCTTTTATGTGTTTTTTGTTAAATTTTCTCTAAAAAAATTGTAAGTAAACATTTATATGCTTAAAAATTTTTATTGCCTATCAAAAAAACTTGTACCAATAACAATATTGTAGTGCATTGTTGTATAAAATTCAAACAAATTTCATACCATTTTGCAAAAAGAACAAGAAAACTTAAACTGATTTTGGTCTTCATCACCTTTTACTCATTATTTTTATAACTAACTGTATACAAAAAACACAAGGGGCAAATTGGCAAAAAAATCAGCAATAAGTATCATACTTAAAGTCAAGTTTATTTAAGTATGTATACATAGGTAGGTCCAATAAAAAATTAAATGTTTATCAAAGACAGTTCTCTCTTATATTTCCTGACAAAGATATCCAGCACTTCATTAGCGTCCATTTCGGCCGCAAGGTCTTTATGGATATGCATTAAAGCTAATCCATTCAAACGGTCTTCTGTCATCCTGTTGCGAAAAAATGATTTTAATCGACGACGCGACGACCGACGACGTAAGGTAAAGAAAGATCGCTCAGCAGTGCTAGTAGTCACTGGAAACATACACAGCAATTGACAAAGAGTTCTTATATTTTGGCAGAACCGTTCTGTTGCCAAATTTTTAGTTCTCCCTTTAAAGCTAACAAACAAGGGAGGTCTTCTTTATATTCTTCAGCGCCTTGCAAAACATCTTCTACATCTTCGTCGCTGAAGTTATGGGACAGAAAATTTTGCAACTGCCCGATTCTTTGCATGGGAGCGCTAGGGAACTTGGATGTCATTTCACTTAACATATAATCCAAAAAAGGAATATATACTGAAAGTCGGTAATATTATTCAACTGACTGAGTCTGAATGTTTGGCCGATTTGTTTGACGGCCGGTGATTCAGCGGACCGTGATTACTGCACCAATTTCTTTTGCGATGGCTTCAGCCTGACATTATAGATTGGAGAAACGAAAATAGAGCTAAAATAAGCTTTCATTTTTCAGTGAGATTCCTAGCAGACAAAAAGCTTTTTGTCTGCTACATCCTACATGTCAAGCTCTTTTTCCCAGTTTTTTTTTTTTGTATGGAATGTGGAGACAGATGTGGGACAGATTTTTTTCTTTTTTATACCACAAAAAAAAAAACATCAAACATATTTTTTTTTCAAGATATAATTGGTGATTACTGATAACTTTGAAAAAAAGTTATTGATTTATTAGTTTAAAGACTCAATTGTTTTCTTTATTGTCGTGCCCCCCCCCCCTTGGATCCGCCCTTGCGTATGATACATCCAAGCTCATCACTAAAGCCTAGTACGCAGCTGAAGCGAACGAAAAATCTCATAGAAAAATCAGATAACGAAATCATAAACGAAAAATTTCGTTCTGCTTTTCGTTCTACAGTACGCAGTTCCCGACCAGCGAAATTAGTTTATACTGGTTTATTTGGAGAAGTCTCCATTCTCTTTTCGCATACAATTAATTGCCAGGTACATTATTTGTGTGCGGAAAAATGACATTTGAATTTGTTTTTTGTTGTTTATGTTGTTTCTTGCATTATAACTCGAATTTGTGTGATTTTGTTGTCGTTTGTCTTTGTTTTTTATTTTGTAATTTGTAAAACTCTACATCAATATTTTCCGCTGAGGTTTTCGTTGTCTTTTTGGAGACCAACGAAAAATTTCCGTTTCGCTTCAGCTGAGTACTAGGCTTAATTCTGTAACGCTGTGACGTTATGTTATGTCTTGTGTATATTAATGTTTGCAAGTGTTGTTCAATTGTGTTGTGTATAGTTAATATTGTTGTTCAACAAGTGTATTCGTTGCCTTTGGCTTTATAGAAATTTCTAGTTTACATGTACACTTAATAAAATAATCACAAAAGAATTATTCCCTTAGGTATAAAACCTTTCTTTCCAATTAAACAAGGTCAGAGCTTTGACTGGGACTCTTTCATTAAGAGAAAGTTGGTACACAACATATTACTCAAAAGCAAACATCTCTATGCAAGTTACCCGTCTGGTTGCAATTTTGGTTACCAAAACTGTTTCTCTACACATTACTAAAAGTTGGTTATACATAAACATATTTTTGCTAAAGAGACAAAAAATATTTAACCAAAAGTACAAAAAAGATATCTTTCGAATGCAAATCTAATGAAAAAGTTTTTCTTAAACTATGGCATCTATTCATGTTAAATTTTAACAAATTATCCTGGCTTCCCTTCGTCTCCTCTCTGCTTCTTAGACTCGGTCGTATAATCCTTTCCAACAAAAGTAATATAGTGCCCATTTTTGGGGTTAGAGAAAGAGATTTATTCAGGACAATGCACAAGGGTGACTTGCGATTTGGGAATGTTATTTTACCTCAGCGCTGTAGGTATAAGTATACAAAAACTTTATATCCATCTATGAATGTTTTGCATCCAGAACAAAATAAGGAAGAACAGTATACTTTTACACACATAGCCATATGTATGTGTGCCCTTAATTTGCATTTCGCATTCTTGTCGACAGTCGCCGCCCGACGAGATTGTTGAAAGTTGTGTAGGTATTTTGTATATAATAGTTGTCTTCGTCTAAACAAGGATACATATACGTTCAGGACACGCCATCAGTTGTTCGGTTCGTGAATACAGAGAGGATATTTCTCTGTGCTGCATTGTCGCATAGCTCTGAGTCCACCAGGTGCTCCTATTTGTCTCCAGTGTTCCCGTAAAGATGAATTCCTTGTTTGCCTTTCAACTATTTTTGCTCTCAAAAATTCTGGTTGTCATATCCTTTAACCGTTTTTCATTCGTAGATACACACAGCGATTCAAGGGTGTCTGTTAAGGACATTACCTTAATTTGAATTCAGGTTGAATAGCTTCATGCAGGTATGATTCTTTTATCGAAATAACTAACACACACCCATAAAATAAAAATCGTTATCATCTAAGCTCTATAAGAGTTGAAGGGGATACAATCTACTTTAAGAGTATTTTCGAGGGTTTTTCATAGAAATTCAAGATTCTATTACCCTTAACGCCACCGCGCGACGTCACCCACAAAGGCGAATAACCTACAAACGATTCCATTATAACGAGCCACTCCATTTTATTCACCCACAAGTGCATTGGCAACAGATGGGGGAAATGTGTTGAATACTTTTGTTATATATATAGTATTACTCTCTAAGATTTTCACTGCATTATCTAGTATTTATGAATATGTCCAGTCTGTAGAAGATCTTAAACTACGAGTATGTTAGTTTCAGTAGGACTTCAACTTCAAATAATGCCTGAGAACACAAGTAGTCCGATGACAAAATATTGATTAAAACTCTCAACTTATATTTTATTATGGAATTGCTAGTGATTTTATTTTCAAGAATTTTTTATCCTTTTCTTCCTTATTCCTTAACAGGAACAGAAAGGAAATTCGGTGCGGGTAAAAGGAGTATAAAAAATTAAACTTTTCTATTTAAACTTTCAATTTAAACTTTTTAAAAGACCAGACAAAATTTGATCGTCCATGGAGAATTTCTCTTAAAAGAAAATTAGAAAAAAAAAAAATGTTTAAAGAACCTCAACATCAACACATTTAACAATTTTCTAAGAAATGTTTAAGATTAAAAACACACATATTTAGTTGGAATTGAAAAGAAAGTTTAAAATCGAAATTAAAGTCTTTTCAACGATTGAAAACTTTTCAGATGAAATATATGTCATTTTTCTAGAATATTCTTTGTTTACTGTTTTTATTTCTCATATTTTTTTCTTAATTTACGTTTTTCATACAAGCTCACGGAGAACAAAGTCCTAGTCACTGACACTAGCTTAGTCCAAAAGTAAAAGGCAAGTTCGTCAGCGCAGTAATTTGTAAAAGTCCAACCGGATTTCTACTTTGCGGCAGCAAATTTAAATCTGTTTTCTTCTGCACGAAAGCAGATATTTATTTTCTTTTTACAAAGTCTGCCTGACTCCGGCTTAATTACTACAAATTATTGATTTTTAAGGAACATACAGGAATTTATATTTCTATTTCTATTTATATGAGTTTTTGTTTATAAATGCAAACTGTGCAGTAGTTATTTAGTCAGATGTACGAACTTGCTTATGCTTATGCTTTTGGAGGCCTTAACCCGCTGGAAAAGTGTGAACATTTAGTGCAGTCTGGAGTTGAAGATTATCGAGTGGAAATTTTACTGTAGCAGAAATTGACCTGCACGTTTTATATTAGTTTAATAAATAGACAAGGTGCAGCAAAACGACTAGAAGACTCCCAACACTATTATTATAGTGTTGGGCTTATTCAAGAAATAACACGGTGGTTACTATTTTCCATATATCGATGAGGAAAACATTCCTACGAACAAAGATTAGATTTTTCAATAGTAATACTTTTCTCGATAAAAATTTCGGAGAAGTCCTTCAACTGGAGCTTGGGTTCATGCGATATATTCAAGAAATCTTAGGAAAAATTGTGCTTTGCGATTGTTGGGCTTTGGTCTTCTAAAAAAAAAAACTGGAAGCGTTAAAATTAACTAGGCAAAATCAAAAATAATAAGAATTGGAAGGACCTCAACTCAATCATTCATGTTAATATTTAAGACGCCCGATAGAGAAAGTCAATATCTAAGGAGTTTTGTCTGTACCAAAAACAAATCTAAACAAGACATAAATAGCCTCAATAGCCGCGTTAAGAAAGCTAAAGCTGCGTTTTTTGGATATAATTCTTTCAGCTTGTCTGTGGTGGTCATTACTTGGACAACATTTCACACCCTCAATCCATTTCAGGAAAATTTGTTGAAAAAAATAAGTGGAACACGCTGACAGACTTGCCATGCCACAGGGACATATTCGGAAATTTTAGAGATGGCGAACTCGCAAAAAGTGGAACACTAATACCTTTATTACCAGAAAACGTAGACACGAACGATTTCTGCCGAAGCTGCATGGACGAAGAAAAGGGGGGATCGATTCTCCACTTTCTCTGTACATGCCCTGCTCTATCGCAAAGACGAAGACTCTATGTGGGAGACTTCTGCTATAACGACCCCAGCGATCTATCGAATCTACCCATATCTATAGGTAATCTCACTCGCTTTATAAGTAGCTCGAAGTGGTTCAACGATAAGGAAGAAAGTTTCCTCAGATTCAATGTGGTATCACAATGGACCAAACTATGGTCTAAGTGTATCGGCACTCCTGCCGGTAGTCACGTAAACCTAACCTAACATAACAAAAATGCCAAATGAAACTAAGTTGAATAAAAGCTTATAAGAAAATCTGTGTTGTTTTATGTAGTCCTTTATCAGAAAGGAAATGTTTAAAAAAAGAGTAAATCCAAATTCACAATTTATGTGGCAAAAATATAAGAAGAAAAACAAAAAACGATTAAGCTTGAATCTATCTATTTACATCACTAAATGAACTCATTTTCTGCAAGTGAAACATCGTTTTTTTTTATATCCGGCTACAAACAAAGTTACTTTTATTTTTAGGTTATCTCTGGTCTACTTTCATTAAACACCAAGTCATTAGACCTATACGTTTTTCAGTATCAGCATCTGATAAAACTTGAAGATATTAAGGTCAGTTCTTACACACCAGAGAGGTGCATCAAGTACAGAAAAACCTTTGGACCATTATGCGTTGCTGTGGTAGAACAGGTGAAAGCACTGACATTATCATTCATGTCCTCACCTTGCCTGCAAATCGCTATTCCATCATCATCGTTGTGCTTTCCTAAGTTTGTTTTTTTTTTTTTAATACGTTTTCATCTCTTTTTGCTTAAGTTCTTGCTTGAGAAAATGCATTTTACAAAAAAGAAATAGATAAGATGATGACGATGGAAAAAAAGAAAGGTGTTTCTATGGACAGGACATTCATTTGAAATGCAAGGAATCGTGCTGGCATCTACATGACTTCATAGCCCCTAAATGACCTGCTTTCATTAGGTACATTGCATCAAGATAGAACGAGGAGGTAAAGGTACATATAGTAGTTAAAGGCAAACTCATCGCGGGCAAATGTTAAAGTTCTCACAACCTTGGGTATTGCTATATCTACTCTTAGATAAAGTTGCACGGATATTTTCAATTTTCTTATACAATTTCTAAAGGTCGATTTTCCTATTCATCCTCGTCAGTCGTCACCCTATACACTTCAACCTCTCAACTCTTCAAGATGGCCATATTAAAGGTGAAGTTTGATTTTCTTGGCTCGAAATAGTACTCTTTACAATAAATTCTATGAGCAGTTAGATAAAAATCATCTGGAATACGTACATACTTGCAAAGCAAAGAAAATATTTTTTTTTCAATTGCATCCAAGATACTCAAAGATAGACATGAATACAAGAGACTAAGAATTCATATGTATGTATATACTTTTTAATACTTGACGGAAGATGGTAAAATGTCCATAAATGACAAGTTGTCCTCTCCATGACGCAAGTATTATTATTTATATTTATTGAAATGCCATCGTTCGTTGGAATCGTTGAAATACAGCTCTGAAGGATATTACTTTATTCATTATTGAATAGATACATATCGACATAGTTTGGAAAGTAGCGTTGCATATTATGCCTTGGATCCGTTGGCAGCTTAAAGAATAAAGATTAAAAAAACAGGCCAACATTTTTTTTCCTGAATCAAATTGGGAAAAAATTAATAGCTTTCGCGGGTTTTTATATTTGAATATATTTGACACTTTTAGTGTCAGGAAAATAAATAAATACATAATTTTTACAGGAAGCTGTTATTTTAATATTGTAATATTTCTTATCCCCATAATGCCGGCCTTATGCCGGCCTTACACGACACAATATTATTGCGCAATACTCAGTATTGTGCAATAATATTGACCGGTAAGGGCTGTATTGCACAATATTTTCGGTTTGCACAGTATATTGAGTGATATTAAAAAAGTTTAATATTTTATGAAATTTTACTCAATATTTTTCGTTTCCACAACGAGCAGATACAGTAAAAGCAAAGAGACATAGAAATATTGCGCAGTAATATTGAGCCGTGTAAGGTCGACCCTTTTTCTCACAATATTTTTGGACAATATTATTGCACAATAATATTGTGTCGTGTAATGCGGGCCTTACACGACACAATATTATTGTGCAATAATATTGTCCAAAAATATTGTGCGAAAAAGGGTCGCCCTTATACGGCTCAATATTACTGCGCAATATTTCTATGTCTCTTTGCTTTTTCTGTATCTGCTCGTTGTGAAAACGAAAAATATTGAGTAAAATTTCATAAAATATTAAACTTTTTTAATATCACTCAATATATTGTGCACACCGAAAATATTGTGTAATACAGCCCTTACAAGGTCAATATACTTGCACAATACTGAGTATTGCGCAATAATATTGTGTCGTGTAAGGCCGGCATAAGGCCCGCATTACACGACACATTGTGCAATAATATTGACCGTGTAAGGGCTGTACTGCACAATATTTTCGGTTTGCACAATATATTGAGTGATCTTAAAAAAGTTTAATGTTTTATGAAGTTTTACTCAATATACAGAAAAAGCAAAGACACATAGAAATATTGCGCAGTAATATTGAACCGTGTAAGGACGACCCTTTTTCGCACAATATTTTTGGATGATATTATTGCACAATAATATTGTGTCGTGTAAGGTCCACATAACTTCCACGACGAATATTTGTGTTTTCTCTGATAGTGATGTGTCAAGTAGCCATTAAATCACTCGGTTCTGATGCCACAAATTCTGTAGCTACCTGAAACTGTCGATCTTGAATATGGCAGATCAGTTAAACATTCACGTATTCTTGATGCCGGGACACAGAGACATTTCAGGTCACAACAAAGAACTCGCCAAGGAAAGAACTAAATGCATAAGACCAATTTTAGGTAAATATTGGAATACCAATCACTACATGTAAACTTATGCTGAAACAAGAAGCCATGCCATGACGATGACAGACAAAATAAATCAAGAAGTACAAGTACTTGTCTGGCGACAAAACAGATCTGGCCAGTATACTAGATCCGAAACAATCCAAATGCTAGTTGTCTCTTTTTCCCCTATCTTTTCAAAGTCCGGCAAAATCCATTCCTTGGCTTTTTTATTTTCCCATTGGAAGTTATTGTCATTGGTGCGATTTGTCGAAGTGAACATTTTTCCATTTCTCGACGTTTTGAGTTCATTAATTTCTAAATCCATTGTTTTTAAAAATATATCTGGGCGTGCATGTGTATTTACGTTCGCACGTTCGTGACAACATCTTTCGTTCACCATATCTCAAAAACGAATCAAGATCTCAACGACAAACGGCTTCGCTTCATTTAATACTGAACCCTTACTGAAGATCTTGAGTTTGAGATCTCTACAGGCACTATTTTCTATAGGTAAAAATGGGAAGTTACCAGTGTTGGTGATGTGAAGGTTTATCAAGCTAAATAATGTATGTTAAAACAATCCAGCCATAAGAGACATGATTAAAAGGTATTATTTCGTGCTGGATAGAATAGGACCAACCTAAACTCGATATGACCAGGTTAAGAAAAGTTATTGTCTTTTTTTGCAATAGTCAAATGTTCCTATCACCTCTGATTTTAATATATATCCGTTCGAAAATAAAAAAAAACTTTTTCCCAGTTTTCGAGGCATTTTTACTTGCTCTTTAGGGCAAGTATTGATTTCGTGTCAAAAAAAACTTCGGGATTTTAATCAAAACTAATATTACGATGATGGAGAAGACTAAAAAAGTGGTTTTCGTCATGCCGTCCGTCGGTCTGTGCGTCTGTGCGCCCGTGCGTCCATCTGTACACATTTCCACTGCTCAAACGCGTAAACTTGGTAGATATGTTTTAATGTAATTTCGAACGTTTTTTTTTTTTTGTTTTTGAATATCTCATCTAGAACGAGTATCTCCCATACAACATTTTGGAGGTTTTCGAGTTTTCTCGAAAACGGCTCTAACGATTTTGATTAAACTTTTTGATATGATTTCTTTAATAACGATACCGATATCGAGCCGTTTTTAAAATAAAATATTTTTTTATTAAAAATTTTTGCAATGGAAATTTGGTATGCCATTTTTAGATACCTATTATTTATCAACATCTAAAAATTAAATTTTGAAAAAAAAAAACAAAATTTATTTACAATCATTTCAAAAAAAAATCCAAAAAGTATTCCCGTTTAAAAAAAAAAAATTTATTTTTGTATGTTTGTGCATATCTCTCAATACCTAACCTACACATATCAGATGACCCAAAGCTAAAATTTTCAAGCTAAGTTTAATACATATAATAGCTTTAGACTACATGAGCAAAAATTGAGGCGAAAAAACTGTTTTTTTGTGATTTTCTGACGGGAATATCTTGAAAATGGGCGCTCATGTTTTGTTTGGGCAACGACCAGTTGACCAGTATAAAATGCTGGAACTGGAATATCTCAAAAGCTAGAGCTGATTTTAAAATTCTTATTATGGATTTGAGTTAAGCACCCTGAAACTCTTTAGAAACGCATATCAAAGTTTTGGCAACAGAAAAAAAAAATAATTTTGTTAGCCTGTGTGTTACCAAAATGCGGAAATAACTAAAAAAAATGAAAAATTTCAAGAAAATCGTGTTCATCATATTTCTGTAATTCGTATTTTTTCAGAAAAAACTAAAATCGCAGTATTGTTACAATCACTTATAACATAACATACACCGAGATTAATCAAAATCATTAGAGCCGTTTTCGAGAAAAATCTAATAACTCGAACAGACGAACTGATGCACAGACCGACGCACGGACGGCGTAACGAAAACTACTTTTTTGGATTTCTCCATCATAATGTTGGTTTTAATTAAAACCTTAATTTTTTTTTCTACACGAAACCAATACTTACTCTATAGAGCAAGTAATAAAAACAGTTTTTGAAAATGAAGATGGAACTACAATTTTAATAAAAATACCAGAGTACCTTTAAGTTTAGCATGCAAAATCATATTTTATTAAGTTTAAGTAGCTTGCAATAATAGAAAAACACTCACCGTTGGATGACGTTGAAAAAAGAAAACTGTGTGTCACATCACTCCACCCATAACGATTTCTGAAAATATAAATAATTTTACTATTTGAAACCTTACTAGTTGTGGTTTAAATTTATAAATTCATTTAATAAATACAAAAAAGAAAAACTGCTTTCATAAAAAAGCCTTCTGGTAGACGTAAGTTCTTCACCGTGGAGTGCTGTTAGTGAAACAAAACAACGTAAAGTATAATTACCAATTCTTCAACCTGTTGCTGCTGAACAGAGTTGCTCTTTAATGTAGCAATTATGTAAATGTAAATTTATCATAGCGTCACAGCAACCAAATGGAATAAATGTACATACCAACACGAACACATTAATACCAAGGCCACCATCAGCGAGATAATGATAAAATGTTCTACATACACAAATACAAAGGACACTGTGCGTTTCCGTTCCCCGATTAATTTTGCTTATTCATTGAAAATGAGTTCCGAAAATTAGCCTCACCATTGATTACTCCTTTGCCAGAGAAGACTTAATTGAAAAGTTCACAAAGCGACAAATGACTGGTGACGAAAAGATAATAGATAAACGACAAACGAACATCCTTTTCTGTTTTCTGCTTAAAATAACCCAATTAAACTATAAAGTAAAATGGTATGGAAAAAGAAAGCCGGAAGTTGTTTTTAATATCGAGGAGATGAAGATGACACAACTAATGAAGGTCTATTATAACTTGAGTTGGAATGGAAAAGCAAGATAAAAAATTGGAAGAAAAGAAATTGATAAAAATCATAACCAACAACAACGTTCGCATTGTTCTACACAAAAATATTTTTAATTTAACTAAAAGAATTTACTTTTTAGGATTTGATTATTCCTATCTGGCATAAAGCTAGCGTTCGTGTCCCCTACAAGTAGTGGCAATGGATATTGGATATCCAAAAGGTTATCTAAGACGAATATTGAGTCTATCGTTTTTAGGATCTTTGACACTTAAGATATTTTCCCAGGAAGTAGAGGCAAAAGATTATGTATCGCTCTTAGAACTCATTCTCAAAAGACCTTAATATGCTGCGGAGGCCTTCGAAAAGAAAACCCAGAAAACAAAACCGATGTGACAGCCCTCGAAAAAGTGCGATGTGGATAAAAAGGGTGTCCAAAACTGAAAGACTGTGAAATGTGTTGTCTTATAAATAAATCCAAACCAGTTGGGCGGTTTTGCTTCCTAAGGAAAGCAGAAAAAAAAATAGTTATCGGCTTTTGATGTTCCAATGAAAGGATAACCAACCATAACACAATATCCCCAAAAACAGATATTCTTGGTACTAGTTTCTCACCAAAACCTACTTATAAGCAATTCGCACAAAGACGTGACGTTAAACAATTCGTAGAAGATTTCAGTTCTGAGGTAAGAAAAATGTTTTTTTTTAGACGGTAGACAGATCTTCCATCATATTACTTCCAGACACGAAATCAGGCTCATTGAATTCGTAGCAAAGAAAAACATGGTGCTGAGCAGTATAATTTTTTCCGTAACGCCATCCACAACGCCCTTGGTTGAACTCTGCTTATGTTCGAACTTGCAATTATGAAATACCTACGACTAATTACCCAATTCTTGATTGTGTTGACCTATTATTCACTCAGGTCAGTACAATCGGTGATTGCTAATTTTATTGACTATACATTTCAACAGTGCATATTATTGTGGTGGAGGGTGTCAAATGCAATCGTGACCTCGTACCCCAGTTTGTTCGCATGCCAGAAACACAACGAGAACGGTAACAAAGAGTTAGAGAATTTTATGATATATGTAGCCAAATTTAGAAGAACAATTGGGGAAATAGCACGCAAGTACGGCTCTAATTACCTGGTAGAAACAATGCAGAACTTTGTAGAAACCGCAAGGGTTGGTTCTGTATAAACTTTCTGATCGAGGCATTTGCAGACCTGAAAATAATAGATATCGTTGCTCATTGTGCAGGCCTGCCCAACTGGCAACGGTCTAAACGTTTATAGAGAACCAACCCTTGCGGTTTCTAAAGTATTCTGCATTTTTTTCACCAGGCGATTTACATGGGTGCCCTAATTGTTCTTGAAAATTTGTCAATATCATGAAGTTCTTTTCTTGCTGCTTGTAACCGTTCTCTTCGTGTTTCGGGCATGCGAATAAACTGGAGCACGAGATTAGCTTTTAGCAATTGCATTTGAAACCCGATTCACAATACGATGCACTGTTGGAATACTTACTCCAATACTATCAGCAATGAACAATTGAATTGACCCGAGTACATAATAACTCAGAACAATAAATAATTGTGTAATTAATTGTGATTCGCAAATGTCGTTTGCTTTGAAATTACGTAATCGCTAATAATATCACATTTTTCGATCCCGACCCGTGGAGAAATTTTATATTGTCTTCTTTCAATCTTAATTTTCGAGGAATATTTTATTTAAAAAATATTTTTATTCAAACCGAAACCGAGAATAATTTTTGACAGAAGATACAACAAAATGTATTACACATTTGAATTTGACAGAAAACTTTTATCCTAAAAATTTTGCTCTTTCAACTTCTACTATTTTCGGAAGTTGAGAAAACTAGAAGTTGATCAGCTTAAGAGCTGAGAATCGGCAGTTAAAGCTGTCAGCTGCTTGAGTGAAGAAAAACAAAATGAAAAGTTGAGGATAAAAATCCTCAACTTGCAGTGAAGAAAATGGCTGTAAGTTTACTCAATGAGACTGTTGCAACGTTTCATTATTTCAATTTATTTTTAATTGATGTTTATTAGAAACCCATATTTTAATACATACATCCCTCTACCTCTTTCTAGTAAGAAAGTTTAATACTTTATTCGTTTAGAGTTAAAATAAAGCATAATTTAACTTTCCTTTCGGCAAGTTTAAGTCCTACTTGTAAACAGCTTCTTGTAAATTCTACACAAAAAAAATTCTCGCCTTTGTGTATCCCAAAACAGCAATCAACAATTGTTTCGGGTAAACATTTAGCAAAAAGAAAGGAAGGGTTTTTATCCCACAATTTACAAAACAATTGTTTAAATTGGAAAACTTTCGCCTCAACTACAACAGCTATATGACTTGAGTATATATACTATACAATACATATCTATCTGCCTTGCAATACTTCATAAACTTATCGCCTCGTGTTGGTGTTGGTTTTGTTGTGTACTCCTCTTTGGAGAACCCCTTGAGGCATTGCATTCTCTCATAAATTGTTACAAATCTTCATAGTCACTACTGCCCAACCCGACCATCGTTTGTTCAAACAAAGAATTTACTTTCCCTTCAGGACACATTTTAGTGTTGTGCAAATCAAAGGAAAGAACAAAAAAAAATATGGATACTTTTTCGTGTTTCCACTTACCGCGCTTGTACTGTTGCCTCGTAATGCTGATCCGGTTCGAGACCACGAATCATATAACTCATTCCCTGTGTGTAATGATGTGACAATGGCATTGCCGGCAAAACAACATCCCTCCAATCGTTTCTGCTCCAATGAATGCCATATCCACTAGTGATTCTATGATTATGACCACCATTGGCAATGTCGAGTCCGATGCCAAATCTTCCACCATTCCCACTGCTGCCACTTCCACCATTGTATACTTGCAACATGCTGTTCGATTGTTCAATGGTATTGTCTGCAACGACCTCGTGTCCTTGTGGTAACCTTCGGAAGGACAACTTGAATTCTTCAACTGGTGAGTACGAGTCCACCGTCCACGATATATTGTATCTGTAGAAAGGAAAAGAAATCTTTATAAGCATCATCATCATCATTGTTACGAGCAAAACTATAGTTAGAGCGAAAAAGATTGTGATCTCACATAGCATTATAAGATGGTTGCTAATAGGAAGGATACTGTGTTGGTGAATTTCAGAAGTTTTATAAAATATATCGATTTATTTTCGTTTATTGATAATATATTGAATTGTTTGGCATTTTTTGACTGAACAAATATTGATGCACCTATGAGTGCATCTCTCTTAGGCTTCTATCCAAAAAGGTACAAGGTGGAATACTAGATGTAACACTAGTATTTGTGATTTTATTTGAGCAATAACTTTACATGTTCGTGAATTTAATATAAAATATTTAAAATTTTAAGCTGAACATTCTTGTATCTTCTTTTTCCTGCCATAGGAATTTAAATATTTTCAAACGGTAAAAAACTGCTGTTTAAAAGTGGTTTTGTGATAAGAGGTAGACATATAAGTGAGTGCCTAGTCACAATTTGCATCAGGACCAAACAATTTTGATGTCGAGAAAGATTGGACTTGACACTGGGTGATGCGCTATCATGCAACCTTTTTAACATCACAAGGCGAGAACAAATCGAGCTGTCAGGGGAGAATTTTCAAGAATTGAAATGGAGGCGGTGGAGATGGGTTAACGAGACGCTCGACGAGTCCTTGCATGCAATTCTTATTTGATGACGTGACAGAGGAAGCTTCATCTTAGGTGGCGCGATTAAGTTGTGGACGTCGTCAACAAAATTAGTGTGCGTAACTGGTGGCAACTAGCTAAGTGTCGGGCGGTTGGAGATCAAGATCCACCTTGGATACAATCCATTTTAAATTAACACCGAGTTACCTCAATATAAATTAATCCTCCGAAATAATTCAAATCTCAATTTACACAGAAGCATTTTTACAGTAAAAATTTTTGATCTTTTAGTGTTGAGTATTGAAATCCAAATGCGAAATCACCATTAAGCTACCAAAAACAAAATGGCGATACTTCGATAGTGAAACAGTGAATTCCATAGTGCCTAACTTCATTTAAATTTTCTAATGTTGCCAAGCTTTTCATTTTATAATCTCAAAGATATTTAGGACAATTTAAGAAAATGCTGGTAGAATTCACCTTCATTTCCTCACTAAACTTTGTAATTGGGATTGCTCTAGTACAGGACATGGCTTAGTTGTATATATGTATACTCGGAGAGAAGAAAAATAATAAAATGAAAGTTTATTTGAAAGCTATTTGCGCTCTTCTGGTAAGACATTGACATGGATCAGCGGGGGTTGCAAAACAACCCATTTTGTGTCATTGGCATAGGGTTTAATGGTATACTGGGTCGATAGTGTGTTGGTGGTATTCAGTAGCCATTATGTAGTGCATAAGAAGCAGTCTCTCGTCTTCTATAATACACAATGGGGTTGTTGACCATATTGTGCTCCGTTGTGCAAGGGAAATTTAATTCTCTCAACTTTAACTTTCTATGTAATTACAGTCACTGATGGATTGACAGCGGACAGCTTGTAGGTACTTGCATCTAATGCACAAGCAAAATGTGGATACTTGTTACAATGCTTACTTGTTGTATATTCGTTTGTTTTATACAGTGGGTACCTACTTAGAAGTTTGAAATGATGTTTGATGTAGTGAAAAACAGAAGTGACTTTTGAATACAACTTGCTTTTATGAAACAATAGAACGTTAAAAAAAATTTTAAGTCAATCGAATGAATCAGAGTTTGATCATAATACATAATATGCCAAAAGATATCATAAGCTTGATTTAAGCTTCTTGTAATAATTTACATCAAGGCCAAATTTTAATACCATTACACCCACCCTTATAGTGGTAAGAGATGACCCAACCAAAGAAGTATTCGACTTTCTTGAGAAGACTTGTGAAAAGTGCCCGCAGTACGATATTGGAAATATCTTTCGTTTATTTCAAACTGTCAACCAAATTGATTATGTTGTGAATGTGATTGACGCTAGGCATTCTTCCACTTCTTTGATGAAAATGTAAATATTTCGAGGAGCCAACATAGTCGTGTATTAATAATCGGTAATAGCTTAATATCAGATATTTTGACAAAAATGTATATGTTCATGAACAAGTTGAGGGACATTTGCAATGTCGGGTAAGTAAGATCTCACTAAAGAAAAAATCCTTAAGTGATACTGAAGAATTGCAAAGAACAATTTTACAAACTGTTAAACGGTGAACAAACCATTTAACCCATGTCGCATGAAGTTGTTATTAGATACCACTATTAGATACAGGAGAAGATGACAACATACCTGTCGGAAAAAAGTTTATACGATCCATATATTAATGCGTAAGAACTATTTGACCCCTTTTTGACTAACTTAAATGCAAATACACTCAGAGAAATAATATATTTTTTTTCGTTTGCGGCTAGTAAATATCCTTTGAATTAACTGAAAATCATTTGCTGGAAAGTAAAGACAGTCTCCGAAAAAGTTTTTCTTTCGCAGCAACTGTTCCTATTACATTTGAGCATTTGATACAAATTGTAATTCTATTGCAGCAAATATAATGCAAGACAACCCATGCGTTTGGGTCTAAACACCCTTTTGTATACAAGAAAATTCTATTGTTTGCAGCAAACGAATAAAGAGTTTGTAAAAAACAGAAAGTAGTTTGTGGCAAAGAACTTCACTCTTGGTGTATATATACATAAACGCAATTCATTTACAGCAAAAATTATCTAGTTCGTGGCGCAATGGCAACAGCCTTTGTTCGAAATCAAGAGGTCACTGGATCAATCACCGGTGTTACGCTTAAGTTTTTTTGTTTATTTAGCCATTCGCATAAATTGTTTAATCGAAATGAATAAAAGAATTTGCTGCAAATGAAGTTGAAGTCGAAAAATTACTACCCAACAAACGAAAAGTCTTTTGACGCAAACGATAATTAATTCACTCATTCTACGTCAGTCCCCAATTAAAGAGTCCGTGGCGGAATGACAAGACACTCGCTTTGTAAGCGTGAGGTCGCCGGTTCAATCGCATTTCATGCACTGTTTTTTTTATCGTGTGCAAAAAGTGTTTAACACAAATGAATTAACTAATTTGATGCCAACAAATTGTCCAGCAAATCGAGGTTTGAGCTGCCATGGTTGCATAAAAACCTTCTAATTTCCATGAAGGTATAGAGATGGCAAGAACGGTATTCAAATTAAAACACCATCCCTATAGGTCTCCGAATCTAAAACCTCATACCTTATGTGGCGCGTTATTTTGTTTTATGTCTCATGTGACACAAAACATTGAGCAAAAATAAATAATTGCAATTTTCACTACTTGAAATTTCTCAATTACATACTCAAGTGTGTTTTACAGCCAAGCCATGATATTTTAAGGGAATGAGTGAAGGGGTTAAGAAAAAAAGTCTTATTTTCATCTTATACATATGAGGTCGAAAGGTCATTTAAAATTCAATATGGCAAATGGGAAAATTTTCTGCCACTTGAAGTTTTGTTCAATCAACAAACACACACACGCACACACAAACTTAACCACAAATTCAATGAAAAGAAAACTTAAATTGCATCACACTTGTGTATGTTTGTGAAGTGGATTTTATGAGGGTAGACAAAAAAAAAAAAAAAAAAACCGGTGGTTGCTGGTATAGGGTTTGATGTTGACTTGTATCAGGAAAACCTTATATGAAACAGACGTGACCTCTTCGAACCAATTACCCACACAAGTATTACATAAGACTTGATTCGATATCCATCTTTGACAAAGTTTGAAAGAAATGTCAGTGTGTAATGTGTGTTGGACGTGAAAAAGAGAAGGTGAACTGTAATAACAAAAAAAATAAAATACGAGAAATGAAAATAAAAATAAACCCATAGATCTGATTGCCATTTCAACTCAATTGTCAATTGATTTTTATGAAAGTCAACATTCATATATGTATAGAAATAGTAGTGTGATTGGGGTGTATAATTGGCTTGAAAGATAATCCCTTAGAGTCAAACGCAGATGCAAACTTAACTTCGCATTTTGTTTTACAGTTGTACTACCCTGTATTTAAACTTTTATTATTTCAAATATGTACACCATGGCGTATGCTTAACCTTTTTTTTTTTGAGCAGAAGGTGTAGTTATTACGAGTGTCACCGAGCGGCCAAGATTTGACTGCGAAGTCACGGATAACGGTAACACACTCATGTATGTATGATATAAGAATGAAACTGTAGTAGGGAGACTTGATAACTGATCTTAGATAATGTTAACTTTAGAAAATTTTGATCCCCTGATTGTATCAGTGTCAGTTTTCAAACCATTTTTTTCATTAGGAAATATTTGTGAAATTTGGTGTATCATATATCGTCAGTATGCAAAAAGAGCTCAAGTCACATTTTTGTGTTTCTGAGTTATCGCCGCTGGAAAAATCTTTAAGCATTTTCGGTTTGAAAATCGATACAAAAATCAATCATTTCTAAATAATGTAAAATAAAAAATAATTTATTTATTTTATCGTAACCAACTTTTTTTTTATATAAATAATAAAATTAATCTTGGACATAGGCCTTTTTTCACTACATAATATTTTTTTTATGGACATGAGTATTTTTATGAAATGTTTTTAGGGACTTGAGCTTTTTTTGCAGGAAAAATAGAGAAAATAGAGGAAAATTACTTGTTTAATACAGACCCAGGTTCACTTGAGCCCTTTTTGCTTCACACATTTGGGTGTTTTGCACATAGAATGAATTGTTTTGATGGAATGACTGCAAGACTAAATTAAAATTTCCAAGGCATAGACTACCGCCTTTGTTACATTTTTGCATTAAGTCCATTTCACAAAATAGTGGTAGTTTTTGCAGCACTTGGAATTATGAAATATGCAGGTTCCTATGTATACTTGACCGTATATATATACACTACATAATAATCATAGACAAAAAATACATAAAAACATTTTCGCTTGATTAATTCTGATCAAAAAACACTTGCTGAGCTTGTTGCCGAGTTTTATTTTAAAGAAAGCTATACATAAATTGGTTACATTGCTTATAAACAGAAACAACTCAGTTTGTGTTCAATTATCGTAAATTAAAACTGTGTATGTAACACACATCCACTTCCATACTCAATAGAACAATTAACCTTATCATTCTACAAAAGTTTGTCCATATCACCAATAGTCTTAACAACCTCAAATAACTTTTAAGAGATCATATATAACAAAGTTCTTGTCTCACAATCATGCATTAAACTTTCTTATACTCTTGTATATATACGAAATTCTCGTTAAAGATAAAATATCTTAAAGGTCACAAAGAAAAAAATAAAACAAAACAAAAGCAAAACTTACCTGTCCTTGTATTGGCTAATTTGTGGCGAATTGAATACAGCCACATTCGGTTTCCCACTTAGTTGTAGAGTTTTTCTTGATTTTCCCAACTGATTTTCCGCAACACAAGAGTAATTTCCGAAATCCTGAGGATGTACCTTACGTATAATCAACGTGTGACGTGAGCCACGATTTTCCATTATATGACGTTCAGTTGTGTCTAATTGCATGGTATCCTTAAACCATATAACCTGTTCGTCCGCATGCCGGATATGAAGTACCACATCACATATACCCAATGATAGTTCATGTTATTATATCCCGAATAAGATTTCGATTCAATGGCATTGAGTGAGTTGCAAAGGTGTGTGGTAGGCATGGGAGGAATGAGGTGAAATAAAATCCAGGGCCATGACGATGCCGATGACGATGAGTTACGAATCGATATCGATATCGTTGTTGTTGTTGGTCATTGAATTTATTGTGGCACAACAGCGGTTTCAACGGATGATGATAATGAGTGTGTTTAGACACACACATTAACACGTACGTGAGGAAAATATCATATCATAATAGAAAATAACCCATCAGGGAGGAAAAAAATTTAATAAAAAGCGCGCAAAAGATGGCGGCAGAGGGATATCCGTATCACAAATTGTGTGAACGCGCACCCGTAACATTTTTGTTGTCAAATTAAGCACACATCACGGACGTCAGTGTGGTCATCCAGGTGTGCATGAATGAATTCAAGAGCAAGCACACATTCAACGACATATGATGCAGAACGATGGGACAACCACAAAAAAAAAAACCACGACGACGAACGGTGTCAGGATGTCCCCGAAAATGAACGACGAATATGATTTTTGATATTTCGTGCAGTGTCATAATTCGTTGATGTGTAAAGATGAGAAAATTCCATTAAAAAATTTGTTGACATTGGCCAGTGTTTGTTGAAAGCAAGCACATCACGGGTGACATGTGGAGAAAGTAAATTAAGTAAGAAAGAAAAAAGTTAGTAATTTTTTTTTTGTTCAATATAGGAGTTGTTTGATGAGTGCTCAAAATAAATTGAATTTACCTTAAAAAATTGTTTGTACAAGTCAATATTTTTCATTAATATAATAAAATAGTTTAGTACGGTCTAATTAATCAAGGAAGTAGGTATTGTCACGAAAAACTACCCGGGGATAAGAACTAACAAGCGTTCGTGGGACGACCTTTAGCAATGGGCTATAGTTAAAAATCCGTAGGTATCTTATAAAAAAAATAATAAACCGGTATAAAAATGGGAGGAAATACTTCAAGACAGTCCAAGAACTCATCACGTTAATTAAAAATAGCTTATAATCGGTAATTGCAGTTAAAGAACGCAACACGAAATATTGGAAACTACTTCCGGAAAAAAAAATCGAAAAAGCTTTGATGAAAAAACAAATTCTTTTAAACATATAACGGTTATATTAAAACTATCCATAAAATGGCCAATGTTGACTGTGACTTTTATAGCTAAATACACTTTACCGCTTTTAACATTTAAATGTACATATGAACAAAATTATAATGCAAAATTAAAAAAAAAAAATTCATACATTTAAATGTTGAAAGCGGTAAAGACGCGAAAAAAAATTTTTTTTTATTATTTATTTTAGTCATGATCATGATAGCAAACCATAAAACCCTTTAATTTGTTTCAAAAGTTTGATTGCTTGTAACAAAAAAACCGTTCGTTAGATCGACTTGAAACTTTGTACGAATTTGTCAGTGTATTTAACTATAAAATGTATGGATAGCTGTAATTTAGCCGTTATTTGTTTAAAAGTTCATAAATATTCTTTTTTTTGATGTTTTTTCAAAATAATGTCATAGACAATAAAAAAATAAGTACGTTAAAGTTACAAAAAAATCTTATAGGAATTTTGTTCCAGTTTTCAAAACGATCCTTAAATTTAATTTACAGTTATTAATTGCAGAGAAATTGATGTTTGAAAACAGAACGTCATTTTCTACTCAATGGCCAATTAATAGGTTTAAAAAAATCGTATCAAAATTCTAAAAATAAGAAATTGAAGCTGAATACATAGGCTTTCTGGGCTTTATAAAGATTCAGCTCAAAAAAAAAAAATATTTAAAAAGTGGCATGGAAAAACAAAACAAAAACAAATTTAAAATTTTTGGTTTCGCACTTTTCCTTATGACTACGTGATAACGGTGATTTTAAAAAATAGTTCAGTATAAAATCTGAAAACTAGAATATCTGAGGTTCCAAGTTCTTTTTTAATTTGTCTCAATACGACCATTTTTCACTTAAATACAGCCTCTCGAAATTCACTACAAAAAAATCAATTTTTTTTTATCCTTCCATTTTAGGGTCATAATTTTTATGAAAGGAATGTTTGTACAAATTCTAATAACGGTACCTCCCATAGAACCGTGTTTTCATTTTTGACTCTCTTAAACGACTCAATCAATTCCGATGATTTTTTTTTAATAGAAGCTTACAATTATTGAGTATCAAAATTTTCCAAAAAAACAATTTTTGGATTTTAAAAAATCTTTCAAATTTTTTTTTCGAAAACGGGTCACAGTATTTTTTTGAAATGCTGGTTTTAGATGTGCAAATGGCTTACCAACAATTTTTTTTAAAACGGCTCTAACGATTTTGAATTTTTTTTTTTCTAAAAATTTATCTTTTTTAATCAAATGGCATACTTAGCTTGGAGCTCAGAACAATTTAAGAAGTTGTTAATTCCATTTTAGTAAGGAATTTTATTTTTTTTACATATCTTATAAAATAATTTATTTCTTCAAGCTTTATATTAGAAGCTTCCACAGCAACTATGATCCTCAGAGCAAGTACGTGCGTCGTACATTTTATTTAATAATTTACATTTATTTTATTTTTTTATAGAATTTCTGGGGTTAAATACAGTTTGTAAAGTGAAATAGAAAAAAAAGAGGAAGGCCTTTTTTTATAATACTGAAGTAGATTTTCAAAAATTGTTTGATTTCGATATTTTGATGATGGTGCGTAGTAGGGAGTAGATTTTATTTTTTTTTTGAAGAAATGTAGTACATCTACTACAATTGTAGCAAAGTGGTGTTGCTGCTCCTAAGCGTAGTTTTACTCTTTACTCTGTGTCTTATCTTAAATATTTATCCTGTAATAACTATACGTGCACCCAATTATTGACGTGAATCATATTAACATAAATTACGTAACAGCAGATTTTCTCTATTCATATTCCAGCGGTTAAAAAGTTTAGGAACAAATTATTTTTCAAAAGAACTTAAATACCTTTTACCACCATAATCATTATAATCTCCTATGGAAACCATGATTATAAGAATTTAGTTTCTTAACTCTATAATTGGATGCAATTCAACTCAAAACATCATGATGCATAAAATCATGAACCATAAATATATTTTGCAAGGATTATCCTAACCTTTTATGATGGTTATGTGAACTTATCTATATGTAAGAGGATCAAAGATGCTTTTTAAACTTGTTTATCTATATCGTTATCTAGCTTGTTTTTGTTGTAAAGTAATAAGTATTCGTTCATTGTAGGGCTCCAAATATCCCACTTGTCTCCTACAAAGAAGACAGTTGCTCTAAGATTCATTTATGTGTGAAACTTGTTGAGAAATGCACAAGATAAAAGGATACTTAAATATCAATGGCATGTGAATAAGAGATAATTCTTGTGAATGTCAAAAGCATTTTGAATGATTTGACAAATCGCTCAGAAATATTGAATAATTTCATACAAGAGAAAGAAAGTATGTACAGTGACATTAGAAAAATTTTTATTAAACAATTTTTTTCGAACTGTGTCAAATTCGTTTCAATAACTCCATATGTTTTTTATTGACGATTTATTTTATTGGGTATCAAGGTACATTTTAGGGTTAAAATTTTTCACACGCCGTCACTGAAGCAAAAAGTTGTTTGAGTGAAAATTGGTTTATAGGTACCAGTACCTGAATTATTTTTACCCTCATGGGTTCAGTGTTGTGGTTGTTTTTATTCCTTCTCAGAATAATTCTCCAATTAATTAATACTTTATAGGATCTCTTCTTTTATTACAGCTGCACGTGCACATACTGATGGGTTTTTCGATGTTGATGCAGATATGCAGTATATATGCAATTGTATACGTTTTCAATTGACTATGCTGTGCACGCTTCTATCCAACCTTAATAATAAATATTTTTAATATTGGATTAGATCTGATCTGAACTGTAGGGAGGCTTTTTAACTTTTAGAAATGAAAAAAATACGAATTTTTTTATCAGTCATAAAAGTTTAAACTTATTTTAAAGCTTCATATAGTTTTTAGTATTCAGAAAAAACAATAAGTTCATACTAACAGTTTTGGCTGAATGGCATGTACGTCCTGTTGAAAAATGAATCTACAACTGTCACCAAACAGTTTCAGCGCAGAGTGCTCTAATACATTTTCTAAAAATTGAAAGACTATTCTATCTTTTCATATCAAAAGAAACACCTTCAGTTTTGGGGGGCATCTTATTTATTGCAAAACCCGTAGATTTCATTAATTCCAAGAACTGAGCCCGAAAAGGGTAAGAAAATATTTTAACAATATTTGTCGAACAGCACTGTGTGTAGGTATATAAATAGAATGTAAAGAATTTATTTATGTACTTTTGAATCAATCAAAAGTTATAATAAAACTTTAGTTTTTTCATCGTGTTTCCCAGGTTCTTAGATCTAAGTAGTGAATAGTTTGAAACTTTTTTGAAATCCTCAATTTTATAGACCGAGAGCCGACAGCAAATTTTGGGAGTGGAGTGACACCAAAATCAGAGTATGTTGTTTTAAAGATATACGCAGGCAGACCATTAGTCCCAACATTAAAAATTTCAATTAAAGTGGATTTTTTATCTTTATGGACAATGGAATAATAGCGTTTCTCAAACGCCCTCAAAACCATACAATGCCGAGAAAGAAAACTTTCAAACATTTGAATTTGAAATCAGGAAGCGTATACCTATAAAACTGCATTTTTAGATTTTGGTTATCACTGCAATACTAAAATTTTCTGCCGGCTCTTGGAATATTATATTCAAACTAAAACAATTATAACTATCTACAACACATATGGGAAGAGACAGCTGCAGTACGTTGTTCCATCAATTATAAATTCTTTACCTCATGAACTAAAACTAATTCAAAATTATAAAACAAGAAAAAAACAATTAAAACAGTTCTTTCTAAATGAAAATATTTAACTTTCTGTTTCTTTTCGTAATTGAAAACATTGTAGTGTTATATAGAATAAAATCTTACTTTGGAATTTTAAACTTTTGTAACATTAAAAATAAGCTCACTTAATATTATCTAAATTTAACAATCTTCTGCAGAAAAGCCTAGACTTCGAAGGAATTTATAAAATTGTAAAATATTTTTGAATTTTTTTTAATGGCAAAAAAGTTTTAAAGTCCGCATAGTACAGAATAAATGTTCCACATTCGATTTTAAATTTTATTACGTGACAAGATGTAGAATAATTTGAACTTACTCGCGATAATATACAGTAAACTTTTAGTTTTTAAAGCTTATAACAAACAACACTTAATATGATCAAATTAGTAATAACATCTGGAATAATGATTATTGATAAGTATTTACTGTTTCTACCGAATAAAAGACATCTGGTTATACATAAGAAGATGTTACTTTTCTCCATTTCAACTTAAGAAATGCATACCGTGTAAAACTTCTTTGAACTATTTCAACTCTTTCAAATGAGTTAGCGTAGTAAGGATTCTAAACTGTACTGCAGTACGCTGGCGTAGATCTTAATCAGTAAGTTTTTTAGTATTCCTTTTAATAAAACCTAGCATCTTCTGATTTGTTTTATTGGTCATGAAGTCATAGTGAGGAAGGTATAAGAGATTGACGTCTAGAATATCTTCTTTCTTTTTTCTCGCTGAACAATAAACAATAATGGAATTTAAAATCCTGAAACAGGAATGCATTTGACACTTGGCAACATTAAGGTGATGATAGTTAACCATACACCAATTAACTAATGCTTTCGAGTCTTAATAGATGATTTACGATCTACTATGCAGGTAATCCTGTGTTAAATCTTGAAATCGTATGCTAAAAGGAGACAATAAGAATATTGGCAAATAGCTGAAATATCATTCACAAAAATTGAAAATATTAATGGTCCTAAGTGGCTTCCTTGGGGAACACCCGATGGGACATAAATGTCGTCAGAAGGATTGTTTTTTTAATTTTGGCAGTTTGAACTCTTTCAGTAAACCAAGATCTTACCCACGACCAAATCAATTTCAACTAACCTCTTAGTTTGACGGTATGAGCAACTAGTAGCTGCGACCTTCTCCTCGCAATAAGTGCATGCAGAACAAATTAATTCTTAACTTTATTGTATTTTCCCCATATCTAGTAGCCATAACCTGCAACACATATGGTTTGAAAAAAGTTACCAATATATATTTATTCCCAATATTATTGTGCCAACTCCCAATGTCAATATTATCGCATTAATTCCCAAATTTTCAGTTGGAAATTAAAATTAATAAGCTAACTGATCAAAGAAGTGAAACTCTGAATCACATTGACCTCTGTTTACTTTTTTTTATGAAAAACTAATGAATATGTGAAATCTTGCAACCCATTACAGTCATTTTGTGGATTCGGATTAACATATTTAAATAATTCACTAATAATTTGGATTACATACATTTTCAAAATTTTAAGTATTTTTCAGAATCATATTTTCTTTTTTAATCTCTTCAGCAGACCTTCATTTTTGGTCTTTAACCATTCAACTCACTTTGAATTTTGCGTTTTCTGTCTGGATTCATGATACGTTACGCAGAGTACGTGCTACGAAAGTTTTCTGATTTGAACTCAATTTAGTTATGTGTTGCTAGCGAAAAATAACTAGTTGCGAAAAAGTTTTCTTTTTGTTCAAACTTTGAGCTTAATTTTTTTTAGGAAAATGAAACAGGAAGCTCACGTAAGCCAATGATACATGTTTCTTAAAATAAGAACAAAAGTGTGTAATTTTTGAAAAAATAAGAGGCGAGCTTCTTGGACTTCAATAGTGGGGTGTTTTTAGTGGCTAGTAAAAGTTCATTTCGTTTTCACACTTTCCTTATCACGTAGTTCTCTTCTGATGTACCATGCCATTTTATTTTTTTGTGTACAAGTTCCCTGCTTTATTAAGGATTCAACATTTTAGTGCTTACTTGGGATTTAAAGGGGCTATACATACTCCGCCAGGAAAATGTACTCAATGTTGTGTTGATGTCCTTAACATCATCTACTCCTCCTTTATCACTACTTGCATAGGTCCAGGGAGTTAGATTAATTAAAGTTTGATGAAAACAACTATGAAGACATACCACAGATGTTGTATATTCTCTGAATTTTGTTTCGTTTCTGTTTGTCAAGTCAACGTCCATGTTTTTCTTTATTCGTAGTTTTTTCATTTGCATCAGCATTTCGATTCTGAAGGAAAGGAACAACAATCACACAAGTAAGAGAGATGACCATTTCATTTGGAAATTTCACTACATCCTCACATTTATAGTAGAGACCACGAATAAACTTACTATGGTTCCGCATAATCCATAAACTAATCCCTTTTTAATTAGTCCTAGCATATACATAGAACGAGGTGAAACTCAAAACTTCCTTCTGGGTTAAACACTGCCAATTAGTGTAGCGAAGGTGGATTGTTTAATTTGAGATAAAAACAGAGAATTGAAGTGAATAGGAGAGATGTTAGTTTTGGGATCCTGTGAACGAACTATAAGGATCGGTAGAGTTAGCTTTGGTGAGGAATTATTGTGAAGACCAACTGAATAGTAGTTCAGTAGGTATTATTATTTTTATTGAGTGCTGAAAAAAAAAAACAGACAAATAATTCCTTTTAGCTTGAGTAGCTGTAGGTACCAGTTCTCGGTCACTTTTCAGTATCTATAGCGAATAGTAAGCAGGCAGTTTCGTTTCGGTTGCAACAAATACCCATTTAAATTTTTGTTTGTATTTTCTAGAACAAATAAAATAATTTAAAAAATCTTTCGGCCTACTGTATTGTGAAGCTAAAATTTTCAATTTTGATTTTTCACTTCCGATTCAAAGTTTTCCAAATTTCTTATTCAACACGGAGTAGCTACTCACTGTTTAAATTTACTCTCGAATTAAAAATAAATTAGACTACTCAGCATTTTGTTGTTCTTGTTTTAGAGAATAAAATGAAAAACTAATGAATAACTAAACTACTCAGCGTTAAATAAAACACGGCTATTCATACCCTATTAAAAAAAAAATAAAACTTCGCAGCGTTTAATTTCCACACACAAACCACGATGCCAATTCAATTTCATTTCAATTTGTTGGTATTTTCTAGTACTTATTATTATTAAAAAAAAATCGATCAATTAGTATTGTGAAGCACAAATAACAAACAAAAAAGCATATTGTTTATTTCTTCCAAACATTTTATTCTCATTCTTTCCCTCTAAAATTGAAATCATACCGAGTTGAAAGCTTTAAAAATATTAATTTAGGTATTTTTCATGCCAAAATTGTGTCTACCTTAATATTCCGTCCAGCCTCATATTCTTTAATCAATTAATCCTCCCTATCCAAAAATATAAACCCAATCTACCTACCAAATGAATGATTTTAGTTTTCAGGCGGAGTTTTGAATTTCAATTTTAATTGTGCTGCTCTGTAGAACATTAAATGCAGAATGTTTGTTGGAGTTGTACAACTTCTTTGTGTTTTTTGTCATAGAATATTTGCTTTCAAAATTCAAAAAGGGAATAAGGGTTTGCAAATTAAACTGAATTAACTTAAATTGTATACATCTGGTGGTTAGAAAAAGAACTTAAGAACATCAGTTTCTTTTTTGGTTTTTTTTTTCATTGTGGATTTGCGCACAAAAAATATTAATTAATTAAGATAAAAGAATGTGACACAAACAAAATGTCACATTTATGTATAATAATATTCTTGTTTTAAAGGTAAATGCTACTGATGAAAGAATTTTGAATTTCGGTCTTTCGTAATATTCATTCATTCTGGTTATTAAATTCACTATTAAAAATATTCCTTAAACAGTTAGATCATCGGCATCGGCAGAAATACCGAACATATCCTAGTCCTAGTACCTAGTTGATAGTACTTCGGTCCAAAATTCAGAAGAATTGAAATCTACCAGTAAACACCGTGCAACTTACCGATATCGTCCCCCTCATCCTAGAAAAATTATTGTAAAATAATGCGGTTTCCATGTCTGTGTATATTAAATTTTGGAAAATCATAGATCACCTAAAGGGTAATTCAACCAAACAATAAACTAATATTTCACATTCATGCTTCTGGTCTAAGGGCGCCATATATATCTTAACTCTTAGACGATTAACTTAAGAACTGTAACTGTTGCAGTGTCGTGGTCATTTGAGTTTGCAGAATTTTTTTTCATTTGACTCCTGAAAGATTGAATCGTCGTCGTCGATGAAAGTAATAAACACATTAAGGGGAACAGAGTTCACTATCGTGCAATTTAAAGGACCAGTTTTGGCCAGAACTAGATGGCATTAACAATAATAAAATTGAGTTTGTTTCTTGTTCACATCATTATAATATAAGTAGGTAGGTACCCTTTAACTAATTGAGAATGTTCCTTGTTTTTATGTAATGAACGTAGGTACATTATTATATATTTTAATTAGCTTTTATTATGCAAAACTAGCATACCTACATACCTTCATGAAATACTTTAGTAGGTATATTGCTGAGTTGTAAGTTTTGAAATTAAAAATTTCTTTAGTTTAAGCTGAATTAATATTTACATAGTACTAACAAGCATTTCCACTTACCCGAAACCCACACATAATAATGAAGATTGTTCGTATCCTCATGTTTGAGTATCATCTCTCTCAAAAATGTAAGGTCATACGTTTATTGGTATTCATCAAACAGTAATCAGTGACACTTTTGTATAATTAGTGTAACTTATTTTGTGTGTCAAATGGGTGCGGAAATGTTTGCATACATGCGGAGTCTCATATAGTTATTAATTACAATATACCATTTTTGAACACTATGATCATTAATGGAAGAAATTATGAGTTTTAAGAGTTCAAGTTGGTAAAAGGACCCTAGAAGATACTAAAAAGATTAGTTATGATCAGAAATCACTAACAGACTCTTTGTATTTATGCACGAACTAACTAATTGGGATATTTTACAAGCAGACTCCTAATTGTACAGGAAACTATACATTCATCAAATCCGTTTGTTCTGATGTCATGCTGAGTTGTTTGTGATCCGATCTTAAATCCAATTGTCCGAATTCAAGAGCCGAACGAAATATGGCATTGGTAAAAATGCAAAATACCTCTAAGTTTTGCCACTTTTTTTACAATAAAATGCATTTATGGCAATGGACCTCGATTTAATATTCGTAGAGCCAACTTTTTCAAGATACAGCATTTAAAAAGTAAATATACAAAATGCAGCATATTATGTAGGTATTAAGAAATTCAGACTCAGAATTTTCTTTAATTTTTAATTTTCCGTTTTTTTTGTTAATACATCAATTATAAATAATTAAGCTTATACTGTTTTAAAAGATATTGTATCTTATTGTTTAAGACTTTTTGAATAAATAAATTGTAAATTGTAATTGTAATGATACAACTATTAAGTGAACTTAATCGCTCGTTTGTTGTAGCTAAAATTTTTTTCCCGATGTGGCCGGTTTAAGTCAAGAGGGTGACATCTGAACTGCTGATTCTGCCTGATTAAGATCAATTTATTATTGATCTATATTCTTTCCAGCTCGTCAGCACATTAACTACTTGGGAGACCATCACACATCACAATGACCTGGAACCCAATAGATTCTTGTTTTGAGCTATGCACCAAAAACCCACATTTTTTTGTGACAACAAGTCACTTACAATCTTCAACCAATATCATACTCTTATCTATTAAGAAACAAACAAAACGACGAAAAACTATTTAAGAAAGTGCCTGTAATGATCGCTACAATAATATAATCTGTTTTTTTTTGCACTCTATAAACAAAAAGTTACAAAAAGTAAACCAAAAATTTAAATACATGAATGAACTCTGTATGAATTTATGACATTTATAGAGAATTCATCGTAAACAAATTTGTAATGTATGTGGAAAGCACTTTTTTATATCCGCCATAAGAGACGACATTTTGGAAGATATCTTACTTCTTATTATGAAAAATTCACTTTGGTTGTTTTAGTCTACGTTCGCAAAATTAAGTTTTCAACAATTACCATTTGAAATTATTTTTTGCAATCATTTATTACAAAGATAACCTACCTTTTGTGACAGCTATCATTCTCTCACTTCTAAATGCTAAGGACTTACATTTTTGTTCATAGGTAGGTATCTCTCATTTAATTGAAATAGATGTCTTTAAATTTCCAAAGTAAATTTTATTGATATTAATGTGACATGGCACTATATTTCTTTTCTTTATGGAAGTGAAAACGATGTATCTAGCTCATGGCTTTAACATGTGGTTTACAGTTAATTTACACATACATATACATGTATTTATTTTTCGCGACACATTTTATGTTGAAATAAATTGAAATTACTTCATCGTTATCCAATTGTTTGTATAGAAACAAATATTAAGATTGATTAATGGTTGTGTAATTTGAATGTTTTGCACTACCTGCAAGAAATGATTTCTTTTGGAATTGCAAGATTTCGCTTTCTGAAGATATGAAACCATGGAACGATTTATTCTTTTTTAAATTCGAATTTAATTTTAATTTAAAAAAAATTAAGGATTGCAAAGGTTTTCCATTTAAATAAACTACACACTGAGGACCTTGCAACAAAAAGAAGGCAAGTCCAAAGTGGTGGTAAAAATGAATAAATTTCAACCGTTCCGACGAAAAATAAATGAAGTTCTAAGCTGTAGCAAAATTTGCATCTATAACAATCCACACAAAAACAATGTATTTTCTCGTTTTATTAAGATTAAGGTTAAGATCAAGGCCTTGTACTGGCTGAGCCACCATATAAAATTTCTGATTTCCGACGCATTCTTTCATAATTTAAACGGATTTTTCGGGCTCTTCATACTCCATCTAGTTGAATAGTGATTTCAGACTTTTCCAACCGTCTATAGTCTATTGTGAAATATGTTAGTAAATTATATCGTAGGTATTATGATAAAAAAAAATTGAGCGATAAATTATTATTTTGAAAGAACACCTTTAACCCTCGTTCATAAATATCTATCTTGAAGAACTCAAGCTGTATCTATTAATTCTAATCTATCTGATTTTCTTCCAGACAATTCAGGTGTTCCACAGGGGTCAATTCTTGTCCCTCTGCTTTTATTTTTTTAATCAGCTATGGCTATATGCGAAAAAAAGTCAAGCCAGCGTAGAACTAGGTTGTTAAAGTCTCTTTTATGTAAGAACTGTCAAAAACTTAGGCATTGCGTTCAATCCAACCCTAAACTGGTGGGAGGATGACCTGTCAAGTGTACTCGGTAAAACCTACGGTGCACTATGGGTTCTCAATATGGCAGGCAGCTGCTTTCCATTTGAAATTAAAATACCTTTTGGCAAGAACGGTCGTTCTATCTGTTCTGCTGTATATAGAAGTATATTTTCAAAATGGATTTTCACCAGAGGGTTGGCGTCCCAAAAACCACACCTTTAGATTTTCTAATTCACTTCTTTTAGATTTAAAAAAATCAGCCTTCCTTTATTTCGTTCCACGAAGAATTCTGTCTTTCTTGTGCTATTAAGTTATTTTTCTCATCCTAAACTAAAACGTTATGCATTTTAAGGACTCGCAAAGAAGTCTTTTTGCAACGGATTTTAATAAATTGGCCCACAGTGCGTTGTCGTATTTGGTATCCAACAATCAAAAACTTATTACCTATCTTAATTTAGAATAAGTTCACAACTGATCTTTTTACCCGAAATGAAGATGCATGTTCATCATGCGCTTCAATTCATTACGAAATCCACTTTTACCACAAATTCCTGGAGATATGGAGAAATAAAAACATTTAGTGCAATTAACATTTTCCTCATAAAAATTGAGAATATTACCTATTCATTAAAACTGAGAAATTATTCTCGTTATTTAATATTTTTGTGCAATCCTCACAATTATTACAAAAAGGAAATAAAACTAAATATTCCATTGTGTTAACGCCCATTTGATTTGATTTAAACGACTTAACTCGAACTCCCAGTTCAAAATTAAATTGTTTTCAAATTCTCTGACAGTGACCACGTTATAATGATAGACCAAAGAAAACTCAAAGCTTAACAATAAAATTTTGAAACAGCCACGCAAAGTCCTCCTGTACAACTATAAACAGCGTTGGTTGATTACGAAAAAAAAAAATAAAAATAAAACATGAAACCATTTAATTAAAATGCACGTTGCAATGCCGAAGACCAGCAAAACCACGAAGTGTTTTTATGGTGGCCATTCGGTTCAAATCATATGCTCTGTCTATACTTATACATATAAAACCCAAACGATAGGAAATCGCCATAACAATAGAAAACCTTTAAGACACTTTCTGGGGCCTGGCAGACCAAATAACATTGGTATGACCAGACCATATCGAACAGTTTAAGGACAAACTGATAACGAAAGTATTTATAATATTTCAGACAACGCCATACACGATAACATACAGTTGTGAACACGTCATGTTGTTATTAATTTGATGTGTTGTAATTTTAAGATAATAAGCCTGTACTATGCACTCACATGATCGAACTTCGTATATAATTTTTTAACTACATTTTTAACTTAATATTAAACTTTGATGGCAATATTGCATTACTGAACAAAACGTTATAAAAATCTTTAGACTATTTATGCTACAGCAATGACAATTTAAACGTCTGCTTTACAAATATGGTAACACCAACAACTGCCATGAAAATCCTTATACAAAACCGCTTAAAAAAAGTATTCGCGTAAAATTGTGCACATTAAAATGATTCAATGAGCAACGTTGCATGCCAAAAAACAATTCTCTTTTTCTATGAACAAAACCCTCGAATTTCTCTCCACAAACTAAAAAAAAACAACAATTATTGAAAAAAGGATAGACCCACGAAATTGTAACAATGGAGTTGCGTCAAACCAACAATTTCCGCTGCCCAAATAGTTTTTATATACATGGACTTCTTCAACTCATGTTAGCTAAAGGGTACATAAATAGCCGTTTATACCAAGAAGGTACACCGTCGTCGTATAAAATACTCGAAACATCAAAAATCAAATAAAATTTACAAAATAAAAATCAAAATTATTCCAAGAACATTCTAAGCATAAATTCCTGCTAACAAGCTTAAAGTGCCTCTAGATTTCGTCAGTTATTTACGCGTAGTACCTACTAAGACCATCTGTGGGCTTTGTTGTTTTCTATTATTGCCATTACTGAGTACAGGTAGGGCGCTTAATTTAAATTTTCACTGGATCTCAAATTAAAAAATAATCGTTTCGAAAAAAAAAAAAAATACCCTCTAGAAGAAGAGGGTCGCCAACTGGCGACTTTGTAGTAGACATTGTCCAGAAATCAACTTGGAATGTTATATTTTCTTGTATAATATATAATTTCTTTATTTTAAAATGGAAGTTTTTTTGTTAAATACCTGTTCCTGTCATAAATTCGTGCTATTTGTGGGAAGAGTTAAAGCAGCAATCAACCTTCTAGCTTTGTTCCTTACCTTTTACTTGCCCCAATTATACCAATTTGTAAAAAGAAAAAAGCAAATTGGGAGGACAAGGATAAAAACTGTTTGGCTTGAACAAAGTGTTGCCTTTACATTCCAAAATGTACCTTAGAATGGTGAATCAAGAATCCAGAGAGAAATTTCAAAATGCCTACGAGTAAAGGTTGAAAATGGAATAATAACATACCTTTTGTTGGTTTCGTGTAAATTCTTATTTTTTTAACTTTTGTGAAATACCTACTGAGTTAAAATATATGTATAAAATGCAATCCCAATAAATAAAAAAAAAAAGTTTTCGTGGAAAAATTGTTTTTCATTTGGTTTTATTTTGGTTTTTCATTAAACAGATTTATGTTTGAACGCAGTGATTTTAAACCACAAAATAATTTGACATTTGACATTGAAACATGAAAAAAAAAATGCACGACTGGATCGCACGTATGTATTTGCTCTTATAGGTAATAATATTAAGGTTGCTAAGCCTTTATAACTAAAGTTTTGTAAAAATGCAATTTTAGATAGACATAAAATTCGATATTTAACAGTGCATTTAACCTCAAAAAGAAGTATGCAATTTGATTTCTTCTATCAGAAAAAAATTTAGAAAATATCTTTGGAAAACCGGTTTTTTAAACTACTTTTTGTATACACAATTTTCAAAGGACTTTTTAAAAATAAATTTGATACTGTGTCAATTGCAATTTTTTTTTTTTACCAAAAAAAAAAACAATTTACATGAAAATTTGTTTTTAAACTGTACGCCAACTAAAAAGCTATGACGTAAAAAAAAAAATTTGAAATTCTTAAATAGCAAATTGAAGCTTCGTGCATACATGTAGTTCAGATGACAACATAATATTTTGATAATATGAACCCTGGAGAGGGGCCAAAACACCCCAAATCGATACATATTAGCCTACTTAAAATTATAGTAGCGAACTGAAATTCTGTGCATACATGTAGTTCGGATGAAAATTCATTCTAAGCACCTCAATTCATTTTAAGCCTACTTCTAATAATCGTAACGACTATTTTATTTCTTTTCGGTACATGTAGTTTATAGTATCTATAAGTATAGCGATTGGCACAAAATTCTTTTTCGGAATTAGTTACGTCACGAAACACTTTTTTGAGACATTTTTATGTGCGTGCGCCATTGTAGTTTTTTGCGTCGTTGGCGTTGGATATTCGTAAACACGATAACTTTTGTCAGAATCAAGATAATAATTGGAATATGTAGACGCCAGAAGTTGAGGATTAGCTAAACTTGGGTGTAGTTGGAAATTCAGCAAATTTGAATAAAACTTTCTTGTATGTTTTATATAAAAACATTCCGAAACTGTCACTTTTGAATAGGGAAGTATACCACAAATCCGTATTTTTTTTTTAATACTAATTTTTAAAAATCAGAACAATGGTTCTGATTTTCAAAATAAACCGGAATACTTAATTCCAAAAAGTTTTGGTAAAAATCAATTCTTTTCACTTTTCTGTAAAACAATTCTTACAACGGTATGTAAAAGTTTGGGATTACCAAAGTAAATCATATTTTTTCATAAAAAGATTGACCTTATCAAGAAATGAACATTATTTTCTTTCATCGAAATCGTAGGAGCTGTTATTGAGCGATATATGGATGGTAACGTTACTGTAAAATGCGAGGAAAAACATAAAAATCCTTTCGATAGGTTAAGAGCTATCATATCGCGATAATAACAATGATAGAAAATTAGTTGAATACTTTAGGAAGTGTACCTTAAACCAAAAATTCCTGCAAAGGGACCAAAATGAACTGTACCTAAATCACTAAAAAGATCATCTAAAATTTGTTCACATGCACTACGGTTGGGAAGCTGCGCGCAATGGAGGTGAGTTATGTCCTTGGATAAGTGCAGAATGTGTCCAGCATGAATTGAGTATACAGATGATACAGATGATTGCCAAAACAGTGGATTACAGGAGAAGATGTTAGTGATATGGTTTTTATGACTGGTGGCAGTCGAGGAGCGGATTTAACTGCTGATCAGTATAATCCTCGATACTCTGCTAAATCACGTCAATTTTGTTTGGCGCAGATATTACAATGCAATGCGTGAGCAACAGTTAATTAGGGATGTCGGTATTACCACGATGGACTGCCCGAGGAAAAGTTAATTTTTTTAGCTGCTATCTGCTTTATTTACAATTTCTTTTTTGTTACTTTCTTCAATTATAAGGATTAAATTTTCATATTGAACATTTAAGTCTTGATTTAAAGCTTATGTTTCAATTGCGTTACTGTCGGTATTGATAATAATCATCTAAACTTGAAACTTTTATATCATAGCTCAAAACTGTATAGATAAAGACATACATGAACACTTATACAAAAATTAAAAGTAAACGATAATTTCTAACTACTTAGTTGAACATATACATATGTGTTAGTTAAGTATAAGTTAATATGATAAATTCAGTAGCTAATAATAAAAACTAAACTGTTTGCTGAAAATATACATAACTAACTGTTGTTAAGGCACTCATCATAACACTAAACTTACAAAACTATGAATATTAAAACAATAAAACAAACCTCAGGCTGTGTTTCTCCATGCACTATGCACACCAACATTGCCTCATGACCTTCTCCAGAAAATACAGTAGGTCTCTCAACTGATATCTCTGGTGGATCTAATAATATACGAATGTTATAATATTATGTTTTTACTTAAAATATCTGGTCTATTTAAAAAAAAAAAAAAAAAAAATTATACTTACATAAAACATGAAGGACAACCTGACTGGATGCTGGTTGTCCGACACCATTGTTGGCGGTACAAATATAAACACCTCCCTTATGCCTGTCAACATTTTCTATTGACAATATATGCGAATGCAGTTTTTCTTCTCCTGTAAAGGAAAAAAAATATATTTACAAAAATTTGAGTTTTGTCCTCAAAAGTTTTTTTCGTTATAAATAATGGACTTTTAAGTTGTAGTTTTTGTTTTAGGGATTGTATTGGATTCAAGACACGATGGCGTGATTTGTGTTTTTGAATCCGCGCTTCTATATAAATTCTACTACTTAATTTTTTTAACATACATATACCTGACTGAAAGAACCATCTGAAAGGTCCAATAACTCATTTACCAGACATCAAATTGCAAAAATATTTTGTCTTTTGGTCGAGCCAAATACGAAAATCAAATTTTTGGTATGCTTGCTTTACGTGGAATGCCCTATATTTAATTGCAAGTTTCTTCATAATTTTAGAAACCTTGCTTGATTGTGAGTAAGAGAGATGTGGGGTAAGTCCCTAAATGAGATCCCCACGTAAGTAAAAGCTCCGAACTCTAAAACTTAGATCACACGACTTTCACACAAAAATTTTTGTATTTTTGCAATAAAAATACAAAATATCATCTGAAGTATAATTGGGGTGACACCAAATGTTATACAAATCCTGTTTTAGATGTCATTTTCAACTATCCAATTTGTGGTTGAGGTGGTTCTGTGCATATTTTTGTCAAAAATAATCATAATCATAATTATAATTTTCTTATTTAATACATTTTTTACTCAATGTTGTCCATTGAAAAATATGAAGTTCAGAATAATTAAAAAAATCGACATAAAACTAGTTACCACTTAGCCAAATAATTAATGTCATTAATAACATTCCTATAGTGTATGTTCTTCAAAAAAAAAAAAAAAAAAATAATACACCCTTATAAATCACACACAACATTCTCCCTAAAATGTCCTATTATTTTGCACATCATACATATACGTCCATATATGTATAACTATAGTATGCGAGGAATATTAAACCCACAAATATAAGATGACACGTCAACGATGATACCAATGAAGATGAGAAGTAGGACGGCAAAGTCAACGATCCAGCAGGAACATACCAAAACAACTTCATTTTGCGAATGGATGTCATTTAGCAAGCCTTTAACTTGCCACATATCAGGTTTCTACTATAGTCTTCCGCATCTGTATAAGTCTTTTTTAGGACTCCTCTGTTGTTTGTAGGCAATGAGATGAATTACATGTTTGCCCCAAGGCTATGAGTTTACAGTGTCAAGTAGCATCATGAACTACTAACTACTGTACCGCAAGAAAGACAGGAAAGAGGCTTCTAAAAGTGATATATCTATTATTCTCATTTACAAGGGTTGCCAGACGGTCACGTATTTAACGTTAGAATTTATTTGACCAGACAGCAATGAAATCATTGTTTTTTTTTTCAATGATTACAACGACACTTCATTCAGAAAAAAATAAATACTCAAATGTTGGAAAACTGCGAAAGCTGTCTTGATAATAAGTAAGAAATCAGCCGAATTAGTTTCTCAACTATTTCAAGCCCTTACTTTTCTTTATTATTATTGTTAAAAGGAGCTTTGATAAATAGATAAAATAAAAATCCTACTAAAAGTTCCCATCTAGTAAACTCCGTTTTTAGTAAAGGGTTTTCCAATAAGAGGTGTTATTTTGATATTCAAAGATTTTGGAGATAAATGATCGGATGTTTATTTCATTATAAAGAGGAAGGTATGCCGTTAATAATAGAACACAACATCAGCCAAATGGCCGGCAAGACCACGCTTACAGGACCATATCCTTTTCATGAAATTTTCCATAACCAAATCGCAAAGTGGCTGCCCTATGTCCTCGATAGCCTCACGAATTTCATCTTTGAGGTCTTGAATCGACGCTGGGCTGTTGGCGTAGACCTTATCTTTCACGTGGCCCAAAGGAAGAAGTCGCACGGTGTTAAATCACAAGATCTCGGTGGCCAATTGTGATCACCTCTTCGAGAGATAACCCGGTCCGGAAACTTTTCCCGTAAAAGATCGATGGTTTCATTGCTTGTGTGACACGTAACGCCGTCTTATTGAAAGTAAACGTTGTCCAGATCAATACCATCCAATTCAGGCCATAAAAAATCATTAATCATCTCTCGATAGCGAAATCCATTGACCGTAACTGTTGCTCCAGCCTCATTTTCGAAAAAGTAAGGTCCAATGACCCCGCGGGACCATAAACAGCACCAAACAGTCACGCGTTGAGAATGGAGAGGCTTTTCAACAATAACTCTTGGGTTTTCCGAGCCCCAGATGCGACAGTTTTGCTTGTTGACGTAGCCTCCGAGGTGGAAATGGGCCTCATCAGTCAAGATGATTTTTCGATGAAATTCCGGTTCATTTTCATGCATTTCAAGGACCCAATCAGCAAAGACACGACGTTGTTGATGATCAGCCGGCTTGAGTTCTTGTGTTAACTCAACTTTATAAGCCTTAAGACCCAAGTCTTTATGCAAAATACGGTGTAATGACGTTTGTGGAATGCCTAATTACAAAGAACGACGAGGAATGGACAAACCTGGGTTTTCTTCAACACTTTGGGCTACAACAGCAATATTCTCAGTTGTTCTTGAGCGACGACGTGCACGGGTTTTATTCTTCACATCACTAACTTGTCCCAACAGCTCGAATTTGTCCACCAATTTCTGTATTGCGGTGCGACAAGGTGCTTCACGACGACCCAAAAATGTTTTAGTTTTACGAACCGTCTCTGCCAAATTTTCACCATTTTTATAGTGAATTTTAATAATTTCAATGCGTTGTTGAAGCGTGTATCGTTCCATTTTTATTAATAGCGTAGTTTCTACTTGTCAAATGTCAAAAAATGACAGCTTCAAAGTGACAGCTACCGAAATAACGGGCTATTCAAAATAACACCTCTTATTGGAAAACCCTTTAGTAGTACTTATTAAAGAAATAAACCTTTTTCTTTGTAAAACTATTTTTGTTTGAACTGTATGAACAAAGCAATACAAAATTCTACTAGGTTACTAGGTATGTTTCATTTGTGTCGTTTTTTATAAAATTAATATGGCATCCCTATGATTTACAGTATATCCCGGCCCGACCATACAAGCAGATCAAGAGTTTAAAAACTCCTCAAACATTCACACATGCATAAGCGAATCTTAGGCACCCACTGAACGTCAAATTGATATCAAAAGATGTGTTAGTGTTTCGCTTTTGTTGTCACTTATAATGACATCACATGGTGTCGGAAAAGTACCTACAGGAAAGCATTGTGAGAGTATTTTTTTTTGCGGCTTCATCAGGAGATTTTTTTTTTGCTTTTTCATTATGTTTTGTGGAACGGAAGGTTAAATTGATCAAAAACATTTGATAGTGTCAGCAAAGTTCTCCACAAATTGAAAAAAAAAAAATAGTACTTTTAAAGTTTTAGAACTTCTGAAACAAATACATTTCACCGGATAGTATATTTCGAACAGGATAATTATTTTAATAAGCTCAAAGGCTTTCTTAAGGAAGAAATTTATGTCAGACACTCTGAGGAAAATAACGCATTGTTTAGCCCATATACTTTAAAGTTCGTTTAAAATTCTGTTCTGTTTTGTTATCAAAATCCCAAAAACCCAAAATCCAAAATCCATAAAACCTAAAATTCCGAAAAAAAATTGTCTCGGACGAAAAGATCATTCTATACAATTTCATACAATTTAAATTTATATAAGATATTCATGTTCTTTTTCATTATTTGAAGTTTTTGTTTGGTTTCTTTTTTATATGTTAAATAAAAAGTTGCAGATTTGGAGCATTGACATATTTCAGTAAAATTTTTCAAATTTAATCACGTGATTCTGGGTTTTCGGGATTCTCGGTTTTCTGGAGTGTGGGCTTTTTGGATTTTGGATTTCGGGATTCTGTCCGTCTCCCATGGGTTATAATTTTTCATATAAAATGTTTTGAAGCAAACTTTTTTAATTCTCGAAGCTATGTCACAAAAGAGATAGCTCAAGGCTCTCAAATCGCTTTTAAAATACTGCTTTATCAATACCTACTGCCGTAATATTAAAAAATACAAAACAATTTAATTTATTTAATTAAACTCGTTCTTTTCTTATAATTTAGTTACTCTAGATACAGCATAAGAAATGTTACAATTTTGAAATCTACATTTTTGCTGCCCCAATTTTTATAAGAAATTGCACCAGGGTTTCTCTGTGATTTTTTTTATATCAGATTCATTATTTTATTTTTTTTCAAATTTTCGATTAAAAAAAATTAATTTTTGAAAGAAAAAAAAAGTCCAGGAGTTAGAAAAATATTTTTACAATTATAATTTGGCATCAATGATTTAGAAAATTCCTGCAAAAGAAAATTGATGGAATTTAATCCAATTGTAGTCGTGGTATTCAAAAACTCTAAGAAAAGAAAAATATACTGAACAAAAATATTCACATGTTTTGTGTATCTACCCTTTTTGAGATAGACCCTTTTTATGTCCGGTTACTGAGGAGTCATAAAGGTGGTCTTTTTGCTGTCTTAGGATTATCCAATGTTTACCAGGACACCCTGTATAGTCGGAAATTGAAATGTTACAGATTCGAATCGAAAGATAAGGCCAGTAAAAAAAAATAGAGCCAAAATCATAAAAACGGTTATAGCTCGTAAGCGAAAACGAAAAAATTACTTCATGAATTTTCCGTGTTAGAATGACCTCGAACCCAGCACAATTGAGGGATTTTTTTAAGAAAAAGTGATTAAATGAACATTTCAGTTATCAGCATTAAAAAAAAAACCTATATTATTCAATTTACATTGTTAACTTCATCAAAGTATCTACAAAGCTTTTAAATAAAAAGTTTATACAGCTGTTTGAGAAAAGCACAATAATGCTTTTTCTGTGTCAATAACTTTTCTGCCAACCCAAGGAATTTATTTTAAACTATTCTATCGACCTGCATCCACGAACATGAAAAGAAGAAAAAACTTTCCTAGCTTAGAAAACATCTTAATAAGAATGTGAACTTGTTTAGCAGAAATGGGAAAGATTTAAAAGATTGTTTACCAAATTTTGGAACATGTCCAGAAAAAAAAAAAAAAAACCGAGATGTGACAAACAAATGTATTTGGAATTGCTATCAACTATACAAAATCTAAACTAATAGTAAAAGAGCAGGAGTGACAAGTACCTATGTACATACAAACCCCCTACAACCCCAGTAGCCCAGTTTTTTAAAACTGAGTACCTATGTATATGTATTTTCATATTATATACTTACCACTTGGTAGAATGTTATTTTTCCTACTCCACGTAACGTTTGGTGTAGGATTACCCGATGCTGAGCATTCAATTCTTACCGAAGAACCTTTTTTGACTTGCAAATGTCCTCCCGTACTTATGTGATGAATCCGTGGAGGTACTGAAAAGAGAAAAAGCAAAGAAAAAAAAAGCAAAAGTTGATAAGAAAATTCCAAACTTATGACTTAGAAAAGAATAAGAACAAATTTAATGTTAGCACCAGATCCTGCGATGGGAGAAGATATTAAGGTTCATTGGCAAAATAATGATGATAGTATCATTTATGTAATCAAAATTTCTTAGCGACACGGTGATAGCTTAGAGCAAAAAAAAAAACAATCATTGATAGAAATTTATTTTTATGTAAGGTGAGGGAGTGTCTTTATCTTTGGAATTTGTTGATGGTGCGAAACAGATTTAATGAACCGAAAAGCTGTTAAGGATAAATTGAATGAAAACTGAGATAGTTATCAGAAAAGGTTGTTTACGTAAAAGGCGTTGATGTTAAACAACAAATTAGTTCTTAAAATGATATTTGAGTGTTTAGGTAGGTACATTGTGAAGTTTCCTTTATCATAAATTAATAATTTTCAAGGAGTTTATAATTGCCTGATTAAGACTATCATCGACTTGCAATAAAAACTGCTGAATCAAGAAAACAATTATCAACAAACATTTCCAAATATCTTTCTATGCACATTTTGTATAGGTATTACATTTAAGAAACCGCAATATTTTCCCAAAAACTTGTTGTAAGATTTTGAGTTAAAAATCATTGATTCCTAAACTTCTTGCTCTTGATAAGCTTATTTTAATTTTTTTTTCAGAATCAAAATGGCAGTTTTAAATTAAAATTCAAGAGGGTTGGGTTTTTTGAGGATTGTGTTTTTTCATATAATGTGCCTGTTAATAGCTTTTAGAGGTAACCAGGTAACCGTTATATACTGGCATTATCCAATTGCTCTTAACTTAGGTGACTAAGAAGTTCGAGTATTTAGTGGATAGAGAATAAAACCAGCTTTTTTCTTTCTAAACACTGATTGTTAAATAAGCGATAAAACAGTGACGGTACGCGTGGCGTATGGGACTCCAAAATCATGGTTATTTTAAGGTGATTTCATTATAATGCACATGATTAAGTGAAACTTTTTCGTATATCTAAGAGATTTGGAGGGAGCTCAGATTCTTGAGCTCAACCCCAAAATTTGTTTTATGTAAATAGATAGCCCTATGTAGTTGCTTCCAGTAACGCACACCAAGTTTGTTGAAGTCGTTCGCTAAGATGAGGTCATCTACCACGTTGCACATCGGGGTTGGATGATGGATACTAGGACTCGTGGTATTTAGCTCTTTGACCTATCCACACCAATGTACAGTGTACATTGTACACTGGAACAGTCATGAGTTAAAATCTTTGTAGCTGGCGCAGTTCAAAGCATTTTCTTTCTTGTTGATAGGCTATGAGGAATTTCTATTCATTCTTCATCGAACCCACCACATCTGACGCAGCACTTCTAAAGGTGCTAGTCCAATTGATATGAATAATGCTACGAGCAGTCATCAAGCTCCCTGAGAGTAGGATAATTTTGAACAAAATTCAATTATTTGTACTCTTTAATGAACACGCACCTAAATGGCAAGTTGATATTGAGGCGACTGTTCATCTTTACTTGGTGCCAGGTGGTGGGTATTCCGACATAATAACTTTCTGACGTTGAATTTCGTCATAATATATACACTTCGCTGTGGCGCCGAGGATATCGGCATCCAAAGTTAAACTAACTCCTGGGAATGATCTACTTCTAGAAACATTCGGACATTCATGACATTGTATGAATGCCATCAGGCAACTGTTCTAAAACGATTGTTTTAACTTATCTTAGTTAAGAGTTCGTAGTTGATTTGATGATGCCCAGGTCCTTTTTTTTATATTAAAGTATTTGAATCGAGTGATATAAGGATATTTAACCCCGACAAAAAGCCGATTAGTCTAAATCTGTTTTCGGAAATGATTCCGTGAAGACGGTGCTTTCCTATCATCGATTCAAGTTTCGAGGAATTTTTCCTTGGGCGTGAATTCTTTTTCATTTGTTTTGAGGTGCATAAAGATCAAATTTGGTTTGCTGCGGATTGTAATAATGAATGTAATTCACTTACATTATTAAAGTACATGATTTTTTGTCAAAGTGTATCGCTTAGCCTGGTCCTAACAGCCGCTGTCTCCATTTCTTGTAGCACTTACCGAAGTAGATATCGTAGTATTAAATCTTGCTTGTGCCCTCTCCATCCAAGCGCACTTCCTGGTTTACTGCAACCATCTAAGAAGATTTGTTCATATCCACCACTAGCTGTTCAGCTGCATGGGGCTTGTTTAAATGCCGGACACTCCTGGTGCATGTATGAAATTCGTTGCCCAAATTCGTTGACTAGGGTCATCAATGTCATCATATTTTTTGAATCATCCAAACCCAAGAATTACAGTAGGCTAGCTGGCAATAGCGGCTAGCGCATTTCGCTACTGGCAACCAGCTGTGTGACCTATGCTTAAGGGTTCGGGTATTTTGCTTCACCAAAGACGCTAAAAACCGCAGGACTGCTTAAAAATGACTTATGTATGGCCGTCAGCCTAGCAACAAAAGTATTCCTTAGTCGCCTTACACTTTAGGTCTCAATTTCAATCTTGGATCTCACCACTAGTTTCTAGGTTGCAGGAATATCATCGACGATGGACAGGAATACCAACAACGTAGGTACATGCTCTGATTAAGACGGAGGAGTAGCCCAAAAAAAGGAAAGAATTTCAACCTGATGGGAACTGAAAGTTTAAACTGTCGATTCTCAACTCTCGAGTTGATTTAATTCTGGTTTCCTCAACTTCCGATAATAGAAGAAGTTGAGAGAGCAAACTTAAGAGTTTTCATATTAAAAATTTTGCTATTTTTTTCTGTCGAAAAAGCATACATTTTCAAACAAGCTTTCGAACGGTTTTGAAATATCAGGTGTAATAAGCTTACAGACTGCGAAATTTTGTAAGGATTTGTTCAACTGTCAATACACTACAAGATCAACAGCTGAACCATTAGTTGCTACAAAAGTTGAATTCGAGGTGATTAAAATCTTCAAGATTTTTCATTGGGTAATTATTATATTTAAAAATTATTAGCGTTTTCAAGACCCAGGGCCTGGGTTACACTAAAAAAGCAAGTACTTGTGATCTATTCGTACAATTTATTAAATAATTGTACGAAGATATATTTTTTTATAATGTTTTGACCAATACCATAAAAAAAAACAACCTAGGCAGAAAAATAAACGGACGACAAAAATATAAAAGCTTTACAGCTTTATTATTCTCTTGTTATTACTTGGAAGAAAACTTCCAAAAATTTCATTATATTCTTAGCGTCCCAGGCCTTTGCCTTCTCGTTTTTGTGATTTCTAAATTTTTTGCCATCTTAACTTCTTAGCTTGGGCAATTGTCATGTATTTCTTTTCTTCCCATTATCTGCTTATAACCATTTTCGGCTTCCGGTTTCCATTTAACTGACACAAAAGCATTAGGGACTCATTGAAGGAAAGTTTTTTTGAATGAGTTCAATGGTATTTTTTTTTTCCTTTTCTTTTTCGTTTTCGTTCGACTTTATTCTTTTTCTTTTGCTGCTATTTGCAAAACTCACTTTATTTTATGATAACTGATATTTTGACTTAGTCATCACATAAGGGAAACATTTGAATTTGAATAGACTAAAGTTGGTGAGGTGATGGGTAGAAAAAATATATGGATACGTCGAGAAGAAAAAATAACCTAATATTAGGTATATAGTGGTTATTTCACGCAAAACAGACGACTCTATTTGAAGACGGAAACGATGTGGGAATTTAAAGTTTATAAAGTCAAATGGAAAGTTTGTCATTAAAGACTTATTAACAAAGTCGAAAGTTTGATGAACTTTTAACTTTTATGTTGAAATTATGTAGAATAAAAGCATTAAACAATACACAAGCTTGATTTTGTTTTGAAGGAAATATTTTGGGTTTTCTGGGTGTGTTAACATTTTTTTATTGTTGAAATATTCTGATGCCTTAGACATTTCGTCGGGCATGTTTGATTTGACTTTTAGTTTTAAGCAGTGAATGGTGTCTTAGATCTCATACAGATAGTACAAGTTAACTTAAGTTTTTGTCAATCTAGATTTCATATCTTCCCAATGTATAAAGATTATTATGCTTTAATGTTACAAGTTTTTAGAAATATGTTTCTAAATATACACACATGTTCATTTTTAACCAAACAAAGTTACAGTGTCCTTTAAGCCAATAATAAAAAAGTCTTTTACAACCTAATGCTAAGAATGAGACATTTACTGAGGAAAGCTAGTTCAAAACGCGATATTGGGCTTTTTCTTTTTAATTCGGTATCGTGAGATCACTGCTTTTGACGTGTGTGAAAAAACTTAGGTAAGAATAAGGCCGCTGTTATTCAACGGTCAGAGACTTAAGGTTAATGGTGGCACTTAGAAACAGCAGACAATATCTTTGGGATCTGGTCGGGGAGCTTGAGAAAATCAAGTTGTTAATAATGGGCTTGGGTTTCTTTCTTTGGTTTTGTCAGCCAATAAGAACAATTCATTCTTCGGCACTATAATTCATTTTTTTGAGAAGGCCGTAGGGCGTGAACACCGAATACCGATTACCGATTATTCTTATGCGGATGGTAATGTATTCACGTCAAAATCCAAATTTCTTTGAAATTTCGTTTTCTGGGGTTAGTTGGATCATCCATACCGGAGAATAGTTTTGGTGCCATAACACGTACATTTTTTCCCGTAGTTGAGTAAAGTTACTCCCACGCACAAGGCACATCCGCAACCGCAAGAGATTTTTAATATAACTTCAAGGCTGGGAACTCGAAGTAACCACTCCTAATAGATTTATGCTCTGAATGTTAAAGAGTTCACTATTATAACGTATTCACCAAGTATAGTTAAGTCGTTCGACCTGACTGGAATTAGTAATAATACTGTACTACTGGACTGGTCATGCTTATTAAATGAATTTTAACTATATTACTTTAAAAATTGTGTTAAATTAAGTCATTCTTAATCTAAATAGAAAATACAGTCTTGGCTATAGATACCCCTTAGTTTTGTAGAAGTATAAAGGTACCATAAGCAACTGGACTTCATTCAGACTTACCTAGCATGTAGGACATGGGCGTATACAGCTTTACTTCTTGGGATTGGTCATACCGACAATTTTTTTTATATTTTATTAAGTGGCAAGAATTACATTACCGTATAGATAGTGGGATGAAAGAGTCTTTCCCTCTATTGTTTTTTTTTTTAGAATTTGTCATAAAACCCAGAGAAAACACGTTTTTGAGACATTTTCCTTTGGAAATTTGTAACATAATATGATAAATTAGGCTCAAAATAATTGCATCAATTAAGGACAAAATTGTAGAATTATTAAAACTAGGGTTAAGTTCAAGTTAACATTTTTTTTCCAAATAAATCTTGTTGTACTTTTTATTCCTAAATATAAATAACCACAAAGAACAACACTTTTGTATGGAGAGTAGGCACCACCAATTTGGATTTTGGATTCCAATGAAACGCTCCCAAAATCCATAGATAATAATAATAACTATTTTAAATTGTGTACATAAGAATTCACAGAAAGGGATTAAATTCGAATTGTGTTCATTGATTTAAATTCAAAGCTTACCTGAAAATGTTCGATTTTGTTTCTTTCAAATTGCATTTGATTTACTTTTGATTCTAAAAATATGGGGCAATTAATTCAATTCTGGGGCATTTAATAATTAAATTAGCTTCATGTTTGCATTTATTTTCTTACTTTCTTTTTGAAATTTTAAGTTCCAATGTTTGTGGAAGCACTAGGTCTGTTTGGTAACTTTTTGAAGAGAGCAAAAAAGAGAAAAATTCTCTCAGAAAGAGAAAAACTAGCTACAGAGTTAACAAACGCGTTGTATCGACTTGTTACACTTTGTTTCCAATATGTCTATAGTGACATTCATCTAACAATTATGATATATAAACAGCTTAAAATAGAAAAAATACATAAACAAAATCGTTCTCAGTTATATCTTTTCATTCTGTGTAGTTAACATTTCTGTAGTGCAGCTATATTTGTTCATTTACTTACAATAAAAGTACGATTCAATTTGATTCAAGCTTACAAGAAGTTAACTCCTGGTTCAATTCGTATTCAATCCTCCTTTCTTTATAAACGAGCTTTAAATGTCAATTGACAGATGGATTTTTGTTGCTACGGATTGCTACAAGAAATTTCTGTAGCAATAGCAAGTTTTCGCAAGATTTTTTTTTACTCTCTCGATTCTCTCTTTTATAGCAAGTTGTCGGAAATAAAAAAAACAAAAATTTGGAAAAATTAAGTACAACGTCGTACAAAGTTTGCGTTACCAAAAAGAACTACTATCTTGATGTTAGTCTCACCAATAAAATCGAGTTTTTGGTCTAGAGATGGTGTGGCTATTAATAAAGCTAGTATCACTATAGATTCGTGTAAACACCAACAATTGTGTATTTTAAAAATAAATATGCAAAAAAAACATATGAATCACAAATTGGCTTACAAAAAATGACATTATAAACACGATTTGTATATCATTTGTATTGTGTACTTTAAGTGCAAAAATACTCAAATTTTTGTGTATAATACACAAGTCGTTTAATCGAAGCCTAACAATAAAACAGTGTAATTAAATTTTTTCTATAGCTATCTATGAATTGTGACCATGCAAAAAAAACTTAAAATTATGATTTTTATCATAACTTTTGAGGTTTGAGTATTCCGTTCTTTAGATTTTTTTTTAGGTTTTTATATGAAAAGTAGGTGAAAGAAAATTTTGGTTTTGTTTATAATATGTCTAGCCACGGAAAGGAAATGTTTGGAAATGTTATTCATAATGTAATTCCTTAGAATTTGTCTTTTTCATCATGAAACATAGACCTTTCTGGGTAGTGTTAAAAAATACCTTTATGAGAAATATAATGCAATCAATATGCATGAGATACATACATATGTATGCCTGCAGGGTTATTCGCATAAGATGTGACGAAAGGTTAGAGCTTGTAGCTTGTGTCAAAACCTGAAAAAAAACCGTATGGGAATGGGAGTCTTTTTCCCACGTTTAGGTGGGAGGGCAATTTTCGAAAAAAAATACTTAGAACGAAAAAAAAAAAATATTAAAAACAACGGCAATGCTGGAAATATCAACGTACAATCTTTTCAAAAGCCAAACCTATTCTTCAGTTTTGTTGTCAAATAAAGTTGTATTCCAACAGTTATTGACAAAATTTACTTTCAAACTAATTTTGAAGAAAAACTGCAAATTTCAATTTTTAATCTCATTTTTCATAGTAACTAAGCACTATTTTTGTTTTTTATGCTCAATGCATTTATTAATTTTTAGTCACAATGTAAAAACTAGATGCTAAAATTGTTTATGGTTTTTGGAATAACAGTTATGAACAATTTTTTTTATTTCGATTTTTTTTCATAGTTTTATGTAGCTCAAACTATCTATGTCTTATGTTACAATAAGTCTTTTATTTAAACAAAAATAGTGCTTGATGTTGTAAAATTTTGAAAAAAATTAGGTTGAAAAAATATTTGTTCATTTATGTTTAGAAAATAATACTATTGTTTTTGGATTTTTTTTTTTAAATTATAAACAATTTAAGCATATAGTTTTTAAATTTCATAAATGCATTGAAAACAAAAATAGTGCTAAGTTTCACAAATTTTTGGAAAAAAAATCAAATAAGAAATCAAACGAAGATTTTCATTTTTTCTTCAAAATTTTAAATTTAATGTTAATTTTTTAAATAACTTTAATTGACAACAAAATTGAAGAAATTATATTTGGCGCTATTTTGACATACATCATGATTTTTAAGTAAACTATTGCCTGTTTCTGCTTTATTTGGTATTATTTTCAATTCACAAGATCTAAAAAATTGGGTTTGTTTTTAGCTTACAGAAAGTAGTATAGGCAGTAGTAGTTTAGACATCTAAAAGTGCATTTTTTACAAGGAGTTTAAAATTTTAAATCAATTTCTTGCATAAATTCTCAGTTCTTATGGGGGTCATGACCCTGTGAACCCCCCCCCCCCCCCACTGTATACGCCACTGATGTAGCAGTTTTTTTTTAATAGAAATACTCCTGAATTGAATTGTTACAGTAGTAGTAGTTTTGAAATCCCGAAAGGAGGTGTAGGTAAAGTTTTATATATTAAATTACTCTGGTAAGTATAGTGGTTCTACCCATAAAAAATAATGATACATTTTTTTCAACATCACATCACACTGAAAACACAGTAATTTTAATCCTAGCATTAAAAATTTGAAAAGCCAAAACGAATTTGCAAATACATATTATTATAATATTTTTGGTCTCGTCTCTTCCTTATTTAGATACAATTCAAAATAATCTCTGGATTATTCAAATGGAATAACTTTGTCATACACATCCAGTTTTCTAATTATCGCAGTCACACCGGGGCATGTTATGTGTACAGGAATACAAATAATAATGACGATGAAAGATGTTTTGAATCAATTTGCTTAGTCAACATTTTGAAGAAGGATTTTGCATAAATTCACCCTAACCTTATTTCAAATTGTATATGTATACTTTTAACATTTCAACATCATGTGTGGCATCGTAATTATAATTCCAGGGATTAATGAAAACTGAACAGTGAGCGTAGCGTATATAGAATGAACGAAAATAATAAGGCACTCTTTATTATCACGAAATGTTACGTTTATACATTAAACACATATAAATATATGTACAGTGCTGTACCAAAAACATTTTTCCAAATCTATCTGAAAACTTAATCAATGTTAAAAAATTGTAAAGTCTACAACTTCGTAGAGAAAACCTATTGCCAAATTTCATTGTAGTTATAATAAGTTATATTAACAATTAAAAAAAAATAATAATAAAAAAAAAATAATTTCCCTCTCACAAAAAAATTCTCAACTAATAGGTTAGAGCAAAAATATGTGTTTTAGCTTTAAAAAATTAGGCTACCTTACCTATTGGTCTAGCTATAGACAGACAGACAAACAGAATTTAAGAACGCAATGTTTTTTTTAGAGTTTGATTTTCTGCGGAAACTTAACTTGTATTTTATATCTTAGGTAGATATGTAGATATATTTACTTTCATGTATCGCAGGCTTAAATAAAAAAAAACAAATTACCAACACTATGTGCACAGTACTCCATGCAGCTAGAGTGAAGAGATACGAAAGAACATCCTCTCTCATATAAATTCATTACCTTACATACAAAAATATCTCGACACAGTATGCTGAATATCACCAAAATTAATTTTGAATGAAGTTTAATTAATATTCAGTTCCTAGAGATTTTTAATTAACAAGAAAAAGAGTTTTGAATGCAAACAACATAGGTACCTACATGAACGAAGTAAAATGCCCGACTGGTTCGCAGATACATGTACAAATGTACATTTTGGGGCTTTTGAGTCTCAATGATAGAAGTACAACTACATACTATGAATTTGTATATAGCGTTTTTTGACATGATTTTTGTGTACTAGTGTTTTGTGTACTATACATTGTACGGATGACAAATAATAAACCATAAATGTTACTATTCAAAATACATTACAGCATTTTTATCCGTGGAAACTTTTGACAAAAATGCCCCTAATAATATTCTAAAAGGTCCAAGGAACCTTATTTAGGGTTTGGCCATCAGCATTGGGAAAACTGTATCAATATTGGAATTTTAGGAATAGGTACTCGAATTTATATTTGATTTTTTGGGTCTTGGCATTGACATGAAAAATTTCGAAAAATGCTTTTTATTTAATTTATTTAAATTTCGCATTTTTCGTATGGAAATAATTTTAAATTTTCCTCTTTCAACTATAAGTGACATAATGTCCATTTAATGATAGTACATTCAACAGACAATTAAAGATAATAAACATACTTTCCAAATTAATGAAAACAAATATTTATATCTTATTTGAAATAAAATGATACTAATGTTGGTAAATATGTATTTAGTATGTATTTATATCAGAGTAGCTCTTAATTTTAATATTTTCAGGTTTTAATATGGTTTCCTGTTTAAAGATGCCATTAAAGCATAGGCTGCATTTAAAGGTTGATTTTACCTAAAAAACTGTAAAAGATTATTTTCATCGGATTTCGATGAACATTTTTGAGAAAAAAAAAATTGCTTTTCAAATACCGGGCAAGTATTGGTTTCGTGTCAAAAAAAATTTTGTGGATTTAATCAAAACCAACATTACGATGATGGAGTAGTCCTAAAAAGTGGTTTTCGTCACAAATATATTTGTAAATTCAATTAAACATTAATTTAAGATTCTATAAATACTGAATCATTAAAAATACATACTTTTTATTTTTTATGGAACTTAGATTCCCGATACCGTTAGCCAAAAGATACTTCTTTGATAATTTCCGTATTTAAGAAAAAAAAAAATTGAATCTGTTTCATATGCCATTTTATTTAATCTGAATGAATTTTATTCAAATAAAAAGTATTTATTTGGTGAATAATATAATTGGCATACATAATCTACCTAATTTTTGTAAAATTATCTGTTAAATATATAATAAGAATCATTCGCGCAAAGCTAAATGCAAATGAGATAAAATCGTTACTTATAGGACTATATCTTTTGAGCTAAGCATTGCTAACTTTTTACACTTATATTTTTTGTTAGCCCTACAAATAAACTAACTTCTATGCAAAAACTAGCTGTCACTTTCAGTCAGTTTGCGAGTGAGAGGCCATTTAGTAAAATAAAAATATTTAGCGTTTTTACCGCTTGCAACACATAAATTGATGATAAATAATTATTTTTAAAATTTTGTTTTATATTTTGGTAATAAATAAAAATGTTTTTAGTGGTAAAAACGTGAAAAGCACTAAACTTTTTTTTATTTTAATGTCAACATGATAACAAAAAATGTCAGCCTTTAATTTTTTGTTCAAAGTTTTGATAAGTTGTAGCAAAGAAACGGTTCGTTAAATCGGTTTAAAACTTTGCAGAATTTTTTTCAGTGTATTTAACTATAAAAGTCACAGTCAGCATTAGTCATTTTATTAATAGCTGTAAGTTAACCGTTATTTGTTTAAAAGTTCATAAATATCCCTTTTTTGCTGTTTTTTCAAATTATTGTCAGAGACAAAAAGAAAAATAAGTACATACGTTAAAGTTACAAAAATATCTTATAGGAAATTTGTTTTAGTTTTCAAAACTGTCTTTAAATTCAATTTACAGTTATTGGTTGCAGATAAATTGATGTTTGAAAACAAAAACGTCATTTTCTACTCAAAGACCAATAAATAGGTTAAAAAAATCGTATCAAAATTTTAAAAATATGAAATTAAAGCTGAATACATAAGCTTTCTAGACTTTATAAAGATTTAATTCAAAAAAAATTGTTTAAAAAGTTGCATTGAAAAACAAAACAAACAAAAAGCTTTAAATTTTTGGTTTCACGCTTTTACTTGTGACTACGTGATAACGGTGATTTTTTAAAATAGTTCAGTAAAATTCGAACAACTAAAATATTTGAGGTTTCAAGTTCTTTTTGATTTGTCTCAACACGACCATTTTTCACTTAAATACAGCCTCTCGAAAATCACTAAATTTTTTTTTTTTAAACGCAATCATGTAACTTAAACTTTTTTTTTTTTTAATTTCTGACAAGAGGCTTTAACGTCTACAGCAACTTTAAAAAACCATGCGAAAAAACAACAAATGTGTTGTGTTGGATTGGAGACAAGAGCACGTGGATCCCTCAGAGGTTACTTTTGTTTCAAAGTATACCGCTTTCATTCTGACTCCGACCAGCTCTGACCATGAAATTTCAAAAAATCAGTGACTGTTAAAAAAGAACAAAATTACTTTTCATCAGGAAATATTCATTTTTACTGATGGAACATGGATTCGGATTCCCTTAAGACAAAAGACAAATTTTGTTTTAGATATAATAAACAATGAACGTCGATGATGCTTTGGAAAAAGCATATTTATTACTTTTATAGATATTTGCAGAGAGACAAACATTCATATTGCGAAACGAAACAAATTGAAAACATTCGAGAAACATGAAATACACATGAATGTACCTTGTACAGTACATTATAGTTTAGTTTAGAATAATCATTGTGAATAGATGTATAATACATAATTAAAGACTTCAAGCTTCATCCCTTGAGATAGGTTGAAATACCTTGCCCATTTCGTTGCTCTTTAATTTCGAGCTTCCCATGATAGTAACGATAATACTTTATTTATTATTTCATTTTAAATCCGAGTTTTTATGCATTGTAAGTGAAATCCTTCAATGTTAGATAAGTAAATTTAAGTTAAGAGGCTTGAATCATGATATAGCTCGTTGGCCATAAGGGATTCAAAAAGAAAATGATGATTAAAGGCATAATAGATAAAAGAGCACCAAGTAGGAAGTTTTTTTTTGATTGTTAAAGCATCCACTTTCAAGCTCGTTAGCATATTTTAATTCTTCTTCTTCCTTAATATAAAATTCTACTATAATACCTCCAAAAAATTATCAAATCGAAGATAACCTTAGACAAAAAGCAAATAAGTAAAACAGTGAAGATTTCATTTGCCTCCATGTCTCTACCTTATTTTTTTTACTTTCCTTATCTTCATTGAATAAAGGCCAAAAAAAGGAAGTAAAAAGATGTGAAACAATCAGGATCAACGAGGCCGTTAAAGTTAGCTATGATTTTCTGTTCGTTTCCATATTAGGGGTCATTAAGTTCAGGCAACTTTAACAAAAAAAATCTACATCTTCATAAGACATTAACATACAAACCGCCTTCGTTTAAAAGGCAAAAAGCAAGAAAACCACAAAAGTAGACATGCTGTAAAAAAAAAAAAGAAAACTGCAAAATGGATATTCAAAACGATAAAAATGTAATAGATAGATTTACCCATTTGCAAATTGCGATGGAGTCTTTCTTGGTTGCACTGCATCCTAGTTTTCTATAGACATTGCAATTTTCTTCCCTTTTCTTATTTCATGTCGATATGAATTCTTTTGATGTAGCTAACCATCTTATAGTGCCGCCCGATAGGGCGGAATAATAATAGTTCTGACTATAACTTTATAAACGTCTGAAAGATTGTGAGAAATACAGGGCTGGATTGAGCAAATAAAAGACTTAACTCCATTATCTCTTCTTCTAAATTTAGTACATTGGGACCTTGGCTAATGGTCCAAGTGAAAACGTAAGAAAGCAAATGTCTCGTATCAAGCTAGAATCACACGATTTGTGTAAACAGCATATTTGATGTAAACATTTGTGTATTTTTGATATAAATATGCACAAAACCATATGAAATACAAATTGGATGAAAGAAAATGACATTTTAAACACGACTTGTAAATAATTTGGTGTCATCCGAATTATGGTTTAGATGATATTAACCGTGTATTTTTAATGCAAAAATACACAAATTTTTGTTTATACACAAGTCGCGTGATCTAAGCTTTATAAGTAAATTTTACAAAAAGAAAAGAGATGTCAGGAAATCTTCAATTATTCTGGATGTCAAAACCTTTCAGAAGAATCAGCATAGACACAGAACACTCTAGAACAGAAAATGCTGAAATTAAAGGAGCCATGATAAGAACGAATATTGTGAGAAAATTTTTCGTTGAATTTCATCGCAAGACATCGCAAGACATGATAACATGTATGTTATGTATGTATATTTGTGACCGCGTCTGCTTCAATCTTTTACCAACGCCAAGTGTTGAGGATCAATGAAATATTTCAACTTGTCATCGGGCGAAGTTCTGCCTCTGACGTGCTCGATTTCAAAAGGTTACCAACACGAAATTTCTAAATATATGAAAAGTGCTGGTGAGCGCGTGTAGCCAAGTCAATTCTGCAGGCTAGTGGTGAGAGCGGCCTTCGAGCTCTATGAGCAACAAAGAAGAAAAGAACACAGATTTCTCAAAAGCAAGAACAAGGTGTGTAAAAAGCAATGAACACTTCTTGTAATTTTTGGATAATGAGAGGGAACACAGAGCTTGGTAAAGCATTCCACTTTCTTGTGGCTAAAGAACAAATATTTGGATATCATCGAAAAAAACCCAAACACCTTGCACCAATTTTGCCGACAGTCATTATGTGATCGTTCCACAAGATATATAATGTTTTTTCAGTTTCATCGATGAAACCATTTGAGTACCTTTAAAGTATTAAATTCCTCATTGAACAATGCATCCAAGATTGTTGCAGAAAATAATCAAAAGGGTTCCAAAAAAGGGGCTCACCATAAAATACCGTATAAGAACAGAGGAATTAACAAAACATTAAAAAAAATTTCGTTTTCGAAACTATTCTCTACAAAATATCGAGACTTTTTCAGAACATTCGTTTCATATTTGTATGCGAGTTTTTAATTTATCAACCAATTTTTGAGAATATGCTTAGTTTTTATTTAAGTAAAGACCTATTATCATAGAACTCCTAGGTTATTTAGCTTAGATTAAAAAAGGGACCATGAGAGGGCCCTGCTAGAGGGGCCAAACGGCAACGCTGCGTCAGTAAAACTGTTTTAATTGATTAAAAGTTTTGGAGAAAACTGAGGGCACACCAGCTTTTATTTTGTGAGTTTCAGACCTGAAAGCACTCAACACGACTGTTATTGATAGGTTCGAAAACTAATTTCTAATCAAACGAATTTTTGAAAGAAGTGCTTGATGCGAAACTTTACCAAATGCCTCTGAATTACAAATATTAACTCATTTTCTCCAACAAATGTAAAAATCTGTACCACTGTTCGATGACAAATACCATCAGATCAACAGTGGACCAAGTGCTACAAAAACCATACTGCCAGTTATTATGAGGATTCATTATTCAAGACATTTCTTAATGCGATAATAATTTATCAGAGTTTTCATGACCATGGAAAGAAAAGACTAAAGCTGGGTGGTGGCGAAGTTTCGCAGTTTTTGGCATAGCTTGAACAACTTCCGTTTTCCATCCACTTGGAAAGCTGGTAAAGCTTTCGCAGTGGTTTTCTCAGGTGTATAAGAACACCTCTTTAGAACAACGGGAGGTATACTATCCGAATCAATAGATTCATGTACGTCAATACTTTTCAGGAATTTTTCAACGCTACGAAACCACATATTGTCGTTTACGAGCCCTCTAACCGAAGAAGTCATGCATGACACATTCCACAATCATGAACTTTGAAGCGAATTGCTTCCCCAGGAGGTTAACTTTCATTAACGAAATGGATATTGCTGGTTTCTCTAGCTCCTTTAAACTTTGTGTCATTTTCCTCAGTGAGATTAGCTTTATAAAATCGAAGCTTCTCTTTATAGCTAGAATTGAACCAGGTATTCTTCTTCGGTTTGATAGTCTTAAACCTGTTCAGTTCAAAAATTCTTATACCCATCACTATCGAGAAAACATAGTATTTAGTTAAAGTTTATGAAGAACATCCCAGTGAGCGTTCTCGTACTGTCAAAAGGTTCTTATAGAAATTATCTCTCCAAATGGAATTTGCAGATTTGATATAATGGTCTTATGTGCCTGAGAAAAAAGTAATCTAGGGAGTTTTCGGCTTGACCATTAACATTCCTATTTCGAGTCAACTCATTAACATGTTTAACTCAACGAAGATCTTGGCGTGCAAACCTTCGGGTGTTGTCTACTCAGAAAAGTGAAGCCAAGAAGAATTGTGTGCATAGCAATCCCCCGTAATGACGATGTTAGTGTGGGCGTGTGTGGATATAGGGAGTTATTTCTTAAAATTAAGTCAGACAATGCGTCAAGTTCGTGAGCTTCCGTCCAAGTTTAGACTTCGACTTCTGTGTTGGGCAGAGGCAAATATTATGTCAAAGCTTTGAGTTAAACAAATAATATTTTTGAAAGACCCATGAACTTTAAGTTTCTAAGGCACACTTATTTACATCAACGACCTTTTGGCACCAATTATTATCAAATGAAATTATAGACTAATTTATTTTGCCAATAAAAATGCCTATGAAGTTAATATTTGAATAGTAAAGTTTTCAGTTATTATAATCAACAACCAGACAAAAAAATATATATTTTGCTTGTTGTAAGTAGGTATGTCCCTATTTTTGACGTTTTTTTTTCTAAGCTAAACCACAACATTTCCACCGCATTGCTCCTTACCACAGAAAAAGTTGAAAACTTTTTGCTTCACTTCTTTTGTTTGATTATTTTATGCCAAACAAAATCCCGAAGTACTAATAAAAATTTTGTTAATGGAAAAAGGAGAGCTAGATTTATACATTTCTTTTTTCTTTTTTTTTAACGGCTATGGCCAGACATAAATTTTTCATCATTTTGTTAGTAATAAAATTTATAGAGTAAAATCCATAAAAAGCATTTATCCATTCTGGTGTTTTTTTTTTTTTTTTTTTATATTTTATCCCTCGAAATATAATTTTTTGTGTGAGTTTGGTTTTTTTAGAGTTTTGGACTTTGGCAAAGTTCAATATTCAGTGAAATGTTCCAAGCCATTATTTACCAACCGAAGTGTATAATAAACACATAAAAACTTTGCCTTATTATTTGGAGAATTCTGCTGAAGACTTTGGAATTGGCAGATGTGCGAGTGTTTTTCTGCGGAGGGGGTGGAAAAAGTTTGATTTTACTATTAAAAACAAAAACGAAAAAAAAAAAAATAATAATATCAAACAGAACGAAATCATCTAACTTTAGCAATATATTGGGTATATTGCGTTGACAGTGATGACTGACGTTTTCAAAACGCTTAACACACGAATGCTGGAGCTACGGAAGATTGAAACTAAATCGTTCGGAAGTATCTGATAATTTTCTAACTTACCATTCCTCATATAATATTCGAAGTTTATCAATGAATGTTAGCATTCTGAAATTGCGGGAAACATTTATAAAACCTTCCATGGATTATTGAGAAGAGTTAAAACTCGTTAATGTTAATAATTATGTATGACTTCAGGGTGTCCGAAAATTCAATTCCGAACGAAAATGGGTTAAAGGGTAGGTGGTGACAGTTATCAAAAAATGATAAAAAAGTCGTATTTTGTGAGTTGTGGGCATACGAAAAAAAAAAAAAATCGAAAAAATGGTCACCCTGTGACGGTCCTTCAAGTGCCGTGACTACAAATCTTAGTTTTTCTAAATGTTTGTTGTTGTTTTGGAACCATGAATAAACCTGCCAACTATTGCAAGCACACACCTGCACTCGAAAATATCACTTTTTTGACCAACTAAGTACTTAAAATTTTTACATGACCCTAATTTAATAGACTGTAATGTAAGAAAAATGAGCTACAGCATGGCGTGTTCAATTTTCATTTCAAAATGGCTTAACAATTTGGAAAAAACTTTGAATGCTCAGGAGTAAACCCGCCTCGTGTCTTAAGTTTAATATCGACGGGGTTGAACAGTAATTAATAAGTAACTAGTACCAAGCAGAGTACCGCGGGCTTTTAGATAGTGATTCATTTGTATTACTTTGGTTTAAGTTTTACATAAAATTCAATTCTTCAACGAAAATTACATCAAAAGCTTATTTATATTAGATATTTAACAAATTTATGTTTAAATTTTTTGCCTCTAATGGCAATGCACTTTTTGCATGGCTGGATAGCGCGTACTTGCTCTTATAGATAAAGTTACTATTTATGCCTTTTTCAATAAAAAATTGTAAATGCAGTTTTAGAAAAAAATTAAATAAGCATAAAATCCAATTTGCAAATGACTAAAACAGCTTCTTAAATGAATTGAACCTCAAAACGAAGTATGCAATTTGATTTCTTCTATAATTACACATTAAAAAAAAAAAAATTCGAAAATCGTTACAGCAGTTTAAAAAAAAAAATATTTTTTCTATATAAAATTTTGCAATTTTGAATTTTGAATTTTATAATAATATTTGCACTTTGGGTTAAAGTTACTATAGACGTTAAAGCCTCTTATATAAAGCTTATAAAAATAAATAATTATGCAAAAAATTAGCTTTAGCTTGAGTTATATATTTTTACAAGAAAAATGGAATATGTGTAAAAAGAATAAAACTAATTTGAACTTTTTATTTTTATTTTTTTTAGTTTTTTAATTAATACATTTTTTTTTAAAACTTAAATAGATTCTTTAAGGTTATATGAAATATCTGGGCAAAAGTTTAAGTCAAAATCGCTTTAACTTACGAGATATTCACAAAAAAAAATTGCAAAAAAAAAACAACGGTAACGCCGTTTCGATGTTAGAGTTGTTGTTTTAGAAAAACTAAAAATGCAGTTTTATTTAATCACTGAATATAATACATACACAATTTTTTAACAAAATCGTTAGAGCCGTTTTGGAGAAAAACCTAATAACTCAAAACCGTTATATGGGAGGTATTAGTTCTAGACGAGATATTCAAAACCAAAAAAAAAAACTTATGAAATTACGTAAAAATCATCTGTACCAAATTTGAAGAAAATCCGTCTACGCGTTTGGGCAGTGGAGAAGTGTACAGATGGACGCACAGACGCACGGACGGCATGACAAAAACCACTTTTTCGGACTTCTCCATCATCGCAATGTTGGTTTTGATTAAAACCTCAATTTTTTATTTTTACACGAACCCAATACTTGCCCTATAGAGCAAGTAAAAAATTACCATTTTTTTAATCAAAATCTTAGAAACTATTTTTGAGAAAAAAAGAGTTTTTCAAAAACCAGTAAATGACAGTAACCGTTATTTTTGGTCCAAAAAAATAATTCAAAAAACGTCTGGGGATAGTCTCCAAAAAAAGCCACATACATACTAAGTTTGAAGTAAATCGGCCCATCCGTTTAGACTGTGGCTGCTGATACATACAGATAGAGACGGACAGACAGACAGAATTGTCGGACCCACTTTTTCACATCTCGCCTTAGTCTAGTTGTAGTGAGTCATTAACGAATATGGTGAAATAAAAAAAGTGTCACGAACGTACGAACGTACACGTTCACACACACACACATACACATATACAGACATCTTTCTAAAAACGACGGATTCAAACTCTAGTGACAATAACTTCCAATGGTAAATTATTAAAATTGAATGATTAGCTAGTTAAAAAAAATCTGATTTCTTAAGAAAAACATTTTTGTTTCTGTTATTTATGGAATTTCCTTAAAAATCGTATATCATTTCCAAATTGAACACGCCTACTTCTAAGGTAACTTGCCAAAATTTTGTAGTACGTACATTTTTTTTACACAACACAGTCCATTGAATTAGAGTCATGAAAAAAATTGAGTAACTTAGTGCGACAAAAAAAGTGATATTTTCCTCAAAACTAGTGGAGGTATGTTTAAATTTTTGATTGCAAATTGTTAGCATGGTTGTTCAACGTTCCGAAGCAACAACAAAAATTGATCCACATTTGTGATCACAGTACTTGAAAGACCGTTATAGGGTGACTATTTTTTCGATTATTCTTAATATACATGGCTACGATTTTTTTATTATTTTTTTTTTTTGAAACTGTCACCGCCTACTCGATTACCCATTTTGGTTTTGACATTGACTTTTGGGACACCCTTTATAAAAGAGTATTTTTCTAAAATTAAAGTGTTTAACAATTTTTGTACCGTTAGTACAGAAAAATATCTTTAAAATGTACCAAGGCTCTTATACCAAAGTAAGTGTTTTCTTAAATCATCGATATACATATGAGTGATATGATATCAACTTTGAAGATAGACCTTTGCTGTAATCCATTTTTTGCCTCAAAATATACTCCAGAATTGCCCATTAAATTTTTATTGGCTAATTACAGGGCACCCTGTATAACGTGGAGTCTTTTAACTTAAATATGTACATGTGTGGCTAACAATTAAAAATATAGTTTCTTAAAATTAATATTTTAAAATTTTCATAAAGATAATGAAATAATTTTATATTTCTAAAAAAATAATTTGACAAAAGATAAGAACTCAAGTTATGGTTCATTAAGTGCGATATAAAATCGTTGATGGCCACTTTGACTTTTTTGTAAGTTTTTCAAAATCTTGAAATGCTTTAATTGACATGATCTTTTCTTTTGTGAGTATATTTTTAAAACATGAATCTATTTTCATGCGAGGTGAACCACTACCCATTCAAGAAAGTACCGCTGTATACGCGACTGGATACAAATGTGTGTTTTCCCGTATTTCTTGAACTACATAATATACTCTACTATGTTAACCTCTCACTTCGTGCCACTGGCAACTGGCTTAACCCAAGTACTTTTTGAGTATCTTTCACGGGTTCTGTTGAATACAAGGCCTTTATTCATAAACTAAAAAAGTAAATTCTCCCGTTTGAATTTCTAAATTCAAGCTATTCCCGAATTCCGATTTAAAACAAAAAGCAAGAAACGCATTATAGACAAAATCCGTCCAAATCATATGCAAATTATTCAACAATTCTGATTAGAAATTTCTTGGAAAATGACTTTCTAAAAAAAGAAAACAAACGAACAAAAAATTATAATAATGTATAAGATTCTTGGTATAAGGCGGGTTTACTCCTGTTAATTCTTCCCTTTTCGGTCAAACATGAGTGCAAATCCCTCAGTTACACGGACAAAAAAAAATTACCAAGTTCACTTGATTGCCAGTTGGAAAAGAATTTTTTTTATCTATTTTTTTTTTTTCAAACATAACCAGGGGAGATATCTACTTATCATATTTATGGGAATTCCTTGTGAAGAAATATTTCATTTTGTTTGCCCTTCTTAGCACACAATAACTATCTGGTGAGGATGTTAAACCGAAACCAATGTAAAAAGGATCAATGCTTGGGATGTTGTATGGGCATAATGAGAAAAAGTTCTTTTTTTATCTTACATTTTTGTTGACTGCTTTGTCCCACCCCAGCACCCTTTTCAAAAAAAAAAAAAAAAGAGGTCGTATAATATGAGCCCTTTTGTGGTCATATTTTATGTTAATATTTTTATGGGTTGGAAGATTCTCCCAGTAGTATTAGTATCAACAATTGGGTTATACTGGGTATAGAGTAGCATTTGTAATGGAATTTGACTTTGGGATATGTTGGAAAGACGTACATATAAGGATTGAGGGCATACACTATACCTATACCTATTTCAGATGTTGATAAAAGATACCAGGCATGGAAATCAGTTCATAAAAACCAGAGATGTTAAAAATCAGGAGGCGTTTTCTTCAACAGATATCAACAAAAACAAAAAAAAAAACACTTAGTATTTATGAATTCACTGAAAAAATGATAATCGAGGGCGATTGAGTGGCTTCGTTCAATAAAAATACGCATGACGTTATGGAGAATGCTCTGAGTAGAAATTCTTGGATACATTATTTTTAAATTATATATTACTTTCTTTGTCTTTAAGATATATAGATTAAGGTAACATTACGGCCATCTTAAAAAGGCCAAAAATAGAAAATACAATATTGTATAATACAATTCATTCGGTCATTGAAAAATGATTTTTTGTTTGAGGAAAAGTGTCTAACTTGTTTATTGAAAGAAATCTAACTTAAAAATTTTTGACATGAAATATCAACGGATATCACTTTTTTTTAAAGTTGGGGATATTTGAAACACTACAGCAACCAGCGAATTTACAAACATGTCACAATCACGGACAAGTTTCGTCAAAGATATATGCTACATCAAGTAGGGTCGGACGGATTTTGATAAATTTTTGTAACGCAAAAGCCTTTTAGCAGGTAATAAATAAATAGTTGAGGAGTTTTATTCATACAAAATATAAAAAAAAAAAAATATTTTAAACATTATTATGATTTATTAAACGTACATAAATTAAATTTATACAGCGACTTTCTAACTATATTCGATTTTTGCCCCTAAAAATGCATCTTTCTTATAGAAATCAAATGGCATACTTAACAAAAGGAAACTCTATTTCAGCTTTGGTAAACATACACAGGCCAAAAGAATTAAAGAAACATTTTTTTTTCTGAAAATTTTAATGATTTTTTGATAGATACAGTCTATCAAAAAATCATAAAATCACTCAGTGAAAAATGATCGTATTGGGATGAATTAAAATGCAATTGAAATTTTTATATTTTACTTTGTAAATTTTTTAACAAATTAATTTTTTTGGCCACAATTACATCGAAAACATAATAAATACAGAGAGACCAAGTTTTGTTTTGTAATTTTTGTTTTTGTTTTGTATACAAAACAAAAAATTTACAGTTTCTTTTTGGTTTAAAGAATCCAAATTTCAACTAGCAAATATTGAACTTTAGGCTCTCATTAAGAATTATGAATCGAACGTTCGCCTGTAAGCTAGCAAAAGTTTTCTATTTGTAATACAACGATAGTAAAATTTGCTAGGGTTTTTGACACTTAAAGCAAACTTGATTTAAGAGAATCACTCGTAATGCATATTACGAAATTAAAATTAAAGTTTAAATTTAAAAACTTCAATTTATTTCTACAAAGAAACTTAGTGAACTTTTACGAAAAAAATGTATTTTTACATCTTACTTTAATTTAATTTTAAAATTACAAAAACAGGTCTTTTTGCATCAAATCCATTACTGTTGATGGTAAGATTAATGTAACTTCCATAATTTTGAATATTTAAAAGTTAATCCATCGAACCGTTTTTCTGTTATGAATATTCAAACTTTTGAGACGAATTAAACTTACAGTTTTTTGCTTCTGAACATGATATACATGTATATACATAGGTAGGTGCTAGTTACCGCTATAAATTTGAAAAAAGAAATTACTCTGATATTTTTTACAGTTTTCCAATAGATTTAGTTCAAATGTAAAAAAAAAGCAACACAAATTTAAAAATTCTCAAAAATAAAAATAATTTAAGAATGGATTGATAAATTTATTTTCATCAAAAAAATTATTTTTGAGGTTTTGTTAATTTTTATAAATTTAATTTTAAAATTTTTTTTAAAAATTTGAACTAAATCTTTAACGCAAATTAAATCAGAATATTTCCTTCTTTCAAGTTTCATTGTGATTACAAGTACCTACGTAATGTTAAGCCCATACTCTTTTTATTTGCTAAGCACTTCAGCCCATTTTTTTTAAAACTTTAACAATAAAGTAATAAAATTCTGTCGCTGTTTACTAATCAAAGAACTAAAAAAAGAACAAACATTTAAATTTTCTATTTAAACAAAAATAAATAAACAAAATAATGAAAGTCTTTTTTCTTAATTGATATAAAATTCTTACCAAACTTAATATTATAAATCTCTCAAGGCACTAGGCCTAGATCCTTGCAAACATGTTTTGATACAAACTTTCGATTAAAACAAATTTTTTCATCAACCTCATTATAGAAAACCCCTAAATTGTAAAAAAAAAAAAAAATCACCACTTCAAACGTTCGTCTCGTGAAGAAACTTTTTCAAACTCATTATTCCACCGAACCAGAGCAGAACTTCTTCACATCCGCTCATTACTCTCTCAATTTCAACCATCTGATGCGACCTTCAAATCTGCTTAAGTTGATGATGATGATAATAATGATGATGATGGTGATGATGCTTTACCCATAAACTTTGTACTTAACCTAAAATCTAGCTGCTTATGTATTTTACAAAATACGCTTTCAATTTATTTAATGGACTAACCAAGGACTTTTCAAAATATGAAGTAGATGGGAACATAATTTTCCATCATTGCAATTATTATTATGCAGCAAAAAAAAAATTAAATAAGATTTTTTCTTCTTGCATGCAAACCACCTTGTGTTTCACACTTCTGCTATTTTGCAAATCAAAGCTAAGTGCACTCACTATAGCTCATTTAAATGTTTCTCACTTTGCCACAATAATTGAAATGTTCTCAAAATCAAAACTAAAAGACTCACCCAAAATTTCCACCGTATGAGTAATTTCTCGAGGTTCCATCATTGCAATTTGGCAGATGTAATCGCCGGCATCTTGGGGCGCAGCATCTCTTATTTGGAGATTATAGCCGTTAATAAGTCGTACTCTTGGATCTGGAGTCACTTTCACTGAGCCGGCAGTCAATATCGCAATACCTCTCTTCCAAGCAACCACATACGAATCTGAAACGAAATTGTAGAAATGTTTTCGAATAATTAATTAAAAACTTTGTTTGATGAGAAAAAAAAGATTCTTTTGAAGAAATATTTACATAAGTTCATTTCTAGCACTTGCTATTACAAATTGGAAATATGTATGAACGTTGGTACAGAAGAACATACAATTGGAAAGGAAACAACTTATTTCACTTTTCCCTTGCACAAAGTTTGTAGGGAGAGTATTGATCAAAAAATTTTTCACACAAAAATAAAAAAAAATTAAAACATTTTTGAGACGTTTTTCATCCAGGCGCCTTTGACGTTGAAAGTACAATACTTTTTCAAAGTCAAGATAATTAAAATCTGTAAAAGCCAAGACTGGAGAGTAATTAAAACTTAGCTGATGCGTGAAAAACAGTAAATAAAACTTACCTAAACTTCCCATTAAACCTTCATAGTTTTACTTTTATTAGATTCTGTTCCATAATGTGTAGTACATCGATTGCTCCAAATTAAGTAAAGTTTGAGTTAAAAAATTTGACACTTGCCATTTTCCGCAAAAGAACACCATTCCACCTTATTGATTTGAAATGACTCTATTGATTTTTGATTTTTGATATTATGACAAACTTGGAGTTTTTACCAAATTTCATTGGGATTCTAACCAAGTACTTACAGGAAATAAAGCAAAAAAATATTAAAGTAGTATAATTTTTCACAAAGACGAAGTGTGTTCGTTGTTTTCTTTGGTTCGTTGTTTTTTGAGTTAATAAAAACTCATTCGAAAGTTAGTGATTACCGAATAGATTGTTGTGGGTATTTTTTGTTTAAACGTAATTTTGGTTTAAGCATGATCTACTCGTTCCTATAATTAAGACATTTTTTTTAATTACTCTGAAATAAGGTATTAACTTTATTTCTAGCATAAATTTCGTACATTTAATTTTAAAGATTAACTTTACTGGTCACTGTGGCGTATGTGCAACATTTTTTTGTCTATTGGGAATTGCAGAACTGAATACAGTTCTTGTTCTGCTATTAACCAATTATTCAAACGCGTGGAAAGAATGAGTGAGCTTAAGTTTGAATTGTACTGCTAACTTAACTGTCATTTTATCATTGGTTAATAATCTTTGGTTAATAAATCTAAATTTTTGAGGATTTTCGGTAAGTTAAAAATGATCAGATCGTAGATAAATCGTAAATCGTCGTATGGGAGATAAAGAGTTTTAACGAGTTTTTTATTTGGAAATTCTCATGTGTGCGAAATGCGAAAAAGGTTTTTTTGAATTTTTTTCATAACCTATTTCATGCTAGAAATAATGTTGTTCTTAATTTTGATTTTAAGTTTAACTTTAAAATCAGATAGGTATACGAAATGTATGATAGAAATAAAGTTGATACCTTTATTTCAGAGCAATTAAAAAAATGTCTTAATTTTAAAAACAAGTAAATCACGCTTTAACCAAAACAACGTTTAATAAAAAATATGCATAACAATCAATCTGTGCAATCACCAACCTTCCTTTAGAATAAGATAGCCATGTCAGTTTTAATAAGCAATATTCAGATACTTCGAAAACTACATAATTATGGCTACGTTGACAATTTTGGGCTCAAATCTTAGCTAATTTAGTTTTCTTGAACATTTGCTTGCATAGATGTTTCTAAAAACTAATACTTCAGTGTAATTTTTTTCAAAAACTAAAAAACCGTCAAACATTTCATGCATTTTTGATGATGTTGCTTCACGAAATTTTGTGGTCTAATTCTTGATTCGGATTCAACACAACCAAAAAATAAAATATAAAATAAATCAAAACTAACTTAAAACTTTCTGTCTAGGAACATTTTTGACCATAAATTTACTGTATTATTAACAGATTGATTTTTAGATCAGCTAGCACAAAAAATTTAAAAGCTTTCAAGAATATTTTAAGAAATTATTAGAAAAATAAATACCCAAAATTAAAGATCTTATTAGAAGAAATTTAATTTGAAATTAACGCAATTAATTCTGTTTCAATGCAAATTTTCATAAGAAAACATGCAAAACAACAACCAGTATGAGTTGAGTATAGGAGGTGTAAGGAATCATGCATTTGAATAGAGTGGATCCATTTATTCTTCACTTTGTTGAAGACGCAATTACAAGTATTGGTAATGAGGACGACAACGAATCACAACTTCACCTGGAGTCCTCATATATGGAAGTTGTGCGATGCATGGTGAGAGAATATGTCATTCATACTTGACACATCGCTTTTGGAGTGGGTGAATATTCCTTTATCCTTCATCATGAGCTCGTTGTCGTCATCGTCATCAACACACAAGCCATTTCTGTCTTGTCGGCGCTCGCTGTCGTCGTCGTTGAAAGTCTTTTGCAACCATGAACATACATACAAAAGTTGACTAGGTACGATGGTGTTGGTTATCGGGGTTCGGGATGGGAAAATCGAAATCAATTCCAAATCAAAAGTCAAAAGGCGAAAATCAATTTGAATTCTCATTTTCGTATCACTCCCCCTCGCACTTTCTTTGCTTAGTATTCATGAAATTCGTTAATAAAGTGGTTTCCCTATGACAACAAAGAGATAGGGAAATGAATAACAAGCCAACAAACCTAAATGCAAGAAGGATGCGGAGGAAACAAATGCAAATTCGAAGAACGTTATAGGAACTACAGGGGCGGATTTGTTTAACATTTTTAGTGTACAAAATTTTAAAATGAAATTAAATTACAAGATCAATAAAATTTAAATAAGGTAAAATTATTTATGAAGAAGTATCTTTAAATTTATTTTCAAGCTTAAATCAGGGAGCGAAGACAAAAAAAGAAATGCCACAATTTGCAATTTCGCAATTAATAACTCTTCGAATTTATTTTTATATTGTCCAAAATAACAATACACTACACACTTATCAATTTTTGAGCGTATGAAACACAGTTTTTTAAAGCTTTTTGAATTCTATTAAGTGCCAATATAAAATATTCTTAAGTCTGTATAGGTTGGCTCGAAACAATACAAACAAATCAAATTGTCACCTCAGTTATAGAGTGATCTAAATGACATTTTTATAATTTTTGAGTTAAAAATGTAGTTTAATACAAAACAAGATCTTTCTATAAGTGCTTTCAGATCTGTCTCATCTATATTCTTGCAAAACATATCAGCGTAACAAGAAGTAACAGTCGTTGAAAAAAATCCATCTCTTTGACTTTTGTAAAAAAAATATAATCTATATCTGCGCACCCATAAAGTGCAAACTGATTCCAAATAAAAATTCCTCATACCATACAAATTCGAACTTTCTTGGTCAAAAACATGAAAAAGCATGCCACATGTGCAAAATATTTTTTTTTTTTTCAAAAAGATTAAAAATTAACAACAATCCGATCAAAATAAAAAATAAAGTGAATTCAATAGACACTATTTTATAAATACTTTTACTTGCTCTATAGGGCAAGTATTGGTTTGGTGTCAAAAAAAAAGTTTGAGGTTTTAACCGAAACCATCGTTACGATGATGGAGAGTTCCAGAAAAGTGGTTTTCGGCATACCACCAGTCGGTCTGTTCATCTGTGCAGCTGTGCGTCCATCAGTCCATATTTCCACTGCTCAAATGCGTAAACGGATTTTTAAATAGAAACGCTTTTAACGCTCTTCTAGAACGAATACAACCTATATAAGGGTTTTGAGTTATTGGCTTTTTCTAAAACACGGCGCTAATGATTTTGTTAAAAATTGTTGTATGTATTGTGTAAAGTAATTGCAACAAAACTGCATTTTCAGTAAAAAAAAAACCCGAATAACGAAGAAACAGCGTTACTGTTTTTTTGCAAAAAAATTATTTTTGTTTGTTTTTTAGTGAATATCTCGTAAACTGTTGAAGCGATTTTGATCAAAATCTGTGCACAATTATTTCATATAACCTCAAAAAAAAAGTAAATTTTGGTAGTGGAGGTCTAACCAAAATATAAGTATGCAGTTTTATAGATATACTAAAAACTCTCAAAAAAAGACCTGATATATGTGGCTGGTGAAAGTTTATTTCTTGAGTTCTAATAATCAGATCTTCACGATTGAGGTCTCCAAAACTTAGGAAAAATTCCAGAGTGTATTTATCTTTCTCAGATGAATTGGAATTATCACGTTGTTCAACCCCTCAAAAACCACAGAAGGCTGAAAAATATACCTGCCAGACTTTCGATTTTGAAATCAGAACGCGTATACCTATAAGAGATACTCAGATTTAGGTTACACCTCTACTCCCAAAACTTCCTGTCGGCTCTTAAGCTTTAAGGGTGGGTGGTTGGTAAATTTTTTTTATTTATTTATTTATTTTCAATTCGTTAAATTCTAACGTGAATATACTTATACATATATACATAATACTTAAATCTAAATTAATTACTCTAAGCTATTGAAAAAAATAGTTTTGAACTTACTGGATTTAAAATTGTCATTTACAGACTCGATGCAAAAGTAAAGTTTATTGAATATTGTTATCAATTGATTGAGGGGGCTATTTGCACCATAGTTTGATCTACTAAAAATAAGGCACAATGGTTGGCGTAATCTTATACTTGTGCGACTGTAACTGAAATGTAACCGACTTAGAACCGATGGAGATGATATTGACCCATTAATAATTCCAACAATAAAACAAAACTGCAAATACTTTCTATGGTCAGTAAGTGAAGGAAGATTAATTAATCTGAGTCTTTGAGAGTAAGGGGGAAGTAAATTATCATGTGACCAAGGAAGAAAACGAAGACAGAAACGAGAGAACCTTCTCTGAATTGATTCAAGTCTTGTTATATGAGTGGCATAGTAAGGTGACCACACTACACAGCTATATTCGAGTATTGGTCTTACAAAAGAAACAAAGAGCAGTTTTAGAACATAAGGGTCGCGGAAATCGCGACCAAATCTCTTTATAAATCCTAGCATTTTATTAGCTTTTTTAATAATGTAGTTTAAATGATCAATAAATGTTAGCTCAGGATCAAGAATAACTCCTAAGTCTGAAAACACGAGGACTTTACTTAGGTGACATAAATCAAACGAATAATTAAAAACAAGCGGGACTTTTTTGCGTGTAAAACTCATAGTTTTACACTTGTCGACATTAAGAACAAGACGATTTTTATTGCACCATTCCCTAAATAAAATTAAGTCTTCTTGTAACAGTAAACAGTCAGAAATACATTTAATACTTTTGAAAAGCTTAATGTCATCAGCATAAATAAGGACAGACGAATTTTTAATGATCGAAACCAAGTCATTTATAAATAAAATAAATAAAATTGGACCTAAATGGCTGCCCTGAGGGACACCTGAATTGACAATAAACTGGTTCGAACACATATTACGAAATACTACACTATAAAGCCTATTTTTTAGATACGAGTATATCCAATTTAAAAAACTATTATTAAATCCAAGATTGCTTAATTTTAAGATCAATGTTTTATGACACAGTTTGTCAAAGGCTTTACTAAAGTCAGTGAATACACAATCGACTTGCCCACGTTTTTCAAAAACATCTAAACAAAAGGACGTAAAGTTAAATAAATTAGTAACGGTAGACTTTTTTTTGACGAATCCATGTTGTTGATCACAAATAATTGACGTACAGTGAAAGGTAAGTACATTACATACAATTGACTCAAACAGTTTTGGTATCACAGATAATTTAGCTATAGGTCGGTAGTTCATTATTTCGTTTTTAGGACCTTTCTTGTGCACAGGAATAATGAATGCACTTTTCCAGATATCAGGAAAAAGAGAACTTTCTAAAGACTTATTAAAGAGAACACATAACGGATATGACAAATAAGAAACACATTTTTTTAAGATACAGGATGGCACACCATCAGGCCCTGGACTGAAACACTCATCCAGTTTTAATATACTTTGTGCTACGGTATCTTCGCTTATTTCAAAATTAATAGAATTTAAGTGAGGGAAATTCACCTCGGCAGAAGAAAAGTAAGAAGGATTCTTTGAGTTTGAATCTTCGAAAGCTTCTTTAAAGAAGCTTGCAAACATATTTGAGATTGTCTCGGGTTCATGACTAGTCGACGATGAATTTTTCATGGAGTTTGGGTAGCCGCTAGTTTTTTTCTTACAATTAACAAATTTCCAAAAATTATCAGGATTTGATTTAAGATCACGTTCAATTTTAAAGATGTAATTTTCGTATAAAGAATTTGAGTGCTCTGCAAATAGTTGTTTTATAATTAAGAATGTTTCAAGATCTTCATCGGTTCTTGTACTATTATATTTTACCCAGGCTTTGTTTCTTTTATTTTTTAAGTTTTTAAGATGTAAATCAAACCATGGTGGAACATTAGATTTGCCACGTCCTCTTTTGAGTGGAATTGTCTTACAAAAAGAATCAAAGAGTGTATTATAAAAAAGGTTACACATAACATTAATATTGCAATTAGAAAATAATTGATTCCAGTTGATGGTACATAATAAATTAAAAAGTTCTATATAATTACATTTACTAAAATTAAATTCAAGTTCGTTAATAAAGTTTTGGTGAGGCGAAGACAAGTTTAGATTAAGCGCAATATCCAATGCGGGATGATGTCGATCTTCGTCAATTAGCTTAACAGTCGAGGCAATGACTGCAGTTTCGGCGCTAACGGTATCACAGAAAAATATTAAGTCTAGTGTTCTTCCTAAACTATTAGTCACTCCGTTAAACTGGCTTAGTCCACATGACGACATACCATCAATTAATGAAATTTCAGTTGAGCTCGAGGCATTTACGGGAACGTAGAAGTTATCGTCATCAATTTTAACCCAGTCAAGGTTTGGTAGGTTAAAGTCACCTACAATCAAAATTTCATCTTCAGGTTCCAAAAGCACATAGATACTTTCTATGCAGTCATTCAATTTTTCATAAATTTCTGTATTAGAATTCGGAGGAATGTAAGCTGCTATAATGAATAAGTTTCCAGAGTCAAGTTGAATTTTCATGCCCAAAGCTTCAATATTGGCTGATCTAAAGTCGTTGATCACGCATCCAATAAGTGAGTTTTTGATTGCAAAAAGTATTCCACCACCTACAGTGTTGGAATCGTCCAAATCGTGACGATCACGTCTAAAGACTTGATAGGAGGTATCCAAAAGCTCAGAGTCGAGAATAGAATTATTCAGCCAAGTTTCAGTCAGTATAATGACGTCGTGAGGAAGATTGTTTGCATTTTTGTAGATCTTGTTGGTCTTTGTCCGAAGTCCATTTACATTTTGATAGTATATTAATATCTGATTAAGCTGCTTTGACGTTGTTTCAGCGTTGTCCGGTTTTGACGAAAAGGATTGTGAGTTCCTACTCGGTTGCTCGGTCTATTCTCAAACTCATGCATTATGACTCCAACTGGCCAAAACGATGTTGAGTTAAGTACGTGGAAAACTGAATCAGGGGCACGTATCTTAAAAGAAGAATATTTTGCGTGGTTTCGATGCAGAATTTTTTCAACATTTATGATAAATGATGTTCCCAGTTTTTCTGACATATAATTTTTGATATCGAGGGCATTTGTTGAAGGGGCAAGTTTAGAAAGAAATAATACTTTTTGTCCTTCTACAGCCCTAAGTCCAGATACAATTGGAGACAGCATCTCATTAGTTCGATTGGTATCAATATTTGGACGTTTTGGAGCAGAATATTGCGGTAGTTGTTTAGACGATATTGGAAGTAACATAGAAGTAATTGAAGAACTGTTGGTAGATGAAGAAGTTGTTGATTCTGTGTTACATATAGGTGCGGGATCAGTAACAGCTGAAGGAGGTTGCACTTGTAATGATGACGAAGAGATAAGAGAAGGAGCAGGTGCATTCACGTTAAAGTTGAAATTAGGGATGGGGCAAGACAATGTGTGATTACTAAATATAGATACAGCTGTTTTTTTCGATGCAGGGTTTATATCGGAATTTTCATCATCGATAACATCACTTTTTCGTTTATGTTGTGTTTCAGTACTACTTTGTGATTCAGGAGTTATATTTTTTGAACAGTTTAATGTGTTTTCTGTTTGTAGTTGTGAGGGTGAAGATATATTTTCGATTTTGTCAGAGAGAAATAATAATTGTTTTTCAAAATTTTCTAACTGCTTCATGTTTTGCAGAACGTCACGAACAATATTATTATCAGAAAATGGATCGCATTTGTCACAAAAGTAGTAGAACGATTTCATTTTATTAAAAAGTTTGATGCTGCTAAAGGAGGCGCCAATACAAAGAACATGAAAAGTTCTTCTACAATTTCCACTACACATAATGGAATCTATCATGTAGTCGCAGATTTTTTCGCACGATCCACAGTTCGCCATACTCGGAATTACTTTATATTTTTTTAATTTAATCAGTTTAGTTTTTTTTTAATTTAAAATTAAAATTCGCTATTGATCACCCTATGCAGTAGTAATAGGGTTTCTGGGGTTTCTAGGTCACGACAGGTGGCGCTGGGGTAAACGTCAAAACTGATGGATGATGATTTGTTATTTTTAGACGTAAGACAGCTGATGTAAGAGTAGTGAAATAAAGAGAAAACAAAGTGTGGTGTGTAGTCTCTTGAATAGTTACTCGGCAGAACATAGACTAAAGATGAACTCACCGGGAAGAAATTTACTGTTGGCTTGTATGTAAATGCATGTAGTGATGCAGTAAACGTTTATGATGAAAAGGGCAGCGGATGGGGGCAAGCAGATGCTCTCAGTGTGATTAATGCTGTGGCAGGCGAGACAATGATTTTTGTTGTCACAAGATGTAGAGAAGTCCAGTTGTTGTCCGCAGTCAATGATTTGATTTTTTTTTTTTTTTTTTTTTTTTTAATGCAAAGAAAAACCAAGGATGTTGGATGTAGTCATCAAATATGTACAAGGCAGAACATATACCAAAATTGTACTCACCGGGGGGAGACAATTAACTGAGTTAGTTCTATTCTCAATTAAGAGAAATTATTAACAGTGGTGGAAGTTGTTGTTGTTGGTACATACAGCAAAACACAATAGGTTTTATTATTATTATTTTATTTATTTTTTTTTTTTTTTTTAATGGCAAATAAATAAAACTTTTTGGTAAAATTGGATAAATGGTATATTATCAAAGGGGACAAATAAACTGCCCACCAACAGAATACGGGAAAGGAGGTGGGTGGGCAAAAAGAATGGTGTGTGTCAAAAATCATGGATTTTTCATCAATCAAAAGATGACCCGCTACAGAAAAAAAAATTAACACAAGATTTTTAGGTGGTAAAAAGATCTACAACTTTTGTTCAGATAATTTTTCACCTAAAAAATATTGTGAAAATTCCAAAAATTAAGTTTTCTGCTTTTTATTTTTTATCTCTAAGATAGTTAGATTTTTCTTTAATACAATATTTTTATTGTGTTTTTTACGAATCTAATTTATTCGTGTTAATTAAATCTTGTTTTTATGATTTCTATCAAGAGACGACCTGCTATCGGAAAAAAATATGAATACAAGAACTGCAGATGTAAAAAGTTCTACAATATTTTTCCGATCATTTTTCACCTCAAAAATATTGTGAAAATGCCAAAAATTAGGTTCCTTGTTTTTTATTTGTATCTTTAAAAAAAATAGTTAGATGTTTTCTCAGTTAAATATTGTTTTTTTTGTGTTTTTGACGAATTTATTTTGAAAAAATCTGTCAAAAAAGTTGACGATTTTTTTTTTGATTTCTTATAATTTTGAGATGGCTTCGTGTAAAAAAACAACACAGTTATTAATGAAAATATTGTCAAAAATTGAAAAAGAAAAATAATAAAAAGAATTGTTATGATCGAATTTTCTGTGAAGGTCAGTAATGTTAGAAAGCCCGGAAGGGCCGTGGGAACCAAATTAAGCTTTTGCGAAAGATTTTGACCCTCTTAATTTAAAACTAATATCAGAATTGCTCATACATTCAATGTTTTTGAAATATCAAATTCTGAACAACCCAAATGTAATGTTTTTATGATGTTTTGGGTAAAGAGAGATTTCATTTTTGGCTAAACTTTAACTTCGCTGAACACTTATCTAATATTTAATTGCAAAAAACATAAATAAGAATGATATTGATTGGGTTATTAAAAACTTTAGTGGTCTTAGTCTTAAACAGAACGCAACACAAATTAAAATTACACTTTTTTCGCTGCATTGTGAAGGCCGCAGTCGAAGTAATCCCCAACCATCCATTTTCTTTATATTTGCAGTGCAGTTTGCTGCGTGAATAGATGCTTACATCCCTTTATCAATATGTTCCTTTGACTTTATTCTTCCAACTTGGCTTGATAGATGTAGCATCACCGCCTCCGTCGTCGTACCACCATTCACTTCAGCACTCATTTGCATTCAACTCATCAGTGTATTGAGTCCCTCTTACAACATTAAAAAAAAAAAAATGCAACCGAGGCCCTGCAAGCGTGAGGATGCCTCGTCTGCCTCGAATTCAAATATCCGCACACGGAAATGAAAATATTTTCCATTCATCATTCATCATTCATCACAGCAATAATAATAATCAATGCGGGAAAAGCCTCTTCTGTGAATGAATACAGAAATTTATTATTACCACTTACAAAATTGCACTACATACACATTCGCTCCTTGCAAACACACACACAGTATACACTAACACCTTACATTGTAGGGTGTGTCAAAGAGACGAGAGGTGCTGTTCTTAAGGACAATCGCACATAATGAGGCATGTTGAGTAATTTCAGCTTTTAATTGGGAAGTTTATAGGTACCTACTGACGTTGGAACGTATGGAACGGATGTGCAACATGGCAGTGTAATACCACTTACATTGCCGCATTGTATATTTGTGTGTGTAGGTAGTGTTGGAAATTTTCTGAATGACAGACAATGGCGTTATCCATCGATCATTATGTCTAGTTGAAGGCGTTCAAGTGCAAGGATAATGACAACGCTAAGGAAACAAATGAACCTCACAAGGCTCGAAAGGAATGCTATACAAAGATGAATGAGGTGTAATGTCACTCGAATTGGCAGAACACTTATTTTGTGAGCTTATGTGAAAATGATTGGGGGTATAATGTTTTCTGGCTGGCTTGTTATAAGTTGTTATCATAAGAATTGACAGTTTCCAGGCTAACTATAGGTACCTACTTGTTCTATAGTGAAGTGAAAGTGAAGTTTTAAATATTATTGTCTAGAGATTTTGTATTTTTCTTTTTTCTAATATTATTATTCTTTTAACGTATTTGAACAAAAGTTGAATTCTAGTACTCTAGAAGATAGAAACTTCATAGAATTGCCTAGGTATAAATGTAGATTTGAAGTTGGTATGTTTTCATGCAGACCACATTAATAATTTTGAGGTCCAACTCTATTAATGTTTTTCTCAAAACCAATTATGTCCCCATTTCATTTTGTTTAATTTACTATACATATAATATTTTTTAATTTTCTGATATTTTATTATTATTTTCAAAACAAGCAAAAAATTGCTGAGTTCTAAGATTTAGAAAATCGTTTTTTTTTTCAAAGGTGTTTACAATTAAAAATAAGTAGTTTGTATGCTACTTTTCATAGGAAATCGTTAAATTTAACTACTGAAAATTAATTATGTACGTTCAAACTGATAGTCGAACTTCTTAAATACTTAGTAGTTTTTCTTTTATATTTTTTTTTTTGTAATTTAAGCCTTACACTAACTTATAAGATGTATATACATACTCGTAATGTGTAGGCATGTGCACCTATGTATATGAATAAATAAACTAACAGAATAGTGGAAAAAGTTGGCTTCGAAGGAGTAAAGTCATTTATGTTATGTTATTCGGGTCAAGGTCAACAGTTTGTTATCAATATGGAAGACCAAAGTAGAGCGAAAGTAACTATATGGCAACGGCAACCCACTTGAATGCAGAACACTAAAAACACTAAGTAAATTTAAGATCAGGCTCTTTTTTATAAAAACAAATGTCGGGTGCTAACTTAAATAGGTAACTCTATTTGAATCCAAGAATGTGGCACATAACATTTTATATAATTATATAATCTAAAATTTAGTGTGTTTTATGCTCTTAACTCTGTTAAACAAAATTAAATTTTAACTGAAAACTTAGTGTTTTTATGCATTCAAAGGATTGCCGTTTACCTATACCGATTAGTTGGTCCTCCTCATTCTTGAAACTTCATCGGGAAGTTAGGTTAAAGTGGGATCGTGTTGAAATAAATGTTTTTCTACATCCCGAAAAGTGTGAGGGTAAGAAGTATAAAATTTATTTTGGTAGATAGACCTATCAAAATGGTGAATATTTTTAACCCACCATGAAATTTTAAAAAATCACATTTTCGTAATACGATTTTTTTTTCGAAAATGTTATTATGGAAGTTATTATGAGTAAAGTAAATTTTTTTAGAAAAACTTATTGTACACATTCTTAGATAATGGACAAAAATACTAAGTATTTCATCCGGATTTTTTTGTGTTTTTTGAGCTGTGAAAATAACATACGTTTTTAAACGTTTACTTAAGTGTTTTTTTAAATTTAAAAAATCGGAGAATAAAGAGATAAATATTTTTCACTTTCTTTTAGATTTAAGTGATGCCAACACATGTGTGAAGAAACTGGATTTAATCATTTTTTTTTGAATGAGTTACGGTAGAAAATAGATTTTTCGGTCAAAAAAACGTTTTTTTTATTCTTAACTTTTTTATTTTTTTTTTTTATTTGGAAATTGAATTTGAGTAATTAGATAATACTTGAATACATTTTTGTACAAACTTTTATAATAATTGTTTGTAGTCTCTGAGCGGAGATAACGATAAAAAGAGTTTTTTTACACGGCATGTCATTACTTTGTACCCAAGCTATATATAATTATGATTTAAATTTATTGAGCACCACAATCAAATTATTTTTAATTTGATATATCACACATAACGGTACATACTTCAAAAGTTTTATAAAATTAAATTGAGTTTAATATAAATCTAGCAAGAAGTCTGGTCGACGGAACTCGAACAGCTACCAGTGGAGGAATGTACCGTAATCTCAAAAAAATTCGAGTTGGTTTGTCTAAAAAAAATAAAACTTTTTTGTTTAGTTATTTCTTAAGAAATTTACTGCAATATGAAACTCAAAAGTTTGAAATATCATAAAATCAAAGTATCAAAAATAAAATATATATTAGTATCAAAAATATCATAAATTCGATTTCGTATGTAAACCTTAAAAAAAAAATTAAAATTAAATTCTGTCGTAAGAAAAATTGATTATAAGTTTAGTAAAATTCAACCAATTTTCGAAGTTAAGATATCATTGGCAAGGTAAAATAAATTGAAAACAATTGTTTATTAAATAATGTAAATACAGGCAATTTCAGAAGGGAAAAAGAATAAATGCTTATATTTTCCAGTTAATTATTTTTATTTTTATTTGGATTTGGTCGATAAAATTTAATTTATATGATAATAATTGAATTAATTTCACAAAAATGCACATTCTGCTTCTTAGAAAAAAATTCCCTTCTAGAACTTTTGACTAAATTTCTTAAATAATTTTACAACTAAAAAAAAAAACTATACAAAAATAAATAATGATAGCAAATATATCTTCTGGCGCGCGTACATGAGTGAGTACACACACTTTTTTAAGATAGAAGAAAGCTCAATCTAAAATTTAGTGTGTTTGTTACTTTTAACTATGTCAAATATGGTTCATTTACACTGAAAAATTATTGTTAATAAGGTTTTTTGCATTCAAATAGAGTTGTTGAAGGCTCGTTTCAAAGCAATTCGGTTTCATTTGAAAAACGAAACGAACAGAATAAAACGGAATCCATGTACAAGAAAGCTTAACGGGTTTCTCTTTAATCCCGACTTTTCTATTGTTGTTGTTTATTTGATTAATTCCAACATGAATATTCTCCTAAATCATAATAAAAATATTTCTTACTCCCTGATTAGATCTAGCGCATTCTTTGAAGCTGGTGTCAAATCGGTGCCGCATACGAAAACTAACGAACGTAAACGTATTTGCTATTTCTCTCTCTATCTTTTTGTGCAGATTATATATTATAACTACATAATAATCTTACCATAACGTTAAGAAAATAAAATTTAATTTCTTAGTGTCAATCATTTGAAAAAAAAAAAATGGTTTACAAATGTTTTTAAAATTTTGTTTTTAGACGCTAACAACTAAAAAATAGTATACGAGTTTATTTATTTTGATAAAAGTTTTATGTACACATGTACAAGTAAATGTATCCAAAAAATTTTTTTTTTAAATAACCGCAATAACGATTATCAAAGTTCTTTAATCCTAAAAATGCATCTTTATAAGAAACATCAAATGACGTACATACACATAGTAAGTGTGTTTAATGAATCTGTTCCGAACAGAAAAGAACAAAAAAGATCAGAAAATTACAGTTATTTCTGTTCCATGAGAAAAAACCTTGCCACAAAAAGTTCTACAATATGTCACTTTGGGTTCCGTGAAGCTCTGCTTAGGGCAATATTTTCTGCCCCTACTTTTGAGGTAGAGCAAGTGCGTGAAATTTGTCAAATATCAACCGATTTTTGGGTTTGGGATAAAAGTAATAAGATACAAATAAAATTGATAAGAAATGTGAATTTTTTCTTAAAGATTTGTATTGAAAATAAAAAAAAAATTATTCAAGAACCTGAAAAAGTTGATATTAATTCAAATGAAAAATCAAAACAAATAAAATACACGACTGGGTCGCACGTACTTGCTCTTGAAGATAAAATCACTATTTATGCTAAGCCTTTTTTATTAAAAATTTGTAAATGCAGTTAAAAAAAAAAATAATTAAAAAAGCATAAAATTCGATTTTCAAATGACTAAAACAGCCTCTAAAATGAATTTAACCTCAAAACAAAATATGCAATTTGATTTCTTCTATAATGATACATTTTTAGAAAAAAAAATTGAAAATTGTTAGAGCCGTTTCTTAAAAAAACTATTTTTCCATATAAAATTTTGCAAGGACTTTTATAAAAAAAAATTGGTACGCCATTTTTAAGATATTATTTATCAACATCTAAAAACTAAAATTTAAAAAAAAATATTGAACAGTTTTCGAAAAAATGATTTTTCAAAAAAAAATTTCAAATTTTTTTAAAAATCCAAAAAAATAATTTTCGAAATTTTTTTAACTAAATATTATTACGGCAACTTGAAAGCATCCATGTAAAAATAGTCGAAATTGATTGAGTCATGAAGGAGAAAATCAGAATTTAAAAAAACGGTTCTATGGCAGGTCCCGTTAGTAACAGTATTAAAAGATAGACCTTATTTAAAAAACTGACCATGATTTTTTTAATCAAAATCGTAGGCACCGTTTTTGAGAAAAATGAGTTTTTCTAAAACTGGTATATGACAGGTACCCTTATTTGGGGTCCAAAAAAAAAAAAATCAAAAAAAATTCTGGTTATATTCTCTAAAAAACGCCACATACCAAGTTGGAAGTTAATCGACCAATACGTTTAGGCTGTGGTCTCTGATACATACAGACAGACAGACTGACAGACAGAATTGTCGGATCCACTTTTTCTCATTCTCTATCATCGTAATGTCATGTTTGATTGTTATCTCAACTTTTTTTTTGTACGAATGCATAACTTGATATATGGTAGCCATATCGCAAGTAAAAACTATTCATTGAATTTGAATGTTCATAGTTGATGGCCAACGTCAAATTTATAATACACGAAGCTGGATTTTTCTGTTCTTTTTTGTACTGACAGTTTTCACGTACTTGTGCTTTTCTGCTCTGTTCTGATCTAGTTTTTCTTCATAAAACACACCAAGTAACTTTACTTCGTTTGGATTTCAATTTCATTTGAGTATGTATAGTTGTTTTAATAGTCATTTAAAAATCAAAATTCATTACATAAAAAAAATACAAATACAAAAATAAAAAATAAAATACATTTATACAATATGTACATGATTCTAAAGCTTAAATAAATTCTAAGAAATATAAAGCTTCCATCAAAGAGGCCACTCATAATTATAATAATAGAAGTGTAGTTTTTTTCTTTGTAGAAGACGGCATAAAGTCATTTATAAATACCAAACAATGAACAAATTTTAAATACCAAACAAATACCCATCCAATTAAATTATTCTGGCTAGTAAATATAAGCTCCTTTCTTTGGGTAGATAAATGTATATTTCACAAAATGTATTGGACAAATATTTTTAATTTTATAATTTTATTTTAAATTATTGTTATAAGTTTTAAGTCTAGCTTGTAATAAGCAATAAATAAATAAATAAAATGAAATCTGACATTGATTGTGATTTAATATGTTCTGAGATAGCAGACGAGTAATTATTCTGTACATTAAAAGAAAAACTATCACCAGACCATTTAACAGTTTTGAAATAGTTCCATATGCTAGACTAGACTTTTTTTAGACAAATTGAAGGTTCTTACTTGCGACATTGGTACTAAGCTTGCTGACGGGACTTCCTTAGGATTGAACGACAAAAAAGAATTCAATGTTATTTTTAGCTCAGACATATTACTTTTTGTAATGTTCCGTTTTTCATTTGAGCTAGCTCAGAGTTTTATCGAATAGCTCAGAATAAAATAATAGCGCAAATCAAGCGAAATGCTGAGCTAATTTTTTTATTTTAAGTGATTATACAGACAAAAATAAAAAAGCCAAAAATTAGTTCACAGGACAGTCGCCCGTCTCCTTGATAGTGCGAAAAAAAATCGACTGGATTTATTTAAGCGGTCAAGTGTATTTATTAATTAAATCTGGCGGGACTGATATTATCTACTCAGAGCTCTGGCCTGATCAGCTTTTTCAATAGAAGTGTTTTATTCAACACTGAGTAGCTTACTCAGTGTTTCATTTTACTCGCAAGACAAAAACAAATTAGACGACTCAGCATTTTTTGGCTTATGTTTCGAATAAAATAAAAAACTGAGTAAAGCTATTCAAAGCTTTGCTCGGAGCCAAAAAAGAAAAGCGTCAAATATAAAACTTCAACTTTTTAGGTATATTTTACCAGGATTGTTAAAATCATTATTGTTATCAAAACTCGTGATTTTTTAGTTTTTTTTTAAAGATTAGTTCTTATTTGTAGTTATCCATTTAACCACTAAATTTATGCAAAAATGTATAGATACAACAATTTTTGTATTAAACACATTTTATTGCAGAAAAGATGTATAGGTGTATATTAACTTTTGCCGTGAGGCTAATAGTGGTTTATAAAAGTGGAATTGAAAATGCAGGCTCGTTTAATAATAACTTTGCATGTATAATCTGAGCTCCTGTTACTAACAATTCGATCTTAAATTGTTAAGTTTTACACTCAGTCACGAAAGTTTGTATACACTAGATTAATTACAACACAAGATTATATTGTGTATTTGCTTTTGTGACTAATAAATTGGGAAAACTTATTCATTTAAATGTTGAATTTTGTTTTTACAAAAGAGGCATGACCTTTTGGAGTTTCTTTTCACTAAAATCTTTATTACTATTGGGCCTAATGTATACTAACTTCTGTGACTGAGTGTATGTACCTATTATCTGAGTTTCTTCGCTTAAAATTCAATTATTATTAGTATAAAATAATAATATAGATTTATTAGTACCTACTTAAATTAAATGAGATGGCAACACTTTTGCAACGGTATGCTTCTTGTTTAAGTTTACACAATGTTTGTATGTACGGCAAAAAATGTCAAAATACTCGGTAAAGTAACATTTTGGTTGTTTACCAGCATTTTGCATCTGTAAGAAATTCGAGATAGCAGTAGTGTGCTGCGGTACAACAATGATTCCAAATCAAAATTTTCTTAATCTAAAACAATATTATTGAAAATTGTAAAAAAGTGTACCCATTTATTGAAGAATCTTATGCTGTTATGTAAAATTTCATCACAATCAGGTTGATCCTAATACCAATTTTGTGTATGTAGAAGACAAAAAATTTGTTTTAGGAAAACACACCCTTATGTACATTACATACAAATAAGGCCATGCATATAAAAAGACCGACAGATTTGCTTACTCGCATAAATTCTTAGCTAAAAATAAGGATTGTGAAAACCCTTAAATATGTTTATTTTAAAATTTATGGGAGTTCTTTTCGATGGTTTGGTTTGAAAGAAACTTGCTCCATACACCTTGTTCGCAATGGAGTGCATTTTTGTTACACTGTCTTTTTTATCTTTGAGGTGTCATTCACACTTTTCTGTGTTTTTTTTTTTGTTTTGCATCGTAAGAGGGAAAGCTTAATAGACGGACAAACAGTCAGTAGATTTAACTTCTGCAGTTGAAATATGCAGAATGGGAGCTTTGTTACTTATAAATTGGTCAAACGTGTTATCTGGGATAGACAATCTCATCGGATTATTGAATAATTTATTTTTAAATGGAAGGTATTTTACAATCTTACGGATGAATAACTTCGGTCCAAGAAGAGGACAATATTGCAAGTTGGCAGGATAAAAAGCACTTTGGAAGTATATTAATAATTTTAAAATTGTGGCTTAGCTTTGATATGAATGGCTCAAGGTATAAGAGCTGTTGTTTGTTTTTGAGGGAGAAAAATATTGATGTTTTTGGTTTTTCCTCTTCATGTTCATTAGCGATATTTGTCGGTATAGAGAATGCGAAAAAGTGGGTGCGGCAATTTTGTCTGTCTGTCGAAGCAATTTTCTTCAAACTTGGCAGTTAAGGATTTTGAGTGGGTCAGAGGGCAAATTGAATGTTTTTTAGGACCAACATTATTAATGGAATATACCTGCCATATGAAGATAATGGAAAAACTTATTTTTTCCAAAAACTACTCTTACGATATTGATTAAAATTTTTGTGTGTTTCATTTTCATTTTTCATTTTGTTATTATGTTTCAAAATTTCTTTTTGAAAATTCATTTTTCGAAAACGGATAGGTGATTTTTTTTTTTAAATTAAAGATTCCAACAAATTTTGTATCATTATTATTAGCAAAAAAATTATCGTTAACATGGACCAAGGTATAACAAAGTTAGTGTTTTCTCAAATCATCGATAAGTGACATCAACATTTAAGATAGACCTTAACTGTTGAACAATTTTTATTCTTAGAATAAACCCCAGAATCACCTCTGAAATTTTCCTTGCCTTATTTTTTTTAATTATTCGAATATTGACTATTTTTGACGTGCTGTAGATTAAAACCGGTTATTGTATTTAGTGTCTGCTGCCTTGAATTTTTTGTCTATGGTATGAAATTTTACTTTTCTGTAAGATTAAGTTAGCGTTTGCACAACATTTTGTTCAGAATTAGTCTACCTACTTCATCGTGAAAGACCATGAAACGTTTAGAAAACACACGTTTTTGAGACATTTTTATTTGCGTACGCCGTTGGCGTCAGCGTCGGTGTCGGCGTTGTTGGTGGTGGAAATCTGTAAACACGATAACTTTATTTTTTTTAAAAACAAAATAATTGAAATCTGTAAACGCCAAAAGTTGAGAATTCGCTAAACTTAGTAAAAAGTTTAAAATTCATCCATTTTGAAAAAAAGCCTTCTTATCATACGAAAACATTCCAAAAATATCACTTTTGTATGGGGGAGTACCACAAAGTTTGTAGTACCTATACCTACTTGGAACAGTAAATAAAATCTATAATATAACACAATATGCAGATATTGGTAACTCTTGTTGCTGTAGGATAGGAATTAGAAACAGATACCTATAAACTTTCAAGATCTTCTAAATTTCTCCATAGCTATAAAATATAAGCAAAAATTAACATTGCATTGAAAACCAAAGAGAAAAGGTCTTAAACTTACCTTACGAAACCGATTCGAATGAGAAATGCTATATTAACCTGGGTACACATGGATGCATAAATTTGGAAGAATCTACCAAAAACATTGCCCTGCATTCTGTAAACAACTCTCTCACCCCCTTCATCTCAAAAACAGTCAAGGACATATAAAAGATCCTAGGATAAAGTAAGGTTTTGCCAACCAAACACAGCTTCAGAAAACAAGCCTACAACCCAAATAACCTTGTCTTACAACACGCAATTTAAATAAAGATGTTCACTGAACATTTATTCAATATATGTACATATGTATATTCTTGCTCTGCAATTTTATGCACCCATAAAAGCAAAAGAGAAAGTATGTGAAGCCCAGCCACACACTCATAAGGATTCTATAAGTACACTTAAAAATTGTAACACGCCGGAAGCGCATTATTAAACTCGGCTAAAACTTTTCCCGATAGAAGAAGAGACAGAGCGGCAATAGAGACTCAGTAATATGGGCAAGTGAATCGAAAAAGATTGCTAGTCTCACCTAAAGGATACTTTATTCAACTATTACGCCATATCCTGCCGCATCAGGACCCTCCCTGGTCTCAATCGTTATATTAGATATAGTGGCCGGAATGTAAGCCCACTATACTCTTTAAGCTTAACGCCCCAATATCCGACACACTCTATGCGCCCTTCCTGTGTATGTGCAGCAATAAGAAACATTTGTTTCTCCTCGGATATTGCAGGACATTGAGATATTCTGTATATACATATACGTAAATTACATATATATGTATCCTTATGCAGGCAACCGAATATGCTGCTCTCTCAAGTTTTGTGCTCCTACAGGCTACAGCTAATGCTACTGCTGCTGTGTCTAATATGCCCGACACAGAAAATATATTACATTCAGCCAACATAATAAGATACCATAGAGGCTAAGATAAACGACTTTGTGGTCAGACCGAACAGAGGACGAATATTGCCTTTGGGTATCTTTAACAAATTGCGAAATGTTACCAGACAAACGTTCATATGTATACACTACACTACACATATACACATGCATATGAATTCTCTTGAAACAATAATAACAACATGAAAAAAAATTTAAAAAAAAATTCTACATATGCTGCATGTATGTATGTGGTTTTAGTATATGAATAAAATAAATACTTCCTGCATGCCTGATTCGAGGACATGTTAAAGACCAAAGAGGACGATAAGAAATATAACAACAAAAAAAAAAAACTGCACGTCATCTATTGGAATGTAAGTTGGGAGAACAGAAACATCATTCTTTGCTAGAGTCTCTAGGTACACCGCATGACAACGGGACATATAAAGAAAAGCAGTCCTTTTAAGCGACCAGAACTATTAAGCATAAGCAGAGATGCATCCTAATGAAGATCATATACCTACACTACATGCAGGTTATAATCATACAAGCGAAGTCCTCTTAACTATCCATTTTGATACAGCATGAGGAGCAAAGAATTTTAGAGAAATCCAAAGGACATAGAAATCCATATGCCAAAGGTGATACCAACAAAAGACTGATGATCCTTGATATGAAAAGAGAGAATACTAATAGAAATTGCAAAAGACCATAAAATTATCTTTTGTCCAAGAGATAAGTTCATTATTTTTTTTAGCTAAGTATACTTATTATATACAGCTCATTTACTTGAAGACTGTCATAATTAAAAAAAAACTCGATCTCGCAACAACAACAAAAACGTATGTACATATTTGAAGTTTTCAAATTGGTACATTTTATTATTAATAAATAACGGCATATTCTCGTTTCTTACGTGGAAGGTAGACAACATTTTTTCACAATTTGACCGATGGTAAAACGATTTATTCTGCATCATTAAATCTAAAATCCTGTGTTTTGAGTTATGACAGTCTTCAAATAAATGAGTGATTTATGGAAATGTTTTATGAAATTCTGCACTCTTTCCGTTATGTTTACCGAAAAAATGATTTAATTAACAAAATAAAGGATAAAATTTGTCGGTGGTGGGTGAAATAGTATGAAGTAAAAAGACGATTAATACCATAGAAAGAATAGTGGAAAACTGAGGAATACAACAGCAAAAAGCGCTGATCATTGCGAACGATATACAGTGGAAAATAGTATTGGAAAAGAACAAAAGATCGCAGAACAACGAAGAAAAAGCAAGAAATCATGAGTATCGCACTGGGAGAAAGCATAGAATACCATGGAAAAGCGAAGAAAGTCGCAGGGAAAGCATGGAAAGTTTCGGTATTAAACGTGAAAGGTGGTAAGAAATATGCAAAATACAGTAGGCTACGGTCGAAAAAGCGCAGAATACTGTTAAAAAAGCCTAGGATTATGTAGTAGAAGAAGTTAGCATGGTTAGTTTTGAAAAAAACGTCAGTGTTTTTGTATGAATAGCCTTAAATTATTTATTTTACTTGAATAACAAATCGCGAATTAGTGAAATAAAAAAACGACACACAACTTTAGGATTGAAGAATTTTATTTTTTGCTGCCGACACAATTGAAGGATGGAGATAATTTTCTTTGACAGATGACAAGTGATTTTTTTTTTTACATTATTTGTCTAACGTCTCTCGTTGGTAGGGTATGACTTTTTTATAAAGTTTGTAGATGGGCTAATTCCATTGAAGAGTGCATTCAACCGCCGGATAATAACACAAATTTATGAAAGTAATGTATATAGGTAAAACCCTATAAGTGTCCTTCGTAAAAATATTTGCAATAGGTGGTGCTGTTGTCAAGATATGTTTTCAATACATTTCTGCATTCTTATCGTTCTACCACTTCTATATGTAACATTTTAGATTAAGATTCCTCGGATTTGCCGCGGAAAATCTCTTAATTTTTTTCTACGATATGGGTCGTTGTCGAGACATAGATTAAAGTGCGCATTTCCAAACGGAGACTGAAGGAAGCCATTAACAATCCCGCCATCTTTCTGGTATGCTCAGAGATAAAACACTTATCGACGCACCAACTAAAGGGCCGATTCTGGTTCCGTGAATAAGTGAGTCGAATAAAGATAAATTACACATTCACTGCAAAGCATTCATTTTATTTCACGCAATTATTTTTTCTTTCTATGTTTGGTTCAGATATAAGATTTTGCATTCAGCTTTTCACCTGGACATTCACTTCCAAATAGTTCCGCGACAGAAAATGATACAAAAACGAAGATCCAAGACGCTTTAATTGGGTCTTTTACCTGCGAGACTTACTTATAAATGTAAAAATCAAAAATGATTTTTTTTTTAATATTCGTTTCTATTGACCTTCTGATATTTTAAAAATTATTATGAGTTTTTACATCTTCTGTTTATTTTTTTTCTTCTTATATTCCCCTATTCCATTTCTGAACCAGACCTTCCGCAAGCTTAGAAATAATAAAAAAGGAAAATACTTGACTGATATAAGACGAGTACGAGTTTGTATAAACTGTATTATTATGTGTGCACTATGGCGTATACGGCGTACTTTGTGTATACACATTTTATGTTTGCTTGATAATTCTTTCTCCATGGTGGAGATCCTACACATTTAGAAAACTTATTGTCCTAAGAATGCGTTATGGTTTATCTTAGACTGAGCTATTTTCATGTTATTTAGATAGTAATAGGTAATAGTAGTTTTTCTATTACCTAGTTTTTCTTATCAATTGCTTAAACAATGGAGCATATTCATAGACGTTGTAAGTCGTTTGTGGATTTTATCCTATCTAATAACATTGGATAACCCCCAGTCTAATATAAACCAGAGTTTAAAAACCACTATGAAAGCACCCCAATGTCCTGGAATATGAGATATGACCCAATGTCTGCTGAGAACTCTAGAAGGTAATGCTGCAATAGTCCACTTAGAACTAGCACCTCTTCAAATTTGATTTCTATTTATATTAAACTGTGACATACAGCCTCATCGTCAATCATACATTAATTTAATTCTTATTGTGTTTTTTTTAAACATTGTCGTATTCTAAATAACATGTACCTGTGTTTATGCCCTTCATTTTTTTACCGAATCTTGATGACATTGTGGTAGATTTAAAATTGATTGAAACATAAAAACTTGAATGTTTCAGTGTAGATTTTTTTATATTCCGAAGGTTCATTGTCAATTTTATTCAAAATCCTTTTACAAGGATACCTACCTACATGGAATGGATGCTATGTACATATATACCCACTCGCAAGACTTTTTAGGCCTTTTAATTTTGATAACCATTTACCACCGCCATTAGATGACTGGAGGCAGAAAAAGGCAGAGAGGAAATGTAAAGGGAGAGACAATAAAACATGGAGAATTATTATCCTGGCAGCCATCATCATGGGTGGAGATTTGAAACATAATAAAAAGGATTGCAAACGCAGTATAGGTACGCACTTGCGATTCTATATCAATTATATTTTATTGCCGCTTTAATAGGAAACTGGGCCAAGGTAATGGCTTCGGCATCGTTCTCTGTGCTCGATGTGAATTGCTGTATGGTATAGAAGGAGTAGAAAATAAATTATATGCCTAACAGTGATGTTGTATTTTTATTTGTTTGCATTTAAGTACCGGAAATCTTGTTACAGCGAGAATTTCCTTATAGATTTATTTATGTTAATGATGATGACGAAAAAGGAATGGGAATAATGTAAAGAAAAACTTATAGCTTTAAAAAAAAACTTGTGTTGTACATTTGCAGAAATTAAGGCTACTGGCATACGAATTTCTGTAAGTAAAAACACGTAATTCCAAGATCTTAAACCAAACATAAAGATCATATAAAAAGTAAAGGTGTCGCAAATAAAACAAATTTTTGCTATAAATTAAAAGACTTTTAGAATGAACAATCTGCTTTCAAGACAAGACAATATTTAGGAGAGAATATCAAAGTTAGAAATGTTAAATTCAAGTCTGTTAACTTCGTATATGGGGCTGCAATAGAAGTTATAAAAGGTAGGTGGTAGTTTCAATTATTCTAGGATTTTTTTTAAAGAAAGTGAGTTATAAGCTCACACTTTACACATGAAAACAAAGTGGCTTAAAAATATTTCACTGTCACCATTTATCTACCTTCTTCTCAAAAATTCTATCAAATATTTCGGTTCAAAGAAAGATGTTTCTAGATTTGGAGAATACGATTTTGAATTTTTGAGCATTATTTAAATCACAACAATAAAATATTGACAATCATGCGATTTTTAAATATTTTTTGTTATATTATTGAATACCTACCCTTCAAATACATACAAATATATCGTCGGACGAAAGCAAAATTGTTCTAAGTCCTTTGGAAATCTTATGGACTTAGAACAATTTCGCTTTCCGCCGACGATATTTCAATTCAAAGTCAGATGGATTTTTTAACTTTCAAGCATTTCTACGTCAAAAAAATATTTAAAATTCATATACATATGTAGGTACAAAGTTAAAGATCGTAAGATTTGCTTCGTAAATTTTTTGATTCAAAGTAAGATATTCATAGAATGGGCCAAAAGTTTACAGGAATTTCGATTACTTGTGGCATATTACTGATGGGAAATTAGTTAATTTTTTTTTTTTAACTTATAATTTACCCAAAATCATTGGAATGTCTGAAACTATGTAAGGAGTTAATTGTGATTACAAAATGTGTGCAACATAAATTACAGTGATGCAAAACATCATTAAGGACTATTAATTTTGGCTTTTCAAATAATAGAAATGAATCATACATATTTGTATGTACCTAGGTATGTCATTAAAAGTCTTTTCACTGCAGCAACATTTTTTTTTGCAAATTAAAGTAATATGTAGTAAAAAACTTCACATGTTTTTTTGACACGAAACCAATACTTGCCCCATAGATTAAGTAAAAATGTGTGCATGTTTTTGGAATTATATTTTTATATTACCTACTTACTATGATTAATTTAAGAGAATGAAGTTTCTAAGTACCTATTTTAAAAATCATTAATACTCTGACTGTTCAGATAATAAAAATCATCATTTACTTCTTAAGTCAGTTCACATTTCTCATAAATCTCAACAACATGAATAGGATTCTTTATTAAAATTTCTCACTTTTGCATATAAAAACTGATCAGAAAAAAAATGCATTCGATTCTTATGCTCTGCGTCTGTTTAAATTTAATGAAATTAGTCTTGACTATTTTGACACTACTTTTATTCAGGAAGTCTGTTGTTGATGCATGTCTTCGACCTACATATTTTTATTCTTTTGAATGAATTTGAAATTAGTTAAATGGCTTATATCAGCAGTTTAGCATTTTGTACTTTATACTGAATCAGAGAATAAAGCCAATCAAAGAAGAGATAGGAGAGACTTTAAGTTAAAACAGATATTTACTTTAAGTTAAAACAGATCAACAGGCAAAGCGAAGTTCCATTTTAAAATTAACTTAACCAGAAACAAAAACATTTCTGTATAGTTCATTCGGTTTTGGTTTTCTTATTGTACTTGCAGTTATGCTTTCTTATACCGTAAATTTTACATTAAAGGTTTACTGTGTACCTATCATATTCATAAGCAGTAAGAGATTCTGCATGATGAATTGAACCTTTTGAAATTGAATAATTTTTCCACATACATTTTTATAAAGCCAGTACAAATAATACGCATATTAAAAGAAAAAAATTGACATATAAAACTGTCCTTAGACTGTAGGGTCATAGTTTACATTGAAATTAATAAGATAGATTTTCTAAGGAAATTATTAATATGTTTAAAAAAGCCTTACATACCTGTGTTGGCAACTTCACAGGGTAACACAATTGTATCACTTGCAACAAATTTAAATGTTTCCGAACGAGAAATGAACATTGGCTCATGTTTGCTTCCCATTAAACTGCTTGTAGCTGTTACACCACCTGAAAAAAAATGAGAACATTATTTAATAATTTTCATTTTTTATTTTTATCATTCCATATTTTTTATTTGTATTTCATTAATTTTGACTTTTAAAATAGAGAAACCCTGAGATATTATAAATACATTTTTTTTTAAATTTTAAATAAATATTTATGTATAGTATATCTTACCTAGTTTCAAGCGTATTTCTTAGGCCCAGGGCTTATCAGTAGGTATGTAGGTACCGTTGTCAGAAATGTTTTACAAAATTTATTTTTTGGTGTTTAATTAAAAAAATCAGAACGTTGTTATTAAGTACAACCATATTTATGTATATTAGTATCGCCGAGGGATCAAAATTCCATTGCAGTCACGGATAACTTGCAATATAAATGTATGTTTATAATATAAAAATGCATTGTAGTAAGAAGACTGGTGTACGGTTGTACCTTTTGAATAAGATTAAAAAATTATTCAAATCTGTTGCTGTTAAGTTACTCAAAAAGGGAGCAAAAGGCTCGTGTTTACGCATTTATATATATAGGCCAGCCTATACTACAGAAATTGCTTATTTACATAAAAATGTATGAGTTCATCATTTCTAAAACACTCACTAGACCATAATGCTTAGTAACAACAAAGTTTAATTTTTCTTAAAAAAAAAAAAAAACAATAAAAAAAATAAAAGCAGTACCTACCAACCTACTCGTACATTGGTGTATACCTACCATATGCCTACGTAATGTAGTTAGCTAACTGAATATACTATAAGTAGTACATACATATATATTAAACCCACTTGAAAGTCAATTTGTATCCCATTCCTTTTTTGTTATTTTCACCAACATTTTTCTGGTTAAAAGAACAAATTATTTCCACACGAGAAAGTGCATTTCACTCTTAGTCTGAAGCACCTCCTTTAAAATGTTCCGAATTCCAAACTTTATATGTCACACACCTACACACTCGTTTGCATTATGCAACATTAAAATATTCAAATGGTATCCATCCATAAACATCTCTGCATAGCCACCCACAATTTCCCGTTTCAGTTTTAGATTTGCTTCCATGGATCTCAAGCTGATGTGCACCGTAAAAAGGTTGTTATTATTTTCGCCAGGTATTTTTGTCTTCTTGGAAAATTAAACAAAATAAAATAAAAAAAAAAAAAATTCAAGGAGTTCATCTATTTTATCCCAGACACAAACAAAATAAAATTTAAAATTACATTTGACTTAAAATTACGTGCATACTCCTGGATAAAACCTTTTGTCTAGCAATAAACAGAATACATGCCATCCTGCTGTCTCATCGTCCTTAATCACAAAATTGCATTGGTAAGCTAAAATAATCTTAAATATGTATGTACGTTCGAGTCTCTTGTCTTTGAGTACAACAATTTCATCAACATGTAAATATAAAGAACCAGAGAGTCCCAAAGCCATCATCGACATTCGGTTTCCTCCTGGGGCAGCTTTCTTCATGTCCAGACTCGAGGCTCTGGGGTGTCCCATTTCTTGTCTGATATTTATGGACTCAAGAGTTGCCCTCTGTACTTCTGCTGGAATGGTTTCCATTGTGTAATGTCTGAAGGCGAATGCATTGTTTTTGGGTCATCGAAACAAACCCAATAGACATACTTAATTGTATGTCCATTGGGATGCACCAACGCTCACACAAACGAGTACTCTACTGTGCAAAATATGTTTTCCGATGCGTTTTATTTGTAAGAAAAATAAGAGCACTTTTCTTCCAAACATCATTTCCTTAATATGGAAAGAAAAAATTCTTTTCTAGTTCAATTTGTAAAAACACAAAAATGCAAAACACAATTTATGTGGTCGCTTTTGATTGTGTGTTTTGTTTACAGGAGGGTATTAATATAGTTTCCGAAAAATTAAAAATGATGAAAATATATCAACTTTCAAAATCAAGGAATAACGGGAAAATATTTTGTCAAAACAGTTTTTAGAATAATGTGTTGTCTATACATTTGTGAAGAAATTCAGTTTTTGAAAATTTTTTTTTTTAGTGAATAACAGTAAAAACAAAATTTTTCAGTCTAAGTTTTGTGACCGTTTCCAACTATATTTTATTTTTATCTTTTTTATTTTTACATCTTTAAACTTTAAATCTTTACATCTTTAAATTAACACAGCCATTATATTTTGGGTAAATACATTTTTGTACAAACTTCCATAATTTTCTATAGTCTGTGAGCCGACATAACAATAAAAAGAGTTTTGCTTACGCGGTGTTTGTTTAATTACTATTTACATAAGCCTCATAAAACTATGATTCAACTTGATTGAGCATTAATTTGATATATCACACATAACTGTACGTGAACATACTATAGAAGCTTCACAAAATTCAACAAAATTCAACAAAATTGTCTGCTTAGGTCGTCGGAACTCGACCAGCCACCAGTGGCGAACGGCACCGTTGGCTCACAAATGAATTCGAGATGATTCGATTATAAAATTTGTTACTTTTTTGTTTATTGTCGGATTATAAAGAATGACGTGCTTAAAATTAGCTGAAATATCAAGCTACGACATGGTTTAATTTTTTCATACAATTACATATGCAAATAATGATTAAGAGCAATAATAACTTTGTTTTGTTATTCTTTTTGCAATATGGTATGAAATTTGTTTGAATTTCATAAAACCATGTATTACAATATTGTTGGTACAAGTGTTCTTGATAGGCAATAAACATTTTTAAACATAAAAATGCATATATACAGATTTTGAAGAGAAAGATTAAAAAAAAACACATAAAAAGTTCATTGAATATTAAAAGCTGTAACTTAAGTTTTAGTTGCAGGATTTTAACAAATTGAACAGATTCTCTTATATAAAACGTTGGTCTATAAATCTGCATAAAATTATAATATTAAACAGTGCATATATGCATATGTTGTGAAAAGTGAAAATATGTTTTTAATGAACGCGTTAAAATTTAATGATAGATTTAATAATTTCGAATATATTTTTGTTCAATTTCAAGATGTGTCTGTAAATTGCCATAAAAAGTTTAGTGATTAAATCAAAAACAAAGACTGTTAATTATATATTACAGAAAAAACATCGAACAAAATGCACTTTTAATGCTCCTTTAACCAATTGCACCATTCATAACATCTGACTATGTCTGCTCAACAATTATTTGGATATACAATTTGTTTCAATAAGACACTCACAAGCTTCGCAATATTATTAAATAATATCAAAAATAGTATAAATTCGATCTCAAACAAATTTGTTAAAAATTAAAAATATATTTTTTTTTTATAAGAAATCGTCTAAGCCTAATCGTCAAGCACCCGAAAATTTTGCATTTGAGATAAGGCAACACACTGAATAATACCAGGCATCAATTGGCAATCATTCTGCTGAATCACTTTCACTTTCCTGTAAACCCGGCTGCCATAAGAAACCGTTTCGTCAACACAAAAGCTTTCCTAGACCTGACTAAAGGAGCATCTGCATACCTATTGAAATACAGACACAATGAAAAGTAATCCAGCCCAGCCATATGCCAAGCTACGTTGCTACACTTTTACTCGCCAGTTCATAACATGGCCATTTGATTACTAAGTTCCGGCAGTTCTTTCTCGTATCCATTTGGGACTATACAAAGGAGTCATAAACTGAATTCTGATAACCTCAACTTAAGGAGCTAAAACGCGATAATTAGTTGGCATACTCAATTGCTTAGGTATAAGACTTTTTACAAGATCACTGATCACAGAAAAAAATCGGCGGATTCACCTCTCTCTGCTGAAGTCCATTTTTATTATCATCATCACAAGCTGCATAATCTGATAAGCTTCAAATAGAGACTTTCTAACCATGCAGTGTCAAAAGCTTTCTCCAAGCCAATCCTTAAGTTTTAGCTTATGCGGATATTTGATTAAGGAGATTTTGTTTAATCCTCTATAGAACCTAGAAAATGTATAATCATGCCTATTATGGAATTCGCAATATTTTTTTTTTTTTTTTAACAAATCAGATTCTTTGTTGTGGTAAGCTTAGAGCAAGCTGGAACACACAATCAGAGGCTCATCATAAGTGCATGTGTTAGTGGTAAGTAAGCAAGTGTATAACTAACACAGGCACTAGACCAACAGTTTACTCCTGGGGAGTCAGAATGATTCGCAGGGTTCGTGTTCGCATTTAAAGCAATTATGAACTCTCCGGGTGAACTATATTATCAATACGGGGAACTACCTTACCATTTACATTACAACACTTCGTCATGTAGAACTATGAGAAAATATGGTGAAGTAAGTGCGAATCCCGCCGCAACGCATTAGTCGGATTCTATAATAGGGGTGAATATATGTGATTTTTTTTCAAAATAAAGATTCAACACAAATATGGCGGTGGAAAAAGTTGGTAACACAACGATACACAGCATTGTTAGGTCCAACACGTTCAATGCTGTATATATGAATAATGTAATGGTGATGTAAATTAAAAGGAGAATGTTTCCTAGCCTCTCTGATTTGAACCCAAATATGAATATAGGTACTCGTATTTGTTGGTATATACCTACACGTTGTGCTGTAGGCCACTGAAACCATGATCAACGATTCTTTCAGACCTAATTAGAAACTACCCAGTTATATACGACTATACAAATGCCAACCTTCATCCTTATATGTACATACTTATATGCACAGGATTCTCAGGATTATTTTCTGACAGCTACCTACGTATCGAATCGACAAAGGTATGGGGTTATAGCAAATAAGGAAGTTGTGTGAACTCAAATCAACACCCGAGCTGTCTGATGAGCCATCATGTTAAAATTAAATTTTCATTTCCCGACGGACGGAGCGAATATCCTTATAACCTTATAGCATACAAGTGCAATCCTTTGATATGCAAAGTCGTTAGAAATAAGGAAATTCCAACTGTCAATCCTTGTGAAGCCGAACAATGTTGAAGGTAACCTTTTGTTTTTAAGACACACATATAGAGCAACCAAACCAGACGAGACTATAGAGTTGCAATTTTTAGCTATAGCTATATGTACTACGAAAGAGGCTTCCTTTTGTGCGATGCCAAAGACGCACATGGGGACAGTTGTTCATTTTGAACCTCACCAAACCTCTAAATCTGTTTCTGTTTATTAAGAATTGTCATTTCTAAACAAAACTGGGATGCTTTAGAAATTCCACAAGTACTTCAATAAAATTGTCATTCGTTATTTGAAGGAGTTTTGTGTTCAGTATGGCTTTTAGTTGTATTTGGAGTTTATGTAGGCAAATGACAACAATTTTACTTGTGACCAGTTCTCAGCTAGATTGAGTGGCCTCTATAGTTGATGATTTTCTGCAATAATAACATACTATTAACCGTAGTACTAACATGGATTTTGAACTTTGATTTAAATTAATCCAAAATATATACAAACATATACATGATACACATTACACATACGTAATGCATGTACAGTACATACAGTACTACATTAGGGTGATTATTTTTTAGATCAATTTTTTTTTAATCCAAAGAACAACTATTATTCCAGACATTTAATCAAAACTTCTCACCAAAATTGAGCCATTAATTTGAATATAATACACTAAGAGAACAAATAAATTGCGACAAACTATAAAACTGCCCAAACGACTTTTTCGTTTGCTAGAAATTTTTTCGTCCTCGTATGCAGCAAATTTGGAAATTCGTTTTGGTTAAACACTTTTTGCAAACGATACAAAAAAATTAGAGTAACACCTGTGATTGAACCGGCGCGGCGGCGCAGCGGCGACCTCTCGCTAACGAAGCGAGTATCTTGTCATTCTGTCACGGATTGTATAATTTATGATTGGCGTAGATTGCATATAAACAAAATGAGAGACCGAATCGTTTGCATCAAACGACTTTTCCTTTGTTGGACAGTCATTTTTCGACACAAACTACCTTTGCAACAAACTCTAAAATTCGTTTCGTTGAAACAATTTATGCGAAATTAAATACAAAAAAAAAATCAGCGTAATACCGGCGAATAATTTTGCGACCTATCTTGCTAACCAAGCCTGTTGCCATTGCACCACAAACTAGCTTACTTTTATGTAGCATAGAATGCACTATATTTCCTGTAATGGAATTACCATTTGGGTCAAATGTAATACAGTTGCTTCAAATGAAATACTTTTGCGATTGTTGCAATCACTCTCCAGCTAATGGTTTTCATTTAATTCAAAGGATATTCATTAGCCGCAAACAAAAACAAAGCTATTATTTCTCTGAGTGAACTACAGAGGCTAATTGGCTTCTTACGTCGTTGCTTATAAGATCCTGTCTCCTATATTGTGTGATCGCCTTTTATTAATCGTCAACTATCTGATTGGCTCATAGAAGTGTGGTCTTCGGCCTTTGGAAAAAAACAGGTATTTCAAATGAATTTATTTATGGTATGGTACCATCACTAAACTGATTTTTAAGTCTCGAATGATAGCGTAGATAGTTAATTAAACATAGCAATGTCGTATCCTACCAGTATCCCTGTCAAACTCGTTCGCTTGAACAGGATGACAATAGAGAAATTTTGCTGCTCTGTCAAAGTCGGCATGGAACATCACTGAACCGTTTGATGTGGAGAAAGGTCTAAAAGCAAGGTGACGTAAACTACGCAAATTATTTATCATTGATTTTGGAGCAGTTGTACGGTACGTGCAATAAGAGAAATCATTTTTGTTTTCGTTTGCCGCTATTAAATATCCTTTGACTTAAATGAAAATCGTTTGTTGGATAGTTATTACAATCCCTTCAAAAGTCTTTCGTTTGAAGCAACTGTACTACATTTGACACAATTTCCAATTTACACATTTGGTGTAACTATGCAATTCATTTACAACAAATCACCGAAAAAAAAAAATTTCTTAATAAATTGGCTCTATGTTTGTGATGGTTGATACATTCTATGCTACACAAAAGATATTTAGCTCATGGCGCAATGGCTACAGTCTTGTTGCGAAATCTAGAGGTCTTAAGTTCAATCACCGGTGTTACTCTGAACTTTGTTTTTTTATTAAGTCGTTCGCATAAATTGTTTTACCGAAACTAACTTAAGAGTTTTCTGCAAATGAAGCTGAAGTTGAAAACTGAAACGAAAAGTCGTTTAACGCAAAAGATACATTCTCTAATTTTGTTTATATTCATTCTACGCCAACCATAAATTAAACAGTCCGTGGCGCATGGCAAGATGCTCCGGTTCAAACTCAGGTGTTACGTTATTTTTTTTTTATCGTTCACAAAAAGTGTTTAACTTAAACTAATTTACCAATTTGCTGCAAACGATCTGTTCTCCCTGTGTATGGAAATCAACAAAGCAGCAGATTTTCGAGTTTGAAAATTCAACCCTAATGGTGTACACAGCAGGGAAAGACCGCGCAACAGATGGCGCACACAAGTCTAGGACGATCTAAACAAACTTGATATGCATAACTGGAGGCGGCTCCTAGGCCAAGCTGTAGGGTGCTGACTGGAGAGGCATGTAAGTTGGGCCGTACGTAGTCCATCTTGGACTGTAAGTGCTTTCAAAAGTTAAAGATCTATTAAGAAAAACTCACCCTCTTATGCAGGATGCAACTCGCTGCTAGGTCAAAAGCAGTATTCAGCGACTAGTTTTTAGTGAGAATGCCGAGTAGAAATTCGAAAGAAGTCTTTTAAAATATATTTATGATAATGCGCATTTTCAAAACTTTACCTAAACTTTACTAGTTGCACCCAAGCCAAAAGTCTTAACTCAACATTGTTCATTTAATTAGCACTAAAAACTAGATACACAAAAAAATTGCTTTAATCCAAAAGATTCAGTTGATTGAAATACATAATAGCTGTTTGTTTAAGAGAGCAGAACGCTGTGATCATATCATTTAAAATCGTCAAATCTTAAAAAATGTAATGCTCTACTCCATAAATTCGAACATAACAAAATTTGCTGGTGTTTAAGCTTTTACAAATTCTTACATTTTGCTTTAAGATTTTTTTAAAAATTCTTTAATCAACTTGACAACCATTTTAGGTTCATTTAATAATCTCAATTTGAGTAGCTCAAGTAAAAATAAACCGATTTGCACCAAACAAATTTAACTCAATCTGCCTCTCATAAAGGAAATTCGTTTCACAAACAAATGTTAAAATAAAAAAAAAATGTTTTCAAATCGTTAGCATCCGTTTTACAAAGGCCCAATTTACCCTTTTATCCACGAATACACAATTCATTATCAATAAACACTTATCGAGCCTTCGTAACTTCATCCACACACACCAAAGGCAACAGAATAGAAAACAGCAAAAAAAGTACTATAAAACAAGAACAATTTCATCTGAAAAAAAAAACATAAGAATAGGTATACTCGTACAACCTAAGAACAATCGACCATCATTAAGGCAACGCGAAAATTGAGGTAAAAGAACCCGAATATAAAACGCTATCGTTCTTTTATTCGTGCGTAAAAAAGGACTTGTTTCCTACTATGTAAGTATACCTATACTCTTTTACAGCACAAGAAGACGATCAATAGAAATTGAAAGTTCCCTCTTAAGCGCCTTCGATTTTGATTATTGAAAAGGATGTTACCCGACTTCCGTTTCCGTATGCCCTTATTTCTCTTGTTTGCGTGCGATTCAATGGGTTCAATATAAAACAATCTAAATAAATAAAAACAAAAAAAAAAAAATAAGAACAGAAGGATTACAAAAGGAACTTTTTTCAGATATTCTCTAAAAATTTTCACTCATATCCATTCAACGCTAGATGTATAGTCGAAACAAGAGGATGGTAACAGGAGACTTTCTGTTAAGGCCCTGAATTAGAAGGGCTCGGGTATTTAGTCCTGGGAGCCACAGCAAGAATGCTCCACTCATCGAGCTATGCAAATTTTCACGTAGTGGTAAATGGTTGCTGTTAACCACGGCTCTTTCATTTTGCATCCTGGCACTATAGGCGTAATACAATCGGTACCATTTTTGAAATGTGATATGAATTGGTGTCAAATTAAATAAAGTACTTTTAAAATTTCCGTCGCCTAAAAACTTAACAGCTTCATTACTAGGGCAACAGGAAATACACTTAAAATAAAAAACGTTTTTAGTTCTATACATAATAATTATGCTGTTAAGATTTGTTAAATATACTCTTCAAATATACTCATAAAAATATTCAAAAGTGGCAAAATTGTTCAAATTTTCTGTTCAGTCTTACGAAAAAAAATGCTCGTTCATAATTTCGGATCCGATTGCATATGAATATTATGTTAGTTTTTCTTTTAATTTGAGCTGATTATGTTGCTCGAGGATTCATGAACAAGTTAAAGAATGAAATTTGGAATAAATACAAAGTTATAACATCTTCTTTATAAATTTAGAGATCTGATCGGGTCTAAAATTGGCAGTTCTCAAGTCGCCTTTATTGAGCCCAAAATTAAGTTGTTTTTTTTCTTTTTTTTTTAAATTTAAAAATCTAATCTGCAGAAAACATTCGAAAATCAGGACATTATTCATAGTCAGAGGTTCATATCAGTCTGAGTATTTATCCTAGCAACCGAAACTTCGGTTGAGAATCTGATCTCAACGTCATGACACAGACAACCGCAGCCTTATTAATGCGTCCCGGGAGCTTCTAATGGTTGGTCCGCGGCAGAGTTAGATGTAAATACTTTGACAAAACTAGTTTAAATATACATATCGCGATAAAAAAAACCAATATGAATGTTACCGCGTTGAAAAATTTAAAACTATAACTTCAAAAACTTCCAAGTCTTCAATATTCAAAAATATAGTAAACAAAGAAACCCCCTTCATAAAATATATTTGCACTCCCCAACATTTTTTCAATCTACGTGTAGGTAAAAGATAAAATTGAACAAAACAATTAAAACTTCAAACGAGTTATGAAGGAGTCAATTCCACAAAACTTCAAGTTTTTTACAATTATTCCTTATTGTAAAAATAATTTTTCTTGTAGTTTTGTGGAGAGGACAGAGGTTTCCCTTTTGGTAAGTTTCATAATAGTATTTTCTGATTTCTCGGGAGCAAAGATGTTGTGAAGGCTCCAAAAGATCAGTAATCCGTCTATGGGTAAATTCGTTCGTATGGAAGTTTCCGGTATAAATAAAGGCTAATAAACACTTTGTATCGTTCAAAATTTGAGTGCGTATATTTACATGATGTATGTAAACTACACTAAACACAATACACACAATCTTCCACTGATGATACTTGTGTTTTGTGTGTGTTCATAACAGGCCTTTTCCTTCATCGTCGATGTTTGTCAACGAGGAGGTATGTATCTTGTAGTTGTATTCTATGTTCTATCCCAAGGATATGTAAAACCTTAAAATAAATTGCTAGCAATACAATTCCATCTTATACAATAATGTTTGGTTCTGGTGGTTTAGTGGCATTCAGATGACTCGTTAATCGTTGGGGATAACTTTTAAATTTTCTATTGATTCTAGGTGCAGGTTGATTATGCATAAATAAACAACAACTTTAGTATAATAAAGTTTCATTCGGTATCGGAAACATGTACAAGTAAATGCATGTTCCTGTTATTCACCTATTTTCCCAACATCAAATGCAGTACTTTTGCACTGTATTTACTCGCTCACAAAAAAAGATAACCTGGCTGGTAAAATGTGGATTCCTTCTGGTCTTGTATAATCCCTCTGGATCAAAGTTCCATTATTTTTGTTTGTATAAAAAAGGTATACTTGCAATTTGAAAGTAAACCCAGTGGAAAAGCTATTTTTATTATTTCCGGTGTATTTCCAGTGTTTGTCTATGTTCTTGGCAACAAAAAAAATCATAGAACTGAATTTAAATTCCTCGTAAAATTGAGTGTGAAATGTCAAAGGTGTCGACATCAACCATGAGGGTGGTAGAGAGATTTAATGTTGGTCGCTCAGCTACTATTTTATGTATACATAAATTCATAAACATATATCTAAAATGTACATATATATATGTATACATATATGACCTACAAAGTTGTTATCCGGAAATGTTTTCTGAGTATTTGGATAATTTTTTTTTGAGGTAAACTTGTGATAAAAGGGATGTTTGAGTGAATGTAAGAGAAGAAAAATATGCGGCAACAATGTTCGCCGACGGATGCACTTGAGGTATGGCATGTCAGAGAAATATGAACTTTGCTGCTGGAATGTTCAATGTAGTTTAGAGTATATAAGTTTATATATAGTATATAGATAGAAAAAGCTTTCAAAAAGGACAACAAGTTTGAAATGCTTCCGGACGGAGGAAGTGGTTTATTTTATTTTTATATTTTTTATAGGGATGTTTCACTTAGCGTAGGAAATGACTGAATGAATTCTTCAGGAAATAAGTATATGCATGCATGTAAGTATGGTTAGCCACAAATGTGGGGAGCATGTTGCAGTAGATGAAGTCTATACCAACCATGGTGTGCACATACATACATAATATGAACAGGTGTAAGTGTGCAAGAATTTATAATAAGAAATAAACTTGTTGATTTAAAAATGATTTTGTAAACTAGAACCAATTTAAATTTGCAAAGTAAACATCAAAAATCATTTTCAGGATGCATTGAATACATGATTTAAGAGTATGATTTTATAAAAGATCATTTATATTAATTATTATTACTAAACTACCTGACCCGGGACCTGCCTTTATTTTTATTTGTTAGTGTGGAAAGCTGAAGAAAAAAGTGAAAAGTAGCTGAAAAAGTTTGGCGTTAAAAGCGTGGAAAGTCATGGAAAAACGCGGTGTTTCAAAAATCTTTCACCAGTATTCCGCGATTTTCAACACGGTATTCCCCGCATTTGCCACGGTAGTCCACAAAATTTCGCATATTTTCCCAACTTTTCATGGTTTTCTTCTATTTTCACCGCGGTATTTTACGCAGTTTCCGACGGTACAATTTTTTGTACTTTATTAAACAGTATTCCTTGATCTTTGATAAGTATTCCACGCTTTTAAACGCGGTATTTCACATATTATTCATTTTTTTCCGGTTTTTAATGCAATTTTCCGTGATATTCCATGATATTTTACCAGGAATCCGAGCTTTTTTCCACGATATTCCGACTTTTCACACTTTTCTTTCCTTTTTTCAGTGCTATTTTATGCTTTCTACTGTGGTATACCAAATGTTTTTTCATTTCTTCATGTCCTATTTTTCGAACGATCTTTTCACGATCAACAGTATTTCTTGATTTTTTTCACGGTTGTACGCGTATTTTAACGCGGCTTTTTATTTCAGCCGTATGATATGCTTTTTCCGGTGGTATGGGGATATTACTAGTTACAAAACAAGCTGCTTGATTGTCTCCCAAATCCAAAACGAATAATAACTTTTCACTTTAAAGCACATACTTATTAAGAACCTTAGAGTTAAAAAAAAATAAAAGCTCAAGAATGTCATAGTCATACACATTCAGCAATTATATCTTCAGAATCTATTCGAGTTCGAATTGAACTTAATTTGCTTCGGTTTTCGTCCATTTGTATGAGTACAAACATTGGTCTTCAAAACACTGTTTAGAAAAATTAATCAATTTCCTTTCTTTCAAACGCCTTCACTTTCCTCTTAAGATAATCCAAGTGCCAGTCCATTACCTATTAAATACATTCTTATTATTGAAAAAAATATTTAATTAAATTGAAAATCAAACAGGAAACTAATTTACTCTATATTTACCTATCAAACCTTAAACATACTTTTATGTAAATATACCCACGCCCAAGGATAAAGTTTTCTAGAACGGTCCACATTTCTATCTTTTTGAAAGGCGAATATTTCGGGAAGTATTTTTTTTTACTTTCAGTTATAAAACTAAAATAAAAATCTTTCTTCTCATCCATTAACAAGAGATATCTTTACCATCTCACCAAAGGTTCTGTCGACAAAAAAAAATCCTTGAAATCCTTTTTCTCAACATTTGGCTATAAGATTTTGACTTTCGAACCAAGAATGGCTAATGAATTTTTCATGCAATATTCGCAACTCAACAAAAGAGTTTTTCTCTCAGGCCAAAGGCCAACTTGGAGCAAAAAGATATCATACTCTCGAAGGAGATACTTATAAGCTATTCGAATAACAACAACTTTCATTCTCACCTCATCGTGGCACTGCTATACCTATCATCCACTTGGTTTGCTTTTGCAAACAATCAAGGTCAATTAGATTTCAACACCCATTCCCAATTCTACCCGCTAACCGTTACCATTCCACAACTCCCGCAAGGCTTGTTCAGTTATTTTAACAAAAACCACTCTCAGCTTACCCTTACGCCCACGATTCTGTACAGAAATACAACAAATTGATAATATCTTTGCACAGCAAAAAAAAAAAAAAAAAACAAAAACAAAAAAAAAATGTAGAAGAAAGTTAGCACCTAGGGTGAGGTTAAGTATTTCGCAGTTAGTTGGTTAGTTGTTTTGTTTTTTGCAGGAGCACTCGGTGTTTAAGTGAAATATTATTGCAATGCTTCATTGAAACCTGAAAGCAACTAAAATTGGAAAAAATGCACCTTTATCCAGGTGTATCTCCCTTGGTCCTTGAATAGTTTTACAGACAAAAATATACAAGAGGAAATTAAATAGATATCTTTTCTGAGATCATCCAGAAAACTCAAAGTTTATTTGAAAAAAAGTTACTGCGAAAACGTCATTGGCTGGTTATTAGATGTTCAAAATGGCGAAAAACTACACTCAGCGACATTTTATTTGAGTCACATTTGATTTTTGAATGAGTTTATGGATTTTAATACAACATCTTGTCAGTTTTTTGTATCAATGAAACTTCAATGCACAAAAAAGAAGGAAATCTTTATTTTACTAACGGTACCTCCCCTAAACCTATTTTTTTTTTTTATTTTTTACTTGCTCTCAAGATACTTATTTAATTGATTCTGATAAAATGAAATAAGGAAGCTTTTTAATAGTTGTAAGATTATTTGGTTTAAATAAACAAAAAACAAATGTTAGGATTTTCAAAAAAACTTTAAAATTCTTTTTTTGACAAATCAATTTTTTAAAAACTGGTACTGGAACACTCTAGTTTTTGGAATTTTCTTTTTTTTACATATTAATATTTTCTTGAAAATGACATACCACCTTTTTTTACTTGCGATATAGGTACTCAATATCAAGTTATGCATTCGTATATAAAGTTGAGATAACAATCAAACATGACATTACGATGATAGAGAATGAGAAAAAAGTGGGTCCGACAATTCTGTCTATCTGTCTGTATGTATCAGAGACCACAGAAAGATGGGTCGATTTACTTCAAACTTTGTATGTGGAGTTTTTTGCAGACTATCCGCAGACTATTTCTGAATTAATTTTTTGGACCTAAAACAACGGTACCCGTCATATACCGGTTTTATAAAAAACTCATTTTTAATGGTAATTTCCTTGGATAAGGTTTTTCTTTAAATGACAACCATTTTTTCAAAAACCGTTATTAACGGTACCTGTCATACAACCGTTTTTTTTTAAATCAAATTTTCTCCTTCATGACTCAATTAATTTAACAATTTTTTTAACATGATTGCCTTTAAGTTGACGTAATGATATTTAATAAAAAAAAATTTTTAATTATTTTTTTGGATTTTTTGAAAAAAATTCAATTTTTTTTATTGAAAAATTGTTTTTTTGTAAGCTACTCAATATTTTTTTTCAAAATTCAGTTTTTATATGTTGATAAATAAATATCTTAAAAATGGCGTACTAATTTTTTTTATAAAAGTACCTACTTGCAAAACGATGTTCAAATTTTTTTTCTAAAAATTTATCATTATATAAGAAATCAGATTGCATACTTCGTTTTGAGGTTAAATTCATTTAAGAAGCTGTTTTAGTTATTTGATTTATTTTATTTAAATTTTCAATTTAAATTTAAAATTTAAATATAAGAGGCTTCTAAAACGTAAAGAGCAACTTTGACCATAGGAGCACGTACGTGCGTCACGTTGTGCGTTTTATTTATAAAAGCGACGTTCACTTTCAGCATTCATCTCAATCCGATTAGGGATGAAACCATCTTGGTAGTCACTATCCTTCGCATTTTTTTCGGGTGTTGTGTCACCATCCAAAAGAAAAACTGGCTTTAAAGTCTTAAAAATAGTTCACCCATCTTTCTTTTAAATATTAAAGAATTTTTCGCTCCCTAGAGTGTGTTTTAACGATGTAAAGTTTCCCCGCAACATACCTTACTTTTTTATACGCTCATGGGTGGGGGCCCTTGCTCTGCATAAATAGTAATTGTCAGTTTTGTTTTCTTTGTTCTTTTGAAAACAAAAAAAAGTCTTTTAATAGTCTTTTGTCCCAACCAGGTGGGTTATAAGTCCATAATTGAATTATGGAGTTATGTACCATTCTTGGAAATTTCAGTTGATTTTCTTGAAGGAGACGGTTATTCGGCCTTAATTCTCAAATCAAATTTGGCGTTATTTCACGCAATTAGGCCGAATTTTGAAATTCGGCGTATTAATCCACCCAGGTGAGTACATAATCTACCTTTCCGATTTCCAGAACACATTAATATATAATATGCATCTACATTTCAGCTTATCACTCAGTCTTTTTTGTTAGGACATATAAAACTTTCATGCCAAATTTTATCCCTGTACCCTTATTTGCAAAGTGTTTTCAAAAAAAAAAAATTACTTGCATAAGAATTAGAAACTTCATGAAAAATAACTTTTCTCGATTAAGTCAATTATTAAAAACAATATTAGTGCAGTTTTTCCCTTCCAACGAATTTATTAAAATTCACAATTTTGGAAAAAAAATGGGGACTCACTAGCAACAACAACTAGGCTCGAAGTTTCAAAAAAAATATGCGTTTTGAAGAAATAATTACAATAAGTTACAAACACTCGCAAAACGGTCACCCTTATAGTTTAAAAAGTACAAAAGCATATTTTCCATGCTATATAAAATTTACTATCATTTCACACTGATATTTGAAGTTTCATTCCCAGGCTACGACGAATACATTTCAAAGAGTTATATCTGCAGAAATGATTAAATATTTCGCATTAAGTACTGAGGAATCAAAATCGAGAATCACTGGGACAAGAGTGAACATTTTAACTTTGATGAAAAAGATATATAGTATAAAAGAGCAGCAAAAATGCAGGCTCAACTTGAGCTGAGAATTTTTTTGATTTGTTTAACATAATTAAAAAAAAAAAAATAGAAAAGACAACTTTTACGTACTTCTTATATTGACGGCCTTTTTAAGAAGGAATCACAATTTTCGTGCACATTGTGGTTAAAGTTTTGGGTCAGTATAATTTTACCCTTTTGTATAAAAATTAAATATTGAAATATTGAATTAGGGCTAAGAACTCTAGCAAACAGGTACAAGTTGTGGACCTTTTTTTTGCTTAAGATTAAGAAAGTAGATTTTTTTGTTGTATTGTTTTTATTGTTATTGTTGTTTTTGTTGGGTTGTGATGATTCTGATGAACCTCAAATAAAGATATTATTTGAGTGTGAAAAGTTTTTCATAAAGTTTTTGGGTCAGTCGTGAGAGGGATGTTCATAAATATAGGCATTAAAAGGACAAGAGTTTGTTTTTTTTATCTTATTTATCAGACAACCGATCTTGAGGGTTTTTAATTATTTTATTAAGTTTTTCTGCGAAAAAAAAATATTTAATTGCTGTAAACATTAACGAGGATGACAGTTTATTGATTTCATCCTCGGAGGCTTATGGGACTAGGACCTACCTATTCATATTTTTGAAATTATAATTTGTGTGGTAGGAAAGTAGATATAATTTTTAAGGGGAAATTATAAGCTTGAAATTTATGTCACCTTTGTATTATTGAATATAATTTTTTATACCAAAATAAACTTCATCGGTGCAATGCTGAAAATTAAGGAAAGTTTTTTGATTTTATGGCGGAAAACAAATTGGCAGACGCGTAAATTGGGGCAAAAGGTTGCCAGGTGTCATCAAACACAAAAGGAAGAAGTGTAAATTGAATTTTAATGTTGCTACATTCATAAAACATCTGGCAACCCTAAATTTCAACTTAAAATTTTAGGGTTTCCATATTCATAAAACATCTGACAATCGTAAAATTCAATTTGCACTTCAGCCAATTTAGGGTTGATGACTCTTTCAAATCTTTTTGTCAACTAACGCTTCTTCCTATCTAGTTATATGGAATCTCTATAATTGAATTATTATTATGTTTGTTTTAATTTTTGCACAACGGTATTGAGTTAATGAATTTTTCTCAAAACTGCTTTAACGATTTTGTTTAATATTTGTGTATGTGTTGTGTTTAGTGATTGCAACAAAACTGAATTTTTAGTTTTTCACAAAAAACTTGAACAACGAAGCAACAGCGTTGCCGTTTTCTTGCAAATATTTTTTTTGTTTTTTTTTTTAATATCTTGTAAACAGTTTAAGCGAATTTGACTAAAACTTGTGCACAGATATTTCATACAACTTTAAACAATTTAATTAAGTTTCCAAAAAAATATATATCAAATAAAAAACTAAAATAATAATATACTAGTTTTATTCTTTTTACACATATTCCACTTTTCTTGTATATAAATATATAACCGAAGCAAAACTCTATATTTTCTTATTTCTAACATAATTATTTATTTTTATAAACCTTACATCAGAGGCTTTAACGTCTATAGCAACTTTAACCCAAAGATCCAATACGTGCTATCAGGTCGTGCATTTTATTTTTATAAATTTTGTTAAAGGTTTCAAATTCAATGACTTCTGGCAACTTTTTGGCTCCACCTTCACTTCTTCCGACTTTTTTGATACAACATTATTTACCAACTCTAGTTGTACCAATTTTCAGACCTGTATCTTTAGAGTTTGTTTCTAATTAATATATTTATTTTTTTATTTTGATATTATAATTCTGGTAAATGGTTACCCTTCTGGTAAATGATTACCCACTGACGCTTCGCTTGCTGATTTGCTTGTGTTTTGATATTAACAAAACCAATATCTTATCAGGTTTATTTTAAATCTTATTTTTTTTGTCTTATGCGTTTGTTGACACCTGGCAACCCTTTGTCCTCACTTACGCTTCTGCAAATTTGGTTTTCATCATAGAATCGAAATAACTTTATTATCCCAAATGTTCAGCCTTGTTGTAGTGCTTAAAAAATGCTTCATAGCTCGTTTTTGCATGTTTGTTTAAATTATGTTTGTCCAAGAAATACAATGAAAACTTGACAAGAAATCCTCGAAACCAGATTTTTGGTGTATAATTTTAAATTTTGTTTTTGTTTTTGATTGACCCTGAAAAATACACTATCCATTTTATTATGTTATGTTAATGGTGAAAAATATGTCACTATTTTTATACAAGTTTACATATCTTCTAAAAATATAAGTACGAACTGTTAACTTATTACCAAAAACTACCATAATATTCGCCCATTTCTTGATATTAGTTTAATTGAATTGATTCATGCGACCAATAGCAGTGCAACACGTTACTTAAAAAACATCTAAAAATCTATGAGATTTAAATAACTACTTTCTAGGATTACATATACCACAGGTATTTAAAAAAAACTCTTCGAATTTGCTGCTGCTCAAGAAAATTCGTGGATTCGCTTTATATTTTTAAAGCTGCTCCTGTAAACAGTATTGTCTAGTTAGTCACACTCCATTATATTTGAATATACCTGTTAGAGGCTTATGACTTACCTGCCGGCCGGGCTAAATGAAATTATCCTCATCATCATCGGCTCGACAACCGGGGTCCGGTCCTGGCCTCTTTCAACAAGTCTCTCCATCTCCACCTATCCCGGTCTCGAGCCGACGCCATCCAGTTGTGCACCCCAAGGCTTCGAGCGTCCTGGTCTACGCCATCTCTCCAGCGCAAGCATGGTCTACCACGATGCCGTCTACCATAGAATGTACCGCAAAAGACTTTCCGAGCAGGTTCCTCTTCGCTCATACGGGCTAGGTGCCCTGCCCACCGGAGTCTACCGAGCTTAATTTTTGTCACTATGTCTGCTTCAAGGTAGATTGCGTACAACTCATGATTGTACCGTCTCCGGAATCGTCCTTCCTCACATATGGGGCCAACAATTCTCCGTAAGACTTTTCTCTCGAACGCGGCTAAGAGGTCACAGTGCCTTTTGCTAAGCACCCAAGTCTCGGATCCATACATGAGTACTGGCAGGACCATGGTCCTGTACAGCAGCAGTTTTGAAGTTATGGTTAGATTTCTGGATTTGAATAGCTTTGACAGACTGTAGTAGGCTCTGTTGGATTTGAGAAGCCGCCCGCGTATTTCTTCTTCTATGTTGTTATCGGCTGCTACTGTCGACCCAAGGTATTTAAAGGATTGCACCACTTCAAATTCGTGCTCCGCTACCTTGATTGTTTGACTAACTGTTCTTCTCGCATTCGACGCCACCATGTACTTTGTTTTACATTCGCTAATGTGCAGCCCCAGATTTTGTGCCGCCTTCTTGATCTGGATGAAGGAATCGTGTACAGCTTGTTCTGTTCTTCCGATGATGTCGATATCGTCTGCGTAAGCCAGTATCTGGCTGGACCTGTTGACGATGGTCCCTCTTGTTGCCGTGCCAGAGTCACGGATTGCTTTCTCCAACGCCAGGTTGAAGAGGAGGCAGGCCAAACCATCCCCTTGTCGGAGTCCATTAAAGATGTTGATTGGTCTGGATAGCAATCCGGCTATTTTAACTTGGCTTGTTACGTTGGTCATGGTCAACCTACATAGTCGTGTCAATTTATTTGGGATGCCGAATTCTCTCATGGCTTTGTAAAGTTCTACCCTGGCTATGCTATCATAGGCGGCTTTAAAGTCTATAAACAGATGGTATGTTGGGATTTTAAATTCTAGACATTTTTCCATCGCCTGCCTAAGGGTAAAAATCTGATCAGTTGTTGATTTGCCTGGAATGAAACCACACTGATAGTGTCCGATGATGGTTTTAGCGTATGGGGTTATCCGGTCTTGTAGGATAGAGGAGAGTATCTTATAGGCGGTACTCAACAACGTGATACCTCTATAATTGCTGCACGTTGTGACATCTCCCTTCTTATGTATGGGACATATGATACCTTTTCGCCAGTCTTCTGGCATTTCTTCATGCTCCCATACGTGCACTATGATATCATGAATTGCTTGACGTAAGGCTGGCCCGCCGTGGTGGAATAATTCGGCTGGTATGCCATCGGCTCCCGGGGCTTTGTTTTTTGTTTTGAGCCGTCCTATAGTCTTCTCAACGTCTTCTATGCTTGGTGGTGGTAGCATAGGGTGTTCATCTTGAAGTGGTGGAGCCTCCACTTCTGCTGTGAGGTGACCATTTGCTCCAGTATGCTTTGTGGATCGGTGATCAGATTTCCCTCTCCGTCCTTGCAGTATGTGCAGCGTGGTGTGTACTGCGTCATGTTTCGGACGGATTGGTAGAACTTCCGCGCCTGGTGCAGACCTCGCTCTCGGCTGTTCTCTATTTCACAGATTAGGTTCTTCTCCCAGGCTGAATTTTTCTGTCTGTGAATCCGTTTTTCTATTCTTCTGAGCTCTTCATATTCCTCTTTGCGTGCCCGCGTTCTATGAGATTGTTGCATTGCTCGGTACGCAACATTCTTACGCGGGAACCTGGTACTCACAACGACCATGTTCTTCGATGCTGCCAATTCTAACACTCGAAGTCCATTGTCATTAGTGTTCTCATGCAAACTATGGGTGCCTGCGTAATGCCTGAATACCGGCTCCCGACCTATTTTTGCGTTCAAATCCCCAAGGATGATTTTGACGTCATACCTTGGGCAGGCATTGAGGGCCCTCTCGACTTGTTCGTAGTAAGTCTCTTTTTATTCGTCTGAGGACTCCTCAGTAGGTCCGTGAACGTTAATGAGGCTGATGTTCGTAAATTTGCCTCGCACGCGAAGGGTGCATAGCCTTTCGCTTATAGCGTTAAAGCCGATGATGGTAGACTTCATTTTTTCGCTGACTATTAAGCCTACCTCGAGCACATGGTGTTTTGTATGACAGCTGTAATATAAGCCATATTCTTTCTTCTGTAAAACACCATTCCCTGTCCATCTTATTTCTTGAAGCGCAGTTATGTCAGCTTTATATTTTGACAGGGCATCGGCTAGCTGCTGATCAGCTCGAGCTCTATAGAGCGATTGTACGTTCGACAAGAAAATTCCTAAATTATTTTGCCGTTTTCGTTACGTGGGTTGTCGTCGTGAAATCAGTCCATTTCCGAGGCTTGTTGTCGGTCTCGTAATTCGTTTAGTTTTACGGGACAGGGAATTAACCTGTCGCCAACCTGAGGAAACAGCCTGATCATATTAGCCAAACCTTTTTTTTAAAAGGCTTGTTTCTAGCGGCCGCCGCGAAGAGGCTATGATCACACTTCCACCAGTCCCGAATAGTTACGGCACGTGCATGTTTTCGTATGCTACATGTTATTCCCCCTATTCGTCTGATGGCTGACCGCCATCGATTTAAAGGACCAACCACTTTGTACGTATGTAATATATACTTGCGTTAAGTTGTTTTAAAACAAAGTTTTTGTTTATGAAGTTTCAATTAAAACTTCTGTTTGTTGTTTTGTTTTTAACTTTTAGTGTCCCAAAATAAACTCATATTCCTTAAATATAAAATTTCTTTTATGAGCTTAATTTGATGGAAAATTCTGAATTACGCCCGTGTTTTTATTTATTTATTTATTTTTTTCATACCAAAGATATTTTTGTATTCCTTTTAACCATTATTGTGACAAAATTTAAATAGCAATAAGTTATAGAAACCCTGTTGTTATACTAAGCGAAAGCATTAAAGGAAATTCGTTTTAATTCAATTATTTCTATGTCCCTTTCGAAAAATTGTTTTTTTTTAATTTTTTTTTTACTTAACTTTAATCTAATTGAAAATACCCTACAATTTATTACCACTTAAATTCCAACAACGCAGAAATGCAAAATAAATCCATTTTCCATTAAACGCGTCTAAATGAATTTCCATAAATAAACTTTTCGTCAGTCCTCAGCATCAGCAGCAGCAGCATCCTTAAATCCCTTAAGTCAAACATCATCTACCATATAACCATCTCAATAAATGAAAGCAACAGAAGCTACAAAAAAAAAAGAAATAAGAAATTGGTCGAAGTACCCCTAGCCATATAACCTTTCAAATTTTTTGGGGTTTGTTGCTGTATATATAAGAAGTACGTTTTCTTGAATGTTTATATTTCCCAGTTTTGTAGAGCTAATACCTACCTTTCTGCCGACCAACCTATCAACCCATAAGTTTAATTTCTTTTAATACAAAAAGAGTCTTTTTCTGCCCTTTTAACCTTTTATATATTTTTCGTTTCATTTCCTTGCTTTTTTATTAAGATTTTATTTGCATTTAAGCTTTTGTGTCATAGGACTTTTTGTTCCTTCTTTATATTTTGTTATTTTTTAAGGTAACAACAAAAGAAGAAAAAAACAGAAACATCTGGGATTTGTAGCAAATTTGAGATTTTAAATAAGGTTAACTTTATTATTCATGGAGTGTATTTTTTTTTTTTATTTATTTTTTTTTTTTTTTTTTTTTCATTATAAAAAGGCTAAACTATAGCCTTATATGAATAAGTAGAGTTCGAATGGCTATTCCTAAGACATCGACTGACTTGTGGAAACTTAAAATAAAACAACTACATAAAAAAAATTAGTCTCTTAAGAATTTTTCTTGAAACTCGAAAGGAGAGACAAGAATAGGCAAAAAAAAATTGTTATAGTGAAAAAATACTTCAACTTGGATTCATCATTTTACTAAGAAACATTTGGTACTGCGTTAAATCCGCTATTAAAGTTTCTTGAATGTAGATACCTATTTTAAAAAAAAGTATCTTCAGTTAAGATAGCTTAAAAGAATAATAATGTCAAATTTTGTGTTCCAAATTTCAAACAAATCCGTCCTCCCTTATGGTATTTTTTAATTTGAGGTATAGGTACTTTGGAAGAACCGAGGAGCAGTATAACGAAAACCACATGTTTGGACTGCTCAATAATCGAAATATTAGTTTTAATTAAAACATCGACACGTACGAATTTCTCTACAGGCTCCTAGGTGTAGTGACTAGCAGATCATTTTATTTCTACGTGTAGGTTTTTACTTCTTCAGGATATTATCAGTTTTATATTTGTTTTGAAAATCGACAAAACAGCGGTGTCAAAATGAAAGATAAATTGTTATATAGGTACAGCAGTGTGTGTTTATTAAAGCGATAAGCTATAAAGTATATTTTAAAAATAATAAACAACAGAAAGGGAGGAGCTGAGCGTTGTAGGTAGATATTATAAAAGGGACTAGGGCGTATACTTACTAGTTTTCCTGTTTTTTTTTTTAGTCAACAAATTGAATTGTAGATGCCTACAAAGCTAAGTTTGGTTTCAACGCGATAATTGAAATAATTATTATATTATTAATACTTAACCACGATTCTATTTCCCAATTTTTAACTAACTTACCGATTTTAACAATTTTTGTCTTACTTGAACGGTACATGCAGCCTTCCGCATGCAACTCAGTTTTTATATCATGATTCTGCCGTAAAATTGGTACCGCTCGGTGGTACTGGTAATTATTATTTTGTCAACAAAATTATATAATATTACTGTTGTGAAAAATTTAAATAAATAAATATTGCTATTATAGTGGCGTTTTTTGGAGACTATCCCCAGATGTATTTTGAATTATTTTTTTGGACCAAAAATAACGGTACCTGTCATTTACCGGTTTTAGAAAAACTAATTTTTATCAAAAACGGTTCCTTCGATTTCGATTAAAAAAATCATGGTAATTTTTTTGGACAAGGTCTATCTTTAAATGCAAGCAATTTTCTTCAAAAACCGGTATTAACGGGACCTGCAATACAACAGTTTTTTTATTCTGATTTTCTCCGTTATTTTTTTTTACATGAAAGCTTTTAAGTTGCCGTAATACTGGTTAGTAAAAAAATATTTCGAAAATTATTTTTTTGGATTTAAAAAAAAAAAAGTTGAAAAATGTCGTACCAATTTTTGTTTATAAGATTCTTTGCAAAATTTTATTTAGAAAAAATAGTTTTTTTTTTAAACGGCTTTAACGATTTTCATTTTTTTTTTTTAAACATTTATCTGTTTTAATCAAATCAAATGGCATACTTTTCTATGAAATTATTAATTTCTTAAAACCAGCTTTCAGTTTTATTTTAATTATTTCAACATTGACAAAGCAACTAAAATTGGATGCAAGTGACTTCACTAAAGTGGCGGGTGTTTCTGTATATTACCTTCTATTTTTCATATCTTGCTGATGTACTATGCACTTACTTATGTTAAAGAAAAAAGTGCTCTATGTATTAATTAGGTATGTGTGAAAAAATATTTTTTTTAATACATGAACTCGTATTGATCCTTCCTACTAATTCTTCCAGTAGCAACTCCTACGTTAAACAAATCAGTTAAAATTGCTTAATTATGTATGTACATATCTGCACATAATGTTCCTAGTTCCTACATCATAACCTAAATATAAATATAATTTTCTTACTTCTCACTAAAATTTTCAGAAAGCATAAGTCAAAATATTCATACCTAGGTATACCTAACTTCATTAAACTCTCACTAACTAAAAGACCTGTTTTAATAGTTGTTGTTATTGGTTTTCCTACCATCAAAAAAATTCCAAATTAATCACAAAACAAAAATATGCATCACATCAAGTTAGCAGTCCATCACAAACATTATTATTATTTATCTAAGAACAAAACCATATGCTGCAAAAATAATCCCTCTTATTCATCAGCTTAATATGCTTTCATTAATTCCTTTCCCTTACATTTTTTGTCCACATACTGCCGAAAATTAACTTAATAGGAGCTCTCTATCTCTTTCTCTTTTACTTATTAAGCATTTATATTCAGGAAAAAAAAATTTTTCCATGGAAGCATCACATAAAATTTCATCAAGTAAATTGAGTACACATAAAGCCTCCCTACACATACTTAATATTAAGACGCCTCACTTATATTCCCCTCCCACTCTGAAATCGCTCCCCATCTTCATAAAAACCTAAGGCATATAGACTCTCAAAGTGGTCCGTTAAGAGTCGTACACTTAATTGGACGCGTAATATGGCAAACTAATGAAATTCTTGTATCTTTGTCTTATTTATAATAAATAAATACAATTTCATATAGAATATACTGGACTTGCCCTCCCTGCCTAGCCTACATACATACGCCGACCGAAAAATATATAGGAAAGTTAAGTTAATGCTATAGAGTTGCCACCGTAATGTAATTATTGTATTTATGCATACAAAATGGATTAAAACAAAAATTTAAGTATGTAGTACATTCTTACAGAAATAATGAAGATACAACAAGACAATTTTCACAAAACAAGGTAACCTCATTTCCAAGTTATCCATATTTGTCAATAATGCAGTCCTGTCGCACACTGTGCGGATGAAAACGGCTTAAGAGATTTTGATGAGGTAAACTTTGTGTAGCATACATTCCAGATACACAAATTTGAATGAAAACGTATGGGGCGTAAAATTCCATTTTTTTAATTTCTAAATTAACCTTGATCCTGTGGCAAAAAAAAAACAAATACAAATAGGAATTCTCGTACTGTGTATTCAGTGGTTACGATATTTTGTACAATTTTTCTTGATTTCGAGTTTTCGACAACTTTTAGGGGTGTCGATCTACACTTTTGCATTGAATATTTCTATGCATCGGAACAAAAATATTTAGGACCCCTTAAAGTTGTCAATATCAAATGAAATTTTAAACATATTTACTAATGCAAAGATACATAAGCTTAGTGAGGTGCTGCTGCAATTTTTGAAAACTTCAATTTTAAGAACCGCATACAATGTGCGAAAGTTCAAAAGTCGGTAGAAATCCCTGAAAATTGTCAAAATCGTACAAAAAAAGCTACTATGCAAAATTTTATTTTATTTTTAGAATAGGTACAATTTAATGTTTAAAGAACATATTTTTCGATTTTTTCATTTAAGGTCGCACCCTAGTAAGTACTTATACCTTTCGTTTCGAATAATATTATTTTCAGCCCTATGAAAAAGCTGAGAATATTTTCAATGATAACATATGGCCAGAAAGTAGAAACAAATATGTAATACCAAACAAAAAAAACAATCTATATAAGTCATATATATGTATATGTATGTATTATGTATGTACGTGTACATACCTCTGTATCTGCCCTTGAGAAATCCTATAAAGAATGGTATACTAAATATTTGAGCTATGTTTATCCACTCTTTACTCCATTTTCCGTTGAAGGATTTACTTTTTTTTATAGATATTGTTCTTATGCTTATGCTTAGCTTGTCGCGTTATTGACAGCAAATGAGCTCTTCTAACGGTCGAGATAAAGTTGACTTTGTAGCAGACACAAAAATAAACAAATAAAAGAAGAAAAGAGAACAAACTAGACCTTCTACACTTCGAGTGCTGAATACACAAAAAGTAGGTATCCAAAAGGACTTCTTAAAGGATATAAAGCGCTTTGGTTCCTGACTTTTTATTTTAATTATTTATCTATCGTTATTATTTTTTCTCCACATCCTTAAACCCACCCCATAATTGCCAACTACATATTGTATAGCTATCTCTTGAATAGGGATAATCCTTGAAAGGATTTTCACTGGCAGCAGCATCTGTTAATCAGGCCCAGGGTAGTCGGTCAACGTTCGCATTGCACCTTGTTCGTTTTGTTTGTATGTTTGTTTTTATACTTATGTTTTCAAGGAAAGCAACAACAAAAATATATACATATTTTTTTGTTTTATTTTACCATTCGACTGCCAGTGTGGGATTAACCATATTTGAATAAATAGGCAACAAGTAATTTGTCTGTTTGTCACCGAAAAAGAACTTGTAAGCGCCCGAAAATCATTTCGTGGACTGCAACTTTTACCATACATGCACTTGAAAGCCTGACTTGAGGGAAGCCTCTAAGAGACATGATCTACAGATGAAAAAACTTACGCAGTTATTTTTAAAACTATTCATCAAATTGACACCACGTGAGTTAGAATATCTCCAAAGCCAAGTGAGGACTTAAGAAGTCAAACCCAAACGTTAATCATAAAAGTGCCCCTATAACCTCTTTAACTCTTTTTTTTTCATAAGCTTTATGTTTAAAACCAAGCATAGGTTCTTAGCATCATTCGATAAAGAAAGCGATCAACTTTTAATTGAGTAAATTAAGTAATTTTATTTTATACCTGCTGGTAAAGAGAAGTTGATTCTTTATGAAGGGGTTAACACCTAAGCTACACCTATCTGTCCAGCTAAAAAGTTTCCTCAGAATCGTACCCAAGTATATGTAAGTTAGAGTTTCTATCATTAGCAGGATGCCTATTGTCTTCCTGGTACGGAACCATAAACCATCACTGCAACAGTAAAAATACCTCAAGGCCTCTATATGCCTTAGTCCTGTCCTAAACACACACCCGCTGCCAGTGTTAGGTACTCGTACCAGAACACTTTTTTCCTCTCCTTCGAAACTTTAAAATTTCTTTTTCTACAGGTTAGGAATTTTTTTTTTTTTTTTGTTATTTCAACCCTTCAAAGAAACAAACACCCTGAGTGCCACCCAGACATTCCACCCTACGGTTTTCTATAAGATGAAGGTATACTCTCCTTATAAAAATGGCATAGCAATCTTTGAGTGTTTTCTTGCATTTTTTTGTCTCTCCTTATGCTTAAACCAACAGCATAGCATTCTTATGGCTCACTGTTTAAACGGACAATAAAAGTGGCCTATGTTTATTATTTGCTGATGAATTATTATTTTCATCTGGCAAGGATATACATATTTCAGGAACAATTTTCCAGAAAAAGAGAAAAGCCATAAAATTTAACGTTATTTCAAATACTTTATTTTCGTTAATTCCTTATTTTATTGATCGATGTATTTTGTGGTCTCTCCTATATAATATGCGGAGCAACTCACTATGGGGATGGCGATATGGCCGACCGCGACGATTCAATGACACGTCATGCTTATCTGCCCCAAGAGTGAATCCTTTTGGGGCAAAATCCGCCCACCTAAAGAGAGATTTAAAAACAAAATAAAGGATTTTACGGTGGAATTCATCGTCTGTTGGTCGTTCATAGTGTCGGCAAATGGTTGTAATAAAAATTTATTTCAAAATAAGAAAAGATTCTAATTTATTGGCATTAAGTTATATGTATTTGTATAAATGTATATAATGTGTGTGTGTGTATATAATACTGGTTTAGAAGTTTGTGAAATGAAGAGACTGTGTCGTTGAGTTTTGTTTTCTCGAATCGTAATGGAGAAAGGATTCAATGGGATTTCGATTATGACGCGTGGTTAGGGCTAAAATATTCACACAAGGGCGAACATTAGAAATAGCCCGAAGGGAAGAGCATAAAACATTATGCCGATGTCGATGTCGATGGTATAATGAGACTCTTGGGCATCGTTTCATGTGCGCCACTGAGTTGTATAGGAGAATAATCGTAAAATGGAAATTGTTGTGAAACAATGGAAATCATTTTTATTTTTTGTTATTCTTTTGGATGAACAAAGGATTAAGGACGATTTATATGTTTTGTTTTTTTTTTTTTGCTCCAATAACTGTGGGATCTAATTGTATGATGGTCAACTAAATAAAATGGCGATATAATAAATATTCAAGCTTAGATTGGGACGACTCAAATAAATTCCCTTCAATTAAGAAAGATGAACCGTTTTTTGTCATAGTTTTTTTTTTTTGTTTGTGCTTGTTCGGACTTGGGATAAAACAGGCAAAAGGAAAGAATAAATACTAGGTAGAGGTACCTACATAAAATCTTAAGCAAATAATGTTCTTATCATAAGAATAAACTAAGAATAAAGAAAATATTTAATTAAACAGTAAAAAACTAGATAGAATTATTTTTTTGATAAGTTTGCCTTTTGATAAATATGAGCTGTCAAATTTTGTATAGAAGCAGTTTACACGAATTGTGGCTTTTGTGAATTAGATGTGTTCAAAAATATGATTGTTATGAAACATCTCAGAGAACTAAAAAAAAATATGTCGGTACTATGTAACTATCGTATCGGAACAATTCGTCGATAAAATTGTGAATAATCCCCATATTTTATGTAAAAAACATTACAAGTTAACGAAAATCACGAAACAGACATTATAGGCACGTCATATGATTTTTTGTATTCTCTCATTTTCGTCCGAGCACTGCCGTGAGATCGCGAGTTTTATAGTTTTAACACTTAAAACGCGAATATTATTTTGTATCTAATATTTTTTTTATGGTTCCGAGATATTCAACTCTGATTTTGCGTTGGTTCAGGAGAGGTTCTCCATTTAACTTAGAAATCTAAATGCGTCTTATCTTTCACATATATTTGAGGTTTATTAGATAAACACTATTTATCCAAATGAAGAAAAAGGTCGTTCATACAATTTTTTTTCGTAAACTTATCTTCTTACACAAAAGATAAACTTATCACTTTGCATGAATACCCTAAGTAAACTTTTCTGAGGAATTAGTATCGCAAAAAACATATTTTTGCATTTTTTGGACTTCCTTTATTTTTTGAAAGATTACTTTCAAATAAGATTTTTTTTTTTTAATTATGATAGCGTTACGATGCGGTGTGCTTTAGAGTAAAACTTGCTTGCTGCATTTTTTTATACTAACACCTGGAAGTTATGGCCAAATTTGTCTCACTGAATCTGGTTTCAAAAAACCTCTGTTTTGACGATACCACCGTATTAAACAGATAATTTCTTCTTAATAATCGTATATACTGGTTAAGCTCATTTTTTTTTAAATAAAATAAAATTGATACATTGATCCAGGTTAGAAATATTCGACATTTTGCCAAACCATTTATGGTGAACCCAACAATTTTCAACTTTCAAAACAATTTTCTTGGAAAAAATATATTAAAAAAAAAAATCATTTTATGATAGTTTGAATAATATGATAGAGCTCAATAAAGAATAAATAAAAGGATCAGGAATAATCCCACAGTTTTTTTGATAACACGCAAAATGCTGGGCTGGTACAAATTTAAAAAAAGGTTTTTTCTGAGTTTTTGTTTGTATATGGGGTTTACCTTGTACCTGATTCGTTTGTTGTGTGTTGCCTAATAGTTTATGACCTTTAAGGTTTAGTAATGCCTTATTTGATTTTTTAAACTCTTACTTAAAAATATGTAAATAAAGGATTAAAAAAAAATAAAATAAGTTAGTATTGCGTAGTTGCGCATTTGTGCATGGTGTGAAAGACAAATTTTAACTCTTTGATGAACTAATAAACGAAAACATCATAGTATAATGGATTCAATCGTGATTCATTATTCGGTGTTGTGTAATGCGTTTATTACTAATAGTCACGATGCACAAAATCTGTAAACGTGGGTGGGTCTGCACAAGTTTTTGTTGAAAATTTTAAATGGTACAACATGCCAGCAACTGTACATAAGGTTTTTGACTCATGGAGAAGAAATAATTACAACACTCTCTGAGGAAGAAGGATTATAAAGCCTACCGCAGGTTTAATTCAAAGCGATCTTTGGTTGGTGCATTTGCCAGTATTGAATCGGAGACGACAAAAATGGAATTGGCTGTTAATGAAGACAAAACGAAGTATATGCTATCAACGAGAAGTAAAACTCAACATCGACCACTCGGCCAAAAACATCACGATGGATAGTTATAATTTCGAAGCAGTCAAGGACTTTGTCTACCTGGAATCCACTATAAACTCAAACAACGACATCAGTGAAGAGATCAAACGGGAAATTACTCTTGCCAATCGCTGTTTCTTCGGGCTGAGAAGGCCACAGGCAATGAGCGCAGTCGAGCTCGGTCCCTAAAGGAAGGACAAATTCTCTGTTGCATTTGTACCAGGCATAAAATTATAACCAATATACATACAAGTTGAATATCGATCTCCCATTCAGCTGATGCTTTTCACTGACTTTGAAAAGAAAAGTATCAACTGAAAATTTATTTGAATTTCCAACACAGGAGGGCATTCCAGAATTCCTATTGTCAAATGAATTTGAAGGATGTGGAGTCAGGCAGGTCTGCAAACTTCAGCCAGTATTTTTCTTGATAGTGATAAGCTACCCTGATAAGTAGCCCTGACCCCAAATGAACGGAAATGATTGATTCAAAGGAATCTGACATTCTTAGTAATATACCTATACTACGTGGATGATATATGCTTATTCTCGCACAGGATCATGAATCTAGACCAAATCACAAAAAGGGTGAAAGGATAAGCAGTGATCGTAGAGCTTTATCGGGAAAAGGTAAAACAAAACCATGGTTAAGCCTCGGAAGTAACTCATCTGTTCAAGTCACAACAAATGGTATCGGTAATAAAAAACTATAAACTACTCGAAAATTGTGTCGCAACCAAAGGCGAAAATGAATAAGATATCAACAGCCATATTAAGAAAACAAAAGCTGCATTCGGAATGCTTTCCAAAATATAGAGGAACAATTGTTTCTGCTTAAAGACCAACTTGCGACTGCTCCGCTTCAATGTTGAATCTGGCTTCTTTGTTTCACGCAAAAGTGAAAAGTGTCGACAAAAAATCTTAAAGATTTTCTGGCTAACCGTATCTTATGTGAGAAATAGTCTGGGAGAGCGTTTTTAGCATTGGTTTGGACACATGCTTCGAAAATACAAAGATTGCAGTGCAAAGTGCAAACTAAACGATGAAAATGAATTGCCTTAAACAGGGAGCTTGAGAAGCTTGGGTTTGCAAAAAGTTGAATAGGAATCTCCAAAACTGGTGAAAATATGGAGAGACACAGATACTTTTCCAGAAAACGTACACAATGGCACATAGTATAAGGACCTATATGCTCTTTAAGGTTGCCTGATACAGTGATGATTATTGATTCGTAAATCGAAAATCGATACTAAATATACACATTTGTTACATAAACTGATTTTTACCATCAATTTCTGCATTTTGATGGTTGTTGATGATGTTGATTTAACATATTTTCATTTTGAAAGAACGCTGAAAATGTCGTTTTAGAATGAACAAATTGGTAAATCAATTTTTACAGTAAAATAACAGAATATTCTTAAAACAAATTTTTTTCATGTTAATCTTACATTATAGTTTTTTTTCTGTTATTAAAAACCCTGCCTACTTCATAGTCACAGTAAAATAGATAATCTTTCTAATTTGTTCTACACACACAAACTCAATTCACGACGACAACGAACGGTGATGTGGGCTGACTTTGCACCAAACACACTATGAATAGTCAACCGTAATTGCTGCATACATCCGATTGTGCTAACATAACGAAACTAACTTTAGTCTTGCATATTTCCTTATAAGCTATATTGGTGTGTTCTTAATCTGATAAGCAAAGTCTGGTGTCACGCATACATTTACGTAAACAAGCTACGCAAAGCTGAGAACATGTAGAAGCCGGAGCATGATGAGAAGTCTAAATTATGCATATCCACCAGTGATCGCTTTGTGTTTATACACAAAAATTGTAAATGCCAACATGAGTCAAAATTTAGAAGGCATTTAACAGAGAACCGCATCTTATATTAAGCATAGCAACAGGATGCTGTTAACAACCATAGAAACCTTAAACAACAATTGTTCATAGATAATATAGATGCTTCCTGCCTGTTATCCTCTGACTTTAGTATTGAGAATATCTTCGCTCAAGGGGGATTGCGTTTAGATTATCTGGATTCAATATTTCAGATTATTTCTGCACGAAAATTTCCTTCAAGACACTCTCGGTTTAAACTTAAACACATATAGAAATCGTTCCCATGGACAGTATTATCTTCTACCTTTGGCAGAATTTTGATGAAAATGGCTAAATCGGAGTCAATCGATTAATTGATGTGACAAGCAATAACCAGATCTAATATTAAGGTAAAATGTCACTTCGCTGTGGTTGGGTCGATAGGATAAAATGAAATCCAAGAGCCCAAAGCAAGCCCAAGAGAATGTAAGAGGCTCTTCTTCTTAATTCACACACAGCCACACACAAATCCATTCCAAAAGAGATAAAGAAGGATCCCGATGCCAAGTCCTTTCCAGTGAGATGAACCCTACGAAGAAAAAAATTTATTCGATTCTGGCTTAGAAGGCTAATAATGAAGTGTCAAGTGCTATTTATCATGGAGTTGCCATCTGACGGATGGAAGCATCCATAAAACAGTAGTAGGACTGACTGTCTGTTGTTACCTCAAAATGGGTCCCCTACATTTCCTTTGGAGAATCTTTTTAGGGCAAAATAATTGGCTCTACCAACTGAGAGTGTGTTTTGGTTGCAAATAGACACACGTAGGTATTGGTATTGGCATTTTACTTCCTTGATATAAGTTTTGAAATCAAAGTATGTGTGCATGTATTTGAAGGAATACCTGGAAGTATGAGTGCTTTTGGGGGTTAAAGTATTCCGACTGCTCCGATTTTCGCCAGAACGATAAACTTAAGTGAGATAAATGTCCTTGAGAATTTCTTAGTTCAAAATCTAAAGACGTAGGTTAAGTATACCTATACCTATGTAGGACTTAAAATTTTCCTAATGTGCTGCTGCTGATGTTATATGTGGGTTGCTGCTGCCTCTGGGTGTGACGAGACTACCTTCTTATTCCCTTTTGTTCCTGTGGAAATGATAAATCGTTGATAGATTAAATTTTGTTTGCTTAACTTAATTGCGTCAGGCGGGGTAAGGTAGGATGACGACGACTACGCTGTGGCCTCAAGGGGCCAAGAGCATCAGAGACATGATTCTGGATGATGATGGTGAGGTTTTTGAAAAAGTGCTCTCTTCTCGGTTGAAGAAAGGACGAATTTGAGCACGTACCACTGGCAAAATGGATTTAATTAGTCATTCGATTGCTTAAGTGTGTGTGCGATTTGTCTGTGTACAAGAAAGTATATATGATTTATAATCAAGCCTACAGGTAGATTAGTTTCTAATAAATTATTCTATTGCTGTTTCATAGAGATGTGTCATTTATGGAATTCAATTATCCAAAAGTATCTGTAGCCTTATCTAGCCCTTAATATTTCTATAAATATTAAATGCATTCGAATCATGTTTGAAGAAGTGCCATTGAAGACTGGGGTTTTGTTGATTGATCAAATTTTAACTAGCTTTAAAGTGTTTGTCTTTGTTTGGGGAAATATGTTTAAAGGCAAAATAATATTAGATTTTGATACAAGAGCTATTTGTTATATTTTGGTAGTAATTATTTGAGTAACTGTGTATCTCCTAACGTGGAATTTAATCAGCATGCTAAAACGAGATTTTGTCTTTTAAGTTAGTCATCAATTCATCATCTTTCTCTTCAAATAATATTGGTTTAGATTGGGCTTTCCATTCAAAGACCGATGTATTTTTTGAAAGATTTTTCCTTATTAAGCTTTTAATTAATAAATAGTTCGATACAATAAAATATCTTGACTTGAAACTTTTGGCTCATTAAGATACACACAATTTCCGTTTCCGATAGTCAAGGTCTGTTTCTGTCCTGTGCACTACAAACCATTATTCTAACACCGGTTATGAAAACAATTCTCACAGCACACCGTTTTGTTTTAGTGGAGGCAGGTTCTGTGTTGTTGATTGTTTTCAGTCCTTGTGAAAAATGTTGCCTGCGCATTGAAGGATCCTTTACTCAGTCAGTATTAAACCTGCTTGGGATCTCCAAAACTGAAGCTATGTATAATCCCGCTCCCCTTCTGTTCTTGACATCATTCCAGGAGAATATATTTGTAAAACGTCGCCGTCGTCGTGGGCTGATCCCAAAGTGGTCAATTTGTAGCTTACTTGCCTATCTTTTGACACTAAGCTGATTTGTTGGCACGTCATTGTGTTCAAACACGGTTCATACCACTAATTACAAGACGCTTAGCATTCCATAAATCCGCGAAAGGAAACGTGGTCGTTGGAACTGCCAACGACCAAAATATGCCTGAGTCCATCTTTGTTATTGGCTTCTCTCAAATCACCCACTACTATTGAGTCTCCACATGATGTATTGGACACCAGTCCGTTATTTTCGTCATCGTTTCGAGTAGCTATTTACATTCCAGAAATCATTCTTGGCTGGGTACAATAGCCAAAAGTTGTCAATTTTTGATCAGTCCAGCGTAGTGTGAATTTCTTTGGTGTCGAGTTTCAGTTACGAAGAATTCTTATCTTCACTACCTGTTCTAGGAAACTAGGTTCTCATATTCTTTTTTTAGGACTTGGATTTATTAGTTTGGTAAAAAAAGTCCTTTTGAATGAGATCAATATGCGGTGGTTAGTAGTAGGAGGTAAAATAAGAACAATAATGATGTGTTGACAAATTTGCTATTCATTTGGTATCACAAAGTTGATCCCAATCGGGGCCCACCCCATTTTTCAACCGCCCAGTAGTATCTATACAAACCTTGATTTTGTCAAAGGTGATCGGATAGAACTTCGAATTCTCAATCGGAAGCTGTTGAGCGAATAAATGCGTCGCCTCCTTCAATTTGGATCACCCAGTGTAGTAAAAAAATCATTTGAAATTTCCTTCTAAATCGAATTTTCGAGTTTGTTCGCTGAAAAATGCTAATATGTCACTAAAATACCAATGTCAATGTTAATGCTAATGCCATCATATTAATACATTAAAAATATTCCATTTTGAATAATCATATACAACAAAAACTACCACTAAAGAAGTAAGTATAACTTTGAAAACAAATTTGTTATAATGATATTTCTTATTTTACCCCAACTTTTACAATAAACTGTTTTCATTCCAGTTGTTGCAATATTCCTGCGGAATTTAAATCCATTCATATAATCTCACTAAAACTTCTACGTCACTTCGTTTATCTTCTGTATATAAAAACAAAAAACTTTTCTCAACTTTTATAACGTCAAATACAAATTGCTGCTGATCCCTTCCACTAAGACACTAAAATCCATTCTTCAAGCTGCGTTTTCCTAATGCACCTGTGCTTTGCTATTTTTATATTGTCCTCTATGTCTCCCTTCTCTGAATCTGCAAATTAATGTTTCGTAATGATGACAGAAAAGCTTTTCTAAAATACCAGCACTAGCACAAATAAGAACTAGCTCCCACCACCACCATCATGCGAATGCCAAGTCCTCAATTAAGAAATTTATCTATGGTTATAAGTGCATAATTGTACCATATAGAAGAGAATTCCGTGATTCTAAGTTGGTTGGAAATCAATCCCTTCATGTGGATCCTTAGATTAATTTTTCGCATTGCTACTTCATTCTCAAGGTAAAGTTTTTAGTCAAGTTATTTGCCTTACAGGGTGTACTTGAAAGAAGATCCAAGGATCAAGTTTTCGTTACCCAGAAAATAAAAGTTACTTGAAAAAAAAACTTCAACACGTTATCTAGAAGATGATTTCAGGGACACCCTATATGAACGCATTGTTTATTCTTCATTTCCCTTTATAGATATAAACATTGAAAACCGGCAACGATGCAACTTTAATTACGTGCTCTATGAGGCTCTGCTAAAGATTTATCATGGTTTTAAAGGCTGAAAATATGTATTCAAGGGGTTGGTAAGGTAAGGGTGTCGCGGTGTCGTCGAAGTCAAACAATATCTAAAGGTGAATACGAAGTTCGCCATCAGCTAAAAGTTTATTTCAGAATCCTTTCTGTCTTGTTGAAGTCATATTATTATTATTATATGGGTAAACCATCTTCTCGTTGACTTGTTTTTCTTGTCTTCCTTTGGTCTACGTCGACTTCTTGCTAGTTCGTGTGAGTCTTTCAAGGATTTGGATATAACGGACAAGTTTTTGGGCAAACTACCTCAGTACTTTATGGGTAACTTTATTACTTCTAATAATATAACGTCATTATCGTCGTCGCATGAAAGTTATGAAATGTTTTTGCAGAAGGTAACCAATTTTCAACATTATATATGCATGCACATATGTATGTACTTCATGTATATACGTATAGGTACGTACCTACATATGTCTATAAAATATTTGTCATTTTATACAGTCCATGTCATTTGATTGAGGTTGTTTTTCGCTTTGAAAACTAGGAGACAGTTACATGTCACACCTTGTCGTGGGCTCATAACTTTTTCTCAAAGCCCCTTTGAGAAAAAATTTTGACATAATTTCAAGGCTCTTATGCGATTAGGTATGGGTGTCGTAAAATAACACCAAGCCATACAAGACGGAATTTCAAAATTGTATGTTTCCAAACTATTCTACAGTAAAATCTAGCAGTAAGAGCCCTAAAAGTTGCCAGTATTCTGCTGATAAAATTGATTATAGTTAAAAAATGTTTAGTAGTTTTTGTCAAATATTTTCCAGGTTTAGATTCATTATTCATAACAAACTACCATAAGGTCATAATCAAAAGACTCGAAGTGTAATTGTTTGAAGGGTACAAGTTTTATTTTTAGTTGTAGCTACCTTACCTAGTGCTCCAATTTCAAATGGGAATAGTTATACGTGCCTCATATAGAAGTTCAGACTTTCAACCGGAAAAACTTTGCTTAATACGACATTAAAATTTGTACCTTAAGAACCAAAGTCCACTACCGCGATATCACACGAATAGAATTTGAAGGGATACAGCATTCACTCCTTGCGCATGAACCAACTTTTAGAAAATGTTTCGTCATATACAAATAGTGTATATTATTTAGTTAACCCTGAAATAAATTGACACATTTGATTTAATATTTTTTAATTCAGCAAATTTTTTTTAGTACTGTTATTTAAAATTTTATGTCAAAATGAAAGGCAATGGAGTTTACTATAAATAAATATTTAACCAACCTCTTTTTAGAGATGGCGGCTGTCCCGGCCCCTGTATTTGTCCCAACAAATGGGATTTTATAACACATTCCATGAATAAATAAAAAATCCCCGCAAATAATGCAATTTGAATTTCAAAATTGCAACAATTTATTATTCAATTATTATAATCAAAAAAAAAAAAAAAAAAAAAATAAATAAATAAACAAAAACACTTGGCGTTGGTATTCAATATAAAATATTTTCTCATTAATCGGCCACAGACTTACCATCAGCTTACATTACGAGTAAAAAATCTACTATTTGCTTACGAAATCAGAAACACAAACAAATGATTTGCATATGAGCGTTTTTTTTACCAAAAAAAGTAAATCTTATGTCGTGTCTCTGAGCAATTCAAAATCACATTTCGCATGCGATAATATCTTTCTAACTTCGACCTTGTGTTCGCAGTACATAGTGGTTTTGATTTCGAAGGCAACCCCCCGACTTTCAATAATGCCAACTTCTCGAGCTTATTGTTAGCGACTAGCAATGTTTAAGAAGTTGGGTATGCAAGAGAAGTGTATACGTGACGAGGATTGGGGCGGGGCGGGGGCATGATCTAAGGAATATGAGCACATTATTCTTCATTTCATATCACTTTCCATTACATTGCGTCTTCAGCTACATTATATCCTTTTACTCCTTAAAGAGGCTCCTTAAATATAGATATGCTATTTGTTGAGAAGTGAATTATGTTGAAAATCCTTTTTTTTCAAGGCTTGCAAAATACATATATCCAGAATTTTCATATATGGAAAGAAAAAAAGATGATAAGTCAAACTGGTTGCCGCCGGGAGTCTTCAATAAATTTTATCCCTTCACTTTAACACACAGAAAGAAGAAGTCTAAGGCATAATATTTTCCTTGCCTTCTGTTGAAGTTATGAGGTTAGGACGGTACATTGCGGAAGGGGATGTGAGGGCTGGAGGGATATCTCAGCTCCAAGGCTGCCTCTGCCTCTGCCATCTCATCAATTTAAAGTCCTGTCGTCCTTCTGCCCTTGTGCACTCTCTACAATCACACATTTTTAAAACAACCCTGACATATGGGGGGGTAATTCTTTGTGTTGCCCGGTTTAACAAAAGAATTATCATATCAGTTTTTCAACTTCCGTAAGTGGGTCTGGCAGTAAACCCTTATTTTAAATGTGTCGTGTGGCAGGAAATAGCACACAAACAAGAAACTCCACAGTGGAATGATCAAAAATTTCAATAGGCATTTGGCACGCAATATGCAAATGAGCAAAAACGCAAAAAAAAAAAGAAAACAGACCTTGTAGATCTGGTATGGGTAAAAGTTGATGGGGTTGATGGTAGAACCTTTTGAGCAAGAAAATAATAAAAAAAAAAATGTATCGTGACAAACATCATTCGAATAAAAACAATTTTATATAGTTTCGATCACCATAAAATTATATCAATTTGTGAATTCTGAGAAAAAAAAAACAGTTTCCCTTTTTTAAAAATATACATTTAGAACTGCAGAAGTATGAAAATTCCACCACATACCTACTCTTTCTTTTATTGCTTAATATTATAAGCAAGAACATGCCTTTATATATACTTTTGTAGATAGGTAGATATAGGTAGGTTTAAGAGCAACAGTACTTTTTATAGAATTAACATGCTAACTTCAAAACTCTATTTGTTGAAATGATTAAACGCACATAATGACTTTTTAAATTATTAGCATATTAACTAAATGAGTAAGTATAAATTGCACGTATAAAGGCATTTTAACGTACCGATTTTTATTGGTTAACCATTTAAACTTTTCAATTAATTTATTAAAAGTATGTACAATACTTTACACTAGACTGATAAAAAAATTTTTATAATATTACAAACTGATACAAACGAAATAATAAGTACAATCGACCTTCTAATTTTAATACTTGTTACTTAAAAGAGAAAATTTGACGAAGCTAGATTTATTGCAATGGATGAAGGTCCAAAAAAAACCTTTTTTTTTTACCTATATCCAAAATTTGGGGGTGTTTGGAATTTTTACATACCGTTTTGTAATCAGTGCTATAAGGTCTACAAAAACGTTCGAAATTCTGTACCTCGGTTAATCGTTTTCTAAGCCAATTTTCAACCGATTTTCATACAAGGTACCTCGTTTGGTTAAAAAATAAATATTATTTAAGAATATATTTTTAAAACAGCATGTTGTTTCAAAAACAAATGCTTTAAATTGATGTCGAAGTTGAATAAATGACGAAATAATGGAATGTTTGAAGTTGTTCAGCTTATACAGTCTTGGTGGTTTAACCACACCACATGTGTCTTATACATTGTAAAAAAGGTCTAAATGTCTACTTTCCAAAACATTAAAAAAATCTAAAATGGGTAAAAATTTGACGAAGATAGATTTTTTTCAATGACTGAAAGTCGAAAAAAACGTTTTTTGCCCATAACTTCAGATTTTGGGGGTGTTATGAAATTTTTGCATACCGTTTTTTAATCAGTGCAAGAAGCTCTACAAAACGTGATAGGTCTCCGCCCGTGTATATTTTGAGTATCACACAGTGTAATCAAATTTCGCATTAAATATTAGCTATTCAAAAATCGATAAAGTCCATTCCAACCAGCTCCTTTAACCAACGCAACGCAGTAATATACAATATTATTCATTTCAATCCCAATCCTTGTATTCCTCTCTGGGGCCATGTTTCAACAAAAAAGTTTTATTATCTAAATATTTTTTGCATACAAAAATTGCACCCACCTGTCATGTTACAAAGTGAAAGTGTGTTCCTTTTTGGATGTGTGTGTCTGGGAGATGTATGGTGTTTAATTTAACTTTAGACAGAATTTTATATTATACTTGTATGTATGCACTGACATAAGAATAAAAATAGTTTACAATGAGTTCTCATAATATGCAAAGTTAAAGTATATATACAAAAGTTTTTCTGCGCATTCAAAAGATATATTAACTTGTCTCTGAAGACTTTGTAGAACTTTTTTTTTCTCTGCGAAGCTCGACAAGTTGCTGAAACCAATGACAAACATAAGTTAAGAAACGTGCTTTTAGGTTTGGTAAATAAAGTGGATGACTTTGTCGTACGGAAATGTTTTAACTCTTTGAGTCACGCTATTTTATATAGAACGTCGAGTCGACGACGGTAATCTGATCTTAGTCATAATATTCAAAATTAAGTCTAATTTTAGGGTTATTAGCAATTTATCAACCCACCATGAATTGGAAAGTAAATAAGACCAAATAATGTAGGCGTAGGATTTATAAAATACAAAAAATATGGGAAAAACTTTAATGTGTTATAGTCTTAAGTCGTCATACTTACTTTATCAACTCTGAATTCCACACAAAAAATATTTATTAAAGAAAAAAATATCAATCTTCACAGTTGGTTACAATTTTGACTTTTTTACTAACTATCCCTTATAATACAAGTTCAAAACAAAACGTCAACAGTAGTTAAGGATTATTAATGTTTTACTACGTGTACTACGTATGTAATTTAAATCCTAATTTAAAACGGAACGAGCATCACACTGTGGTGGTGCTATGCATTTGCGGCAGGTGCCTGAATTTATCGCTTCTTAAAAGTAAAGTAGAATAAGTGTAAGAAAAAAAAAAAAATATATCTAAACGTGGTACGTGGAGTAATATAATTTTAAGTATAGCCAAGTAATTTTGTCGAAATATAAAAAAAATGTCTTTATACAGGACATTATAATGCCGAGGATTGTTTATTGTAGGTATGTTTTTTTTTATACTGTTGGGTACAGTGTGGGTGAGATGTGAGATACCAATAGATTAGATGGTGACAAAATGTTGTTCTGAATATATGAAATACATACAAACTGTACAGTACACATTGGTATTACGATTTTGTAATATCAGGAGACCGAGCATATAAAAAATAAGTAGTTGAATTACTTCTCCTTTGCTCTAATAAATGTGCAAATAAAGACAAACCTTATTTAAGTACTTAGACAAAACGTGTGAATAGTGAGTGGTTCATAATAAATAATTCTCCGATAAAAACATTCAACTGAGAGTGTCTTTTCTTTAGTTTGTATCTTCGAATCAATCCACTTCACTGTAGACTGTGCGTCCGTGCGTCCATCTGCCACGAATTGCCTTCAAATTTGGTAGAGATGATTTTTTTTAATTTCGAAACTTTTTTTTTTTTTTGAATATCCTATCTAGAACGAGTACTTCCCATATAATATTTTTGAGTTATTCGAGTTTTCTCGAAAACGGCTATAACGATTTTAATTAAACTTTTTTGATATGATTTCTTCTTGCCTTATCCTACTCTTGCCATAGTTGGACTCGTTCCTTAAAAACTTAGATATAACTTTGGGACTCTGTTGCGTTTTTTGAGTTATTTGGTGAATGGAACTGACGAAACTCGCGGTAAGCTTTTATTTTAGCTTTCTCGTTCTCTGTCAATGATTTACCACGATCCATTTTAACTTAAATTATGTTAGGATGACTAAAATGAATCAGACAATATTTTTGGACACCTATATGCCATGGCTCTCACACAAAAGCTGATAATATATTAGAGGGTGCTATTCAAATGAACCTTAATAAAACCATGTTTTTCACAGTAATCTCATGTTGTTTTCGATTGCTATGCTTCTGGGCGCTTCTGAAAGTGTTTTATTGACCTCGTATGACAGTTTTTTTTTTGGATAGAACAGAAATTTTCTTCTGGATTTTAACCAAACTTCGAGTAGATACATGCAATACATATGTTTTAAGGCAATTTTTACCAAAATGTTGCAAAAGAAATTTAAATGAAAAAAAATCCATGAAAGCATTAAAGTAAACAGAAACGTTGAAAAAGATAAACTGTCTAACTGTGTGTGTATGGTACGATCAGTGAGACAGCTTAAGGCGAACAGTGCGACAGATCAAAATGACGAGACAAAAATGAACTTCAAAGTTTAGTAAATACTTAATTAGTATTTATGTTATTAAATTAAGAAACTTTTATGCACTTCATAAAACGATAAAACATTAATTTTAAGTTCACACACATAGATTAGAGATATATGTACATAAATCACAGTTTGCTAATTGAAAAGACTTTTATTTTACTTTTTGTAAAACAAAATTCAAGGCTGGCAAATCTTAAGCAAAGGCTTAAGCTTGTATCAAACAATTTTTGTAAATACCATTTGTGTGCATTTGGCATACAAATACGATTTTTGTATCGATTCGTGTCATCCGAATTGTGGATAAGATATTATTGTGTAGTTTTGTAACAAAAATACACAAATTTTAAATATTAAATTAATTTGTAATAAAGTTTCCCTCACTAAAATATGAAGTTTAATTCAAATTTTCTGTTCATTGTTAAAACAGAGCTTATAAAGCTGAACTTTATTTTGAAGAAATGCCATTAAAGATGGAAAGTTCATCGTTTTATACTCCCATATCGCCACCCAATTTTTTTAATTTTTAAAATTACTTTATACCATCCCAACCAAGGTTTGTATTCATTTTCGAGTGCAATTTTTTGTGTTCGTTTTTTTCTTTGTATCCTTGCACATATTTCTGTTGAACGTGAAAAGATGGAGGATATTGTCAACGGAAACTACTTATATATTTCTGGAGTATGGAATTTTTGTCTACAAAAAGATTCTGTCTGTTGAATATATTTGAAGCTAAATCGCTGCATACGAATAAACATTTATTCAGTTTTTTTTTTTTAACAAATGTATGCTACGTACTTTTGTATATTATAAAAGTATATGCATACAACTATGCATACTTTATATAAAAGTCAACTTGATTTTCTTAAGAATTCTTTTGAATTGGAACAAATTTAAATTCTTGTCCGCTCAAGCTGTGCATAGATTTTTATTTTGTAGTCTTTGTTTTTATTTGTTTTTGTGTAAGCAGATTGGGAAGCATTGGTTTGTTTTATCTTCTTTTCTTTATATTATTAAAAGGTTTAAAGGAAAATAGAGGGACAGGACTGTAAAATGGAAATCATTTCGATTTTCCTAACAAATGTAGTAGAAAATAACAACATTCTGTTGTCTCTGTTTCTGTACAATGTACATATATATGTATGTACCAACTATAAAAATGTTGTCTGACCAAAGGATACGATTTTGATGTTTCATAAAAAATAAAAGTAACAACATGGAGATGGAGAACAATTGAAGAACAAGCTATTGTTTTCTTTTTTTTTTTTTTTTATTATTATTTTTGAGGGAAAAAAGAAAGGACTTTTAGAGATTGAAAGAAATTGTATGTGACATAAGATTAAATGCAGATGAATAGTTTAAGAAGAGATTGGCAATTGAATTGGATTGGCTTTACAAGAATAAGGGGTGGTAGGCTTAAAATCTTTTCATTTAATCGTTTTTTTAGTATATTGGAGAATTGGAATTACTTAGGTTACTTCCCTGTCAGGGAAAGAAAAATGTAAGCAAAGAATAGCGTAGTCTGGGTTATTACTTTAAGTTATGTAGAGTGAGGGATGACCACTAGGTAAAACATATAGTCCAATAAGAAACAAAATATTTACATCACCTTCTGACTTTTGTTGACCTTAAAATGGAAAATATATTAACATAAAAAAAAACCATTGGGGTGCTACACGAAATCACCTGTTAAATTCTGTTAAAATCGATTCTAAAGCTGTGAATATGAATGTAGAATTCTTCTAATTAGAGTCTAGTCCAGCTGACGGAACATATGCAAAGATATTCAAATTGAATAATTTGGTTCATAATTTTTTTTTTTTTTAATTGAGGAAATAATTTTTGATTTATTAAATGACAAATTTGAAATTGTCATAATCTGAAGTGTCAGTGCTGCCAAGTGAATTAAATTAATTCGTTTTTTTTTGTAACATTTTGTTTATCGCGTGCAAAAAAACACAATAATTATGAGGATTTAACAAAAAATTGGTATGCCATTTGTAAGATATTATTTATCAACATCTAAAAATTAAATATAGAAAAAAACACTGAACCAATATGCAAAAAAATAATTTAAAAAAAAAAAATTAAAAAAGTTTTTCCGTTAAAAAAAAAAGAAACAACCTCAGAGGATGGTATCGCTCTCTTAAAATTGCTTGTAAAACACATTCTATGAACGATTAATAATAATATGTGTGCATTTAAAAAACTATTTTTACAATTTGTATAAAAATGCTTTTAAGAAATAAAAAAATACAATAAACACATGGAACAAAACACAAAAAAGTACGCATACGCCCCAGTGTACTTTATATTATATATATACTGTTTATTTTTATTTCACAAAAAAAGTATTACAATTGCATTTTGAAACAAGAAATTGATATTAGTTGTGTTTTTTGTACGCGATTAAAAAAATGTTACAAAAAAACGGAAATTATTTAACTCGCTTGGCAGCACTGACACTTCAGATTACGACAATTTCAAATTTTGCCATTTAACAAATCAAAAATAATTACCTCCATTAAAAAAAAATGATGAATCAAATTATTAAATTTGAATATCTATGCATATGTTCTCTCAGCTGGACTGGACTCTTATTAGAAGAATCCTACAATCATATTAACCTAGCGTGACGGACCGAAAACCATACAATTAATATTTGTTTGATTCGTTTTTTTTTCATTTTAATTTCTTATTTCAAATTTAGTATAATGTAATATGTAGGTCAAAATTTAAAATAAATGGATGAACACTGAATGAATTTTATGACATTTATTAAAAATTCACCGTAAACAAATTTTAAATGTACCTATATGGGAAGCACTTTTTTATATCCGCTTAATTAATAAGCGAAGAAATTTATCGAGGATATCATTGTTATTGTTTTTACATGTTAATTTTGTTTTTAAGATTTTAAGCGTATAACTGCGTGCAAAAAAAACACACCTATTGACATTTTCAGTTGTTTTAAAGAAACAGAAATTTGAATGAAAATATTTCAACGCATTGTATAATACTTTGTTAAAAAAAATGAAAACGTATTACAAAATTTCTTTTTCGGAGTAAAAACTCACTGCTACTTAGAGTGGGACTAGGTTACGTAATAGTGGGACTCGAAAAAACACATCTAAGATAGAATTCAAGCACTACATAAACTGTATCATTTCCACCCACGTCCCACACCCACTTCTAATCCAATCCAAATGAATACCTTACATGATACAGAGTCTTATTCACATGATTTAAATTTAGAAAACGCTACTCACAAGCACAATTTGGCCGATGTCATATGTAACGCAACCGAATAATATTTTAATAATATTTAATAATAATAATAAGAAATTCAAATATCTCAATTAATAGATATAATTTAGGTAAATTTCAAACTTTAACACCTCCTTTACAATATTAAAAAAAAAATTGAAATAAAAATATAAAAAAAGATAAAAACAAAATGAAAAACTTTACTTGACTTCAAAACTGTGTTTAAAAGTTACCAACATTTATTTTACTGTTTGTTACTACCCCCATTTCTATGTGTGTACAAAAAAAAAACAATATGCCCATGCGAAACCATACCTATTAGTGGAAACGGCACGAAGTCACGTGTTAATGTTCGTTTAATTTGTCTCGTTTGCCACCTGAGGATTTACGTCTTTTGGACTGAAAATTGCAACTTTCCTTACGTAAGTCCCACACTCTAACTCCGATATTTCTTAACAATGACTTGTAAGCTGTTCTTGTGTTTTCTACTCGTATATTTTAAATCATAAAGCCCTTACTTTTTCAAACAAAAACTTGTTACCAGTAGTGGATTTGTTAAAAAGATAGGTACAAAATTTCCCTTACAAATTTCAAAAGTTTTGTACAAAGTACACATTAAACTTTTTTTAAAGGAGGTTAGTACTTGGTTAACAAAAAAATAACTATTTCAATTATTGTTTTCCGGTTTAAACTTACAGTATACATGTAAACGTAAAGGAATGTACGTACATTGGTAATATAGGACAGGTTAAGGTTGTGAAATAAAGCCATCCAGCGAAGTGGGTCATCGTCATAGCCCATCATACTTTTCATATCTTTGATATGTTGGAAAATAACTATTGCCAAATGGCCTGCCTATGGCATTACCTCCAATATGGAAATTTACTTTTTTAGAGCTACGAAGCAGAATAAGTTTCGTGTATTAAACAATTCCCTTTTTGAGAGTCACTTCCATGCTTATGATTTCCATCGCCTTGCTTAGTCATGAAACGGAGGCCTATGTTGCATTTAAAACATAAATCCAGCCCTGAGAATTATACAACAATCTTACTGCCGGTATAGTAAGCTGAATTTTCCTGGGGGTATGACTCCTGTGGCTTGTTGTCTGTTTCCTAAGAAGTGAAGATTTTCTTTAAAATAATTTTGCACTCAAGTTGGTTGCAGAAGTAATTGTTTTCATATCACATAAACACCCATACACACACACACAGACTTTGGCCACAGTTGGATACCCATTGCGCTTGATCTCAAACAGTCAGTAAGTATACCTGGAGCACGTGTACTGAGTTGATTGTGAACAAATGACAGGACAACCAGGATACCTAGAAGGCTCCACGTGAGATACCTAACTATACTCAGATATAGATATGAATTCCAGAAAAGTAATTAATGGAATAACAAAATTGTGCAACTAATGAGAATACAAGCAGTGTCACAATAATGCCATGGCTCTGGCTCCTTGTAATGTCTATGTTGGGATTAAAATCATACCAGATGATGATGTTGGAGTGGAAGGTTAAACCGCTATCACGAATGACATTCCCACATTTTCTGCTTAGTGTAAGGAAGCTTTTGTGATAAAATTTTGTGTAAAATTACGCAACAGGGCACAGAGTTTAAGCAATTGTGTTTTGCTTTATGTTACATAAAAGGAATCAAGTAAAAAAATGCTCTTTGATCTGCAATTTATCTTATATCTAATAAAGAGGTACCTTGGGAGCCTTTGGCTATTTTATATCAGGTAGTGAAATAATTTTTGCTTAGCAAAAATTAGAATTATTCCAGATAACATTATCTAGTCTACTTACTGCCAAGAAGTGGGTGCAAAACGTGATGAGTACTTTAAGTTACATATTTACTTGAAAAAAACCTTAGTTTTATTTAAATGCTTATAGTCTAGGAGCTATTAACAAACATTTATTTTCTAAAGGCAAATTTTTCTATGCATGCTTTCCCTTACCATCTTGATTCGTATGTAGGCAGTCTCTCGTAGGCAGTAGTGCACATTTGATGTTAGTTTTTCTTTAGTACCTTGGTTATAAGTAACTATAGGTATATATGTAAAGGTACAGTACATTAACTAAAAAGTTTATTAGACAAATATATAAAGTACATTATATTTTCTAATATAATGTTAAGAACAATGTTAGATTTGTCACGAGGAACCAATACCTAGTGACTGAATCTCCCAACTATTTTCTTATGTGCGTGTAGTTAGCAAAAATGGAGAAAACCCAAAGTTTTCTTCTGGTTCCGAACGGCTAGCTGAGAAGTACACTCGACAAGCAGTAGGTACTTTTAGAAGTTTTGTCAATTCCTCGCAATATTACCCATCATAAACATCAAGGTGGCCGTTACCTCCGGTGTGACAGTCAATCGCACTAACCATAACGCGAAAGGTACTTAACCAGTCAGAGCCCGTATGTGAATACAGGAGGCGAGGCAAACCAACACAATTTAATTTATTATTTCTATGTGTGGGTCAATTCCCGATTCTTGTGATCTGTGAAAAGGAAAAAAGAATATATCATTTCAGTTTTCATACCAACTTTTCATTTTATCATTTCACTATTGTGCCAAATGGGTTTCCCGATCTCATTATTATAAATCTGTCAAACTCAAATCCAAAAACTACTAAATAATAATATTTGTTGTTCCACAAGAAAAACATAATATTTGTGTTCAAACATAAAACCGTATCATGAAATTTTCAATGTAAATAACAATTTTAAAACTTTAAATTCCTTTGAAAATTTCATTTTCTAATTTGAAATTCGTTAGAAATTATGGAGTGATTTTACGCTTCTTTTTTTTATGAGGATAGATGAAAAACGAAAAAAAAATCAGTACTAAACAAATAAATTCATACCTCTGTATTTATTCTACGCTTTTCTGTTTGTTTTCTAAGAAGCAATTTTTTTTCGAAATTCCTGAAAAGGAATACAACCGATTTCCAATAAATATTGAGTTAAATTGCAATTTTCTGTTGATTGGATTTCATGGAATATTTATGCACCAAAAATTTAAGGCAATCCAATACTTCAAATCTAAAATTAACTCAATGCCTTTGATTTTCATGCTTCATCAATAGTTTTCACAGAAGGATTTTGCTGTGATGAAAAAACAATGAAAAATTGAATACCTTACATTTTTTCACAGACAGAGAATCGAATAAAGTTTTAAGAAGTGATAACGATAAGGCTTATCACTTCACAGCTTTGAAATCTGGAATTGTTTTCCCATTATTTTTAAATGGTGTGTCGTGTCCCTGTTCCTATGTTCATATGGTGTTTCCACAACACAGGGGCCGAATTATGTAAAACAAAAAAGACAAAACTATTTCGTTTTGATTACTTTCCCTATTTTTCTCTTCACGGAATTAGGATAGAGATGGCTATTGGTAAAACAATAGCTCATCAGTATGTTTCGTTTGTCGTAATAAGGCCTCAGTAGATAGCACTTAAATTATTTAGAGGTAAACGTTGCTGTCATATTACGCTGTCATATTACTGAATAGATTCATGAAAGTGAGGTGAAACCATCAAAAATAAGAAATAATTACAGGGTACTCGTTGTTGTTGACAGTGAGGATTATTATATGGTCAGTATTATATATGTAAAGGCAGCTAATAGCTATATCAGGGTGGTATTTTCAACCGACCACATGTCACTTGTTTTAAAAACACAAGGAGAGTTACTCCCCTTGAAGAATATACCTCACAGGATTGATTTACAAGAAACCAGCCACTTGTGCAACCTTATTGAAAAAGAGAAAGTGTTTTATTTTATAGGTAGATGTCCTATGCTTGTGAAAACTAGGCAAAGTGTTTTTGGAAATAACTATCTTAATGAAGCTGAATCGCTATTTCATGTCATATAATAAAAGCTAGACAAAACTTTAGTAAATTTAATGAAATACTTGCTTTATATGTAAAAGAGAGTGGGGTCGAGAAGATCCACTTTAGCTGTGGTCTCTTATAATTTTTTTTAATTTACCCTTAAATAATATTTTTGGAAAATATAAGCTCAGTGTTTCGTACCTACTTATTCATACTAAATAATCAAAACTTTTTAAAAAACGATTTTAAACCAAATAACTAACAGAGGTCTCAAAAATACGACCACCCCACTAGCGAGGCAAAACGGATTTTTGAAAAGATTTTTTTTTTTTTAGATCAGATATTATTTCTATAAATTATATTTTCATATACATTTTAATAACAAATATTTAAAGCATGGCTTTTTGCCGTCTGCCTGCAATATAACAAGTACTAGATCTCTTCAGCTTACAAGGCCTTTTCAGCATATTTGTTTGTTTCTTAAATAAAACTGGTTTGCAAAATTTAGACTTTTATGAATTTAAACCTGGGGCCTTATTGCGAGTGCCTTTTCGCAAAAAGTCTATTCGATTTCTTCAAATTCTAATAATATGCTTTAAATTGATATTGTAAAAAGTTGAATCGAAGCAAATTAATACGAAATTTCATTCAAATGTCAAATAATAAACGATTTTGAATATAATTGAAAAAGAAAAGTATCTATAGCAACCGAAACTTGCTATACCGTTAAAAAGTTTTTTTTTCTATTCCACTTTAATTCTATTTTGAATAGACAGGCTCCGGTTTCAGTTTTTTTTAGTTGATTTTAAAAAAATGTGATTATTTTTAGAAAAGAGCGCTCTTAGATTTGGTTGACCTGGTAAAAATTTTGAACTGTTGTGCCGATTTGGTTCTAATTTGGAATATGTAGTCCACATCATTATATGCTAAGACCTGAAATCAGTATTTATTAATGTGTACTAACATATTAAGCCGTTATTTAAAAAAAATCACAATTAATTTAAAATTCTGTAGTTTTTGGAATGTACACAAGAACCTCTAATTATGAGGATAGTGGAATTTTTATACTCTGGGCAAGTTAATTATGAAGCAACAAAGAGGAATATCAATTAAAATGTATTTTTTGTATCAGGCCTTTTTTGTCAGATTATATTGAGCAGAGTTTAAATACTGCTATAATGAGATTCCTTTGAGAGTGTTATGTGTCCAATTTGCTTTCCTAATGGGACTAAAGGAATATATTTGCAAATTACGAAGAGCATTATTCTTGTACTGAAATTTTTTGGTGAGTAGGTTATGCACGTAGGTTTATTTCAAATGATTTAGATTTAAGTTTAATTTAAGTATAATTTTAATTCAATTTAGTTTTCTTAATTGTAATTTTAAATATTGATTATTAATGCTCTTAAATATAAAATATTTACGTATCTAAATTGTAATAAAATATATGTTCAATAACTTCATTTTAAAAGCATGTTGCTCTAAAAAGTCTAACAGTATGCAACGTTGTTTCCGTTTGGAAATCATAAACATCACTTAAATCAGCCAAATCAAACATTCATTTTAAATTTAAAAATTTCACTTCTTTAAAATATTCTCAGGCAGAGATGGCATTTGGATATACTTACATCTACAATTCAAAATATGTATCAACTCTACATATATGACTCACAAAAACCCACATGGTAATATATTTTAAAGAGGGTTAAAGGTTTTGTGAACTTGTATGAAATTCTCAATTGAAAATAACCTTCACATCATCCGAGCTCAATAACACAATGACTGACATTGCAAAACATCCATAAACGAGTTGCCATATTGACTCTAACGAACTTATATTTTTTTTATCTGTTTTACAAACAAACGAAATGTATCTATGTTTGTCAGCCAAGTGAATATAAACAGCTTCTACCCAGAAACTCTCAAGGACATGCCATGACGCGCTACTCTTAAAGCTAATGCGTAAATAAACACTCATGTCAAAGTTTGATCTAAAAAAAAAATACTATACAGTGCAAAATTTTATCCGCCAACATGTACAGCAGGACAAAAAACAATATATAGGTATGTATAGGTATATAAATCCACTAAGTAGGATTTCTCATTTTAGAGAAAAACACTTAACGGTAATGCTGGCAGCTTGTGTGTTTTGAATGGTGAGAGACAAAAAAAGAGAATACAACCGGAAAAAAATATCACCCAAAGTTTATTAGAAATAAATAAAAATATCTCATCTTCATCCCCATCGGCTTAGGGAAAAAAAACCTGCAACTCTGTCCCCAACCCCTATGGCCCACTGAATAGTACGGTATACGGTTTATATACACGATAAAGTGACAAGCACAAATTTGTCACGTTTAAGCGGGCTTGCCTAACAAATCGTTTTGAACTTGATAAACGCAAATCCTTGCGTTTCTTTCGGGATTCTATTCAGGACTCGGTTTCGCCGAACAATCCCTATACCTACTACTGGCAACACACAATACAATTGTTGACAACACACATTTTGGATGGAGTGTTTTTCACTTTACCTCCCCCTTCATTTATCCCTACAACAGTTGTACCCCACCATTCATCCTCTTGCAACCCACCCAACACTGCTCTTCCTTTAAAGCCATGCGGGAATAACATTGTAAGTGAATAAAACAGATTCTTCTGGGACAAGAAATGTAAATCTGATAAAAAAAAAATCGGTTCCCCAGAACCAAAATCACCCGCTCGCTAACGTTGATCATTTCCTTTTTTTCCTGATTTTTTTTTTGTCCGTGTGCTTTGGTGTTGTCTCCGATGGAAAAAAAAATTGAGTCTCTAATCTGAAGAAGGGTAAGAGACATTGCCGAATAAAATGTTTCTTTTTGTTGGCCAAAAGTAGTATAATGTATAACCAAAGCGTGTGATAACGCGTCCACAAAGTTTTATAAGCAGTAGCGAGTCCTTGCATCTTTGAAGGAGATGAACATCCGTATAACTTTAACATGTTTTGCACGTTACACCTGATATTGACCAGGGCTGTATTCAATTTTTTGAAAAGGTCACAACTAATAGAGTGGGCGGCCAGTAAAAGAAGATACCTGCTATTAGTAGATATACGAAAGGTGCATTCGGCATCTATTCCAAGATGTCGATGGAATTAGTGTTAAAGGTAATGACTTCCACTTTCAAAATTCAGAGGTCTTACGCGCTGCATCAAAGGCTAAAACTATATTACATAAATGTTTCTAATAAAAAAAAAAATATAAACAAACCTAAAATAAGAAAAAAAATAAATTTACTAATTTTATTAAAGTTAATAAGCAATTATTTATTAATAATTTAACAATTTTAAAGTCGGTTTCACCTTTATCATCAATTTTGCTTTTATTGGCAACGACTACAAAATTTGAAAAAGAAAAAACAAAATATACATATTTATACATTATATGTATATAATATACAATCGAATTGAGAACCTCCTGCTTTTAGTGAAGTCGATTAAAAAATTAGCACGAAAACAAGAAATATCGACAAAAATTAAGTGAAAATACTTTGTGCATTACTGTTAGTAGGTACTCATCGAGTCAAAAGATGAAATTGGTTTCAAACTAAAGCTTATAGCATCTTCTTCTGAGGCCTTTCGAGTCAAAAATTGGCTGTTCAGCCACTGTGTAATTAAAATTTGACATTTAAAACGTTTTTTTAGAGCACTTTTGCTGCCGACAACGTTTTTGCGTTAATAATAATGGTGCAATTTTTTTTTGATTTTATCTGATTTGATTAAAAGAGTACCAAACAAGAAAAAGTTAATAATATGATTCAAATTAATCATAAATTATACTGCCATAGAGCAAAAAAAAAATTAAATAGATTCTAAATAAGGAAAAAAAATGTTAGATTCTTGGTGCCTTGATCTTGGTATTTGCATATTATTTGTTAAATTTGTTAATATTCAAGGAAAAAAACATTCAAACTAATGAAATCATACAGGTGCCAATACGTTTTTTTTTGGAAAATCGCACTGTTTTGCGGATACCTTTGCCTAAAAACACTTGTTTTGCACAAAAAATATTTGTACCCAGTATACCTCATTTTTTTTAATTTCAAGTTTTTAAGTAGATTAATAAAAATGCTAACATTAAAAAAAAAATATGAATAATATTGGTAATTCCATACTTTTCCATATCGTTGTAAGAATTTTTTTTATAAAAAACGGTTAAATATTGATTTTTAAATTTTAAAATCAGAACCATTGTCATTGGAACATTTAAACATTTGGTACTCCCCATACAAAAATGACATTTTTGGAAGGTTTTTGTATTTAAAGTACAAAAAGGTTTTATGCAAAATGGCTGCATTTCGAACTACACCTAAGTTTAGCTAATCTCCAACATTTAGCGTTTACCCGATTTCATTGTCTTAATTCTAACAAAAGGTACCATGTTTACAAATTTCCTACGTCAACGATGACGACGACAAAGGCGCATGCATATAAAAATGTCTCGAAAACTTGTTTTCTTTAAGTTTCATGATGTTTCATTATGAAATAGACTAATTCTGAAGAAAATAAAAATGTGCCAATCGCTATACCTATACTTTACACTAAGTGTACGGAAAAGTAATAAAATAGTCGCTACGATTATAAGAAGTAGGCTTAAAATGATGTGATAGAACATCAATCGTGTATATGTTTTCTCTCTATCAAATCAATAGAAAAGTATAGCGCGCAACTACTGTCGCAACGATCGGCCGAACGATTGTTAGAAAAGTTACTTGATTTTTAATTTATATGTAATCTCACCTACACTACTAATTTAAAAAAGAATTGTTTGCTACCAATATATCTTAGAGTCAAATTTTGAAATAGAATCTTACAAAAGTAGCTGGAAACTTAGTTTACATAATCATTTCTTCCCTTCAAGTTTTTATTTAAGACCAATATTTACCAAGATAATTGACTTAATAATTGTTATGGAAAGTCAGGGTAGGGCCAGTTCTACTCCTATAGCAGTATTTCTGTAACACTTATTCTATTAAAGTCAATAATGAAAAATCTAAAAATAGTTTTGAGGGCTTCAAAGCTTGTATTCAGAAGTGAAAGAGGTAGGTATTATTTTCCATGATAAGCTGCGAGTTTTCGAGCTATTTAGATTTACGATGTAAATTCCATCAGACTCAGATGTAATGTAAGCCTAGCCCTCTTTTCGACGATTTTACTATAAAAAAGAAAGTTTACTACAAGAAATATCCGTCTTGAAATCATTATTAATGAACGAAAACAAATCTCAAATATAACAACAAAACTCTTGAATTTATGTTTTCTTTGAGGTAATGAGGCGGTAGCACTATTCTTCCATCGTTTTTTTCACTTTCTGTAATTTGTTGAATCTCTATACTATATTTTTGTCTTTTTAACAAAAATTTTAAATTTAAAATTTAATAAACTTTAGAGTTAGGTTTTCTAAAATATCATAACATCAGTTGTTTAAATAAAAATCAATTTGAGTTCTCAATTTACGAAAACTATATCGAAAAAACGCCATTGATTTCTCAGCTATTGATGTAGGCATTACTTGGCCTTTGGCAATTATGTATCCAAAATCCAACCTTGGTTTTCTTTCAACTAATTCCAAGTTCGAAGCAGAAAAGGTAACTGAAAAAAGGTACCTACTATGTATATAAGCAAGCCCAGGAGAACATCACAATCGCTTCGTTTGGATTAATCTCGGTCTGAATTTGAATGAATCTTATCGGAGAAAGGATGTGAAATATTAAGGGTTACACGTTGATAGCTGAGTATTATACGATGCTCTGCTGAGAATGAATAAATTCCCTTGTGATGGTGGTGGTTGTGTTTAGATTGAGGCACATGATTTCCAGGTCAGAAGATTATTAAAGAAAGCTCAACAGAAAAGACAGGTTGTGCGGTATCTATATAGAAGAGTCTCGGTCTGGGTTTTTGAATAGAACCTATCTGAGGTAGATTGTGCGGTTGTCTGGTGGGGGATTAGAAGCACTCATCTGGCTACGATTGATGGCACCTTCAGCTATCCTGGACCATTGACACTTAAAAAGTTTTTAAGAGAACTTGCGAAAAGTTTCACCTGCACCAGGCACATGCTTGGATGTATGTATTCGTGTATAACTATAACGTTGGGTATATGCAGAGGTAAAGAAATTACAATTTAAAAAGACTTAGGTATTGATCTAGAGATTTAGAAGGTAAAGGTTGTCTTTCCCACACCACCAACTTAACTCAAAAACAGGGAAAAGGAACTTTTATATAGGTTTTTATGATTATGTTTGCTATAGTAGGTATACGTTCAATAACTTATAATGTTTAAAATGTTAGCAAATACTGTAAAATATTCTTTAAATAAGGTGTGTGCATCGACTTATGTGTACTTCTTTTCCTTTGTGACATTAGTTTTTATTTTCATTCGCCACATAAAATCAGTTTTTTGAAAAATTTCGAAATCTCCCTATTTTTTTTTTTTTTTTTAATGAAAGGTCGTACTCCTTAAGTTCATAAGATTTATGGTGATTTTTTTCGACTTAAGTGATATTTTATAGAAAAATGCACACATATTTTGTCTTTTTTTGACCTAAACCGAGTAACTCAATTTATGGGCATTTTCGTGAGGAAGAAAAAACTACGCAAAACTGGTTGTTGGCACTTTCAGACATAATGGGTGTTTGAAATTTGCTTATAGATTTTTATTAAATTACATATTTCTGAGTTAGCAGGTTTTCTTATATTGATAATATGAAAAAAAAAAAAAATGATTTTAGTTTTCTGTAAACAATCAAAAATACACAAAAATAGAGTCAATCACTTCTTCATAATCTTTGCACCCTAATTTTGTTTTTTTTTTTTTAAAAGGAGCACACAAAATATTTTACTACAGGGAAATGTATCCAAATGCTAACTTGAATTGAAAATAAATAATTGTCATATACTTCTCGCTGGACGTTACCTATTAGTATTACTGTTTCTTCAATAAAATCATACATAATATTGCATCTAAACACTCTCTTTGAAGCTTTGTATATTAAAGGGGAATGTTCACTTTCCATTTGCGTAACACATAGGTAGTAACCTTATATTGTTTGAAAAGTCTTGAGTAGTACATACATTGTGCATACATTCTCATGGAAGAAAAAAGTTGTGGGGGCTTCTTCGCCAAAATTATACTGAAATCTATTAATTTGTTAATGGTCAAAAACTTAGAAACGGTAAAAATATCAATTGGGACATACTAGAGGGTCAATAAGGTGAATAATAATCGATTTCTCAGCACCCTCTCTCCCTGCTCCCAAGGAAAAAAAATATGTTTTTACTATTTCTTCTAGATTTCATCCCTGGTGTTGTAAGACATTGTGATGTATATTGTTGAAAATATCTCGGCTAACTTTCATGTTTTCTATGTTCACAAGTTTGTTTTACGTGGAGGAATTGAGCTATTATTTTTTCCTCACTCAAAGAAAAATCCAACTAGGTTCAGAGCTACTAGGTTCTGACCTGGACAAAAGAATGTACAGCATTACAGAATGATATAAAAGGGTTCCCCCTTCACAGCAAAAAAATATAATAAAAATTGCTTCCTAAAAATTATCGTTCTCCTAGACTGAAACTTGCCTTTATGTCTTCATGTTATCTTTTGACGTGTTCCTTCTTTACAAATTAGTTATAAATTTCATTATAGTAACGATCACATAAGTTTTTATAAATTGCTATTCGAATTTGTATCAGAAGCGAAAATTTGTAATGGATTTTGTAGGTGGATTTGGCAAAAATGGAGTTAGCTGTTCAGCTCATCACTCATTTTGACAATTTTAAAAGACGAATTGAACTATAATAAAGATACCAGTTGAAGCGTATTCGCATTACGTATTGAACTGTATAATTATCTCAAATTTTACAAAAAGTAAAGTTAGCAGGTTTTCACTCTAAGCCGTGGATATATCATTATTATAATATATAATAAATTAGCGAAATAGTTAAACAAACAAATAGTTTAATTTAAGTTAACATTTCGAATTTAAATTTTGAGCAATATCACACGATTTGTGTATACACAAAAATTTGTGTATTTTTGAAACATAATTCGGATGGAACGAAATGATGTCGTGGTGTTTATTAAGTCATTTAATTTGTGTTTCAGATGTGTTTGTGCATTTTGATAATACCTATAATACAATTAGAACTACAAGTTTCCATAAAATACTTTTCGATGGGGTTCGCTATTTACAAATATAAGAGAAAACCAATTTTTAAATAAGGGGAAATCGAGTTTAAAAATGAATTTAATTATCTTTCAGAAGTGACCTGTTTTCCCAGTATGATCTTCTAGGCTCTAAATAACCTGAAAATTCTTGTCCAACTGATTGGTTCTCAGACGATGTTTTCTCAAAATGATCTTCTAGAATCTAAATAACCTAAAAGTTCTTGTCCAACTGATTGGTCATGGTATAATCGATATTACTTAGAATTGGATGATGAAGTGCCCAATATTATTATTTATCACTGTGAAGAGGCTTTGGGATGAATATATCTTTGGTTGCAGACGAGCAATGCTGGATTCAGGGAAAGTTAGTGGAATAAATAAGGAAGAGGTTTTGTGAGGGTTACCACTTGGTTCACACCGAGAGGCCTAGTTTGTAGCTCTCCGCTTCCAGAGATCTCAACAGGTCATTTAAAACCACAGTTCCAAATTTCCAAGCGAACCTGCCACCTGCAGAGGTGACAGTGGAGACTTGATTGAAGATGTGTCGAAATCGTTAAAATCACCCGGTTAATTTAGGAAAGCAAACATAGTGTACATGAAGGTAGTATTCGATGGTTCTTGCCAGTGTGTGCAGAATTGTTTCCACCGATTCCCGTTTACAGTCAGTATGCGTGTTAAGCAGAAGGCAAGTCTAGTTAATACTTGTTACAAAGTATCTAGATATCAATTGTTCGTTGAAAAGCTTTGAAAAGCAAGGTATTTTCCATATGGGTTTCCATTTAGGTTTTAATAAAAATCTTACTACTATCGCTAGTCTGTTGGCAACCTTAAAATCCATCTCACAACTTTTCATTGACATTTTTTCACTTGAGCCGCTATAACTCCGTGTTCGCTACTGTATAGGTAAAAAGCGAATGTTAATTTTCCTGTTCCGAAGAGTCTTATATGTTTTTTTTATAACGAAACTATTTAAAGCACCTCACTAAAGAATTAATGTAAGTATTTCAAAAACAATCTTGCAATACCATTTTTCATTAAAAATTAATGAAAAGTTATAACCAAAAGACATCATAAACAAATCATGCACGAGAAAACAAAATTTATGATTATCGCAGACAATAATTCCAAAAACACCACATCAACCTCATTTATATAATCCAGCCAGAGACAATAAAATTTAAATATCACATTCCCACATAGTTCCTCTGCCTCAGAAACTATAATAACACATCAAAGTCCCCCAACCAAACACACAAAAATAAGAAAACAAATCCATTAGTTCAACATTAATATGAAACAACACACTAAATAGATGTCCCGCATTCACCACCACCATTACTTCCTGCTACCCACAAGTCCTCACGACAACAACGCCTGCGACAGAACAATTAACACATAATTAATGTCAAAAATGATAAACTATCTCATGGATTGTCGCCGCTTTCATCCCAGCTAAATATTGTATTTTTGGGGTTCTTGATAAATGTTATCACTAGGGCGGGAGTTTTCCGAAAAACACAAAAAAAAAATACAAAAAACGATTTTGATAAATATGAGGATTTTCCCTCCATCCTTAGTTTCACACTGTTGGGAGTTTAGAAAAGATTTCAGTATTTTCATTATACAATTCAAAGTCCCCAAATTATACCAGCTCTCAAGCATCAAGATACAGCTTCTGCCATCATCAGCAACATGTCTCATGCATGCGCGTTTTGACGCAACAGTGCCTAAGCTCCTGGTAATTAGCTTTCAGGATATTGTGGCAGGTTTCTCGGCTAATGACTGAGCTAATCTGCTTTGGGTTAAATTACGACAAGCTTAGAAGTGTGTATTATTCGGATTAAAACATTTCGGCAGGCGACATGGATTTGGAATAATATCGCGTTTTATCTAAGGGATGATAAGACTAGGAGTGTTGCCTCATAGCGGAAGTGTGAATACACAAGTACTTGTGTGAAAATGAAAATCTTTTTAAGGATCAGCGTTAGTTAGGATTTGGACTTGAAAATGGAATATTTTGTTTTTCTACCCCGTGGCTTATATTCGAAAATCTTAAGGAATTTATTGAAAATTGCTGACAATTCGACCACGAATGGAATTCTTGTTCTGAAAATTGTGTTCCATTGTCCTCTTCTAATGATTGTTTGGTTTGTTATTTGTTTGTGATTTTCTTTTGTCTTCATAAGAGTATTTGTCCTCCTTCAAACTGTTCAAATTGTAAATAATTTTTGATAATAATAATCTACGCATGTTTGCCTAGATTCCTTAGAAATTATTTTTGGAACTCGCTTGAATAAGAAACGAAAAAAGTATATTCTTTTTGTGTGGTTAAAGAAAAAATCTCTGTACTTAATAGTACCTACCTACGCCCTGCGTATTACGGTTAGACTGTTAAAAGGAAGGAATATGACTGCCTATTTTGATTGAACGCTGTCAATCAAAATATAGATGAAATAAGAAGAAACACAGAGAATTAAGACGCTATTTAAGTAAAGTAATTGTTTCGACGATGGTAGTATTTATTTCCAATAGTTTAAAGAGCATTTTACTATGCTATATGCAACTACTTCACTTGAACACCGTCGTAATAATTGTTTTTTCTCCTTATTTTATAGATATTTTGTTTAGGTACTTATATTATCCAAAAGGCTCAAGTGAGTAGAAGGAGCACCGGCTTAGATGTGGGAGTTGTACCTTTTATTCTAGATTTGGACGGATACATGTTTTAAAGATGGTTGACACTTAACAGATCAGAGAGTGAGAAGAATTTCTTACATCGTCGGAGCTCGGAGGAAACAATAATCATTGATTAAAATGAGGAAGGTGCGGTGGTTGGAGACAAAATGGATACATAGGACACAACAGATTCTATTTTCAGACCATTTTTTGAACCAATCCAATACTAATTTTATTGATCGTTCCGAAGCACGGATTTTCCAAAAAGGAGCTTTTATTGCCAAACTCTATCAAATATCTTTGAAATATAAAATGCAATAGTCTTACGTTCTTGAATGTAAAGATTTGTTTCACTGTTCGGTAAGACATAAGAAATAGATTTCTAGTGAAACTTTTGCTACGATAACCGTACTCCCAGTCATTGAGCTTTCGTTCTTCAAAATATTTCTTTGGATGACAGATAAATTAATCAGCATTTCCATGACCTTGGAAAGAAGGGAGGTAGGTAAGTACTTTTTTCTTGGTTTTACTCAGTGGGATGGGATTTAAACCAACGGAAGCTTTTATTTCTCTAACCATTCTTATAACATCTTTGCTGCTTACCTATGTTAATTTGTAAACATATCTCCTCTTGACATCTTATTCGAGATTATGTCTATAATTGTGTGAGAGTACAAGTCATTTAATCACGTTCAGTGTTATAACGTCATACTTTTTTTATTCCATAGTCCGGTCAATGGAATGTATGCATCAAAAAAATGTTATTGTCTAAGAAAAAAACATTGCAATGGCTAAATAAATTCAACTGAGTGCTGAATCGAACGAAACCAAAGGATTGGGGCTGACTGGGAGCTTAAATCTCATCTCATTGGTTTTAATTTTTTTTTTTTTGGAGCACGTAGGTATGGTTAGATTTTGCAAGCATTTATGCATGGCTATACCATTTGGTACATTATTTTGAATTTAATCCCCTGTCTCTTAAAAACTAAATCGCATTGATGATGAAAAAAAGTTTATAAAATATCCATACTACATGCATAAAATATTTAGGTACATATATCTTTATTATATGCAACACGGAAATCTAAATGTCGTCGCTTCAACAGGCCACGAACAAGCAATACATAACCTTCCAACCTTAGGTACTTCCTCCACAACTAGAGGACCATTGTATAGAAAAACATGAATATCCAACTTTATAACGAGTGAAAATTTAGCATTTGTATCAATTTTTCAGCAATTTTTATCACCTGTTCACTTTTTCAGTTCCTGGTCTAACGTTGGAGTGTAAGCTTATTCTTTTTAAGCTTTTTGTAACGAATTAGGTGTGAAGTTCAGAGCCGTTTATGACAAACGTATAGAATTGTAGTTGAATCCAAATTGTTTGTATGTGCGATTAGAAAACTGTTCTTAGTTCCAAATAATTTATTAATCTTTTTTTTTCTCTCTTTACTTGCAGCTTTACATTTTAAAGGGAACATCATTTTTTGTCGATTGTTTAATGATGAGTAGTTGAAAATAAAAATTGAATCCCCATCAACGTTGAATATTTATCAAATAGATTTTCTACCTCGTCAATAATGGAAGCTTTGCATGTAGTCAAATAAAACATAAACACACCAAACATGACTAAAATATTTAAATGGAACTTCAGAAATTAAAAAAAAAAACATTATTTGAAGATATACTTGGAGTTTTTGATTTTATCCTCATGTATAGATAATTCCCTTATCTTTTTCACAAAATTTATTTTTAAGCAAAAGACTAAACAAGTAAAAATTTAAATTTGTTCACTACGCACCAATGTATGTAACGTTTTGTTTTCTTCTTGCTTAATAGTAAATTATATAATTCAATTACAACACAACCCTCACAAAATTCCAGTAAGTCTAACTTTTTCTTCAAGGTTCTTGATGTTTCAATCAGTGGATTAATCCAAAATGACAAGCTATGCATTTTTAAATTTCCTTAAAAATTTTACCGAAAGTAATTTTCCACAACCAATTTTGATAACTCATCAAAAATTTATTAACATTCTTTTTAAAAGTTTTTTGTCAATCTACTTTGCGTTAATATATTAATGAAAAATAAGAAAAAAAAATTTTGAAGATAAACCAAAGTTCCATTTTGTGTTAAACAGCTTTGTTTTGTGTCATCAAAAATATATACCATAGAGCTATGTTGTAGTCATTGAAACCACACAAAATAACCTTTCTTTTACTTCAAGATTACTTTGCATGTTATATTCCATCTCGCAAGCGAGGGTTATTCAGATAACATCGGATATACAATGTATAAGCAGTTAGGTTGGAGCAAATGTTTTTGGGTTGAAAATTATTAACTTTGGGACTCATTCTAATATAAACTAAAAACATATTCATGTTCGATTTACATGAAAAATTCTTAACCGACACTTCCTTTTAAAATGGGTTAGCATCGATTAGTTAAAATTATTAAAAATGTATTCATATTATTAGAAGAAACTTGTTTGCAAAATTGCTAAAGTGAAGTATGTATATCACTTGATTTCGATTAAAAAGATGTTTTTTTAATAAAACAAAAAATAATAAAACAAATATATGTTTATTTATGTATACCTTATAAAGGGTGATTTTTTAAGAGGTTTAGAACTTAAAAAAAAAAAACACAAAAAATTCGAAAAAATGAATGAAATATTTATTTGAATCGATAGTTTGAACCTTGCAATTTAATGTTTAAAGATAATTTCATGCAAATGTTGACCGCGGCTGCGTCGCAGGTAGCCCATCCGCTGAGTCCAATTTTGGCATACTCTTTCACACACATCGGCCGGTATCTCACGAATGAATGCATGGATGTTGGCTTCCAGTGCGTCAATCGAAGCGGGCTTGTCCCTATAGGCATTAGCCTTGACATACCCCCACAAAAAATAATCTAATGGTGTCAAATCGCACGATCTAGGCGGCCAATTGACCGGCCCGAAACGTGAAATTAACTGTTCACCAAACTCGCCTCGCAATTGCGCCATTGTTTCGCGTGCTGTGTGACATGTGTCAAGAACTTTCATTTCGGGCAAAAAAAAGTTTGTTATCATCGCTCGGTAGCGTTCACCATTGACAGTAACGCTGCGATTCGCATCATCTTTGAAAAAATATGGCCCAATAATGCCGGCCCATAAACCGCACCAAACAGTGGCTTTTTCGGGATGCATTGGTAGCTGTTGCAATGCTTCTGGCTGATCTTCACTCCAAATGCGGCAATTTTGCTTATTTACGTACCCATTCAACCAAAAATGAGCCTCATCGCTGAACACAATTTTTCGATAAAAAAGCGGATCCTCGACCAGCTTTCCAAGAGCCCATTCACCAAAAATTCGGCGTTGTGGTAGGTCGGCTGGCTTTAGTTCTTGCACCAGCTGTATCTTAAAAGGCTTTACGCCCAAATCCTTCCGCAAAATTTTCCACGTAGTGCTGTAACAAAGGCCTAACTGCTGGGAACGGCGCCGAATCGACATTTCGCGGTCTTCTGTCACACTAGCTGATACGGCCGCAATATTTTCTTCACTACGCACAGTACGTAAACGTGTTGGTGGTTTAATGTCCAAAAAGTAAAAGAACTTAAAAAAAAAAAACACAAAAAATTCGAAAAAATGAATGAAATATTTATTTGAATCGATAGTTTGAACCTTGCAATTTAATGTTTAAAGATAATTTCATGCAAATGTTGACCGCGGCTGCGTCGCAGGTAGCCCATCCGCTGAGTCCAATTTTGGCATACTCTTTCACACACATCGGCCGGTATCTCACGAATGAATGCATGGATGTTGGCTTCCAGTGCGTCAATCGAAGCGGGCTTGTCCCTATAGGCATTAGCCTTGACATACCCCCACAAAAAATAATCTAATGGTGTCAAATCGCACGATCTAGGCGGCCAATTGACCGGCCCGAAACGTGAAATTAACTGTTCACCAAACTCGCCTCGCAATTGCGCCATTGTTTCGCGTGCTGTGTGGCATGTGTCAAGAACTTTCATTTCGGGCAAAAAAAAGTTTGTTATCATCGCTCGGTAGCGTTCACCATTGACAGTAACGCTGCGATTCGCATCATCTTTGAAAAAATATGGCCCAATAATGCCGGCCCATAAACCGCACCAAACAGTGGCTTTTTCGGGATGCATTGGTAGCTGTTGCAATGCTTCTGGCTGATCTTCACTCCAAATGCGGCAATTTTGCTTATTTACGTACCCATTCAACCAAAAATGAGCCTCATCGCTGAACACAATTTTTCGATAAAAAAGCGGATCCTCGACCAGCTTTCCAAGAGCCCATTCACCAAAAATTCGGCGTTGTGGTAGGTCGGCTGGCTTTAGTTCTTGCACCAGCTGTATCTTAAAAGGCTTTACGCCCAAATCCTTCCGCAAAATTTTCCACGTAGTGCTGTAACAAAGGCCTAACTGCTGGGAACGGCGCCGAATCGACATTTCGCGGTCTTCTGTCACACTAGCTGATACGGCCGCAATATTTTCTTCACTACGCACAGTACGTAAACGTGTTGGTGGTTTAATGTCCAAAAAGTAAATTTGGTGCGAAATTTGGTCACAATCTTCCGAATAGACTGCTCAGAAGGTCGAGAATGCCGACCATAAAATGGAAGCAGCGCGCGATGAACATTTCGAACCGAGCACGAATTTTGATAGTAAAATTCAATAATTTGCAAGCGCTGTTCATTTGTAAGACGATCCATGGTTAAATTGCAAACCAAACTGAAGTTGTTTGACAGTGACACAAGGTACTAAACACACGTCAGCTGTCAAAACCAGTGTTGCCAAAACCAAACCAGCTAAAAAATCACCCGTTACTACCTACATATGCAAAAATCTTTAAACATGTTTCAAAAACAAAAATTGTCCAACCACTTTTTAAAAAACTAAATAATTTCAAAGAAATTAAGCTTTTTCACAGGCAAACACATCCGATTATTAGATTCGTTTTTTTGTGATGCGAAGCGCTTTATGTCCACTTTATTTTAAAAACTGTTTCCCGAACTGGTGTACCGCAGTGTTGCATTGTTTATCCTACATGTATTGACCCGACTATAGCATTATTATTAGCCTGCACAAGAAACAGTTTTTGTACTAAGGCAACAAAATATTTTTCAAAGTGGCTTTAACGGTACCTCACGTTGAACCGTTTTTTTATTGTTTTGGTATTTTTAACTTTATCTTTAACGGCTAGACCAGTTTTAACAAAATTATTTGCCAAAATTTTATTGAAAAATCGATTTCTAGAAAAAAATTTTTTTCATAAAACTTTCTTTGAGTCATTTGTCATCTATTCATGCTGTTTTTGTATTTTAACAACATAAGAAATCTATTCGAAAATGTTTCCTGGGGGGTCATTCCGTAATTCGATTATCGCCGTAACTCTCAAAATCACTATCGTCTTGACGATATCGTTTCGACGATTAAAAATTTGCTCTCCGTAACTCAATTATCACCACAGCACCATCGTCAAAATGGTTGTTTTTGCACGATAGCTAAATAGGTGTCGTCTGGCATGTATTTTGAAGTAAAATGTCCTCAAAAAGATAAAACTGAATTTGTTTAAGGATTGTTTATTGAATAAAAGTAACTCATTGTAATTTAACACTTGATTGGTGTCTAAATTTGCCAAAATAATCAAAACTTTCTGCACCTTTATTTTATTATTTTAAGAAGTGAAAATGTAAATTCGATTAAAAATTACAAACAATTTCAATGCGTACACAATCACAAGTTACGGAGAGCAAATCTGCGACGATCAGGTTCACGACTTTCGTTTCGACGATTATCGTTTTAAAAATTACGGAATGACCCCCCTGATTGGTTTTCCTGATCGCTATAACCGGCCCCCAAGTAGGAATGGATTCTATATCAGCAGTTGTTTTCTATTTCATTTAATAAAACCTGTAGTTCATATTACAGCTTAAGTAGCTTTGGTTGCTAAGATTTTTTATTACGTGTTTGTATACGGAGTTTAAAAAAAAATAAAAAAAATAGATTTTAAAATGAATTTGACCTAAATGCAAGAGAAGAATTTTTAGAAAAATATTGGATATCCTTTAAGTCGTTTTTTAAACAAAATATTTTTTACATTAAATTAATAGTCCATCGAGTTATGGACTTGATTCATGCTATAGTCCAGTTTCCAGTAGAAATACAAAAATTGACTTTTCTAAGTGAAAATCCCCATAAAAAACGTATGACCAATCACCAATACAAATATTATCCCAATTCAATGTAATCCCACTATTAAAAAATGTAACAAAAAATCCATCTTTAATAAAAAAAAAGAAAGAAAAATGTAAAGAAAGTTTGGTAAAAAAATTTAGATTGAAATAGGGTGTACTACCTCTATTGACTATGACAATTTTTTTTTAACTCAAACCAAAAACCATAAAAAAAGAACAACCGAAAAAACACATCTGTTTGAAACGACATTCTCCATTTAACACAAATTACTTCACGTGTTTCGTGCTGATGTCGTTGCAGGGGCGTACGAATGATATGGTAGATATGCCGCTCAATGTCATTCATCAACATTTTTATCTCGGCCCATCATCCAAAAATTTCATCAATATCACCATAATCATCACCATCAGACAACATTACCAATGAGAAAAGAATATTTCATTGAAGTATATTTCCCACATCAAAGTTCAAGAAAAATCACTTGTTTCTCCCCATTTGCCCCTCCTTTTTCCTCCAAAAACCATATACGCGGAACAACTTTTTTTTTTTGGGCGGACTGAAACATCGAGGAAGTAAATATCTGAGCAAAAAAGAGTCTTTCATGACATGAAAAAGTTTTTATTCTTCTTCTTTGTGGGTGCCATTGTTTAGTTGTTGGTTGTCTTTCGAAAAACAAGTCAAGGAACCCTTTCTTCTTTGCCAGGATCATCATCATCATCCAATAATAGTCGTGTCGTAGTCCTCGGCATCATATTGTCATCGACCGACAAACCCTTGTTTTTGGGCAATGTTCCTTGACAATGGTGATGTGAAAATGTGAAAAATGTGTTTTCGAAAGGATAAGTGTAATTTTGTATCCATTTACAGCCCATCATGAAAGTTCATAGAGATGGGGATGTTAGAGTGGTTGTGTGTAGTGTAGTAGATGCGTCACTGATAATGTAAAACCTTTTCCGACAATTTTCACATACACATGAGACTTTTTTTTATCGTGTGTATCTGTATTGTATAGGCATTTAACAATACAATGTGTATGTTATTCTTAAAGCCGATAATAGCTTTAAGGATTGGTTTTGATCCTGACAATAAAACAAAGTTGTTAACTACTGATTTTTGTAAGTGTTTTGGATTCAGGTGTCTTATGAGGGTGTATTTTTAAGGGTTAGTTAAAACTTTTGGTAATTGAAAAACTTGTTTTGATGCCAACACTTGTATGAAGGTTTACCCAAAGTATAGATAATAATAGACATCAGATTGAATCAAATTAAGTTTAAAGGAGCTTGATTTTACGATTTTTTTTTGTTGTAAACGCTCATTACGAACATTACGACCAAGGAAGAATTCTACAGACTTCTCGAAAAGAGGTATATGATAGCTGTATGCTTCATTGTTGATGATTTGAACTTAGTACATTTGACGATTTAACATTACCCAGAGAGAATTAATGCAAATTCTGAAATCTCCTGTTTTTAAATCAGTGTAAAATGGTTCTTCAAATTTTAACGAGTCGTGCGTAAAATTTATATAATTTAACAGATAATTTAATCGTATTTTCTTTTAATACCGGCTTCTACTATTAGACCAGTAGTACAAAGAAAAGAGCTTTAGGTCGCAAAAAAATGCAGATCGATGATTTTTTGGGATGTTGTAATGAAATATGCCAGCAGTATACGACCAAGTTTGCAGCTCCGAAAAACCTTTGCTAACTGTATGGTGCACCAAAAACCTCTAAACTTTTGCACTTTTTTCTTATCTTATAACTTCTATAATGTGCATTTTATAGAAAAAACTACCAGGAATAATACAAAACTATATGAATATAATACAAAATAGATTAAAAAAAATTCTAATGTTTACAGAATATTAAAAGGCTATATTCACTGTATTGCATACGGCTGTAATACACTGTATTAAAAAGTAAGCCAATATTTTTAATCATCTAGAGTTAAAATACGGATATGCACGGCACCGCCGCGGTGTGTCGTCACCCCGTTGCCATACGATATATGTATTTCCAGTTAATTTGTGTATGAAAAACTGACCGAAATTCGTTCTCCAAAACAGCTAAAATAATATAATTTCGTTTGCAATGAATTCTTTTTCTTATAAATCATTTATTCTAAACACTACTATAAAAACTTCTCAATATTATGATGCCTTGTTTTTAAATCCAGTTGCCATTATAAAACAATGATAGCGAAATTATTTTGTCCTTAACTTAGAGAAGGGTTATACGAGTAGGTAGGTATGTTGTATGTATGTCTTGAGTATAGGAGAAGGCACTTTAAATTTTTCACTGATTGCACCGGGACATTCACTTCCCCAGAAGAAATTTTTATTTTCTTATTTTCTTTTTTCAGATGAAGCACTCCAGCCCTTGTCTCATCTTTTATAAAAAAGAGAAAATTCGTTTAGACGAGAGTTCAAGCACAATGGCAAACTTTTTTTTCCCCAAACATAATATAATGGCTTAAAAGCAACATAAGTGGTGATTTATTATTTTGAAATTTGTATCTCTGTGTCATTTTTGCTAAAAGTTTCAGGATGGGGAATGAAAGTAATAAACAAGTCATATTCAATTGGAATTCTTAAAATCTGGAATATTATCCGTTTAGAAATAAATAAATAAATAAGGAATGGGTGGCAAATATGTCAAACTTTTATGCATCACCTCTAACTTTTTCACTCCTGAAAAGTTAAATCCAGCTAAATGACATTTTTGTTTTTCTTTTGACATTTTTCGAATTAGTGTCAGAAATCTATTGGCACCCGGATTTCATTTTCTTTTTTGTTGAGCAACTTGGTGTTGTTTTTGTAAGACGTGTTAGATACCATCTACTGCACTGCGGTCTGCAGATAGCTCTGCCAAAAAAAAGCCCACCTCCTTTTTGCATTAGTGCCATGCATTAGATGTTGTTGGAGTATATTGTAAATACATTATTGTTGCTGCAGTAGTCATTTAAATTTTTAAACCTATTCACCCACAATAATATTATCTACTATCAATTATGAATTGATAAAAATGCAAAAGCGATATTTTATTAATCAATTGGTCAATGTTTGATAATTGGGAATGATACTTAAGCTAGTATCACTGCAAACGGTGAGGATCAATCAATGTGCCAACAACATAAGAGACCAACACTCTCAACTTACTTAGAAAAATCAACAGCACTGAACCTGTCTTCAAAGAAAACCAATAGTCTGCTGGGAAATATGTTTTCATAACAGGTGCTGGAAGAATAGTCAATCGGACAGAACAAAAATCAAAGAAAGAAAACAATTTAAGCAGCAGAAAGGTGCGATCTATAGAAACTACGTATCACATGGAGAAGAGTAAAATTTACCACAGCGTGCATCATCAACGAATCAGATCAGAGATACGTATAAGGAGATAGGAAACTTCTGACGTCACACAGATTTGCCTACAAGCTCAAATTGACCGTTTCGGCTAAGTATGCGTAAAAACACGCATACTTAGCCGAAACCGTCAATTCACCACTTTGGTGACTTAATTTGGCGGTTAAATTTAAAATTGGCAGTTAATTTGAAAATATGTATGGGTTGCAATATGTTCGTTCCAGGTGTCGATAATTTTTGGTGAGTTTCGAAATACTTGAAAATAATTTGCGACAGTGCGTCACGACATGTGCGACACGATTTTTATATGAAAAATGTTTTGCGCGTAATCGCATTTGGTGTGGGTACTCTCATATGACGATGTGTAAATAAATTTTGGCGTTGTCATGACGCACAGTCGTGTCGCACTTTGGTTTGGGCAAGCCTTTACTGCATATAAAAAGTTAATATAGATGCAAATTCTGGGTGCAAAAGTATTCTTGTATTCTTTTATTAGTTTGAAAAACTAAATAAACTAGTTATGTATGCAGTTTTGTCACGAAATGTAATTTCAATTTAATATTTTCTTGTGTTAAGGATTGCCCAAACCAAAGAGGCACACTATAACATTGCGACAAGGGCTTTCATAAAGGCTTACCCAAACGACAATGTAACACCACAACAAAATTTATTTAAACAGCATCATTAGTGAGTAACATCAAACGCGAAAAAGAGTGTTTCTTATGAAAATCCTTGTCTCACTGTCACGTGGCTTTGTGAAACTTTGGCTAAGGCAAGTCTTTAAATGTTAACGAAAAAGTTAACCTACGTTCGTTTGAAAGTCGCAAAGACGCGACTCTTAAGGCTTGCTCAAAGCAAAGTGCGACAGTGCGGCAAAATTTATTTGGTTTGTTCAAGCCTTTAATCTAAAATTATTTTTTTAGAGTCGACTCTTATAAGTTTTAAGAGTAGCTTTTAAATGTTTTAAAACTTCGCCCATTTATTTCTAGTCGAAACAGGTTATAACTCTTTTTCAGTTTACGATGCCCAAACCAAAGGGCGACACTGTGACACTACAGTGCGACAAAAACTTTTATATGAAAAACGCTTTGCGCTTGGTCGCATTTATTGTGGTAACTTCCATATAACACTGTGTAAATAAATTTTGCCGCAGTGTCGCAGTACTTGCTTTAAATGTACGTTCATCTCTCGGCAGTATTCAATTAATCAATGACATTATAAACTGAATAGAGCGAACTTTGGAAAAGATAAATTATGCGTTTTGCTCCTATTAAAGTAACTTCGCTCACGTAAATTAATTAAGGACACGATTTTCTTCTTGCGTTCACAGACAAATTCAAATAATGTGAGTGATTTTCTGGTTTCGATTTTTATTTTCAGAAGTTCCCGAAAAGAATTAAAGGCTTGCCCAAACCAAAGTGCGACAGTGCGACACGACAACGCCAAAATTTTTTTACACAGCGTCATAATGAGAGTCCCCACACCAAATGTGATTAAGCCCAAAACTTTTTTCATATAAAAACCGTGTCGCACTGTCGTGACGCACTGTCGCACTTTGGTTTGGGCGAGCCTTTAATCAAAAACACAATTTTTCGGAATTTCTTAACTCTGGAACGTTCACTAGCTCACCACACCTAAAAAAAAAAACACCACACAAATGTCAAATCCAAAATATCTGAAGTCAAACTTTTCCCGGACTAATTTGAAGTGTATTTATTTATTGTTGATATAAGTTCTTTTAAAAAGTTAATTATTCAGTGAAAATTGTTTACTAAAATCGGAATAAAAAAAAAAAAAACAAGCTGTCAAATCAAAAATTTCACCTCATTACATTGTTGTTGCTTTTCACATCTATTCACAGACACGAAATGAAATTACAAAAACAACAATGTAAACAAATGGGTTTTGGGGGGTGAGACGTACGAAAGTTTCCCATCTCCTTATACGTATCTCTGAATCAGATGAAGAAACAGACGACAGCAGTTAACAGGATCACAAAGTAGCTCATGGGTGTAGGTACTAAACTCCAAACAACATACATACATACGTTTAAAGATGTAGAGGATTTTCTGCTCCATTCGTTTTGAGGACTACCTCAGAAAGTGGAAGGAACACTTCGGTCTTAAACCTGGATTGAATGGGGCTTCTAAAATGAAGACAACCAAATTCCAAAATTATACGACAGTTTAAATTTTTAAATTTCTTTTTTTTTTCTGAAATAGTATTTTTTTTAACATTACGAAGTTTCCAAAAGAACAAAAATTTATGTTTTATTTTCCATCAGTCTTACTATTTGCTAACATCCGCGACCGCTGCAATCGACATTCGCTCAAACTATGTAATCGATATTGCATTTCTGGCTGTACTACTTTCTCATGTAATTTCCTTCGAATTTCTTCAAATGTCTGGGTCACAGCATTCGTACCGTTTGTATTGACCGCCTCCCCTTCGGCACATTCTGGACATTGCTGTGCCAGAACAATATCATTAAGGGGCGTGGGTTCTTCCAACATTTTCTGAAGATTACGGACAACATAATGACCAGCTCGTATCTTTGGTTCCTTTCTTTGTAAAATGAAAACTCTTGCAACAATCTGATTCAAACGCTTCTCAAGAATTTGCAGAAATTCTTTAACATTCATCATATTCACCTTGGAGTGGTCGCCCAAGAGGTTTTGCATTGGAGTTGCATCGGTTCGACACAGCACGAAAATACCTTGAATTTCCTTGAAATATCCTGCCAAAGTCTTTTCGCAATTGTTCATCTTTTCTTCGTAACCTAGATTGGTTTTGAGTTGAACATTTAGCTTTTGTTCTAAATCAATGATTGTCTCGAGTTGGTGATCCAAAGTGTTTTTGTTTCTCGTTCGAAGGTTTTCAATATGCTGGTAGAGGTCATTCAAGCTTGTATTTAGCATTGTAATATGGTAGTTCTTTTCGTTGGCATAATTAAAATAAGAATAATACAGACTTTCTTGCTCCTGGAAGTTTTCAATCACCTTGTCAATAGTTTGGGTATTTGAGTGTTGAAGGATCCTATCCAATACACTATCATATAATCTGATTTTTTTGGCATGGGCTTTTTTGAAAAGATCACGTCGCTTGTATTCTCTGGGTTCGAGATCACATAAGTCACGTTTTTGATCCTTTTTCGACAAAAAATCAAAGTTTTCGTTGTCTTGAGCAGTTTTTCTTGTGATACCTTGCATCTCAACCTTCCTAATTTCTCGATCGTGCAATTCTTTTTTATTGATTGCAACAATTTTCTCATAAACATTGATTCCATTTTCGAAAGTCAGCTGTGCATGTTCTATGAGATCCGTTAGATATTTATTATCGCTTCTTAACTGCTGAATCATTTTGGTGTAAAGATCATTAAAAAAGGCCCTGAAATTAATCATTCGGACAACGTCTTCTCGCAGAAGCTGATTTGAAGCCGTAAAGTTACACTCTCGTTTGACCCCAACATCGAGTTGATTTTCTAAAATCTCCTTAGTTCGACGAACTTTAATTACATGCGCTTGGTGCTGGTTATCTGGTATGGTTTTTCGATTCAAATCATAGATTGACTTGTTCACCCGCTTCAATTGCATTTCCATGACTTGAATCTGAGATTTGATTTTTTTGTTATCAGCAGTTAGTTTTTCTTGACACGACACATGGCATTTAATGTTTTTTAGACGATTTTCGTTTTGACGGAGATGTGTCAGTCCATTGGCTACCCATAATTGGGCTCTTACATCTGCTTTTTCAGCCTTCAAAAGTTTGATGTTTTTCAGACAACTGGCTTGGCCAATGGATTCTTTGCGACTTGTATATTTTGTACTTATAATTTTCTTGTATTTTCTTTGTTGTCTGATAAGTTCACGCTGATGGTTATGATAAGTTTGAGTTAGGTTTTGTCGATTTTGTTTCAGTTCGTCATTCATTTTGAATTATTTTGCGTATTTTTTTTTTTTAAGAAAAAAATGTTTAATGAATTTTCGAAACAGAAATCTCAAATCAGGTACGTACAGTTGCGAGTTTTTAAAATATTTGAGAAGTCACAATTTGACTTGTACCTACTAGTTTTGTTATTTTATTCAAGTTTTTTTTGGTATTCTGTTTCGTTTGGGAAACAACGTGTTAAGAATGGAAAGGGTCATCCCTTTAACATCGAATAGAAATAAGGATAATAATAAATTTAATAAATGAAAATGGTCAGTCAAATTCATTTTTTGTGGAAAGTAATCTTACAAAAACAATCCAGTTCTTCCAGTGTAAATCGTAATATTCAAATACATATTAAATTCGCTCTTTTTGCAGTACAAAATAAGACCATTTCTTAGAATATTTCATTATTTTGTACATATAATCCGTGTTTTTTCAACACTGAGTAGGAACTTTCTCATTATTTTTCAAATTAAAACTCACTTTCACGACGAAAATTGCACAAACACTGACAAACAAGAAAAAAAAAAATACGAGGAGACGAATTTTCGACGATAAAAAGAAGAATATTTTTACACTCAGAAAAAATAGCATTGTTATTCACAGAAGTTTTCATATTTCATTGTTGTTAGATTGGGAATAAAAAATTAATCACTCAATAAATAGTTCTTGCAGCAACAACAAATTTTGAATTTTTGAGGAACCAAAGTGGGCTATGTGAAGTTGGCACCCCAATGTGCGATTTTTTTTTTTTAAAGTATATGGTTCGATTGCCCCCTAATAAATGCAGGCAGGCTAAGGCATTCGTCATCGCCATGACCTAGACTATACCCGCAACATTCATATGGATCGGTTACCTCTCACACAAGAAATCTGCTCCCGGCTCTTAGACTAGGTATAATGTATGCAAAAAAACAAAATTGACACTTTTTGCCATATGAGCTTCAATTACAGAATATTGCTTTTTCAAAAAGGTGAATTTATCAAATAATTGGGGTTTTCGCATACCGCGGTTTTAACCGGCACCCCACTCTTGAAATTTACTAAATTTCTGGTCCTCCAGGTTGGGGGTTGTGCGCCGGGATAACTTCTCTTCCATGGAAACAAATAGTTCCGAAACGGCAACATACCTCGAATACGGATGATCTTAATGTTGACGAACCCAACACAAGGACAATGAATTTCGGATCTGTACGTGGCCGAACAATTAGTGCTGAACCTGTATAGGCTAAAGGGTGACGTCAAGGCGAGCGCCAAGTCATCCGCATCCGCATGAATTTTATGTAATTTCGAAAGTTTGTATTTTTTTTCTTTGGAATATCTCATTTAGAACGAGTACCTACCTCCCAACAACATTTTTGAGTTATTCGAGTTTTCTAGAAAACGGCTAAAACGATTTTTATTAAACTTTTTGATATGATTTCTTCTATACCTAACGGTAAGTTTTTAGATATTTTATGCTCATTTTGTAAATAATAGTAAAGGGTGATTTTTAAAGAGGTTTAGAACTTAAAAAAAAAAAACACAAAAAATTCCAAAAAAATTAATGAAATATTTATTTAAATCGATAGTTTGAACCTTGCAATTTAATGTTTAAAGATAATTTCATGCAAATGTTGACCGCGGCTGCGCCTCAGGTAGCCCATCCGCTGAGTCCAATTTTGGCATACTCGCCTCGCAATTGCGCCATTGTTTCGCGTGCTGTGTGGCATGTGGCACCGTCTTGTTGAAACCACATATCATGCAAGTCAAGAACTTCCATTTCGGGCAAAAAAAAAGTTTGTTATCATCGCTCGGTAGCGTTCACCATTGACAGTAACGCTGCAATTCGCATCATTATGGCCCAATAATGCCGCCGGCCCATAAACCGCACCAAACAGTGGCTTTTTCGGGATGCATTGGTAGCTGTTGCAATGCTTCTGGCTGATCTTCACTCCAAATGCGGCAATTTTGCTTATTACGTACCCATTCAACCAAAAATGAGCCTCATCGCTGAACACAATTTTTCGATAAAAAAGCGGATTCTCGGCCAGCTTTCCAAGAGCCCATTCACCAAAAATTCGGCGTTGTGGTAGGTCGGCTGGCTTAAGTTCTTGCACCAGCTGTATCTTAAAAGGCCTTACGCCCAAATCCTTCCGCAAAATTTTCCACGTAGTGCTGTAACAAAGGCCTAACTGCTGGGAACGGCGCCGAATCGACATTTCGCGGTCTTCTGTCACACTAGCTGATACGGCCGCAATATTTTCTTCACTACGCACAGTACGTAAACGTGTTGGTGGTTTAATGTCCAAAAAGTAAATTTGGTGCGAAATTTGGTCACAATCTTCCGAATAGACTGCTCAGAAGGTCGAGAATGCCGACCATAAAATGGAAGCAGCGCGCGATGAACATTTCGAACCGAGCACGAATTTTGATAGTAAAATTCAATAATTTGCAAGCGCTGGCGCTGTTCATTTGAAAGACGATCCATGGTTAAATTGCAAACCAAACTGAAGCTGTTTGACAGTGACACAAGGTACTAAACACACGTCATCTGTCAAAACCAGTGTTGCCAAAACCAAACCAGCTAAAAAATCACCCGTTATATCCCTAAAGAGATGTCATAACAAGTTTTTCGATAGAGATAAGTAATCTGATGGCGATCAAAAGTTTAATATGAAAAAATATTTTTTTTTATGTTGAATCTTTTCTAAGTTCATGAATCCAAAAACAGATATTTTTTTGTCTCACTCAACTTGTTTTGTTCTCACAACCCCTTTCATCTTTTAAACACTTTTTTTATAATTTAGCTCGTTGAAATAATTTAAACTTAAATTAAATAATTAAATTATAAAACCAAATATTTCAACAGGCTTACAATAATTGTATTGAAATTAAAATTCTCACAAACTCTACTCTCATATATGTACAGTACATGTTATGCATCCAAAGTCTAGTCTATTCTACCCTTAATGCTCTGATAACCACATTTTTCCATTGCTATTAACGTTGTTAGACAATTTTCTTTGTTTTTTGTTCAATTTCATTCCCAAGGGTTAACAATTGACAGTAAAATGTGTTTGCTTGGCACACTAGTTGTCGGAATATGTATGTAGGTACATACAATATATGCAGAATGACTTGGAAATAGCACGTAGATAAAAGTAATCACATCCTTTAAGACGACATTAACATACATATCTGATATTGTGGAGATACTTTTTTGCAAATAATATTTGTAGTAGAAACAAACTTGTGTATGGTTGTGGTTACAATTAATGCAGAAACACATTTAAAAATGTAATTTTACCAACAAAATTCGTATTTTAATGAGAAAACAACTGACAAGATGTTTTTCATTAAATTGGCAATATGAAAATAAATTCTGTAGTAATAATCAGAAATAGGTGGAAGGATTGGGCACCCGAAATATTAAAATTTCTGCAACAGGATGAAAAAAGAAATCCTTCTTGTTTTGATATTTCGACGAAAATTGCGAAATAAAAGCAAATGAATTAATTCAAAATTAATGCCAAATTGAAATCATAACCTTTCTCCGAATTTCTCTCTTACTGTTTTGTGTAGCAATTTTTAAAAGAAAGGGTGAAGAAAACTTTGCGGAGTATATTGCAACAGATGAACGCGGTGCGTGGAGTGAGAACCTAAGCGGCGTCGGTTTTTTGGATCAATCAAACCTTGGATTTGTTGTTAAATATTTAAATGACGATTTTAATATAGAGATGGTTGGTTTTGCTTTTCGAGGCGTAGGTACTGTGCGTTTAAGTATCGTGAATAATTTTTAAATTAGATTTTCCATAGGATAGTGTATGGGACTAGGATTGGGATGGGAAGGGTGGTAACAAACAGAAGTAGTTACGATGAAAACTTGTTTGTTTTGCTTACAAACTTTGTTTGAAATTTTAATGAAATTCAAAGTTAATCTACATAATAAAGGATTCGTTTAGTTTCTGGAAATTAAAAGTTAATTAAAATCAAATGCATATTGCGATAAATCTATAAAACTGACACAAATACAAATAATTTAATTAAAAAAATGATTTCATTTTTGAATATCTACAAGTTTCTTTTGATGTTGTTCTAGTTCATATGAACACCAACAGAAAATTTAAATGTCTTCTGCTTGTTTAATTTCTATAATTGTCTTGCTTTTAAGGCATGATATAGGATCATGATCTTAGAATTGTCTATTTTTAGGGAGCTTTGGGAAATGGACGAAAAACGTGTGTAAACATGAAAATCGTTACACCAAAAAAAAAGGTATTACTCACTACCTATCTCTATTCGTACCTTACCTACTCATTTTTTATAAAAAGGAACTGCCAAAAGATCTGTAGTATTATATTATTTGTTTAATCGCTGCGAAAAACGAAGATTGTTTAACAGTGTTAACGTTATCGAACATTTCGTCGTAATTAAAAGCTCTGCAGCCGCGAGTATCAAATGAGGAAGGCATGAAGAGTAATAAAATGTAGGTCTTTTTGAAAGTAAACACCCTACAACCTTAAACAGGAGACAGACAAAAAATACCCTATAAAAATGAAGGAATTTGTATCAATTAAGAAAAGATTGAACAAAAAGCAAACTAACGAGATGGTTAATTAAGCGTTTGACCGCCTAAGCAATGAAATAAAAGGAACCAACCTGCAAATTCAAAATTAATTCGGTACCTATAGGGAAGTAGATACCTGAAAAGTTTAAAGTGTCCAAATAAACTTTCGTAAGGAAGAAATCGCATTGTGTGTTCTGCTCCTAAGTACCAACCCCAATCTCTCCCACATAACTTAAAAATTGGTGTTCCTACTTCTTATTCAGCAAAGACATGACCTTTGTAAGAACACATCAAAATCGCAAAAGATTTTTAAGGATTGCTTTAGCCTAGTAGGTACGCTGCTGATGCGAAACGAAATGTTTCGTTAGTCACCACGCTTGCGATAACTCAGCGGAAAATATTCATAGTTTGCAAATGGAGGCTTCTCCAAATAAACTGGTATAAATAAATTACACTGAAGAACCGAATTTTTCCTTTACGAGTTCGCTGTGTGATTTTTGTATGAGATGTATCGTTTCGCTTCAGCGGCGTACTAGGCTTTTGCTTAGTATCAATCACTAGTTTTAATTAAGAACTAGAAAAAATAGAGTATTTCCAGCTTTCCACGAGTATTTAAAAGACCGTTCGATTAAATAAGGTTTTAAGACTTCAAATTGTTTCAAGTCGTTATCTGAACAAACTTTTGCTAAGTTTTTGTTGTGGGGCTGTTTTTAGTGACTGAACTTCTAAGTCTCATACAAACACAGCTGTATCTTACGAGTTACAACAATGCGGCTTAGACCTTGTAATGAGTATAGGTGCAAATGCAAAGCTGAAATGGAGTAGGGGTCTTTTGGCGGAATTTTGTTTCGCAATTTTCACTTCGCCATTTTGTACTTCGCAAATCAATCATTTGACATTTTATTGTTTCGCCAGTTATCTTTTCGAAAGTTTTCATCTACCAGTTCCATTATTTTGCAAATTTTATATAGAAATTTTCCAAAACTCACTCTTACTAGAACGAATTTTGATATCCCATGAAAATTCGACTTAAAAGGAGTCGACTGTAAATGAATAAAGTAATAATAAAACGGGAACTAAGAGTTGGCTAAATAAATTTAAGTAAAACAGCTAATGGTTATTTCAAAATATGCCAAATAAAAAAGCGCGGAATAAAGTTTGATGAAATCAGAAAGTTGCGGGGTAAATCAAGGGCAAAATTAAAATTGACAAAATAAAAATTGTGAAATTAACAATTTTTGTTTTGATAATGGCAAAGTAACAATTTGCGAAATAATTTCTGACAAATGCCACATTCCCACTAAAACGATAAAAAAAAAGAAATAGGTACAAGAATAACGAAAAAATGATAGTTAAAGAAATGTGTTGATTTACGGGAACCCAATCAAAATTTATGCTTTATGAGGCCAGTTTGGTGGATTGTACAAAGAAAGCAAAACAATTCCAAAACAAAGTCCTTTGTGGAATAATAAATGCTCCTTAAATGCAAATTAACTTTTTTTTATTTTTGGAGACCTTGCGTCGAATTTTACCCATCTTGGTCACACTAAAATGAAGGAAGGTAAAGTGATTCTTGTGTAACTCTCCAAGACCAAGGACAGTTCAATACAAAAAACAGTTATTTCTTGCTTCGTTTCTATTATATAAATTTCTTTTACATTAAAAAAAAGCTCCACTATTAAACAGAAACATATATTTGTATAATGCTTTACTTTTCATAAATACATGTTTGAATGTACATGTATCCAGCATAGGAGCGTCAGGTGCATTTAGGTAATTGATTGTGTGAGGGGTTTTCATAATGAGCTAATATGGTATTTGCATATGAATAATTGTTGCAAAATGGATCAAAGTGATTGCCATTGATATGTTAATATTTATTATCATAAATTTATGAGAATGTACATAATATATGGATGAGAAATAATTCTAATTATATCGCGACTAAATTATAATTGTAGCCAAAGTGACTTTAATTACTGTGATTCAAAGGTACCTATGTCTACATCATAGAGAAATAGGCAATCATAATGCAATAGACAGTGGTACTTCCAACCAAAATTTAGGACATATTAATTGATTAAAATAAGTTTAATAAATAAGACAAGAGTTCACAAATGGCTTCAGGTGAAAAATTCTGGTGTACTTTATTAACTTCTTATTTTAAGTGCGAGGCAAATAGTATTCGTATTTTAATAGAACTTGCAGTTGGAATATGAAGAACGGCTTTTTACGTAATATAAATCAAACAACTCAACTACGAATGTGCCTGTTCATTTTAATTCAGTTGTTTTTTAATGAAAAATATATATTTATTTTTGTACTTTTAAATCATATTTTCTCACCACATGCTTTAGTCCCAAAAAACTTACCTGCAAAGAAAAATAAAATTATATTGTATCTAATATTCAATTAATTTAACAGTAATAAAAGAAAATTTTATAATAAATATGTTAAAGGCAGAAGAAAATTCAGCATCGACTGATAGCACTATTAATTCTTAAGATATTTAAGAATAAAATCTTTTTTAGCTATTTTTGGTATTTCCTTGCAGTAATTTTTCGATTCGATTTTCTTCTTAATCTTACCATTCTATAAGAACGGTATTTGGCGACGAATATAAATTGTCTGGAGTCAATAGATATTTCCCATTCTCAAGATATTTTATCGAAAACTTATTGTTTAACAGTATTTCGTAGTATTTTTTTTTTTTTTTTGATAAAAAAAAACTGGCGGTTAATTTTTTTGAAGTAACACTTCTTTACCGGCGGCGTTTATAAAAATATTAAACCAGTAATAACACATAGACTTTTTCATCCCATTATTATCTACTGTTTTTTTTTCACACAGCCACTATAAGTAGGTTAAGAGTAACAATACACTTACATTTTATACTGGGTTTGTTTCTTTTTTATTTTTCATTTTGTGTGCAACACCATTCATTTATTAAATTACGGTAGTCGGCCATTTTTATTTATAACCTGACTGTTCATTTTCTACACTATAGATAAGTGATGGAAAAAAAAAATTATGCACCAAAAGATAGGTGGAATAATGTAAGATTCCGGTAAAACCGATTTTTTTTAAATTCCATCAGGAAGTTAGGGTACAATAAAAACTTTTTGTATATCTTGAAAAGTATAAGGGTAAAAATTTGGAATAAATTTTACTGAACAGATAACTTGAAATGATGATGATACAAAAAATTTTATGTTTTTGATAAAAAAATTTAAAATCCACTTTTCGAGTTAAAAATTATTATCTAAAATCAAATATTTTTTGGACCTTTAAAAAATTATGCTGGTGTGGGTAAAAACGATGTTTTATTGAAAAACTTATTATGCAGATAATGAAAACAATTACAATAGAGGTCTAATAATTATTATAATCAAAACGCTCCACAACGGTGTTTTTGAGGTTTAAAAAACACAAACGTTTTTAAAAGTGGGTGGTTTATTTGATTTTAAAAATCAGGGAATAGCGGGAAAAATATTTTATCCAAATAACTTTTAGATTTATGTGTTGTCTATACTTGTGTAAAGAAGTTAGATTTAACAGTAACAATTGGAATAATAGTAAAAAAAAACTTTTCAGTATAAGTTTTTTTACCTTTTCCAACGATATTTTATTATAATCTTATGCATTTGTACGTTTTTAAACTTCACACAGCCATTAGATATTGGTTAATACTTTTTTGTACAAAATTTGGTCTAGTCTTTGAGCCGAAATAACGGTTAAACGTTTTTTTTACGCGGTGCTTAGTTACAACCAAGCCTCATAAAACTATATTACAACATTATTGAGCATCGCAACATTTAATTTAATATATCACACATAACTGTACAGTACATGCTATAAAAGCTTCACAAACTAGAAAAGAGTTTCATCAAAATTCAACAAAATTGTCTGCTTTGGTCGTGGGAACTCGACCAGCTAGCTACCAGTTGAGAACGGTACAGTTGGCTCACAAATGGATTCGAGATGGTTCGCTTATAAAATTTGTTACTTTTTGTTTATTGTTGGAGCAAGCCTTCAATCGGTGAACGCGATTGTTTCTTTCTAAAAGATTCATTAACTGCTATGCATTACATACACTTTTTGAAAAGTGTCACATATCAAAAAAAAAAAAATCGGATCTTAAGCTGTGTAGTTGCAGGCAAACGACCATGTTAAATTCACTATTAAATATTTTCGCAACAAACGTTTAAGATAGTGAGCAAAACATAAATTGAATTATTTTAAAGTTTACAATAATAATTTTCGTATAGAGTATACAATATATACATGATACATATTATTTTGATGAATATACTCGAAAAACAAAATACCCATCTTGTTCGTTCGGCAAATAAATTGAATTAATTTGGAATCTCTATTTAAAAATACCCATTTAAAACTACAGAATGCAAAAAACTGTAAAATATAAATTGCATTTTAAAACCTTAGGGCGACTTTTTTGTATTCGCAATAAAAGGAAAACTACTACAGCCGGTTTGTAAAATAAAAAAAAAACTCCACTTGTTAATGCTGCTTTGAATTTTAATTTGGAAAGCTCTCCATTGATTCGAATCCAATTTAATTTTAATACTAGGGCACGATATGCGGTTATTTTTAGTGAAACATGTGCACTGAACAACAGTGCTTATTTTGTTTATTTTGTTTATTTTTTTAAAATTTAGTTACAAAATATATAAACTCTGCTAGTTAATTGCAACTATAGAAAACTTTATAGATTGGATTTATGTTGGAATATTATTAAAATTTATTGGATTAAGACAAACGTGTTGTAAAATAATTGTACCACATATTTATAGACTCGTGAAGACGTGACGATGATAGGTTGACAAAATATGATTTAATTTTAACTAGGATTTTTTGTCCAATGGTTGAGTTTTTTAGTTGTGTTTCAGTTGTGGTTGGTGCCTTGTGCACCACTTTAATACTTAAGTTTTACATGCTTTATTCATGTTGAAATGGTTCGTTTACATCCCTCAAAAATGACTGGTACATTAACTCACGTTTCCGACTCAAATACTGGGTTTTCTGTAATGTGTTTTAGATTTTAGGATACTTCTTAGAGTGTGTGAAGTTAGCCCCCCTTTTTTTGAAATCGTTATTTTTGAAAGTTGTTCCAGGTTGTTCCCGGTTTGTACCGGAATGTTCCAAATTTTTTTCGAAAAATATTCAAAAATGAGGGTTTTAGACCTAAAAAACCGTTTTTGACCTAGCCCCCCTTTTTTCGAAAATTGAATTTTTGAAAGTTGTTCCGGGTTGCAAAAGTTGTTCCTAACAATGTTCCAAATTTTTGGACCTCTAACTTCAATATTTCGAAAGTTATGGCCCAAAAACAAAAAAAATGTAGCCCCCCTTTTTTCGATTTTTTGAGTTTTTATATTTTTTTCTTGTTGAAAAAAGTGTTCTTAACATTGTTCCAAAAAATTAAGCTCGTAAAATTATTATTTTTAAAGATACAATTTTCGAAAGGTTTTTTCAAAAACTGTAAAAAAAATATACTTAAAATTTTTTTTTTTCAAAAATTAGTTTCGAAAGCAAATATTTAATGACTCATACATGTTTTGAAAGCAGCCTATATTTTAACAATAACAATATAAGCTTAAAAACTCACTTTAAAAAAAAATCCTCAAGTTTATAAATTTTCAAAAAATTTCATAAGCCCCCCTTTTTCAAAAACCAAAAATCCAAAACTTGTTCCAAGTGAAACTGTTAAATCCCTGTGACATAGCGAAGTTTGATCAAAATCTATTAAGAACTAGATGTTCAAAGTGACTTAAACGGTTTAAATAAACTTTAAGCTCACCTGACCCCCCTTTTTGATAAATTCAAAATCAAAAAATTGTAATATGTTTATTTTACGATTCTCTATAACATATTAAAATTCTATTTCTTTAAAATATTTTTTTAGCCCCTAAAATCTCAAAAAACTGACCCCAACCCCCCCAACCCCAAAACAAAAAATTTTAAAAATGTTCCAAATGCACAAATATTCAAACAAAATTGTTCCAAAATTTCATCAAAATATATTGGAAAATACAGATTTAAAGCCAAAAAAAACAAATTTACGATATTAGAAAATAAGATCGTTTTTAAACCACATTTTTTTAAATTTCAAAAATCAAAAAATTGTTTCGCAACTATCAAGGTACCGTTCAAACCGATCCATGTTAAAATTGATAAAAAATTCATGTATGATTTTATTTTTGTTGATGTGCTCCCTAGGCCCCCATTTTACAAAAATTATGATTTAAATTTTTTTCTTAAAAACACTACAACCACTTTAAACAACCCTAATGGTTTCATTCGGAAAAAATAAAAACTAAAGATTTTAAAAATAATAAACAAAGTCTACGATATTAAATAAAAATTCTTGTTCTGGCCCCCCATTTTTCGAATTTCAAAAATCCAAAACTTGTTCCAGGTTGTTCTAGGGGTCCTCTAAAATGTTCCCGAAAATCGTTTCTTAATATTGATTTTTAGTATGAAAAAAATCAGAAAAATGCTCCCCCGGCCCCCCTTCGGACATATCCAAAATCCAAAAGTTGTTCCAAGTGCAAAACCACCCGAATCCAAATGTTCCAAGATTTCATTCAAAAATATTGAAAATTGAACATTTAAAGCCGAAAAAAGACTTTGGGTGAAAAAATCCTGTTAATATTGTTCTGGCCCCCCCTTTTCGAATTTCAAAAATCCAAAACTTGTTCCAGGTTGTTCTAGGGGTCCTCTAAAATGTTCCCGAAAATCGTTTCTTAATATTGATTTTTAGTATGAAAAAAATCAGAAAAATGCTCCCCCGGCCCCCCTTTGGACATATCCAAAATCCAAAAGTTGTTCCAAGTGCAAAACCACCCGAATCCAAATGTTCCAAGGTTTCATTCAAAAATATTGAAAATTGAACATTTAAAGCCGAAAAAAGACTTTGGGTGAAAAAATTCTGTTAATATTGTTCTGGCCCCCCTTTTCGAATTTCAAAAATCCAAAACTTGTTCCAGGTTGTTCTAGGGGTCCTCTAAAATGTTCCCGAAAATCGTTTCTTAATATTGATTTTTAGTATGAAAAAAATCAGAAAAATGCTCCCCCGGCCCCCCTTTGGACATATCCAAAATCCAAAAGTTTTTCCAAGTGCAAAACCACCCGAATCCAAATGTTCCAAGATTTCATTCAAAAATATTGAAAATTGAACATTTAAAGCCGAAAAAAGACTTTGGGTGAAAAAATCCTGTTAATATTGTTCTGGCCCCCCCTTTTCGAATTTCAAAAATCCAAAACTTGTTCCAGGTTGTTCTAGGGGTCCTCTAAAATGTTCCCGAAAATCGTTTCTTAATATTGATTTTTAGTATGAAAAAATCAGAAAATTGCTCCCCGGCCCCCCTTCTAAAAAATTGAAAATAACGTCGCGCCAGTAAAATAAAAGTTTACTCTTATTCATTCAAAAAATTATCTCAATCATGTTGAGCACTTTTTTTGCAAAAAAATAATACATACTATACATTGAATACCACTTTGGTTTTTACGTAAATTTTTTTTTTTGATATTTCTATGTTTATGAACAGAGCAGGTTAAAACTTATATCAAAAACGATTTTCGGGAACATTTTAGAGGACCCCTAGAACAACCTGGAACAAGTTTTGGATTTTTGAAATTCGAAAAGGGGGGGCCAGAACAATGTTAACAGGATTTTTTCACCCAAAGTCTTTTTTCGGCTTTATATGTTCAATTTTCAATATTTTTGAATGAAATCTTGGAACATTTGGATTCGGGTGGTTTTGCACTTGGAACAACTTTTGGATTTTGGATATGTCCAAAGGGGGGCCGGGGGAGCATTTTTCTGATTTTTTTCATACTAAAAATCAATATTAAGAAACGATTTTCGGGAACATTTTAGAGGACCCCTAGAACAACCTGGAACAAGTTTTGGATTTTTGAAATTCGAAAAGGGGGGGCCAGAACAATATTAACAGGATTTTTTCACCCAAAGTCTTTTTTCGGCTTTAAATGTTCAATTTTCAATATTTTTGAATGAAATCTTGGAACATTTGGATTCGGGTGGTTTTGCACTTGGAAAAACTTTTGGATTTTGGATATGTCCAAAGGGGGGCCGGGGGAGCATTTTTCTGATTTTTTTCATACTAAAAATCAATATTAAGAAACGATTTTCGGGAACATTTTAGAGGACCCCTAGAACAACCTGGAACAAGTTTTGGATTTTTGAAATTCGAAAAGGGGGGCCAGAACAATATTAACAGGATTTTTTCACCCAAAGTCTTTTTTCGGCTTTAAATGTTCAATTTTCAATATTTTTGAATGAAACCTTGGAACATTTGGATTCGGGTGGTTTTGCACTTGGAACAACTTTTGGATTTTGGATATGTCCAAAGGGGGGCCGGGGGAGCATTTTTCTGATTTTTTTCATACTAAAAATCAATATTAAGAAACGATTTTCGGGAACATTTTAGAGGACCCCTAGAACAACCTGGAACAAGTTTTGGATTTTTGAAATTCGAAAAGGGGGGGCCAGAACAATATTAACAGGATTTTTTCACCCAAAGTCTTTTTTCGGCTTTAAATGTTCAATTTTCAATATTTTTGAATGAAATCTTGGAACATTTGGATTCGGGTGGTTTTGCACTTGGAACAACTTTTGGATTTTGGATATGTCCGAAGGGGGGCCGGGGGAGCATTTTTCTGATTTTTTTCATACTAAAAATCAATATTAAGAAACGATTTTCGGGAACATTTTAGAGGACCCCTAGAACAACCTGGAACAAGTTTTGGATTTTTGAAATTCGAAAAATGGGGGGCCAGAACAAGAATTTTTATTTAATATCGTAGACTTTGTTTATTATTTTTAAAATCTTTAGTTTTTATTTTTTCCGAATGAAACCATTAGGGTTGTTTAAAGTGGTTGTAGTGTTTTTAAGAAAAAAATTTAAATCATAATTTTTGTAAAATGGGGGCCTAGGGAGCACATCAACAAAAATAAAATCATACATGAATTTTTTATCAATTTTAACATGGATCGGTTTGAGCGGTACCTTGATAGTTGCGAAACAATTTTTTGATTTTTGAAATTTAAAAAAATGTGGTTTAAAAACGATCTTATTTTCTAATATCGTAAATTTGTTTTTTTTTGGCTTTAAATCTGTATTTTCCAATATATTTTGATGAAATTTTGGAACAATTTTGTTTGAATATTTGTGCATTTGGAACATTTTTAAAATTTTTTGTTTTGGGGTTGGGGGGGTTGGGGTCAGTTTTTTGAGATTTTAGGGGCTAAAAAAATATTTTAAAGAAATAGAATTTTAATATGTTATAGAGAATCGTAAAATAAACATATTACAATTTTTTGATTTTGAATTTATCAAAAAGGGGGGTCAGGTGAGCTTAAAGTTTATTTAAACCGTTTAAGTCACTTTGAACATCTAGTTCTTAATAGATTTTGATCAAACTTCGCTATGTCACAGGGATTTAACAGTTTCACTTGGAACAAGTTTTGGATTTTTGGTTTTTGAAAAAGGGGGGCTTATGAAATTTTTTGAAAATTTATAAACTTGAGGATTTTTTTTTAAAGTGAGTTTTTAAGCTTATATTGTTATTGTTAAAATATAGGCTGCTTTCAAAACATGTATGAGTCATTAAATATTTGCTTTCGAAACTAATTTTTGAAAAAAAAAAAATTTTAAGTATATTTTTTTTACAGTTTTTGAAAAAACCTTTCGAAAATTGTATCTTTAAAAATACAAATTTTACGAGCTTAATTTTTTGGAACAATGTTTAGAACACTTTTTTCAACAAGAAAAAAATATAAAAACTCAAAAAATCGAAAAAAGGGGGGCTACATTTTTTTTGTTTTTGGGCCATAACTTTCGAAATATTGAAGTTAGAGGTCCAAAAATTTGGAACATTGTTAGGAACAACTTTTGCAACCCGGAACAACTTTCAAAAATTCAATTTTCGAAAAAAGGGGGGCTAGGTCAAAAACGGTTTTTTAGGTCTAAAACCCTCATTTTTGAATATTTTTCGAAAAAAATTTGGAACATTCCGGTACAAACCGGGAACAACCTGGAACAACTTTCAAAAATAACGATTTCAAAAAAAGGGGGGCTAACTTCACACACTCTACTTCTTATTTGAAAAGCAAACAAAGCAAACAGTTCAAATTTTTGTTAGTCAGACATTTACCAACTAGCCTTGAATCTTTATCGACCTTAAAGTCATGCTTACCATAGCGTTGATTGGAAGGAGGATACAGGCATCTACATCCCTACTAAACCCGTCATATTTTACCTTGTGCTGCTATATCAAAATCGATCAGAACATCACCGGCGACGACTCCTTAAATAATCAGAAGGGTAGAGAGGAGATGCCTTACCATGAAATCTCCTAAACATTGTACTTGAAAAATTGACTGACAATGAGATGCACCCCATGCACACAACACTTGTTAGATAACAATGGTTCGGCATTCCACCATACAAACGGCACTAATCGAGACACTGACAACAAAAATCAAAAAAGATTGATTACGAACACCGTGACTGACACCAAAATCAGTTTGTACACCAGCCCATATACAGCACACATTTCAGTACACCGACACCGTTTTGTGCACAAGTGTCGTGTATGGGCCGCTTTATACTTTCTTAAGGTGGCGCCTACAATCCAGTATGGTTTACGGATTCAACCAGCATGCCTCTCCAGCCAGCTCTGTCCGTAGTTGGTTGAGGTCGTTCTCAACTTGTGTGCGCCACCTGTTTCAGGGTTGAATTCGAACCCTAGTAGGGCTGTTGCGTTGATGTCCATACGATCCACGTGTCCCAGCCATCTCAGCCGCTGAATTTTCAGCTTCTTGAAAAGGTCAACGTCGCTGTACAGCCAAAAATCACTCGAAGAATCTTTCTCCCGCCGCTGCCGCTTTATACTGATGACATATTGAGATTATCGCGAGGGACGAGGTGTCGATGCAACATTTCGAAATATTAAAACAGCTTGGGGAAGATGGGTTTGAATACTAACATGACGTAGAGAAAGAACAGAGACTCAACACCACTGACTGAAATAAACTGTCACAATGAACTGTTATATATTCGACACTATGTTAGTCCTTAAACACTTCAGTGCAATTGCATATGATAAAGGCATCTACATTATCAAGATTGTAATAAAGAGAAAGACTTATCGAGTAGTGTTTGGTCCAGTGTGCATCGATGGAAAAGAAAATTCAAAGATAAACTCTCTATAGCTGATGAAGCAGATGTGGTTGCAAATCTATGTGACACAAAAAATGTTTAAGGGATTTCTAAGAAGCTCATACTCTGAAGAGTACTAAGCTCAATACATCATCCGGTGAAAGATGCCTATTTGGATAAAGAAAGGCTCAGAAATTGGAAGGAACACTTCGCTTCAGTCTTAAATCGTATTTTCGCCAGCGATGCGCATCAAATATCTGATGACTCGTCCGAAGTAACAAATGTCCGAAAACGTACCGTACCTCCAAGTTGAGAAGAAATCATATCCGCGATTATAACACTGAAGAACCACCAAACGTTAGAATTAGACGGGATTCCTGCAGTGAATTATTGAATCTGTACAATTATATGTACACAATGCAAGACTTGTTTAGGCTTGCAGAATCTAAATACTCTGAGGAAGTAAGTAAGTAAAAAGGAGGAAATTACTTCCGACGGACAACGTCCCATAGGAAGGAATAATCGTTGGTGGCACGATCAAGTGGTGACCGACCTCAACTAACCTGGTTGGATTAGTTTGTTGGTTGAGGCCCTGATTCACACTGTATTGTAAGTGGTGATTTATTAAAACAGCTAACAGAAATATAAAATTATTTTATAATCGAAAAATACATACCAATGTATGTAAACGAAGTTATACAAATTAACAACCCAAAAATAATACATACATAAAATAAATTAAGCAACCAACACTCAAATTGGCAAGTACCTACCCCTACAATCTCAAAAGAGATTAAATGTAGGTAACCATAGTAACCTTGCGCCTGCCTCATCATTTATGCCCTATCCAAATAGAAGAACCTCACTCTTAAGTTATTGTAATTAGCAGGTGCAACATTATACCAATGTCTATATTTCCGTTTTCAATTCTAACTTAATCCCCAATTCCTCTACGTCAATATGATAATCCTTACAACGCGTATACACGTTAGTTTTGTCAACTAATTGCTGCTTACCTATAATCGTCGACACACATATTCATACACAAGTAGGTATACTTAAGGATATACAGACACTTACTCTCTTTACATACAACAACAGCCAAAACAAAAACCATTGAGATCCACTTGGTATAGTAATCTTCATTAATCTCGTTAATTCAATGTACCTTTCTGTAGTGTTTTGAAAGGTGAAATTTACAAACAATGAACATTTAACCCTTTTTTCCTATTTTTAGCTTCTCTTTTTTTTTAATATCTTATCCGTCTGTTTGCCTTTAATCCAAATCTAAATTCTGAATCCAAAGCCCCAATCTGCCCTGCAATCAATTCAAATCGGTCTAATTGAAGAGTAAGGAGCTCGTAAAATAAAGTAGAATAGCTAAAAGGCTCTTCAGCACCTCTCCGCCACCGTAATAAAGAATTAATTCAAGTTCTGGATGGTGTTGTGGAGCATAGCATAATAAGTAGGATTGTGTATTGGATGTTCAGTTCATATAATATAAATATACTCGTATATTGTACCTACACAAGTCGATATACATTACCTACGGTAAAGGTATGCAAAAAAAAACATAAGAAATTCAAATTGAGAGGATATCTAACGGGAAAAGAACAGATTGTTGGGTTTGGTTTTATTGGTTTTTGGGGAAATTTCAAGAATTTCCAACCTGAAAAACTAATGCAGTGTGTGTTTGAGTTATTTCCAAATGCAAATTTCCCAACCGACCCTCTTTCGGGCATATAAATTTTGTGTTATTTTTTTTTTTTTGTTTTCTTGCCACCTCATCTTCTCTCACCTCTAAAGGATAACGTATTCCATTTTTCTTTTTCTTGGAGATGGCATTATGGTGAACTTTGCTCCAGGGTGTCGTTATTTTCGGATTCTAAATTTTATAGTTTTGAACGTCCACGATTAGAATAATAAGAATGTGGCAAGTAGCAATCAATTTAAAAAGTCGCCAAGCCGCATTAACAATAGGTATGTAGGTAAAGTACATACAGCAAAGAAAAAAAGAACAAGATTCACGTACAAACTTTTAAGGAACTTATTACCCTTATTTGCATTTTATGTCCTTTATATAGCAGTTGTTAAAAATAATTTTATTAAGTGTACGTTTTTTTTTTTTTAGGTAGGTATTGTGTGGTGTTGGGATTTATTACAAAAGGAATAAAGAGTGACATTGAGGGATATCAAATCTGAAGTGAAATCAGAACAAGTTAAGAGCAGCACATGGCTATTACTGTAATAGGTTGGTTTTAATTCAAACACAACCGAGGGGTAAATTTTGATAGAAGATTAGTATTCAAGTATGATTCTTTTTTATGGCCAGTTTTTAGTGCATCAGTTAATTTTTGGCAATAAGGATTATGGTTATCAGTAGAAATTATTATTATACATAAATCTCCAACTTTTGTTTTGAAGTTAAGCTGTAATATACTTGTATCAATTAAACTTGATTTGGTCAGGAAGAAAAAAGGCACACAAATGGTAATATTATGAAGAATATGCTATAGAGACGTTTGGACATTACGGTTTACCCGTAGAAAAAACAAACGCGATGGGAACAGTTTGACAAACTGTTTATCCTTAGGTAAGATACATCTTACTAACAATTAAGATAATGACCCATAGTGACCGTGTGTCTATTCAGTTGACGCAAAAAAAACTGCATTTTTCTATATGGAACGCTTTGCAAGAGAGCCAGAGAAAAAATAACGGTACTTTTTGAATTATTTTTACTGATTTGTTTTCTCAACATCATAAGCAAACAGTTAGTATCATTAAATGATACATTAACGCTTAAAGTTTGAAAAAAATTAACAACATACCTTACAAAATGTTTGTGCTTATTCAGTTGAAGCGAAGTGTATATCAGTTTTAAAATTAAAATTGGTTTGATGAGTGGAAAAATAAAGCTGAAAATTTTACGTTTCTTCTTAATTTAATTCTGGAAACCCTTACAATGTGCAAACCAAATTTAGTTAAATTGCTTAAAAGGCTTCTCCAATACGTTGACAAATATGGCAAAGAAATTTTATTGGGCAACGGCCTTGTCTCTGATAAAGCATCGGTTCCCGATCGATCACCGAAATCAAGCATCATTGAGCGCCGTTGGTAGAAAGATGGGGACCATCAAATACCAACTGCGTGCTGTTGTCATGTGTTCTTTCTGTTGTTGTTCTTCCTATGATTTGTCTTTCTTTGTTGTATTAATGTCTTGTGTTGTATCAGCCTATGGTCTTAGTTACCCAGTGCTGCAGTATTTCTAGTCCGTAAGATTTATCTTCGGAGTAGATTTGATGTAAATGTAAAAAATTTTATTGATAAAACAGAAGTGATATTGAAACGGGTAAAATTTCTGAAAATACAGCATTTTAAATGGTTCATAAGTCTTCTCATCAAATCGCGATTGACAACCGACAACGTTTCAGGGAAAGACATCACATTAGATAGCATGCACAAGATGACCTTAGCCAACTTTGTGTCTAAAAACCGTGATGGATGGAGAGAACTGTTGAGGTCACTTTTAGCTCGGGCTGTCAAGTGTCATCCCCATCAAAAGTAAAGTACGTAACTATAGCCGTGTTGTATTCAACACTGAGCAGCTACTCAGTGTTTCATTTTATACGGAAAACAAAAACAAAAAAATACTGTGTAGCCTAATTTGATTTTGTTTTGCGAATAAAATGAAACACTTAGTAGCTTCTCAGTGTTGAATAAAACACGGCTTATATTGGAGCTAACCGAAGAAATAAAAAATATTCATTAAATAAGATATGCCTTTAATTTATTTAAACAACTTCAGTATATGGCCTAGTAATCTAGTCGTTTCGTAGGGAGGAGACCTGCGTCAAATCCGGTAACTCTGATTTTTTGCTAAGTTGTTTATGATGTTAAGCCGATGTTAATTCCAATTTTTCGACCTGGGGCCACGAACGCAACATTGGTAAAAATGCGAAAAACGTTATTTTTGCGCATTTTTCAGTAAATATCATTTTTAGCTATGAAGGGCTAGTTTTTTTTAAAATAAACTGTATTCAAAATGTATTATAAAATGTTTTTTACCAATACCATTTCTGTAGATTCAACAGTTTCCAAGACACTTCAAAATAGAGCAATTAAAAAGTATAATAGAAAGTAGTAACATTTTAAGTATACTAACAGATTCTGAATGTTACCCATAACATTAATCAAACTATTAGAATGTGTTGAATAGGTCGAAAAAGAGCATTAGCATTTTTTATTTCTATATTTTTAAACATTGTATCTTGAAAACTGAATCTACTGAAATGGTGTTAGGCATAGATTAAAGAAAATGTTGTAAAGGTGAAACCGTCGCATATAGTTTATAGTCAAAAACTAGCCCTTCAGTAGATTGCATAAGATAACTACAACTGCGGTCAAAATAATAGCAGGGCATCTGATGATAGAAGTAAATCGTCAATAAATTAACCAATTTATTTTTAGCAAAAAAGATGGTTATGTGAATTTCAAACTAACATTAATAATGTTTAATTTCCAGAAAAAAAATATTAAAAACAGTTGATTTCTTCCATTTTACTGAAATGTTTTTTTAAAAACAGCGGTCAAAAAAATAGTAGTGTAATTTAAATCCATCTCTAATTACTACAAAATATTAAAATTAATTGAAAATTGTAATCATAAAAGTTATTTTTGTGTCTGTACCTTAAACTAGTATTAAGTTATATGTCCGTTTTTGACAAATAACGGTAAATAAAGAGAAATTTCATGGAGTTTATCAGTTTTTTATCTTTTCTGATAATATCGACCTCCATTGCTGTATAGCTTCCCAAATAACTGAAAGCCACTGCATCACAGTAAAGGTTTTCTATAGGGTTGTTGGCTGGAGAGTGGAGTAAACATTGCATCATATTTACTCTTATTGCCAGAAACCACTACTTCTGAAGTTTACTTGTATCTTTTAGGTTATTGATTTGCTGAATCACCCATTTCAGTTGAATTTTATCTCCAGCATATGGCAACAGTATATTCTTCATATAATCTTTATAGAGACAAGCTTAACCATGATGCCTTCAATTAGGAGTATAAGACCGACACCATAGAATGAGAAACATACTCAAGCCATTATGTTGGATCCTCCATGTTTAAATGTCTTTGTTGTACAATTTGGATTATGTTTTGTGTTTGGAAGCCGTCTTACATATTGAATGGGTGTCTTCACCATGACAAACTATCTAGGAATAGTCTGACCTCAGAGTATTTCTCTACTTTGATGAAGGCCTGCCAAGGTGTAGGTACCTTTGCTAGTTTAAAATTTTTGTAAACATGTTTTTTTTTTCCTTTCGCGGACTGTGGGCTATTTTATCATATTCTCGTAAGCGGCTGTAAACGGCTACGATTTTTTTCAACGAAAAAACATGTCCTTTGTTTCACACGCTACCGGTTTGCATGGCCTTTGGTAAGTAAATTAGTGTATTTCTTATCGTTGTTGATGACAATACAATTAGATTCTGAATCTTTGAATAACCTTTGCCTTCAAAAATAAGTCTTTTAATTAGATCTCCTTGTTCTAGGGAACAGTGCTTGCCTTATCTCGTTGCTTTCAAATATCTATCGATATTTTCAATTAAAAGCTTCATTCTACAAATTGTATTTGTTTGCGATGCACCGATGCACTACTATTATTTTGACCGGCAAAATTAGCAGCATAATGGTTTTTCTGTTGTCCTTTTTCAAAAGGAAATCAAAATTTTGGGATAAATGATCGTTTAAAAACTGTTAACTTATCAATTTGTAGCTAAGGTTGGGTTTTAAGACTTTTACGAACTGGAGAAAAGGGAGCTTTACAAATATTTTATTTCCACTACTATTATTTTGACCGCAACTGTACATAATTAAAAATTATATGGAATGGGAAACTTAATTTAATTTCTACATAATACCTACTCATTTACCGAGAAAAAACCCATATAAATTAATAAATCTCACGATTTCAGTATAAAATGGTATCTATATGAAGAAGTCTTTGATAAATTGACCATTAAACAAGTTATCAGAGAATTAATTTTACTGTACAAATATATTAAACTGTTCTTAGGCATGAGCTATAACTGCCATAAATGTTTTTAAAAAAATGACTCTTTTAAAGTAGGTATCGACTTATTTCATGAGGCTAACATGTTCGAACTGTTTTTACACTTTCCGAGCATATCTAATCATTGAAGTAGGTATACATTTTCGAAGAACAATCTGTGTGTTGCACAAAAAGAACTCTGCAAGTGACCTTAATGTTGGTTGCCTTTGTTACGAAAGGGCACTTTGATCTTATACCCAAGACAGCAAAATTCACTACATATGTATTCAAAATTCCATACTAAGCATACTAAGACACCGAGGGCCCCTAGCAGGTGTAAAGCTGTTTACGGTACAAGTTAATTAGTGACCAAGTAAATTGGGGTTGGGCTTGGGGTGCCAATGAGCAGGTTTGCAATTGTAAAGTGGTTTTAGGTTTGCAATATGAAAATCCTGCTTTAGTACTCCCAAGAGTGGCATAAAGCACTCCTTATTCCTAACGCTATGCATTTGCTTTTCTTCTTCTAGTTTTTTTTTGTTTTAGTTTTTTAGCTTTTGTTTCTTGTTTTTGGTCTTTGATTGTAGATTTGCATGAAAAAAGGAGAGCGAGCTTTGTTTTCACCTCGTTTATTTGCTATTCCTGTTGGAAAGTATACAGTAGTAAATGTTTCCCTCAGGGCAATGTATAGCTAGTCTTACCTGTGAATGGATAAAGTATGTAGGTAGGTATGTCTATACACAAACCAATACTTTAGTTGTTATATCTACTCCGGATATTGTTTGGTTCATTGGCTTCGATCCTGCGCTGCAAAATGAGGATGAAAAATTGTTTGCCAGCTCATCGAATGCACAGTGTTTTTTTTTCCTTTATTTGTATTATTTTATTTCTAAGGTGCTACAATGCTTATGCATGGTTTATGTGAAATCTGCATCCTTGCAACAATGAAACCTAAAAATGTTTCACCATCGTTTTGTTTGGAAAGAATTTCAGATGGAAATTTCAGACACAAATACACAGCACATACACATACAAAAAGAAAAAAACAACATTTTCAATTGCATGTACCTATTTGAAAAGAATTGAGGGCGGTTGGGAGGTGATGTAGGGACAGAATGTGTACTGTATAGCTTTTTGAAATTGTATAAAGGTAATTTTTCGATGGGGGAATGCACGCGGAGTATGGAATGGAAGAAAAGAATTTTGATGCTTGAAGCTATTTTTATAAATAGAAACACTCGATTAACCCTGCTTTGACCTTAAGGGCTACTTTGGTTTTTATTGCTCATTCAACACATTCCAACGGAAATCATTTTATTGACCTTTCAGGTATTTTCTCAGGTTAAAGAATCGCTTATTCCGAATATGCATTCAACAAGTTATTGTGCTTGTTATGGATCAAGCTCTGGTTCTATCTTATACAAGATGGATGAAGATTTATTTCAGATTTAATTTTCACTTTCGATGTTATAAGTAGCTTCTATATAAGATGGCAAAAGGCGAACCGTTACTTACATGAGGTGCCACCGGATAACAAAAGGGTTGACTATGGAGAACATTTTGCTCATGGAATTCAGAAACATTGTACCTTTACAAGAAACAGCTTGCCAAAGATCAACTAAAGATGAAATTCTACCGTTTTTGGATATTGCAACATATGTATGCACCAAGAAGAAAAAGGGGGTGCCCCCCTTTTTATCACAAGGTGCAATGCACCTTGTGATAAACTTCTGCGATATTATTTCAATGCTAAGATTGGAATAGAAGATCTTTTTGGTATTACAGTCGATAAACATAAAAAGACTCAGGTTTACTGGATTTTTAGCTGCTTAATATTAACTTAACTACACGTCTTTCAACCAAATCTGAAATCTATAATAATCGACGGATGATTAATGAATATAAAAAAGAAAGTCGGGGATAAAACGCAGCCCTAGGGTGCACCAGCACAGCATATACTATACAGTAAACATATATCGTGACTTTTAGATTTGAAATCGTCCAGGACCATTTCTTTCGAACAGCTATGATGTTAGTTTCTAAACTCTAATCCAATAAAAAAAATCATCAAATTTTATCAAATACTGCTTTTGAAATATCAAAAGGAATGATATTGCTTTCTGCAAAAGGATATGCGATAATTTGTTTCATTGTTTGGTGAGATTTACATACCAGTCGATCAATTGCAACGAAAACCGTACTGCTGGTCATTAAGGAGCTTTCGTTCTGCCCGGTATTGCTTTATCTGGTGATTGACCTTAGAAAGAAGGAACATTGATTAGTGTAATCGGCAACCTTTTTTTTAGGGACGGGCTGTACTAATGCTATTTTACAATTACTCGAAAAGAGACCAGTAGAATAGAACAGATGGAAACGCTTACGCACTGGTTTTGCTTGGTTGGAAGAACACGTCATTAAAACAATAGCGGGAGTATCGTTCGTGCCAACAGATTTGTGTATGTCGAGATCCTTTAGTTTCCTTACTACTGCATAAGTGCGAAAGATGATTTATCCCATTAAACTATTAGCATTCTAAAGGACATGTAATGGAATCATACGACCTTGTGGGAATAGTTGTGTTTTTTTGGCAACGCTATCCGCAGTACAGAAGCATCTAAAACGTTTTACACAAACAACATCGTACTGCCGATAAGAGGAAAAGTTAATTCCTACTGCCAAAAGATTTTTTGTTTGTGTAAAACCCGTTAGAGGCTACTGTACTGCGGGTAGCTTTTTCAAAAAAAAACACACCTAATATTGAATTAGCAAATTCCGCTTCAAGCAATTTAGCTTTCTCTTGCAACAAAAAAGTAATTAAGGACGAGCATAGAAACACCGATGATGAGGTGAAATTTTGAATATTCTATACAAATGACCTACTTAACATTATTTTTACAACCATTTTTTTACAATAAACTATTTTTTTTTCATCATTCATGCACAAAATAAATTTTGCTGATAGCGGCCTTACAGCTCAAATAATGCATTTCTTTTGGATCCCTTTGAATTTGTTTGTGGAAGACCAACATACATACACATAATACATATGTTTTATATTTTAAAACAATAACCCAAATTATATTCTTCATTAAAATAATAAATTCGAATTTATTCTGTCGCCAGCCATTTAATTTTCCGTTATTTTAATGTTTTTTTATTTTGCTGTAAGAACGACTATCATTTTAGATTCAACACCTCCCGCCACCCCCCACAATATTTACCTCTTACAACCCAACAATTGTTGAAGTATTATGAATGTATTGTAATTCTTTGAAATTGTTGTTTCGTTTGGTTTGGTTGGATGCTGTTTTATTGTTCATTTTAATTTCATTTTCCATTTTTGTTGCATGAGTTTAAATGAATTCTTTCATGAATAACTTTCCTTGAACTTTGGATATTCGTATAAATATGACTATAGTCTTAAGGTCAGCTCTGGATTCTAACAAAAATTGAAATTTCATCACATGAATCTGAAGCTTTTTAAAATTCATCGATTTTGAATTACCACAAGAAGAGCTGAAATACTGCTTGTCGTAAAAACATTTCCTTATAAATCCATTAATTTCTTAGCAGTTTCTAAAATATTTACACCTCAAATCTAAACTGATAACTTCTAGGTTCTGAATGCGAATCATGTTAAAAATGCATTAAGACTTAACTTAAATGTCAACAATTGTATACCTAAGGGAAGTAATGTTTTCAAACTTCAAAATAAACCCGCTTTGAAAGCAAAATTTTTGAAAAACAGCAATATCGTACAACCCAGTAGAAGTTTTCAAGTTTTTATTATTGCAACAAAAAAAGTTAGTGACAATAACGTTTCATCGTTTGACTATCTGCAGAAACGGGCAACTCAGTAGTTTGTTGTTGTTGATGGAGAATTTAAAATGACATCCCCGTTTCTCTGTGTTGGAGTTGTCTTGCTGCTTCTCTGACTGAGTCCTTATGGATGTTCGCTGGGAGGAGGTAAAATAAAAACGAATCAGAGTACGTTGGCCTGTATTTTTTTTATTTATTTTTAATTATAAATTCATTACTCCCGAGAATGGGATGTTGGGTAAATGGAATGGGCTGGTAAACACGTTTTTTTTTCTGTTTCTAACTCGAAAAAGCGCACTATGTGACAGGAGACAAGAGGACTCCCTGAACTTAGTTCTTTCTTTTTTTTCCCTTTGTTGTCTTGAGAGAAAAAGAAATATAAAAAGTGACGACGTTAATCTTCACAGGGACCGAAAGAAACTTCCCCAGTGTTAATAGAAAATTAAGTTTTTTCCTTAAAGGACGCCTAGAGATTCGTTTTTTCTTTTTTTTTCTAATGTATTTTTGCTGAAAGTCTTTTTATGTTGGCATGGTGGCAACTGGTTGTGAGTTGAAGTAGGTTGGACAGAAGCACTTTTCGTCTCACATTTAGGGAAAAAAAATATAGGTAGCAATGTGGTGGAAAACTTAGAGGTCTGTGGCATCAGCTTATTTTCATACTATGACAGACGTTAGCCATTTCAAGGCGATAGCGAATTTGAAGAACTTCAACACTTGAATCTAAAATTTAGGTTGGTTGCTGCATCATTTTGAAATGGTGTGGCAATACGAATGTCATTAAATACGACCATATTTGAATTAAAATTTTCATTGCTGTGCACGTACCGCACGTTATTTTTTATTTAGATTCGTTTTAATGTGTAGAGTAGATATATTAGAAAAACATATTTTTTCCAAAATTCAATGGCCTTTTTTTTTAAGCAATTAAATGAAGAAAATTAGAGAGTCATTTCTACCTATTTCATGATACGAGCTGAAAAGTATTGTAATAAAAATATATTTTCCTGCTTTCTTCTTAATATTATTCTTTTTTTTCTTTTATGAAATAAAAAAATTTAAAATGTATTGTACTTTTAATAATTCATTTATATAATAATGGCAATAGTAGGTTCCTACCTATTATCTATTTTAATTTTCACATTTATAGTATAAAGCATAATCTTTTGACGATTAAAAACTATTAATTAACACATTTTCCTTCGAAAAAATTCAAAGTCCCTTAAAAATAGGTAATGAAAATTAAAATTATTTACTTTCCATTTTTATTCAGAAAAAGGCTTACATGGTATTTTTTTTTTTTTATTTTCTTAACCCAATATGATTTTTTTCCACACAATGTATTAATTTGACATTAAGTAAATTGTTGCAAAAATTTTAACACAAGTTTAAATGTTACAACTTTGCAACAAGAATTTAGTCACAAAACAAGCCGATTTTGCGCAGTTTTAGTCACAGAGAAGTCATTATGAATTATTTGTAATATAATAATTATATAATGGCTAATCTATCATAAACAAGTATATTATTGTGACTAAACGTGCCACTCAGGCAGAGATAAGTGCATTGGCAGAGATAAGTTGACTAGAGTCCAGCCAGTGAGGATACAAATTTGATAACTTGAACTTATTTTGTTTTGCGAATGTAAACGAGGATGCATTTCAAATTTTTTTTTTTTTTTACCTATCTGTTTCAGAAAGTTAAGGTCGCCTGTAAGTGTAATGGTTCTAAAGATTTTAGGATAGTACTCCATTGTCAAGTTTCAATACATCTACATTTGAAGCGTTGAGAGAAAAAAAGGGGTGTTAAGTGACATTTTAAAACATTTGAGTAATCAAGGTTTAAAGTTCTTCTTCATACAAAGTGTATAAAACCTCTGTCCTAACGTGATCTCGAAAAGGCTCTAAAATTGACAGAAATATTAAACTGACGAGACAAAAGTTTAAGTTAACAAAATTACCTTGCTAAAAAAATCAATTTTCATTGTTTCAGTTAACCAATCTTCCTCCCAACTTTGACTTTGGCTCACTATAGATTAATTTTTTTATTCATTGGTCTTATTTTTTTTACATAAAATGAAATTAATCCCAACATTCGAATTTGGTATTATTTCAGTGCATTATAGTCACACTTCATAATAACAAAATAAAAATCAATAAATTAATTATGTTTATCCACTACTTTTTCTCAAACTATGAATTTTAATATGTCCGACAGCAGCTGTCAAAATAATAAAATCGAAAATCACAACTGGTACCCCAATATATACCTATTCACTATGAATGGAATATATTCTCTTTAACAATAGTTGATAAGAATATTTCATGTAGTGCAAGAGACTTATGAGAAACTATTTTGTGTTATATCTGAACTTTCTCCCTAAAAAAAGTTACATAAAGTATGCCAAAAAACCCCGAAATATAGCATTTTTCGAACTGAATACTCGTGCCTGCAATAAAAATCTCATTAGCGCCACTTCAATACTCAAGTAAGTACCTACCTAGTATACGTTATCGTACTTCGTACAATGCAATAAAAATGTATGTCTGTAATGCTGCATCCCCTAATAATTATTTAAGTTCCAAATTGTGTTGAACTCTCCCCTCGTTTTGATGTAAGTGCAATAAGTGGCACATAAGTTCGGCGTAGAAGTACAAAGAAAATAAAAAAAAAATACAATATTGATAACAATTTTATCGAGTGAAATATTTATGCATTTCAATAAGAGGGCCAACTTGAAACCCTAATTGTTTCAACCTTGCCATCAGCGCAGCAGAAAACAGGGCGAAGGGTGTTTCGTCTCGATTTAAAGGGATGAAAAAAAACAAAAGATGAAATAAATTGCAGGAGGAAAACTGAAACATCAGTTGGAAATATGTGAAGGACGGATGACGTTTTCCAGGGAGTGCTAAATAAATAAATAAACTAATGGGAAATTCAATTGGCCGGAATATTAAATTGCTGTGGTTTTTCCCTATAATAGAAGGTAGTAGCACTCATAAAAAAACGAAACACGCTTTGAGAGACGGACATAAATTTATCTTTCAGGAATCAGAGCTGTCGAAAAGAAATAAGTCGAGTAGGTACTATCTTTGAGCACATTCATTTTTGAAAAATACTTTTTTTCTTCATATATTTTGTTAAGAATTTAATAGAACAAAAATGAAAACTATTCAATTTAATTTTAACTTGAAAAGTTATATTGCATTTAAATTTACACAAATTGTTAGTTATCCTTTGTTATTTCTGACCATTATAAGTCCACTTGGGAAATGGACAGAGTTCTGAAATCTAATACATTCGACTTTCTCTAAGTTGAATTTCCCTCTAACTCGAACTTTTTTGCAATTTTTTTTATTCCCCTCAATTTTAAATAGCCTAATTTCAATCCTTCTAACTCGATTTTTTCCAAAACTACCCATGACTCGAACTCGAATTTTGATGTCCCGTAAAAAATTAAGTTAGAAGGAGTCGACTATATCTATAGAAACTTAAAATGTTTATAGTCCAAAATTCAGAAAATACAAAATCCTGAAAACCGCCAGTCCCGAAAACCTACAATTTCACAGAGGTAGCTCCAAGTCTAGACTCCATAGTTTTGGTAAACAAAGGCTTTTATCAAATACAAATACTAATACAAATACAAACACAAACATAATTTTTAAAGCAAAATCCAATGCGGATCTAGGGGAAAGCAAAAAATGTGTTTTTTACTCTTTGACTGGTTATTACTTGATAATCCCCCGCTTACTTGATTACTTTAGCCTAAATCATATCAAAACAAGTCTCTAGGTACACTCAGGGAAAAAACCCAACGTTCAAGGATGCTTAAAATATAAGTTATTACCAACAGAGAGTATATCATGATGGGTAAGACATTCGACTGGTAACTCAAGCAGAGCTGGTTCGTAGGTATACTGGTGGATGCCATATATTTTTTTGTTTTTGCTTTTTGCGTATTCAAAGTAAAAAGTTTTTGATTTTGATATTTCCGTGTTTGGTGATTGGTCCCAAAAAATGTTCCGGTTTTACTTTAATTTTAATTGTTTTATTTTTCATATTGTACGTTGTTTTTTTTTTTAAGTGCAGCTAGCTTAGAACTGATTCATTAATTAATTTATAAATTTTAACGCTGTTAAATCACAATCCAATTACAAATTAATATAATTTAGTATCACTAGGTATTAATGCCACAAAATTAACTTACCATACCTATAGTTTTGTTTCTAAAACATACGTAGGTAACAAAATTTTTTGATTTTTTTTTTTGGGCTTTGATATGAATAAAATCGAGCACTTACTCAGAACATAAATTTTTTGAACAGGTAATCCATTTGGTATGAATTAAATTCTTGAATTTTCATGATTACCTGATAACCTTGTTACGTTGAGCACCAGCTCTGAGCCAGTTCTCAGTGTCATTAATAACACTCACTCTTTTATCGAACGTAAAATACTTCTTGAAACATATATCCTTCCTACTATTTATAAGGTACTCTATTTTTTTCCGACAGCCCTGGCTAGTATCTATATTAAAAGGCATGACTGAAGGAACGCGGATGAGGTTCACCAAATAAATAAATTAATGACTTAAAAGCTGAAGGATGTGCGGTGTCTATTATTTCCATTTTTCGGTTTGGTTAAAATTTATTTAAAATAAGATAACCATTTATTCCAGAAAACCAATCGAATCGACTTCATATATTGAGAATTAAAAAAAAATGCGAATGTGTTTCTTTTTTTTTTAACTTTTGTATTAATTCACAATTTACAGGGAATGCGTAACAATATTTTGCTTAAAACATTCCTACCTGTCGACATTGAATTTAATCAAAATTCCTATTAAATTCCACCCTGAAAAAACATGAAGGCATCTTTAGAAATAAAAATAATATTAAATCCAATACATTTTTCTGTTGCAAACAAAAAAATATTGTCGCCACTCCTCCTTGTTCGGAAAAAAAATTGATATTTTTTTCTTATCAATCTTTTTTTTTTGTTAAAACCAACACAATTGAATTGTTTATTTTATTTCAGAAATACAAAATAAAATAAAAAAGAAAACCAAAGACCAGAAGTTTGATATTATTCCTGTAGAGATATACGTAGGTACCTACACATAATATTGATTTGTCATATAGAACTTCCGGATCTAAAGCATCTGCTTAGAGATATAGAATTCTAAAAAAAAACACAATAGAAATCAGTTGGCTGGCAAGGAAACCGAATACAATTGAAACCGAGTATAACCAAGGGCGGCTATAATTATCCGCTTTGACATTCCCAATTGTTGGTTTTATTGTTGCGCTTTCTTTTCATATCATATCCTCGGTTCTGTTTTCTTTTTTTTTTAATAATATGGTATTTTTTTGTTGCATTCAAAGATTTCGTCCTTTTTTGACTTGTGATAGGGTGACAAACACACACATATAAGCATTTGTACTTGAAATATCCGTATATTCTTTCTGTATCCATCATAATAAGGTATTATAGGAAAAAAAGGAAAGCAAAAACCATTTCGGCATAAAGTAAGTTTATGTGGATTTGCTAAGTTGGTACTTTTTAGAAAAGTAGGAACAACGCACTAACAAGACCCTTGATTTGTTTTTATTATAATCGTGGTTTAGGAATTTGGGCCTACAGCTAGTAAAATGAAGTATGGAAAATGGATTTTTAAGCATTTTTTGTTCACACGTTCTCTATGAGACTGTACCAAGTTTTATCGACATGTATCGACTAGATGCCTATGGCCTTTTTGGTGGTCAACCTCTGTTCTGGGTCAAATTTTTGAACCTGCGCCTGGTTAATTGCTCTATTGATTTGAGGGAAAAAAAAAGTAGAAGCACTTTAAATCAAACTAAAACGTTAAAAATTTGGATCCCAACACTTTCCCACTTGAAAAACGAAAAGGCAAAAAAAAGTCATGGCCACCACGCTCTGTTGAAAAAAACTTGTATTTGAACCAATTTATACTTCAATGTGACAGTAAACATAACAAAAAATCTTTGAATTTAATGCGAGCGATCTAGATTTTTCTTTGCGTTTTTTCCCTAAGTATGGAATTTGTTTCTCAGTGATCAAAGAGTAGCTATGCGCATCCAAGATAACATAATCGTCCGCAACCCACAGGCAATTCTCAAAACCTGCCTTTTACTACAAAATCCTACTCTCACCTTCCCGTGGTGAACATCGGGAGTCTAGTACCTACCTCTACTGGGAAACCAACCCCCGTGGAATAAGGTTTTATCAAAGCGGTAGCAAAAGAGTTCCACAGATGGAATCAACGGTCTACAGTACCAGTCAGGCTGCACTACTTAGTGAACGACATATATAGGCCAGTGCGGCGTATTTGGAGCTCAGGCCCATAGAAGTGGTTTTATCCGACTCTTTACACTTAGAGCTACTTAATAGTGTGGTCGTCCAGGATGGGAGTTGTACTTGTGCGTCGTCGCGGTTACTTCTCTACCACGTAAAAAAAAATTTGCTATAAAACATCAATAAGCCGTTACAGCTATCTAGAGAAGCAGAAAGTAGATCCAGAAGGAACACCATTCAACCAAACTTAAAACTTTCGGCAACGATCTGATTAGCCCCTATCACCGTGGTTTAAGGCCAGGCAAGTCAACCGTCGATCAATTGTTCGCACTCCTAGAGATTTTGGAAAAAACGATCGATTTTTTAGTCAAGCCAAGCTCTTCCGCTTGTGCAGGATGATGATTGAGAAATTTCGCCGCTCAATTTATGTCGGTACGAACACCACTGAAAAGTTTTATGTTGAGAGATTTCTATAATGTTATCATGCAACCTATTTAACAGCATTTTTCAAGCAATTCGCTGATGGAAAGTGAACACCACTGGTAAAATCTATCAAAAGTCCGTTAAACTAGTTGTGGTTTGTGCATTTGCCAGAGGCGGTAAAAAAGGGATTGGCTGTTAATGAAGACAAACCGAAGTACAACAGTCAAGAACAGCTTCAGACAGTTGACTGTGTGTAACTGAAGGCGTCTAGCTAGAGACAGATCTGGCTAAAGACGAAAAGGCATGTTGGCTGAGGCTATAATCTCTCCTGGACTGTAAGCGTCATCAAAAGTAAGTTAGTTAGTAAAGTAAATATCAACTCAACGAATGGCAGGAATTAGTGGGAATTCGGCAAAAAATTACAGTAGCAATCCCCTGCTATCTCGATTTGGCAGAACAAATAATTTTAATATCTACTAATTACTCCGAAGACGAAGTACTTGCTCTACCTTACCCATATCTTGCTAGTCGGCCTTTATTTTTTTAAAGTGTTGGAAATTAAACAAAGAAAGTAATTTTATATAGACTTCTTTTGAAATATTCTTGACGGATAGGAACAGCTGCGAATTCCAACGGCAAAGTTCGAGAAGAAAAGGAATATCGAACATTCAAGAACGCTACTTTACCGGAGTAGCTTGGTCTAGACGACTGTAGGCAACAGAAGTATGCTAGGCTTCGTGAGCAATTAGAATCTGTTGTGTCTCAGGCATGCACTCACCATGGATCACTTCCCCAAATTAAGAAAGCTAAATTTGTTCACGACTTGTTTGAGGCTTCTATGGACTTCTTTTTGAAAAGGTTGGATTTTTGAATATTCATTCCAACATTCCAACATTCACATGACAAAAGTGTCATGTAACGACTTTTTGGAAATGATTTAAAGTGGTCCAATAGAACTAAGTGTTGTTGGTATTTCAGTATACAAGAACAAGTGTCTCAATAAAGGTCGCAATCTTAGAGCTTGCAACTAACTAATTACTTGCTCAACAAAATATGTATTAAAGTCGATTCCGCCTTGGTATATATTACAATTAATTTCAAAAATATCAATTTCTGAACTGCAAAGCTGCTTTCTTATGGTATTCCAGCAGTTCCTACACAAATAATTATATAAACAAAATATAGGCCACAATTCTTCGTAGCAGAGTAAGCTTTCGTTGTTCTTTTCTCATACAGCACAAAAAAATAGAATTAGCATGCGTTCAAGTCTTCAAGAAGATTCAGTGAATTTAGCCCCGAAAAATATAAGTGAACAACTCCATTGCCTCCATTGTTGATGAAAAGCAATTTTCGCATCTTCAAGTATATATCTAAATCTGTTTCTGATACCAAAATATACATCATTCACTGAGCTCTCTGTTCATTCTCACTTTCATCACATTCAACATCATTGAATAAGAATTTTCAGCTTATAAATAAATTCATGAAAACGCTATCCGACAACGTGTGGCTTGCCTTGCTTTATCTATATTTCGATTTTTTCTTATAAATCTACTGCCTTCCTGCCTGGTGTATATAGAGCCCGCATACTATCATCATTCAGGTAAACCACTCACGTCCTTAAATCGGAAATCGAGTTTTCCAATAAAGCAAACGGCAAACTACTCTTTAGTACATATATACCTACTCCTTTAAGTCTGTGGATAAAAGTGTAAGAAACGGAAAAATACTTCCACAACCCTGTCATCATCACCACCACCACTTCTTCTATACCAATTGGAGTAAGGGACTAAGGGGTATGTGTGGTTTATATTGGCGGGAGTGATCAGAATGTCTTATGAGCATCAAATCAAATATGTTGCTTAGCATATCTGAATACAACCCCATACAAAACACTCCAAGACCTAACCAAGGCATTCGCGAAGAATTCGCCTTAATATTTCTTCGCCAAGAGCAGGTTCTTCTCGGGCAGGTTTATTGAAATCGACTTAAAGGTGGTACGAACACTTTTTGTTGTTGTTGTATTCATAATAATGGTGGTAACGAGAGGGTTATGATTCGCACCTGTGAATTACAGGGACGTATTTAGTCTAGTTGATGTTAGTTTTTGTGTATAGGATGTGTAGAAATCCGATAGGCATTGATCGGGGTCAATTTAGTTGCACTAAAACAGCAACTTTTTCTCACATCGATACAACGTAAGCAACAACGATGGTGGAAATTTCGCGAATTTCTACTTATAGAGAGAACAATCAACTCCAAGTGCTTCCGCGCGAGTGAAAAGGGGAATGATCTTTAAGCTCCCATAGAAAATAAATTTTATGCAGTGTTATAAAAACTCGAGAGAGATTAACGTGCTGCCTGTGGTTGCAAAAATAACAGCAAACATTGCTTAAGAGCGAATAAACTAAAACCTAGAAGATACATTCTACTCCGAATCAGTAGATTTTCGCACTGGATCATCCTGCATCTTATGAATAATTATTGAAAAGTGCATCAAGTATCGGTCAACACTTCAATTGCTTTTCATTAATTTTGACAAGGCGTTCAATAGTGTCGATAGAGAATTTATTGGGCTTGTCCTACACAGGAAGGGCATCCCGAAGGGCTAGAGGTGGATCGATTGGAATGTCATGTTTTGCATAGAGGAAGGTAGTCAGATGAATTTTAAATTCAATGTGTAGTCTGAGGCTGCACACTTCCAATACTTTTCTTGATGGTGACTGATAAGCGATGTGCTGCGCGCAGTCCTGATGAATGCAAATGGAGGAACTCAATAAACTTTGATATCCCAAAGAAAAAAAAACGGGACTACGTACGTAAGCTTACAAGCTTCCTCTTTCTCAGTATTGTGGATCTCTATCAAATGACAAAAAGGGTCGAGGGAAAGCGGGACGGCCGTGAAGCACATGGCGCATGACAGTCGAACAAGCAGCTTTCGAAGAGTTGGAAGAAACTGTTTCTAGAAGCGTAGGAGGTCCTGTGCCCCTTAAAGGGATCGAAACTGTCATAAAAGGTGTGAGGACCTAAGTAAGTAAGTACCTAGGTTTGAATGGTGGGCTCTTACCGATTATATATGCATTTGATGTACTTTTACGAGAAACGATCCTCTTAAGGTTTTACATTACTTTTTAGATAATGTGCTTTCAAAGCATTGGATTTGTTCTCGATGCAAACCACTTCTATGTGCAGCAGAGAGCTCTGGCCTTAAGAAGACACAATAACATTACCGACATACATAATTCTACACACATATTGTCACACTATTGACATGTCTCTGCTTAATTTGTTAGTTTTGATAAATCAAATCTTATTTTTCCATTCATGCGAATTGCACCTTAGTACCTACCACCGGACTAACACAAATGCGGTCTTTAAGTTTTTTTTTTTTTTTTATAAAGGTGTAACATTGTAACGAAAAAGAAAGAGGGAGAAAAAAAAACTTTACAGAGTTAGAATGAAAGCTCACCCAGACTTGGCTCAGTCTATCACACGTCAATTTAGGTTAGATATCGGAAGTGAGAAACTTCTTATCTCATCTATTGGTGCTACCCACAGCATCTACTCAATCATTTCAAATGGATTTTTGTACACGATATCCGGTACGTAGAAGTAGCACCCGATATACCATCAGAAGATTCTATCTGACAACCCACACCACCTATACCACATCACTACTATTACTATTTACATGCACTTAATATATCTTAATAGAACTACATTTCTTCCATATGTGCAAAGTTTCGAGTCCCAGCTGAAGACACGGCATGAAAAAGAAGATTCCTTGATGCTGGATACCAAATGAAGGTGGCTACGTTTATTCTATACATACTTTGATATCAACTGTAAGAAACAGAGAAACCCAAAGGCTGACAGAAATCATCCGGGAATATTATGCAAAGAACGTTCCAGATGGTTGATTGGAATGGCAGGGGTTGTTAATTTGACATTTGGAAATAAATGTGAGATCTGACGTGTGTGTGTCCGGCAGCACAAGGACTAACTTTAACAAAAAAAAAAAAAAAAAGACGATGTTAATGGAGCTAAAATAAGGATAACAAATATGTGTGTAATTTGCTGAGTATGGTGATAGAGAGGAGTCTTGTCAATTTGCACACTCAGTTTTATGTGTACGGTGATAATGACGTGACTAACGTAAATCGATAATGAAGGTAGATTTGAAGGAAGTCGAGAAGTTTAGGTGATGGGTACTGAAAGCAGAGAGCTATCAAAGTTCTGGTTGTATCCTTTACCGGATGACAGCTATCAAATATATACTTTCATTACGATTCTGTCACAGCTTATAACAAATTTTTCTTCTGCTATACCCTTCAGGCATATTAAGGAAGCTACTCAGGCAAACGGCAAATATTGATATTTGTTTTATTTGCAAGCATATGGTTTATTAGAAATATATTTGCATCACACACATATAGCTTTACTTTATAAATATCTTTTGAACAGAAGTGATTGATTTTAGCTTTTTTTTTAAATCGATATAATCGGCTGTTATGGCTCTACACTAGATAATTAAATAAGATTTGTTAAGTTTAAGAACTCATCATTCATCATATTATGTAGAAAAGTATGTACAGCACATGTACATTGTACAGCAAACGATTATTTGATAATACTTAAAATTTATCACTAAGAAAATTTTGGTACACTGAACCAAAAAGATAGGTTTATAATATGAAGGAAAAGCTTATTAATGAAAATATGCATTGAAAATGGTCCAAGAATCGAGTTCATTAAAACGTAAACACACGTTTTTTGAATTTGTTCATACTCTTATAAATTTATGAGTTGTTTTTAAAATGTATGATTCAATCAATAAACGGCAGTCATTGAAAACTTCTTTTCTTTTCTTTTCTTTACTTTCATGTATTTTTTCCATTGAATGTATGAAACATATCATACAATTTAAGAACAAAATCATAGAACATTCTTGAAGTTTTTCATTAATCTTATGACATCGGTTTTTCTTTTTATGATATTATTCACATTTTAAGAAATTCTAACATTATTCTAGGAATAGTTTCCTTTTTTTTAATAAAGCAAGTCATTAGTTTTATGAAACTTTTCTTGTATTTGTATGATTTTTTTGTCTGTTTCTTCAATGACTGTTTTTCCCTATTTAAGAAAAGAATCATTGAACAATATTTTTAATTTTTATATTCATACGTACAAATTTTCACCTTAATACTATTTTCATAAAAATGGTAGATACAGGGTATAGGTACACTTGAGAACTAAAATAAATGAAAAAAAAATTGTAAAATTTATTTTTTAAATAATAATAGGTTATCTTTTCAGAAAATGTGGCTTTATTTATGTTATATTTCAGCACAAACTAAATGCGAATTACAAATTTATAGAAAAAAATCAAAAATACAACAAACAAAACTGCGTCATTAAAGGCGCACCCATACCAATGCAAAAAATTCGTTGGCGACGAAGAAAGCAACAATACTCGTAACAACACGTAGTTGTTATTGAAAACAACATGTTGTTGGTATATGTATTTATATTTAGAAATGGATTGGGAGAGCCTTCATTTAGTCAGTTTGATCTTTTTAAGTTTTAATTTTCCAAAACATAAAAAGTCAAAGAAACTATCGATTGATTTATATTCAATGTGCGAAAATAAAACAAGTACTTACAAATTACTTTGCTTTATTTTTGTGAGTTTTTCAATGCAATAAATGCAGTTTCATACATTCAATGCATAATTTCATATATTCAATGAATAGTATTTATACATTCAATGAATAGTTTTATACCTGCAATGAATTGTTTCATAAAATGTCATTTCTCATTTATGAATGCGGCTTCACATTATAAATCATTTTATTCCTACAACAAAAGAAAAGTTTCAAGCATTTTAAGTAATTTTTCATAAAACTTCACATAAAAATTTGTATAAACTGTTCATATTCTCAATGTCAAATTTCATAATTGAATTTTCCAACAACAACTCTATTGCGAAGGGTTTTATAAGTGGTTTTTCATAAAAATAATGATTTGGTCATAAAACAAAAATAAAGTTTTATGTATTCTTGCATTACTTGTATGAATATTTTAAAAAAATGAATGATTTTGGCTGTATGATCGCCACTCATAAAAAGTATGAACAATAATTGAGGAAGGACTTTTCAAAAGGGGATAAAATCAGTTTTCACTTTTTTTTTTAAATAACTACGCAGTTTTGTCCTTCATAATCCAATGCTTAATTAAGTGGGGTTAGGTAAGGTTAAAACCAGAAACTAGCCCCATACATCGAACTCGGAAAACAGGTGAAAACCTGAAATCCTAAGGAAAATTACAATTTTGCTATCTGTTTTTTGATTTTCTGAGGAATGACAAAAAGTATTTTATCCCCTTTTGAAAAGTCACTCCTCAATTGTTTCATTGTTCGAAGTTTTGGAGATCGTTTTTTTTTTTTGGTTTATTAAAAATAATAAAAAAAAAAACAAAACAAGTTCCTTTTAAAAATCTGTATAAAAGCTCGACTTTTCTATCAAATTATTTAAATTTGAACTCATACCTGTTAAAGGTAGTGAGAAAAGAAGTGGAAAATGTTATAAGTGCTATTTAATGCATTTTTTTAATTTGTACTTGCCTTCATATTAAAACAAGCAGTAGAGTGTTATCCCTTAGCAATTTTAATCAATGGAACGTACATCTATTTAATTTTATTTTTGTTGAAGTTACATCCTGTTCAATGTCCATGCGTTAATTATTATTGTTTGGTGTTATGTTTCATGCATATGCATACATGTAGGTACACACCTGTAACCTGAATCCTGTTCACACAGACAGTTTCAGAATCTCTCCGAATTACAATATACCGTTAATTATCTTTTGCGTGGCCAGGTAGATTATTATCTTGCGAATTTCGTTAAACAAGACCCATTTAAAAAAAAAACAAAAAAAATTCAAAACCACCATACCGCATTTTATTACACTATTTGACCTCTTTATGCAATAATTTCCATAATAACCCCATTAACCTTCCATTATGTAAAATGTTAAATGCCAGACAATTAGTTTTTATTTTCGTTCTTCCGTTGGCCAATATCCCAAAGGAATACAAATAAAACTGTCCGTCGGCCATGTCCGACATTGGAAACCATCATCAGCAAAAAAATAAAAATAAATGAAAAAAAACCTTCATAGCGTCGTCGTCGTCGTCGGTCTTCAAAGATTCGTTTACCCGTTACTAACGACACTAATTACACGATGCAAAAATAATTGCATCACTATTTATATACAGAGGAAATCGTCATCGTCATCATCATCGTTGCTGTCGTCATCATCATCATCATCATTAACAAAGCGCGACGTTTTATTTACCCCCTTGGGGGTTGAAACACGCCTTGCACCCTTATCAAATACAAATTCGTTGGAAGCCCATTTACAATTCAAAGCGCACTCCCCTACACCCGAACAAACAAACTCGTTAAATTAAAAATAAAAAAAAAACGTTTTTTAATTAAATTAGTTTGTATCCACTCTTGAGGCGAAAGAAGGCGTCAAGCACTAAAACTAGGGCTGCTCGTTGGCATCATAACATAACAATATCCAACTGTACGACCAGGTCAGGTCAGTCATCGCATTCAACCTCTTGACCATCTCCCATCGTCGTCGTCACGGCTCGAATGCCCAACCTTTCGAATATTATACACAGCTTCGTGCATTATTTTGTACTTCAGTTTTTGGTCATGCGATAATTGCTTCTTCCACAAAGTTGGTTTTCGACTGAAATTTTCTTAATTGCGATAAATACAATTTTGTGGTTTGGTTTCAACGTTTTAATAACGTGTTTTTGAGCGTGATGTGTATTATATTATTATAAACAATAGGGCTAACGTAATGAAATCATACCTAACTGAGATTGCCAAAGGGAGCAGCAGGCACTTTTTTAGAAAATATTAAATAAGAGGTGATAGCGAAAACTCTTTTAAGATCGAAATTGTGTTTTAAGGTAATAATTTTTTTTTTGTTTTGTAAAAAATGCTTTTGCAATCTTATTTGGAGTTTTTTTTTAAAGTTGTTTTACATAAAAAACCATGATGATTAAAATATTAAAAGAGGCACTTAGAGATGAGGCAGTTTTTTCATCTTAATTATATGTTTGTTATAAAATGTAGTCGATATCACCTTCTACAGTCAGAGATCTAGTGAGCTTTTTAGAAGCTTTCTGTGAGTACCTTGGTATCAGGATTTCTGTCAATAAATTCAAAACTTTTAAGATTCCTCCACTAATGTCTAGTTTCATGAACATTCATAGCTAATACCGCAAAATTTTTGTAAACACCAAAACTTGTGTACAAATTTGTGTATTTTGGTCATAAAAATGCACAAAACAATCTGACCGACAAATAAGATGACAGCAAATGATATTGTTATTCAGATGACCCTGTCTAAGCTTAATAACCTTTTTTAATTTAAAAATGACATTTTTTGTACGCAACAAACATAATGTTATGATTTAAAAGCCTGCTAAATTTTTAAAAGCGATTTATGAAATCGCCGGTAGAGTTTTATTGAAGGAAAGATGCAATTTTACGTTTTTGAAAAGCTACAGCCGATATCTTGAATCTGATAGAGGTTAGCAACATCCCTGATTTTACTATTTTCGAAAAAAAAATTCTTTAGAAGTCCACTTAAATAGTGTTAATTAAGTCTTCTACTTGGCTGAATTATTTCAGTAGTATATATAGAATGTGTATTATTTAACCATCATGGCTGGGCAAACTTTTTCAATTTTAATTATTAATTTTTTTAATCTTGTTGGATATTATTAACATTAGACTTTTGCGAAAAATATTTTGTATCGACTAAAGGCCGTAAAAAGCTATATTAAATCAATAAATTTAATAAGTCAAATATTTAATTTTAACAAGTCCAGCTATTTAGCTAGTGCTAAGTCTTCTAAATAGCTGAATTATTGTATCATTAAACCTTTATATTTTTCATTCAGTTTTGTGATTGCTAGCCTGGCGTTTATGAAAACATCTATAATAAGATCCTTTTGGAACCTCTTTGGTCTGAAATATGAAATTCGTCAGTATTTTAAGGTGGGGATGAGATTCTCAAATTTATTTATTACCATCTAACGAGTACAAATCTCTCTTAGACTAAACATAATAATAGGAAAGTAACTATACACATTATGCTTCAGACCTTGCGTCAAATCCGGTCGATATTCCCTCGTTCAGGCAGGCGGAGCAATTTTCTGAAAATATGACTTCACATGTTCATAACTATTCAAAGACAAGATAACACCATTAGCTTATCGTTATCTTAGAACCAGAAACCTATTCTCAAAAGTTATTTTAGCCGACAGTTTCACAAACATCTTATTTTCAAAGCTGTATTTTGGAAATTATTTAATTTCAGAAATGGTAATAATCTTAAATTAACGAAAATTTTATAAGGGTGAAACGATAGAACATATTTTATAGTCTAAAACTAGCTCTTCATGGAAAATCGATGATAAAATATTAACTAACTCACTTTTTCACTGCATTTCATTTTTGTGTGAATTGATTTAAAATTCCCGACATTCAGATATATTTAAATTTTTTTTACTTGCTCTATGGGGCATGTATTGGTTTCATGTAAAAAAAAATCGAGGTTTTAATCAAAACCAACATTACGATAATGGAGCATACTAAAAAAGTGGTTTTCGTCATGCCGTCCATCGGTCTGTGCGTCCATCTGCCTACATTTCCACTGCCCATAAAGTGCGTCTTCAGATTTGGTAGAGATCATTTTTATGTAATTTCGATACATAGATTTTTTTTGTTTTTGAATATCTCTTCTAGAGCGAGTACCTCCCATACAACATTTTTGAGTTATTCGAGTTTTCTCATAAATGGCTTTAACGATTTTGAATAATCTTTTTGAAATGATTTTAAAAAAACCTATTGAGCCGTTAAAAAAAAAACATTTTCTTATTCAAAATTTTTCAAACGATTTGTCAAAAAAAAAAATTGGTATACCATTTTTAAAATAGGTATCTATTGTTTATCAACATCTTTAAATTAAGTTTAAAAAAAAACAAAAATCATTGACCCAATATCGAAAAAAAAATATTAAAAAAAAAAAAATCCAAAAAGTGTTCCCGTTTAAAAAAAATATTTATTTTTGCTTATTTGTGCATATTTTTCAATACCTACACACATCATTTACGACCAAAAGCTAAAATTATCAAGCTAGGTTAATACATAATAGCTTTAGACTACACGAGCAAGTTCGTGGGATCCAGTCGTGCATATTATTTTTGTTTTGTTTTGATGTATGAAATGATTTTGACAGAATTCATTCATTTCAGCCGCAAGAATTTTTTTGAGCAGAAGTTTTCATGTGCACGCTCTCTTGACAGGGCTAGCACTCAAAAAGAGCAGAAATGTGTTGTTTTGATCAGTTCACATTATGAATTTTATCAGCTTAGCTATTTGGCTAACTGTCTTTTTGTATGGATGGAATTTTACAATTGATTCTTAACGCATTTATTGGTAGGTAGTCAAAAATTGCAACTTTTCGTATGTTACTCTTAAGAACTAAGGATTTCGAAAAATATTTGTAATTCACTTTTCCTTCAAAAACGTTTCACAAATGCTCACTGAGGTACAACCAATCGTTTCGAAGACTATTTGTATTTCAAAAGGAGGTCTAAATAATAAAAAATATCTTTTTTTTTGCTTATTTGTCCTTAAATGATAAACGCCGCTCTTACCGTTAAGAGTTATATGAGATGAGAAAAAACAATATTTTTGAAATTTTACCTTGAATAACTTCTGACGCAGACTAATACATCATTTGACTTTTCTGTGAGTATTCCTTGTGCCAAAACGAACATATAATTGCATTTAGAAATATTCAGTTAGATATTTTTCGGAAAATTGGCCTTTTTTTCAACTATCTTAATTGGGGTACCTACCTTCATCTCCATCATAGACGATCGACAGTCTAGGGCTGTAATGAAGATTAAAGAGACTGATTGAAGGGTTTTCAAAGCACCCTGACTATCTAAAATACATTTTCTGTCAATTTTCCTTCACTTCCTTCCAAGATGCATGTGCTCAGAACCATGAACTATGGCAGCGAGAGAACTTGATACCCTATCACCATAGGTGAGAACAAGATCAATTTGTTTTTAACTTCAATACTGGCTTCATTTTTGATAATACTTTTTTAGTGGTTTATATTACCCCTTGGTCTGGGTTCGTGTCCAAGCCTATACCATCTTAATTTTATCGTAGGTACTATCTCTTGCGAGAAATTGACTAAACCTCCAAGAGTACCTCTAGTATTTAGTTCCCCTAAATTCCTGCTAATTATACGCACAAATGAAACGGTTTAGAGTGTCAGTCACTAGGCCTTGGTTTTTTGTGAGCTAGACCTCCCACAAGATTTATTCTGGTCAAGAGCCCATTAACTTCGTAATTAATTTAATTGAATTCTATGTATTCCTCCTCTCCTCTCCTCTCCTCTCCTCTTTTTAACTTTTATTTTGTTTTTCTTCATGCAATCACTCGTGATAGTTTTTTTTATGTTTTATTAAAAAAATTGTGAAATTAAATTAACTTCCCATTTTGTATCCCAATTCATTAAAAATGTATTGTTGAACATTTTAAATATTACATATACTTTGTCCTTTTGGAAAAAAAAAAAAAAAAAAAAAAACTACTTGCTCCAAAACAATTTCCCACAAAATAAAAATATAACTTAAACAGCAGTTCACGAACAATGGATATTGAAAAATCTAAATTGCGCAAAACATACTCGAAACTCGAATACCAAACGAACAATGAAAACTCTAAAAATACACAATAATATAATTCTATTTCGAATATAGGTAAGAAGTTGGCAATATATGAAGTTTTGCAGAGTTTTTGTGTTCTACTTACCGATTTGAAAATTCCCGACCATTAGGAAAATTGTACTGAATATTGCAGTAACTAAGAAGCAATCAAGTGATGGTTGTAAAAGTTTTCTTTTCGGCTTCCTCCTTGAACTGAAGGACGAGAAGACTTGCAAAGAACTTTCAGCTATATTGCTGGCTGCGAACGATGATGATGTTGATGATGACGATGATGCTTCTCTAACTTCAACTCCTTGGCATGGCCTTGTTAATGGTGTTGCAGTAGTAGAAGTAGTAGTAGTAGTTGTTGTTGTTGTTGAAGCTTCATTTGTTGGGGCTTCGAATGCTGGCGCTGTTTCGGTGGTTTCATTTGGAGTCACCATCATCATCGTTTGGGCAGCCTTTTTTGCTGCAGCTGGCTGTATGCACAAATTTCTTAGTTTCTGTTCCTGCTTCTTCTGATGCTGCTGTTCCAGATCCCGTGATAGTGGAGGGTTTCTCTTTGAGTTTGCTAACGAGGAAGATGCTTGAAGAAGGGCAGTTGTAGTTGCAGTAGTGGCGGTGGTGTTGGAGTTGGTGGCCTTCGGTTGTTCGGCTGTTGCCTTAGAACTTGATGCAGTGATTTGTACCGAAAGTTCTTTGAGTGGCTGCAAAGTTTTTTGAGAACCATCAGGGTTCGCAGAAGACTGTTTTGCGATGCAGTTCGGTTTACCAAAATTAATATTGCTTGTCTGTTCACTTGAGGGATCTATTGTGGGAAAAACGATGGCAGTCCGTTGCTGTTCTTGCTGCTTCTCTTTATCAAGATTCTGTTCCTGATGATGATGAATTCGTCTTTTGAGTTTTTTACTATTAGTAATATCATTTGGTCTCTTCGTCATTTTGCTGGAAACACTCTGGGGACTTTGTTTCAATGTGAGAAAGGGACAACGGACAACTCAGCTCACTCACTTTCCGATCAATATGTCTAAATTGAGACCGCAATTCGATATAGAAAGTTTTTTCAACTTTCACAACGAAATTAAAGATAAAAGCGTGTTTGGTTGAATGGCGGATAAATATAGAGATACGAAGTTTTGTATTAAAATTATTATGGCCGTTGATAGGCAAAGTTTTTATTTCATTGCCGAACAATTCGATCTGGGCATGGATGGTGGAAGAGGTACATATATATTATATCTACATTTATAGTGCAGTAAAGTTTTTGTATGCGCGCGAATCTTAGCCTTGTAGCTCAGCAGTCCGTCTGCTCGTTTGTCCTTCCAATGAGAGAAATAACAGGAGTGGTTATGCAAAAGAGCAAAAGTTTTTATTTTTCCGATATTTTATTTTTTTCTTCCCTTTTTTTATTCTCTTTGTGCAGGTATTTTTTAATTGATTGCCTATTTGCCTTTAACAAGAAGTTTATTTTAAACTTTGTTCACAACTAGGTTTCTAGCTTAACAATGCTATGTGTTGTACGTATAATTTGAGTTGTGCTGCATTTTTACAGATGAGAACACCTAATCATTAAATTCCTGTAAATAAAGAAAGAAAAAAAAAATACTGAAATAAGTTCCTCTGATTGCTGGAAATTTATGAAATGAAATTTATTTTTGCTGCACGCATATAAATTTAATGCTTAGTACCTACTACGACTTCAAATATACAAACAATTAGAATGGATTTTTAAATTTATTATGGATGATTTAGAAAAGGAGTGTAAATACTCCCTTAAAAGCTTATACTTATGAAGAGGGAATCACAATCGATATACATTAGGGTGATTTTTTTGTTTGGACTATTGCTTTTTTCTACTCCCCAAGCAAATATCTGTTGAAAAAAACCCAACATTAAATACCCCTTAAATATGAGGCTTCAAAGTTAATATTAAATACTCGCCCTCAGCGTGTAAAGATTTTCCAATGTCTATAATTTAGCAGAATTTTATGCTATTTTAACGCAGTAAAAAGGAAAATAACTCTGAAATAAACGATCTGCAAAAATGTTTGTCGTGACGTAACTGTAAATTACACCGGTGAGACAGTACCTAATAGCTTAGTGGCCAATTTTCAATTTTGTCATAACTTTGTTGGTTTTTTGGCTGTTATTGCATTGAAATTTGCAGTTACAGGAAAAGTGTGACTAACAAAGTTTTAGTTAATTAAATTACGAATAAAAAAATTCTGTTAAGCTAATTTTCAATATTGATACTTCTCGAGATAATAAGCTTTGAAATGATTCTCAATTTCATCAATACCGGAATTCATAAAACATGTTAAAGCTTATTACCTCGAGAAGTAGCAATAATAGAGATTTTCTTCCATACTAATTTTTTTTTATAGGAGGTAATTAGCTACAACTTTATTGCACACATTTTTCCTGCAACTGTACCCATTTCTGAAATAACAGCCAAAACACACATTTTCTGCAATATTTCATTTTTTTAAATTTTCAAGATGGCGACCAACAAATGTATTTTGCGCCATTAAACTTTTCCAATTTTTTATTGTGTCAAAAGGAAAGCAACAACAAAACGAAAAACCTATACAACGTGTACTAATTAATGACATTTCGAATTCAGTGTAGTACCTTTAAATTAATTTCTAGCTATTTTTCACAGCTAGAATTCTTTGGTGTATCATATTACTAATGTACTCTTGTACCATATATTTACATATAATATATATGTGAACAGCTATCTAGCTCTTCCAGTAAAGTCCGAAAGTAAGGGGTAGTTGAATATAAATCACCTTCTATCTTTGAAGCCATAGGTTTTATGAAAAAACTTCGTGATTTTTTTTACAATTTATTAGATGTACCAGACCTTTAAATAAAGGTTTTCACAAAAATTCCACTAAATAATTGTTCTTATTTTACTGGGCAAAAAAAATATTTTGAAAATCAGTGTATGGGAACCTTTATGAACGGATTTAAGTTACATATGTATGTATGTCAAAAAATATTTTTTTTTCTGGAAGCTATAAGATTCTATAAGATTGTTATAAGATTATTATATATATATATTATATAAGATAGGAGTTTGAATTGAATTGATGTTGTTATTGTTTTATGTATGGGAATCCCTGCGAGTTTTATGGAAACTTAGTCTTATATTTAAATTACGTACAATTGCAATGAGCCTTGTAAGAGTCCAAGAAAATACATTATTTGAGCTTTACTGTGGAGAGTTTGTTAGTTGGCTGATAAGTGATCATATTTAACTCTTGGTTGCACAGCCAGATTTACTTATCACATTTATCGGTTGAGAGTGTTATAGTTCAATCAAAACAACAGAAATCAATAGAAATATATTAATTTTAATTTATTAATTGGATACAAATAATGTTTGCTTTGGTTATTTTTTCGTTGTTGTTTGAACTACTTTTTCCACTCATTGATGAATGCTTATTGACGTGTTAGTAGATAGGCGCTTAAATATCCTTTAATATTGTGCCAAAGTAGTCAAAACGGGACAATTCTAAGTAGGCTCTTCAGCTAATTTATATTTGCCTTACAAGTACCTACTTGTAATGCATTGTGTTTGTGGATGCACTGTGCATATGCTTCAGTTCAACCACTTGTATGCATGCAAAGGACTCTGTTTGTTTAACGGCACGGTATGCTGCTAAAAAAAGTGGCGCCTCAGGGCTCTACATCATACACTTACTGTGGAAAGGCGTGCTACCAAAGAAATTAAATATAAAAATATCGCATGAGAATGGCACGACCGACATATATACATATACTATGCATGTGAGTTTGTGTTTTTAAATGTGAGTTGTTGTTATTGTTTTTTTTTTAATATTTATTTTTTTTAACCCGGCCCGTATATTCATACATTACATACCTTCTGTTGTTTCGTATAATGCACTGGTTCTAGAAGGTACACACATTCACCATTCATCAGATATAGCAAGAGCGACCGGTTAAAAACGGGTAGATACCCTGAACAAACACCTAATTGCAATTGTGCTGCAGGATGCGCTCTCTCGCCCGTAGTGGCACTTCAGACAATTCTCATTATTGTTACTTTATAAATTTTATTTTTTTTTATAGCATGATGTTGTTATTTTATTAGGTATACCGTATATCTACTGCGAGACCTTTGTGTTTGTCGTCATCTCTTCATCCTCGTTGGCTTAAGGTTGGAAGCGATGGTAGGTCAGGTCCAAAGAAAATCTGTTGCGAATCCTTTTGTATATAAGGGCAATGTGCGACATGTGAGATAAATCTAACTGAATAATGCTTTTTTCTTTTATAATGTAGGTACATTTATCTTTTTTGTTTAATAAAGTCGTGAGGTGCTTTTGTGAGTGTTGGCTGTTTTTGATGTGAAATTACTGTCTGCTTTGTGGCCTTTATTTCAGGTAAATATTCTAAGGTAAAGGTAGATCCTACATGCAATGTCACTTTTTTCAAGTGCTGGATGGTCTTCCTTTGTGCAAGGAAGGTTTATTACAAGCCATCAACAAATAATCCAAAAAGCCATGAATGTATAAAATAAAATAAAAAAATCATATATGATGAGTACACTTGATATTATACTGGTTCCTCTTTCCCTTTCGCAACCAATTTTTTTATTCACATTATTTTTATTAAGCTTTAGAAAATATTAATAATTAGGTTGCTTCAATATTTCTGTGTCAACCGAGTTCAAAACTTATTTTTATGTGTGCGGCGCACGGTAGGATGAAATTGGATTCTTGCGTCAATTTTAGAAAAAGTGTCGAAAATGCTTCATATTTTCAGGAAACAGAGGGCTTAAGTTTGTTTGAATTTTTAAACAAAATTACTGGTTTTTAATCTATTGATATTAATTTAATTTATTAAAATAAATTGGTCAAAGTATTTTTACTTGTTAATAAGAAGTGTATGTCCTAACAGTGGTCAACATTAGTTATTTTTTTTTTCATTGGTTGGTTATAATTCAAATCATTTAATGTACCTAATTTATTTTTTTTCAAAACAATTTTTTTTTTTTAAAGCCTGGGAAAAACCCGCAACCTCACGCATCCCATTCTGCTTACAAATTTCAGGTTAGTCAATACCTCTTAAAGTTACGGTCCAAACTTAAAAAGGGATAGCCCTTGGTAATGAGGTCTCAGAATTATAGAAACTATGTAGTTTGTTTCGATATCTTAGCGTTGATTGCAAATAAACACAACGATCTTTCAGATAAACCAATGATTATTATCTTATATTAGAAATAAGTCTTTTTTCATTAAGTTTGAAATTAATTCAATTGATAAATATATATATTTATGAGTATGCACAAGTATAATAAGATAATACAAGAGTTACCAAAAATGATATTGACGGCTTGCTGGTTGAAATCAAAAGGGCAGATTATGTATAATATTATTGTTCAGAAGGCAATTGCATTGTAGGACGAATGCGATAAGAAAGATAATTCCTGATAACAATTGAAATGACAAATGTAATGATTTTGCATAAACTAATCATAGGGTAAAACTACAATGTTAGGCAAATTTTTCACTATTATAATTTTATGCTAAATGTATAGGAAGTTTTAGATTGAATAAATGCAAATAATATATGTATGTAGTATGAATGAATTATGTATGAATGATGTGAATTAGATTTAAGATTCAAGTTATTAGATCTCAAACAAGTATAAAATCTTCTTTGATCCAGTATTTTGCATGATTGATTTTTATTTTTCACAAGCTTTGCCCTTAAACAGTGTTTTATAAGCTCCGTTTTACTGGAAATATTTTTTTCCATCTGAATTTTTTCAGCGATCGTGAATATTTCCTTGAATTATTTTCCAGGGAACAAAAAAAAATTATGAAATGACACATACATTTTCCTGGAAATTATTTTCCCTATACCAATAAAAATTCTGAGGAAAACATTTCCTCGCTATTTACGTTCCCAAATTTCTTAAAAGGTAAACATTCCCATAGAATTTTGTATTTACGATAACCCCCAGTATAAATTTTCTGGATCAGTCAAATTCAAATGATAATTTTTATAGGAGAACAAGCCAAGAATCTACGAACAGTACTTTATGACGTAAGAGGCAGAGTGGATTTATTGGTCTAAGTACATACATATGTCAGAGACCTTAGGTTTTTTTAAAAATAATTAGTATGGCACTAGTCAAAAAGAATAGATATAAGGTAAAAACTTTGCTGTATAGTTGTTTGAGATTAAGATTTTTGTATTTTCATAAACTTATATTTTTGTTGTATAAAATGAATGCTAATTTTAATTGATGATATCATTTTTATGTGCATAAGGTCCTTTAAGATTACTATATACATTTTGTCGTACTTTTGCTTAAAAATTTAATTAATTTGGTAAACTAAAGCACTGGGATATTTGCTTGAAAGACAATCACTGAAACCATAACTTTTTTTTTGAAAGCTTTTAAATTAAAAGAAACCCTAATTTTATTTTTGTCATCAAGACACATAGTATGGTGATGAGTTTTTCTAATCCTTATGATGAATTCATAAAGCATACAACATTATTTAGTTCCTTTTTATTTTTGTTATCTTGATGGTGAATAGTTCACTTAGCGGTTTTCTGGCTCGTAATTGCTTGGTCTTACAGTAAAAAAAAAATAGTATAAGAAAGAGAAAAATAAAATAATTGGATAACAACTGCTGAATATACATGAATAACATAAGCAATGGTCTACTCTCTCTCTCTCTCTCAACTATATGAATCATGAATAAACAAAAAAAAAAATGAATAAAGAAAAGAGAAGCGGAAATATTAAGGACTAATTGGTCAATAGGATGTCGTGACTCTGTTTTAGTCTTAGTTCTGACATTCTTTTATATAGCTACCTATCTTCTCTTTTGCTATCCCTCTGCTCCAAAATTGGGAAAAAACAAGAGCAACAGCAATGTAGGGATAAAAAATGTATTAAGAGACAGACAATTTATTCATCGCCTTCATTTCTGAATCAGTAAAACTGCGGAAGAGCGGAAGTCGGAAAAATCCTTAAAAAAAAAAACTAAAAAAGATACTGAAAATAACACAAAAAATTAGACACAACTCAAGATTGAGGAAGGATGTTCGCCATACTGAACAGATAGCAACGATTTTGCCAACTCAAGTAATTATCCAATTGTACCAGGATACTACTGTCTAATTGCCTCCATCCGAAGTCCTCTAATAGAGAACAAAGGCAAGAGAATTCAATAAAAACAAAGGGGGAAAAAAGAAAACGAATGTGGATGTGAAATTGGTTGTGATTTTGAAAAAGGATTGCTAATCAAAGGACACGCGACTCAATTGCTTCAGGATGTTGGAGTGTTCTAGCAAATACTTGAAGGACCACCAAAGGATTTTCTACAGTATAGAAGTGCTGAGAAGTTGTAGAGTAGTTCGACGTGCACAGGACTTTGGATTGGATTTTCCGCAAAATAGATACATACAAAGAGTGTCGCTCCATCATGAAGTCCGGTTAGGACTGGAAGGAAAGGTCCTTCTTTGGACACGGTTTTTTTTTTCTTTTTTAAATGATGGTCAATACCATCATCTTCTTTGCAGCACAATGCTATTAAACACATACAAGGTATATACAATTGTATGTTTTTTTTGTCTAGTTTATATCATTTACCAGACTATGCGGTAAAATAACTCAAAGGAGTAAGAGAAGAAGAAGCCGCAAATAAAAGTGATTACAAAAAAAATAGAAAGAAATGCAGACACGATGGTAGCGGAATTAGTTGCAAGCCTTTCACGCTTGGATAAATTTATTAGCTTCATTAACTAAACGGATGAGTGGGCATACTATGTTATATATTGCATGAAAAGTAGCTATAGACGATGTCCTTAAGAAAGAATTTAATGAGAACATCGTCGGATAGTAATGGTCGAAGCAAATGACCTAGTTGGGCATAAAATTATAATTTCGTGTTCTTGTCTGTTACTTACAGGAGTTTCATCAGGTGTTCCTGAGTAATGCACTCATGGCTTTGTGTCTTGGTTATTGGAACTTTTTACTATTATTATAATTTAAGAAGGTTTTATATAAAGCATTTTTTTTTTATCATGGGAAGAAAATTACATAATTTTGAAAAAGATTACATATTTTTTTGTGATTTAATTCCTTGTGTCCATAGTTCCGTGAATGAAACCAAATGATAACTTTTACAAAGTTTTGTCACGCTACAACATACATATTTAATTTAGCTAAGAAAGCAATTTTATTAAAAAAAAAGATAATAATAATTGAAAACAGTCAAGTGACAAGCACGAAATATTTTAACTTTCCAGCACGCATTTCTAAATCCTTACAACTAAGAGCAAAAATACAGTGACTCACAATAAAAATAGTAAGCTCAGCGAACAGAAAAAGACAATGAGGTACTGCCTGGATAATTGGGTTGGTTGGGTGATTAAATATTCACTTATCAAGAAACAATTTTAGCTATTGAAAAACAACATTAGAAAAATATCAATCAATACCATGTAAGTAATTTGTAATTTTTAGAAACTAAGTGTAACTTATTTCTTGGCTATCTGATGTATTGGTCATTTCGGTATATACAAAACATGAAGAACAGGAACTTTACTGAATGTTTAGCATATGGGATTGAAATGGGTGTTAAGAAAGTTAATTACTTTGGTTGCAAATTTATGAAATTTGTCCATTCATCTTAAAATTCCAAAATAATTTGTTGTCGTTGAATAGTCACTTTTCATAAAAGTTTAAAAAAAAATAATTGAATTTATCGAATATTGGTTGACTTTTGTTTTTTGTTTCGATTTTAACATTTGTAAGCTAATCAGAAAAATACCACCTCTTACATATTTTTTTGTAAGCATAAATGAGCAACTTTTTTTTAAATTATATAAGCTTCTGTGTAGTCGAAATTTGCTTTTCAAATTTCTGGTTCATTTTTGAAAGTATACAAAATTTTATGGTTTAAAAATATTACGTTTACAAAAAAATTTCCCAACAATAAAAAAAAAACTTTTTTGAAATTGTTTTTAAAAATCAAATATTTTAGATTTGGGTAAGTTATAAAAAAAATGCTTACGTGTGGACATTTCTTTCTTAATCATTAGGGGTATTCATTTAAACGCGGAAAACCCATAGAAACTATAGAATTTTCTATGGGCAGAAATGAACTGTCAAAATTTGTATGAGAAAAATATTTTGCAACGCATAGAATTTTATCTCACAAATTTGAAGCAGAAACCGTAGAAACAAACCTGATTAACTTTTTGACGTTTAATTTTATAAGTTCGCTTTGACGCTTTGACAAACAGTTGTTTGTTTCCCACGTTTACGCAAATATTTCTAATGGGGTGTTCATGTAACTTTGTGCGGAAATTTATATTTTTCTGCAAAGTGGAAAATTATGTATATCATTACATGAATACCCTTATTAAAACTAAATTTTATGAGTGTGAACTTAGCGAAACAACTTTTTCAAATCAAAATGGAATTAGTTTGTTATTTGTTTGCTAATTTGTTGCTAATTAGTTACGGCAACTTTGATTTTGTTGCCCTTGTATTTACCGTTTTATGGGGTGCTTCGCTAAGTTCATGTGAACTTAGCGAAACACCCTCCTTGTATCAGATTGAATTTTGTTGCTAATTAGTTACGGCAATTTTAATGTTGTTGCTCCATTATTTCCCGGGTTATCTGGAATTTTCGCTAATTTCGTGTGAACTTAGCGAAACACCCCCCTTTTATCAAATTGAAAAGTGGTTGGTGTTTTGTTGCTAATTTGTTGTGCTAGTTAGTTACGGCAACTTAAATTTTGTTGCTGCAATATTTCCCATGTTATCCAGAATTTACGCTAATTTCAGGTGAACTTAGCTATGGATTTTTCAATCAGTTAAGCTACCGGAAGAAAAAACTCGCTGCTTAAAAAAAAAAAACAGTTCTTCCTAGGAATAGGCTCTAACTGAGGTTTATCTGACTATTAAAAAATTATGGCTAGGTAAAAAAATATTTAATTGGTCTTAAATTGTTTATGCACCAAAACCATCTGTGATTTTTAAACCTTAAGAACATCTGTTTTTAGTTTTTTTTATAGGTAGGAAGGCCTCAACATTTTTACGCCATGAATCAGTTTTGTGGAAATTAGTTCGACCTCGAGTTCTTAGATCTAAACACGTTACAAAAACTGTATACAAGCTGTTTCAGTCTGTATCTGTGTACACAAAAATGTTACGCATAGGCCACAGTGACCGATGTAGATGTAGTATTTTTTTAACCACGTGCGTCGATGATAATGTGTTAGTTAGCGGTTAGTTATGAAGATTTTTCGTCAATTGACCATTTTGATGCATTATAAAGAATTTAATGGATATTTTCTGCAGTGCGTCATCGGAGCTGATTAAGTAATCAGAATTGTCATTTAATTAAATGTTGAAAATTGATGAACATACAATATATGATATATGATTATACGTCTATACACCCTCTTATTTCAAATTTGCTTAGTTGTAAAGTCTTAAAGTTTTACTTCTTTGCCAGTTGTAGTTGACGTGAAATCAACTAACTTGGAACTGAACATTTCAGTACGATTTCCCATTTTACTTTATTCACACAGATTCTGTCTTGTTTTTCCTAGTTTGTTTTATTCTCGGTCTCTAACTCAAAATTCATGTTTGAAAACTCATTAAACTTTTTGCAAAACGTTTTATTTTGCTCAAAGCGAATTCACTCGATTCCGCTTCGTTGTTTGTTTAAGCAAACTGATGAAAATGTTTCCCGAAATGCCAGCATAGGTGCATCCCAAACAATGACATGAATTAAGTTTGAAAACTATTTTCCCCATGCTCCATTGACAGAAACATTGATGACGCACCACGTTTCTATATCAATTATTGTTTTTCCATTTTTCAGAATCCCACTGTCTCTGCTCTGTCAGTATCACCAAAATTTGACATCGGTTTCTCTTTCAGGTGCAAATGGAAGTTCAGTACGTGACATTATGTGTGAAGATAGTTTAGTAGGTTTCTGTGCCATCCCCAGAAAAAAAAAATAAAGTTTTGATATAAGGAACCTTAGAGCCATAAAAGAAATAACCTATACCAACACCTTTCACAGTCGTATGAATGATGCCAAAAACTTGATAAGTAATGACAGAAAGTTTGACCACACACTGATATAGTTTACGACTTGAAATTCTCAAACGTCCGAAAGTTATCATTGTGCACTGCGGAAATTCTTAAATATAAACTTCTATAACACACATCATACTCGTACAGTTCTTGTGCAAAACTCCTGTATTAGATTTAGAGCGGCAATTTTTACTTGTTTTTTTAGTTTTCCGCAACATCTTCCTTCCTTTTGAAATAGCAATTGGCATTTGTGAAACTGAAAGCGAATCAGGGCCAGGATATAGACATATCGAGCGATGATGGTGAATATATATGCAGAGAGGTTGTGCGGTGTGGTAGCATCATTGTTGGAAAGTTCTCTAACAATTGAATTGGGAGAGGGAGGTTTTATGTGAAGTGGATGCGGGATCCCGAATACGAAGTTGATTGCCCTCAGGAAATGAGAGCCGCATGAACTTTCCTTAGCCCCAGAATAAGCTGTATTATGTTTTAAATCCATTGAGGCATCGTACAGTCATGCTTTTTTTCGTTGGTGTATGTACTCGTTTATAGGTTCTTTGTATTAAACCAACACTAATCCAAACACAAATAAGTTCCCACATGAGTTGTAAAATTGATACCAATTCGTTTATGTCAATTAATAACGCTGTGATTCAGCTGGAATACATTTTCAGATTCTGATGGCATATTTTAATGTAACCATGAAGTAGAAGTAGTAGTTCTAATAAGGCTCCATTAGCTGAGAAATGTAAAAAGTTCAATTGCAAAGATTTTATGGATTAAACTTGGTAAAGTTAAGTCGGTGTAAATTGCTAGTTAGGAAAGAGTCCTGCAGGCGAAAGTTGAAAGTAGGAGCGGAGAGAAGAAAGGTGGGGTTGGAGAATGCTAATTCCTTAACGCAAAAACAAGGTTGAACAACTGGTAAAAAATAGTTTTATAATTCTTTGGCGTCAAAGGGTTGGCAGGTGTCATCAATTTGTTGATTAAATATGGCCCTATAAACCTTCACCATTCGGTTTGACCCTGGAAACCGCTATTCTAAGTAGGACTGAGGTAGGTTGTATGTACCTTAAATCCTTCTTAATATCCGAACTGTTACCGGAAGTTGACACAAAGGAATCATTATAATGAGAGTCCAACAGTTTGGTTAAAAACTGTTTTAGAATTAAATGACAACAATGCATATGCCAAGAAAATTTTACCTCTTTTGCTTATAATCTTACCGGCCTCCACGAAAACAATAAAATCCTTCACACTTATCCTCCCAAATGTATCTGTCCTTAGCATTTTTTTTTTTAAATAATTCTTCCAAAATTTCTACATTGAAAAGAATAGAACTTCATCCTTCATTTAATCCTAACACCTTAGGTCATTTGTTTCTTCAGAACTACAATATAAAGAAGTTGAAAACTATCTAATAAAGTAATCAAAAGTCATTTTAAAAAAAAAAAATAAAAAAAAGTACCATACCTACAAAAAGGCCACAACAACTCTCTATACTCGAAGTAAAGTTATAACTTTTCAAGAATTATTCCCGAGTGACCAAAAATCTTCAAATGATGAATTGCCCTTTCCTTCAAATGGTAAACTTCTTTCAACTTATTTTTCTTTCGAAGAAGAAAAGAGAAAATATTTATTCTTCATAAAATCTATTTCCTTGTTTTTTTTTTTGTGTTAAAAGGACAAAACATTAGAGAGGGAGAAAATGCATGGTGCAGAACATACTTTTGGTGCCACTTCAAGCCTTGTCCACATTGAATTGATGACTTTTGGTGCACAAGTCCTGACAAGAACTCACTCGTTATTTATAAAGAAAATTTATTTTACGCAGGGTATTCCAACAAAATATATTTTTTCTTAAAACTATTTCAGAAAGTCTGCATCGTTGAAATGATCATTTCCAGTATGTATTGCAAAAAATATATAAGAGCAGTCGAACGTTGCACATTACTCCAAAAGCTATCACTTCAAGTGTATTTATTACGTAGAAAAGTGTACACCTCAAGTGAAATAGTAAATGTCTTATCACTACAGTTACTTTGCGTTTTCCAAAACCTTAAATACATACTGTACTCACAGCTATTTGCCGCATTTACTTATTTAAAAAACAAAAATATTAATGCGTTGTACTCCATGCCCATAATCTTAATTTTGTTTCCTATTAAGTCAACCAAAGCAATCTCTTCTGCTATTTCGTCCGAATCACCCTATGCTGAATTAGAAAAAAAAACTGCAATTTCCTTCCAAATATTTATTTGTAAGGTCGTTAAAGTTTTCTTTCACTGTTTTCCAGTGAATAACAACATCCTAAACAAAAAAAATATCAACGACCAACTTTTCAGCTTCATCAATTTCAACTGTAGTATGTTTGGTACTTCAAAACATTACAAGTCATAAATTTTGTTGAAACGACCAAAAACTAGTACCGGATGAAAGTCACTAAGTCGTTGAAAATATAATAAAATAAGAAGACAGACGATGAGAAACAATTATTATCAAAACTGGACTAGGTCTTAGAGTTTCAATACAAATCTTCAACAAAATCATCTTGAACATCACAAATCTTAAACTTTGGTTAAGTTCATTAATTATGTTAAAACAAGATGGTTTAACTTCTAGGAGGCACAGTGATTCCTTCAAGTACAAGTTTGTTTAACATTTAATTACAAAATACAAAAAAACAAAAATCTTTGAATAGAGTTTCAGTACTAAGAATGCAGTTAAAATAGAAAATAATAAAATAACAAAATTGCATACTTGGTATGGAAATTAAAATTAAGAATTAAAAACAATTAATATTATTTTGAATTCTGTTTATATAATTATTCAAATGACTTATTTCTTTTATTGGAAATATGGTTGTCATTTCTATTTAAAATAAAAATCAAATGCAAAATTGGGTCACACTTATGTATGTAGGTACCTACTTGCTCGTACTGAATAAATTGCTTAAAAAATTGCTTGTAATGTGAGAGCAATTTGAACACAATTATCTGATGTTAATAAGACTTTTTATAGGGAATAACTAATAACACGTTGGTAAGTTAAATGAAATGCAAGACTGGATTGCAGGAACTTGGTCATGTAGTCCAAAACTATTATGTATTAACTTAGCTTGAAAAGTTTAGCTTTTGGTTATCTGAGCTTTTGGTGTGTAGTTATTGAGAGATATAAGCAAATAAGAAGAATTATTTTTTTTTTTTAACGGGCGCACTTTTCGATTTTTTTACTCGCGATATAGGTACCTGCTAAAGGTCAAATTTAAGATTTGTAGAAAAAATCGTACTCGAGATAACAACCAGACATGACATTACGATGATAGAGAATGCAATTGAAGTGGGTCTCGCAGTTCTGTCTGTCTGTCTGTGTATACCTGAACCTACAGCCTAAGCCCCTCAAGCGATTTTCTTCAAATTTGGTGGTTAAGGGTCTTTGGTTATTCCCTAGAGGGGAAATTACAATTTTTTTTAAGTTTCAAAATTAACGGTACCTGCCATATAATGAATATTTAAAAGTTGAATTTTCTCCGGTCCAACGATTTTGATTAAAAAAAAATATTAAGTAAGATCGAACTTTAAAAAAAAAATAAATATTTTTAGAAATGTTAATAATGATACCTACCATAGAACTATTTTCTTCAGTGTTGAGTTTCTTTTAAACGGCTCAACCAATTTTCATTAATTTCATACGGAAGCTTGTTAATAATCTTAAAATTATTTGATATCAAAAATTTCACAAAAATAATTTTTGGGTTTAAATAAAAAGTTTAAATTTTTTTTTTTTTTGAAAAATCAATTTTTCGAAAACAATAGAATGTATGTTTTTGAAATTTTGGTTTTTGATGTGCATTAATATTTTTTTAAAAACGACATACTGTTTGAGAAGTTAAGAATTAAAAAAAATTTTTTTTTTTAAACGGCTCCAACGATTTTCAAATTTTTTTTCTTAAAATTTATCATTCTTATTTAAATCAAATGGCGTACTTGGTTTGGAGCACAAAACAATTTGAGACGAAGATTATGTCATTTAAGTAATGGATTTAATTTTTTCTTACACCTTTTCTTAATGATTTTTTGTATATAGTTATTTATTTTTAAAAATTATATATAAGAAGCTTTAACGTGCACAGCAACTTTGAACCCAAGACCAAGTACTTGCGACCCAGTCGCGCATTTTATTTTTTTCTTAATTTGTTTTTTCATTAGGTCAATGATTATATTATTTTCAAAATTAAGTTTTCAGGCGTTGATAAATAATATCTTAAAAATAGCATACCAATTTTTACTTGCTCTGTATATGTATAGGTCAAGTATTGGTTCCGTGTAAAAAAAAAAAATTGAGGTTTTCATTAAAACCTTAAAATCACTTTTTTAGTCTTCTCCATCATTATAAAAGCAATACTTGCCCTATAGAGCAAGTAAAAAGAAAGCCAAGTCTTCTAGTGAATCAAGATGCTTGCAAAAATATGACATTTTACAAAATAGATTACTTCAAATTCATTTTATTGCTTCTCTTTTGATAACAAACTTATAGTTACAAATGAAATTAGACAATAGCCGAAAGCCGTATGCCAGAATGACAATTTTAGTTTTTTTTTTTTTTTTAATTTCTAACAGTTTTTTAAGCATAAAGTATACATAAATAAAATAGTTTTTAAAAAATTTCTTGAATGATTTTCTTCTATAATCTAAGTTGATTTTACAAAACAAGCCAATACATTTGTATTCCAAATCGAACGTCTTGTTTCTTTTAATACAGGGCATACACATAAGAAGTGTCTGACGTCTTCTCTCTCTCCCATATTGCATAGTAAGCACGTAATTTAAAAAAAAAAATAGATTAATATAATTAAGTTCTATTTAAAATGTATATCCATTAAATAAATTGCATGTCAATAAATGCTGATTTGAGAGTTTGAGCTAGTTTTCAGATTTTCTATTTTTTTTTTTTTGAAATTTTAATGTTTTTCCCAAACATGTTTTGCAAAATTAAGACACCGCCTAGAAGTCTATTACACGACGTAAAAGTCGTGACCAGTGGTTATACATAGACTTTCGAAAAGAGTCACGACTTTTTTGTCAACGTGTAGTCGTTCATACATCGACTTAGCACCACTAATGGAAGGAATGTGATGATCGGGTATGGCAGCCTGTGAAATAGCTATAATTCCAGCCTATAAACTTGGTGGTAACAAACATGAGTTGTTATTGTTTCATTCAAACGTTTAATGTAATTTCTAGTCATACAATTTCTTTTAACTGATAATCCAATAATGCTTAACCAGTTCTCACAACAAAAACTATAATAATACACAATCTTTTTGAGCAAATATCGTCTCAAGTTAAAACTTTGCACGCAATGTTTACGCTTTTGCGTATGATTACCTTCTTTTGAACCTTACAAAATTGTTTGATAAGAGTTGGTGACTTATCAACTATAATATGCATGCATGGATATCATATATCATTCCATTTCTGCGTGAACCACTTGTCTCAACAGCAAATTTTATTTAGTAGGTACTATTCAGAAATTTGAGTTGTTCTTGAATTTGAATAACAATAAAATTAACTTTGCAATGTTTTAATTTAGTTATTTTAAAATGTAAACTTTTCCATCTTCTTTACTCAAAGTTTTCCAGAGGTGTTTACTAAAGGAAAGGATCCTTCCCATTCAGAAAAATATGCGATTGTTTTTGAAGAAATCGACAATATTTAGGCCAAAGCTTCGATTCCAATTGTAACTAAGGAAAGAGTTTTTCAATTATTTAAATCCTGTTTCCAAAGGTACAATATTGTGAAGCGATACCCCAAAAGCAAACAAAATGCTAGTTTCGAAAGCAAACTGAAGTGTTATTTTAGAGTCATCTGAGAAGAGTTACCTTTTGTGCATTGGCTGGTAATATGCCTGACTTGCCGAAAAATGTGGTTGATGAACTAAGTACGGATCAAAAATATCTTTATCAGATATGTCAAGCTGTATTTACTGGTTTCTGTTCTCCTGAGCTGGCAAACCTTCAACCTGGAAAAATGGCGCACTTAAGATGGCTTACTTCAGCTAATCGCATAATAAGACCTTATGTTAGTACTCTTCGTCCATCAGAGAACTTGCTATTGCTTGTCAACTACGTCGTCAAATTATACGCTCCAATTTGATTCCGAATCAAGCGACAGGCGTCTTTTAAGGATGGAACCAAACATATTTTCCAATTAATTATGTACTCTCGATATTTACCCGAAAATTTGAGATGTGTTGTGGATTCTGTTATAGAAAGAAATGCTTAATTTGCACATCCAGAAAACCTGCCTATAGGTAAGTATGTTGTTTGATGAAAGAGACCATATTCGGGAGCTGGCATTGCGAAGAATAAAAAAAGCTAGAGAAGCTGAAAGTATCAACAAACGCAGCATATATGAAAATTTTTGACTTTTCCTGTCAAACCCAATCTGTGGAAAGATGTGTTAAACTGGTAACAGAGGCATCACAGAGTGTAACTGACCCTTCTTCTAGAGATGGCTTTATTAGAAACAAATTGAAATCTCGAGCAGAAATGCCAAATTTTCGACACAAAAATAAGTTTAAATTTATTATTTCTTTCTTATTTTGTTTTTATGTGATTTGTTTAAATAATATTAATTATGACACCCTAGTGTTTAGTGATAAACAAAAATGTTTAATTACGTGGTTCAAATAGAAACGACACGATTTGTAAATACCTATTTCGAATAGTTTATAACACAGGACCAAAACCTAATGTATCTAGTGCTCATATTTACATAGCAATCTTCTACCAAATAATTGCAATTATATCTAACACTCGAGAGTCAAGACCTTATGTTTCTTTTAACATAAAACTATAGCACTTAATGAAATACCTACACAGAAATATAATAATAAAACATAAGTTAATGAGCCGAAAAAAATGTGATGGTAAAACAAACTTTAATACCAACAAAATAAGTCAACAAGACGATAGAACTGTTCTATATTGCTATCCCCATTATGAAACATGAGGTTCTCAATAGCCACGTTCCATGTAACTTTCTGTTCTATATACCTAAAAATTTCATATTTTATTACTTATATACACAAGAGTTATCAAACGTACTTAAGGACTCATAAAAGGAAAGCTAGAAAAATAAGATAAATCTTGCACAAGAGCTCACTAATACACTAATAGGGATGCTTCAATTCAGACAGATGTGCACGTCTTCATTATATTCTACATTATAACTACCGACTTTGCGCACACACGATATAATCAGCATGTCGATATCCTAACAAAAGGACTATTAAGATTAATATTTTACATATATCATTAGAATAACACAGAAATGGAGTACGAATTTTTCAAGGACATCTGGGGTTCTTTCAAAATTTGTAAATATTATATAGGTACAAAAATATATAAATGCTTATATATAGGATGTATGTGTACATTCCAGCACACGCACTTAACCAAAGTTCAAGACGCCAACGGAGAAACGATTAATTTTCGCTTATGCCAAGAAATTGCAAAAGATATTTTATTCACTATGATGCCATTTTACTTAATTGTTAAGCCCACTTCCCCGATGGCTTGACGAGGGTATAAGACCTGCTATCATCCTTCAAGTTGGAGCAATATATGAAAGAGGTTTGAAAAAGGATAATATTAAGGTATGCTTCCTTTTACAAATTACACCAATAATATTATGAAGAGGAGAATTTTCAAAAGCCATATCGGCAAGACAGCGAACGGAATGTGCTAATGGTTTTAAACATCGTTGGTTGTCCTTAATAATAATCAGAACGAAGAATAGAAATCGGAAATATTGATTAAGTTCAACGTGCCTTAGTGATTAGAGTAGTAAATTGCAGCAATTTGCAGCAACAGATGGAATGAAGTGGCTTTTTCGAAGCAACACCCTAAACGAATTATTTTATTCATTAATAATGGTAGCACAAAATACAACCCCCAGGAAGAGAATAAAATTGAACCAGTTGCTGTCAAATTGGAATTCAATTAGGTATGTCAATTTTTAAAGTAGGTACATAACTACATAGAGATACAGAAAATAAACATTTAAATGTTGGATTGTGGAAAAAAAGAGGTCCAGATAAGATTTATGTTGCAATAAGTAGGTACCTTATCCAATATGATGTTGAGTGAAAACAGAATTAGCAGAATTAGTCGAATTTTGTTGCACATTTTTTGGGTTTTTTTTTTTACATTGACCAGTCTATAGATTTTTGAAATGCTCTTTCCAAATTTAACCTTTGCCTCACAGAACCAACATTTTCAAAAACCGTTTCCACTATTTCGTTTAGCACTTTAAACTCCAGTTCCATGAAGAATCACACGGACATGACATATAGACCGAGAGCCGGGAGAAGATTTCTTGTGCGAGCGGTAACCGATTCATATTAAAATTATAATTAGACCCAGTCATAGTGATGACGGAACCGTTAGTCTGCCTGCATGTATTGGGGGCAGTTCCGAGAAAATGTGCAAAAACAATGCAGTTTTGATTTAATACAGCTTTTTTAGAAGCCTTTAGTCCATGCAAAAATTTGGCGTTTCGTGCAGGTGGGTCTCACTAGGACTCATCAGTTGACACTGTTAGTGAGGCACCTTGTCAATACGCAAATTCTGTTTATATTCAGTTCAGCTTACATAAACTTTTTAGCAAAAGTCTAATGTCTAATGAATTTTTGTAAAGCTATATTAAATCAATAATTTAACAAGTCCAATTAAATAGTGCTAAGTCTTCTACTTGGCTGATTTATTTATTTATTTCAGTAGTATATAGAATTTGTATTAAAAAACCTTCATTTAATTAATTATCGTATCAAAAAAAAGAGTTGCCACTACAATAGATCGTCATTCCCTGATACCAAAATGTTTGGTTTATGAAAATTTACATGCAGTTTAATTCAGTTGAAAAATGAGTTTTCGAGTGCATATTTCCGGTTGAATATTGCAGTCAAACTCACTTTCACCAAACTTTGTGATATAAGAAAAAGAAGTTTTATTGTAGTGAGAACAATTTTTCTTGTAACATAATTAATTAAGAAACTCCATTGTTATTGCACATTTTTTTGGCAACGCCCCACATACATGCAAGTAGACTAACGGTTTCATCATCACTATGACCGGGCCTAATTGCACTATTAATATGAATCAGTTACCTCTCGCGCAAGGAATCTGCTCCCAGCTCTTAGACTATTACAGACGATACGACAGACACCCAAGCGTTTAAACAGGAGATGTGAAATAAAAATTGGTACGATATTTCCGAGTCCGAGGCTCGAGTACTCTTAGAGGTTCGTCAATTCTCGCAAGGCACAGTATCTCTGATAAATAAATGAAAGTGGCATACAGCCTATCTCTACCTAAGACTTGTGGCGTGATGGTCCATTGTTCTGAGCATTACGCCAAATAATAGTTCTACTTTCATTTAACTAAGAGTTTAAAGTTTTTGGATTTTTGCCTAGAACTCAAATTAACGGTATCTACCTATCATTCAGCCATTATAAATAAAATGCACGACTTGCTCTTATAGATAAAGTTACTATTGATGCTAAGCCTTTTTAATTAAAAAATTGTAAATGCAGTTTTAGAAAAAAAAAATCATGTAGTGCAAAGCTATTTTATGTATTAACTTTGCTTGAAAATTTTGGCTTTTGGTCATCATGTGTGTGTCGAGAGATACGCACAAATAAGCAAAAATAAATATTTTTTTAAAACGGGAACACTATTTGGATTTTTTTTTTTTTTTGAAAAAATAATTTTTCCATATTGGGTCAATGATTTGTGTTTTTTCAAAATTTTATTTTTAGATTTTGATAAATATTAGCCATCTTCAAAATGGCATACGATTTTTTTTTTTTTTAATCGTTTAAATAAACGGCCCGATAGATTTTTTTGAAAAAAAATCTCCATTACGATGATGGAGAAGACTAAAAAAGTTTTTATTAAAAACTGGAATTTTTTTTGACACGAAACCAATATACATATAGGTATGTAGATACTTGAAATTGAATTAAACAACACCGAAAAATTCATACTTTATTTTTTATTAAAAAAAAACTTTTCGACGAAAATAATTTCCAAACTATGAATTTTCAAAAAAAAACAAAATATTTTTATTTTATGACACATTAGCAAATTGTGCCAGCGATTTTCTCTTTTGACTTGTATTAGTTTTTTTTTTATTTCAAATGCCTTTTATTCCGTTTTCGAGCTGGGCAATGCACCCGAAAACAATAATAGGCATATGAAAATGTATTTACTTAGTGTAATGCATTTATTGGCACAGTCAAATTTTTCACCACAGTATTAGAAATTTACATTCAACCAATTTTTATACTTGCTGGTTATTTATTAAAAAAATCTTTCAATACCTATTATTACCTCTGGTGCAATAATTATTTTAGTATTATGTGCATAAATGGTGTTTGACCTTAATTAAAATCATTTTGGTTTTGGGTGGAGGTAATCATATCAGCGTATCTACATTTGTAGCGTACATTTCCTTCAATTCTGTCTTCTTGACTATTGCTTTTAGTGATGACCATAATGGTGCCTTCCGAATGCATTAGCTTTTAATTATGCACTAATCCTGATTATCGTCTTCCTAATTGTAGAGTTTGTCAACTAAACTTAAAGGAATCTTGAGCATGAATGCACTTTTTAAGGATGCTCTTTGTGCGTATACCGATGCCGATGATTATAGGGGCCAAAGTGCTAATTAACTTTTCATCTTTGATTTATGTGTCATAGTTAAGATCCAGAGATGTAAGCCGATGTCTATGTCCACATCAAGGTTCGATTTAACAATTTATTGATATTGCTTTCAGAATTAAAATATCAGTTATCAAAAGTCTACAAGAGTGAAAAAAAAACATTCTATATTCTACGAATGTAACATAAATTAAATATTCAAGATGCATATCCTGCAAAATTACTATCTCTGTGCTGTGCTGATGACCAAATCAGAAAAATGTGGTCTTTCATTTTATTTGACATTCAGGGATACAAGACACTCAAGTTGACTCTCTCAAGAACTTAAATCCGTTTATTGAGGAAGTAAAGTAATGGGTGGCATTTTTGCTTTGCATTAAGACTGACCAAGATTTCTCATGTTGTATAGGACAATGACTTTATTTTGGAACCCTTGAGCTGCGCGTGCCATCTAACGTGCAGAAACACAACAGTGTTTCGTTCTAAAAGTCAAGCGCCTTAATAAATTGCTTTGGGATTTTGGGTGTTTCGTGCACTGAATTGTGGCTCTGTGCACTCGATCATACTCATATACATACATCCTTAGCTGAGTGCAATATGCAAATGTAAGCATTTCAGTGAAAATTATATTCCAAGAAATAAATAAGAATGAAAATCCTTCAGGCAATGCCATAGGGAGTTCTATAATGTTGGTAAAATATCCATGCATGTGAAAAGTGCAGTGACTCTGACTCCTTTAAAATATATGTATTATGTATTTAATTTATAGTAGATTTGTTTATTCAAAAGCTATTTTACTGAAGTATTGTTCGTTTCATAAACCATTATAATCGTTCATTTTTCACATGTTTACTCCATAAAAGGATTCGGTAGAAAAAAGTTACTTACTTTATCAAGTACTTTGTTTGATCGTCTTAACCCGTCTAAGGAAAACACTGGTAAACTTAAATGAATACTTTTTCTGTTGACTGCGTTTTTTAAAAGGTTTCTTATAAATTAGAAGTTAATGATTTTGAATATATGCCCTCACTTTTCATCAATCATCTCGAGTTTCTTAGGTACAAAAATCGAAAAAAGTGGTTTTCATCATGCCGTTCGGTTGTCTGTGCGTCTCTGCGTCCGTGCGTCCAACTGTACACATTTCCACTGCCCAAACGCGTGAACAATTTGTGTTCAAATTTGGTTGAGATGAATTTAGTGTATTTTAGAAACGGTGACGCGGAATAAGGCTCAACGAAATAAGACCAAACTTCAAATTTGGCCTTATTTCGCGAAAATAGGCCAAATTAAATTTGGAAATACAGCCAAATTGTTTTTTTTTTTTTTTCAAAAACTCGGCCTCATATTAACAACTATAATACAATTAACAGTTTTTATAAGTGCCTTGCCATATGGCCGCAGGTCCAGGGCTCCACCTATGAGCGTATAAACAGTGAGGTATGTATGAGGAATGTATGCAACCCTCCCTGCTTGGGGTCATTATAGGATTTCAAAAGTGTGCTTCCTATTTTTCATTTGTAAGTAGGTACTTCTCAAGTGTAGGATTTTCATTGCGTTTATAGATATAAATTTATCCATAGAATTCATACATAATTTCAGCACACTCTTATTTTTTCAGATCAAGTTTTTGTATTATATTATAGTGAAATAAAATAAGTAAAACATATCTACAAAAACTGCTAAGGAGAATTTTATTGTTTTATTTTATAGAGTATCTGTTTAAGATTCTAAAACCACAAAACTCGAACAAAAAACACTCTGCGTCGCCCGGCATTGTGAAAAGGCTTTATAGAAATGTTTATTTGATTTCCTCGGCCAAATTTCTCCCTAGACTAGTAATTTTTATTTGCTTTTATAGGAAAACAAATTCTCTAACGTTTTTGTGTAAAAAACTTTTTTGACAATCTTTTGTTGCGCTTAACTGTGGTAGACAACTATTTTTATTCAACATGTTTACCAAATATCATTCTTTTGAAATGCTAACGAAATAATAATGACACAATCGCTCCATTTGCCACTTCTACGTTTTAAACGCATAAAATATCTGAGATGTTTGACTAAGGGATATACTAGACCAGATATCAACTGATTTATTTTTTTTAAGTAAACATTCCTTTAAAATTGGGTATGTGAGTTTGAAGTATTTCTCTAATTCAATGAAATAATAATTGAGAACCACTGCACTGTTACTATTACATTTCATAAAACTTAAAACTTTACATTTCATAAAATAATAATAAATTGTTAAATATAGTGCATAACATTTTGCACTATTTTACATAGTGAAGAAAATATTGTTTAGATTAAAGCTAAAGTTAATTTGATATTTCTATGATATATTTCATTTGACTACACATCACATCGTTTTCTTTTAAATTTTAGCAGAAAAATCTCTCATATGATGAATAATTCAGAAATAAAAACAATAACAATGCTTGCATCTACATTTACAAAAGCTGTGAATGTAAAAATTATTGAAATAAAAAAAAAATGAAAATTCTTCTCTCTATTCAACGCAAAATTATTATAAATCTATTTAATGTGCATTATAAATTTGCTATTTATTTTTATACATACCTATAGCTTCTACCGAGCAAAAAAATTTTGCACTTAATAAACCGGTAAAAAAAGTGAAATTTGACTGTCAAAACTAATTGCATTTCTGACACTTTAATAGAATTTATATTTGCCAAAAACTTTGAGTCCAACAGAGTATTTCAATTTTGTTCTAACAAATTAGAAATAAAAAAAAAAAAACAAAACACCCAGCGAAATTGTTTGATTGTGCACAAAAATTAAATTATATGTATTGCCACCCACCAGCAAGAGAGTTTCATTCAATAAGCAAAAGCTTTCAATTAAAACAAAAAAACAAAGAGTTTCTCATTCAGCCCAAATAAAATCACAATTTTGGGGATTGCCATGTAGAAACTAGGAAATGGGAGGCTAAGAGGTAAGGCAACTTAATGATGAAATTTTGGGCGAAGTATTAAAGAGGGCCACATATTTGAAATACAATATTCCCTTCCACTCCTGGAAGCTACACCCACAATGTTTGCGAGAGTCAGTCACTAGGCTTTGGTTCTTAGTGAGCTAGTCGTGCCACAAACTGTAAAGGGTTTTCCAATAAGAGGTGTTATTTTGAATAGCCCGCTATTTCGGTAGCTGTCACTTTTGAAGCTGTCATTTTTTGACATTTGACAAGTAGAAACTACGCTACTAATAAAAATGGAACGATACACGCTTCAACAACTCATTGAAATTATTAAAATTCACTATAAAAATGGTGAAAATTTGGCAGAGACGGTTCGTAAAACTAAAACATTTTTGGGTCGTCGTGAAGCACCTTGTCGGACCGCAATACAGAAATTGGTGTACAAATTTGAGCTGTTGGGACAAGTTAGTGATGTGAAGAATAAAACGTCGCTCAAGAACAACTGAGAATATTGCTGTTGTAGCCCAAAGTGTTGAAGAAAACCCAGGTTTGTCCATTCCTCGTCGTTCTTTGGAATTAGGCATTCCACAAACGTCATTACACCGTATTTTGCATAAAGACTTGGGTCTTAAGGCTTATAAAGTTCAGTTAACACAAGAACTCAAGCCGGCTGATCATCAACAACGTCGTGTCTTTGCTGATTGGGTCCTTGAAATGCATGAAAATGAACCGGAATTTCATCGAAAAATCATCTTGACTGATGAGGCCCATTTCCACCTCGGAGGCTACGTCAACAAACAAAACTGTCGCATCTGGGGCTCGGAAAACCCAAGAGTTATTGTTGAAAAGCCTCTCCATCCTCAACGCGTGACTGTTTGGTGCGGTTTATGGTCCCGCGGGGTCATTGGACCTTACCTTTTCGAAAATGAGGCTGGAGCAACAGTTACGGTCAATGGATTGCGCTATCGAGAGATGATTAATGATTTTTTATGGCCTGAATTGGATGGTATTGATCTGGACAACGTTTACTTTCAACAAGACGGCGCTACGTGCCACACAAGCAATGAAACCATCGATCTTTTACGGGAAAAGTTTCCGGACCGTGTTATCTCTCGAAGAGGTGATCACAATTGGCCACCGAGATCTTGTAATTTAACACCTTGCGACTTCTTCCTTTGGGGCCACGTGAAAGATAAGGTCTACGCCAACAGCCCAGCGTCGATTCAAGACCTCAAAGATGAAATTCGTGAGGCTATCGAGGACATAGGGCAGCCACTTTGCGATTTGGTTATGGAAAATTTCATGTAAAGGATATGGTCCTGTAAGCGTGGTCTTGGCGGCCATTTGGCTGATGTTGTGTTCCATTATTAACAGAATACCTTCCTCTTTATAATGAAATAAACATGCGATCATTTATCTCCAAAAATGCCATTTTTCTTTGAATATCAAAATAACAACTCTTATTGGAAAACCCTTTATATTAAAATTATTCATTAAAAAGAAATGTTTTTTTTTAAAGATTTTTCGCAACATTTTGATGAAGTGTAAGGATGCTTAGCAATTTCTTGCTGAGCTCGAAGTCCAGTTCATGTCCTAAGCCCACATTCCTCACTGCCACCAAATCTTTAATCCAACCCTGGAAGGAACCTTATAATGTTTTGCTTTCGTCTAGTATTGCCACATATAAACAAAAAATAAAAAAGTCTATGGCTAATATTTTCATTCCAACTACTAGGTGTATATATTTTTTTTAATTGAAATGATAAAAAAAACATAAAACGCATATGCAGTCGCAAAAGCAAAAAAATCATAAAATCATGCAATAATTTGTGTGGTAGGAGTAGAAGCAGAGAGAAACCGATGATAATAACTATTAATGGTGTACCAAAAAAGTACCCTGTACCGAGTTTTCCACCATCCAACAGTTGTGTAGCATCGTCATCGTTTGGGAAATTTCCCTTATCCTATTTTTGTTTGTGTTAATTTGACGTTAGATAAATGAGAAATGCACTAATTAAAATCATGTTTTTCGGAATTAATTTGTTTGGAATGCTTTTCACGAGCACTTTTCGGTGAGGCTCTATATAAAGTTTTAATGGCGATTCGTTGCCATTAGTTATAATTGAACACTTTTGGTATTTTGCTATTTAATTTTGTATCTTTATTTTTATTATAATTAAAATGATTTGTTTGAATTAAGGTTTTTATATTTTCTTTTTTTTTTATTCTTCTAATTACTACTTCATTAATTAAATAGTGATTGCTTTCTTTCAGTTTGTTTGAGCTGAAAAGAAGTTTAGTCATAAGAAATAAAATTTAATATATTAGAAATAATTTAAGTTCGGTATATTTTTTGTTTTAAAACATAAAAAACGGAATATTTTGAATGCAAGTAATACTCAGTTCACACGATGTATTTTGTAAAAGAATTAAGTTTTGTATGGCAAAAGTCTTTTATTATTTAGAACGGTCACTGCTCGCTTAGAAAAAAAAGAATGGGGCATTTTTATAAATGGTTTAAGCCATTTCTCAGAATTACTCCAGTCTAATGTAAAACAGATTTTAAAAACGACTATGAATACGCCCAATGTGTTTAACGATAGGTTATCATCATGAGAAGGATAGGTCAACTTAAACTTGGTCATTATAGATGAGGTGTTTCTCAGTTTCTCGTACCAGTCGCAGTCATTATAAAAGTTTAATGATACTTTCAACATTTTATGTGTTTTTTTTTTAATATGTAAATATGCATTTATGTGTTTAAAAATATTTATTGCCTCTCTAGAACACTGGTACCAACAATATTGCCCGTGTTTTATTCAACCCTGAGCAACTACTCAGTGTTTCATTTTATTCGCAAACCAAAACAATTTAGACTACTCAGCATTATTTTGTTTTCGTTTTGCGAATAAAATGAAACACTGAGTAGCTAGCTGCTCAGTGTTGCCCAAAACACGTCTATTATTGTACATCGTTTATATTTAAGCAAATTTCATACCACTTTGCAAAAAAAAAAAGATAGCAAAAATCGATTTTCTTCTGTATTAAACAAAATTAATTCGTGTTGTAGCCTGATATTTCAGCTAAATTTAAACACCTCAGTCTCTTAAATCCGACAATAAACAAAAACGTTAAAATTTTTTTAAGGCGAACCATCTCGAATCCAATTGTGCGGCGACCGACGGTACCGTTCTCGACTGGTGGCTAGTCGAATTCCGACGTACAAAGCAGAGAATTTTGTTGAATTTTGATGAAACTCTTTTCCAGTTTGTAAAGCCTTTATAGCATATACAGTTATGTGTGAAATATAAAATTAAAGGTTTTGATGCTCAATAAAGTTGTAATGTAGTTTTATGAGGCTTGGGAAAATAGTAATTAAGCACCGCGTACAAAAAATCGTTTCACCGTTATCTCAGCTCAAAGACTGGACAAAATTGTAAAATTTTGTACAAAAATATATTAACCAATATTTAATGGCTGTGTAAATTTAGTTTAGTTAACAATAAAAAGATTAAAATAAAATATCTTTGGAAACGGTCAAGAAACTTGGACTGTTATTCATTGAAAAGAAAAATGTTTAAAAATATAATTTTTTCACTTATATTTAGACAACACATAAATCTAAAAGTAATTTTGATAAAATATTTTTCCCGTTATCCCCTAACTTTTAAAATCAATTAAACTACCTACATAAAATCTCAAAAACATTTGTGTTTTTTAAACCTCAAAAAAAACCGTTATGGATATATTTTGAATATAATCCGTATTAAATGCCTAATTTTTTTGTATTATCTATCAATAAAGCATAACTAATTTTGTAATTAAACATCATCTTTAGCCACACATTTTCAAAGGTCTGAAAAAGTATTTGATTTTGGAAAATAATTTTCAACTTGAAATGATGATTTTTTTAAGAATTTCATCATCATTTCAATTTGATTATTCAATAATTTTTTTTATATAATTGTAGCCCTTATACTTTTCAAGATGTACAAAAAGTTATTTTTTCTTTTGTCCCATTTTACCCTAACTTCCCAGTAGAATTTCAAAATATTCCGTTTAATCGGAATCTTACATTATACCACCTATCTGTTGGTGTATTTAGATTTTGTCTGTCACTTATAGTGTAATCAGTCAGATTTTATCAATAACAATGGCCGACTTCAACAAAATAAACCCAGTATAAAATGTAAGTGTGTTGTTACTCTTTACGTACTTATAGTGTCTGTGTAAAAAAAAAAACAGTAATAATGATCTGAAAAAGTCTATGTGTTATTACTGGTGGAATATTTTTATAAGCAGATATCATGTGCATAAACGCGAATCGTTATCCGTTTTTATTTCAAAGTATCTGAAAGATTTTTAGCGTTTGTCTTCCATATTCAGTTTGTTAAAACCTTCGCACCAATATATTAAGGTGTCTTTTATGAAACATGTTGTACAGAGCACTGCCTTATCCTTAAGCCCTACTTTCTCAAAGACAAACTTAAGTGTCACAAATTTTGAATCCGATGGATCCAACGTTTGTCATGTAGGTATACATTTTATTATAGAATAGAAGGAGAAGCAATATTCAAATTCTTTATATAGCTACCTACAACAAAGCCACACAAAAATTGAAAATCCTCATTTTAAAACCAATCACATGAATGAAAATGTACACTTGTGTAAGCATGGTAAAAGCCCTTAAAAAGATGATCCATAATACCTTCAATCCTAATCACAAGGTGCAACAAGTGTTTCTCCTGTTCAAAATCACAGAAAAACAGCACACACTTAAAGCCCCTAAAAGAAAAGTACATGGCATATTAAAGGAATGCTTATCTGGAGTTTTCTCAAAGCCTTTTTATACTTGTCGTAAAAAAATCATTAGGTAGGTACATCGTTATCAAAAATCATCATTTTCCTTCGTTATTGACATACTAAACGTAAACCTTCCTCTTGAAATAAAATTTCATTTGCCAAAACCTTATAAAATGTCGAATATAGCATGTAGCTATATTTTAAAATAAAACTTTTTGAGTATACCTAAGTATATCTATTATAGTCCTTACTAGTAAAGACCTTGTATTCCCTTTAAATGCTCGATACAAGAGTAGTTAAAAATCAACACACGAATGAAAAAACAATTTCTTATAAGCCAAAGCCAATTTGTTCATTTTTACAACCCTATTGGTTCCTCGTCGTTATCATCATCATACAATAGTGAAGCAAGCAAGACGAAGGACTCGTTTTAATACGACTTCTCTCCCCTTGATCCAAAGCCAAATGCGAGATTTTAACTACAGAGTCGTAAAATTTATACATGACACACATGAAATCAAAGCCAAAAATTTCAATTTAAATACCAATATTGTAATTTTTTGTTTTGTTTTTATCTTTAGCTGATATTTTTATGGATTTATATGGACTTTCAAATTTTATGATGTCAGGATTGATGCCAAACATATGATGGGAAAGTAAATCATTGGCTGTTGTGTCAATGAAACTTACGAAAAAAAACCATGCATGTTGGTTTTTTTTTTTTATATTTCATCAGAAAAAGAGGATAATATCTGTCCTGCTTTGGATCTATATTTTATATTAATGATACTGTCACAGGCTTTTTATACATGAATTATTCATTTTTTTTATGTAATGTATTTTTTTTTATATTTTACATTTTTGCTTTCCGTCATTTTTGTTAATGTCAATACTGCCGCAATATTATATACAATTTTATTTATTCTGCTGCATGTACACATTTTTTTCTTCGTTTTCATCTACTCCAATGTGAAAAAAAGATTTAATCGATAAAAGCATATTAGGAACATATTATCTCTCTGACAAAAAAAAAATACAAATCCAAATTGATTTCTTCAGTAAAAATATTAACTAGCAGCTGGTAATAAGACCAAAAAACAAGCTCTTCAAAAAAATATTTCGAGTTACCAAATCATCCAAGCATAGTGAATTGTAAATCAATGTATTGTCAAAAGAAGTAGCTGGTGGTATAGAAGCACATAGATGATAAATTGGTAAACTCTATGCTTCAAATCATAAAACAAGTACGGACGAAAGGCTTCAAAGAACAATAATATGCAAAGAAACTCTGTTAATGCTTTTTTGTGATGTCAAATTCAAATTTGACTGTACTAAAACCAATAAAAATGTAATAGACATAAAAAGCACGAATTTTATAAGAAATGTTAAAAAAATAAAATTCATTACTAATATAACATAAACAGCTTCTTAAATTGTTTTAATCTTCAAACAAAGTATGCTTCAGCGGCTCAAGCTGTAGCTCGAGGTATACACAGACAGACATACAGACAAACAGACAGACAGAAATACGGATAGACCGAATTGCGAGACCACTTTTTTCGCATTCTCTATCACCGTAATGATATGTGTGATTACTATCTCGAGTTCGATTTTTTTTTACGAATCTTTAACTTGTCCTATAGTACCTACCTACATCGGAAGTAAAAATATGAATAATTAAAGTAAAGCAGAGGTCCAGCCTTTAATATGGCGTACAAAAAAATATGAAGTTTAATGTCAATCAACCCAGTCGTTCAATTTGTAGGCCTGGTTGCATATAAATAGACAAAGGGGCGGACAAAACTGATGTACCTTCTGTTAATGTGCTGTTATTGCTCTCTTGATTGGAATGACATCTTTGGTCAGTATTTCGACTTCAAATTATTTCAGGAATGAAAATACCGACAAATTGTACCAATACATTGCAAGTGTAAAATAGGATTACGGGTAAAAATTACAAAATAATTGATTGAGAATGAATGGACTGTATGCTTGTGTTTTGATAATTGTTAAATGTCTATAGGTTGAATGTTGAAATAAATAAATTATATGCACAAATTCAATAATGTATTTGTAATGTGTTTATATGTTTTTAGCAATATAATATAATCTTATACAACGTTTACCAGGTCTGCACAGCTTGACGATCGAATTCCAAGAGATCGATGCTTGCATGAATTCTTGTTTGCAAAGTGCAAAGAATATGACCACAAAAAGGAATACAAACAAATTGAGTGAAAACAATTACTGTGATGCTGATAAGAATTCATAGGCAAACATTTACATTTACCATTAGATTTAAAAATAATAATAACTGGATAGTTTTATGAAATGAGAAAGTTATAGTGTATGATTTGAATGTTTGGCAAGTTGAAATAAAATGTATAAATGATATAATATTTTGGTATGAATTTAAGTGTGAACGATTTTAAAAGTAAAATTGAATGTGATGAATGAATTGAATGATTAATAAATTGAATGATTTTAAATAATTAAGTTTAGGTTGATTAATCCTGAACATAATTTAAATAATTGTTAAGTTTGAATGGATTTTCTTCTGCCAATAGTTATCAGACGCCATATTATAGGTTAGAACCTCTGCTTTATCTTATTACTACAAATGTAACCTCCATTATTTAATTTAATTCTCCACAATTTAGTAAAAAAAATAAAAAATCGTGATTTTTCAATATTTTATAGGTTAGTTTTTGTTATTTTATGGTGCTTATTTTTCTTTTTATTTTTTTAAACTCATTTTGAAAGAAAATCTAATTTCCTGCGAAATGTTTCTTGGGTTAAATTCTCAAATTTGGCTTAGTTTTCGAGTTATACCGAAAACATTCAAAAATTACCAGTTTGGCCATTCTCTCCAAAATGCCTGGACACATTTAGTCGAATCTTCTCTTTTTAGCATGCTTAGCAAATATTCAAAAATAAAAGCCCGTGAAGGCAATTGTTCCTTACTAGTAGATATATTCAATAAACTATAAACTAAAAGGCTTTATTTACGTTTATTTTATTTAAAATATCATTGAACATTATGTCTTGTAAATTACCCAAACATTTTTGTGTCAATCGCTATACTTACTTACAGAAAGTAAACATTATCAAAAGATGATGCAAATATGTGGGAGTGGGTGCTATAAACATTTTCCCTAAGCCCTAAGGAGCGAGCAGATCGTAACGTAGCATCATCGCACTCACCTAAATAAATATGGAAAGAAAATCACAAAAACCTCTAACAACAGTGAAATCAAGAGCAACTGAAAGAAAAGTTCTCTCTAGTGTTTCATAGGCAAATAATTATGTACTTGCAAAATACAAGCCAAGTCCGTGCATTAGTATGTGGCCGATCAGAAACCTGCCCGAGAATGCTTGAATTTCAACATAACTCAATGGAATATCAAATTGCGTTTCCATTCCTGAAGCTTAAGCGAGATAAATAAATTTTCCATTCTCTCAACGTCAACATGCGCTACCTACTATGGCAGGACAATAGGGTATTCACGCTTAAAAGCATGTTTGCTTGTCCCAGCTTAAGTGTCTGATTAAGTAAGTTTTTATACCGTTATTCACCCACCTTGTTGCTTTTCATTGTGTATTGTGGTTTGGACATTTTCATTTTGGTTTTATAACCCTTAGGGGATGTTTGGCCGTTTCATTATACTTTTCTATAGGTACATATATCTACGTACCGGTACATACTCGTGTACATATATATATGTACATTTATTTTATTCGTTGAATGTGCTTGAAAAGTCTGAGTAATTAATTAACACATATTTAATTCAGTTTACCTACTGTTGGTGCGCTATTTGTTTTGGTTATCCTCTCTTGTCTGGAGTTTTCTGACCTGGATATAGTATAATTTTATTGTTTTAATATGTTTTTGGTAACTGGAACAAACCTAGGGCAGAGACCAGTTTATATTTCGGTTGCTGAATTAAACTCATTATGCTTGGTAGTATTTGGGTTGGGGTTTGTGTATTGGACGTATTTTTGGCGTTATGTTCATTTAATATAATTATAAAGCTTAAAATCGAAAAGGGATTTTTTCTGAGTATGCCCATAGGTACCATTGTTAAAATTCTTCTTCATAAAAAAAGGGGAACGAAAGCAAGAGTTTTTGCCTCCTATATGTCCAGCATAAGGTTTTATATTCTGTTCGATTTCCACGTTGGGTAAAGAACATTGTTTGTTTTAAACATAGGGTTTCAGCTAAAAACTGCATGATGGTGCAAAAGCTAAATAAAATGAATATTAATATACATACATATATATTTTCTGTATACTATCAACTAAGCACAATAACTAAACTCAATAACTCCGTTTGTAGAACTACAAAAATCATTAGTAAATTATGAATATTTTTGTTCATGATAATATGTGTTGTTCCCTAAACTATGTAAAATCAATAATAGCCATAATAACCTCATTCTTGAAGAACTTGATTTTAATATTTTTTTTTTCTAAACAATATGTAGGTAGTTTGAAAAACTAAAAAAAAAAATCTATTATTACGCACTAAAAACTATAAAATAATTTCATTGACTATAAAAAAGCGTAGAGAATTTTTTGGTTGTGTGTATCTCGAAATAGTTTGAAAAAAGGGCTCAAAGCTTTTACCTTGCTCTATAGGGCAAGTATTGGTTTCGTGTAAAAAGAAAATTGGTATGCCATTTTTAAAAGACCTATTATTTATCAACATCTAAAAATTAAATTTTGAAAAAACAAAAATCATTGACCCAATATCGAAAAAAAAAATATTTTTTCAAAAAAAAAAAAAATCCAAAAAGTGTTTGTGCATACAATCTCTAAATACACATATCAGATAACTAAAAGCTGTAATCTTTAATCTAAGTTAATACATATAATAGCGATCCAGTTGTGTATGTTATTTATCTAACCATTTGATATAAGTCAATATAATTATTTTATAATTTTTAGTGCGTGTGTTATTTTGATTTTTAAAACTCGATTGAAAAGCACTTTATTTATGCTTATCATACAGAAAGAAATGCATTTTTTTGAGATAGTACGGTTTTCTGTTTAATACTCCTCCCCTTTATCCCTACCTCCAAAATAAAGTGTTGCCATGTTACTTCATATAAAATATGTACAAAGCATTTTTTTCGATACGATAATTAGAATTAAGCTTAAATAGATTTGAGGTGTTTCGAACCTAATGCCCTGGGTCCACACCACCAGCATTTTCAAAGTATTGTGCTGTCACCCGAATTACATGTTTAAAAAAAGTAAAGCATAAACTGGGCCTTGTTTTTATAAACCACTTTCATGGTTTTAACCACTTTAATTTAATTTTTTTTCGGAATGATCAAGCTTCGAAAAAGAAATGATCAAAGTCAGAGTAAAACGAAGGGAATTTAAGGTTTATTTCTGAAACGAAAAATTGCAAAAGCCTTGATTTAAACCAGGTGAATGCCTTATCCATCGATCATCGTAGGTAATGTCACCTTTCCGTTAAAAATTACTTTTAAACTTGCATATTTAAATCAAATATGTTTCAACGTGCAATTAAGTACGTTTGAGGTAAGATGTTACAACTTACAATTTAACTTGGTCAGATTATATTTTTTTACGTTGCGTTAATGGCCATAGTGTACGTACTGAACTATCGCGGGATCTTTTTCGCAGCATAAACTGACCGCACTAAAAAACTGGTATTAAATTCATTCTCAGTTGTCCCGCAAAGTTTCACTGTTTCCATTATATTGCTATTATTCTCTCCCTTCCGAGTCTTTTATTAAATATAAAGTGAAATTGTATTACCCTTTCCCTGAAAGAAAAACAAAAACATAGATAAAAACAAAATTTTCTGAAAGGAAACAAAATTGGGGAAGTATAGAACAACAACTCATGACGTCTTTTCTAAATTCAATCAAAACATTCGGATGTAGAATAATAACAAAGGCACGCGTCTTTATTAAACTAGAAATCTTGGATTACAAAACAAATGATTTATGTATATATAAATAAACACAATATGTGTGAAGGCGAAGTGAAAATGAGGATGAACAAGAAAAAAAAAGACAACCAAATACGAAATATACGAGCACTTAGGAAAAGAGAAACAAGAGTATAAAAGGAATTTATGTACCACCTATATCCTTGAAAGATATTTTTTTCCCATGCCAAAGAGCCCGCATACAGCTAGTCTAAACATTGAGTGTTCTTAGCCTCTATGAGCTAGTATAGTTACTTAGACTTTGAGAACGGAAAAATATGGAATGTTAGGGAGAAATGTGGAGTAGAATGTGTCCGACACAGTTAAATCCATATGTCAAAGTCAGCAAGGATATGGAGCACGAAGGAAACAAACGAAATAAAATTACGTGCCCTGTTTAAATTATACAATTGTATCTAGAAGCAGTAGAAGGAGCAAAAACCGAAGCGGCAGCGGCAGCAGCAGCAGCAGGAACACCATTACCATCACAAGCACCAGCTCTAGGGGCAGCCTTAAGTTAAGGAGTCGTATATGGCATAGCGATAGCTACGTGCAACGTTTTCTGCTTGAAAATGGGGGAAAGCATGCCAAAGAAGTCCTTGCTTTATCCTTTCGAAACATACAGCACATACCTATATGGTATTGGTATAAAATGAGAAGACGGGTTGCCCCAGATATACAGCCAAAGAGCAGTGGTAACGGCAACGTTAACGGCATGAGCAGAGCACTACTAACTGACTAAGCTTACAGCCCTTTCATCTGGCATCAAATTACCATCCTGCGAGAAAACGACAACGATGAGAAGAGGTGAACGTATCGTACATACTCGTACAAACATTACTCAGCCCTATGTGATTCAGCACTATGAAGCCCGTTTGGATGCCTTCTGCACATTACAAATGTCCTGCAATCTGTTATCGAAAACCAAGGTGCCTCTCTGTTTATACCCCAAAAACACACATACTCGAGAAGTGTCCTGAGAATATCTTCTTCCACACTGGACTTAAGCGTGATCCCGTTATGATAGCACGTTACTTATAAATAAATTCAAGCATTTATACATACATAAATTATATTTTATTTATAAAGTGACATCCCATGTGTGTTGTTTTATTATAAACATCTAGGCTCCACTCGTACCCATACGTATATATATCCTTGTTTGGAATGTGCGTTACCGTTAGGTAAATTCTAACACACATATTCTCATTTATAATAAAGCAAATTTATTTCATCATGAAAAATGAGCCAAGTACGCAAACCAGATACTAAGTGCCATTGTCAGTGTCACTCTTGCTACATCGAATACGTCGTCGTCCTTGTTTGGTCCTTTTCTTCAGAAATTCGTTCAAAATTAAATTTAAATGCGATTTCCTTAGACAGGGTGGCAGAAGGAGGCGAGTTGTAGTCCTCGAGAGTGAATGATACACTTTTGGAAGGATGTTTTACATATTATATTATATATATACTTTACATTACGTACATGGTCCCTAAGGTGTAATTTCCGGTCAAGTCAAAAGTTATTGCTGAAGTTGATAGGATTTTGTGTCTTAAGCATGTAATGAGAATTTTTGATTTCTTTTGTTTCAAATTGTTTGTGTGATGTGCGTTGTATGAATAACAACTAACACATGAGTAGAATTCTTATTTAATTTGACTACATGCGTAAGGGTTGAGTCTTGAGTTTCTTAATAACCTAATATTTTTTGAATAAATTTTGTTTAAGTGTGGATAACAAAGAATTAATTGATCTTTTTCGGAACATGGGTACCTACTTTCTACGCATTTTTTTTTTTGTTTATTCAGCACTCTTCAATATTGAAAAAATATGTGTTCGCTTTCCTATATGAACGTAAATAGTTAAGATTTATAGTACCTACTATTTTGGCGCATTGTATTGAAAAAAGTTATGTATTATAAAAAAAGATATGTATTATGTAGCATTCCAATAATCTGTTATTTCGTTTTCAAGTGATAAGCTCGATATCTCAATTTATATTCTTTTTTACATAAAAAGTTTAAATTCAAAATTTGTTATTTTCGTTAAGTTTTTCTTTTTTGTTTATTCACTGAGAGAAAAAAATCGATGGTGGTAAACGAAAAAATTGCACAAACGTCTGCAACAAATTGGTAGATTCGTTAGGGTTAAACACTTTCTGCAAGCGATAAAAAAAAAAGATTATACACTTCAATTACAACAAATGACCGCAGGAAATAAATTTTCTTAATAATTGACTCTATGTTTGTGGTGTTCATATGCATTCTATGCTACCGGAATGTTATCTAGTTCGTGGCGCAATAGCAACAGCCTTTGTTCGAAATCGAGAGGTCACAGGTTCAATCCCCGGTAATAAGCTTAACTTTTTTTTGTTTATTTACCCGTTCGCATAAATTGTTTTACTGAAAATAATTTAAGAGTTTGCTGCAAAGTTGAAGTCGCAATATGTCTGCCCAGCAAACGATTCTTTCTCTCATTTTGATTATATGCATTCTACGCCAATCATAAACTATACAGTCCGTAGCGGAATGACAAGATACTCGCTTCGTAAGCGCGAGATCGCCACTTTGAGTCGCTGGTGTTACAAAGTTTAGTGTAATTATTAAGAAAATATATTTCCTGTGGTCATTTGTTGTAATTGAAGTGTATATTTACACCAAAATTGAAGTTCTTTGCAACAAACTACTCGGAGAGAGGTTCTTCGCAAACTATTCATTCGTTTGCTGCAAACAGTGGAATTTTCTAGTAAACGACAGGTGTTTAGATGTGGGTAGAATTTTCGTTTGCCGCAATTAACTCATAAAAATGAGATTCAAACGAATAGGTTGTTTCGCCTTATGTTTGCTAAGAGATAATTACAATTTGTGTTAAATTTATTACAAATGCAACGAATGAAAAACCTTTGCATGGATTGTATTAACTTTCCAGCAAATGATTTTCATTTCATTTAAAGGATATTCACTAGCCACAAACGAAAACAAAATTTAATTTCTCTGAGTGTAATGAATAAAGTTGTAAAAGTTTAAGTATTTGATAGGCTTGCATTCCAAACAACACAAAAATTAAGGTTTACTACCAAGAACCTCAGTAGGTACTTTTAGTTTTAAACTGCGAATCCGATATTAAAGATTTTCAGTTCAGTCGAAAATAACAATATCCTGTCGATAATGTATTAGGTAAACAAAATATTTGTAGGTATGCTTCTAGTTTTTCCTGTTTTTACTTTTTTCAAAGTGTTAAGATGAATTGAATTCATATTTGATACAAACTTTGTATAAGTGATTATGTTTCAAATAACGTCCGATGATGGAAAATAGCTAGGTATGCTATCCATCTATCCGCCCATTTCATATACACACAAAGAGCTTGTCGTTCAAAATAAAATATCAAAGCAGTAGATTTTTGAAGGAAATTATATTTCCCTTTTCATACTTAAAAAAAACACATTTCAAATACCTACCTCAAAACGAAAATCCATTCTCAAAGTCAAAGCCATTGAATATTAAATCATTTAATTAAAATGTCACCTTCATCGTTGTCATAGTCTTAAATTCAATAATAATTTTCCGATTAAGGATAAAATGGGTGCGATGAAGGATAAACCTAACACCATAGCCATTTCTAGCACCTACAGGTGAGTATCCTTGTACAACCAATCACTGAAGACTGAAGTATTCAATTTTCTTTTGAAACCTTGAACGTCTGATATGTTTCAATTATATATGTATGTATGTATATGTACAAACAAAAATGGAGATCAATGTAATTTTATGCCAAAGTAGTGGAAAGAGAACAAATATAACCTTAAGCCTAAAAGTTAAAGACAGCTGAGAAGAAACAAAAAAAAAAACAAAAAACGAGAAAAACATTTTATAAAATCCTTTGAGAGTGCAATTCGAATCTAAGTTAAATGAGATTTCAACAGCAGATTACGTAAATCAATTTAAGTTTTAATCAATTTGATGATGATGACGGTGAGGTGATAAAATATTCAAGGCACAAGCAACGATGACGAACTACAGTGGAGCAGCGTCGAATAAATTTATTGAAAAACTGTGGAACTGACAATATCTTATGTCTTCCTTATTATCTGTACAGTGTACAGTACTTACATATCGCACTGCTATTATAATACCTACTGTTTTAGTTCAAAATATTATCTTCTTGTTGAATCGATTTTAAATTGAACATATACTGGATGTTATAGATTTAGAAAAAAACAAATACTATGTTTAGCTCACCTCAGGGCATTTAGGTTTTTACCTGGACAAAATACTTTGCAGCATTTTTAATCTAAAAGTCCAACGATTCCCATTTAGGGCTGGGCCACCATCTTGAAAAATTTAAAGTTAAGCTCCATTATGTATCTCAGTTGTTCTTGGAGGATCATTTACAACATTGATTTGTTTTCCAACATTTCATTTATACCCCAGGAAAAATATCAACAAAAAAAAGCACAACTTCGAAAAAGCCTTAATTGAATATTTTTAAATGCAATTATGTTTATTTTGGCGCAAGCAATACTCACAGAAAAGTCAATTGACGGATCGTGTGCGCGTCAAAAGTTATTTATGGTCAAATGTCGAAAATATTGTTTTTTCTCATACAGGTAACTTTTAAACAGTGAACTTGTATATTTTCTACGAATATACGCCTGGTTTTCTTATTCTTAGGTGTGACGTTGTTCCGGTCCACTGTGCAACGCACGATGAGATTATTCTCACTTTTCTGCTCCCGATAATTTGTATCTTTTTATGTTTTTGATATATTCATTTAATAAATTCATTAATTTTTTAACTTTGCTCAGGCACGAGGTAAGTGATATCTTATTTTGTGATAACGTAATCTTATAGCTGTCGAATTCAAGTTGTGTTGAACTAATAAAACTAGATGGTGGTATATTTTCTTAAAGTAATGTTTAGAAGTTTTCAAAAAAATGTGTTTTTTTTTGTAAAAACTATGTGTGGGGCACTTTCGACAATAGCACGTGGGGCACTTACGACAATAGTCGAATGTGCCCCATCTTATTTTTTTTTATTTTTTCCGCTAAGAGATAAGATCGGTTCATAAGGCCAGTACCATCCCCATGAGATAAGGCCAGTGCCATCGATCTCCCCACTAAAATCCATAAATAGAATAAATAAAGGAAAACCCAGAGTCTACATCGAAATCCCAGAAAAGAACAGAATCATTGAAGCGCAAACAAGAAGAAAAAAAATCATATAAGAAAAAGAAGATAACAATAGTTGAAACCGAAATTACTAAAAAAGCTGAAGTACAAGCGATTCCAATGAGTTTAGTGTGTCAGATTTAGATAAGTCTGTTGGACCATAATGTAGAAGAAGAAGTTTCTGGTGTAGAAGTATTCAATACAAGTGATTACAAAATTAAGTGCGACACTAAACTTAACATTGGCGACTATTTTTTGGTCAAGTTTGATGCACAAATTACCAAATATTATGTTGGTCAGATAACCCTATTTGAAAATGAGAACGAGTTTCATTATTATGTGATTTTTATCCGTAAAAAAAAACAAACAATTGGCGATTTTTTAAGCCCCACTTTGAAGATATGTACATCTCTGGTGTTCAGAATTGATATCAAGTTAAAGCTGCCGTTACCAGAACACCCAGCTGGATCTTCAAGATATTCTAATCAAATTTTTTTTCAACGTTGACATGAACTCTTACAACATTCAATGAAATGTATATTCGTTTAAAAACTGAATGTGATTTTAATTTAAATTTAAACAATAATATTTGGAGTACCTTATTTAATTTTTATGTTCTTAAGATTTATCTATTTAAATAAATACAAAAAAATTTCAACCGATCAAAAAAATAACTTGTTTTTCTAAATTCTGTATCATCTAAATATGAGTCAAATCGTAGAGCACACGAGTAAGACGAAAGTGGCCCACCTACGGGGTACAACATATATTTTTTTAAACTGTTAGGTTTGAGTAAAGTCTTCAAGCTTTGTAAATTCCTTTAGTAAAATTGTTGAAATGTCAAAAAAGAAAAACAAAAATCTCGTTCAATTATGCATTGTAATAAAAGTTATGTAGAATTTACAGAAAATCTGTCGAATCTGCCCCACCCTACCCTATATAGAAATCAAAAAATTAAAAAAATTATAAAAAAAAACTTGGAAAGATACAGGTCTGAAAAATTAGTAGAACTAGACTTGGTATAAATATCCCGAGTACATGGGTATTAATTTTCAGTTTTTTTATGTTATCAATTTTTTTTTTTATAATTTTTTTTAAAGGTTTTAAATTCAATGTCTTCTGGCAACACTTTGGCCTTACCTACACTCCTGCCGATTTTTTTCGTACAACATGTTTATAACAACTCTAATTCTTCTAATTTTTTTAGACCTGTATCTTTTCAAGTTTTTTTATAAATTTTAATATTTTAATTTTGATATATGAGTTCTGGCAACCCTTTTATGCCCATCCACGCTTTTTCCGATTTGCCTCTATTTTTACATTAACAAAACCTATTATGGTTCCAATTTTCAGTCTTGTATCTTTGCAGGTTTATTTCTTATCGTTTTTGTTAGAACGATAGATTGATTCTTAAATAAAATGATATAATTTGTTGGAATCATAAAAACTATGTCATCTCGAATTTTCAGCCTTCCTGGTGTGCCTAAAAATTAGCATGTTCAAATCCCCGCCCCCACTTTCAACTTCCGCTAGTGGGATTTTTTCTTACCTAGCAATAGGTCGATTCCCGAAACATTTATCCCTGCACCTTATGACGTTGATTTTTCGTCGCAAGCTCTTCGACCACAAAGGGTTTCATATGAAAAATAGTTTGCGCTTTGGTGTATGTAGGTACTCTCATATGATGTTTGGTGTAGGTACTTTCACGTGACGCTGAGTAAATAAATGTTGTCGTTGTCGACAATCAGTAATAAATATTACAAAATAAAAGTTAAAAATTTGAGGCAAAAAATAAATGATGGAGGAACGGTGCTAAATACTGGATCAAAGAAGGGGTTTTTTCGAACTTAAAAAAAACTGCAGTAAATTGAAAACCGGTAATGACCATTTTCAGTTTGAACCATAACTTTTTGAAGATCCTGCGTTATGAAAATTCGAGGAAAATGGGTAAAAACATATTTTTTCATAAATACATATTTTGGTATAAATCTATGATGTTGACTGATATGGATAAAAAAATTAAAAAAGTAAAGAAAATTAATTTTTTAATGCTGCAACCTCATTTTTTGACGGTGAAGATCATTTAATTTTCTAAAGTTATTTGCCTTGAGACATAGCTTCTCTTAAATTGAAGTTTATAATGAACTCAACAATTCGGTCATGTACTTGTGTCCCATTAAGTTGGCACATAAGTTATCTGGAAAGCAAATGTATTGTTAGGATAACTGTTTTCAAAGTAGCCTGCTTGCCTACTAAACACACTAAGTACTAAATAATCCAATTCCGTGAGAATTATTGTCCTTCCAAAAAGGAAGTTAATATCTTTTGCATTCACGAAGCTGGTCAGGGAAGTGCCTTTGTTAGCATTTTTTTTTTTTAATTTACAGTTCTTCTAAGAACTTTCACTTACTTCTTGGTTGTCTCTCCTACTGTTGCAACTTCTTTGCTTCGCTTGGGGTATATTCAGTCTTCACGAGTTTATTCAACAACTTAGTTTTTTCAGAAGCACTTTTCTCTTATTTATATTTTGTTTAAAGAACAGGATGCTGCTTTATTACATTTTTACATTCCAACTCAAGACATCTCGTAGAACAAATTTTTGATAACAACAGCGTCTTTTTCAACACAGTCTTTCTCTTAGCTCAATAAATTTAATCCACGCGTTTTTCCAATTTTTGCACTCCTTCCAAGGACCTTAGAATAGCTGTTTGATTCACGCTGATTTATAAACTGTGGGCTTATGTGAAAAAAAAGAAAACAAATTAATGCATACAGTCTTCAAAAAATAAATACCTACCAACAATTTTTTCTACCAAAATAACTAGAAATCATAAATTTGTCCTAATTTGTTCATTAGGTACTCTTAGCCTGAATCTTTTTGAAATTCAATTTTGTATGCAAAAAACAATGCAAAAATAAAACTAGAAATATTTTCAATCCTCTCCAGCCAGGGCTTCATTATGAATTCAGAAAAAGGATACTGCACGCGCAAGGAGCAACAAAATTCTGAACTGAATTCTTGAATTGATTATGATATCATCGTGGGAAGAACACCATTTGGAGATTTTCTTTATTCGATTTTTTTGTCTGCTCCTTCACAGATTAAAATACTGCTTCTCTGTCTGATTCATTCATCTGGCAAAAGTTTTTACTCTTCTCTGATTCCATACATGCCAGCCAGATGTTGGGGTAGTATATTTAATAAATATTATTATTTTCTAGGACTTTTTGCATAACTTTTTCTATAACACAACTATTAGGAAATGCCATGATGGCAAGGACATTTCTTTTAATGTAGATCCTAAATTCATATCAATCTCATCGTAACACCATCCTTCGGGCACCACCTCCTTTTAGCCGGGATGGCTAATGGATATACATATGTACGTCATATCCGCAGTGCTGATGTTCACGAACTTGTATCTTGGAATTATTATATGATATTTATGTAGGACGGATACAGATTCGATTGGGGGAGTGTGTTTTTGTTAATTATTTGGCCTGTGGATGTGTGACAAGTGTTGGTTATCAAATCTGTGCAGAATAATTGAGTGATGTTCTGGATGTTGTGCTGGTGATGGACAAGGTGTAAATAGAGAAAGAATCACATCAAATCCAATCTGCTTTTCATGTGATTGATGAGACAGTTGGATGTCTTTTTTATTTTTCATTTAGAAAAACGGATATTTTGCTGTGTTTGCGTGACATCTGAGAATTAAATCACTACAAATACTTGGATGAGGGAAAATACAATTTGACGAAACTTTGATTAACTTGATGTTATTTAATTAACGGTTGGCTAAAGGGAACTCGATGATGCCAAGTGATGAATCTATATATATTATGAAGGAGTGTAAATAAAATAATTCTTAAGAAATGCTTTCGCTTTAGTATTATGATACGATAGGTAGAGTCAAAACTGATTATAGCCGTGCAGAGGAACGGAGCTCCAGTCCTTATCATCGCCGGGGTGACTCCCAATGATCTTCTACCGGCAGAAAGAAAGTAAGTCTACAAAAAAAATCAGAAATAGGAGAGGAAGGGCAACAGAGGAGGAAGAGGAGACAACGAGGCGGAAGGGATAAGAGAAGTGGAGCTCTGCAAAGCAGAGCAAGTCTGATCAGAAATGTGGCTGAGTTGAACGACGGGAACACGATGGGGATAACTACTACGTCACAAAGTTGCTCACCACTTACGGATATTTCAATGCCTTTGTCCATAAGATTGGCAAATCAAGCAAAGCTTCATGCCAGTACGGAGACTCCTCACCACCACTGTTTTGCACACTACCTTCGAATGCACCAGATAGGAAGCCCCCACTAAGACCTGCAGATACTGATTGGCGTCATTAACCCAAGTTACAATGTCCAGAAAACGCTACTCATTAACCAAAACTGAGTGAAAAGTAGTCTCATATAAAGAACTATTCTCAGAAGAAAAAAATATTATAATCGGGAATGGGTTGAACCTTCAAATTGATTCCGGGAGGAAAACATGACAGGCAACCCTGATGCAATGCAAAGAGCCGTTCTGTGGGGTGTGTCAGAATCTAAAAGGGTTTGGCCGGAGTTTTAGTCAGTAGATACCTACCTATGTTGAAAATGAATCGTATCGAGTGAATCCGACACACTGGGATAGTCAAACTGGTCAACACCAGAACCTGGATTTCTTTAACTTTTTCTAAAAAAAAATCGATTACAACGACATCTATTAGGGTAAATTAAGGCATTATGGCGCACTTTATTTTAAACTTCAATGCTACGGACAACGTTTTTATTTTAGTCAGCAATATTTTTTGAGATTTGAGAAAAACGAAACATACACAATAAAATAGGTAAAACAATTCAAGGATTTCAAATAAAAACAAATTCATTTAATAATATCTTGAAAAAAAAATATTGCCCTACTAGTTTCCAACTGGCAGTGTTGGACAAATCCCTGACGACAATATGGCAAACCCCTGAAGTTGCTATTGAATTTTGGAAGAAAAAATTGTATTTTATAGGGTAAAATTTTGAAAAAAAAAAATTAGTTAAAAATTTTGATTCAAATATTGTTTTACAAAATTCTGAGTTTTGAAAATAATTTTTCTTAAACTACTTATTTATTGGAATAACTTAATTTAAAATGTCTATTTAACTCAGTTGTATTTAAATATTTTTTTTTCTGTTCTAAGTCAACTTTTAAAACAAATCCCCCTCCTTTCTGAACGGATGAAAATTTACCCCTATTTTTATTAGTTGTTTTCCTTAAACAGACCTGGAAAATTACTGGCATAGTTTTTTTTATAAAATTTTAACAAATTTTGTTGCTAAAAAAAAGTTTGCTTGCAAAATTCGTATTGTTAAGTTTAGCAAAAAATCCTATAAAAGTGTCATTTGTTAACCGGAAACTGTTAAAGTGTTCTTGAATAATAACAATTGAAAAAAAAATCATCGAAATTGAAGCGGTTTCCGAGATAACGCATAATTAAATAAAGCACTGGAATATTGCGATAAATTATAACGAAGGAAACTTTGGATCCATTTGTCATAATTTGAGGTTGTTGCAGTCGTGTTATTTTCAAAACAAACGTGACAAATTTTTCCAAAAAAAATTTGAATAATGAAATCGACGACACCATGGGAAATACTGATGATAGATACTTATAATATTTGCATATATCAATGAATTTTATTTGTCAAAAACCTTGTTTCGACTTTCGACCAATTGTTTAAATATAATTTAATCGGTTATTATGAAAGCCTTCGAAAATTATTTTTGACCGTTTTTTATGGAAAAACATATTATAAGTTATACAAATTATGCAAAGAAAAAATTGTTAAATTTCAAATAATCTTATAAAGCAAGCATTAAAAATTTGTGGACAGGATTTTTAAAATTAATGATATTCTTTTTAGAAATCACTCTCATAAAAAAGGGCAAAAAAGAGGACAGCCAAGTTCCCACGAAATACTTTTTCATGTTTCCACAAAAAGAGCAATAAGATAAAAAAAATAAATTGCACGACTGCATCGCACGTACTTGCTCTTATACATAAAGGTACTATACCTACAATGCTTAGCCTTTTTAATTAAAAAAATGTCAATGCAGTTTTAGAAAAAAAAATTAAAAAAACATAAAATTCGATTTTCAAATGACTAAAACAGGTTCAAACGAAGTATGCAATTTGATTTCTTAATTTGAGTTAGAGCCGTTTTTAAAAAAACAATTTTTCTATTTATCAACGTAAATTTTGAAAAAAAAAATATTGAGTAGGTTTTTTAATAATTATTTTAATAATCCAAAAAACATAATTTTTTTTTTTTACTAAAAAAATGGTTGAAATTGATTGAGTCATGAAGGAGAAAATCAGAACTAAAAAAAATAAGTTCAATGGCAGGTACCGTTAATACCGGTTTTACAAAAAAGATAGACCTCATCCAAAAAAATTACCATTATTTTTTTAATCAAAATCGTAGGAACCATTTTTGAGAAAAATAACTTTTTCTAAAACCGGTATATGACAGGTGCCGTTATTTTTGATTCAAAAACGTCTGGGGATAGTTTCCAAAAACACCAAATACCAAGTTTAAAGTAAATCGACCAATCTGTTAAGGCTGTGGCTTCTGATACATTAAGACAGACAAAACTGTCGGACCCACTTTTTCCTCATTCTCTATCATCGAACATGTTCGATTGTTATCTCAACTTTATTTTTGTATGAATGCATAACTTGATATTTATAGTTCCTATAAAAAGGGCCAACATATCATAGATTTTTGTATACAATCAGACCCATTTATGTAACTTAAAAAAAAAAAACAAGGAAATTTCTAAGAATATTAGAAAATAGTGACGAGTTGAGTGAACGATTTACATTAAAACTCTATAAACTTATAAATAATTTTTCAATAATGATGGTGAATGCCAAATTTTCCATGAACATTTTATTTTTTTTCGCATTTTGTATCTACTAGAATAAACGAAAGGTAAGGTTTAATTCTTGGTACACAATAACCATATCTGCATCACTCTTCAGCATGGATGGATATCAAATTTATCTCCATTTTTCCTTCTCAAATAAAGTAGATAAATAATATCAAAAAAAAAAAAAAATGGCGAACAATCTTAATTAACGGCATCCAATTAATTTCCATTTAAATGTTTCATTCTCCAGAGGATGTATTCACGCTGTGTATGCGCAAAATTTAATACCAACGAGATTAATTTTTTTTTGTTTTTATTTTTCATTTGAAAATTCAAGCATTTTTTCTTGTTATCACCATAGCATCATCAATGCTCGATTAACCCGAAATAAATTACATTATCCTGATGTATTTTTTGCTCATTTTTTATACTTCATCTCTCTGTGCCTGGTGTCCTTCTTTTTGGTCCTTTTGTTTTTTTGTTTTTTTTTTTTTTTAATATTCCCCTCTTTTGCGTGGAAAGCATTCGAGTACAGATCAATATACATATAAAGCAATACAACAACCGATAAATATTCTAGAGGTGTGATTTTTTTCTTATTAATTTTTTTTTCGTTTTTTATTCTACTTTACTTTGGCTGGATGCTAAATCCACTCTTTTCGTTATGAAGATTAATGACTTGTTGTGCCTTTAATTGGCAGTATTTTTTTTTATTTTTAATATGCTCGTATTTATCCACTAAAGATAAGATAAATTAAAATCATTTTGCCTGTTTTTTAAACAATAGCCTATTCAATTTTGAATGTCCTTCATCAATGTCTCTCGTCCTTCCATTTTCAATCAGATAATACATCGCGATAGAATTAAAGTCCTCCGCATTTAACTTTATTTTGCTTATTTTGCATTGAACTAAATGAAGTGAGAAAAACAAACTCCCATGAAGTCAGTTGAAAATAAGAACATTTGGCGCAATGAGATAAATAATTATAATTGATTTATTGAATGTAAGTCGTCATCATAAATAATTATGCTTCACTTACAGTTATACTTAAATCGACATATGTATTGTATATGATTGATTGCATGTTTGTGTAGTCAAACATTAATTTGTTTGTTGTTGTTGCATGTTAAATTCATCCCGGGCTATATAGGTTCTTGCGTGGACTACCTTACTGATAATAACTATGCAATGAATATCGTTCTCTATTTCATGAGATGTTCATTGATTTCAAAACGGCTTTCCTCAGTGTCCACTTCGCCACAGATATTACTTATATGGTTTGACCTTTCCTTTCTATTCGACTGATCAAAATTAGACTTTTTCGGATTTTTGCTTTATCTTGACATAAAATTAAATTTATATTTTTTTTGGGTATCAGTTTGGAGAATGGAGCTGAAAAAATTACTCGGAATAATCTTCAACTTTAACCCTTAAATAGTTAACTATCAAGTTGATGAAAATTATTACGTTACCTATTGTATGTTTAAGCTTTCTTTTCTGATCGGAAATCATTGGCCTTTTGTTATAAAATTTAAAAAATCTATTTCATTGTCTTTTAGCTCAAACACCACATTTATGTAAGTACTATTTTAGGAAAGTTTCACTCAATAGCCGTCAATAATCTTGGTTCAAAGGTTTATTTTAGAAAAGGCATAACTTACTTTTGAAGCACTTTCTTTACACGTTAAAATTATACCAACACGGTAGTAAATCCCTTCGGTTGGCCTTCTTGTTTTTTTGTTTTTATTATCCTACCTAAAAAAAAAACTCTTCATAGGCAATTTATTTAATTTCCTGTCATCTATTTTTTTTTTTTTTTTTTTTTTTTTGACTTTCAAAGAAAAACAAAAAGAAGAGCAAACAAGAAAAATATAAAGTAAACTTCGCGCGAACTTTTAACATTAAATTGTCAATTTGTGTGCAACACGCATACTGGGCATTAGAGAGAATCCCCTATTTTATTAATACACATTAGGAACTCTTCGAAGTGGATGAGGTTTATAGCCTGTAACGGTATTGACTAAGTATAAACTGGTATTATCTGAGAATCACGTTGTTTTAAAAGTGTAAATACAACAATGCCAGGGTAAGCTTTAAGGAAGTTCAAAGCTTGGAAGATGTATTTTGTTTTGTCCAAAAAAAATTAAACAAATTAGGTTGTACCCGAAAAAATGTCGTTGAGTTTATTTATGCAAAATTCACTTCTTGTTGATTCCTTTAAGTACCTACTAAGGGTAACGAAGGCTGGGAGGGGGTGATGGTATTAAATCAAATACGTTTTTGGTAAAGAAAATTTCGTTTAACAGTTCTTGGAAACAATTTCAAAGAAATTCATTTGTATAGGAATTCTTGAGTATTTATTTCTTAGTCTTTGATTTTGTGTTATGAGGACACTCTTATCCCTTAACACCAATACAAGCATTGAATATATTTTCATCCTCATCGTCCTTCCAAATATCTTCAAAATTTCACTATAAAGCTACAACAATTATGTGCTCTTCTCAAAACACTTATTCTTTATTGTTACCAAAATAGTCATTACTTCATGTAAGATGAAGAATACCTTTCAGTTCTATGACATATAAGTCTGATTAAATATTTATGCAACGAAGAAGTAGGTATGTCGTTGTAAAACTAAAATTTTTAACCAATAACAATTTTAACTTGATCAAGACATCACTGTGGGTATGAAATACAAGATTAATCTCATAAGTTCTTCTAGGAGTTTAATACCGAGCCAGATTAGAAAAAAATTAGCCCAAGGCATATTGTTCACATTCTGATTGTCTAGAAAGCGTGAACAAAGTTGTGATATTAAGAGAGAATTAGTTATATTTTAGTTATACTGAACTCTATCTTTTTACTTGCGTTATAGATACTATAGGGCAAGTTTAAAATTCGCAAGAAAACTGAGCTCTAGATAACAATCAGACATGACATTACGATAATAGATAATGCAAAAAAATGCAATTCTGTCTGTTTGTCTGTGTATATGTACATACCTCGATATATACAGCCTAAGCCGCTGTACCGATTTTCTTCAGATTTTGTTGTTAAGGGTCCTTGGGTAATTTCCTACAAGGGAAGTTGAAATTTTTTTTGGACCAAAACTAACGGTAGGTACTTGCACTAGACCCATTAATGAAGAGTTAATTTTTTTCCAAAATGGCTCCAACAATTTTATTTTTTTTCATTTTTGACTTTCTCTTGAACTGCCAAACTGATTTTGATAAAATTTATACGAAAGGTTAAATTTACTAGAAATCAAAATTTTCAAAAAAAATATTTTTGGATTTTTAAAACAAGCTTTAATTTCTTTTTTTTTTTAAATCAATTTTTCGAAAACAGGTAATTGTATTTTTTGAAATTTTGGTTTTTGATGTGTGTTAATATTTTCTTGAAAATAGCTTTTTTAAACAAGGTTTGAGAATTTTTAACTTATTTTTTCTTTTACTTCTTCAACGATTTTCAATTTTTTTACTTGTGATTTAGGTACGAGTACTATACATATATCAAGTTATGCATTCCTACGATTCTGATTAAAAAATCATGGTAATTTTTTTGGATAAGGGTATCTTTAAATGAAAATCATTTTTTTTTTTAAACTTTTATTAAAGGTACCTGCCATAGAACTATTTTTTTAAAATTCTGATTATCTCCTTCAGAAATCAATCAATTTCAACCATTTTTTTTTTTACGTGAAAGCCTTTAATTTGCCGTAATAGTTTTTAGTTAAAAATATCGAAAATTATTTTTTTGGATTTTTAAAAGTAGTTGATTTTTTTTTGAAAAATCAATTTTTCGAAAACTATTCAATATATAAAAATGGCGATTTCCTTGAGTCAAATGCCCATTATTATCTATGCATAAAAAAAAATTGGTACGACAAGCTCACGAAGAACCAAGGCCAAGGCGTAGTGACTGACTCTCAACCATTGGGTGTGCGTGTAGTAAGTAGATATGAAGGGAACCTACAATTCTCATGACAACCAGTAGTACCTACTCTTTGAGAGACAGCATCCCTAAAAAAAATCAAGGTGGCATAGGCTGCAAATAAAACCCAGACCTCTGGCTTGATAGTCCATCACAGTAACCATTACGGCAAAGACCATATTATGTATGGTACCCAGTACCACTATAACTTATCTTTCCAATCCTCCCAACTTTTCAGTATCCTTCATCACTGCTTTGCGGGCAAAAACTGAAAAACTGAGTTCTCACAAGCAAAAAATATAAACATAAGTACCTACCTACCTATGCAATTAAATAGTACCTACCTTCTGTTTCTGTTATGATTTTGTTTGTATATATATATTTTTCTTCAGTTTGGTTGTTTGATAAAATTTCAGGTAATTGCCCAAATTGTTATTTTTTTGTAAAATTAAATAAATATTATTTTTCACCACAAAGTAAATAAATTGTAAGTAGTTGCTACCAAATAAGAATATAGTTTTTTTTAAGGTTTCTTCCATCACCCTTAATTGCAACTCTACAGAAATTCCAAAAATAAAAGCAAACATGTACAAACGAACTGAGTTTCCAAAATACTCTGATGCACTATAGGTATGTACCTTCACTACCCTTACCTTCTGATAAAATAAAGTCAGGCAATAGAAAAAAAAGCGCCTTGTAGCAGAATTGCTTTTGCATACATACAAATATACTTCCTATACCACACCGTTCATCCTGTTCCTCATGAATGGTAAACACTTTTCGTGGACCCTTGTCATAGATACAGTAAGCAAAAGCGGAAGTCATGTCTGAACCATAACCAAATGAATGTTTGCCTAAAGGGATTTGCTAAAAAAAAAATATAAAATACAAAAAATCCTAGAACGAAGCCCAAAAAGCTGGAAAAAATAACCGCCAGACGAGAAAAATGCAAAGACGCACCTTGGGAGACCAAGTGAGTGGGCGAAAAAAATATTCTCCTCACTGGTAGTTGATGGATGGAAAACCTTTTCACTTTATTTAAATTAAAAATGAAATTGCTAGAGGTGCACATCCTGTGCTGAGATGCATTATGCTACAAGGTTGCAATGGAACTCATCCTCCCCTTTTACTCGGTCTTCGTGTAGTATCTATATCACAAACCATTCATCTAACATTTTTAAATGATCGTCCAAATGAAAAAAAGAAGACGGAGCAGAAGAAAAGAAGACATTTCCTTCAATTTTTCACACAAACACACATACATACCTACTATATACTTACACCTGTTAGAAAATGAGATAAGAAAAACCATTAAAAATTATTTTAAAGTGGATTTTTCCATCGAGAGGAAGGAAGAAAAAAAATTAAATTTTATAAAGCAGAAAGGACATGATAAAGAAATTCATCATCTGAACTTCCTTTTTAATAAAACACACCCCACCACCCACATACGCATATAGCATGTGTTTAAATCCCTTCTACAAATATGGCACTGAAAAAATCACGCTGGTAGCTTATATACCCAACGAGGACAAAAACGACCAACGTATGCGCGGTGGCTTACCCATCAGAGATTTACAGCAATTATCTTAAAAGGATTCAGTTCCGAGATCCAAAGTTTTGTTATTTACTTAATCCGTAAACCAACAGAGCACAATTCTTTTATCCCTTTCCTTACTTTTTGTGTGTTCTCTTCTCATATATAGGTGCATACAATCCCTGCACAAAGACTTCAGACTTCACGATTGAAGGTGCACCAAGCCAGAATTTTGTGCTTCCAGGATTCCCTTTGAAGTTTCACTTTTTTGCATGTGCTATCAAATAAAGTGGTTGTAACCAAAATGAAATTTAAACAGATATTCTGATGAATTTGCAAATGCCCATCATCTCTTTTGCTCTTACTTTGTCTCCCTTTCAGAGATAATCCTGTCCAATGCAACAATTCGTTTCGATTACAGGGCAAAAAAAAAAAATAACATTTTTAACTGAATAGGTTGAATCTGTATGAGATTCCGGATTCAGTGAAGTGAGCGAATGGAATCGGTAAGAGGATACAAAGTGTGGTCAACCTGAACGGTGAACGTAGTTTAAATTTAATATAATTTCGTGTAATCGCTTTGGTCTTCAATTTTTTTAAGTGCAAACCTGGAACACATAGGTAGGTTGTGGGATTAAATTATTCTAATGCTTTTTGATACTATACATTTATTACATTTACGAATAATGGGGCTTTTATTGCTATTGCTATTTAGCAAAACGAAGATAACACGTTTTTATTTAAAATATGAATACAAGAGTAATATTATCTAAGTGATTGATATTTTATTTAACGAATTTCTGTAAATTTGTTTAAAAATCGTAAACTCGTAAGATTCTAGGCTGTAGACTTCAGTATATTTTCAGAACAAAATTATGAAAAATTTATTTAACTTTAAAAAATATATATTTTTTTTATTATGTATTTATATTAATTTCCTTGTAAAGTTAAAATATTTACTAAATCTTCTGAAATCTCTTAAACGAATCTATTCCGATAAGATATTAAATTTAATACAAAAAGTTACTTACTATTTAAAATGTCAAAAACAGCTAAGTTTTTCAGTTACATATATACAAATTATCCAGTTATATAAAGATAATCCAGTTAAATACAAATAATCCAGTTATGTTGTGTTTTTTATTAGTAATTTTGTGAGTAGTTTTGAGTTTGCTCATACTTAATGTTTTTTGGGGTGATTAATCCGAATCTGAGGTTTGGCAACAAAATTTCGTGACGCAACATAGTCAAAAATGCAAAAAACCGCAAAATTTTCAATTATTTTATATTTTATTTTATCCTGAGTTACTAGTTTTTAGTTGCAACTATGAAGCTACGTGTTAAAGAAAACTAAATTTGCCAATTTGATTCAAACAGTGGATATTGTTTGTAAAAATATTTTAAAATATTTTGTCCAGTTAAAGCCTTTTTTGTCAAATTGGCCTGATATATTAGTTGATATTAGTTGAGTAGGTTTAGAAATCTCTAATAAATCCTTCTGTCTCAAAATCATTACCAAAATCATTTTATAAAAAAGTAATATTTTTGGGCGTGATCTGAAGTTAAGCTGAAAAACACAAACGACCGGTTGGACTTAGACTTAGCCTCCTTTAAGGAATGTTATCTAAAATTAAAGTTCAATTTGCTCTCACCATTGCACATTCAATTTCAATATTTTCCAAATTTTTATTACGCAACCCAATTTCAAATGCAATGTTCCGTCAGCCATGAATTGCCGAAACTTTCTTGGCTTTCTATCTTGTCCTTTATTCTTCTTCTTCTTCTGCTCTTCCTGACCATCTCCGCAACGTATCTTCCTCAATTACACATTGAAATTGAATTTTGTCTGAGTGTGGCTCTTGTGTTGGTTTCGGTGGTATTCGTTTTTTTTTATTATCATTTATATTTATTTTTTCGTCGTTGTCCTCCTTCTGTCGTCGTTCTTTTTCTAGAAAATATTAAATTTTTTTTTACTTCCACTGGAATACTTTCTGCCTTAGAAAGTAGGAAATTGAAAATTCTAAATTATCCTGCCAGAGGAAGTGGATGCTTGTATTTTGGAAAACGAGCGAAAGAACGGACTACACGACGAGCTCGGGCATCGTTATGGTTCACATATAGCCCAACTATATTGGCTTACAAGTGCATAGTAAGTGGAAGGAGAGGAGTTAGACAATATTCAAGGCGATGCCGATAGTCCATGGTCCAGAGGTTCAAGTCCAGGACCAATAGCTAACACTCGAATGGTGTTGTTGCTTTATACATTTTTTTTTTAGTGAGCTGAAATTATTAAGTCCCGCAGTACATACAGCCAACACAATGTGCCATCGCTGGCGTATAACGCCAATGTGGCATATTACGAATAGGGTATTTTTTTTTTTTTTTTTTTTTTTAAGAAACATCATGAGAGATGGGAGGAACTGGAAGCATGTTACTTATAACTATTTTTCTTTCCAATACAAACTTAAGTATTTTAATCGTAACTCAAATCCAATGAGGAAAAAACTTCCTTTGTACATTCTTGAGAATTATCAATACACTTTGCCAAGGAAACATTAAAATTGCTACAAATGTGTAAATCGCTTAAACCTTGAGATTGTAATGGCTTGCATGCCAAACTTAAAGAAAGAAGGGGAACTTTAATAAACAAAAACTTATTTTGTTCAATGTGCAAAGGTAAAAGACGGTAACTATATTCCGTATTTGTTTGTATTAGTTCTGTCAAACTCATTTTTATCACGTACAGATTGGCAGAGCAACTGAAAATAACAAAAATATGTGAAGAATTTATGGAAGTTATGGACAAGTGAGTCGAGTTACGTCCTATTAAAAAGTGGGTCGGGAGTTCAGTTCCGACTCCTGAATGACAAATTACTTTTGGATTGCTACTAATTACAAGTGTATAGTACTTGTAAGACAATTTCGATATAATGTTTCAGAAACCAAAAAATTTCAAAATTCCATTTAATAAGGTAACGGCCAAATTCTTGAAAAAGTTCTAAAATCAGTTTAAAACTATTATTTTTAGCTCTCAGTTTTTCTTAAGAAAAAAAAAATAAAAATGAAACAATTTGAGTTTAAATTTTTCTTAAACAACTTTGTCAAGAAATTGGCCCTAAGCAATCCAATTTTAAATTAATCTACAAAAAAAAAAAATGTCAATAACAAATTATAACTTCGACTAAAAATGTTCAAATGTTTTGGGAAGCATGCGAAATTAGAAAAGATTTTATAGTTCTCGTTTACAAAACATGCGAGTAAATAATTTAAAATGAGAAGACATAGAATGAAAATAATGTTGATTTAAAAAGTACAACTGTAGGCTTATCAGTTAGATGTTGCTGTACCTATTGTAACTTCACTTTCCTTAGAACCAAATACTTTGCTTATAATATTACCGAAGTACGACCTTGGGCCCATTAACTACATATACGCAATGCTTTTACGCAAATATCGAAAGTAGAAATAAGTGTAAAATTGTATCACTTAATTGAAACAGTCTCCAGCCTATGCGAGGATATGGATATAGGATACCTACCTGTAGATCACATCATTTACCAAATGGAAAATTACATAAAATACATGAAAGCTATTGGATAACTCGGTTAAACTTAAACGCATCATTCGAATGAATTGGTTTTTAATTAAACCAAATAATTTTCCAAAAGCGGAAAATACTTGTTTATGGTGATATAAAGCAGTGAAATCTCTATTATTATGTGCAGATTTTAATATTTGTAGATTTGCACAAAATGCTTAAACGGGGAATTTATCGTTAAATATTAGTTGCAGCAAATAATAATAAAATTTTCAGTTTCTTTTACAAGAATTGATAAAATTAATTGAAATTTAATGCGTAAAAATTAAATTTTCTGCGTGATAAATTAAAATAGGTAAGCTTTAATGCGACCATTAATGAAATATTTTTACCATTATTGTTGCAAAAATATTCAATAAAAGGCCCAGGTAAAAAAAAACAAAAAACGCACGACTTGGTCGCACGTACTTGCTCTTGTAGATACAGTTACTATTTATGCTAAGCCTTTTTAATTAAAAATTTGTAAATGCAGTTTTAGAAAAAAAAATTAAATAAAATGCACGACTGGGTCGCACGTACTTGCTCTTGTAGATAAAATTTCTATTTATGCTTAGCCTTTTTAATTAAAAAATTGTAAATATAGTTTTAGAAAAAAAAAATTAAAAAAGCAAAAAAATTCAATTTTCAAATGACTAAAACAGCTTCTTAAATGAATTTAACCTCAAAACAAAGTATGCAATTTGATTTCTTCTATAATGATTCATTTTTAGAAAAAAAAATTTGAAAATCGTTAGAGCCGATTTTTTTAAAAAACTATTTTTTCCATATAAAATTTTGCAAGGACTTTTATAAAAAAGTTAAGGTATTATTTATATACATCTAAAAACTAAAATTTGAAAAAAAATATTGAATAGTTTTCGAAAAATTGATTTTTCAAAAAAAAAAATTTCAAACTTTTTTTAAAAATCCAAAAAAATTATTTTCGAAATTTTTGTTACTAAATATTATTTCATCAATTTCAAAGCATACATGAAAAAAAATTGTTGAAATTGATTGGGTCATGAAGGAGAAAATCAGAATTTAAAAAAACGGTTCTATGGCAGGTACCGTTAATAACGGTTTTTGAAAAAAATGGTTCTCATTTAAAGATAGACCTTACCCAAAAAAATGACCATGATTTTTTTAATCAAAATCCTAGGCACCGTTTTTGAGAAAAATGAGTTTTTCTAAAACCGGTATATGACAGGTACCGTTATTTGGGGTCAAAAAAAAAAATCAAAAAAACGTCAGGGGATATTCTCTAAAAAACGCCACGTACCAAGTTTGAAGTAAATCGATCCATCCGTTTAGGCTGTGGCCTCTGATACATACAGACAGACAGACAGACAGACAGAATTGTCGGACCCACTTTTTTCTCATTCTCTATCATCGTAATGTCATGTTTGATTGTTATCTCAATTTTTTTTTTGTACGAATGCATAACTTGATATGTATATGGTACCCATATCACAAGTAAAAAATAATTCACTAAACAAATTACTTTAATACTTTCTTTGGAAGCATTTTTCTCTAATATATATTTTAGGATGGTTTATAATACGGTAAAAATAGTCAAAAATCACTATTTTTTAAGACGAAATACAGGATGGCAGATTTTTTTCATTTCTGAAAGTAGGATATTAGAAAATAAAAGTCCTGATTTCCACCATCGGTCAATTTGGAAAACGCGAATCGATTTATATCTCCGAAATTATTCGTATTAGTGGAAAGGTTGTTGTGCAAAAATTGTTGGAAATATAATTGTCTTTTATTTGCACCTGCATTCGTTTATATGCGAGGTGGCAATTATTCAGGTTTTGATAATTTTATTATATTTTTTTTTTAATTTTTGCATTTTACTTTTTTTCCAAAAAACTTGCGTACCTAATGACTTCATAATAAGAAGTGAAGAATACAAAAGTTTCAACATTTTAATATACTTTTAAAGTTAATGCAACATAGCAGTTTAAAGTTATAACAATAAAAACTCAACCAAGTAATTAAGTAAAATTAAAATCAGAGTGTGCCGCTACACAAGTTACATCTATATGGTATTTTGCGGATACTCAATCTCAGATCAAGAGTTTGCGGTATCCATAATGCATATTATATTAATGTGACAAGTAGGTAAAATATGTTCTTTATGGTAATCTAATGAAAATCTATCTTGATACCCATACAATAATAGAAATGGCGTATTGTATTGATTTAATTTATTTTTTGTGACGTCTTTTTCAATGCTACCTATCTACTAACCTTTCAAATGAGAGGAAAATTATAAAAATTGGTTGCCGGAAAGTTTTTTAAAAATTTAGTATTCATTATTTCTTGTTCTTAATTCTTAAAAGCGTTAACTCGCAACAGTAGCCATTTATGCATGTAAACTTTTACATATACCATGGTACGTTAAAGTAAATAAAAAATAGAAACATTAATTAATCAATATCTGCGTTTGAAATAATCATGTTCGCGTTCATTCGCTGAATTGGGCTGTGAAACGCAACGTAGATTACATACACATATTTATGCACATACCTTTTTTATACGATTTTCAGCAGAGTTACCAATAATCTCCGGGGAATATCCCCACTCTCACTGTCCTACCAAATTCGATCGTTTTGTCAAATCGTAAAAAAAAAAGAATAAAAGAGATGTGTATGCATATTTCAGGCAAATACTCAATTCATTTTGGTGAAATTCGAAGCTCTATCGATGAGCGAAATCTATGCAACAGATGTGTCCAATTGTTCCCTGCACACGTATTATATATGTGCATCACTATAAAATAACAACATTAATATATATACAAAAGGTAGATGTACAAGTATACGTTTGCATGAGAAACACCCGCATACTCCCACATACATATCTCTACAGGATGTTCCCCGCTAGGCTAATAAACTTTTAGATAACTTTCAGCGAACAGAATTGCTCCCAGCAGCAGCATTTTGAGTGAGCAATATTTTATGGGGCCCCAGCTTTTTGTTTGGTGTCACATGTTTCAGGTTGTATGTTCCAGTTCAGCTCATTGTTAGTTCATCTATTCAAGTGAACACGTATTTCACATTTTTTTTTACACATTTTTTGTTTGATAACATTTTTTTTTTGCTTTCTGAGTTCTTTTTGTCTTTAAATCCTTGGAATGGGAAGCACCTACCTGGTGTACCTACCTATTGTTCCAAAATTTAACAAAACTATGTTGATAAGCTGCTGAAATCCGATTTTTATTTGATGGGTAATGGGTTAGGTCCTGGATGGTGGCATTGGCTAGAAAATATTAGTTCTGCTCACAAATTAGTTAGATCAAAAGCTGTTTGGGCTATGTAATCTTCTATAAGTACATACCAAATCACGACTTATACTTCCCATTGCTTGAAAGCTACCCATCCAATATGCTAAGATTGAAATTAACGTTATCAAATTGAAATTGCTAAACTGAAAATTACAGATAATTTTGCAAAATTTTTAAAAATAACAATACCTACCTAGATTTTTAAATTTTATTTCTTAAAACAGAAATCAATCCAAGGCACGAAATTTTAACATTTTACTGTGGCTTACAATGGAATCTGTATCTATAATATGATGACAAGAGACAACATCATTCATAAAAAGGAAATATTCTGAAAAATTCTTTTGAAATCCACAATTTCCACAAAATATGCCAGCACGTGTTTGAAATAATCGAATATTTTCTGCCAAAAGTGTGTGTGTTATGTTTCACTGTCACAGATTTTTTTTTGCTTTGTATCATCATCGTCATCATCATTGCCATGACTTGTATTATTTATTACCATCACGCTTAACTCATTCGCATTTCCTCAATGACTTGTTTGAATATTATAATGATGAACCTAACTTATATGCGGTATCTTCTAATCGATCCCTCCATCTTTATTATTTTGATTCAATTTATGGATGCCACACATTATAGGGAGAATATAATACTCTGCATCTATCTGTTTACTTGTTCAATATAAAAGATGTCTGCCATAGAATTCATCACGATATAATCTCTTTTCGTCCTCTTTCTGCGGCATTATCTACATACGGACAAGGGTAAAAAAATAATAATTCTGAAATGAATAATTGTCAATGCGAGAAAAGTCCTCCTTTTGCAAATCCTTTCTCCAAAACGACTCAATGATTTATAATGAAAATGTTGAGTCATAATATGACAAATTTTTGCACATAACTCTGATTCCCTGTGTGTATATCCTATGACCACCATCACGGAAGTTCTTTCGATTCTATATAAAATAAAGATAGTCATCACTGCTGGCTAGAGGAGTGCCCAAGGACATGGTATAAGAAGGATAAAAACACATTATTGTACCATTAATTGAATGAGTAATATTGATATTGCTGCTTGCATAAAGATTAGGGGTGGTTTAAATTTCAACCCACACAAAAATGAGTGGACAAAAAAAAACTCATTAAATTATAAAGGACCAAAGTAACCAAAATTTATTGCAACCAAAAAAGGGCGACGTCCTCTAATGATTATAATAGTCCTTTTTGAGTGTTTTTTTTTGTATTTTCTTTTACTCATTTCATCACGTGAAAGCACCCCTCTAATTTATGTCGGTTTGAATTGCATTGTAATGTGACATATGGAATTGTTACAGACGACGACAGTCGTGACGTATACCTATTTGTCTATTGAGATCGCATTATAAAACCCAAAAAAAAAAAAAATAAAATAAGAATAAAACCTCAATAAGGATCAGAATTTTTATATTTTCAATGAGCTCATGCTATAACAATGAGGAACGCTTCCAAATTCCAAATACCCATATGCATTCCACACAAATATCATAGATTTTATAAATTTGCCATTTGCCAAGAGAAAGAGAGAATAATATCTCGTCGAAATATCTTCGAAGGGTATCGAAATAGTGACCAATCATGCTCGGAATGAGGTTGCATATAACAATAATGTATACGAACCATGTATAGGTACTTAAGTATAAATTACGGTCTTCATGTTCAAATGTATGTAGGTACATATTAGAAAAGATACACACACCAAAACATCTCATTTGATATGGAATAAATTTTATCTTTAATGTCAGTATGCGTATTTGTGAGGACTCTGAAAAGGACATCTGTGCGACGCATATTATGATGTCGGATGAATTCATTGCGGACTAGATTCCTTAGATATGATGTTGGTATAAATGTAATTTGCATACGAAAGACCCCTTTTTTTGCACATTGCTATCATGATTTGAATAACACAGATCAAAATGTTCTGTGAGCTGTTGTATGGCTTGGGTTGGGTGTGTTCGTTTTGTCTGATATGTGATATCTTTTGAACTACCATACAAACATAAACCTATACATAGTTTTTGTCGGCAATTTCTCTTGGGATACAATTCTAATAAAAAACAAGCAATTTTATGAAGAGACTGGACCTGAATTTTTAGGATACATACCACATATACAGTATATCTATCAAAAATTGCGTATTTTCTTGCAATTATGTAGAGAATGGATGTTTTTTTGTATTATGAGCTCGTATTGTTTCGAGTGGACCTTTTGTTACTCAAAGACAATGTGATGTTATGGAACGACCTTGAGGAGATGAATTGAAATGAATGCCTCTTGATTTTGAGTTAGACAGATTATACAAAAGTTAAAGAAGGCCCCAGTACCAGATATAGTAAATTTTTGGAAATATAACACACATAGGTACCCATCCTATAAGTCCTTCTAGCCAACAAACACTATAAATGAAAGCTATCACACATTTTTTTGTTACATTTTTTAGTTCGAAAATTGAAGATTGTTGGAAGTTATTCGTTAAATAACTCAGATTTGGAGATAATAAAAATAAAAATTAAATCTAAAACATTAATATTATTTAACTTGGTAACTATACTTGAGTAAATATTATGAATGCCGTCACAGGATAAATGAACTTGAATGAGAAAAATAAACAAATGCAACAAATTTACAATTTCAAAACAAAACATAAAATCTCAATGAATCCATACATTTACATGTTAAAATAGTAAGTGCAATAGACTCTAACAACCAATGCCTCCGCAACCCAGAGTTTTAGTGGGCTTACCACCATTTTGTTTCTGGTTTCTTCGGGTACCTACTTACTGCCATTTGTGAGGAATCGACAAGAATGTTTTTTTAATTTATTTGACCGATTTTCTGTTTTTTTTTTTAAGATTTGTCTGCATTTTAACGTTATGACGGAAAAATGTATAGATTAGCTAACACTACAGGTTCAATGCAACTCCTGCCAAAAACATGATCAAAATGAGGTCTGCTGATAACCTCGATTAGTCCAGTTGGAATAAACATTTGAAATAGAAAACGGTGGGTGGTGCGGGAAAGGGTTTAATTGAACAAAAAAATTTATTCGAGTCATAACAATATATTCCAATGATTTTTTTAACAAATTGTATGCACCCATATTTTCATTGTAGGTACCTACAAAAAAAAAATATTTAAACTATCGAAATAAGTGAAATAAAGCATTTTTTACGTTTAAATCGAAAAAATATAGATCGGAGAGGAAAAAATATTAAGATCAAAATTGTGGAAAATAAAATTTTCTTTAAGTTTTGCCCTAGCCATTTTCATCTTAAGTTTAAAATGGCCAGTTATTCACTTAAAACGTATTCTCCCTCAAATCCAAGATGGGGGCTGAAGCCTTGGCACAATTTTCCTGAAAAGTGACACAGGGGTTTCTAACGCTAACGGTCTGTAATAAAAAATTGTGGGAACTATTTTTTTCTATTTCAGCTTTAATATAGATATATTCGACTTTTCTTAAGATTTGACAATTTCAACTCTGGCATAATAGTTTGAAAGTATGTATATGTGCATGTTACAGGAGGCAAACAAATCTACCTACTTGCTGTGAGTATTAAATTTAGTTTAGATAAGAATTTTCTAACCCTGAATTCTGGGAAATTGTGCTAACTTTGGCTTGGTTTAATGTTTTGATAAAGTTTAAATTTAAATAAAATTTCAATTTAAATAAAATTTTAATGCCGCACACATTTATATACCACACACGTAAAAGTATATTTGTATGGTTTATTTGTGTTCTTGGTTCAGATACCCATTTAAATATTTCTGCCAAATTTTATTAATATACCACCACTATTAAAGAGTTTTTGGTAATAAATTAACTGTTGACTGATAAAACAATACGATAAATAAAAAAAGACCATAACTTTCGACATGGTAGTCGGATCATTTTGAATTTAGTCTTTTTGAATTCTGATGTCCATTTAAATATTTCTGCCAAGTTTTATTAATATACCACCACTATTAAAGAGTTTTTGGCAATAAATTAACTGTTGACTGATAAAACAATACGATAAATAAAAAAAGACCATAACTTTCGACATGGTAGTCGGATCATTTTGAATTTAGTCTTTTTGAATTCTGATGTCCATTTAAATATTTCTGCCAAATTTTATTAATGTACCACCACTATCAAAGAGTTTTTGGTAATAAATTACCTGTTGACTGATAAAACAATACGATAAATAAAAAAAGGACATAACTTTCGACATGGTAGTCGGATCATTTTGTTTTTTTGAATCCTGCTTAAAAAAATACTTTTTAATGATGTGCCATATGTTCATTTTACACCAATTTTTTTTTTTTTTATTTTAGAAATCTTCAACTTCCGTTTGACTTTGAAAAACGTGACTTGCGGACATGTGATTCAATGTGACTTTTGAGGTAAGTTATAGAACACCAAAAGGAAGATTTGGAAAAAAAACTTGTCCGTTAGCATCCATTCCGCAGATGAATTCTTATTTTACTTGACTATGGTGTGTATTATATGTAAACTGAGATTATGTTTCGTTCGAACCAAATGTGAAATTACTTTTTTTCAAAACCATCACCACGACAGGCTATGAAAAAAAAGGTGGTATTAAAGGAGGTTTGTTTCCCACAAGAAATATAATTAAAATTGCTTTTAAAAAAAAAATTATAGCTCTCCCAGACTCTAACTTGCTTTGTTGTCTCAGGGTCATGACTTTCCTCGATCTTTTACAAAAAATACGTATGTAGGCATTAATGCCATTGGTAATAACTTTTATAGAAGTTTTTATAAACTGCTATTCGAATTTGTATAAGAAGCTATAAATTGGTGATGGAGTTAGCCTGGGAATCAGGCTCAAAAGGAATTAGCAGTTTTGCTCATCACCAGTATTGACCTAACTAAACGACGAATTAAACGTTATTTAATACAAGTAATTACAAAATCAAAACAAAGTCTACAAATTTGAGCATTGTTTAACTCAAATGTGCTGAAATTTCCTTGACTTAAGTTATTATATCAGTGATTTTATTCATTGATTACCTGCTCTTAGTGTTTATGATTTTTGAATGAATATATTTTAATTTTCAATACGTGCGCCTCTCCGTTTACCATACCCGCAATGTAAATTTTTGTTGTTTACATTTTTCAAATTGTTCCTTATAGGGAAATTCAAACTACATTGAAGTAAGACTAAACTTGAGTTATATTAAATATTTGTAAAAAGAAAACAAATATTGAAACAACAACAAGGCAACATTTTATATTAGGGAACACAAATTAAGGACATTTGTGAGGAACTTAAGGTTTCACGTGTGAGCAGTCGAGCTTTCTCCTTTTTCCATTTTACACAAAAGAATGAGCAGAAAAGAAAAGCTAACAAAAAAACGAAATAATACTGTAAAATGAAAAGTATCATGGAGAACGTTGTACACAAAAAAAAAAAAAAAAAAATATAATAGTATTTCGGATTGGGATAAATCTTTTTGCAGCTTGTGGATGTCCTTCTTTAGCAGTAGTAGCATAGGTACCTATCTTACCTACCGCCCTCATTCGGGGCTCTCAGCCAGCAAACAGAAATAAGATGGATTGTTATTATTTATGAAGAGAATAGATTCGGATGTGGCAGCAGACGACATTTCCAGCATCCTGTATACCTACTACACGAAGGACGGCCAAGGCCAACGAACCGGCCAGAGAAGAATGAGTGATGGGTTATAATACATAGAACTAGAGTGAGTGGCCCTAGCGAGCCTTATAAATTAATTTAAAATGACACACAAGATGCCAAAAACGTTTTAAGAACTGAAAAGCAAGTACACAACAAAATGTATAAATAATAATATTATACTCTTTTAAGATGATCACTTACGATGGAGGACAAGATGATTTGCTGTCTACAAAACAAAAAAACTGCTAAGATTAATGGTACAAAGGTTTCTTCATATTTCGAGGTATTACCCAGTTTTTCTCTTCATCTGGAAATTTAACTTAAAATAAATTTATCCAATTATCCTTTTTCAGGAACTTAATAAAGTGAAAGTGTTGTTCATATGAAGAAAAAATAACATATAAACACTATTACTAAAAAAAATATTTCTGAAGGTCATATATTTAGAACACCGCATTTATTTTTCTTTGTTAAACTGAAAAAATACGATTCCGACACAAAAATAACTTTATCACAGTTAAAAGTTAAGTGTTAATCCGATTTATCTCAGCAAAACTAATATTAACACATTTGAAGGTTTAAATAATAATCACTTTGATTCTATAAAAAGTTTCAGTCAAAACGTGGCATTTCGTCAGAAACTATTTCGCAAATCGTTACTTTGGCATTATCAAATCAAAAATTGTTTATTTCGCAATTTTTATTTCGTCATTTTTTATTTGGACCTTTATTAGCTGGCAACTTTATCATTTCGCCAAACTTTACTCCGCGCTTTTTTACTTAGCATATTTTTGAATAGCCATTTGTTGTTTAGCTAAATTTTATTATGTTAGTTCCCATCTTATTATTACTTCATTCATTTACAGTCGTCTACCTCTTAGTCGAATTTTCAAGGGATATCAAAATTCGTTCAAGTTAGAGGTAGTTTTTAAAAATTTCGAGTTACCGTCTGACGTCTGAGTGATTGAAAATAGTCCTTCTAAATTTGAAAAAAAAAAACACAATAATTTTCGAAAAAGTCCGAGCTTAGGGGAAATTCGACTTAGGCGAAGTTCAGCTCAGAGGGAAGCCGACTGTAGTTGGCCATTTTAAACGCTGCGAGTATTGTCGTTTAGTTTTGTTTGTTTGTTACAAGAATGGATAAGCTCAAAAAGGAGTGTGTTATATTTACATCTATTAGAAATTATTTCTTAAATAAAATAAATGTTAATATGAATGTTGTTTATGGTTATGTCATCTATTAATAGACTGAGTAACTTTTTTATTATTTCGTATAGTGTTATTTAGGTTTGAAATTGTTTTGCCTTGCGATCCATTACATTTTAATAAATTTCGCGCAAAATGTGTTAACATGTAAAAGATTGTAAGGCGAAACCATTTAAAAGCTTATAAACGCTATGCTAAATAATAAAAAGTGAAACAAAAAATTTCAAAATGATGGAACTGCCAGATGTAGACATTCGAAACGAAAACTGATGAAATAATAAAATGCCTAATGATTGATTGAAAATGGCGACATAATTTTGACGAAATGAAAATTGCGAACAAAATTTCCGCAAAAAGACCCCTACCCGTTAGTTTGTATGCAATTCTGTCAGTGAAATAATAAAAATTGTTTGAAATGTCACGAAAAATCAGCCCTATTGTGAGTCTAACGTGAACAAAGATTCCACCAGAAAAACTTTCATTTCACTTTTCCCCAATCTTTTTTATTTTGAACTATTTCTTTCGTTTGAAATTGAAGCAATTGTAAGGTCATTTTTTCACTTAAATTTTGGAGGCGAACAAAAAACCAGTATAGCAGAAAATGTTAATTTCATTAAGGAGAAACTCATAATAGGTTTTCAAATTCCGGGTGAACAAAAATATTTCAAGTGAATAGTTGTCCGGCCGAAACTCACAATAGTTCTGAATAATTAATTTGCGTCAAGAAAATAAAGAAATACATTTTTTACAATAAATATTTATTCCACAGTCAAATATTCCAATTTGAACTTACTTAGAAGTTACTTAGATTGTTAAAATATTGAAAATATGTAGGTACACAGCTTTAGAAATTAAAAAAAAAAATGTATTTTAAAATGACTAAGACACTAAATTTGATTGCTTCTATAAAAATATATTTTTGAAAAGAAAAAAAAAAATGAATCGTTAAAAAAGCCGTTAAATAAATTATATAACATTTTCATGGCATATTTAACCTTTTGTCGTACGGACTATGGACCAGATAACCCACTCACAAAGGTAGGTAGACGATCGGGTCGACTGAGAAGCACATTTTGGAAAACACTAGGACAAATGAAATGAAATATTTCCAGAAACCTTGCGAGCGCGTTCGAGTACGGAATTCATTTCATTTATTTATTTACTTCAAATCTTTTACATTAGATCATTAAATCTTTAAAGGTGGAAAAGTATATACAATGGTATTAAGTTACACAATGAAGCTAGAAAATTAATGATTATGAGGCGATCACGACGGAAGTAATTAGTTCTGAGGACTAAGTATGTTCGTAAACTTTTGATAAAAGGGAACGTTAAATCTATATAAACAAAACTGAAATAAAAAGGTAACCGTTTCATATTAAAATTATAATCAGGCTCAGTCATAGTGATGACGAAACCCTAAGTCTGCCTACATGTATTGGGGGCTTTTCCGAGAAAATGTACAGTAACAATGCAGTTTCTTTAAATAATTATGGAAAAAAAAAAATTGTTGCCACTATAATAGATCGTCATTTACATGGAGCTATCTGCCTTAAATAAGCAATTAAAGTCAGTTGAAACATGAGTTTGCGAGTGCATATTCTGGGTAGAATGCAGCAATCAAAATCACTTGTACCAAACTTTTTGATATCAGAAATAGAAGTCTATTGTAGTGACAACAATTTTTCTTTTGTAACATAATTATTTAAGAAACTGCAATTGTTATTGCACATTTTTTTCGGCAACGCCCCACATACAAACATACAGGCAGGCTAACGGTGTCATCATCACTATGATTGGGCCTAATTATACTATTAATATATGAATCGGTTACCTCTGGCACAAGAAATCTGCTTAGGGCTCTTAGCCTACAAGTGCCTGTGACCCATTCGTGTATTACATATTTTTTTTTTTTTTATTAAATTTTATTCAAAAGTATTTAGTTTTCAAAAAAGCGAAAAATACAAAACAGGTACATTTATATAATTGAATAATGTCCCACAGAAAAAAAAAGAAAAAAACGAGTGTGACTTTTGTATATTGAGGAAAACAGAGTCACTCCTTTAAAACAGATTCCTAAATCGCAGATAAAGTCTACAAAACCAACTGGAAAATTGAACGTCTTCTCTCCTCGGGATATGTGTCAAAAGATATAGCACGAGATGTCGGTAGTTCTAAAAACCGTATGTACAAAGAGATGAAAACAAAAAAAAAATAAAATCAAGTAACATCCAATGAAAAGAAAATTCTCCAAATTGCAATTCGAAAGATATACACACCATGCCAAACGACACACATGGTGTTTTCAAATCAATGTATGTCATCGTGCTGAACAGTGTATGTATGTACTCGTATACACCCGTATACTGTATGGCATGTCCTCTAGTGTGAATCCGAAAATACAATCCCCAAAAAACTCTCTTTTTCCTCTTGTCGCTGTTCAAAGAAACACTGTCGATTTTCAACCACTACATTGAAACAATTTTCCTTCTAGCCAATTGAAACAAAAAGCAAAAAAAAAAAGAAACAAATGGGCAAATTTCTCTATCCCCAAGCACCGACCGGGTAAATGCAAGCTTGTTCTATTTGATAAGTTAAATGGTGTAGAAATGTGCTCATTAAATGCAATTCCTTAAGGAACATAGATTTTTTCTTTTTTTTTTCTTTCTTTCACAGTTTTCTTTTCGCTTTTAATCCGGGTAAATATATGATAAATCTAGATATAAAAAAAAATTTTAGCTCAAGGTAAAACTAGAAAAAAAAATGTCCGCTAAAATCTAGGTTATGGTTATGGTACAGCTAAAATAAAAACATCTTTTGGTTTCTCTATATTAACTTTCATTTGAATCTTTCTTATTTAAAGCTCAGATTTTCTGAATTATTTGAAGCTTAAAACCTGAGAAAATGTAATATAACTGCATACTTCTTTCTACATGAGTTCAGAAGCTCATGAGTTCTAATAGCTCTTTTTGTCTTATAAGATTTGACCACCCTAGTGGCCGTTATTCTCCAAAGAATCCCGTAATAACATTTGTTCTGATCTTCAGTTACATCAAGGCCTCTCATATGAAGGCTATGTAAAATTACTCCACCGACCTACTAAAAATGCCTCAACACTAAATTCAACTGTGTCATATTGTTTTTTTTTTTTTTTTGTATATAAAAAATAAAATAAATAACCCTTCATATTAATGCAGATTTGCTGCAGGTAGAAAAATAATAAAATAAAATTGGACAGCAAATATTGTGCAGTCATGAATATAATGTGACAGAATGATAAATTGGGTGGGTAGTCCATTGATGCTTTAATATAAAAAAAAACGCTCGAATAGATATGTAAGGAAGAAGCATCTATAATGGAATTTAATTTCACGGAACTGAGAACGTGTCAGAAATATTGAGATATCCACATATTAAATTGCGTCCTTGTTGAAAACAAAATATGACATCGTTTGATTTTTTTTTTAATCTCAAAAGACCTATCGAATTAATGATCTTGGCCATTTTTATTTTTTATTGATATATGGCAATAAGAATTACTGTTCTTTAAAAAAAGATTTGCAAAAAAAAAAAAGGTTTTTTTGTCCTTCATTTAATTTTATTAAATTATATAAGATTAGGGTCTTCTGAATAAAAATCTTGTTGCAGAAAAATTCCATTACCTACAGCTACAGTTTTTTAATTGCGATATAGGTACTATAGGGCAAGTTTAGGAATCGTAAAAAAAAATCGAACTCGAGATAACAATCAGACATGCCATTTCGATGATAGAGAATGCGAACAAAGTGGGTCCCGCAATACTGTCGACAGACTGTCTGTCTGTCTGTCTGTGTATACCCTGAGCTACAGCCTAAACCGTGAAACCGATTTTCTTGAAACTTGATGGTTAGGGATATTTGTTGATTCCATAGAGAGAAAATTGAATTTTTTTTTAGGACCAAAACTAACGGTACCTGTCATAGAATAATTAAGGAAAAGGTAACTTTTTTCAACAACGGCTTTAACGATTTTGATTAAAACTGTTGTGTCTACTTTTGATAGTAGGTCATACTTTTGAAATGAAAGAAATGTTTGTAAAAATTCTACTAACGGTACCGCCCATGATACCGTTTTTTTTTTCATTTTTGACTTTTTCTTAAACGACTCAAAAAATCCTTAACAATTTCATTACATTTTAAACCGGTGTTTAAAAAAATTCACCATAATTTCAAAATTTTGTAGTTTTTCAGTAATCATAGGAAAATCAATAAAAAGTTTTTTTTCTGTATTTTTTGTCAAGAATCCAGGAGTCGTACAAAAAACTTGTTAGTTAATGCAGAAATTATTGGTAATTTCCTCTTCTTTTATTTTACATAATGAGCAGTGAGCACCCCAAAAAATATTAAGTTAGCCAATAAAAATTATTACCACAGAGCTTTAAGCCTCTAAATACGTTTTGACTAAACTGTAGAAATTATTTGGGACAAATCATAAATTACAATATGTTCGGAAAACGAATTTTAAAAAGATTTAAAATGATTCGGAAAGATGAATGCAGTGCTTTCACATCTTTTTAAAAGTTTTGTAACAAAGTATTTAACATTGAATAAATTTTTTATTAAATGTGCAGAAAAAAAAACAGTTTTTGACATGTTTGCTTAAATTAACATATCTTGAAAACGTAAGGTGCTAGAGTAGTTTTGATTTAACATTCAGATTCAGCGTACCAAAATTCTTAAAAAAAGTATATTTTGGTCTTAAGACGATTTCGTTCGATCGTTGCAGAGCAGTATAATAATAAAGTAGACATTTCTCACCATATATGCAAGAGGCCGTGTGCTTACCTGAAAATAGAAATAGAATTATTTTTACCAAAAAAGAAAAATGTAGATTTTAATAATGTATAGTCCAGGAAAGATAGGAAATTTGATAAAGGTAAGAAATATTTATTCAGAAATGTCACCTTGTACAGCAGGTCTTAAGTTTTTTTCTATTATATTTTTTACTTGCTCTATAGGGCAAGTATTGGTTCCGTATCAAAAAAAAATTGAGGTTTTAATCAAAACCAACATTACGATGATGGAGAACTCCGAAAAAGTGGGTTTCGTCATGCCGTCCGTCGGTCTGTACGTCTGTGCATCTGTACGTCTGTGCGCACAGATTTTCTTCAATACGTAATTTCGAAAGTTGATTTTTTTTGTTTTTGAATATCTTATCTAGAACGAATACCTTCCATACAACATTTTTGAGTTATTCGAATTTTATCGAAAACGGCTTTAACGATTTTGGTTAAACTTTTTGATATGATTTCTTCAATAACGATAAATTTTTAAAATTTTTTTCAAAAAAATCTATCGAGCCGTTTTAAAAAAAAAAATATTTTTTTATTAAAACGATTTAAAAAAAAAAAATTGCTATGCCATTTTGAAGATTGCTAGTATTTATCAACATCTAAAAATAAAATTTCGAAAAAACACAAATCATTGACCCAATATGGTAAAAAATTATTAAAAAAAAAAAAAAAAGTATTCCCGTTTTAAAAAAAATATTTACTTTTGTTTATTTGTGCATATCTCTCAATACCTACACACATCAGATGACCAAAAGCTAAAATTTTTAAGCTAAGTTAATACATAAAATAGCTTTTCACTACATGAGCAAGTTCGTGCGATCCAGTTGTGCATTTTCTTTAAACTGCAGGTGGAGTATTGATAGTGGACATCATTTAAAATGTATTTTCTAATGTTGGATTGAATGCGACACAGTTTAACTCGTACTACGTTAAAAAATATTATCATCATTTTTATGTGATGAGAATATTGTCGGTGCAACAATTTAAATATTAACGTTAACCATTTAAAAATAATAATACATTAAGTTTCAAATTGTCATGAGAATCTAGCATCAGAAGAGCCAATACAAATATTATGGATGAAAGGGTGATTTTTTAGTAGTAAAGAACGTTGTGAAACACGTACCAAAACGCGTTGCAAACAAAATTGTAGATTAATAAAAACTCATTTAAATAATCTAATGTTCTCAAGAATCACAAAAACAAAAGGCCACATAATGAGTGAAAGGTATTTTTGTATCTATTGCTTATTCCACTTATTCGGGTCTTAGCTATGTACGTCTTGGGAAATTTTGGTAGTTGCCATTAACAATTTATTTTTAGGAGTCAAATTGAAGAATTTTGACTTGATTCATGTACTGTCTTGATATGTAAAGATGAATTCCTCTATTCCTCATTTTCCTAAAGCCGTTATTTGATAATAACTGAAAAAAAAAAAATAAAATTTATATTGAAATCATCTCAATTGACGTTTTTCGGACCAATACCAATTTAATTTGCTTCAAAAAAAAAGTTAACTTGTTTGAATTATTGGTCAGAAATAGAAAAACTATTATTTTATTCGACAAAAAGTTTCCTTGGTAAAATATTTCTAAAATAAAAAGCTCAACCTATGCGAATTTATTATCAAAAATATTATTTCTAAATTTGCAATTCTAAACATTTTATTTTAAATTACAATTTTGTCTTATAAATGGAAGAGCTAGTAAGAGCAAAACTAACGAAGTGAATAACACTGCGAAAAATTAGCATTCCTTTTATACCTCTTATAAGCTGCTTAAAGGCTTTTGCATAAGAAAAATCGTTAAAATTGGGTAAATTTTCTGGAAGATAACGTTAAAAAGGTTAAATAAAAACATTGTTTTCCAAGAAAGACCTTACTCCGAAATATGAACATGCTTTTTTTCAATAACGTCGAAGGATCCAATTTTGAGAAAAATAAGTTTTTTTTGAAATCGGTAATTGCAGTTACCTAAATTTAATAAAAAAAAAACCCATCTGGACTAGTCTCCAAAATAAGCTGTTTAAGATGTGGGTCTTTATATACTCGTAGACATACAAACAGACATAATTGTGGTAGGGACATAAACTATTCCAGATCAAAGAAAACAAAACTAGAATGATTAAACCAGTTTTCTAAATTGGTTCATCATGGATACTAAAGATTTCGCCAAATTTGTTTTCATTTAACTAATTTAATTTTTAACACCGAATAGGTACAATTACAATCAAAAACAAACACAAGAGAGATCGGATAAAATATTTTGAATAGGACTCAACTTGAATATCTTTTTTTTTTTTATAAAATCCCCTTCTTGTTGAATATTTGTTTTCTAACCACTCTGGCACCGCAGATTTATTTTCTTTTATGACAACAACAAAATCACACCCGCGCTAATACAAATTCAAACATATCGTTGCGCGTAATTCACTTTGCCTTGCTGCACCGTAAACAATTATTCGTGGCTCTGGTAACGGTTTCCGTACTCGTTCTATTGTTTACAATATATATCTAAACACAAAAAAATCGCTGAACAAAAAAAACTAAAAAAAAAACCAAAGAGATACCATACAAAAAGGATCCACAGGAGGACATTCATTTCAATGCATATAAAGTGCATGGGCAAATTCAAGGATTTTGTATCTGAAACTTTTACTTTTTTTTATTTTATTTCGAGGAATTGTTTTACCCTTCCTCTATGTGAGTTCAAATGGAAACCGATAGATAAGTTACTGAGTAGAATTTGCGGGTGCAATTGGAAGCTCTTTTTTTCATACGACCACAGCGACAGCTTCTATTTCCAAGAGCACTCTTATACGAATGTTTATCAGTGTCCTGGTTCCCCAATTCTATGCGTATAAAGGCAAAATAAAACGAAATCATCATTGTGCCTTTTTTTATTTTTCTTTTTTTTTTTTTAATTTTTGAACCAACAAACTGAACAACAACATTATTTATGGTTAAGTTGTGCAAATACAACAAGGAACTGTGGATATCCCATTTCCCATATAGAACGAGGAGGGTTTTTTTGTGTGGAATTTTGCATCATGTGGCCATTGGTGTGAGTGTGTTTGCAATAACCATATGCAAATGAAGCTGTATGAAGATAATTCAAGCTTAAAATTGTTTTTTATCAAAAAAATAAAAATTAAAATTATGTCCTGCAAGCAAAGAAGTGGAAAAATTGAGAATACAAAAATAGGATTCTGCATATAATTCAAATAAAAATGTAAATAATGTATGCAGTGAAAAAAATAGGTATTTTATACATATATATTTTTTTGTATTATGCAATTTTTATTGCGTTATCTTTTATTTAATTTAATCGAATGAAAGAATTAGTTGAGTGAGTTTTAGTTTTAGTGATTGAAGAAATAAGAATTTTTAAGAAAATAAAATGGATTTTGACCTAGCTACTATTAAGGCTACCTATGAGTTTACTTATACAAAAATTAAAAAAAAATGTCATATGCCAGTACATATATATAACATATATGTATATGAAGAGAGTGACGAGTGTGCTCGTAAAAAAAAGTAATATCACTATTCAAAATTCTTTTCATTTCCCAATGGTAATAGTTCTTTATTACTATTAGTAAATAAAAAAAAAGGTGTGTGTACCTACTTATGTACGCACCAGTAGTTATGCTTTCTTAGCACATATCGTTATTTATTTCGATACAACTTTTTTTTTGCAAATTTAAAATTATGTAACATTTTAAATCTAATGAATGGTTCAGTTCTTCAAAAGATCATATAAATGGCTCTATAATTTGTCTGTAATATACCATTAATTTATACAGTCTTTTTCTTTAGCTAAATTAATATACTTTATGTGACATTGTTTTAGTTAAAATAAATAGATCTTGAAATAAAGCTCATCTAAAACCTGCAACTAAAAATAAAATTGCAATGAAACCGCCTTTTTTCGAAACTTTTTTAAATTTTCCTTTTTAAGATCTTTAAAAATGCATTAATGTGTTGAAAAATGTTTACTGCCTACTAAGGACAGTTATACAACAATATTTTAGCACATTGTTTTATAAAACTAAAAAAACTTATACCATTTTGTATTGATTTTTATTGATTTTTTTTACATGTAAGTGTATATACAAAAAATTACACGATTGCTCAATAAAGTTGAATCATTATTTTATCTAACTTGTGTAGAAAGTATTCATGCGCCGTGGAAATAAAACTCTTTTTACCGTTATCTACATTCATAGACAACAAAAAATTCTAAAATCTTATACAGGGATGTATTAAACAGTTGTGTAAATTTCAAGTTCCAAAATAAAAAAAATAAATATAGCTAAAATAAAAACCGTTAGAAACGCTTAAGAACCTTGAACCGAAAAATCTTGTTTCATCCCAATAAAATTTTTTCATACATATGTTGACAAAATAAATATCTTATAGCCATTTTATTTTTATTTTTCCCGTTGAAAAGTTTAAAGTTCAGAAAAACCGTTATTGAGAATTTTCAAAATAATCTTTATTAGACACATATTTTTATACTTGCGATATAGGTACTTTGTATCAAGCTATACATTCGTATAAAAAAGTTGAGATAATAATCAAACACGATGATAGAGAATGAGAAAAAAGTGGGTCCGACAATTATGTCTGTCTGTCTGTCTGTCTGTCTATGTGTATCAGAGACCACAGCCTAAACGGATGGTTCGATTAACTTCAAACTTGGTATGTTGCGTGTTTTGGAGACTATCCCCAGACCATTTTTAAATTTTTATTTTTTGGACCAAAAACAACGGTACCTATATACTGGTTTTAGAAAAACTCATTTTTCTCAAAAAACGGTTCCTACGATTTTGTTAAAAAATCATGGACATTTTTTTGGATACGTTCTATTATTACTAACGGTACCTGCATAGAACCGTTTTTTTTTTTTAATTCTGATTTTCTCCTTCATGACTCAGTCAAAGTCAACCATTTTTCTTACATGAATGCTTTCAAGTTTGGATTTAAAAAAAAAATGAATTTTTTTTTTAACTATCATTTTTTCGAAAATTATTCAATATTTTTGTTTTTTTTTAAATAGTTTTTAGATGTTGATAAATAATATCTTAAAAAATTGTGTATTATTTTTTTTATAAAAGTCCTTGCTAAAGGAAAAACGACTCTAACGATTTTTTTTTCTAAAAATGTATCATTATAGAAGAAATCAAATTGCATACTTCGTTTTGAGGTTAAATTCATTTAAGAAGCTGTTTTAGTCATTTGAAAATCGAATTTCATGCTTTTTATTTTTTTTTTTTTTCTAAAACTGTATTCGCCAATTAGTAATTAAAAATTTTTATCATAAATAGTAACATTATCTATAAGACCAAGTACATGCGACCCAGTCGTGCATTTTATTTTATTTGTTTTGTGTAATTTGTTTTGCTCAAAAACCCCCTTTAACCTACACCAACATCGTTTTAAAAAATCTGTTGAAAAATTAGGCTTTACAAAAAAATTACAGAACCTCAAACATATTTTGATTTACATCGCTAGAAAGAAATTAAAACGTCCTTTTTTTGTATTGTCATTTAAGGAACGCCTATATTTATCATATACAGGGTGTCTCGAAATCACCGCCGCAGAAGAAAAGCATGGGTCATTTTAAGTCGAAAAACTTTTGAGGTAATTTGCTCGTTCTCACTCCGTTTTCGACTTATAACGGTTTTTATGATTTGTATCCCTTTGACTGGCTCTAAATCTGCCAAACTACAACAGATTTTTTTTTTATTTCATCAAAAACAGTTAGAAATTTGTATCTGTCATACAACTTTTTTCTGTGGGGATAACGGTTTTCCCACAATTTATTATCAAACACATTTTTTAAGCATTTTTAGGTTGGTTTTTTGACTTCGATATGACTTTTTTCACAAAAACACGTTGTTAGGTATAATTTTTTTTTTTATTCTTATGAAGACTCAATTTGTGTTCTTAAAAATAGATAACAGTTTTTACCCAAAAGTACATTTAAAATTATTAAAAAAACTAAAAAAAATAAAATAAAGGAAAATCAAGAAAATATGAATATTTTACAATTTCATTTTCGAATTAAGGAAAAACAAAACGATTCGATGTTGAGTTGTGTTTTTTTGGCATTTAATTTTTTTAGTTCACGAACTCATAAATATTATTGATTTGTAGAGTATCTGTATTATTAAATTATTTAAGCATAAAAGGAAAAGCTGAACCTACGAATAGAAGTTGCAGAAAAGTGTTTTAATGTTGTAATTGAGAAATCAGAAAGACGCATTGGCATTTTCCATATATCTCACAGCTGGTGCGTATGCACAAGTCCTGAAATATTTTCACAAAAAACTCAGCAGTGCTTTTTGGAGTGATTTTATGGGAAAATAAATGGTCAATTTTAGTTTACCTATAATAAATTTATATTCATTTATTATTACAGAAAATAGAAATATATTTCCTTTATTTGTTATATAAGATAATTTGTATAATTTTAACAAAAAATATTGCCTGATTTATATTCCTTTGTGTCATTGTTTTTGAAAAAGAGAAAAATACATTAGACCTTAAAACAATAATAAAGCCAAATCAAAAGCATCAGCACCAGCTAAAACAAAAAAAAAATATAAAAAATAAAGGAAAAATTCCGGTCCATAAAAAGGATACAAAATGAAAATAAATTATGATTTGAAGCGATTTGAGGAATGAAAGGATACAATGAATAAATACTTGGATAAATGCATGGGCCGGCCGCCCTTGGGACAGCATAGTATGTATCTTTGTGTAGTGTATATGTATCTAACTATGTATAAAGAAGGCTCTTTCCTTGTTTGATGATTATGAAAATCCTTATTTTCAAAAGAATTTCGGAATTTAATTTCATTTTAAATCAAGTGGAAGTTTTTCTTGGGCTCGACTTCATCCACCCAATTTTAAGCACACTTTTAAGAAGTTGCTTGAAATATATTTAATTTTTTTTTTTTTCAATTTTTATTTTTTTGTATTCCTGTATTAAGTATTATTTTTTTCTTTCTTCTTCTTTATCTCAACCATTCAATAGGGCCTTTTAACTTTAAATACATAAAGCGACTTCGTCTTTATCAGTTGATGGTCTTTGGAATTTCATAAAAATGTGCCTTATTTTTTTATGCTGCTTTATTTTCAGGAATCGCTTGTTAAATATTTTCGAGAAAGTAAAATTAAAAAGAAACCCGAACCAAAAGGAAAAGCATTAACGCTTTTTCTTCTTTTAGTATTTGTAACAAAAATTTCATAATTTGTAATGCTACACTCTTAAGGAAGACTGTAGCGCGCATTGTTTTATATTTTATTTAAGACTTAATTATTTTGACAATTATTAACAAAGGGTGGTGCGTGGTTTTATTTTATGGATAAGGAAGTTTTGAGTAATGAAGTGTTTGTAATGCTAATTTGTGAAAACTCTAAAGGACTTTATAATTAATTGGATATAATGTTCTGAGAAAAATTGATTTTTTTATGCAAGAACAATAGATAGGTACTAATACCTTATAGAAAAGTTAAGTTAGTAGAAAAAAGACTTAAGTATCAAAAGCAAAGTACATATAGTTTTGTTTCATTGACCGAATGATACACCAAGTAGTTATAACATCCACATATTAAATTTGTGTCTGATTAATAAATCAACTTCATTATTGATTTGTCGTTTCATGCAGAATAAGATGGTTTTCGAATTTTTCAGTTTTTTCCTATTTTTATCTTAAGCAGTTTTAATTACGCAACAAAAAAGGTTTTGTTTAGTATAGTTAATTTTGTTTTGCAAGAAAATAAGTATGTATGTATATTTAGGTGAAATATACAGGGTCCCCATAGTCGCCGCGAATGACGAAAATCATGGGTTATTAGGTTATTTTCTCGTTTTTGTTTCGTTTTCAAGGTATCTTTGACTGGCCTTATCTTTGCCAAACGACGCGACGCACGTCCACTTCGTACGATTTATTCGATCAATAAATTAAGCAAGTAAGCCACCTGTAAACATTTTTCGTAGTCTATGGAGTTCTTGCATATACAAAGGACATGGAATTATTGAAGTTTTTTTGCTTTGGCAATCCATTTTGTAACATCATTTAAGATGTTTATATTTGAACTTTATTCTGCTGGAATATTTTTGAAATAGGTTAATGAATAATCTGCTTCCAAAAAGGAATATAAATAGATATAGCGTCTTTGTCGCAACTAGTATAACCGATTTGAATGCGTAATAATGTAAAATTACACAGCATACCTACAATGGGTTATAACCCAGGAAAAATCTACAAAAACAAGGCCAATCCGAAGAAATATTGAAAGCTAAGGTTTATAATTGCAATTACCTTCATTTTGGTCGAGAAAAAACACACGCGAAAGTCTATTGACAGACCGTGTACGGGTCAAAAGTTATTCAGGGTTAAATGTTAAATATATATATTTTTTTTTTTTGCATATAACTTTTTAACGTTAGAAGCTATCGAAAAGTATTTGAGACCAAGCTAAGACTCTTCCGTTCGAATTTTTAATTCGTGCTTATGTATGGTTGCACCACGTGGAAAATCTACACTTAACTCCTAATCTAAGGACCAAGTATTAGAATCTAACAAAATAATTTTGACTCTTTTTGCCATATATCCTGTCAATTATAAAATATTGCTACTTCAAAAGGGTGAACTTTTAAAAAATTGGGGTTTTCGAATACAACTCTTCAACAATAAATTGAATCAAAAAATTGCTTACCTTTGATGATAAAAAAATTGACAAGTATGTATGAGTAGCTTTCATATCATATTATAGATAAAATGGTTTAAAAAATTTGGTCAAAAGTCAAAAAATCTGTTTTCTTGGTCTCTGCTCTTAAATGGTGGAGTTTTCGAAAAATATTTTATACATAAACTTTTGGTTTGGCTAACATCACTTGTCATAATCATCACATCAAATCAGCCGAAAAACAAAACTAGCAGACTTGATACACGACCGACTACGCACTTGGGGACTATTTTACAAAAAATAGCTTGTTTACAAGTAAAACATGTTTGTGTATGTAGTTTTCTATAATAAGCCTCTGACGTATACATAAGGATATCTATGGCCGCAAGCCATAAGCACTTACACTTACATGAGTCGATTTAGCAACGCTTTCTTTTTCTGCATACCTTTATCTTTCTTTGGTAAATATTAACACAATAAAAATTTCGCAATCCTCAACAGTCTAACCAAATTAGGAAGAAATCAAGTTGCTATTTAAAAGACGCAATCTCCGTTTTTCCTATCTCGACTTAAGTGATTATGGCGTGTTGGAGGTTCCTGGACCATGTGTTTTCTTTTGTGTTTAGATAAAACTGTCCGTGTTTTATTTAATACTTAAAAGCTTTAACTATTTTTCTCGAAAAGTATTTTTTTTTTTGGTAAGCTCTCAGATTCTGCTTTGTTTTTTTGAGTATCGTATATTATATTTATGTATCAAATTATTAAAGAGTGACCTTTATGCTTCACCTGCACCCACACCTTGACGTTAGTTCCTATCAGACAAACAAATTAAATATACCTACCTAACAACCCTTGAACACTATTGTTTGTTACGAATAAAATATTCAATAACCTGTCCCATAAGATAAAATTTACATGCACAGGTGACAGGTATTACGTAGGTATACCTAATACCTACTAAATATGCCTACTTTGCCCAAGAGTATAGCTTCTCTAATCCTTAGAGAAGGTATACTCTTGCACTATGAAATATTAAGGAAATTAAAATCCGTTTCACGAAAGTATAACTGGAAACCCATTATATTTAATTTTACATTTTATTTAACAAAAAAAAAATAGGGAGAAATTCAGACACAATTTTTATTTTTTTTTTGTACATTTAACTGCACGACAAAAACCATTTCAATATAAATGTGCACATTGTTCGCCAAGCCATATAAATGTACCAATGACATGAACCTTTGTCACTTTTTGTATAGTAGCAATAGAAAAACTCTAACCCACAAAGATGTATTCAAGGACTCAACAGTATTCTTTTTTTTTTGTCTCTTTATGAACTTTTCCGGGGTATTGTGTTCCATGATCTTGAAGTTTTTTGTTTCGTTTTAGTTGAATATCCTTGTTTTTGAGAGTCTTACATAAAGAACATTATTTTAATGGTAAGACATTTGAGTGATATTACTTGGTATCAAAACTTTCTTGCTTTCCTGTGATGTTTTTTTTTATTTTTGTTCATACCCTACTCATGTTAGGTGTCTAGTTTTTTTGGAAGCATTTAGATTGTTAACCATGATATGAGGTAAATAGAATTTAAAACAAAACAAATGAGATTGTTTATAGTGTCGGGTTGTACAAAAAATACCTACCTCTACACAAATATGGTCGCAATATTAGAAAAACGGTACAGGAAGGTGTTGTCTTTAAAAATGTTTCAGATATCAGTTGCAAAGAGAAGGATAAATGACATTTTAGTTTTCCTCAAATTTGGTAAACATGATTTTAAGATAATTCCAAAAGCTGTTTAACATCTTGTATTGAATATAACATATTTAAGGCTCTAAAGATTTTGGTTAAAATAAGTGTATTTGAATGAATAAAGTGATTGTTTGTGTATAATCTTGTAAACAGATAATTCATTCATAACCTTACATACTCTTACTGAGTTTTCAAGAAAAAAGTACAAATAAAAATATGAACAAATATTTAACAAAACATTTTTTTTAGTGAGGTCTTTAAAACCAAAGGTAAAAGTAACATTAGTATCGAAATCGTGAAAAACCTACTATTCGTGAAATTGCCGAAACATCATAGATCATATTCGTCCAAATTACGAATCGTTTATAAACATCTCAGTTTCATCACATCACATTAAAGTTGCGTTAGATAGGTTCAGGCCAAAGTCCAAAAACAAAACTAGCTGACTTGACGCACGAGCTGATGTATTAAGTGACAGCACTTGCCCCCCTCCCCCTTAATTTTGTATACTCATACCTTTTTGTTATTTAGTTTTGTAAAATTTTCCAATTTCAAGGCTTAATTAACTAAAAGATGTATAATCTTAATATTAAGTTATATTTTAATTCAATAAATACAAATACAAAATAAATAAAAAAATCAATAAAATTCGTTCTTGATTGAGTTTTATCCCCTCCCCCATCAAAATGCTGCGTACATACGCCCTTGCCGATATGTGTGAAGTTATGAGTTCATAAACAAACTTATATTCGAAATAAAATTCAAACATGATAATTAATAACGATGATAGAGAGAATAGATATCAAAAACTCCTAAATTAAGTGACATACATCGTTTGGAAGTTCAGTTCATAAGAAGTTGTTCAAGTCATTTTTAGATCGAATTTCATTATTTTTTTCTTTGTTGTATTTTTAAAGCTTTGTTGGTATTCATTTTCAAAATTAATAATCTATGAGAAACTTTAACTAAACCTCTACTTTAAAGAACTTTAAAGAAACTTCTTTATACAGATTAGAGAAATAAAATTCTTCCCAGTTTATGCACCGTTTAATAGAAAATAACATTTCATACAAATACAAACACATACAAGTATTTTATTTTAACTAGACTCTTGTTGGATTTGCAGGTGAACGAATAAATGGATAGACCCTCATGAAGGATGATATGACAAACCCACCTCCTTGAACTTCTCCGTTATCGTAATATGAAAATTAATTTAAGCCTATTTATATGTTTTTTTACACGAAACCAATGCTTTTCCTATAAAAAAAAACGCTACAGCAGCTTCGTCGGTAGTTCGATGTTTAGAGAGACAGACAGAGTTGCAGGATCCACTTTTTCACTTGATGTCCTCTTTGATTGTTAGGTATCTCGAGTTCTTTTTTTTTAACGAATCCATTACGTACCCTATTATGACCACATTATAATGGAAGTAAAATGGTATATTTCCATGTTCAACATATTGGAAATTCCTTTTATTTAGCATATTTAAAAATACACTTCGACTTGTGTAACAACAACAACAACAACGTTAAATTTATTTTACGAAATTGAACGCGACCGATTATTTATCTTATTCAACCATCCCAAATTGAAATAACATTTCAACTGAAAAACAGACTTTCGATTAAATTGTATAATATTAAAATAATATAAAAAAAAACAATTTTCCATCCATGTTTTCTTTTATCGAGAGAGAAAAATGAAGAAACATTTTTTTTTGATACTGTCGTCTCTACCATATCGCCAGTGTTGACTGAATAGTCTTGTTTTCATGCAGACATATTTAATTATGAAAATTCATACAAAATTGATTTTTCATCCTGAAAAACGGATATCAAAAAGAAAACTTAATTTTGGATGATTATGCATGCGAACAAATACCATGAAAACACAAATTCGATTTTAGCTACAGGGTGACTTCGACGTAGGAATAATTTATTATTTATTCATAATTTTTTCTATTCTTTAAACTCAAAAAATGTAATTCATTAAATTGCATCATTGAAAAATTTTAAGTTACCAGATATTTAATGTTTTTTTTATAAGATTTGATAATTTCATGACTTAAATTCATTTTCAATTGATGTACTTATTTTCCGCAAAAACTTGTACCTATTTAGAAAAAAAATTATTTTACTTTTGCAGCTTTGCAAAAAGTGGGCATTTTAGTTAAGACTTTACTTAATACATGCTTACATAGGTATGATGATCCACAAAAGTACTTCAATATGTCACTACAACATCATATACTTCATGATCACCCTGTGATTGTTTTCTCTTCATACCTTGTTGTGTGCTTTCATGTGTATTGATTCATGTTCTGAATTCGGTAATTTATGTTATTTTTGTTGAGGTGCTTGTACTATAAGAATGGGTTCTTTTATTTTGCTAATGGTTGTTTCTTAAAAAAGTTGTATAAATAACCTTTGAAAACAAAAAAAAATTAAGTATTTAAAGATATTGAAACTCCATACGGAACCAAAATTTTCGACTTTCAAAAACAAATGCGACATTTTTTCCTGGCACTTTGTAAGTAGGTACCTACTTGTTACAATGCTTAGGGTATGAAAGTCTCTGAAGTTAAAAATCGCTTTAAAATCAATAACTATATTATGCAACAAAATTCACCAAGAATTGTATTGGTGAAGAGCGGTAATGCGCAATACCTTGTATTCATAAAAACGAGGAAAAAAGTGTCCAGGGGAAATTTGAAAATTTTGAAAAGTACAGCGTATCCTACAAAGTTGAATTTATCTCAACTTGTACTGTAGCAACAGAGTCAGTTATAGATTAGGTACATACATATTATAATTATACACTGAAAAAAAAACTTTCGGCTGTCACAGAAAAGTGTTAACCACAAACTGTATAGCACCTAGCATTGTTGATGTTTCGTTCCAATGCCTTGAGACTTATTTGGTAAAATAAAAGCCACTAAATTGTCTGTCGCTAATTGCTTTTCTCTGCCATTTATGTGATTTAAGAACCTCAAAAAAAAAAAGGATTTTTATCAATATATTTTTTTCAGGGTGTAGGTCTGCATACTATTTTTGTACTTTGCAACTCTGAGACTCTGCTCTAATGCCAACTCTCACCATGTTAGGACTGATTCTATACCACTCAAATTGTCGGTTTTTGTACATATATACAAGATCTGTTTTGAACAGAAAGTTTACAACAAGGATCGCCAGAATGCCTGTATTAAAAATAATATGCACTTATTTTCTAAATAGGAATAACAATTTCATAAACAGAACTTAATATTCCTAATAACAAGTTCGAAACGTTTGTTGCCTGAAGTTTCACTATTGCTTAGACCCAGCAAGATTTTCACACTATCGCTAAGGCTTGCAAGTTCTGTATTGTATTCTTCTACTAATTTGGATTTTGTAGAGCAGCCATCAATTTAGTTTTGATAGCTGCGAAAATATATCTGAAAAAGGTTATATTGCAAATATTGTTGATCGATATTGTTTGGGTTTCGAGTTTTCTACAGACTTCTCTGACAATAGCTAAGCTCATTGGTTTTCAAGATGTTGGAGAATGTTATAGATAAAAATTAATGATCCCAGTGAACGTAGTTTTTCTCAAACTAAAAGTTGCTACAAGATACGAGAAGCTACATGTTCATACAAAAATGGTTAACTGTTCAACCAAACCAATTAATATTAAATATATCTCACTATAGAGTAACTCTCTTAGAATACTTCATTTAAAATATTAAAATAGGGTTCAAAATCGTGACAGCACCTTTAACATATCAACCCTAAGAAAAGGCAATCAGTGTTTTTTTTATTCTTTTGGTTTGAAAATTAAATTGAAATACCTTCTGTATAGTTTAAATGACATCTAGTGACACCAAACGATGTCACTGGCCACCCGTAACCCATAACTTTAACCAACCAAATCCCTTGCTAAAACTGACTAGAGATATAATAAATGCCATGAACGTGCGAGGTTAAGAGATGGCATAGTGGACAGACAAGGTAGTCATATCCATCATCTCGAAAATTGAGTTCTGAAAGTTTTGGTTCTTTTTTTTTTGTTCTTATTTTTCCTCTTTGTGTATTTCGTCACATGATAACATAATTTGTATTCATCCTTTGTCTTTTATTTCGCCCATGTACCCACGTTTACATCCTTAATTAGGTTCTTATTCGGAAGCTACGAACACAACACAATGTTTGCTTTGATATATACATACATAATGGACTTGTTGTATTAGAGAAAGGAACACAAATGCGAAAGAAAAGTGTAATTTTATTTTATCTTATTTTAGAAGAGAGGAAATCCACAAAAACAACTTAATTCGAAAATGACAATCATAGAAGAAGAATGTGTACTACTGTTTTCGTGTATAGTAGTTTTTATTTTTCTCTCAAAATAAATAATAAATAAAATTTTCAAAATCATTGTTCTAGAATAGTTAAAAGAACAAGCAGATTTCAGTTTACTTTTTTGTTCACTTGGGCTTGAGCTAAGCTTGTTTGTGCGACATGAGACTGTTCACCAGTTTATTAAGAAGCAGTTAACGAAAGCTTTGCGAATTAACCACAGGAATGGTTTAGAAGCTTATATTTGGACCATCTTTAAAGTTGTCGAAGGTTGTTTGTAGTACGCCTTGGCGTAATTGTTAGTGCGATGGACGACCACGCCGGAGGTCTGGGTTTAATTCCCAGCCTATGCCATCTTGATTTTTTTTTTCAGGGTTACTGTCTCTAGTGAGGAATTGACAAAACCTTCAAAAGTACTGCTTGTCAGCTTCATAACCTTCCTGCTAATTAAACGCACACAGAAAATAGTTGAGATTGTCTGTCACTATTAGGCCTTGGTGCTTCGTGAGCTAGTCGTGCCACAATACTCAAAATTTATTTACAAGCTTTTTTAAAATTTGTTACCGAAAACGATAAGAATTTTAATATTTTTAAAGCATTTAAAAAAGAAAAGTTTTCATGTTTTTGAAGAACTTCAAGGTAATGATGCATACAAATCACAAATAAAAACACAATGTCCCTTAAAAGATTCTACCATCCAGAGTGCCCATACAAAGTAGTTGACTAAGACTGAGTTGAAAAATAAAATAACCATAGTATCCCTTAAAGCTGATGATAAAAGCTTACCGCTCGATAGACGCTGATTCATTTGCATTCGTAATAGGTATAGGTACAATGATTACGCTATCTAGGCCACTTCCGCAATTTTCATGAAATGGAATATACTATACAGTGAGCACAACTTCAGCAACCGAATATCCTGCATAAATTAAATACTCGCTATCTTCTTCTTAGCAAAAGCGTAAAAAGATTCCTTTATTTCTATAATCAATGCTTTGGAGTTCTAAAATCTATGCAAACGAACAGAGCATCTGCTAAATAACGGATTACCTACATTACGTGCCCTAAAGTCTTTTCACATTTGAATTCAATTCGTGAATGTTTTTGTTTTCTGTGTATTAGTTTTATTTTTTTTTTTTCTGTTTATTTTCAAAAACAGTTCAAATGTAAATTTCTGGATCAGAAAAGAAAAGATAACTGTGTTAGTGTTTTTCTTAACGTTTTCTTCTGTTTGCAATTAATGGCAGCCATTAGGTCGTGCGCGTGTTACATAAACATTGATTAAAACAATTATTTGTGTGTTTAATTTGTTTGTTTGTTTCGAAAGAGCAATATTGGTATTCAAGAAGAGAACTTATAGAAATGTCGCGATAAGAATAATAAGTTTAGTTATTCAGTAAAGGATAAAAACAGTTACAAAATGGTTAAAGAAAGGAGTTTCTATAAGAGCGATGAACACTTGATTATAGTTGAGTACTGAAACACACTTACGTATTTTTCGATTTATGTTAAAAATTAGACTTGTTCTTGTTTTAGGCATATTTTTCCACAAATGGCTTTCAAATTCAATTCACATATTGTTTTATATTTTTTTTTCGATTTATGTATTTGGTTTACAATTAGTCAAAAAAATAAACTTATTTCTGTTAGATCCTTCGTGACATACCGACAAATTTTATTAAGTGACCCAAAAAGGATATTACTTTACCGTAGGTATAGTGGAATGAGAGCGACTTTCCGAATATTGTATTTTTTAGAGTAGGTAATGAAACGCAGAAAAAACACTTTTTTGAGAGATTTTCTTTGGGGAATTTGTTGCATGATACAATCACTTCTGTTAGGCTGAAAATAATTGGATCCATAAAGAAAAAAAGTGTAGAATTAGAAAAACTAGAATTAAGACCAAGTTTACATCATTTCCAAGAAAATCAAAGGCAAAAAGTGTAGAATTAAGAAAACTAGGGTTAATTCAAGTTTACATCTTTTCCAATAAAATCTTCTTTTACTTTTCATACCTTTATAAAAAACCACAAAGAATAACACTTTTGTAGGGAGGGTACCACAAAATTTGGATTTTTACTTGAAATGGCCCAATGATATTGATTTTCAAAATATTAGAATACAAGAAATGAAAATTTTAGCTCTCAAAATCCTGCATAAGATTTGGCTGAAATGCATCAAATTTGATTTCTGTTCATTGATTTTAATGCAAATCTTTCCTGAACATGTTCGCAATAAATTAAATTTTGATACATTAAATATATTTAAATTAACTTCACTTTCTTTTTGAAATGTTGAGTTACAATTTTTGTGCAGGCACTTTTATCTTGACGGTAGTCTCGCCATTAAAATAGAGTTTTTCGAATTTGTCTATTTCATTATGAAACGTCAACCTTTCCGGGTTCTCGTGTTAAAAAAAAAAATTATATCAGAAATATAATGCAACCAATATGCATGATATACATACATTATGTATGCACGCAGGTTATTCGCATAAGAAGTGACAAAAGGCTAGAGTTTGCAGCTTGTGTCAAAACCTGAAAAAAGGGTATTTGAATGGGGGTCTTTTTCCTTGTTTAGGTGGAAGGGCGATTCTCCAAAAATATTTCATAAAACGCAAAAAAAAACATCAAAAACAACGGCAAGCATTGCATTACAATATCAAAATACAACTTTTTCAAAAGCCAAATAGCTATTTTTCAGTTTTTATTTTTTAATGCTCAATGTAATTATCATTTTCAGTCAAAAACTAGATGCTTAAATTATGTATGGTTTTTGCAAAAACCCAAAAATAATTAAATAATAATAATAATAATTAAAAAAAAAAATTGTTTCAATTTCGATTTTTTTTCAAAGTTTTAAGTGATTAAGAACTATTTATGTCATGTGTTACAAAACTAGACATTAATTACATAAGTCTTTTATTGAAATAAAAATAGTGCTTGATTTTGTAAAATTTTGAAAAAAAGGCAGTTTGAAAAAATATTCGTTCATTTATTTTTAAATATAAACAATTTCAGCATCTAGTTTTTAGATTTTGACTTAAAATTCCTAAACGTATTGAAAACAAAAATAATGCTAAGTTACACAAATTTTTGACAAATAAAAATCAGATGAAAAAGAAAGATTTGCATTTTTTTTCAAAATTTTGAATATAATGTCAAATTTTTCAATAACTGTATGTCAAAGCAAATTTATTTGACAACAAACTGAACAATAGATATGTATCTGGCTTTTGAAAAAGTTATAATTTGATATTGTATGCATTATGGCGGCGCTATTTTGATTATCATGATTTGAAGTTAACAATTGCCTTTTTCTGCATTATTTTCAATTCAAACAATAGCTAGGGTCTAAAAAGATTGGATTTGTTTTAAGCTTACAGAACTTTTTACATTAATGTTTTGGAAAGATAGAACATTTTTTCGATTTAGACTTCTAAAAGTCTATTTCCGTGCACTGACTCTAACATTTTATTGTAATTTCTAGGGGGGGGGGTCATATCTGATAAAAATCTTTTAAATATGACATATTAAGCAAGAAATATAGGCATAGAACAATCACTCTTTTTTATCAATTTTTTTAAATATTTTTGTTCTATAAACAATTTGTCCCGCTGAGTTCTGAAAACAATAAAGTTAAATCAACACACAATACCTCATTACAAACCTTTCAATATACGTCGTTGTTTTTTTTTTTTTTTAGAACTAATACAGATATGATTGTATTCCATCAAGATAATACCCCTCACTACTAAAATACACAAAAGAGATAAGCCCTACACACTATCCAGATCCATACAATGAAAGCCATGGGCCCATAATACATTTATACCAGCACAGGCAAGACACTCAATGAAAAGTAGCTCTTGCATAGTAAAACTATTTGTACTGCAAATCACAGCTAGGAAAAACCTACAAAACTGGCAATCACATTAGTGGTAACCATCATATTGGCAAGCATCGTTTCGCATCTCCCTCATCATCATCATATGTACTGTGAAGAGTTTCAAGGACGTTTATATTCACAAAATTGAGCCTAAAGCCCCGACCCGACCGTGCGTCGTCATTCATAGTGGTATATCCTTTGTTGCACTCACACCGTGCAACCAAATCGCTCTACTCTTAATTAAGTTGAAATTTGCTAGGCACCTATAATGTGGGTAAGTATGTACTGCTTCAAAACGGCCACACCATAGGGACGGGCGTTCTGTACACAATCTACATAACGTCATTCTATGCAGGCGGCAGACAAGCGATTGGATTTACATGGCACCTAAAGGACTTGTTATGATCCTCGAAATGAGAGCTCTTTCAATTCTTAAAGGCTCTGTTGCAGAACTGCAATTGAACTCTCGCACACTCATGCTATACGGTGATAGCATGGAATTGGAGCATTTGAATAGTTTATGGTACTGGAATGATGCTGTTCGTATAATCTGTTGGATGTATATCAGGTCACTGATGGTAAAATATAGGGTGAATCTCACATTTGTGCGCTCAAGCGCGAAAGAAAATCCGAACGACGACGACACCCTTTAAGTCCAAAATGATATGGAAACCTTCGTAATCTGGCGTTACAGTAACAAGTGCTTCGTCACTTCGTTCCATCACACAGATGATGTTCAGTGGGAAGCAAGAGTGTAATGCAGTATTCACAATAAAGTAAAATCTATTTGCCAGGGCTGTATTTAATATCGCGTGGAGTGAATCTGTATTCTGTAATGCTGCTAAGTCCACTTTAAAAAGAAATACAGGAGATACAATAGATTCCCGGGTGTTAACTTTCAGTCATGAGAAGAGAAGTTTTATTGATGTACATATGTAATTTAAACAGAATGTTGACTCTTCAAATACTTAAAACTTCCTTTTGGAGTTACATGGCTTTCAACAAGGATATTTCATAGCTTTGTCGACCGAAAACTAACTTCTGCTCTACCATTTCATCGATGAAATAGTGATATCGAGTTAAAAAAAAAAAATTTGCAATGAATATATTATAATTTTGGATTATAATAAATTGCATCTACATATTTATTAAACTGTGATATAAAATGCATCGATTATAAAGACAAATTCGCAGTCTTAAACAAAGTTAAAAAAAAAATTAAGTTTAATAGTCATAACCTCAAAACTACAGCTCGGACATTAACGATTGATTCCATGAAAGAAAAATATATTATTTACAGCTTTGGTCTCACAATTTTTGACTATCTTTCCTGTAGTATAAGCACTTTTGGGGGGAAAAAAACAAAAAAAAAATCGTTACAAATTAAATTTTTTTTGTAAAAATGTGTATTACTAAGCAATATTTTAGTTTTTGCACTAATTTATTTTAAGTCAAAATCTTAAAACCAGTTACGTAAAACCTTTTTTTGTTTTCTCATTATAAAAAAAAAACAAAAGATATTTATATTTTATGAAAAAAGTCTGAAGAAATATTTATTAAAACTTTTTTTTTTTTTTAAATTTTACTATGTAAGCACTGTTTATTGTTAAACAAATCAAAAAGACTAGTAGAGACCTCAATCTTGAAGTAGATTTCCGCATCCTGGCAAGATTGGCGTGGTAAGGTGCATTCGGTACTATTTCTCGAATGTGGTTGAAATTGGTGTCAAATTAAATGTAAAATGGCGTCCACTTTTAAAATTAAGAAATCATCCGAAGTCATCATTAGAAGTGATTAACGCAAGTTTATTTTTTAAACTCTAGTTTATTGTGTGTTGCCAAACAAATTATGGAATTTTTTAATGTCAAATCAAAGCCAAGACAAAGGACAAAGATATATATTTTTTAGGTGACAATTTTTTTTTTCAAAACTAGCAGCTAGGTTATCCTGTAACCCTGTGAATTAGTGAACTCATCGAGTTAAGGAATGAAATTGGTGTCAAGTTAAAGGTTGGAACATCTTCAGAGTTCAAACAGCTCAATAAGAGAATGTAATAGAAATGCCATTTTGTTTCTCACATACACTTCCGGTCACTCAAATAAATCCAGTACTTTGTAAAAATTCAAATTGATTTTTCTTCGGACACATTGGCAACACCTGTTTCAAACCAATAACACTTTTAAGACAGAATATTAAGCTTTATTCTTTATAAAATTGGACCTCTAGCAAATACTTTTCTTTTAAAAAAGACGTTTATGTTTAGCTTGAACAAAAAAACTCCAATATTTTAGCTTATCAGAATCTATCTATGTATCTAGTGACTTGAATGTACAAAAAATAAAAGAAAGATGTTTTTTTGTAACTTTTTTTCAGTAAAATGCCTTTAAATAAATATAACATTTAGAAATAGGATCAACAAAATGCATTGAGCTCAGTAAAAAGAGGGGAAAGTGCAATCATTTCGATTTTGTGGACTCTCAAACCGAAAAATTGTAGAAAAACTTGCAAGAAGTCGAGCCACGTTGGTATAAATAGTTTTTCGAAGAACCTTTTCTGGTATAGGAAAACATGAGAAGCGGAATTTAAGTAGCCACGTCAGCCGCCTAAAGATGGACATTAAATAAAACTTCTTCTAATATACATGGTTCTGTTGCCCAACTAAAAGTTAAATCATATGTTACAGCTAGTTAACCACCGTAAAACTCGCATACGGAGACCTGGGGTGGAATCATTTAAGATGATTTTTTTAAATTTGACAGTCAAAATCAAGAAAATCGGTCTGTGTAATATGATTGTCATGTTTAACTATCATATTTTTGTGACTTTTTCTGATGACACCTATTTTGCTATCATTTTCATACCATTTTTTGTCCATCAGAGAAAATTGGGCACTACAAAAATAAGATTTCTTATAAAATAATAATTTCTTATTAAAAAATGAAGATAAATTTACAAAAAAAAAGTTGGTTAAAGACGAGAATTGAGCCTGACAGTCGAGGTTAGCTCCCAAGCACCTTACTTCTGGGCTACCGAATTATTACAAAATCGGTAAATAAATCGTAAATCGCTAAATTCGATTTTTTGGTGTATTTTTAAAAGTGATGCCAATTATTCAAACATTTTTTATTTACGAAGACCGAAAATTTCATTTGACCACTTTTGATTTTCACAAATGTGACAATCACCTTGCCGATTCCACTCCATATTATTTAGGGAGATGTTAATTCCAAGCAACAGTATCCGTAATAGCAAGCTGCAAAGAGGAACGTTTATTTTTTGTGGCAATCATGATGGAAAAAACAAGAAGCATCGAGTTACTTTTGGACGAAAAAAAATGCATCACATTTATAGCTTTTTTAGTTTTATTAAAAATACTGGCAAACTGATACTCTGCTGGTTTTATAAATGGTTTCAATGAAATAACTTGCCATTTGCGTACAAAAATTCACTTGAACATATGCGTTTTTTATAAAAAATCAAGTTAAGTTTTCTACAGACTCATTGGTGACATCTGCTCCTAACTGTTTATTTAAATGAATCAGAAGTTTAAGTTCTGAACTGTAACCTAATTTATCTGACACTTTCAGCAAGTTAATTCAAAAATTTCTTTACTGCTCATCTCCGCCCAAAGTTGATTTCAAAGTCCAAATACAACCCTGCTCTCAAGTATACTCTACATAAAAAGGTTCTATAAAGTAAGATGAAGCGGAAAACTTTGTTTGTCAATGCCACAGAACTGATTGTACTCGAGCTTTCATTGCAAAATATAACAGTCAAGGATATTATACTGGCAACCGAAATACATATTCACGAGTATCATGATATTCTGCAGTCGGCACTCTTAACATATCGGGTACCTCGTAAATAACTGGATCTGGCTTTAAACCAGTCAAAGGAAGAAATTGGCATGGAATTTAATTTTGGTATACTTTATGCTGGGAAGAAAAAACGCATCGTTTTAATAAAAAAGGTCTCTTGTAAAACTCATTTGCATAATGCACCACATGAAAGAGTTATTCACTTCAACGATTATAATGAAGCAAAAAGCTTGAGTTCGAGTATAACTTACAGCACTAAAGCCAACATAAAAAATCATTGAAAACAATCCAGCAACTGGCAGTTGTACCGATTTAAAAAAAAAAAAAAAAAAATCCCCATATAAAATCACTCTACTATACCCAAAGAACACTTCAAAGAACTCGCTGTCCAATGGGTGGATGACCTTGAAAAGGCCGGCTCTTTCCAAGAATCACAACTACATACCGACTTTTTTTTATGAATAAGGTGAGTTGGCATATAAATATAAAAGGCTTGCGGTTTCCCGGCACTGATTGCCAATATTATCCTCATCGATAAAGGATAAAACTCCAACAAAACGATTGCAATCATCGTACTCCAGCTTCAGGCACACACATGCAAACGTTTCGTTCATTTGATTTTTATCAATTTTGTGGGTAATTAATGATTTCTCTCCTTGATTTCTCTCTCTTTCGTATTTATAATGGAAAAATTGTAGAACAAGGTTATAAATCGATGCCTGGACTGGACTGAAAGCAGAGGACACACTATAAAGTAGCTCAATCTGATATAACGATATTATTGCGCTGGACATGGATGCAGTCGAGGACGGAATAAGTCACAAGCAAAAAGGTGTATCCATATTCTTTTTTGTCGCAATGACAAGTTTGATGGTGTTTTATGGATTTTTTTATTTTTTGCCTTAAATTTTTTCTACCTACCTACATATGTGTGTGTGTGTGTGTGTGTGTGTGATTTCGGTTTTCATGCTTGCAATCGAAGATGTTGAACATATTATATTGTCTGTCTGTGCAGATGAGGGGTGAAAAAAAGTTGTATGATTTTTCACTTGCTGTACTAAAGGCAATGTATTGGTTTTGCATAGTAAAATAAATGTGGGGGATAAAATGTTGAAAAAGAAGAAGACGAAAAAAGTAAGTTCGCATGGTATTTTAAACAAAATCTACTTCTACCTACTCATTTAGGGGTACATACTTGCGTTAGAAGTAATACTTTTTTGTCGTGCTGAGATTATAAATGGTTTCTATTTGCCACTTCAAATCAAAAAATATTGATCGAACCAAAACAGAGTGCTCTTATATTAGTATAACAGTGTAGAAAGTGTAAGTAGAGTTTCACAAGATTTATGAACTTTTTTGTCATCTCATTATAATACTGAAAATCTCAATTTGAAACCAAAACTCTTTTATAAAAACTAATCTTATTGTTTCAAAACTAAAAACTCTTCTTCTACCTAGGCCGTTTAACGCTCTTTAGAATCTTAGTATCTTAGAATCTAAGAATCTTAGTAGTTCTGCTTTAATTTCTAATGCATTTTCGTACGACTAGGAAACCAGTTTAATAATAGCAGGCTTGATACTGGTAAGAGAAATACGCAATCCCACAAGTTTTCTGTTTCTTTTTTAAATTTTTATTTGGCATAAATTAAGCTGATCAAGATAATATATACATTGGGGAAATTTTTTGTATGTGGAAATGTTATTTCTGTCGGAGATGAGCTGTCGTACATACAAAAAAAAAAAATAAAATAAAAAAATAAAAAATATATATTCGTGAAGCATATTGTGTCAACCATTATTTTGCTTCAGTGAATTTACATATTCCATTTTTTTTTTCTTTTTCGAAGTAATTCATAAGCTAGCTAGCTATCTGGGATATGTGTTTGTAAATTACTGCGAGTTTAAAACGGTAAATTCGTCGTTGATATAAGTATTATATTTTTGGAAGATATGCTGATGATATGTGTTTGTTGGAAATAAATATCAATTTAAAGAAAATAGAATGCTTAAATTTGCTTAAAAGATCCTTAAGAATAAAAAATGGAAGTCCTGTTTACAAAAATAAAATATATTCAAGTTATTCATCAAGTTCTTGTTCTTGATGTGTACCTTCATACATATCGTTGCCTTTATGGAAGGACCTCGTATATTAAGAAATAAATATTTTTTTTAATTTTATACGCTCATTAAAAAAAGCAAAATTAGAACCACCTTTTGTTTACTGCTAAAATATGATTTTTCAAGAATTAAGAAGAAAATTTGAAGTAAAAAAACTCAAAACTCGATATTCGGTTCATACTTTTGGATTATGTATGTATTTTGTTTATTGATTTGGCAAAAACGTTCAAGAGTTTTTATGTGGTGCACCCATAGAACGGGCATTCCTACATACATAAGAACAAATAGCAAGACCTTAATTAGTTTTATTTACTTTATTTTACATACAAAAAAAATTTACTTCATAATATGACATTTCAATAACAAATGGGATTTTTCTAATTTATTTTTTTAAATAAATAATAATTTGAGTATATTAGTTCAACAAATAACAAACTATTTGTAAAGTACCTATTATGTAAATAAAAAAATAAAATATAACACTCATACGCCAGAGTGTACATGCACAATATTTAAATAATCTAAATGAAAGACAATTAGAGTATGCTCAAGTAGCAATTATATGAATTTTCTAACAATTTACTTTTTTCAAGCAACTTTGTTTCTGAATAATGTATATATGTATGTATGTACGTACATTTATATAAAAAATATAAAAATATAAGTTAATTAAAAAAATGTGCATTATTTAGATCTGCACATCTGTTTCATAAAGGTTTATGTGTTCAAAACTTGTCATAGAAAAGATATAGGTCTATTAGTAAATTACTGAATTGGAACAATGAAAGTTTAATCAATTAAATTAAATTAGAACTATTTATAAATTTTTACTAAACTTTCAAATGTAACGTGTTTCGGTGAACTAAATTGGATGTCTTATATAAACTTGAAAACATCATGATTAATAACCGGACATGTGACACAGTTAATAAAGAAACATGAACGTAATTCCAAAATAACTTGCATTCATTGGTTAAACTGTCAAAAATTCATATTTTTGTTTTTTTTTTTAATAATTACTGCACCAATAGATAATAATCCAACTATTATAAAAGCAAAAATATAGGAATTATTAAAAGTAAATATGCAAAGCTTAGGTGAAAAAGGCTTCGATATTGACGGCTAAAGCCGAAAGTTCGTTTAACGGCGGCGTTTATAAAAATATTCAACTAGTAATAACTTATAGGCCTTATCAACCCAATATTTCTGTTTTTTCACACAGACACTATAAATTGTTAAAGAGTAATAACACACTCACACTTACTTTACAAAGAGTTTTTGTACATCTCAAAAAGTGTGAGGGCTATAATTATGAACTTAATTTTGGTAGGTAGATTAATCGAAATTATGAATATTTTTGGCTTACCATGAAATTCTGTAAAATAATGTTTTCGATACATGATTTTTTTTAGAGTGTTGAGTGTTTTTTTTTGATTTTAAAAACGGAAAATATCGGAAAAAAACATTTTGTCAAAAAAACTTTTTAGTTTGTCAACTCATTTGTAAAGAAACTGGACTTTTAAATTTAAATAATTTTTCGGTACTAGTTTTTTGAGTGTTTAAACAGTTTTTTACTGTTAAATTTTTATTTATTGTTTTTGGAACATGAAATTTAAACAGCCATTAGATAATAAATAAATAAATTTTTGTTAAGTTGAACCAACAAAGTTTTTGCGAAGAGGTCAAAATTCTGGTTTCGAAATTCTGCTATTCATTATCTGCTTTCCTGAAAAAGAATCTGCTCTTAAATTTTTTTTTGAAAAACTAAATGGTGAGAACAACCTGGTGACAAGTTTTGAACAAAATTAGTTGAGCCAGTAATGATATATACGGAAATATCTAAAAATAATGGAAAATTTCTCGAAAAGCGTGTTCATCATATTTCCGTTATTCGAATTTCTTGAGAAAAACTAAAAACGCAACATTGTTAAAAATACTTATATATGAGAGGTATTTGTTCTAATCGAGATATTCAAAAAAAAAAAAAAAATCAACCCTAGAAATTACAAAAAAGTAATCTGTACCAAACTTAATGCAAACCGGTCAAAACATTTAGGCTGTGGCTCTATGTACAGATGGAAGTACAGACGAATAGATGCACAGGCTTTGACGTCTCCATCATCTTAATGTTGGTTTTGATTAAAACCACGATTTTGTTGATTTTTTTGACACGAAACCAATACTTGCCTTATAGACCAAGTAAAAAATATCAAACAAAAAAGTTTATAAAGTGTAAAATAATTGGATAAGATGCAACTTATTGTTAGTTAGATAAATAAGCAACAGTGTGGCAGAAGTTAACTATTTCTATATAAATCATTAAGCCATTTTTCTGATAAAATTGATAAATCTTCTTCGAGACAAAAAATAATAATATAATCTATCTTTATCAAATTCAACTTATGTCATTGTTGACATTTATCAACTCCTATCTTTTCTTTTAAACATTGAATAGTAGTCGATCATTATTTTTGGATTCTGTAGTCAGAGTGATTATGTTCTTTCTTGCAAAGAGTAATTTCTTTGAAGCCTATTTGCAAAATATTTTTTTTTACAAAACTCTGAAAATAATTAAAAATAAATTGCACGACTGGATCGCACGTACTTGCTCTTATAGATAATTTTACTATATAGGCTAAACCTTTGTAACTAAAAATTTTTAAATACAGTTTAAGAAAAAAATTTAAAAAACATAAAATTCAGTTTTCAAATGACTTAAACAGCTTCTTAAATAAAGTCAACCTCAAAATGAAGTATGCAATTTGATTTCTTGTATAATGCCGATTTAAAAAATAAATATTTTTTCTATATAAAATTTAGCAAGGACTTTTAATGAAAAAAATGGTACGCCATTTTCAAGAAATTATTTCTATTATTATTATTATATTATTATTTATCAACATCTAAAAACTAAATTTGGAAAAAAATTTAGTAGTTTTCGAAAAATTGATTTTTCAAAAAAAACGGCAACAAGCTTTTCTGTACAAAAATGGTTGAAATTGATTGAGTCATGAAGGAGAAAATAAGAATTTAAAAAAACGGTTCTATGACAGGTACCGTTAATACCGGTTTTTGAAAAAAGTGGTTTTCATTTGAAGATAGACCTTATCTAAAAAAATTACCATGATTTTTTAATCAATATCGTAGGAACCATTTTTGATAAGGTACTGACAGGTACTGTAATTTTTGGTAAACAAAGAAAAAACAATCAAAAAACTTCTCGGGATAGTCTCCATGAAACGCCACATACCAAGTTTGAAGTAAATAAACCCATCCTTTTAGGCTGTGGCTTCTGATACATACAGACAGACAGACAAACAGAATTGTGAGACCCACTTTTTTATATTTCCTGTCATCATGTTTGACTGTTATCTCAACTTTTTTTTTTGCACGAATGCATAACTTGATATATGTAAGTACCTATATCGCAAGTAAACAAAACTCGTTGTGAAAATGTTAAAATGCAAGTGCTTTTAAACATTTTCCAAACGAGTTTTTTCTTAAATTATTTTCAGAATTTTGTAAAACTGAATTATGAAAAACAGAATTTTGAAAAACAGAAATTTGAAAATCAGAATCAGAATTAAAACAGAATTTTGAAAAAGGAATTTATTTACTGGCAGAATTTCGATCCCAACCCGTATTTTTTGTAGTGTGTGAGCGAAGATAACGGTAAACGATTTTTTTGTTGTTGTTTCGGTGCTCGAGGTCGAAAAATTGGATTCAACATCGGCTTCATCTAAGCAACTCAGGAAAAAATAGAACTCCTTCCTACGAAACGAAAAGGTTAATGAATTTTTAGCTGATGAAACAAAAAAGGAAAGAATAAAAAAATATAATATCATGTTTTAGTTCAAGTATATTCCTAAATTCGATGCTAAAGCTGAGATATCGAGGAAAAATACTTTTTTGTGAAATATACAGATTTTGGAAGTGCAATGAATATTTTACAAAATTTATAGCATTTCTTAATCAGTGTGGCAAGTCCGCCTAAGTATGTTTTAACTATTACACAGGGTTATTATGTACATTATATACTTAGTATAAAATTATCAATATAAAAATAAATGCTGTAAAATATACTCTCCATAAGTATCATTAAATTGTATTCAATTATTTTTGTACATCATAGTTGATGGCTTCATTTTACCAATAAAGCCAAAAATACCACTCGTGTCATGTATTCAACAAAAAAAAAAAAAAAAAACACAAACCAATATTTCCCTTTTTCTATCTCAAATCAACAAAATTTTAAATGAATCTAAGCTCCATGATATAATTATTCCACTTGCAATCAGTGACCATCAGACCTGTACGTCGATCAAGTGCACACGTAAAACATTGTATGCGAAAATAAAATTAATTCAGAAAATTAACAGCACTGAGCACAAACAAAAAAAATACACTACAGCCAATGGCCAACAAATGTCAATTAATTAGATATCCGCATCCGAAACGAACCATAATTGATAAAGCCACACCGAATATATGTAGTATAACGATAAGTCCTCACTTGACACACGTCTCGGTGCATGTGGTGTTTGGTAAAAATTTAACATCAAAACACCACTTGAAACACTAATTAACTGCACAAAGCGTGTTACCTGATATCATAACTGATTAAATTAATCAAATTCATTTGCTACGCTGCGCTGGCTTGGCTTAGCTTTTGGTGGTGAAGTGATTTAGACTAATTAATATCTATTTCTAGACCAACAAGCGTGACTGCGTCATCATTTGCAACAATTTTGAAATCATCATTATATTCAAAACGCACAAGTTTTTTTACTGTTAAATCAGAAAAATGAAAATTTACCAATATAAAAGTATACTATTGAAAATGTTTAGAAGAAATTACTGATATCTTCTTTCAGTGTCTATCAAATACACACATATACAACAAACGTCAAAAATAATTGTGGACTGTGGAACAAATATAATACAATATAATACATTCAATACACCCAAGATATGAAGAATACCAAGTTATACACACCCGCCATTTTTATGGCATCAACTTAATTAAAATAGTTTAACGGTTATCAGTTTCATTCTCATTCAAAATACTTTAGATTTGACATTTCTTTCATTCAGAAAGAACCATCCAACGTATATCCTTAACGGTCAATCGAGGTCAATCGAATAATTAATTCAGAGATCTCCCTCTAAGAAAAATTGAATAGCTGTTAAACTCCACGTTTGTTGTCTCTAAGACGACGCAGAATTATTTTATATCACTGCCATTTACGCAGCTTAAGACTTAAGCTAAGCCTATCGGACGTTCTCGCTCGGATGACAATTTAAATAAGTTCCTAACGGAAGAAGTCATCACCTTAGGCGATAAGAGTTGTTCAGAACTGTATTAATGGGTCAAGTTAACGTTAACTTTATGATAAGCAATTTTGACAACACATTTACATAAGTTGTTTCAGTTTAAAAAACCCAAATTGTGGATAAATGGACTTTACCGATTTATAATTCTGAACTCCAAATGGTCATCATTATTTTGTCGGGCTTATTACTTATACATATGTTTGGGGTACATTCATCAACGGGGAATATTCATCAAAGTCATTTTCGTTTGAATACACTCTTAAGTCAGAAATAAAAATAACACAGAACGCATCCATTACTGAAGTCATGAACACGAACTAAAAAATTTTGGATGTTGTTCTGTGTTTCTAAAATCACCGCTGTAATTTTGACTAGAAGATAAGTTAGTAGTTTTTTTTATTGAAAAAAATATTTCAGGAAATCCAAGTTTCACTAATTTTCACATATGGGCAAACGAAAAATCAATGAAAAACACAATTAATGACCTTACAGCAAAAAGGATGCAGGTCTAACTCTAAAAAAGAGGTTTTAAAAAGGAGAAATGTTAATTTAAAATACATTTGGTTTAAATGTGGCAGATGAAAATTTTTCTAAAACTCCCTTTATATTTTGACGGAACTGACTTAGTTTTACATCAAACGAATGTATTTTGAAATCGCATTTTTCGATTTTGCTACAACTTCTCAAAATTGGAACTGCCTCACTTTTGTAAAATAAAAACTTTTTCTTCTTAAAATAAAAGAGTAATATTAAAACAACCTAGGTAGATAGATAGATAGATAGATAGATAGATAGATAGATAGATAGATAGATAGATAGATAGATAGATAGATTTTTATTCAATTATATAAAAAGTCATGGTAACATAATTTTCAGGTTAAAGGAAGCATGACAGGATGTCGTCTGCCAGAGTGACAATGTTATTTCATTTTTATATTAGTATTTTTCCATCTCTTTAAATTATACAATTTTTAGTTATAACACTTAAAAACTTATAAAACAACCTATAAAGCCAACAAAAAATGTGTTCCGAGTATACATAACTAATATATAGGCTAATGAAAAAAAAATTGCCGAATATGTCCCAGTTTCCATAATCAAATTTGTATCAGCCTTTATGTCAACCCAAATTTTGTCTATAATTGCATGCGAGTGGTGTTATTATTTAACTTGCAGATATCAACTTAGCTGTTCTTATTTCGTTTGCAAGGTTTGTCATAGATTATGTACGTCTATTTCAAGCATGCTGTCATTACAAATACCAAGGATTTTTTTGGAGTAGCCCGTTAATTAAGTATTCCTTAAGTATAGCTCACCCGACCGAACGTTGATTCCATCTGAAATTCATGGAAATACTGAAAATTTATTACCAAAAACGAACAAGACTATTCCTATTTCGTAGGCCCAGTTTATCAGGGCGAGATAAAAGTTAAACCCTGGTTACCTCTGGTTCAATTGAAAAGATGCGTTTGGTGTTTTATTCTCCAAGGTTCACAACCCCATTCCCATCATCTATCAAAATACTTCTTAAGTTGGTTGGGGTTAAACTTTTTTGTTGAGTTAACTCACTATTAAGTTATATTAGAACTGAAAAACTGACATAATTCAGTTTTTATCTTGATCTTGGATTCACCTACGAGAATGTTTTTCAATAATATTTATTAGTTTAAAAATATGCATGCATTTTTTTAAAAGACTACTTTTAGGTACCTTTTCTACCATTTTTGTTAAAATTACGAAAACTAACCTTTTGAACCCAAGGCGTATACCTACTTTAATTTGAGAACCACATTTCTCTAAAAAAAAGACTAATTGGATGGTAAGGAAACTTCATCTGCCTCTGCTGTCCATTTCTTCTTCTCTTGGTGCTATCTTTTTTTTTTCTCTGCATATCCCTTACATACATTTTTTTTTTTTTTTTTTGTAGTATTTGACAAATCTAATGAAATTCTAGTTTCCTTTCATTTTCTTTTCAGCTTTATTGTCTTTTTTTCGAGCCATTTACAACGTTCGTGATGATTTTTTAATTTAACTGTAAGCTCTCATGTCAGCAGGTAATTATCCTAAAAGGTCTCATTGTTTTTCTCTTTCTGTTGTTCCGAATGAAGAACTTGTGTGCACTCGTTTGCTTTTTCACTGTTGCTGTTTCCATTTTTTTATTACTATTATCAAAGGAGGCCACTTCATCAAATTTTTCTTTCGATCCTTGAAATAATGAAATTACCGTAATCAAAAGGATTTTCTAGGGAATGATTGTGGAGTGAGCATTGTTGGAACAAGCGGGGGTAGGCGGGCTGGAGAAAAAGTAGATTAAGCTTGTGTTCTACGAAAAAAGGGATACATTCGAATGCGAGAGCGAACTCACATGAAGATTTTATCGTTTAGGGAGAAAGAGTATACTTTTAATACTAAACAAAAGGATACAAATACAGACAAAAAAAAAGAAAACAGCAATCTTACCGCTGATGATGATAATGACGATACAATGCGGATTAAAACAACAACAAAAGCAGGCTCTATGATGTCCTTCTGGTGGGAGCTGATGGTATTAATAGGATATTTTTACTCTAGATACAAAAAAGGGTTCTTAATCATCGTTGTGGGTTTATTATTATTATTTTGTTTTTTTTTTTTTTGTTTGTTCTTGCTTGACTTGTTAAAATTAAATTTTATGTGCCTAGAAATTGCTGTTCTATTCCTTGCTAATTTATCTTCCTTTTGTGTGTCCTGTGGCTTTATTAAGTGATCATTTAAGTGAAAAAGGTGCACATTAAATCATTGTCTTTATTTTTGTGCCCATGTGAGTTAAGGACACCAAATTATTTGAGTATATCATTTGATTACAAATAAATGCAGGTGTGGGTTCAGTAGGAATATACAATTTTTTTTTTATTTCATTGTTTTTTGTGGTTGTGTGTGTTGTGTGTATAGAAATTGGGTACGAATTGATTTGGGTCAACTTGGTGATATCTAATGAACCACAACTTTTTCTTCTAATCAATTGTGCTTATTTTGCCTCCCCGTGGTAGATATTGGCTTCGTCCAACCGGACTCGACTGGCCATATAAGCGCTAGTGTTGAACAAAAGAAACTATGAGTACTATAGTAAAAAGTTGCTGGATTTCTAGGATAGGTTAAGAAGGTAACGGCTGAAACATTAAGCTACCACAACCAACACAAGGCCTCGTTTAAGGACAGATGACACGTTGACGACTTTTGTTACCCGGACAAATATTGGTTTAAGGAATGTTTTTACCCTTCTCGACAATAAGAGAGAAGGTTCCAAAAACCTCCAAATTCCTACAACTGAAACCCAAGTTTATGCTACATAAAATGGACACCCTATTATCAAGCGAAGTTCGGTAGTCGGGCTCGGGCAAATCTAAATTTAAATCCTTAATCCGTAATAATTACTGTATTACTCCGGAAAAGAACCTGGAAGTGTCCGAGAATCAGTGTTGGGCTGCTAGTCATTACTATAACTTCACCCAATAGTCTGATTTATTGGGAGTCTCGAGGATAAAAGATACTGAATTCAAGGTTTCAGACTAGAGTACGTGCGTCGCGCCACCATCATAAAGTGTTACATTACACCCCAACTAATACCTCGGACAATGACGTAAAAAAGGTTTTTTATAACAAGTGGATGCTGCTTGCAACAATACACCACGCAGAAACATCATTATGATAATGGGAGATTTAAATGCTAAAACGTTCAATAACAACGTCAGCGACAAAAGCGGGGCTAATATGGGGATGTTACACTGAGAGAACAAATTTATTGTGGCAAACAAAAGAAATTTCCAAACGACTTTCTCGTTTGCTGAACAAATTTTCGGCTTCGTTTGCACCAAGTTTGGTAAATTCGTTTGGGTTAAAGTGCTTTCTCGATAAGAAGAAATAGGAATAATATCCAATGTTGAATCAGACAGTGCATAATGTCATTAATATTTTGTTTTTGGTAATAAACAATGTGCTGCGTGCAGCCCTGATGATAGGATTTCAATAAACGCTAACATCTTTAACACCTGAACTACAAGGACGACGTATGGTCACTCTTTCCAAGGATTATTGGTCTTCATCAAATGACAAGAAGGGTGGAGGGAGAAGCCGCTGAAAATTAACACTGCTAAAACAAATATGATCAGCCTCATAATTAGATCATCTGTTCATGTCATTATTTCAAAACAAATCCTAGAGAAAGTAGAAATATTTCAATATTTTGGAAGATTTATACAAAACAAATAGGACCTAAGCAACAAGCAAGGTAAGTAGAAAATAAATTTAAAGCTAGTTGTTTAGAATTTTCGATTTCGCTTTCTAGAAGTCTAAGAATACAAAAATTTCTTATTAAAACCTCATAAATTGAAGAGAAAAAAATGGAAAATTGTTCGAATGTCCGAACTCAAACAGCTGAGTGCTGCAAACACTGCAATACCACAATTAGACCCCTAAATTATAACTTGCAGAAAAAATTCGAACTCCAGAATCATCTTAAAAAGCTAAAAAAAAAAATCAGAGACGAAATTCCCATAAGAAAATAACTATGCAAGAGTGGTATGGTGGTGGGTGATTTCAAGAAAACTAACGCATGTTGTTAAACAAACAAAGTTTATGAGAGTTAAAACTCGGAATATAGTCTCTGTAAGGAATTCTTTCTGAAAACATCTGCTGAGTGCGATTTTTATTTATTTTCAAACTATGACAGCAAATTTGTAGACCCCATATCAACCCTCATAATACTCGCGCTGCAAAAACCCCCAAACACACATTATTATCCTGTATGTGATGCTTCCATCCAAGATTCCAGACGGAATTCCAATTGCTTGACTCAGCTTTTTCATATTCTATACAACTTTGGATTCTGATGTCTGATTATACTGCTCTAAAGTTTTCAAAAAAACACACACACACACCCAAAATTCCCTTCGAAAGAGGCTATATATCAAAATTTAAAATTTACTGTTGTAGAGTAAAGCCGTCCTTAGACACACACACACATATGCATAATTCCAAAAATGGATGTTTTACACAACATCTGCATATTTGCTAGAACAGAACATCATTGCCAAAACTCTAGAGATGCTATAGTTTGTTGTTTCCAAAAAACTAGAAATCCAGCTTCGAGTATACCTACCCGCAACCAACTTTTCTACTTCTTCTCCGTTTAGTGGTGTTTTATTTATTTCATTGTGCCCAGTGTACTCATTTTGCTTTTATAAGGATTTGTTTACCGCGTAACAAGTTAAAATGTAAAAACCAATGCTATGCTGGTGCTTTTTATGTAGTTTTATCCAGCACATAAAATGTACGCGTTTTGCGCTTGTTGATGGCTACAAGAACAATAAATTGCATTCTTCTTTCGCCAAAGTATAGCTGGGTAGATTTTTAAGGAATAAGGAATACTGATTTCGTAAGGAATTTCGCCATATAGGTGTTTTTTAGTTATTTGTATCGGAAATAATATTTTATTAAAACTGGCCGAAAAAAAAATTTATAGAATCTAATTTTAATTCAGGCCTCCATGGGGTAAACTTGACGTTGCATATCAGATTTTGGAGACACCTTTGATTGGCAACATCACGAAATTTGTTTTAGCAGAAGGGGCACTCATGGTCGACTGGTGGAAGAGAAAATTTGGGCAGGTACAAATTTCCCCGCAACAAGGAGTGTTCTCGACAAAGAACTCTCAACAGATGAAAAATTTGTTCAGTGAGAAAGCAAAAAGTCAAAAACAAGCTTTAACATCAAACCAAGGAAGCATTATACGGGATTCTTACATACAATCTCCAAATACAGGTTGGTAAATTTTGCATTTGGCTTCAGAAACTGTTTCATTATTAAGTATTAAGTTTCCGCGTGTCCCTTAATCTCTCAGAGAGCCCAAATGGAAAGGAGCACTGAAGATAATGCCAAAATGCTATATCAGAAGTGTCTTGCTGATGAGTTAGTTTTTGTTGGTGCTTAAAATCTATGTTTGTCGGTCTCAACTAACAAACCTATCTGCAAACAGTCCGGTCCCTAATTAAATGCGCCGTTTGTCGTCGTCGTTCCTAGGGCTTCGATGTGAGGTCACTTTGACCATGTCAGTTATATTTTCAGCTTTTTCACAAGGTTCGTATATCTGTAAAGCCTAAAGAGTAAGTCGTTGTATCTTTCCCTCCACTCTACACTGATGCACACTGGACAAAATATCACTCGAAGAATCTTTCTTTCAAAGCAAAAATCGTTGTTGGTTGTAGTAAGTATAGTTTAAACTTTCGAAGTAAGTGAAATAAATCATTTTTTAGGTTTAACTCGAAAAATATACATAGATCCTAGAAAAAAAAATATCAGGATAAAAATTGTATATGTATAATAAAATTTTCAATAAGTTTTGTTTTATTCATTTTTGTCAAAAGCCAAAAATGGCTCAGTTATTCACTAATTCCTTAAATCCAAAATGGCGGCTGAAGCCATTTCACAATTTTTCCGAAAAATGACACATAGGTTCCTATTGATCCCCTCTAACGTTCTGTCAAAGAGAATTGTACGATTTAATTTTTTCTATATCAGGTTTTTTTTTTTGTATAAAGCCCTTGTGCTATATAAGTATTAGGTGACTTTCAATTCAATAAATAAATGGTGTGCATCGAATGTTGGAGGGTACGCAAAGGGGGCGGGAAACCAGCTTATGGTTTTCCCACAACGGATTAGGATTTCGAGCAAAAGATGGTTCCGAGCTCTTATATAGAGAATCGTTTAGAGTATGGATTTCTTCATGTTTATTTTTTTTTCTTTCTTCCTTTGCATTCAGGGCAAGGAAAGCTAAAAATTACTTGATCAGGAGTATACACCAATGTCTGATAAATATAAGCTTGACAAAAGGGACAAATTCATAACTACGCCAATTACACGGCGTATACAATTTGTTGTCTCCTATTTTGCGCTTAGAACCTTCTCAAAACCAGGACATCATAAGCAACCTAAGTTGAACATTTTATGTGGTTTTTCAATAGGATATATCGTAACATCGGATTTGAAAACAAATTACTGTAGGACATTAAAGGATGGTGGTGATTTCGTAGATTAATACTTGGCATTTTTTATTTTAACTGTTTCTTAACCCCAATAAAAAATAATAATAAAAGAAAGAATTTACTTTCGTGCACTAAAAAATTTATAAAGAAAAACGTCTTGCCTTGCTTGCAAATGCTTTGACGGTGAAATCAACAAACCGATTTGCCTGTTGCCACCATTATTTGCTCAACCCTATACTTTTCGGTCTCCCGAAAAAGGGTATAGGAACGGGTTAATTTAAATAAATTTTCGCACATATATAAACTTTATTGTTAGAACTGAAAAGCGTTATGAGGGAAAGAGGGCTGTTGGTGGGTTTGAATAAATCAAACAACATGGCAATGCTCTTGTTTTATGCAGACTGTTTCTGTTCTGTTCGAGAGTGTGCGGTTCTCGCAAGTATTCTTCTTGTTCCTTACATTATACGTTACCCGTAGCCATAATGTCCTTTTGGTTTCGAGGAAATGCGCAATTTGAGGTTGGAAATACACATTTCGAGGGAAAATGTGTAAATGGTTAATGCCTTTTCCGATGTGGAATTTCGTTTGTTTTACTTTTGTTTTAAAAAAAATTTCGTCAACTTTTTCATTACACTTGTTTTATTCTTTTTTTCATTTTTTTTTTCATTCTCTCTGTCTCTCATTCTTTCCAGTTAAGTCTTTTAAGTTCTTCAACTTTTATACAGCAGGAGTGGTTCGAAAATCTAAACGATATGTGTTATATGCGTGTGGCAGTGGCATGGCTTTATGCAATCCAATGCTACAAGCCATCTCTAAGTCAGTTAATTGAGAAAGAAATTACTTTTTGAAAGTTTGAAGTTTCTGCATGGAGATTAGGTGCACAAATATATTACATTTACCATCGTAAATCAAATGGGAGCTTTGACAGTGGAGAAATATTTATAAAAGGGCTGTATATAGAGGCATTTTAAGAAAAGGGTGGCCAATATAGACAGACATATGTTAATAAATTACCCGAGTTAAAAAAAGCGGCACGGTTGTTACTTTTTTTTAATTTTATACCTATTGATACAATGTTTTTTTTAAATTAAAATAATAGGTACGTTTGTCCGCATTTAAGAGCCTTATACCGACAATGATGGTTTTTTTAACCATCATCCTTAAAAACAAAATCCATCAACAAAACAATTGCTACTTTCTGCTCCCACTTGATCTTTATAGAGGTACTAGATATAATTCACAATTAAATTAACTACTCGTTATTTTTATGTTTGAAATAGCTGGTCATAGCAAAATTATATTATGTTTTTACTTACATTTATAAAATAACATGGAAAAAAGTGAAAAGTCAGGGAAAAATGTGTGCGACGACAAAATTGTGCAAACAAATTGTAATGCACTTCTTACAGCTATCTAAATGATATGCAATGAAAAGACTTCGCAATTGAATCAGCTAGCAAAGAATAATACCTACCTGCTTCACATACTATAGAGAATGCTAAGGATTCGTAAAAAAAATCGAACTCGAGATAACAATCAGACATGTTATTACGATGATAGAGATTGCGAAAAAAGTGGGTCTCACAATTCTGTCTGTCTGTCTGTGCATACCTTGAGCTACAGCCTTAGCCCTTGAAGCGATTTTTTTTTTTTCAAATTTGGTGGTTTAGGGTGATTCCCTTGAGGGGAAATTGTAATTTTTTTTTATATACAAAATTAACGATATGGAAAAGTTGAATTTTTTCAAAAACGGCTGCAACGATTTTCATAAAAAAATTGTATTTACTTTTGTTAATAAGCTTGTACTTTTGAAATGAAAGATATATTTTTAAAATTTTTAATAACGGTAGGTACCTACCATAGAACCTATTTTTTCGTTTTTGGGTTTCCCTTAAACTACTCAACCGATTTCGATAAATTTTTATATTTGGAAGCTTAGAATTATTTGATGTCAAAAATTTTTTCAATTTTTTTCGAAAACTGGTGACTGTATTTTTTTGAAGTTTGGGCTTAGATGTGCATTAATATTTTCTTAAAAATGACAAACCAACTTTTTTTTTAAACAAGGTGTAAGAAATTTTAGATACAAAAAATATTTTTTTTTTTTTTTAAACGGCTGAAATGATTTTCAACATTCTACTTGTTTTTTTTTCCTAACCAAATCAAAAAGCATAATAAGTTGGGAACTCAAAACAATGTAAGATGAAGGCTATGACATTTTAGTAATGGATTTAATTTTTTCTTAAATTTTTTTAAGATTCTTCGTACAAAATTTATTTTTTTTAAAAACTATATATAAGAAGCTTTAACGTACACAGCAACTTTGAACCTAAGAGCAAGTACGTGCTACCCAGTCGTGCATTTTAATTTTTTGCATTTTTGTTCTTTTTTCCAATATTTTAATAGTTATTCTGAGCAAATTAAAAAAAATTAGTCCAGCCGTTCTTAAAATATATGTATTAGGTGTCTCAGAGAATTTAAACACTACTATGTATGTCTACAAAAAAAAAATTCTAAGTCAAATACCTATAGCTATACCTTATTTAATGTCGCACTAATAATATCTAATAATGTAAAAAAAAAGGATACCTAAACTTACAAAAATGGGTATTGGCAATAACATGAATTTTTCTAATGGCAAAGAACGCCATATTCCAGGGATGGTATTGGTAAAATTGTAGATATCTACAGTCTACATGTCATCTTCCGTCAAAGCATTTCAGACACAAAATAAGTTTGTCTAATTTTGCTGTTAATCTGGCCTTCCTACATCCATAACTACGGACAATTTTGTGGAGGCTCCCCTAAAGTTTGTACAAATAATCTAATCATTTTTGAAATCTTTTAAAACATACTTTCAAAAGTGGGTATTAGCCCAACATTCTTAACAGTTTATATTGAACTCAATGAATAATTTAACCGTAAACTGCATTATATTGTTTGCAAACTTTAAACCATATTCTTATGATGACACTTGATCGTTTAAATCGCCTCACAGATTATTATCAGTTTTATTTATGTGTCGGTTAAACTTTTTGCCCCAAAAAGCGCCTGCCTCGTATCCAAATCAATTAGCAAGGGAATACAACTTAAAGTTAACAAAAAATATCCTTTTCATATGGGTTTTGCAAACCCAAGGGAAGATAAGAGCAAAGGATTAAAATCAAACCCTTTAGAAAGAATAAAACACACACACATACATAGAACTTAGACAAACCCAAAGCTCTCACAAGGGATTAAATAATTTCTTTCACTTAACCCCTGTTGACCAGAAATCCATTATTCATCGAAAACTCAAAACGCTAGGTTCCAACAAACATGGGATCTTTCATCCTTCGTCATTATATTTTCCAAAAGATGAAGGCACATTTCCGTAACAATACCTATAGCTTGCTTTTCATAGTCGTCGTCGTTTTCATCGTCTTCATCGTCGTCGTCGTGCCCAAAATCCAGTTATGAACCCATCTTTTCCGAATGGACATTCTTCAATAAATATCTCCAAATCAGAGTTTTAGTCCCGAAAACTTTGCCTTTCACAATTCATTTATCTTCCCAAAGTGAACTATGCACCAAATTGAGTTTGATTCTTTAGCCCAACGCCAGCTGCCGGCCACCCAACCGCCCACCCGTTTACCCGTTTCCCTGTAGTTATCTTTCGTATTTTTTTTTTTTTTGTTTTGTGGTAAGTGGTGGGGGATGTTTGGAATATCATTGCAAATCCTTTGTGTGGTCCGGGTTTGATTTGAACTTTAGATGGGTTTGCCTGTCTGACTATTCAGTGATGGAAGCTATTTCCCACCGTAATTTAAAGCGATTTAAGTATACAAAGCAATTATAATAATCCAAAATATTATTGCGTCACTCAAGCAATTATTATTCCTTTATTCATTTCTAAATAAACTTTAAGTGCAGACGCGGCTTAAATGGCTTGAATGCAAACACAGAGAATGATCAAAATTGCATTAAAGTTGTTTGAAAGGGCAGAGAAGTTTGCAAAACATAGTTAACACCTCGGAGCCCTGTGGGAATCTGATGAATTGAAGTGGTAGTTTAACAAAACATTGTATAAGTTAAAGTTTTTTTTTAGTTTTTAATTTAAATAAATTTTAGGAAAAAGTTTTTGCGATTATTCTTTTTGTTTTTTTGGGGCAATTGAAGTAGAGAAATTTTGAGAAAGTTTAGCTATATAGTTTAGCACTGGTAGCTCATTCACGTGTACATAAAAATGCATTTTGAGTTGAGTCAGCTACTGACCTCGTATATATTATGATATACACGGGTCTTATGGCCGGTATATATAGTTGGTAGATCCCAGTGGATACTTAACATATTGTGAGCGGGGGGTGTGGTTGGCTCGGGACCGGCCTCTTGAAGTGGGCCTCTTACATTGAACATTTAGGGCCAGTTTCTCAACAATTAATCGTCGAATGTTCACATAAACTTTTATTTTTTTGAGAATCCATAGATTGAATTGTTAATCATAGATATATAAGTGCCATTTAACTAGAGCCTTTGAAAATTATGCTAGAAACTAGAAACCCGCTGTAAACAAACTAGCCCGTAGTGCAAAAAAAAAATATGTGATTTCTATATTTTTACTTTTATAAGATTTTTCAATTATCAGATAAACAAACAGTTAACTGCTAGAGGAAAATTCATCAGATTCTTAATTAATCAGATAGAAACATAGAGTCTTTCAATAGCTGTGTTTAATGAGAAAAAAGCCAGAACAGAACAGGACAGAAAAGGGCAGAACAGATCCGTCATCAGATGTCAAAAAAAAAATGTTATAAATTTGTTATAATTAGCCCTGAAATGAGCTGATAAGTTTATTCGACAATTAAAATAATTATTGTTATTTATTGTACTATTCGTACTAGAATGTCAGCTTATTAGACTTGACCATTCTTTATTCCGTGGTGCTGAGCACCACAAAAAGTAGACTGATGAGTGCATAAGTGGCAAAGCACGAAATAGCTATATCTCCAGCCAAAACAAGAGTGGTAGCGCCTTTAAGTTGTTGTTGTTGTTCAATTCAATAAAATAATTATTCCAAAGAATACGTTATGTCTGACTTTTGAAAAATAGATTTTTGCTCTATCTAATGAATAAGTACTAACTGACTGTTTAACTGACTAAAAACTGGCACATATTTGTTTGCAAACTCTCCGAAACTTGGATTTTATATTATTTTTTTTTATTCTGATTTTACGCCAGTAGTACAAGACATTCTATGTCTCAAAAAATTGCACATCGCTGATTTTTTACTTGTTCTATAGGGCAAGTATTGGTTTTGTGTCAAAAAAATTGATGTTTTAATCAAAACCGACATTACGATGATGGAGAAGACTAAAAAAATCTAGAAGTTTTTTACAGTTTCATGCAAGATGTAGCTAAGGCGAGACTTGGGACCTAGCAAGGCTGGGGACGTCGATGTCATCATTTTCAGAGGTTCTGGTTAAATGGCGCTAATCAATCAAAATCAGATTAGCTTTATCCATGATTAACAGCTAAAACTATTTAACAGATGAAATTATGATTAGCACCATATAACTAAAACCTTTGAAAATTACGCTAAGACCATAACCCGCTGTAAACAAAAGATGATCAAATGTTAGAAAACTGCCCCTAATATGATAACATCAGGACTGTATAAGAAATTGAACAAATTTTGTTGACTTTAAAACTGAAAGCTATACTACGTTGTATGTAATTTAGAAATGAATGCAAAAATATTCTGCAGTCAGACTAAAAAAAAGTCCGAAAAATTTCATCATGCATAAATAATAGAATCATCCATTTGCGGCCTTGCGGCTAAAAAACTAATCAATCAAAAATTATTACAACTGACTCCGTATCCTTCAAATCTGTTTGTTTTATTAATTTTTTTCTCTATATACAAATTCCAGTTTCAATGTAACGCTGCACACTTCTTTCAACATTCCTCTTTTGCTCTTCTTATATTTCGAGTGGAACCTAATTGTTCATTCATCAAAAATGTTGTCCAAGAGGCAGTTCGCATTAACTTAAATGATGACCTGTCACCGTATAAAATTGAACAGTCTTTTACTGGACTTACAACGAGTGCCTTTTTCTTTTGTTTTTATCTCACAAAAAAAAAAAAAACAAACAAACAAACAAAAAATTACAGCCTTGAAACAAACTAACTCAAGCATAAGCGCTCATAGCATCAGACCTTTTTGAGCTAAACACAACGAACAATATATTTCCGTTTCCAGTAATTAAGCTGGATTCCATTAATCAAATTAGTTTTCTTCAATGGCAGCCGGGTGTTATGAATTATTGATATCATACTTATATATAAAACAAAAATTATGAAACCCTAAAGCGTCGAATTTGAAAATCAGAGTTAATTTTAGGTCCTTGTGCTTTCGTGCAATAAAAGTCTATAATTACGCTTGTGTGTATGTAGGCCATTGTTGTTTCGGGCATGTTTTATGACTAGCTGGCAGTTTTTTTGGGAGCTACCTATTATTATGACCAACCAGTTGTTGGGATCGCTGAGTTTTCTATGGTATAAGTAGGATTTGACACAAAATAATATGCACGGCTGTTATCGATTCCTATTATTGTTTAAAATAAAATGCTTTTATCAATTTTAAGTGAAAACCAAGTATTTTGAGTAAACCAAAAAACATCATACCAAATTTGTAAGCATTTTTTTTTGTATCTCTAAGGATTACATGTATTTTTTCTAGAAAATTGCCCCTTCCGCTCAAAGAGGCGGAAACAGAAACCCCATACCATACGAGTTATTTTCTTTAAACGTGCACATGAATCTTTATTCAAAGTATTGTCCGTGTAAAAATTTGGTTTTAAAGGTATTTCAATAAAAAAAAAGTTTTAAAGCTTTGTATATTATGAAAAATACATTTTCAGTTTCAATTTGTAAAAAAATTTAAAACAAGAAGAAATGGATTTTAATTTTTACCCAGAAAACTGTCTATTATAAATCACTAAAAAAAAAACAGAAAAAAAATTGTTCCTAAAGCTCAAAATAAAGCATTATTTCGGAAACGGGTGAAACTGCTCCGATCAAAATTATTTTTTTTTCCAAATGTTGGTATTGAAAACATTTGAATCGATTAAAAAATGCCGCTCTTATCGGATTTTGTTTTTAAGCTTAACAATAAGATTTTTGTGAACTAACATTTTATTTTTCAAAAAAATTAAAAAAAAAACTATACCAAAAATTTTCCAGGTCTGTTTAATTAAAAAAGGACTTGTTCTATTTTCAACCGTTCATTTCGGAACTAGCTCGTAATTTGTTTTTTGTTTTGCAATAAAAGATAATTTGTCTGAATATAAAAAAGCTCCGTTGATTTTTATGATTTTTTTTCTGTTTTAAGTAATTTTTTGAGAAAATTCCCCCTCCCATCTGAACGGGTGAAAATAAAACCCATTGTTAACTAGTTTTTTTTCCATAACCTGTAAAAATTTGGCGTAGTTTATTTTATACACAGAAAAGAATCGACCACATAAAATAAATATGCTACTACCTTAAAACAATATTCTCTATGGTTCTTATCCAACTAGAAATAAGGAAAACCTTATTAAAAAAAAAAAATAAAAAAGAAAAAAAAATTGATCTTGCTGGAGGATCATTACCACAAGGCTAGCCTTTTGTTTGAAATAATGGAGAAAACTTCGGTTTGATTGCCAAGTCCAAAAATATGTAAAAATCTGATTAAGATTTCAATAAGATTTTCATCATGAAATCAGGAAGGTTTCTCTATGGAAATATCTTATTATTCACTAATTTTAAAAAGATTTCTAATTGAAATTACTCAATATTCAATAATGATGAAAATGATTGCCTTTTTGTCTTATGTGGTAAATTTTTCTCTATTATTGGCTCTAACTAAATTCAAACATGTTTCGTTAGTGTTATTTTTACGTTGAGGTATAACTTGGCTCAAATACAAGTTATTTCCTACAGAGAGTATAGTACAATAGGTAAGACTGTCGACTGGAACTCAAGCACCGGTGCGCTGCTTCGTATACCGGTGGTGTTCACCATTTTTTCCGCTTTTTGCGTATTCCCAGTGCCAACGTTTTGGATTTTGAAATTTAATAGTTTGGACCTAAATTGCCAACGTTTTACTTTGATTTAAACTATTTTTTTATTCTACGTCTTTTTTTTCCTCAGTGTAGGTATAAGATTTGAATATTTTTTTTTTAAATATTTTTGTTTTTTTTTTTTTGTTGAATATATATTTTTGTTTATAAATATTTTAATGTTAGATTTAAAAAATCCAATTTTAAACGCATAATTTTTAAAGTATTTTCGAATACCAATATTTGAAAACAAAAATAATCTAAATCGGAGCAGTATATACCGTTTCCGAATTAGTATAATTAGTAACTCCACTATTAATTATTTGGCCTATTGTAGATTATAGAGCATAATCGTTTGTTTTTAGAAAGCTCCCAGATATCTATAAGTAAGGTTGTAGAAAGCTCCCAGAAATCTATTAGTTAAGTATGTACCTATTGATACCGTTTCAAGAATAATTTTTTAGGTTGTAATCGAAACAAAAATATTACGATGATATTGGAAGCTTGGTTAAAATTCCGGTTATCTTTTTAGGAGATGAAACATTAGATATTTATTTGTCGACAAAATTGTAGATTGTCCCCAATTTTATTTTGTGCAGGACCTTCCCGATTTTTAGAACATTATCTATTTTTAGTTCACATCTTCATAGAGTCCGAAAACAAGGACCGGTTCAGGTCATTAAATTGGTTGTTTATTTCTTCGTAAATATGATGCAGAAAGCCGCATTTCTGCAATCTTTCCTACAAACAGAATATTATTTTTATATTTGTTTTTAGTTTGGATTAACAAGAAAGAGAAATATCATTTTAATTTACTGTAAGTATAGAATTGGGCTGATAAATTTTTTTTATAATATTGAATGAATTTATTTTTTTATAGTAATCAAATCAATAATATTCTTGTTCAATTTTTATTTAAAATGTTTCTATAATTTTCATTTCGTTTTTATTTCATTTAACATGGAAATCATAGTAAATTTATCAATGAGGTGAATAAACTAATATCAAAAGGTCAAACAACCTAAGTTTGAATCGATGCAAATGATTAGCTTGGTCCATTAATTACAAGCAAAAAGTAGATTTGTTTGTAGTTAGTTAGTATTAGTATATGTCGCAAGTCCATATAATTCATCATTCACAATCTGGCTTTATGAGCAAACAAAAAAAAACTAAGTTAATTTCTCTACTCTAGGCCAAGCTAATTGAAAATATAAATCAACTCACCATAAATGTTTCCCTTATTTTGTTTCTCTGGATATCGCATGATCTGAAAATGTACAATAAAAAAAAGGAAAAATTAATTCAATTAATTCAAACAAAAGAGAACAAAAACAAAATTGATTAGGTCAATATATTGTACCTATGCATATGAATACAGGTCCTATAATATATACAACTGTGTTCATTGTTAGACATCTGCATAAAGCCAATTTACCTATTATTTTGTAAGTCCTACACGTACACAGAAGATGAGTGAAAATTGGCACACATCAGGGCTCGATTGGCACTTAATGCAAATGAAAACAAATACATATTTACATACCTATTAGGGTGCACCATAATTTGAATTTTTTTGGTATTTCTTGGGCTTCTCTTGGAATTAAGGTCCTCTGAGCTAAAGAATACTGCCAGAATTTTTTAAAAACTTAAATTAAAAGTTTTTTTTTTAATTTTTGAAAGTTGGCTCATTGAAAAAATCGAAATATTAATCATATGTATCGAATTTTACCAATAAGCCAACTTTCAAATAATTAATAAAAACTATATCCATTTAAGTTTGTATTGGTTTGTCTACACATTATTTTACATATAAAATATTTTTGGAAACCCGTTATCTATACTTTTAAACAATTAAAAACTGGAAAATTGACTCATTTAGCATAAAATCAATCCTCGCGACCTCTAAATATAATTTTTAAAATCTGAAAAAATTCTGGCAATATTCTTTAGCTCAGAAGACCTTAATTCAAAGAGAAGCCCAAGAAATACCAAAAAATTAAATTGTGGTCCACCTTAATACCTAAGTATGTAACTCCTAATTGGAAATTGTTTATTTTTTATCAATTTTTGATCGGCTATCAACTTATTTTTATTGCAATAGCCATTTAAAACTAGTAACAACGGGAATATCTATACATAAAACAATTAAATTTAATTTTCTTGAACATTTTCATTAACTACACTGAAGAACTACCCATGTTCACTTCGAGATAAGTAAATGATTTAAGGAACTCTTCCATAAGCCTTGAGGTATTATTATTATAAATATCATTATGATGGTCCAAATTAACAACTCATTTTTTTGATCCAACAAGTTACCGCGTCTATAGTAACTATACATAAATTACACTAATGCCCATTTTTTCTGCGCTTATAATCATTCTAACTATACGCACATAATGTACAGAATGCCTTTTTTTTTTATAACTACACATTTTCCACGTAATTTTCAGGAAAGAAAAAAAATTCCTTCACATTTCCATCAGATGGAAAGATATAAGATTCGTTGCAAAAGACATTATTATATGTATTTTATTTGGGGATAGAAAAAAAAAACTTTTACCCCTATAACAGCACTCACATGTCATGACTAAAGTAATAAACTAGTATCTTAAGGGTACTGACACTAATAGGTTCGTAACTCCTGGTGTGTTATCACAGAGCAAAAGTGGTCTAGCAAAATTACTTTTTTATTGTTCTGACCTTTTATAATAAATATTATGTCACGAAGACTCCCTGCGTAGGTTCCTAAAGACTATAACAAGTCTAGAAGTATAGACACGTACTTACCAAAATGAAAATATACACGCTAACTTAGCGTTGTTTTTCATTACTCTAGAGTTGTAGAGCAAATCAAATAGTAATAAACAGGATTGTATCTTTTGATATTATTATTTTTTTTTTCATCGATGTGTTAAGTATTTTTTTTTTTTTTTTTTTTTCATTATTATTTTTTTAATCGATTTTTTCTTGTTTACGTAAAGTAATAAATTCTGTTCTGCATGTTTTTTTTTGTGTTATCTTAAGATTAAGTATTAAATATTCATTAGCTTCGAAAAATAACAAATCCTTTGTCATAATGAAATCTAATGGATTTGAAGCTCATCAGATGTACATATATACCTATACTCTTAAAGTAGATAGGGACATTGACATTAGTATTTAGTATTTTAGTATTTTTTTGAAAATTGATAAAAGCTTAGACCAATTTTGTTTTGCTAAAACATGTCTCCATTACCGATTTGTTCACTGAAACATACAAAAAAATCCTCTGTATTTCCCATAAAAAACTTTAAGCCCCTAAATAGGGCGTCAAAATATATATATGAATAAATAAGGTTTTTTTTTTAATTATTTGCAAATAGTTTTGCCCCGTTAGAATTTGACCCTGAAAGTATAACTCCGAACGAACCGTCTTATCACATAGATAAAGGGTTTTGAATAGCCCGCTATTTCGGTAGCTGTCACTTTTGAAGCTGTCATTTTTTGACATTTGACAAGTAGAAACTACGCTATTAATAAAAATGGAACGATACACCCTTCAACAACGCATTGAAATTATTAAAATTCACCATAAAAATGGTGAAAATTTGGCAGAGACGGTTCGTAAAACTAAAACATTTTTGGGTCGTCGTGAAGCACCTTGTCGGACAGCAATACAGAAATTGGTGGACAAATTCGAGCTGTGGGGACAAGTTAGTGATGTGAAGAATAAAACCCGTGCACGTCGCTCAAGAACAACTGGGAATATTGCTATTGTAGCCCAAAGTGTTGAAGAAAACCCAGGTTTGTCCATTCCTCAGCGTTCTTTGGAATTAGGCATTCCACAAACGTCATTACACCGTATTTTGCATAAAGACTTGGGTCTTAAGGCTTATAAAGTTCAGTTAACACAAGAACTCAAGCCGGCTGATCATCAACAACGTCGTGTCTTTGCTGATTGGGTCCTTGAAATGCATGAAAATGAACCGGAATTTCATCGAAAAATCATCTTGACTGATGAGGCCCATTTTCACCTCGGAGGCTACGTCAACAAGCAAAACTGTCGCATCTGGGGCTCGGAAAACCCAAGAGTTATTGTTGAAAAGCCTCTCCATCCTCAACGCGTGACTGTTTGGTGCGGTTTATGGTCCCGCGGGGTCATTGGACCTTACTTTTTCGAAAATGAGGCTGGAGCAACAGTTACGGTCAATGGATTGCGCTATCGAGAGATGATTAATGATTTTTTATGGCCTGAATTGGATGGTATTGATGTGGACAACGTTTACTTTCAAGACGGCGGTACGTGCCACACAAGCAATGAAACCATCGATCTTTTACGGGAAAAGTTTCCGGACCGTGTTATCTCTCGAAGAGGTGATCACAATTGGCCACCGAGATCTTGTGATTTAACACCTTGCGACTTCTTCCTTTGGGGCCATGTGAAAGATAAGGTCTACGCCAACAGCCCAGCCTCGATTCAAGACCTCAAAGATGAAATTCGTGAGGCTATCGAGGACATAGGGCAGCCACTTTGCGATTTGGTTATGGAAAATTTCACGAAAAGGATATGGTCCTGTAAGCGTGGTCTTGGCGGCCATTTGGCTGATGTTGTGTTCCATTATTAACGGCATACCTACCTCTTTATAATGAAATAAACATCCGATCATTTATCTCCAAAAATGCCATTTTTCTTTGAGTATCAAAATAACACCTCTTATTGGAAAACCTTTTAGTATCTCCATAAGACCGTATTATATTGTTCTTGGCGTGTTATTTTAATTTTCAATTTGTTTTTGTGTGTGATTCAAACATCTTAAAACAGCTATATAACTTCGCTAATTTAAGCCAAAACAATTTGCGTTTGCATTTAAGGCAAATTAAATGCAAGCCGACAAATAACTTGCATTGAATTTTGTAAAAACAAAATAGTTAGTTGGGAATTAATTTGCTTTCTGATTTAGATTTAATTTCGCCTAGATACTTGAATATTTTCAATCAATCAGAAATAAAATTCACGACTGGATCACACGTACTTGCTCTTTAGGTTAAAGTTACTAAAGACGTTAAAGCCTCTTATATAAAGTTTATAAAAATAAGTTTATAGAAATTAACAAAATATAGGGTTTTGCTTGAGTTATATATGTATTTCTACAAGAAAAGTGGAATATGTGTAAAAAGAATAAAATTAATTTGAACTTTTTAGTGTTTTAATTAATACATATATTTTTTTTAAACTTAATTAGATTCTTTAAGGTTATATGAAATATCTGTGCAAAAGTTTTAGTCAAAATTGCTCTAACCGCTTACGAGATATTCCGAGAAATACCCAATAACTCAAAATCGTTATATGGGAGGTATTATTTCAAGACGAGATATTCAAAAACAAAAAAAAAACAACTTTCGAAATTACGTAAAAATCAAAAACCAAATTTAAAGAAAATCCGTCCATGCGTGACGGACGGCATGACGAAAACCACTTTTTCGGACTTCTACATCATCGCAATGTTGATTTTGATTAAAACCTCAAATATTTTTTCATACGAAACCAATACTTGCCCTATAGAGCAAGTAAAAAGCTATAGAACAATCTCATACTCACACATGTGAGTTGTTGTTTGTGAGGAGGCTGTAAGATTATTCTCTTGAAACTTTATCACAAAACCATGGTTGCCGTAGCTTATAAAAAAAATAATTTTTCAAAATTTTATGTTTGAACATTTATTTTTGAAAAAAATTACTAACTAAAATAACTCAATTTAAAAATAAAACAAGTTTTCCAAAAAAGTGTAATATGCAATTGTAAGTAGTGCCGTTATTTTGTAATAAGTATTTTGTTTTTGTTTTTAATTTTAAGTCCGTTTTTACAAAATTGCCCCCCTTCACTGCCTAAATGGAAGTCCGCCGCTACATTTGTTTCAAATTCCTCACCTAAGAGCATCACTCTGAAAATCATTGGGAACACTATAAATTTTGACCAAGCTAATGCATTCTCCGTGGAGATAAAAATTCTATGTAGGTACCTTGATTAATCTAAAAAGCATAGCTTGGGATCCCCTTCCCCATCCTGTTATAAGCAAATAAAACCATAACAAAAAATAACAATCAAAACATTCTTGTATGTATTTTGTTCCATAAAAAAGTTTTTTTTTCCTGTAATATTAACTTTTCAATCTTGTCTTCGAAAAAAATAAAGGTCAAAAAATTGATTTAGTTTGCTAAAGAAATCCCAAATTTGACACCATTTGAATTCAAACGAAATATTAAAGTTAAACGGATTTAGAATTATAGTTCAGAATTATAGTTCAGAACTTATCATAATACCTATGGATTTTTTCTGTGTTTTTATTTCCATTTCGGTTAACATTTTATCCAATCTAAACAACAAGTTTTAAATAATGTAGTCAGGCATAGTCCCCCATCATAATGCGTTGGTGTATATCTATATTATGCTTTATGATTAAAGAACTTATTATGCTAATGAATTGTGCAAATATTTTCATAATTTACATACGATTCTAGTGTTGTACTACACATATGAAAACAAACAAGCCAATGTTATGCATTTCATGAATATTCACATTCACTTCCAATGCAAACACAATACAAAAACCCAAGGCAAACAAACAGCAAAACACCGAACACAGAGTCAGGTAAAGTTCCAAATACAAGAAAAAAAAAAGAAAAAAACAAAACAACAATAACAAAATGTATAAGGATATAAATACCAACACAAAAAACAAGGATATTATTAACTCCTCGATACTGGATTACATGTGCGCAAATTGCGTTTACTGTTTGGTATAACATGATGGTCTTTTAACCCCTTAAATAAACATCGTAGCAAAATGTTTTTTTCTTTTTTTTTACGAACCTACCTACTTTTACCTATAGTTCCACCTTCAAATCAACTTTTAAGGACTAACTTAAACTTAAGTCACGAAAAACAATGACTTTTGTTCATTAACATCATTTGAAAAGGACATTGCCTCTTAACCAGTATAATTAATGCCATAAATCACTTATTGATATTTAATAATTGAAGAAAAAAAAAATATTTATAATTTTTTGTATAGAGCATTGTCTTACTTCTTTGACTTTCCGCTTGAAGTCCTTCGTAATTAGATTTCATTATTTGGGGAATTATTGCCTTCAACGGGTTTGGAAGGCTTCATAATGAATTGTTCTTTTTTTGTGTGTTTGTGAGGCAATGAAGCACTTTGACTTTGATGAAGGATAATAGGCTCACAATTTTACAAGATTTAATCCGATAACAACAAAAAACAAAACATCTTTTTGATGATGGTAGGCAGGCAGCTAAACAGAGTTTCATTTTCAAAATATGTTTAATGAAATGATGTACAAATTTACACAAAAGCCTTATTTGGCCTCGATTAAATTCAAATTATAATTTATAGGTTGATTGGTGGTAGGATCTAGGTTTTTTTTTTTATATAAAGCTTTGTAATGGATAAAAAAAAAACGATCGATTAATGGAACAGAAAGGTAAAATCAAATATTTTTTTTTAAAGTTTTTTGCTTCCATCAATTTTTGAAAGATGTAAGTGGGGTACTAATTATGTCTGACGGCTATTGAGTTTGAAGTCCTTAGTCCCTACCCTTTTCACTGTCTAAGGTTGGTTTTCAATAAACTTAATAATAGTAAAGAAAAAATAAGTAAAATTACTTTAGTTTAATTGGAAACGAAGGACTTAATTTAAATATAGTGACTAAAATCAAAAATTTAAATTAGTGCAACAATGTCTAAACGAACTTATCAACCTGGGCAACGACTTAAGGATCTCTCTAATCTAAGTTCCGTGTCATAGTGGTTTTGAAGGAAATGAACGAGCTGATGGGTTGGCTAGGCAAGGATCGGCCCTTCATAATTCACTTGAGGAAAGTGTCAACATTCCTCTAGGAATTGTGAAGGGCAATATTTTTTTCAGTTTTCCTAACGGAATCAAATCGTAGGTGGAGTAATCTGAGAAACTGCGTCATATCAAGAAAATTATGGCCCACTTATATTAAAAACTGGACAAACGACCTAATAAGCAGGCCCTGGCGAGACATAGCCGATAGGTGAACATGCGATGAAGTTGGGCATTCCCCACAACACCCTCTGTCGTAGTTGTAAGGACCTTCATGAAAAGGAATTTTACGATGACTTCAAACTTGACATTAGTATGTAGCGAAATGAATCTAATCAAAAACGTTTCGCTTGAAATTAACCAATAATAAAGTGCTAGAATTGTAAAAATCTAAAATTATTATGCATAGGGAAGCAAGAAACTGGTTAGTAAAACCGTTACAATAGAGTTAAAGTACTAAATTCTATGATATCATCTAGACTCCACCTTTTCATTTATGGGATAACCTGTATAATAGATATCAATTTCATTCACTTTTCTACCATTTTCGGTAATGACACAAAATAAAATCTCTTACTCAAATTTCAATAACGTGACATAACACAATAAAGATGATAAACGATAATAAGGCATGATAGGTATGTACGTAGGTATATAAAATCTTCAAACGATGAAGAATCAAAAATATTCCCATTATCTATAACAATCCGGCAAAAGAGAAAATACACATTACATCAGTAGCATCAGTAGTAGGAGCAGCAGCAGCAGTAGAAGCATCAGTATAGAACAGGAGCTACGAAAGAAATTCAAATACACAAAGGATTACAACATAATCCATTAAATTGGCACACACCCCGAGCCCAATTCCACAAGCACTCTAAAGACTCCAAACTTCGATACACAGCAATATATGCAGAATATCCTTTCTATAGGAATAAGGATACAATCATCAACCGATAACAGCATATCATGTGACATATTATCACATTTTCGTTGTGTGCCATTTCTGTTGTATTTAGATATACAGACACACACATGAGGATATTTCTATATCTGTTATAGCTACAATGACTAGTGTTACTTTTACTGTCACAGTCATATAGCCTCATAGCCTCCTAGACTACAGCACAAAAGGCAAAAAACAAACTTGTCATAACAGTTCATGCTGCATAATAGCTGGCTTGGTGCTCGTCCTTGTACTCTTGTCAGCGCGGCAGAGTGTAGAGCAAGCTAGAGGAGTAGGTGGATTTGGAATTGGCAGTTTGCAGCAACAGGTCAAAGGACCTATTAAAAACAATATATCTTTGTATATATGGCATATGGAAAGGTACATTTGCCATCTATAAGCTTTGATACCTACGAGCCTTGGAGGGATGAGGGATATCAGTGTTTGGGTATTGATTTTGGGTTGAGTGATGGAGAAGACATTGTGTTTCTCAATACCTTGACGTATGTATGAACATTTATTCTGTGTTTGGTAAATAGCCTTGGTTTTGGGTTCCATTTTGCCAGATTAATACATCATCAGTGTTTAATTGCACCTTAAGCCATTATTTAATGATACATATTTGCTTACAGGCAGATTGTTATTAGAATATTAACAATTTATAACTTTTTATTGCTATCTATGCAACATGTTAATAAATATCACGCAAGGTATCAAACAACATGCTACAGAGAACTTTGTTTTCAATTACAGTGTCCCATGGCTCTGTTAGTGTATCTATTATGACTATGAATTACATTTTAGAACTGTACTTTAGTATATCTTCAATTAAGTCTGACCAAAACTATTTCAAATAAGTAGAATACCCATGATAGACACTTAAGAATATAAAGTTTATTTTGTAACAAGTATTTTCCGTTTTTCAGTAAATTTTGCATTATTTTGGGAGAAATTTACAAAATACTCTTATTAGGGGCCTTTGATATGATATCACGTGAGTATTATCATATCGAAGGGCATTTTTAAAATATTTTCTTAAAAATATAAAAATATGGAATTATATGGTAAAGTTCAGTATACATTTTGTAATTTAATAGTAGTTACCTCAAGGACCTAAATAATGACTGAATTGTAAAACAGTATAATTTGTTTTTAGACATTTTTCTAAAGTACAAAATTGTATCGTTCAGTGTTTTTCTAAAGTGACAGTTAGTTAAGATTCAAAATCACTGTTCACGAATTGTTGTTTGCCCGTTAAGATTTAGCTTTACAAAATGAAATCACGAGTTATTTTTTTTTTGTGACTAAAAACAACACAAAATTAATATAAAAACAACTTACATATATAATTATTTCATTATTTTGAAGGCAGATTTTGTTAAATTGTCAAGTTTAAAAAAAAAAACAAAAATTAAGGGTAAAACGCTAAAATTTTCTTTTAAAGAAAGCTTTAAAGAATATTTCAATCCAAAATGTTTACGTTAACTAAATCGAAAAATTTGCAGCTTATATTTTCTTTTATAATGCTTACGTGCTCATTGATAAAATATTTGTGAGATAAGTATATTTATTAAGCAGTGTTTTTAATTTTAACTTTTTATTTATGTATTAAATTTTAAGCTTCATTATATTAAAAAAAAAATAAACAGCCAAAAATTATCGGGACATTGTAACCTTTCCAAATACGATAATATCAATGTAATTTTTAATTTTTGTAGAAGCGGAATCGTATTAAAATTTTACTCAATTACTTGGTCGACATAACGCCATCTTTAATATTGGTATATCAAAATGTTTTTGCATTTTTTAGAGTAGATTAGATTATTATTATTAAGAAAAAAATAAATAAGTTTGTTGGCGAAAAAATGCAATAAACTGACAAAAATAAAATATTCAAAGGCTCAAAAATACACCATAAACAATTGTAGATTCAAATAACACTGGCACGCTGAAGCTGAATCTGAAGTTTTCGTTTTCGGCATATGCTAATATGAACATGTCAAAATACCGTTGTTTTAGTATTACAAAACTTTCTGCGCAAAGATACTGATTCTGATAAAGATAAAGCAAAATTTATGATTTGTTTTTTAGTCCAATTAAAGCGTTTTTAGAGGTGGAAAGTTTGAAGTAATAGTTTTCAATGGTAAACTATATGGTTTTTGGGATGCTGAAGTTATCCAACAAAATTTATCACGGGAAACATGAGAAATCATTTAAAACTTAAAAAAAAAAGTTTTGGTGCATAATCAAATATATGAACATTTTTCGCTAAGACCGTTTATGTAGAACAAATGTAGACAAAATTACCAAATTTAAGTCTTGGCCAACTTTTTTTAGTAGTTCTGTATTCTTAACAAAAAATTGTTCAAATATCCATAAAAATCAGTCCTTTCGAGAAGCATAAAATATCCTTTTTATTGGTTTTCCTCTGAATGCCTTCTTTACACCATAATTAACTTATATGCATACTATCCCCTAAATTATATGTTTTTTTGCAGTGTACATCCACAAAACTACGGAATGCGGAAATTTATGGTGATTTGGACTACATTTGGTTTCAAGTCTAAGCTTATGCTATGTGGAATGAGTTCTCTAATGTAATTTGTTCTGCAGTTTTGAATATATATCAGGTCAACGGAATCTAAAGGCATTCTTTTCTACAAAACAATCACATTTTCTAAAAATCAATAAAAAAAAAATATATGTAGGTAAATATACAGTTTTTCTAAGGTTTAGGAAAGTCCAATCTTACATAATTTCAAAAAAATATATGAAGGACAAAAAAAAATTTATTTTTGCAGACGAGTGTAATCTACAATTCTACTGTTTTCAACTTTTATGGAACAATCTTTCCACAAAAAAAAAAAAGCAATAGTTTTGGAGTTATTAAATAATTCGAGTTTTCCAAAATGGTAAATTTTGCGAGGCAGGTGGCAACCTAAAAACATGACTTTAAAGGTGCTTCAGTTCTAAAAAATTTAGCCTTTCTCTTTTTCGTTCCAAGAAAAAGTATATTGTTTCTGTACTATAATTATGAGCTGAGCAACTAAATTCAACAAATGCAACGATCACCCTCTATTGGCCATGTTTCTATGGTTTATGTTTTTATTTTTATTTTTAGTTTCTTTTCATTTATAAATAATGTGTTGTCAAACGCTCTGTTATTAAAAGTAATGAAATGAGTCAAAGCCAACATTCATTACTATAAGCCATCAAATATCAAAGTAGGGTAGGGCGGGGCTAGTTGGACCACTCGGACCTGCTCCATTTAAGACAGCTTTATTTCTCTGCGGTGGCGTATTAACTTTTTTTTTCAAATTTAATTTTGAAGCCAGAATCCTATCCTATCTTATAATACCAGCTATATACTTGTACTATGAATGGTTTGAAAATTATGAGCCTTTAAGTAAAAAGTGGTCCAACTAGCCCCGCCCTACCCTACTTTCATCATTATTTCTGGTAAATTTTCTTAATATTGGGTACAAGAAAATAAGAGTACCTATATGCTTACCATTTAAATTAAATTGTCTTTAAATACTCATATACTTCTTTTTCAATAGATTTTAATATTTTAAGAATTCTTTTATTGTTGTTTAATGCACCTGCCTACTAAAATTTGATGAAACTCGAATTTCAAATTTCAGGATTAGATGATATTTTTAAATTAAGGTACTACTTTTGATTGCTTACCTTTTCTATAAATTTGAATATCATTAAAATATTCATTTAACTCATTTAATACCTATGTTATTTTTGATCTTTGATAACTCTTCTAGATGCTCACTTAATTAAAAAACGTCACATGCATTTCCATAAAATACAATTTAGTGTACAGTTAACATGCAATATGTGCATTGTGCATACACATCAAAGGGAACTTTATTAATGCGAACAAGTTTTATTTTTTTGGATTTATTTCGCTTTGAGCAACAATCCTTTTCTAAAAATTGGCAATTATCTACCCATGTATTTGTATATGGCTATACATTTTTTAACTTTTCTCCACTCTTTTGGATGTTTACATCAAAGGAATCCTTTTTGAATACACTGGAGGTTCCCATCAGAACCAAAAAATAGCAGTTTTTGTCAAAGAGCCTGCAGTGTAATCAATGGCACTTATGCCCCCAAAAACTACAAAATTCTCTTTTTTTTCATTCGCATGAAGAAGAAAATCCCCATTAATTCCGTTCGGAAATAAATAATTGGTTCAAAAAATTCATTCGATAAGTCTGTTTTGACATTAACCAACAGATAAAACAAAATAAAAAAAAAATCGTTAAGTAAAACTTTTTAACCGCATATCGTAAACGAAACGTCAGAACAAAACTCAACGGAGCGCATCGAATTTTCTCATTTTTTGTTTTTATCTTTTTATCAGAAAAAAAAAATAACTTTGCCATACCATCAGGACTCTCCTTGCTTGGCTCTATGTTGCGGCTTCATTGCGACAGATATATAACTAGAAGGGAATGCCATAAAGGGGACTCCGAAGGAGAGAAACCTTATCCAAGGCAATCGTTTCTCGTTTCGTTTTGTTTCTTATTGAATGGTTTATCCTTAAACTTTTTCCCTCATTGATCAAAGCATAATTAAATTATGTAATCTAAGCGACATTTGCATTCAATCAAGGGTCGAAGCGGGAAATAAATAATTCGACTCTTCAATTATATATAATATATATGTATATTCTGACGTATTCGTCTGTTTTGTCTCTCTTTGGATTTTCGAGGATTAGTATTGTGGGCTATACACAAATAGAACGGACTTATGTTCATTTCATCCATTAAATTAAGGGATATTTTTGCAATTCTTATAGAATTCTGTATCTGTTCATAAATTAAAAACACACAGAAAGCTGGAAAACCGGAACAGACCTTTTCTCTTTTACTAAGAAAACAATCATTTTTCATTGAATGGGTTTCAATGGTTATCTAAGTGGAAGAAATTTGATTTAATAATAAAATAAGAAAATTTAAATATTAAAAAACGTCTATCTTTGCAAATTAACGTGGCAGTCTTAAACATAAATAGGATAAGATTTAAAGGATCTTAAAGCGCCACACTTTTTCAAATATTGTACTACACCCACACCTATATGTTTTAAAATATTAAATTATAAGATTTTATTTTATTCGATACTTGGTTGAATATCCTCGACCTTTATAACTGCTGCACAACTGTGTGGTATTGAGATGACATGTTTCTGACAGCGTTTGAGTTGAATTTTTGTCATAACTCTTGGATTATCGCAAGTCAAAATCCAAGTGCAGTTAAAAAGTATTTATCTGTTTAAAGCACATACGAACAAATAAGGCTGTAAGTATAAAAGGGCTGAAAAATGTCAGTGTGTTGAGTTTTTTTTTTAAGAAAAGAAGTACATATAACGTCAAAAATAAGCGTATTTAAATAAATAAAAGTCTTCTTATCATTTTCAAAGGTTAACAATAGGTACAGATATTTTTATCTGTCAATAAAAATTAATCACTTTTACACATATATGTATGCAGTGTATAGGTAGGTACCCTTAAGCCTCCAATTAATTTTTAACAATTTTGTAGCCATTAACTCAACCACTTTTCACCTTCGCTGTCATTTTTTCCCAGAAATCTTTCCTGCCAACTGCTTTACACAGAAAAATGCTTAAAATTTCGATTTCCGCGAGACTACATGAGAGCACTATACAAAAGAAAAAATCTCATATCCTTGCATTTTCATATTACAAAAGATTCTCAATTTCCTCTGATATCCTTTAACATTGACGCATTTTCTTTTTTTTTTAATATTATTTTTAACAAGTAAGCTGTCAAAAAGTAAATCCACTTTGTTGTTATGTAATATGTAGCAGAGTAGCAGCAACCCACAGTTGCACAACACAGCATGCAGCAGCAAAGTGTATAAGCAATTAACTTCACCATAATCATCACTGATGTTAGTGATGGTGATGTAAATACGTATACCGTTATCTCTATGCGTTTCACAGCAAGAAATATTGATGATAGATTCAAAGAGAGTGGGACAAAAGTAAAAGCATCACTCATATTTCGTAATAAATTTTAAATATACAAAAAAAAAACTAATAAAGTTCCGTTTAAGGTACATAATCTACGTATGTACATACAATGTGCAATGTACATTATAGTGCTTTAATGAACTTATTGTTTCTAAAAACATAAAACGAATATAAATTTAACAAAAACTAAATGACCAAAAACGAAATTATTAGAGAAGAAAGTATGAATTTATCAAAAAAGTAAAACGTCTTTTGCAAAACAACAAAACAAAATCGAACTAAATAAATGCTTAAGGTCAAATTTGCTGTGGACGTTAAAGCTTCTTACATAAAGTTTAAAAAAAAAATATAAGAAATGTTAAAAGAAAAATTAAATTCATTACTAAAATGACATCAACAACTTCTTCAATTGTTTTGAGGTCCAAACGAATTGTACCATTTGATTTGATTAAGAAAGATTATTTTTTAGAAAAAAGAAATTGAACATCGTTGAAGCCGTTTTTAAGAAAGTTAAGTATATCAAATATGTTAATATATGTGGATAAGAGTCTTCTAAATGAATGAGAAACCAAAATTTTAATCGAAATTTTTAGAGCAATTTTTGAAAAAATGGTTATTGAACCTGAGTGTTGAGAGTAACAGACGCGCACCTTACCCTCTAGGCCATCCTACTATACAAAACAACAGAGCCAATTTTGGTTTAAGTGTGAAATGCAAGAATATGAAAAAATCATGAAAACAAGAAGATTTCTCGATGGAATTATTTTATTATTCACTCATTTTAATGCGATTTCTCAGTAAAACAGCTCAATATAGCAATCTTCTTGTTTTTAGGTGGCACTATTTTTCTCTGTGTGGTGACATGACATGTTTATGCCGAGTTCGATTTTTTTAACGAATCCTAAACTTCCCCTTCATATGTCGCAAGTAAAAAGCGAAACAAACCTCTCCTTAAAAAGTTACAAATTTGGATGCATCTCAACATTTTTTGTTAAATTGTTTAAGTTTTATTTTAACGACTTATTTTAGAGGAAAATTCACTAACTCAAAAACCATGCAATATAAAATTACATAATAACGGTATCATGAAAACAAATTAAATATACTGTCTTAGGTATCTAATACGTTTTGCACCGTTCGTGGAACATTGCAAAACGTTATATCTAGATTTTTGCAATCCACGTCCAAAATGTGAAATCAAATTCCCAACAAAACTGACATTTGGGTTCAGGTACCTACCTATTCGTTAGAATATATGTATTTGCACTGAAATCGTTCAAAAGATTTGCAACCGATTTTTATAAAAAAAAAAACAAATCTGGTTGGATTTTAAAATACATATGTAAATACAATTTTCAAATAAAACTTAAAAATAACATGCGCAAAAATACACAATTTTTAAAATTCTTAAGAAACCAAACCACATGTTTTTTACATCGTTAGAAAGTCTTCTTTTCAAAAGATCTAAGAAAACTAAAACTATTCGAAAAGTGCTTAAGCCATTTTTAGCCGAATCTTATGACGTTTTTTTTTTTTTTATAAAATTTTACCTTTGTACCTACCTACACAAATTTGAGCAAGTATACTTGTGACCATTCGTGGGCTAAATTTAATATCACCTATAACTATAATGCTCCATAGTAAAAAGGTCTACATATGAATCAAGTCAATTAGTTTGCCACAAATTCAATATGTGGCATGTCTTCCATTCACGAAATAGGCACTTCACATGTCGTGATGCTTCGATTTTTTTTTGTTTGCTTTTTTGTAGTGAAGAGAAAGGGCACTCCTTTCAATTCTTATACGAGTATGTGTGCATTTGGGTTTGAGTATAACAATCGCCTCAAGCGTTAATATCATACAATTTTTGTTGCCATGCACGATAATAAAAGAAGATTCAGCATTGAACTCTCTGCCATGCACATGCCCGTGATGGCGGAAAACACCACATATTCAATTTTGAATGCAAAGTAGCTAAGAAGGATTCAGTGTGATCTGTCGGACAGGCCATAAATCGGCTCTTTTCCGAATGCATCCAAGTGCAGGGCCATGAGATGAAGGCAGCATGAGGTTGACTTCTCTTTCTCTGATGCCTCTTGCCATACTGCACCATCAAGGGCGACTATAACGATTTATTGCTTTTTAAGTCGACTTTTGACCAAAGTTTTCAGGTCGTTTCACCACGGCATGCACGGCACTGCACGTTTTGGCGCACGGCAGCAGCAGGGAGTAGACAGAAAGCTGGAAGCTTAACCACAGTTCAAGCAACGGGGTGCGGATGCGTATGGACCCGATCACTGAGTGGCCAATTTATTCCCATTCAAGAAGTAGCAGTACGAGTTATGCTTTTTTTTCTATAGTTTGTCCAGGCCATTCCAAACGGAAAGGGATGCATACAAATATCCGAAGTCAGCTGTAGGCAGTCTCCCGTGCTTCCCATATTCCTGATATGAACACGAATGCCCATAATTTTGCTCCTTTATTTCGATGGAAGTTTATTTTTTTTTTTTTTTGTTAACTTTTTTTTGCAGTCTTCAGTGTTCTCATGTTTAATGACGAAGCAATAAAAGTCAAGTGCTGGGTCATTTGAATCATTCACTCGAAAAGTCACATGGGGCGGGCGGTATGTGCTAAAAAGTCGCCGAGAAGGAGCGGGCCCTAAACGACTGTGAGTATGAGTATGTTTGTGCCTGAGTGACTGGTTTTCTGAAGCAAACCCACACGACCATAAATAATCTGGAGCGATAGTAAAGAACAAGTTGGAGAACACAATTTGGCAATTTACGAGTACTTTTCTCGGCGTTGTTTTTTGTCTGTGTGCCTAACCACCATCGACCGGGGACCGGACACCGGTGGTAAATTTATTATTTTTTAATCACCCCCCTGAGTGGGATATACTATATATATACATGCAGCATGCACACATAATATATTTTTATTTATTTTTTTACTTGTGTATTACTGGCTAGCGTGATGTTGTTCTTTCTCATCTTGAGTACATTATTGACTAGGACTGTTGGTCCTGAGGGGCCAATTTTCCAACAGTGTAAAATATAAGGGGAGTATAGAGATGAATTATACACCAATGATAATGGTGATGATGATGATGGTACTCATCCATTGATGACTATAGGAGTTTCAGAACTAACGATAAATGTGAATTTGGAAAGACTAAGGAAATCAACTCAAGCGTAGGTGTTTTGGCTTGAAATTGATTCCATATTCTGCCGATAAAAGGGAATGGATATACATAATCAAAATGGTAAGTATTATCAATAAAAAAATATTGTAATTAATAATTTTGTAGGCTGACAATTGAGCATTGAATTGCAAAACATACTTAAACAAAGCGATTCGACCAACATCAATTTTCAGTGTATCTCGAAAACTAAGCTGGATTATGGAACAGAACATAAGGAACATTTTGTAGGAAATTTAATTTCCTACCAAAATGTAATGTAGGAAATTTAATTTCCTACCAAAATGAATATTTAAAAATAGAATTTTAAAAAACTAAAGCACGAAAAATTATTTTTCCCCAATTTTTTTTATGTATTTTAGATTTATATTACCAAAATATGTATTTATGACCCGAATTTCTCTTAAAACTGAAATCCTTCTGTAATACAAACAAAAAGTTTTTACATATTATACTTGAATTTCACTTTTTTTCGAACTTTCAAAAAACTGCAGTAAAGCGAAAACCGCTAATGTTTCGAAACAAACTAGTTTCTTAATTCTCAGAGCTCATGACCCGGGCCTTTACCATTTTCAGTTTGAACTTTAACTTATAGGAGATGCTGCTGTAGCGATATTCGAGTAAAATGGGTAAACACTACAGAAGGACCTCAGTTTTGAGAGAAATTCGGGTCATGAATACATATTTTGGTAATATAAATCTATAATGTTGTGTGATATACATAAAAATCGTTTTGGTAACATCATCCGGACAAGCTTAGTGTTTATTGGGTTGGGTTTGATACCCCGCCCCGTTTGTCAAAATCCTGTTTATTTAAAATCCCGCCTTCAAAATCCGTTTTTTTTTATATAATAACCGTTTTTTAATATCCCGCTTTTATAAAATACCGGTTTTACTATCAAATCAACAATGCACAGGATGGTGGGATACCATAAGGTTCATGGAAATTATATAGAATGCAAGAAGAAAAAAGCAAACAATTATTTGATCAAGTATTTTTTATTGATTTGTAATGTACCTAACAAATAAAGAACACAAAATATAAAAAAAAATGTGGTTTCAAAAAAAAACAATTTTTTTCCAAATAGATAATAAGAGAATATACTATGGTATGCTATTTAAGATTATTAAAGATTAATATTTTGAGCTATACGGCGCAAAAAATTCGTTTTAGTCATTGTCTTCCTTTCTTTTAAATGTTGCTCTTGATTTCAAAACATTTATTTTTGTCGCAGCTTCTCTGTGTTATGTTAATAAAATTATTGATACAAAAATGTTCAGTTAAATAACAAAACAAATTTATTGTTCAGCCTAGCTATTCACAGTGGGGGGGGGGGTAAAATATTGAGTAATATTTATTAAAATCCGAGACGGGATAAGCGGGTTTTTAAAATTCGGGCTTTCGAGAGACGGGATTTTATTTCAACGGGATTATTAAAAGCGGGATTTTAAAAAAAAAACAGTACTTTAGAAACGGGATTTTAAACTCTTTTGTTCGGGATTTTAGAAAACAGGATTTTGAAAATCGGGATTCCGATACGCTCCCGTGTTTATTTTACAGATATTTTGTCAAGTTTGGTTCGTAGGTTTTAAAAATCATCTGTGTTCATGTCCCAACCAGTTGGGACACAAGTTCATATTTAACCATGCACTAGTAGGTTTGTTTTTTTTTTTTTGTAAAAATGAAGCAAAAATTATGGACTTATGTGAATCTTATTGAAAAAATCTTATATAAATATTTATGTCCCCTTGATGTGACACAATTTACATAATTGAATTGTTAAGTTATGGAGTCTAATTATGGACTTATGTCCCTGCGCCAGTTTGCCTACTTGGATGTTCTATTTTGCCTGTTTCAAATTTAACAACAAAGCAAAATCCCATTTCTGGCAATGAATAACAATATAAATTCAAGACTGACACTGACTGTTAGTACATTTTGTCTCCTAGATTGTCATTCAATAAATCTTATTTCCAAAGATATCGCCAAAAACCTCAAATTCTATTAATCATTTTTTTTTTAAGAAGTATTCATTTTACCGCATTTCCTTGTCCAAAACATATGGATTTGAACAACTTTCTGAATATCGAAGTGTATACATAGGTACCATAAGTTGTTGTTGATGGTGTCAACTTCGGCTCTGCGTAAGGTATAAGTGAAATAAAGCCAATTATAAGCTCAATTGAATAGAGCCCACTCAAGCTTATTCAAACAAGACAAATAGAAATAGTAACACTCCCCAAATTTATTGGCAATATAAGATTCTAAGATGAAAAGTAGGTAGGTACTGCTGTATTTATATGTTAGTATAAAAGGGACATTTGCTGTCTTGAAAACAAAAGAAGCTATGTAATCTCTTATAGATGCCAGCAGCCTGATTGATGTCTTTACTTATTATTAATTAGAGCATCCATTAATTGAATGGCCTCAGAAGACAATTTATCTTGATGGTGTTTCATCTAATACCAACAACTGCTTTGTGAAGTTCTAAAATCATTTAACTACAAGTCTTTCTATATTGGAGTATTCATTATTATTCCTCTCTATTCCCATCAATCACTATCTTCTCCCTGCTTGTCTCTTGTAGCTTTTATGTATATTTCAAAACATGGCATAGACGTATTCGAATCAACAAATTATGCGTGTAAAAACAAGCAGGATAGACAAAGAGTACGTCCATGCTACGTCAAAGCTTCCTTAAACTAATTAACTGAGTATTTTGGGCCGAAAATTCCTATAAACGCAGGTAATTACCCACATAAATATGTTGACAGTGACTGAATTAGCACCCCCACCTCTAAGAGAATGTTTACTGCTGCCACCAAAGAGATGCAAGAGCCAAGATTAAAAGTGGCCTATCAATAGATCAATCGTTCAACACCTGTCACTGTAACCACACTGAGACGTAAGTCAAAACACACCACCAACACCATCATTCCTATCACTACCCATCCAGAGGTGAGAACACGTCAAATACTGAGAGGATGGTACCTATACAGGTACACTAGCAAAGCCTATACGTAAAATGTCTATTTTCATGCTGTAATTTGCCCGCAACTTTAATATACCACCCTAACTTACTCTTTATACTCTGTGGTCGTACCCATACATAAAGTTGACCCGAGGACCCCATTTCATTCCATTAGGTTAATTTTATTCAGGCAGCGATTGTTGTTAGCTTGGTTAACATGTTGGCATTTACATTATGTCCCTTTTTTCCCTCAAAAGTGCCACCAAGCTGTCCTCTTGTCCGTCTAGCTTCAGCTCAATGACAAAGCAAAAAAGCGGGTTACATCCAGCAGGAGCACGAAACAGCCGCGCTATCTGCAGCTACCCTTGTTCCCATACACAATACATACCTACGGAACGGACCGAATTCACAGTTGAATGCTCTTTTTAACACTTTTACCACACGAATATGTACCTTACGCATCCACACACTTTGGGGCCATAAAATAGGGGATAAAGGTGTTACAGGGAAGCATTTTGTCAAAAAACGCCTTGATTGAAAATAATATGAAAAAGGTCGTAATGCTATAGATAAAAGAAAGTTTGGTAAAGAAACCTTCTCAATGAACAAAAATTATTTGTACTTTTCTGCTGCGGACAGTGTAGAAGAAACTCAGTTAAGGTACGACTAAATCGGCCTTATAAACGACTGTCTTAAGTTTTAAGGAAGAAGACGATTAAAAGAGGTTCACTCAGAGAAATAATATATTTTTTTTTTTTTTCGTTTGCGGCTAGTGAATATCAAGCTAGCAATAGATTTTCATTCAACGCAATTGTATTAAATTTGATCCAAATTGTAATTCTTTTGCATCAGCAAACATAATGCAAAACAACCCACTGATTTTAATCTCATTTTCTTGGGTTGATTGCGACAAACGAAAATGCTTTCCTCATCCAAACAACTTTTCGTTTACTAGACAATTATATTGTTTGCAGCAAACGAATGAAAAGTTTACAAAGCACCTTTCCAGAAGGTTGTTTGTTGCAAAGAACTTATTAACAACAAATGATTGAAAGAAAACAATTTTAAATAATCGCCTCCATGTTTGTGGTGCTAATATGCCATCCACGCTAAACAAAATGTATCTAGTTCGTGGCGCAAACCTTCCTGTAGGACTTCATTTTAAATTTAGAAAAATCAGTTGACTTAACTCTGTTCACTGAATTTTGTAAGTATTACGAAATTAAATTCACATTAAATACCACCTACAAAAAAAGAAAAAAAATACAATTACAGCCCTGCCTTAAAAGTGTCTAGTTTTATATTTTGTTTTCTAGGTAGGGCTGAAGGATAATCGATTCACACGTGGGGAATCACCCTTTCTATGTGTGGGCAGTTGGTGCTCAGGGCCACCACCCGTCAACATGTCCGAAAGACAAACGAAGAAAAATAAAATTATATACTATTTCGGCCTTAGGGACAACAATGAACTTCTTGGATAAGTGCAAGTCGATATACATAAATCGGGCTACCAGTATGACACATACACTCTTACAATAGTATATTATACACACATTTATGTAACTTTACCATTTTGTCCCTTAGCCTTTGGCGATCCCTTAGCACTGATATTCTCAGTAATAAATGGGAAAGGAAGTGAAACTTCGAATCTATGGGGACTTTGGAAAAGCAGAAGTACAAAGAGCAAAAACTAAATAAAAGAAATATATCTTCGACTACATTTTTTCCCTTTCATAGACTGAAAATCCAAACCAAGCTGTGAACAATCATCTTTGATACACAACAGAGACTTTATTGACGGCACCACGGGTACACGGGGGAATTATAGCCCGTGAAACTGATGCTCGATATGGCCACTTGCCACTTACTGGCATCGACTCCTCTGTTCCTTACAATTTGTTCTTTAGTGTCAAGTAATAGTATATACTCTTGCAACAACAAAAGAATAAAGGTTCTTTATAGCACGGGTATAGAGCGTGTAAGGATACGGATACACTACGTAAGGACAATGGCTGAAAGCAATTTCATTATAAAAAATAGAAAGAAAGAAACACAGGGCGAACGAAAAATGTTCTCTATCAACAAAAAAAAAAAAAAAAAAGCAGGAAAAAAACATTAAATGTCCTTCGCAGGACAATAATATACTTTATTTTCCATCCAAGTTTGTTTTTGCTTTGACTTGTCCTCTTGTTTTATACTGACCACTACTCTTTTATTTGACTTTCTTTGTTCTGGGTTTTGTCTATTTTTGGCTTAATGAATGAATAAAGTGCTTGGCCAGATGGAATAAGGTATACGCTACGCGTATTTTGTTGAATACTTCTTAAAGTTCTTTTTTTATTTTTTTTTTTTTACTTGAAATTAAGTATAATTGGTAAGTAACTTAACGTCCGTGGAAGAACATGAATATTTAAAATTATTTTAATTAAGGCAAACATTCTATGGTTCCTTAAGCTTTTTTTTTCTAGACAAGAATAAGACCTTTTGTAATTTAAGTTTTTGAGTGGTGACCAAAAATCTTTATATTAATCTCAAATCTTATAATTTCAGTATTGTGCCACGTTGCAGAGCATTCTGTTTTTGTACCTACTGTTAATTTATACAAAGCAGATTTGAACGTCAGAAACGGGTAGGTAGTTATGCATACATTTTAGGAAAAAAGATCGACAAAACGGATTGTTTCCGTTTTATAATGTGGAAATATTTTTCGTTTAATGAATTTGATTTTGTTTATATTCCTAATTAGGTATATTTAAAATTATTACTAAAATTAAATAGAATATGTTATTTTTTTTTTTTTTTTTCATAAAATTTCAAAAGCATTAAATGACAAAAATACCTCTGCTCCCCGCTTAAAATCTTAGAAAAACTATTTTCTTCTTTTTTTAACCATTTTAAGAGAAAGAGAAAGGAATGCTTTTACAACAAAAAAAGATAACTTATAACGTATTTAAAAAATAAATTATTAAAATCTGCCTCCACGTTCTTATCACTTATTATGTTAAGTTTTGGGTGATCAATTAAGTTTTATTATATCAAAACGTTTGGAAATGGTCATGAGATATTAATTAGTTTGATTGATTGACAAGCGTTGGACTTTCATATATTAATCACTTGAATTATTGATAAGAACAAAATGTACGCAACAGTGACCCAATTCGATAATAGTTTAGGTATATAATATGCTGTATCTTTGGCAGTCTTCTTTTGATATTTAAGATTAAAGTAAACGTTATACAGTGAAACCAGATTTGTAGCCTCCCTGAGCCATAACTTGCTTTTCGGTTTAGTTTCACAAAAAATTACATGTTTCACAAAGCAAAGAAGGAAAAAAATTGGTAAACTGCTGAATGGATGCTAACGGGCTAGTTTTGTTTTTTTTTAAATATCTTTGTTTTGCCATTCTATAACTTACCTCAAAAGTCACAATGAATCACATGTCGAGTCGCAGTTTTTAAGGTTAAACCAGAAGTTGAAGGTTTATAAAATTAAAGAAAAAAACATTTCGGCATAAAATAAACATATGGCAAATGATGATAAGGTAATTTTTAATGCTCAATTCAACGAAATTAATATAAAGGTTATCGGACTGCTATAACAAAAATTATGGCCTTTTTCATAAAGCGTCTTGTATTATCAGTACAACAGTTAACTTATCGCCAAAAACTCTTTAAAAGTGATGGTACAAAGATAAAATTTATCATTAATGTTGTACTAACCATATAAGCCAAAAATCAAAATAGTCCATAAAAATATATATATAAATATAGGGTAAAAAGATGTTTTTTGAGGGGTAGTAAAAATTGTGGGATGAGCACCAAAAAGATCATTGAAATACCTCGGAATGAATGCTATCCGGCAAATTTTTTTTATCAAAATCTGTGTATTGGCATTCCATAACTTATCTCAAAAATCACAAGAAATCACGTGTACGCGAGTTATGGTTTTCGAAATTTAACAGGAAGATGATAAATTCATAAAATGAAAAAACAAATATTTTGGTAAAATATATGGGTATGGCACATAATCCATTTAGGAACTTTTTTTTTCAAAAAACTACTTGTTAAATTTTCTTGAAGCTCCTTTTTGCATCTTTTAGGTTATAAAATGTAGAATTAATTCATCCGAAGATGATATCTTAATTTGTTCTCGAGATATGGTGAGCAAAAAAAAGTGTCAAAACTTCACATGAGAAGTATCAACATGTTCACTTTGACAACCCAATTACAATAACATCCAATGGGAAGCTAAAAATGTTTTGCTCCCTAAGAGCTGCTATTATTTGTATGGATTCTAAGCTGCAAAACTTGAAATTTCGGGATAAAATCTATTGAACTTTCTTGTGGTTCTTTTTTCCAAACTATCTTAAGAATTTTGAAACTTATCTCAAGATAATATTCAATTTTAACAACATTTTTAATAGTTTCTATTCAATTAAATTTTTCTTGCATCGGTAAAAATGCACCCCATACACTCAACACTTATGCATGCACCGATGTCATAACACCTGTGTGGCATTCCAATCGAGACACCGACACCAGCAGCTTTGTGCCTTGGGCATCCTGCACAAAGCTGCTGATTCAATTAAGCAGTGTTACAGGGCTTAAGGACCCTCTCCAATAGGTGCTAGTGGGTTGAAATTTAGATTTTTAGAAATAATTAGTTAACGGACCAATTATGAAATAGCATGTTCTCCCAGGGTTGCATCATATTTATCAACTTCGTTGAAATCGTAAGCATTTAAAACGAACAAACTTCATAAATTTGAAAAATTAGTTTACCATGATGCTTTTCTTTTTTTTTTAATAGATAATTCTGTAGTGCGTTGTAGTTACGAGTATATTTAAGTACACCAAAATTTCCAAAATAACAAATAATCATGCACGAAAGATATTCTAATCATATTTTTCGCCATCTTGGGTTGTCTTTGCTAACATATAAAGATACTTACCTATATATATGTATAAAGAGTCAAAGTCCATCATGATTGATAAATTTTATTAAAATAAAGGACGTCACCACTCACAAAAATATATCTTTGACCTTATTAACAACCTTTTCTCATTGCTCCCTTAAGTTAACAGCAATAAAAAAGGAAGAATTTTTTTTATGTGAAAACAAATTGTAAGCTTTACCTTTTGTGGCACAATTGACCCTTAAAAAAAATTACTTTATTGCCAATACTTAAGTTTGTGTGTTATCGAAAAAATTTGATTGTTTGTCGAATAACAAATCATCAGAAGGTTAAGATTGTTTGATGGGTTTTAGCTGTTGAGAAAATAATAAGCTTTTGGCTGACGATACAAAGTTCCTTCGAATAATATTACATGGTATCCATAACCATAAAATAATATATTTCGGTTGAATTAAGAATTCTCAGGTTGTGAAATGTCACAACCTAAAAATAGCACAACATTTTGACAGTAACATAAAATAAGAAGACACATCCTAAATGGACTTAATCACTAATATCATTGAACGTTTTATTTATCGTATCATTGATATGATAAATTATTTTTTGATCGAATTTGATAGTTAGTAGGTATGTATATTTGTTTCTATCGATAAGCAACGAGCAACTTAAAAACTAAATTTTAAACAGAGGCTTTAAGTGCTTATCAAGTTTTCCCAACAGAATTAAGATGAATGCAACAATATAATCTGCTAATAAGTTGTTAATGATAAGCAAGTGTGATAGAAGCTTGCTCGAAGTATATAGGCCAAACGAACGATATTTTCGAACAGTCTTGAGAAGTAAACCTTAGGAATACAAACAACACGTGGCATGGACTCAAATTTAATTAAATTCACTCTTTCGACCATTTCCTGTTAGCTTGTTGTTAGGCAGCAGAAATAGAGGGGACTTACAATTTTCTTTCAGTTTCAAACGGCTGGCTAAAATGCACTTTTCGTGACAACCAGTACTTACTCTTAGAGATTTTATCAATTCCTCACAAAAGGGCATACCCCTGAAAAATTCAAGATGACAGACCTCCGATCTCCGGTGTGATAGTCAATCGCACTAAACATTTCTCCACCCACGGGGTACCTTTCAGCAGTCCTTGATTATTTTCCAAGAACTCAAATAAAACACTTTTTTAATATGAACTGCGATGTATTTTCGACACAAGAACTAATTTAAAAAAATATTACGTTCAATTTGAAGCTTTCAATCAATAACAATATAAATATTAATTGAAAAGGATAAACAACCTTATTGCATTAGGGTGAACGGAGTTTAATTATTGCAATAAAAAAACAACGAGTATTAAATATTAAAAATTACCGAAAATCTTCCCAAGAATTTGAAGGTAAGTCAATGTATTTGCATTTAAAAAAACAAACAATTATTAAAAAAAAGTGTTTGTTCACAAAATTCTTAATGATAATTTAAAAAATACCTTTGAAACTTTCAAATTTAATTTCAATTTCTAGTAAAAAACAGGTTGGACAACTGGCCTAAAGGATTGAACAAGCATAATTTTATTGGAAGATATAAACAGTGCTGGTAACCATGATATCATATTAAAATAAAGTTTAAGTTTCAAAAATAAAATTAAAAAAAATATATACAAGAATATAAGAGGATGCAATTTCTGAAATCCATTAACATAAGAGTATTTGTCAATTATTCCATTGATAAATAATTTCAGGGTGGTACTTAATATTTAATTAATTGTTTATTTATATTCCACACGTGTTCTTCTGTGAAGGCAAATCAATTAAATTTTTAAATGGACATTTAAAGCCTGGGCATTACAATATTTTTGTAAGTTGATTGCCCTGATGGCATCCATATTTCGCTTTAAACTCGTTTTGAAATACTATGTGGCCTACTACAGTTGGTATCTGCAGAATTTAATTTTTGTATTCACTTGGTAAAAAAATCATAAATCCCCATGCCTACTAAGCCCAATATTCTCCTTTCGAAAAAAAAATCAATTTTTATTTACCCTCCACAGATGATGTGTCTGTCCCAGAAATTTTTTCCTGGTAAATGCAATTAAATTAATTAAATTATATCCTTTGGGCTGTGTATCAATGAAATGTTCTTAAAAATCATCCTTTCTGTGTGTATATCTTTTTTGGATTGGAAATTAAAGTTCTAAGAAGCGGCAACAGCCGCGTTGGCTTTTGTTGAGGTAACATGTGGATCTGGATATTATGTTCAGGACTTGAGGCTTTGTTCAGGAAGAAATCCCTTTGTTAAATATCAAACTTTCAGCCCATTCTTGATGATGATGATTTTGCGGTAACTGATGTTTTGGGTGAACGTCAGGGACAGGAGGGTAGTGGCCCTAGACAGAGAGAATTGAAAATAAATATCCCTGGCTGTCTCTATTGTAGGTGTATACAAAATTTTGTATTATGTTTTTTTTTCAATTTTTGTTTGTAACAACTTTTTCTAGCGTTTTCGGCATAAAGAACGACACGTATAAGATATAAACTAAATTTGACAGCATTTCACTGTGATTTGTTTTCATTCCTAAGCTCAAATCATTAAATTTTATTTAAGGATGTTAAAAAATTAACGGTAATATGATCTGAAATTAAAACTTTTGTGGAAAATCGATTTTTACCATAATGTTTTTCTTCATCAAATTGATGCTAAGTTCTTTTTCAATCAAGAAAGCCAATCGGGTGTAGTGCGTAAGTATGACTAGTATCTACATATATACCTATATATACCATATTGGTACAAAAAAGAAATTTTTATTGTCTTTTCCCTATCTTTAATGACATTTTGCGTATATTTTTCTTTTCGTTTTTTCTTTTGAGTAATTAAATTTATTTTTTATTGTAACGTTTATTGCTTTTTTCAACAATTAGACCGTGGTAAATGAGTTTTTGACAGCCTTTAATGTGAAAACAGGGCCGTCTTAGCTAATATTGCGGTCCCCAGGCCTGACAAAGTTTTGGGGCCATTTCTTAAAATATATATATTTATTTTTTTTTTAATTCTTATAGTTTTTCAGCAATCAAGGAATAAGTCTGCGTGTATGCTGATTTTTTTTTTTTTGCTGAAAAATGAAGATATTTTTATGTAGAATGTTTATATTTTCATTTAATTCGTAACAAAACAAAAGCGAAAGAACCGAAATAACAGAACAAATAATATTTAAGCTTTTAATATACTATTTTTATAGAAAAACAGTCAAAGTAATAAACGTAAACGTTTGAAATATGAAATAAATTAGTTTTTAGTAGTTTTTTTTTCAAATTACCTATACCTAAAGTTGGAAATATGTACATAAAAAAGGTTTAATAGTGTAGTGTATGACTTCTCAAAAGTTTTATCACAATAACTCGAAACCGTTATATGGGAGGTATTCTTTATAATCGAGATATATATTCAAAACCAAAAAAAAAACAACTTTGGAAATTACAAAAAAGTAATCTGTAGCAAATTTCAAGCAAATCCGTCAACCCGTTAAGGCTGTTTCTCTCTATAGGTACAGATGGACGCACTGACGAACAGGCGCATAGACCGACGGACGTCATGACGAAAACCACTTTTTTGGACTTCTCCATCATCGTAATGTTGGTTTTGAATAGAACCTAGACATTTTTTTTACACGAAACCAATACTTCCCCTATAGAGCAAAAAAAAAACATATCATAACATATCTTTTAAAAATGGTATAAGATCTTCTTTTTTATATAGAATATCTACAAAAATTATAAAACTGATACCGTTTTATAACCCCTGTTATTTTATTTCGCACTTCCTTTTTTTTCAAAAAGTGGTTTGAAAATGTGTCTCTTTTTGATGTATTACATACTTCTTTTTAATTAAGTACCGACTTTACATGGAATGCCAGTTCAATGGATCAGAAATTTACAAAATGAGATCATTAATAAAACTGAGGGAACAGTACCCTGGGACACATCAACATATATTTTTTTTACTTTTGGGATTGAATTCGTCTAATTAGACTTGTATTAAAATAGGAAAGGAAAGGAAGAATAGGAAAAGATATAGGAAATTTCTTATAAATCGAAATAGAAATAGGTACCTACGATGCCGAATGAGTGTGTAGGTATTTTCTTATAAGTCTCATGAAGCAATATCTTTTGCAGATCTACTACTATAGTGAGGTTTTGATCTACCGCACCGTGAAAAAATTAGCTTTTCCTCTCATCGCTAAAACCCATATTTTACATGACTTTAACAACGTCTAAAATAAAATTTTGTCATATATGCACAACCTTTGCCTGCTTATAAGCAAACACACATTATACTTAGGTAGGTATATTTCTCACCATTAACTAATATCAGAAATTACTTACAAATGAATATAGTAAGAGATGCTTGTACGCATTTGGGCTTTATGTGCTCACAAATAACAAATATCTGGTAATAAACTGACAGCAAACTATGTGGCTTTTTCACCCCCATCAAAGGAACAGAAAAAAAACAGAATTGAGACCCAGGAACTGGAAAAGGTAGTACTCGGTGCAAGGTATATAGGACTTACATACCTACCATTATTAAAACAATGGCCTCCTATGTTATTCACAAAACCCATTTGTCATTGCCATTTCACCTTTTCTCGCCCCAACCGCAGGCAGGTGTGTGTAAGTGCTTTCTACTTTCGCCTCTTGGTTAAATTTCACTTACGACTTTTCAGAGCTTTTAAGGCACAGGCAACAAAACAAACGGCAAACAAAAAGAAAATAAAAAATAAAAAAAAAAACAAAATAACGAAACACCATAAAAGGGGAAGAAATTCAAACTAGCTGTTAAAAGGTTTTATTTTTTACTGATTGACAGTGTTGATAGCCAAAACTAAATTATTAAGGCAAAATTAGACACCAACACCCCCGTTCTTGTAATTACAACCCTCGTTTGTTGTTCCTTGTTCGTGTGTGATTCTATTTTATGCAGAATGACCATATTCAAATGCGGTCTAACCGAACCCGTTAGCCACAAGCCACAACTGACCTCGTTTTTTGCATAAGCACGAGCAGGTATCACCAATGCCGCAGAATAACGGTTAGTATCCAATAAACGCTCAATATTATTGAAAGTTTGTGTACGCCTACGTCGTCGGTCGTCGTGACGCATCCTTCTCGTTAAACTAGTGCCTGTTTTGATAACGCGTTCATAGCAAGGAATATCGATAGGCGTGCATAGATTATAACTAAAAAATAAAAACTGTTATAATAGGAGAAGGTCACTCAAATTATACCTACTAGTACACTATTACACAAATGGCGGGCCAACCGCTGACAAATTAAGGATATTTCGTGACAAATTTTAATTGCTGCTAAATAGTGCCGTTAGGCCTCAAACTTTCGCATATACCTACATATAGTATATATGGAAAACAATAAAAGAGCAACAACGCCTAATGTAGCATGGCGTGTGACAAATCACTCTGTTTGCCCTCGCACCAATCACCACCACCACAATCGCCATGAGCCCCAAATTCCGATAAGGAATAAAGGTAAAGTTAACATGCCAAACACCGAACGTCGACATAATCAAAAGGAAGAGGATGAAATGGAACATACGAATTCTAGGACGCTACTTCAACATCTCTGCCATTAAAATTGTACCTATACTGTACACATAAGCTAATGGTTACCACTTTAGTTAACTTCTTTTAAAGTCTATAGATTTAAGGGCTTTAGGCGTAAAGGAATGATCTGCGGAGTTTTAACAAATTTGCATAGAATTCGTAATGCAATATACTTGGGGCAGAGTTAAATGAAATGTTAGGCTTTAGAATTTCAAATGATATTAAAATAAAAACAACAAAAATCGTTTATTTATAACATAGGCATGTATTGAAAGCTATCGAGTTACTTATAGTTAAAGCATTTATGCATTAAGAAATTACATTTTTACTGGCTCAAGGTGACCTAATTTCGAAAAAATTAGAATCACATTAATAATCCTAAACTTTTCCTCTTCGTTGCAAGAATTAAGTATTCCAGTTTTTGGATACCTCCATATTATTTTGAAAAACAGTAGGAACCACTGATCATTGAAACATTTAAAAAAAAAATGCAAATTTTGTGGTATACTCCCCATACAAAAGTGACATTTTTCGAAGGTTTTTTTTTATGAAAAGGCGTTTACAGATTCCAATTATCTTGATTGTATCAAAAGTTATAGTGGTAACAAATTTCCAACGCCAACAACGACGACGACCGACACCGCTGCCGGCAACGTAAAAATGTGCCGAAAACGTGTTTTCTTAACGTTTCATGATGTTTCATGATGAATTAGACTAATTTAAAAAAAAAAAATTGTGCCAATCGCTATACTTATCCTTTACACTACGTGTACGGAAAAGTAACACCAAACACAAACTAACAAAAATAATGCCTATGAAAAATTTGAAACTTGATCTCATATTCTTATAATGAGCAATATCGAAATAATTTATGAGAAGAGATGGTGATTTATTAAGGCCCATGCACCAAATCACGAAAGAACACTAACACTAAATATGCTTCATCTTCAAGAACGATCCCATTTTCTAGAAGAACAATGAATTATCCTTTCATATTGTTGCGTAGCTTCTTGAACAGTATTTTGAATTTTGGTATCCGACTACTCCTTCCAGGAACGTTATTCGGGTTCTGGTTATCTGGTACTAGTTTCTCGGTACTGGGTTTTTCACCACCCATCAAAAAGATTACGTAATTAACGGTTTGCACCGGCAATCAACAGCTTTGGGTGGCATCAGCGGCTTTCGCCGGCAATCAACGGTTTTCACCGGCAATAAGAACAACTTTCGCTGAAATCTACAGCTTTTACCTCTTACCATTATTGGGGAAAGTTTACTTTGTAGATAGGAACTTTCTGACAATTTTCAACCGAAATATGAGGATTTATACTAAAAGGTAAGAGAATTTTATTCATATAGGGAAGAAATTCAAAACAGTACGATAACTTTGGAACCGAAAATTGATAATGGATGCCTGTAAAAGGGTTAAATACAAGCATTGTTTGCTATGGATGGGGGGGGTCTATTTCCCCACCGGTTGGGCGTGAGGGGCAATTTCATGAAAAAAGTATTTAATATGGGAAAAAGTAGTACATAGAAACGGCCAGGACCCCCCCATCAAAAGCAAAAAATGCTTGTATTTGACCCTTCTACAAAAATCCGTTATCAATTTTTGGCGCTGAAGTTATCGTACCTACTGTTTGGAATTTCTTCTTTATATGAATGAAATTCTCTTACCCTTAATAAAAATCCTCATATTTCGGTTGAAAATTGTCAGAAATTTTAAAAATGATACATGATCTTTTTTGACACTTTTTTCGGAAAAGTAATAGTTCGGGAGCAATTTCAATATTAAGGGGATAAGACCTATTTTTTCATTAGTTTTTCGTTAGTAACTTCTAAAATACCTTTACTAGAAAAAATAATTATATAAGGGTTTGTAAATAGTCAAAATTACAACAAAAAACTACAAAATATTTTTTTCATTATAATCCACACAAACTCGCAAAATGAGATATATACTCAGAATTGACCCCTCTTTAATCAGGCATTCAAACTTTGATGCCTTCAAAACTTTCCTCATATTTCTTCCTATTTTCTGTAGAACCTATAGTTGTTGAGATTATATATTTACGTATTAGAAGAGGTTGAGCAACTCGTCTATCAACTTTTTCAGTAATCATATGAAAAACACATTTGGTCACCTCGCGGAACGTGTTGTTTTTCCAAAATCCAACAAAGTGTTTAGACTTTTCCAACAATCGAACAAGTTGATCAATTATATGTGCCAAGTGGGTTATCAACATTTGAGTAAGTTTTTTTCTTTGTCAACTGTACCTACAGTCAAGACTCCCAACAGGTTTTGTTCCATTTTACGCCTGTTTTTGTTGCTCAAACATTAAGAACCTGAGTTTGTGCACCAATGCAAGAGGTTTTTAAATTAATATCTACCTATTTGAAGAGTTGAAAAATAAATTGGTTAAGCTAGTTGCGGATGACGACGGACAGTCGTTAGTCGTTTTTGTTGATACGAAACTTATTCTACTTGGGTTGGACTGGACATAAATTTTCAAGATTCGTTTTAACAAACGGCTCCCTAAGTACCATCCCGTAGTTTGTCTGTTTCCATCAATATATCACCATGTGGCAGAATACTCCTTTTACTCCTCGATATATTGGTTAGTGCGATTAACTATCAAGCCGCCGCAGCCGGAGGTCTAGGGTTTGTTTCCCAGCCTATACGACCTTGATTTTTTGCAGGATTACTGCCTATTGCGAGGAAATAAAAAATTGTAGGCTCCCCTCCATTCCTGTTTAAAAGTGTCAGTCACTAGGTTTTAGTTCTTCGTTAACTAGTCGTACCACAAAATTTGATTTAATTTTAATGAGGTAGAATAATTGGATTTAAACATAATCGAAGTATTGTTATCAATTCATAATGTCAATTCAAAGTTCAACAGTAAAAAAATCAATTAACTTCTTTAAAGTAAAATGGCAACCGTAAGAAACAAAAAATTAAAAACAATTCAAAAGCTTGTAGTGTATTGACTGCGAGTAACGATATGCGGGTTTCGAACAATTGCAGCACTGCTATGCAGGCTTGCGTGAATTTTGTTTTTAAATTGAATTAAGGTCACATCTCACAAACAGATACACAGGGACAAATTTGTTAACTGTTTGTAAAGGTGAAATTGATGCTCTGTACATGCAGGATAGTCTACCTATACATAAAACATTTTAAAGTCTACGAAAAACAGTGTGAGAGGATATTGGTTCGTTGCCATACATTCCACCCTTCAGCCTTGCGTGCAAATTGGTAAGATAAATTAATTATGCAATACGAGTAACACGTATTACATTTATCTCCACGTCCTGTATGGTTTTGTTATGTCACCATAAACTAACAAACCACTATCCTCATACACATAACTACCCTACAGCAAAAGAGGTATACAGTTTATTAGCAGTAACGAGCCTTGATAGCAACTGAATTATATGAGATAATTGTACTAAACCTAATTCCACCAAAACAAAGGGAATGAGGAAAAGTGGTTGATGAAAGAAATTAACAGAATAAAACTTAAAGACTCTGTTATGTTATATACCTATACTTCCTTTTTTAGTGTCAAAATATTGTTTTAGAAATGAAGCCACAAAATGGTGCCAAAATCAAATCTTTGAAAATTTATTTCCAAATTTTAACACACAACACAAAAGAACTTTTATTTCGGGGATTAAGTCTTAAAATAATTATTTATGTGCTGTTCAACACCCTTCTTTATTAAAGCTTATAGGTTTACCCTTAATAATGACTTTATTTCAGAAGTACGAGTACAAGAGTTCGCTACATTTTCAAGAAAGATCTTTAAGTTATCTTATTTTGATATTTGCTTACCTTTATGCAATTTAGAGATGCGGTCATTTTGGGAGTTATTGCGCTTTGATAGAATTTTTTGTTGTTATTTTTTGGATTTTTTTAATTTATTTTTTGATATTAAATGGTTTTATAGAAAAACAATTTCCATTTATTAAGTATGAATATTTTCGCCCGAGATTTACCAATTTTAATTCGTTAAACATTTATCTGTTTTGGCTGAAACAATCTCAGCTTCGGCTAAAATATATCATTTCGACTGATATATCTAATAGTATTGGGAAGTTGGGCTGATATTTATTACTTCTGCTGAGATTTACTGATTCCAGCTAAAATTTACCAGTATTGGTAGATATTTATCAGTTTCGGCTCAAATTCATCAGCTTTTACTAAAATTTATTAGTTTTGAATGAGATTAACCAATTTCTGTTAGGTAACAGTCCAGTTAAGAAAAGTTTTAAAAAGCAAAAATTGGGTACTCCAGCATCCTTTCCCCCAGTTTCACACCTTCAATTCTTCTTCTCCTATTAGTCCGAGAGAAAATGTTTCAGATACAAAATTAAGCTTGACATTTTGAACATTCTGATACTCTGAAGTTAGCGCAAACGTAAAACAATATGGGTTAGAATATTTATCAACTAGAATAAACAAGGCAATTTACCATCTCTTGCGCAATAATATTTCCGAATAGGACACTTCAAATTTGAATTTCAGTTATCAGCCTTAGGAACAATGTAAAATGCCACTTATTTAATTGCCAATTAATTGCGTTTATAAAGCTTTATCATAATATATCTCACCAATAGAAGTCTTAATTAGATGGATATATGTATAAGTTAATACTGAGTTTTGATCGCATCTTAATGACATTCTTCCTGGACTCTTATTTCTATAAAAATAAAACACAAATGCTATCATTTCATAAAACTGTCACCTCGAACTTATCACATCGTTTATCCATTCCATCGAAATAGCAATATGTACGAATTTATAGTAGTTTGTATATACGTACTGGAAAATAAAATTACAAATGAATACTATAACTGCAATTTCTTTTATTATTAACAGATCAAACTTTTTCTCTTGATCAACCAAACATTTTACTGCCCCATTTCAATACCTCATCAGCTCTTCCTTAAGCCAAGCATTCTCATCTTATTTTCTCAACTGCGAATTCGAACATATTTCCCTTTATAAACCTTAATAAACGAACCTACACAAAAAAAAATGGACAAACTATCTATCTGAGTAAAGGCAATTGCCATCAATTTCATCGCCCAAGCACAACCTAGTCAGAGCCGCTATCACTATCTATCTCAGAGCAGAAACCCATATAAACGGATAACACCGTGCGAAGCGAAGGATATAGATAGAACTAAATTACATGGCATCAAAGTAGATTTGGTGGGTAAACATAATTGTTCGTTCTACTTTCATCATCCTTGGAAGCAATAAAGGCAACAACACAATGACAAAGGAATATTCGTATACTATAGCGAATGGTGTAACGTCAGTATTCTTATTGTATCTACTCATCATCGTATTCACACTAAAACCAGATACGTACTCCGGGCATCATATCCAAATGTGTGTTGTAGGTACATGTATGTCCTGTCGTTGTGTCTCCCAGTTTGGCAATCCGTTGGTCGTCAGAAGCCAAACAAGGATGCTGGGCATTTTATCGAGCATGGTTTGGGGTGTGGTCCACATGTTAAAGCTTTTTCCGGCAGCATTAATTCTAAGCCCGTTTCTAATAAAGATCACAACTTAACGCCATGTGGAATCCAGCCGGAAACAAAGAATGTATTCCTAGATTGGTAGCGTTGTAATATATTTACATATATATGTATGTAGGTACTTACAAAGAGGAAAAGGGAGGACAGGACTTCTTCCCGGCACTTAATCTTACAATTAAACTGACAGCAATAGGATAGTAGGTATAGATAGAAGCGAGGAGATAAGCTAAAGTGGTAGCAGCTTTAGTAGCAAAGGCAAATTTCGAGGTAGGAGAGCGATATACATTACAACCTGAGTCGATTTTTTGTCTCTATTTAAAACCTTAAGGATCTGCTTTCTTAAATTTGAGATGGCATGCCGTATACAATACGTTGGAAAACAACCTCACCATAACACCTCCAATAGTTGGTTATAGAAAGAAAAAGAAAAATTAATAGAAAATGTTGTTTATCTCAAAATTTTATCTCAAAAATTATATATATTATACAATAAGTTGTTTGACTGATGCTTTTGACAGCTTAAATTTTCTTATGTTTGTTCGATGTTTTGTTACTTAATTACCATTGTTTACATGCAAAATAGAGTTTTAGAAAAGGCACGTTTTCGATTTGCTTTTCAATCTGGTAAAGGAAGATTTGACGAAGGATTCCAACAGACCAGTCACACCAGCAAAGTATTAAGTTTTAGTGACCTTTGTATAAGTTTTAAATTTGTTTGTGTTGGTATGTCAAAGACCTTTATGCTCAGTTAAAATCTTTACAGATATTTGGCTCATGAAGGTAGTAAGCAATTGTATTCAATGGCTTAAAAAATGGGGCTGACAAGAAGTGTAAAGAGAATAACTCACGCGACGGATTCTATGGGTTGGTCCCTTAATGTTTACATAAGATGTAATTACGCGAGTTTTGAAAGTAAACATTGAAATTCCCTGAGATTGTGTAATCGTTTTGTCCCCTGCTAGCACTGCCTTCTGTTTAAGGTTTAAGGTATATCGCATGCAAAAAATGAACTTTATACAGTATTGGAAAAAAACACGGATAATGCATTATAAAACAATTTCCCAACAACGTCGTAGATTATTGTATTCAAACAACTAATTTTGGTGAATTTTTTTTATACTCAAGCTTCTTAACAATTTTAAAATTATTTGATAGACAAATTTTCAAAAAAAAATAATTTTTGAATTTAAAAAAAAAACTTTCAACATTTTTTTTTTTTGAAAAATCAATTTTTCGAAAACGGGTCACTGTTTTTTAAAATTTTGGTTTTAGATGAGTTAATAATATCTTAAAAATGGCACACCAACTTTATTTTTAAACAAGGTTTGAGATTTTTTATATATAAAAAAATTTTAAAAACGGCTCTAACGATTTTCAATTTTTTTTTTTCTAAATTTTTTTTTTATAAAATCAAATAGCATACTTTGTTTGAAGCTCAAAACGATTTAAGAAATTGTTTGTCATTTTAGTTATAAATTAATTTTTTTTAAAACTATTTAACTATTTAAAAAAAAAAAAACTTGACCCTAAGAGCAAGTATGTGCGACCCAGTCGTGCATTTTATGTATATATACAAATCCTCAAGCCTTGTAAAAAAAATTGGTATTCCATTTCCAAGAAAATATAAATGAACACCTAACACCAACATTCCAAAAAAAAATACCGACAAGTTTTCGAAAAATTGATTATTCAAAAAACTATTTAAAGTTTGTTTTTAAATCCAAAAAAAATTTTCAAAAATTTTGATGTGAAATAATTTTTTTGACATCATTTGTGTAAAAATGTTCATGGAAATACGTAAAGTCGATATGATAAAGACAGAAAAATGATAAACGCGTCTATGAGAGGTACCGTAGTAAACCGATGAATATTTATTTTCTTATTTTCAAAGTTAGAGGTGTATGGGTATCCCCAAAACAGAAAAGAATAAACCCAAAAAGTAGATTATTTAAGAAATACAAAAAAAGTGCAAGAAATGTACTCGTAAGTATTTCTGATCATCGCGTTCGCGTGCCTTTGTACATTTTCTGAAGTTTTTGAAAAAAATTTCATACTCTCTTAAAAATTTGAAAATTTTCATATTCGCCCAGGAAGTACATAGGTACCTAACCGGACCTTTTTGCTCGTGATTAAAAAAAAAAAACTTAATCAGAAATAAAAAGTATTTTCCAGTTTGAAAAAGTGAACTCCCACATAATAATTTTACCAACTATACTGGTGTTTTTTTAAACCCAAAACAAACAAACAAAATTAATACACGTTCAAAACGTTAATCCCTGCCCATGTTCGTTGTTCAAGTGTCTGAAAAGTTTTTCCGTAAAACTTTGTTTATAAGTATGTATTTATACATACATACATATTTTCCGAATCACTTAATGTTTGTGGATGTGTAATTAAATCTTTCATAAATGCAAGCAAAAACCAGCATGACCAACTTTTTCTCTGTATCACTACATCATCCGCTTAAGCATTAAATTTAACATGGAAATAGATACATATATATAAATTTACTTTTATAAAAATAAATATTTTTGCACACAAATGAGCCAAAATCATAATTACATGACGGCGCAAATGTCATTAGGGTATGTGGCGGATGCATATGCATATATTTTGTTAATAGAATTAAATCCAATGCACGATGTGTACGTACAGTATATTGCATATATGTATTTATTTATATAGAATTGAAAATAAATTGCAATGTAATTGACATACGCATAACTATTTAACAGAGTTTTTTATTGATGAAAATAAATTAAAATAAATTACATAAATATAAAGCTAAAACCAATCTCTCTAATGGATATGCATAAATCTCGAGTCAATTGTTTTTTTTATTTTTGTTTTAATTTTGTGTTTTATTTATATTCATGGATCAGTGGTGGGTGATTTAATTTGAAAATATATAAAAAAAAAGTTAATTTATGCAAGTTAAAGTAAAATTTAAAAATATTAATAAAATTTAAACAATTATATACATGTATAAATACTTAACAAAATTTATGTTTATTTATATAAGTTAGAACGCCAATTGTTGACACCGAAATTGAAACATAAACCACTAATTTCCCCTTTTTTTGGCCGCCCGCCGTCAAAAAAGGAGTAGGTTATCAATTCAATAATATTTTTTTGTTAGCTCGGAACTTTTGACTGGGTGAATCGATTTTGATGATTCTTTTCCATTTTGTACAGAGTATAATATCTTATTGTTTTGGGAAAGCGTATCAAAATACAAACTGAATATCGTTAAAAATTAAGTTTTTATTTCAATTTTATAAGAAACTATAATACATAAGATCCTTTGCCGCATTTGGTTGATCAGAAATTAGGCAATTCAGATACTGGAACAAAAGAATTGTGTCTTAAAACAATAGAAATTGAAAAAAAAATTAGCTTAAATTGTTGGTTTTTTTTTTTTACTATTTTTTTCTCAAACTATTCATTAGAATAACTCGATTTAAAATTTAAATAAAAGAAGGGATTTTTAGCAATATAAAAAATAAAACGTGATCAAGTAGGTTCCTACCAATTCCGTTGTTTCAAAGAAATTCTAAATTCTTTCCTGTTCCCATTCTGTTCGTCCCATATAAACAAGCAAAAATAGATCCCTAGCCTCACTAGTTGTTTTCCAAGCAGACCTGGATAGTTTTTGGTACTGTTACTTTTTTTAATTGAACAAAAAAAATATGTTAAAATAAATCTTTTTTTGCAAAAATCATAATGTTAATTAAAAAACAAAAAGATCCGACAAAAGTGGCAATTTTAAATACATAAAGGTTATACTCGTAGTAGTTTTGAATACAGACATTTAACCGAATAAAATCAGACCGGTTCCGATAAAATGTTTTTTATAAAGTGTACATTTTTCGCTATTAAGGTTCATTAAAGCATTGAGACCTTATCTATCACTGTAATTTAATTTTTAATTGATATTTCGATTTTGATTTGTGTTTAAAAAATACTACTTTTAAAGAGAATTTTAATTTTTCATATTTGTTGCGGAATTTTTTTAAGTTATTTTTTTTGTAGTAAATTGCAATTTTAACACTATTTAAATAATTGTTTAAAAAGATAATTTTAGCCAGCTAAACCTATATAAGCTGACTGAAAGTACGCTTTTAATTAAAACTTTAAAGCCCTAGAGAGTGCAGAAAGAGCAATTGGAATATTAAATTTAATACAAAATGAATCAAAATTAAATTGAATTAAATAATATCCTTCCGGCATTAATGTATAATGAAAACATTGACTTAATGCCATTCAAATAACCCTAACAATTCAACGTTGGGTCAAATCATCAATATGTAGAAATAGTTCAGTTCAGGTTTGGTAATAATAATAATTGTCCAAACGAGTACACATTTGCGCTAATGGTTGTTTGTATGTGTGTTTATTTAATCAAATGCCAACCCCACACACCTTATGCAGGATGTCCTTTTAATTTACCAAACTAATATAATTGACACAAGCTAATTATTATGCTGATGCTGATGCCGCATGCAGTGGCCAGAGTGGGCTGCAGTAGTACATAACCTATTTGGTATCATATATCTTTGAAAATGAACAGCAGTGTCCACAATTATTGGGGCACTATGTAGGTACCTTAAAAGAAAGAGGTATTGAGTTGATATTTGAGATTTTGTGTGGTTTCGGTTACTTGGTAAATTTAGATCATATGTTTATCTGTCATATGGATAAAATTATATCTTACTAATTTTTGAGTTCTTGTGAATAATATTCTTAAAAATGCGTTGTAGTGTATTTAATTATATATAAATGAGTTTTTAAATAACAATAGATGAATGAAAATCCATTTTGTTTCATAAAAAAAAAAAAACAATTACCTAAGAAAACACACAAAAATGTAAAATGATTCTCTTTTATTGATCGGATCATCAAGATTGAGGTTTCCGGACTTAGGAGAAAACTCCAACGCATTAGTTCCAAAATTTAAAATGTTGATTCAAGTGGAAACATCTTTCCCAGATGAAATGGAATAATTAAGTTTTTTAACCTCTTTAAAACCATAAAATACGGCAAACATATCTGAATTTTAATATCACTCCACTCCAAGCTTCGCAAAAAACCACGAAAGCAAAATAATGCTTAATTCTATTAGTATTGAAAATATGGTAGTTTATATGATGACAAAGAATCAAGATTCCACGATTACATCTCTATTGCTAATAGCACTCGGTTTTATTATACAAATCCTTATTATATTATACATTTATAAGAATAAGTAGCGAAACGTGTCAATCTTAAAAGATTTAATTATACAATGTGCAAGCACTTGTTGCTTCTAAAACATATTACAAACATCTGTAATAGCCAAATGGTCTTGATTGCAAGCAAACTAGTGTCCTTACTTATAGACCATCAACCATAAATGAAAATAGCATCCCGAAAAACCAGCAACAAAAACAACATTTGACAATGCTCCTTTAATTTGTATGTTCCTCTTGAAACCATATTGTTAAGACTCTCTCTCTTTCTCTTAAACTATAACGACATCCTACGCAAATACTGTCTTAAGTTAAGGCTCTTAATTGTTAAAGTTTTCATATTAAGGATCAAACTTACACAAAATTACACTTTGTTGTACTTTGTAAACCATTCACTTGAGTTCCGGTAGTCCCATACGTATCCTTATGTATGTTGTATACATCTCAGTCCCCTCTCACGTCTTCCATCTTGTATAGAATGCGTATATCTATGCATATCCGACCTTGGTAGCTGCAAAACCTCACTCACTCAGTCCAAACCCCATCACCGTACCACCACTGCCACCCCCACTATAGATCTAGAAAATTTGCCACACCCCATAAATAGTGTGTTATGTTCCACCCTAAATTTTGTGTGCTTCATAGTAGGTAGGTAGGTACCTACAACATGCCATATCTGGTAAAGGAGGAAATTCACAATATCCTGAACCTTATGACGATGATGAGAAAGGCTAAGGATATATAAATTTTCTTCAAGAAGAATTTTCATTTTAACCAAAGAATCCCGAATACCGCCTCTCGAATCCTTGGGAAACTGTTAAGAGCTTCTTGTAAAGCTGCTAAATTTGTGTGTCAAGTTTTTACTTTTTTTTCTTAGTCTCCTCTGGTTTTTTTGTTATTTTTTACGAACATCCGTTTTTATTCCTTTTTTTAATAAAAAAAAAAAAAAAAAGTTAATGATTTTGTTTGCCAAAGAAGGGAATTTCGTTGAGATAATAATAACATGCGGGAAAAGCTATTTTCTATTCTTCTCCTTCTTATAATATACAAAAGGACAAAAGAAGGATCATTTAGAAATCCTTTGATGGAAATCATTTACTGTATGAAAAAATGAAACAAAATTCTTTATACAAACAACAAAATAGATTCTTTTGGTCAAAACGGATTTATCTTTCAAACAACCGTTAACTTAGATGGGCGGAAAACTAAAGGGGCGTTAGATTTTGTTGATAAAAAACATGTAGATGAGGAATTTTCTATTTCAGAACTACTTTTAATACAGCATTCCAGTATATCGATTTGCTTAGATGTGCAGGATCAGCTTCAAAGAAAATATAATGAGTACAACCAGAATATGCTGTTTTGTCATTTTGGCACTGATTTTTTTTTTAATTGCAATATCATACTCAAAATCTAGAATATAATTTACTGGTGCGTTTTTCAAAGTATTAATAATTTGAAAAAGTATGGTCAATTATATCTATCATGGAGTGCTCTAGCAACTTTGGCACTTTGCAAGAATGGAAAAAATAGTAACTGTCGAACATTAAAACTATGTAAAACTTCTCATCACCGTAGAACTTTGAAATATAGCAATTAGCAGGATATTTGGTGATGGGAAAATTTTGGATTCATGGTACATAAAAAGAAAAAATCAATTGTACAACAACAGATGACCAGAATTGGGATCAGTGGGAGTCGGATAATGAATTTTTTTTACGATTTATGAAAAAAAAAAATACTTTCGAAATCGAGAACAGTTTAATGCAAAAGTTGTAGATATTGAAGAGGTCTACAACTTCTATACCACCAATCGTTTTTTACATTACCCCAAGCTAATTGAGAAATATGCCAAAAAGATTATTTTTAATCTACGTTTTTTTTTTATTTTCAACTTTGATGAAATTTGAGAAAAAATTAGGTACTATTTATATTTTTGTGTGTCAATCGAGTCTAGTAAACAAAATTCATAACATATTGAACTCTAATTTTATAGGACATTGACTACCCTATGAAAAGTTATAATCATTTTAATGCGATGAAAAATATATTTTCGGTGAAACAAGTAAAATATAAGCATTAACAAACTATTACACTAGTAAAATTTGGTATGAATTTGGGATGACATGAGAATTTAGGATCAGAAGATTCTTCAAATATTTTGGGTGAAAGGTTGTTTTTTAGCGGCAAGAAACGTTGTGCAACAAGTAAAAAGTACACTTTGAAAATTATGGTAACATAATCCAATGGTTATTAGATTTTAGAAAAAAAGGACCTTGTTTTCCATTTTTTTGGGTCTTAACGTTTATTTGATTTATACACAATCGGTCACTTAAAAACCTAGTGTTTTTCGAAAATTCAAGTTGAGTTCTTATTGGAAGAATTGGTGACACCTGTCTTAAACTACTTCAACATTTAAAAAAAAATATCTTATTAATTTTTGCCCATGACAAAAACAAGCCCTCTCTCTCAGTAAGAGAACACCTTTTTTCGATAAGGTTGTTAGATGTGTTTAATGAAACTGTTCCGGACAAGAACGAAAAAGATCAGAAAAATACAGATTTTTATGATCCATGAAAAAAAAACCTTGCCCCCGAACTGTTCTACAAACTGTCACTTTGTGTTCCATGAAGTTTTTGAGAACAGTTTTTGTCCATACTTTTGGGTAAGAGCAAGTTCGTAACAAGTTTCAAACGTCAGTTTATTCGTGTATTTGGGATAAATTTAATAAGATACAAAAACAATTGTTAACAAAAGTGAATTTTTTTACAGATTTTTATTGAAAACAAATAAATAAATTGCACGGCTGGATCGCACGTACTTGTTCTTATAGATAAAATGACTATATGTGCTAAGCCTTTTTATTTAAAAATTTGTAAATGCAGTTTAAGAAAAAAAATTAAAAAATCATAAAATTCTATTTTCAAATGACTAAAAAAGCTTCAAAAAGAATTATGCAATTTAATTTATTTTATAATGATACATTTTTAGAAAAAAAACTTTTTGAAAATCGTTAGAGCCGTTTTTTATTATATTTTTTCCATATAAAATTTTGCAAGGACTTTTATAAAAACAAATTGGTACGCCATTTTTAAGATATTATTTATTAACATCTAAAAACTTAATTTTGAAAAAAAAAATACTGAGAAACGTTATTTAAAAAAAAAAATAATTTTTGAAATATTAGAGAAAATGAGTTTTTTTTTAAAACCGGTATATGACAGGTACCGAAATTTTTGGTTAAAAAAAAAAAAAATTAAAAAATGGCAATGGATAGTCTCCAATGAACGCCACATACCAAGTTTGAAGTAAATCGACCCATCCGTTTAGGCTGTGGCTTCTGATACATCAGACAGACAGACAGACAGAATTGTCATACCCACTTTTTTCTCATTCTCTATCATCGTAATGTCATGTTTGATTGTTATCTCAACTTTTTTTTTGTACGAATGCATAACTTGATATATGTATTGTATATGTACATAGTACCTATATCGCAAGTAAAAAGAGCAAAATTGTATTTAAACAAATATTCACTTAAACGTTTCGAAATTAATGGATTTTTCAAAAACCGTAAATCAAATTTTGTTTAAATCCAAAAAAACATTTTGTCACTAGTTTACTATAAGGATGGTTTATAGCTTTAGCGTTAGGAAAATGGTTGAGGTCAGATAAGTCGTTAAGGAGAAAATCAGAAATTCAAAAAAGGTTTTTTTTTAAATATACGGTTTTCATTAACCGATACAGAGAACAAATCTTAAAGAAGAGGGATGCTCAAGCAAAAACTTACGTTAAATCAAAAGAAAACAATTTTAAAAATAAAAGCAGAACGAAGTGAATATAAAGTCTATTAAACAAAGAAAACTCATCTTTGAAACAAATACTTCTAAACTATAATACAAAAAATTGCATCCACCAGGATTCGATGTCGGTATTCAAGTGCCTTATCCACCATGCTACTTTTCTGTTGAAAAAACATGTGTTTATACTCCAATTTCAACCACAAGAATGGTAATAAAATGGATATTTTTCAGCTACGTTCAAAAATTTCCAATGGTCCGGTTTTTCAATGCAAACACTAAAAATATGCAGATTATAGATACTATTTGTTCTCAGTTATCAAAATAGATTTTTTTTTTCATTAATTTTAATTAAATCTGTGTTGGTAGTTTGAAAAATCCGTCCCTGGCTGTGGTGAAACTTCTGCTTCGAGCAAAAGGTCCATTGAAAATAAGGTCCTAGAAATAGATGGGTTTTGCAACAATTATTGTTATAACTGGGATGAATATGACTTAGACGCACACACAGTTCCGCCAGGAATTTTCTCTTGACAAAAAGGTTTTTTTTTAATTTTTTATGATACTTATTGTGTCCCAGCATGGAAAATGTAAATAAAAGTTTATCCTTAAGTTTTTATAAGGTGGCCAGTGCGCATATTGCTTCAGTTACAAACATTTTACTTGGAAATGAATGGTTTCATCAGACTTTTCAACCATTGCCGGGGGACTTATTGTAGCGAAAAAAAGCACTGCCCATAAGCCATGAGCGTGTTTATATTAAATATTTAAGAAAAAATGTGGAATGATGAAATGTTCAAATCGGTGTGGAGTGTGGCAAGCAAAAAGGAATGGAAAGATCTATTTTTTTCCCACTTCTCCATTGTTGTATATAAATTGAGCTTATTCATCTCTCTTCTTTGTAACATTGTATTCTATACACCTACCTACTCATATTTGGTCGAGTTTTCAAGGATCAGGAGGCACACACACACAAAGATTTTTATTGGGTCATTAAAGAGTCGTTCGTTTTCTCTTTATTCTTTTCCATCTGAGATTAGGTTTTTTTTTCTTATTTTATTTTATATTTTGTTAAAAAAATCAGCAAAACCTTTATATTATTTTCTTCTTTCACTTAGATATTAATAAGTTATGGAAAAATTAAGAAAGACATTCTTCAGCCTTTTTGAAATCATGTACTCTTCCTTTAAGATGATATTTTCCACTGGGTTATTGTGAATTTTTGTTGTTTTTTTTTTTTTTTTTTGTTCTCTTGTTCTGCAAAAAAATTTAAACAGCAAATGGAATTCATAAAATGAAATATGCAGAAAAGAGAAACTTTGTTTTATGTTCATATTTTTTGGCAGCAGTTGTGAATTTGATATAGAGATTCTTTTAGATACTTTGTTTTTTGTTTGTATGCAGTATACACATAGAAATTGTTACGAAGAATGTTCCTAGGAGGGTATTTTTTTATGGGAATGAATCAAGAGTCTTGTGGAGATACGCATTGTAATTTTCTTTTCAAAATTAATGAAGCTTTATTCAAAATATTATGATAAATCTTGAAAATATTTGCTTTGACCCAATAATGTTGAGCGTATTTATACTTGATGATGTTAAATTGCAAGTTAAACAAACTATGTTGCTTTTTTCACTTAAAATTTTCTTGGCAAAGTAGGTATATGCGAAAAAGCAAAGCCGCGTTTTCGAATTGTCTGTTTACAATTTAGAGCCTTGGTCTTTTCAAGCTGTAAGGGTTTTTTGCTCTGGCCGTGACTGATTACAATTATTAAAAATAGAACGCAATTTATTTTCTAACATCTATTGAATATAAATAAGATATTAATTAATAAAAAAACGTGGGTGCTGCATGAAATGCGGAGTTCATTTTTATTTTTTTAGCTTTCGACTCAACGACAGTTTATTATTTCAGAATATCCTTTTAGTTTAGCTTGTTAATAGTCTTCTCTAGAGGACTTAATTTCTCATCGAAACTTATATTAGTGTATTTTTTGTTAGAATTAGTAAGAAAACACGTTTTTGAGACATTTTTGTCATGTGGCGTGCGCTGGTATGGGTGTTACCACAAATTTGCATCTTTTTTTTAATGTTCCAATGCCGAATGTGGTAATAGTTCTTAAAATAATGGAAGTATACAAAAAAACGGATTACCTTCTTAATTCTCAAAATGTTTAGTAAAAATTAATATTTCAATTTTTTGCATATGTAAGCTGTAGGTGCCTACACTTTTTTGGAAAAAAAATTCTGATAACGGAAAGGAATATTTATGGACTACCAATATAATTCTATTGGTGCCTGAGCTTTTCATTCGATTTTGGTGTCAATCGATTTGTTATTATTGACCGGGCTATACATTTCACCCAGTTTATCTTGTAAACCCCGATTTCAACAGATTTTATTCCTTTCTTTTGTAATAATAAATTTGAACGCTCATCACTGGCTCTATAATGCTGCAGCGTTTTGTGTTTATTAATTTGTTCAACAGGCGATAAAGGTTCCACAGAACTTATTATTGTTATTATTGTACTATTCGTACTAGAATGTCAGCTTATTAGACTTGACCATTCTTTATTCCGTCAACTCCACAGAACTTTCTAATAAACCTTTTTTTATTTGGAATGGTTTTTTTTTTTACTTTTCCGTACACGTAGTGTATAAACAAAATAATTATGAGGTAAACAGTTTCTTGAGTTGAGGTGGGAGGGGTAATTTTCTCACAAATAATTCAAAACAAAAAAAAATAAAACAATTGCAAGTTTTCGCTTAAACCTAAGAAAATCGGAAAATATTACAAATTTTATAGTTTACCATGTTCTAAAAATTTGGAAATTATTTCAAAGTAGATTTTGGGAACTAGTATAACTACGATATTACCCCTTATTTTGACATACATATGTAGCACGCAAAGAAAAAATGTAATGTCAAGAATTTTATATTTGGCCCAACACCTTTTATAGGTTACGAAACCAACCCAAGTATACATAGATACCTACTTGAAATTATGAAATCAATAATTTTTAATGTTTAAAGTTCAAGAATGTAAAATCTTACATCAAGAACAAAATTGTCAAAATGATTATTTTCTCAAAAAATATAAAAATGTTATGAAGTAATAAAACAATGAATTGTGTGTTATTATTCAATTTTTATAACTGAGGAGTGACTTTTAAAAAGGAGATATAAGCAAGTTGATTAGTTTTTAACAGAATCGAAAAAACTGATAGCAGCCAAACAATTTTTTTTTTCTAAAATGAGAAACAACACTAGACTTCAAGTGTAGCTCTTTAAAAAATGATTTTATCCGCTCTTGTAGGAAAATGCCTTAAAAATATAAGAATGTTTTTAAAAGAATTGAGGTAGGTACGAGAGATACAAAAATACAAGAAAGGCTTATTAAGGTTTTGTTTTCTAACAGTCGGTAGCTGTATTTATAAAAAAAATCTAATACCGTTGAATACATCTATTTTTAGACAAAAAATTTTGTTATTATATCCTTTGTTGATCCGAAAACGTGCTTTCAAAGTCCAATATCTATTAGATAAAAAGTGTTTTGCTGAGATTTAAAATAAACAAAAATGTGTGTCTTGACTTAGAGAGAAATATTGCAATCAAAGTTAAAAAAAACAAAAATTGATTTTATCTGCTTTTCAAAAGTAACTCCTCAATTATTCTTTCTTTTTTCTTAACTAAGTACTGAAACTGAAAAACATTGAAATTGTGAAATAAAATCTTATTGCTATTAAATTTTGTTTTATCATTTTTATGCTGTAAGCGTTTTATTCATCTACATCTAGTAGCTAAACTACTATAATTGCGGACACTATTAGAATTGCCTTACCAAAAACAAACAAAAACAAAAAGATCTTTAGGCAGTCCTGATCTTAAAATATTTTTTTTGCATGTTAACCTACATAAAATTGCACAAAAAGATAAAGTGCATAAATGACAAAGGAGGCGGCTTTAAGGTAAGACAAAAATGATATGGGGGTCTTTTTGCTTACACTGAACCAAAAAAGGTACAGATATGAAGGAAAAACTTCATATTTTTAATGAACAAATTCATTAAAAACGGTCCAAGAATCAAGTTCATTAAAAGAAAGCAAATCTAAACACACGTTTGTTCATACGCTTATGAAATTATGAAATCTTCTTAAAATGTATGAGTCCTGCATTAAATCCATGAACACTGAACAGCAGTCATTGAAAACTTCTTGTTATAATTTACAAAACATATGAATTTTTTTGATTTAATGTAGGTGAGTAATAATTGAAATTATAATTTTTTTCTATAATTTCATGTATTTTTTTCATTGATTGAATGAGTCATTTCAAACACTTTAAGCTAAATTTCATAGAATCCACGATGTTTTTCATTCATTTTATGACATCGATCTTTGTGTTCATGATTTTATTCATATTTAACATTAATTCAAGAAATAGTTTCCTGTTTTTTAATGAAACAATTCATTACTTTCATGAAACTTTTTTTGTGTTTTCAGTGTAGCTTAAGGATTGGGCGGTTTAAAAAAAAAATATGAAAAAAGCGAAAAATTAATCAAGTAAACTTGTCCTATTTTGAAAAGAATGGAATCAATTTTTCAGTTCTAATCTTCAAGTCTATAACTGCAGACCTAGTTATCTAATGGATATAACAACAATGTCTCATTTCCGAATTAAAGTTCTCAATTCCATAAATCTTTCTTGTGAATCTTCGTTACAAGAAAACACGATGAAAACTTTTTGTTGAATACCTACCACCAACATTTTAAGGGGGTTAACTCAGTGCTTAAAATGTGAAACTCATAAAAAAATCACAATTTCCGTCCTTAATTCAACATACCCCCACATACATACATCTATAAATGTCAAAGTCAAGTTATCATATACATTAAACTTTTCCCATCAAACACTGAAACAAAAAAAAATGATTATTTCCAGGCACAATTACCTTTTCACCCCCATCCTAAGTAAATATTAAAAGTAAAAAAACACGAATTTCTTTCGTTTTGTAGTTAGAAAATGTTAAGAAAAATTGTTAAATTATACGCCCTTCAAAAAATAAAATCCTGCAATAACAATACATACCTATATTATTTTTTTTTATTTGGAATATTTTATGTAGTTAATCTTAAGGCAAGTTAAGAAACCGAAGAAAAAATATATAATTCTTAAAGTTTATTTTTATACATATCAAAACTTTTGTTTTTGAAACATAAATACGAGTAGAGGAGAGCGGGGTAAAAGTAACACTTTTTACTAATAATTGCAATAGCTTTGGAAAAAAATTCAGCCAAATATTTTTTTGATTAAACTTCCATGTTCCAACTACAAAATCCATAAAAAAGGATCATTGCGGAACATGGCAAAATATACATTCCAAACAAAATCGTGTTGATTCAACTTACCCCGCACAAGGGGCAAGTTGTGACATAGTCCGGCGTATGTTGTAATAAGAACAAAAAAAATCAAGTGTATGACAAAAGACACTCAAAACTGTACTACATACTTCAGAGTGAAGTGAAAGACTAAAATTAAAAAGAAAAAAAAAGTTAATTACATACCTACATAACTGCTTTTCTTGGCACCGAACGTAGAACTTTATTCTAGTAACTATGGAAAAGACAAAAAGATATCTCTTTCACGCGATTTTTAATTCTAAAAGCAATTATGTTTGTTTTTTTGGTTATTACTTCTTACCTCTGTTATTTTTAATCCCACTCTCCCCTACCCTTAAATTATTCAGATTTTCTATATTTTGTTTGAACTTCCTTAAAAGGTGAAAGCTGTTAAAAGAAAAACTGTCTTAAAGATAATACATATCATATCGGTGGCCTACCAAGGGTTATACTATTGACTAATTTTAAAACAACTTTAAGTTCTTGTCAATTTGAAAAGTAGTAAATTTGCATTACAACAAATTTGAATTATTTTCCAGAAAAAACTTCTCAAGACTCAAAATCTTAAAATAGTTTTCTATAATTTGTCTAATTTGTTGAAATACTAACATTTAGTCCATAAAACTAGTTATACTATGAAACTAGTTTTAAAATTAGTCAGTAATATAGCCATTAAAATATCAAAATAGTATAGACATAGAAATCGTCTGTTCAGAATTGGAACACTTTGTAGAGGTACTTACAAAATCCAATATATTCAAAATTCACTATCTATTATATTAAAGTCGCTATTAAAATTGGGAAATTTATGAAATCCCATATATTTTTTTAATTTTTTTCTTTTATTTGTGACTCGAAATTTATTGGATCGATGAAAAAAAGATAATAATGTTGGTTTTTGTTCAATATTAACTAGTATCACCAAGCGGTTATAATCCGACTTCTTAAACTAATTTGTAGTAGGGAGACTGTCTGTACTTTTCAAATAAATCAAAAGATCTTAAATTCCGTTTACGTTTAGTTGGTGACTAAAGAAGCAATAGAATTCGTGTTAATGTATTAGTACCAGTACCGCCGAGCGGTCAAAATTTGACACCATAATTTATTAAGGAGAGTAAATAATGAGATATTTCCATAGAGAAACCTACTTGATGTCATGAAGAAAATCTTACTTAAATTTTAACAAGAGTTTCACATATTTTTGCACTTGGCACTTAAACCGATTTTGTCGCTATTACTTTATGTAGTAGGCTAGCCTAGTGGACGGGTTACCTCAACACTCAAGGTTAGATCCCGGGCACGATCCAATAAATTTCTTTTTTTATTTTTTTAATAAGGTTTCCGCTAAAATTTCTTTTTAAATTTTCTCAAGACTAAACGGTTAAGTTTTGGCCTTAATTCATTGAATATTGGAACCTTAAAAAGTTTTTTTTTAATCTTAAGCTCGCGATTTTTTTAGTTTTTAGTTGGATGTTGCCAAAGTGGGTGGCAACGTGAGTTTTTTTTAGTTTTGGTATGAAAATAAACGAGAGGCATTTTTTATCATTCTTTTCACACATTTTGCAAAAAAAAACTAAAACCAGCTTTTAACGAAATACGCCATTACATGGACTTAAAAACAAAAAAACAAGAATGGTTAAGAATATTTCTTTCTCTTTAAATTTTCTAACTTACTGCTTGTGTTTTGTATTCTTAAATAATGCGTTCCAGTAACCTCCATCTAAGTGAAAAAGCAAGTTTATGCGACCCAGTCAGACATTTAATTCTTCTTTAAAAAAAATTCAGCCTCATCATAGTCTTTCTTGCCTTCTCGACTTCTTTTTTCATGTGTCATCGAAAAAAAGATATCCATGTTCAGAATTTTTTAATGAGCATTTTCCCCAGGGCTCGTGATTTTTTTTATCACATGCTTTTATAGGTGGTATAGGTATATTAACACCTCCCAACTCCCACCTATCATTGTGACAACAACAAAAAATAATACCAATTTAACATTTCCTTTTTTTTTCAACAGAAAATTACCAAAGACAATAAATAAGACACGTACTTGTTGACATAGACAAATTTTCACAACAAAACCACAAGGTAAGAACACCACAGAAAAAATAGGATTTTATTTTATAAGTTTAATACTTATATCAAACTCTAGAAGAGGGATTTTCACAAAACAAGAACTCACCTTTAACAATCCATGACAAGGTGAGCTGTTTCCAGGAAAAAAAAACACGACTTGATTTCAAAATATAATTCCAAATTATTGATGTTGTCTTGAGAAAAGTATTTTTAGATTTTTTTTTTTGCACTTCAATTAAAATTTGTATTTTTAATTATGTACGTAGCAATTTTTTTGCACACAAATAAGAACAATTGACCGTAACTGACCTTCTTGAAAAAAGACTCACATGAGAACTTCTTTTCTTAATAATTTTCTTTATCAAAACACATCCACTTAATTTTTTTCGTTTCTTTCTAATTAATCTTAACTCGCTTCAAAGAGCCACTTCTTGAAAATGAATTAATTTATCCCAATTAATTGCAATCAATTTTTTGCAGCAATTGTATAAAAAACAACACTTGCGTAAGACAATCCGATAAAATAATTCAAGTGAGGACAATTATTATTAAGCTGATGATTAAGCTGTCGCAAGGAGGTTTTTTTTATATAAATATTTACCAGGACCCGACGATAAACGAGCCAAGAAATCAGGTAATGGCGCAACCGATTTTGATCAATTAAAAATTTCAAAACTTCACTTATGGACACTGGCTTCTGTTGGTAATTAACTTTAAAATATCAATCTTAACACACTGAATTAAAATCCAATTGGATTTTATTTGAATTTCAATCCACAATAATTTAATTATTTTCAAAAATTGCCACGTTCAGATTTAATTTAAATAATCCACCCGCAGTGCAAGGATTTCGGGGCAAAAAAAGCTCAAAGGCTGTATGAGAAGAAATAATTATATTAGTGCCTCCAGAAAAATCAAATCAATCGTTTTTTTTTTTACAACAATTCAATAATTTGAATATGACACACTCTTAACTTTTTAGAGATCGCACTACCGATTGAGGGAAAGCGTCCGAGTTGACTGAAGATTTCCTTTCGAAAAACCACTCGTTGATTCAGTGTGTTGAAATGGGAATTTTGCGTCCAGAATGAATATAATATCAGGATGATGGGAAAAGTGGATGATAACCACCTCTAACACAAGGCGCACGGTGCGCGCGACATTCTCAATGTGTTATTTTTGGGGGTGGCTTTTCCTCTTTGTGTGATATGCCGTGTGTGGACTGTGGATATGAACGAAAAAGGGGAAATGTGAAAATGCAATCCATTTTGTGGATTGTGAGAAAATATAGATTCTCTTTATGGAATATTGTCTGAAAATGATTTCTCATTCTAAATTGGAATACAAAATTCAAATAACAAACACAAAAATAGCAACAGAGCAACAGGGGAAAGTTTTGGAGAGAAAGACTGTTTTGTCCTTTCTTCACTGTTTGACATTGAGGTTTGTACTAAGAGTTTTTATTACAATCAGCAATAGAAAAAAGAGATTACAAACAAATTAAGAGAAAATGCAGTTTGTTTCTAAGCGGGCGACAATTTTTCGTTTAGTGGAAAATTTAGGAACTACGTGTATGAATTTGAAATTTGAAGTTTTCAGAATAATGTTTGAATTCCTTATCCCATATTTATTCAATCAAATATTACTACATATTAGAAGTTTCAAATTTCAAAAGTTGTAGATGTAAAGTAAGATTTTTAATTATAGAAGATTTTCGTGTATCAAACAAGATATAACTTCAAATAAAATATTGATTTATATTTTTTCATAATAATCAAAGTGTATAGAAATAAATGAATGCAAGAGCGCAACTAAGAAGTTGTAGGTAAAAGTTAAAAAAAAAATACAGCTTTTCAAAAAGGCAATTGATCCGATAATTCTTAAGACCTAACTACAACGGCCACTTTTTGAGAAAAAGTGCAAAAGTGAACATTTGAAACTCATTTTTCTGAGTATTTAACTTCAGAAAAATTTTAAAAATGTGTCAAAAACCTTAGATTTTGGATTCTCAAACAAGTGGTGTACTTTTTTCGCAAAAAAATGAAGGAACCTATAAAGAAAATCAAATTATTTCACTTTTGCACTTTTGCAAAAAGTGGCCATTGTAATTAAGCCTTTACGGTACTACATACTTGGTATCCTTGTATATCTCATCCTATTTGTGCCAGACAGTCGTTTTTATAGAAGAGCTTTGCTTTCTTTTTACATTTGCGTTTTTTTTTTACTTAATGAGTCCAAACAGATATGTATGTAAATGAACATGAAAATTAAAATAAAAAAAATTCAAAAAAAACTCATTCCATTGTCAAGAAAACGCGACAGAGCCGAAGACATTCAGAAAAATAAAATAAATAAATAGAAACTTGAATTTTTTTTTCGAACAATCAATTTTTTGGAAAGTGGGCCAATTTTTTTTTTTCAAAATTAGTTATAGATGTTGATAAATAATATGAAATGAATGTCTTATAAAACAAATAAGTAGCGTATGTATGTACTATATAGGTACAATAATTCATACATTAGTCATGGAAAATTAAAGGGGTGGCTTTGGGGTAGGCATGTACTAAAAAAAAAAAATATTTTACAGTAAAAATCTATCTCCAAATTTGATATCACTTATCGATGATTTACGATGTTAGTTGTGCAGATAACAAAAATAAAGGAAAAAGTTAGTAACAAATTTAACAAAGCACCTGGTACATTTTATGATAATTCGGAAAATATGTGTTCAAAGCGTTCTCCTTCTTTTGCATGCATGCTAGATCCCATTTTTGGATTTCATTGCGAATTTTAATTGATGATATTTGCTGCCTCACTTTTTTCTGTATTGCATCAATAGACCAAGAATGATAGGGTCTGAGGTAAAAAAAATTAATTCCTGAGTTTTTTTATTGGTATCGACGCAGAATTTCAACCTCTATAGCTAGTCGAAAGTACCCCAAAATCCCCCCATTGACTTTTTCTTAATCTGCATTTTAAGATGGGGAGTAGTGTGGGATGTGAAGGTTTATCGAGCTGAAGAATTTATGTTAAAACAAACCAGCCATATGAGATATGATTTTTTTGTGCTGGATCGTGTGAAACCAAAAATAACTCGGTACGACAACGTAAAAAGAAGAGGTGGCATTTCGCCAGAAATTATTTCTCCAATCGTTACTTCGCCATTATCAAATCTAAAATTGTTTATTTCGCAATTTGTATTTCGTCAATTTTTCATTTGGGCCTGGTATAGCTCGCAACTATATTAATGCGCCAAACTTTATTCAGCGCTTTTTTATTTGCCATGTTTTTAAATAGCTAGCTATTTGTTGTTCTGCAAAAAATTGTTTTGCTAACTGTTGAAAGACATGTGGTATCTATAGTGAAAGTTGCCAAAAAGTTTTTGTACATTTAAAAAAGTAAAAGGATTAGAATAATGAAATAAATTTTTATAGATAGATACATTGATTTTTAAGAAACGATTTTTTCGAAAACAAATTTTCTTAGACCTTTCAAAACGATGTTACTATGGTTATAATATTTTTATATTGAAAAACTAATTAAAACAGTCGATAGATAATGATAGAAAAAATTAGTAGTCTAGTGAGGATTTTTTTTTACAATTTCCTCAACAACGTTGTTGTTGAGTTTTGAAAAAAACATACGTTTTTGAAAATTAATTTCAGTGGTTTTTAATACATTAAAAATCGATGATTGGCGGGAAAAATATAAAATCCAAATTGCTTTTAACTATATTATATTTTTAATACACGCGAGAAAAAATTGGATTTTTACATATACAAGTTACGGTAAAAACAAGCTTTTTCGTTGCAAGTTTTTTAAGCGTTTCCAATCATTTTTAATTAAAACCTTTTTTTTCCATTTTGGAACTTGAAAGGAGAATGGACAAATTTGTATGGAGTGTGGACTTTTCGCAGCCAAGAAAATTTGTATTATTTTTTGATGTGGTTTAGTCCTCCAAATAGTTTAAAGAAGTTTTACCACGATGACATACGTCAAAAACGATCGTTTCAAAGACATTTATCAAATACTGAATTCTTAAAAAAAGTAAAATACAATTTATCTTGTATCTAGAACAAGAGCCTACTGCAGATATTGAATATGGGTGATAGCATCAAGTGATGGGTATTTTTGGATAGGTCTTTTGATTATATGTATGGGATGTGGAGTCTTTGCAGGCCCTAGTAAGGGTGTTTAAAAGTTAAATTGCAATAACAATGCATTTTGTTATATAATAATGATACCAATTAAAATTGTTGGGGGGAAGATAGATCTTCATTGTGTGTTGCTAAAAAGTTTGTGCTAAGACAGTTTAATCGTTTCCATGTGCCAGCTAGATGCACTCGAAAACTCATTCTTTGTTTGCATATTAAAGCTGAAACACAATCACGCTTTAGGGAGACGCTTCGTTGCGTTACGTTGAGAAATCCTCAAAGCGCGCTTCTGTCAGAATGACAAACAGCTGATTGAAATATTCTATCTGTTGTCAAAAAAAACATTCAAAGAATTAAAAAGAGGAAAATAAAATAAATAAATAAAATGGAAAATAGTATTGAAAAAGCGGAAAAAATTATTAAGATAGCCAAATTAAGCTGTGCCGCTTATTTATTATAATTTGTTACCAATTAATATATTTTTCTTACCGCATTTAAATTTTCCATTTTACAAATTAAAAAGCACCGATTACAAATTAAAACACAGAAACAGACTTTTTGGAAATTGAAATTCAAATGAAATTATGAATGAGAAACGTCAGAAAGTGCGCAAAAGTTCAACCAAGTTGAACTTTTTTTTGACAGATGGTGGCTTTATTACGTTTTCTTACGTTTCCTTACGTTTGTCAAAAAAAGCGTATGTAAGAAAAGCGTCATTGTGTGAGGTTACACAGATTTCCTATAGTTGAACTTTTCGCAGTTGTCAAAATCGACGGCAAAGCGTGATTGTGTTTCTGCTTTTACAGGCAGTTGAATCAAGAAAACCGGTTTAAAACTTTTTGGCAACATACAAGAAAGATGAAAGATGAAGAAAGATGATGGAATGCAAATTCAATTTTTGTTTTCTTTTTCTTTTTGCAAAATGGTATGAATTAAACTTAAATTTTATAAAACAATGTACCACAGTATTGTCGGTAAAGGTGTGTTTGATGGGCACTGAAGATTATTATAACATTTATGCAAAAAGATTAAAAACAAAGCATATAAAAATCTGTAACTTTATTTTTAGTTGCAGGATTTTTTTGTTAAGATAGATTCTATTACATAAAATGTCGGACTACAATTGTGCATTAAATATTCAACAATATAAAATAATAACAGGTGAAAAATCTATTTTAGAGAAAACATGTTTTTAATCCATACATGAAAACCAAAATATATTGAAAAATTGTATTATAATGAATTTTTATTTTGCTCCACTATGGAAAAAGAATTTATACTCACAGTCATTTTGACTTTTTAAACATTAATTTGCGTCAACTACAATCTTCATTTATATACCATTTTAAATTCACGGAATACTAAATTTAGGGATTTGGTCGATAAATTTGAATTTATATGATAATATTGATTTCATAAAAATGGACTTATTATGATTCTTTGAAAAGTTTTCATTTTTAGAACTTTTGACATATGTTTTTTAAATAATTTCAAATTTCCAAAAAAAAGCGTACGTGAGTAGGAGTATACATACCTACACTCATCGTTTTTTTTTTGTATTTTTAGACTATTTTAAAAAAAAATCCTTCTGATCTGAACCTTACACTGTACCACCTATCTTTTGGTGCATTTAGTTTGTATGTATCAATTTTGTAGTATAACCTGATTCAATGATTATAAATGAATCAGTCAAATTTATCAACACTTGAATAAAAAAAAAACAGTATTAATGTGCCGAAAAAAAAGTTAATGTGATTAAAACATGTGATTAAAACACAGTGTACTATCAATAAAATTAAATTATCCGGGTGCCTCTTTCCCTCCCAGATTCAGCACGCACTGGGGTCCATTATCAACGAGTAATGGCAAATTCGGTTTGTAAGCCTTAGCGGCAATTAATTAGAGTTTTTTGAAGGTAAAAATAAAAAAAAAATATTGCGAAACTAATATCACTAGGAAAGAAGAGTTTGCGAACTGCCTAATACAAGCAAAAATAATAATTAAAAAAAAACGTAAAAGAAAACATTTAAATAAGGAAAAAAATGGGGGGGGGGCAAACAAAAATTGCAGCAATTTTCTTTGAAATTCGCAAACATTTTAAGTTTTGGTCAGTACCTACTTGCACTTACAGGAAAATTTTAAATTTTGTGTACACTTTGGTACATCTAAAACAAAGTAATTGCAAGTTTTACTCAATATAATAATTGACACATTTATGTTTCACTTCAAAAACTTTGATATACAATTTCTCGCGAAATTACGGAACAAAATTAATTACAAATTACACTAATGTGTTATATAGAATACAAAATAACACCTACCTATGTATAAAAACTCCTCAAAAAAGAAAAAAGGAGTTAGGTACGAGTACATATATGTACATAGTTTCTTCGTGAAATGAATATATTAAATTATATTCTCTTTCAGTTCCAATACTGAGTGGGAACTGAGTTCATTTCCAAATTCCAAGAAATCCTGACGGTTGCTCATAAAAAGTATTGACAAAAATAATTCCGTAATTCCTCACATAAAGTGCGGCTGATTTACTTCCTTGGCAAACTCGAATATGTTATATGTTATGTATGGCAACTGCATCCACCAAGAGACAGGGTTTTGTTATTCTCTTTTTCTCCCCATTTCTGGCCCACCCACAACCTCCTCCGATGGTGATACGATGCTTGAACCTCACATCTATTCGTCTATCTCTTGATACTTGATTCCAAAATTATTTTTTTTGAGTGTTGTGGATGCACGTATGGTGCGTCGTCGATGTTGATACAACGTCATCGCTATAGTCATGTTTATACTTTGCCTTGCCAGCTAGAGCAATAATTTATCTGTATCCAAATGAGTTGCAACAGCGAATTGAGGAGCGCACGATGATTGTTGTGAAGTAGTGTTGAAGTGGGATCAGAGGAGCACCCTCATGCTCAGCCAATCGCTCTTGAATCCTTTACATCAGAGTGGCGTTTTCCTTCAGCCATTGTGCGATGGCATGGAGCTATACCTACTACATGACACCTACTCATGCATTGGGAGGATAATTGATAGAATGAATTCTAGAAAAAAAATATTTTTTGTGCATACAAAAATGAAAAATGAAAGCATGTTACTGTTATAGTTGCAAATTCAAAGGATTGTGTAACGGAAAATGCTGCTGTTGAATACAAAAAATTGTTGCTTTGTCATTTAAGGGTGCACCGATACGACGAGAACCTTTGTGTTTTTTTTCACGGTGTAACGGTTTTTGGTCCTCTCTATACAGATATTTATAACAAAAGGATACAATATAAATCTATGACTGTGTGTTTGAAATTGGGTGGGAATGGTGTGAGCCATAAGAATACATGATTCGTTATTCAAAAGTTTATTTTTTAAATTTATACTATCCACATACCTACCTACATTATGTTGCTATTCTTTTATGCACGACCACCGCACGGCGGCGCTGCCGCCGAGGCATAAGAATACAAAATAAAAGCAAACAAGGAAAGCATACGTCCTAACATTTCTACTACTTATGAAAGTATTTTTTATATGTTAAATTATCTACACTCAGAAAAATACAGTTTTTGATATTTTATATTGGATATTTTGATTAGTTCACAATTTTTTTTTTTCTCACCTTTCAATCAGTGAGTCTTGCTGAAAGTTTTTAGTATCAGTAATGCAGAAGAAGAAGAGCTCTGTGATTCGGATGAATGTGAATACAACAGCAAAACACATTATGAAGATTGTTTGTCACTATTATGTATGTGACATAAACACCGGAAAAAATTAAATAAGAAATATTTGATTAAACTCGAATTTTACACGAATTAAATGATTTTTTCTTCAACTATTTTGTGTTACATTCTAACAGGTTTTTAATAAATTTGATATTTTAAATACGAAAAAGATTAAAATGTAATCAAAAGGATTAAAACTTACTACTTCAATATTACATTTTAATTCAAGGAAATTTAATTTTAATCAAACTGTATTAAAAGAGCAAACCAGACGTAGACGTTAACAGAAGCCATTTTCAAATATAAATAAAATGTCTAATGTATGGTTTCAGGCTTGTGGTAACCCTTTACCTGATAAAATTTAAAAATCAAAAAAAATTTAATTAGCACTACATATTTTGAAGGCGCTTTGGGTTTTTTTTCAAAATAAAATGTATGAATTACTGATAAAATTTAAATTACCATAAGATTTGACTTCACATAATTTGCGAAAAAATATTATAAAAAATGTTCTCCCACATTCAATTTTAATATATTTTGTATTAACTGAAAAATTTTAATATTTGTCGTACGTATAAATTTTAATAACTTTCTGGTGTGGGCCTATATGCAACCCAAAAAAATATTAAAAACTAGCCCAAAATTTTTAATCATGTACTTATTCGTTGTTTTTATATTTTATTTTATCTAGCAAATGCTTTTTTCACGAACTGAACAAAATTTCCAACAAAGAATTCAAATCTATTATTTTGACACTTAAATCCAGCAGATTTTGAATTTAACTCCAGAAGCGATTTTCTCTTCTATCCAGTGGCCAATAAAATACTTTCAGAAGCGCCCAGAAGCATTCCGAATCGCCGATTGAAAACGACATGAATACAAATTCTAAGCCTAATTCCCATAATATTATGTAGATACTTACAAAACAGAAGAAAACTAAACTGGTAGACCACAAATAAGCCTCAAGTTTCTGATGTAAGCACCTCACCTGTGTTTTTCATCGACTTTAACTTGCGCAGAGGAAAGGCATTTAATGTAACTAGCCGAACCAGCCAATTTATTTTTCATTTAATTTTTTCAGAAAATCTGAACTGAAATTTTTGTGATGTAAATTATACGCTTTTTTCAGCAACAGATATCGTTTGTGTATATGTGTATTCTTTTTCACATTTTGCAAAAAAAGCCGATTGCAGTTAAGGATTTGACGTTTTATGTGTCAGTGGATTTGACATTTTCATTGTTTTTGTTTTCCTGGCATTTTATTGCAATTTTAATTCATTGTTTCAAACAATTTTGGTGTAAATTATTTAAATAATTTATAGCCACTGCACATCTTTGCAAAAAATGCTTTTGATTGTTATGTATTTTATGCTTCGTCGGTTTGCGTGGGCCGCGTAAAGTGTACCTCAAAAATAGTGTAGGTATAAAATATATCTTATTTGGAAGGTAGGTACTACGACGAGTTTCAAAATAATATTTATTTTAAAACATGCAACATTGGATTTAAGTCTTACTGCTCTTATATTTATTTGAATCACAAAACATAAAAAAAACTGTAAACTGTAACTACGGAGAATCAAACCCATAAAATAAAATTTGAAAAATGTCGAGCTGATGCCGTATATTTGATTTTTACAAACTTTTTATTTACCACCATTAAAAATTGAGATACGATATGTTTAACCTTAATTTAAATGGTCTAATTTATTAAGTTATTACATCTAAATACGTTTTTTCTGAAACAAAGGATTATTTCTACTAACATAAATTTTCCGCAAACGAAATTTTAATGTTGTTTGAAAGAATTTAGAATATAACGAAATAACGGTTTTTTCAACAAGTTTGATAATTATTGTTGAAGTGTTGAATTCAGTTGATTTTATTGTACCAAAGTGTCGATTTGACATTTAAAAGCTATGAGACAGAGATATGTTTTCTAAAAAGCCCTACAATTGTTCTTCTTAAAAGGGTGTGATTCCAAGTGTATAACTTTTATTCAGTGTACAAAAAATGAGAATGTCTTTTTTTCAACTTGTTTTTGCATTAATATGTACGAATTTATCCAGTGTAGTGCAAAATATAAATGATGTTGGGTCAGGTCCAGGGCATTTCTAGATTAATGAGGTTAAAAAAAGGGTTCATAAAATGGGAGGATAATCGAGTTTCGCATTGGCTTACAACCAAGGATAAAATAAGTAAAAGAAGAGTAGAGTAAACTTGAATATAGTATTGAAAGGTTTTGTTACTTTTCTAGAAATATTTACAAATTCAATTATTCACGAAGGTAAAGTGGCGGTAGACTATTCCCTGCCAACGGGTAGAGATTTTGTTTGGTAGGTTCATAAATTATTGCAGTGGATTACCTTATTTTGAGTTTGGTGAAAAGATTTTATTTAACTGTAAGATTCACATTGAAACGTTTTTCTCGAAGAAATTATCTAATGGCATGATTCTAGTTCAAAAAGTCAATTCAAAATTTGCTTAGGTACATTACAATTTAAAAAAAAAAAAAAAAAATTCTACAAAATCGAAATAGAAAAATATAAAAAAAGAATACTTATATTAATCGAATTTAAAAAAACTGTGCTGAGAATTTTTTTTTTTCTTTCAACTAATGAATTTTCATTTCAATTGAATATGGTTTTGTATAAGAAGACGGAACAAAGTCGATCATCAAACATACTTTCTCACTCCATCTAATTTTTCAATTTCTCATTAGCATCCTTTCCGGTGTAATTTTCTAAATGAACTTAATTAATAGTTGTGCATCCTTAATAAATTAGAATCCTTCGGCAATTCTATTTTAGAACCAACAGGATTAACACCTTTTAGATGAAAATTCATTCGTTATAATGTCAGACAGCAAATATACAGATAGTAAGATACATTTCTAGCACAATAACAAGCATTACATTACCAGTACAGGGTGATCTTAGATCTACACAATAATTGCAGGTGATGTTGACTTGGACTACTTAACTTATGCCTTTTTCTTGCATTGTAATGTTATAATGGTACTAAGTGTTGTTGTGTATTTCATACAAAATTATGCCATCATTATAAAAATTGAATCTCATAATGATACCTGAAATTTATGGATATTTAAAAAAAATTGTTTTATAATTTTTTTCATAAATTTTGGTAGAAAAGTGAAAAGAACTAAAAGTTTTTTTTAAATTTTAATCAGGATCATGATAACCTTTAATTTTTTGTTCATAAGTTCTATTAATTGTAACAAAGAAACGGTTTCGACTGGAAACTTTTCGTGAATTTTGTGAAACTACTTAAAAATCACAGTCAACATTAGTCATTTTATGGATAGCTATAATTTAACCTTTATTTGTTCAAAAGTTCACAAAAATTGTGAACTGCTGTTTTTATTTTTTTTTTTGAAATTATTGTCATAGACTAAAATGAAAATAAATACATAGAGATAACAAAAGAATTTTTTTTCTAGTTTTTGAAACTGTCTTTAAATTGTTTGTACAGTTATTGGGTGCAGAGATATTTAAGTCTAAAGACAGGAGTTGTATTTTCCACCAAAGGTCAATAATGGGATAACAAATACTTTATCCAAATTTTAATAGTAGAACAAAAATTTAAAAAAATAATTCAGTAAAAGATCTGCAAACTAGAATATTTTGAGGTTTAAATGTTTTTTTTATATGATATTACAACCATTTTCAATAATAGGGAATTGCTTGTAAAAACTTTTTTATAGGAAAATTAATTTACTAAAACTTTGTCATTCACAATTTTCCTGTAACCTTACTTACAGCCAAAAAACCTAAAAACAAATGTAATTTGTAAAATGGGTAAAGTTACAGAAAAAATGTGAATGACACAGTTGTAGTAAATTATATTGCGCAGAAGAAAAAAATTTACTACAACTTTTTGTTCACTTTTTTCTTGTGACTGCAACTATTTATGCAACAACAGCCAAAAAACCAAAAAAAATATGAAAAAATTGACTTTAGTGGCCCCTGCTATCTCACCGGTATAATACACAGTTATGTGGCCATACACAGTTTGTAGATCGTTTAATTCATAGTAATTTGCTTTTTACGGTACACAAAGGGGGGGCCCTAAAAGCTGGCATTAATTCAAAAAATTGAAAATATCTCTTAATTACTTTTATTTTTCGATAAGGTAATAGCCACTTTATTAAAAAATGTAAATATTTTTTTTCTAGAATTTTTAAGCTGATAAGTATGGTGGCTTAGTGTCAGAAGTCATCGTGCCAAATTTCAGCTTTCTAGCTCTAACGGCTGATTTGATACCACATTTTAGGGCAATCTGCCCTACTATGCGGCATTGAAATAGGATAGACAGAGTTATAGGCATTTGAAAAAAAAAAGAACTGAAGCTCACGTGTATTTAATATGAAAACTCTTTACACGCTGAGGGCGAGTACTAATTATTAATTTTGAGGACTCATATTTTAGGGAATTTTTTTTGTTGGGTATTTTCAACAGAATTTTGCTTGAGGGTTGGAAAAAAACAATAGTTCAAAAAATAAAGACACCCTGCTCCCGTAATGATTTTTTGCTTTAAATGAATGTCTAACAACAGTTAATTTTGAATTTATTCGAACGAGTCAACACCCTGTATATCTTTTTGTACACATCACTTATATTTCATGTAGGTGAAAACTCATTAGAGAAATCCACTCCTTCGTTATACAACTTTGAATTGGGAAGAAATCCAATTGCTCTGTTCCCTTGCAATTGTGAATTTATTTGTAACTTTGTAAAGCTAATACCTTCTCTTCTTGTACTTCTTGCTAGTCAGTTTATTTTATTTTTCACCTTTTGCACTTCTTGAGTATTTTAATTTAGAGTTAGATTCAAGTATTTCCCGCTTTTACTTCTGCTATTTGTTTGGTATGAGAAACTCAGATAAATCTTTCAATTTACTTTTGGAGGAGGTCTATTCAATATATGGTCGGTAGCCCAATCTTCAGTCTTAGAAGAAGACTGAACATAAGTTGTTATATGAAAAGTATGAATTTATGTGATTTTATCGTTCGCACATACATATATGTATATTGGAAGAAACTGCCGTTTTTTTAACTGTGACGTTGAACATTTAAAGTAAAGCAAAATAGAAAACAATAACTCTCCATTGCAATTAACAGTCAACCTTAAATGAGATATTGCTCGAATACTTTAATAGATTTGGTATCAGTAAAAATGTTGAATAATTAGGTTGATATGAATAGAACGGAGCACGTGGTCAGAGTAGGTACTCAGTGTAATAAAGTGAGTAGGTGCTGGAGAACCTACTAGGAAAATCGGAGATTTAAGTAGGTGCTCATTCATATAACCCATACACTTTCGGAGCACGTGCTCCGTTTTATACATAACACACATTAAGGCAATACCTAAGAAGCTTTTTCATCAATCAGAGTGTTCGCTGACTTGAAAAAATCAAAGGTTGCTTAAGTTTTGGTTTTCATTAGTAATACAGTAAATTTGTCATCAAAAAGGTGCCTGAAGAGAAAATTTGTTTTGATTTCTTTTTTACTTTATGTTTTTGGGCTGCTGAATCCAAATCCGATATTTGCCAACAAAATTTTGAGACGCAACATCGTCAAAAAAATACTTTCATATTGGATATCAGTGCAACAAGTTAAATATGAACATCAGATTTCTTGTACCATAATTTTAAAATCCAGGTACCATTATTTTTACGGGGTGTTTTGGCATTCACATGGCTACATTGTACTAACGTAAACATACACCTCCTCTCTCATTTCTTTAATTGAAATTAAAAATACTTTGGACTTTGGACCTGCTATTGAGGGTTATATCCTGCGTCGATAAGAATCAAAAAAATTCAAGTGTCACTTTTTTTAATAAGAAAATGAACTGGGTACGACATCGGACAAAATCTCAAAAACAAAAAAAATAATCCAACTTGCAATTATATCCAAGAGAAAATCTCTAAATATCTCCAAAAATCTCAAAAGAATAAATGTATGTATTTTTGTTTTGTTTAAAACTGTTTTTTACTTGCGATATGGGTACCATATATCAAGTTATGCATTCGTACAAAAAAAAAAGTTGAGATAATAATCAAACATGACATTACGATGATAGAGAATGATAAAAAAGTGGGTCCGACAATTCTGTCTGTCTGTCTGTCTGTCTGTATGTTTCAGAGATCGCAGCCTAAACGGATGGGTCGATTTACTTCAAACTTGGTATGTGTCGTTTTTTGGAGAATATCCGAAGAGGTTTTTTTTTAATTTTTTTTTTTACCCCAAATAACGGTACCTGTCATATACCGGTTTTAGAAAAACTCATTTTTCTCAAAAACGGTGCCTACGAATTTAAGGTTAAGGTCTATCGTTAAAGGGGAAACACTTTTTTCAAAAACCGTTATTAACGGTACCTGCCATAGAACCGTTTTTTTTTTTATTCTGATTTTCTCCTTCATGACTCAATCAATTTCAACCATTTTTCTTACATGAAAGCTTTTAAATTGCCGTAATAGTTTTTAGTAAAAAAAAATGCGAAAATAATTTTTTTAGATTTTTAAAAAATAGTTGAATTTTTTTTTTGAAAAATCATTTTTTCGAAAACTATTCAATATATTTTTTTCAAATTTTAGTTTTTAGATGTTGATAAATAATATCTTTAAAAAGGCGTCCCAATTTTTTTTTATGAAAGTCCTTGCAAAATTTTATATAGAAAAAATATTTTTTTTAGAAAACGGCTCTAACGATTTTCAAATTTTGTTTTTTAAAAATGTCTCATTATAGAAGTTATCAATTTGCATACTTTGCTTTGAGGTTAAATTCATTTAAGAATCTGTTTTAGTCATTTGAAAATCGAATTTTATTCTTTTTTAATTGGTTTTTTCTAAAACTGCATTTACAATTTTTTAATTACAAAGGCTTAGCATAAATAGTAACTTTATCTTCAAGAGCAAGTACGTGCGACCCAGTCGTGCATTTTATTTTTTTTTTGTTTTTGTTTTCACTTATTTGAAAATAAAAATTTGTTTGAATAAACATTACAGACATATTATAAATGAAACAGGATAATATATCTGGGAAATGTCCTAATAACTTACTTATATTCTGTTACAAATTATAAATTCAATATAAAACAATCTATGAAAAAATGAAACTATTAACTAAAGAAAACGATACAAAAAAAAACGAACCCTTTTTGGACCCACTGTATGTTGCACTAGAAACAGTCTTAAATAAAACGCAAGGTGGGCCTTGTTTGATAAGAAAGAAAGTTACATTGATGCCGAGCGACACACCATGCTGCTGCGCCAAAGGGTGTTGGCGCTACCTCTAATGGCCAAGTCAAAGAAATTGAAATGACCATGGTTTGAAACGAGTGGCATGTGGTATGCCGTATGTAATATGCATAGATATTCAAATGAAACGAAGTGCAGTGCAAAGGCGGGTGCGGTCATGACAAGAATAAAGAACCTTTCCTTTCGTTCTTACGTCTCGCCTGATGTTTGACATCCCACGATGGATTTATTTTTTGTTTATTAAATTACAAGACTTGATGGAGACGCAAGGAAGGGTGTAGGAAGTATGCCCAACGATTTTCTATTATATTACTCTCATAGTAAGGACTTAGTTAATTGAGAAAATTCCTAGAAGTAAGAGAATAAAGGTGGTAGGTTAGCCGCTGTTCAGAAAGGGTTGGTAATTGGGGTAGGTGTATGTTGGCATTTCAAGAAGACTTTCAAGCAAACAGTGGTTATTGAGGTGCTTAACAGATTATTAGCCTTGTGCATGTGAATACTGGGTTGGGGGTGTGTCTAAGAACGGACAACTGTGAACTTTGGCCACATTATACGAAACCGCATCCACAACTTTACCCCAGTCCACATCAGGATCTATAGACATACATACAACACCACCGCCACATCCATTGGCATTATTTATCACATTTTAATCTCACGGGATGCATAATTGCATAATTATTGGAGTATGGGAATGGGAAGCCTATGTGGCACGAAGAAATGGTAGTTTCTAATTGGGCCAAGGCATTGCTGAGAATCCTGTTGCCGTTGCTCGAACGCGTGACATTTCATTTAACCGAATTATAATTAAAGTTGGCTTGTTTCAGCTTTCAGGCTGGCTGCGTACATGGCCGCTTCCCGCTTGTTATAGTCACTGAAGTTTAAAAGCTCTGATTGCTTTGAGCATTAATTACTGGAATTCAAATAAGCGACTACGCTCACGTAGGTACATATATATTTATAATGCACGACAGGTTGAGGACAATTTTAATTAAATCTTACACGATGGCAAGTTATCGTCTTGGGAATGTGTTGGTAATTAAGTGATTTTTTTTTTAAATTAAATTATTCAATGGTAAAGGGTAATAAAATGGTTTAAATCGCTTGAAAGAAAAAATATAAGATATGACCTGAATTAAAAAAAAAATTAACTTGTGTCAATTACCTACAAATTATAGCGTAAAGCGTACATATATATGGTTTAGCTAAAATCTACAATACTTTAATACATTCAGTTGAAAATTTAAGCATTTTAATAGAGTATTCAACAATTTAACATCCAGATGCTCAGAAACGAATCCCGAAGAAAAAAAGTAAATTGGTACAAAAAATTTCAAGAGATACTATTACAGCTTAAACAATTTGATTGAATACTAAAGTGCATAAATGTACTTACTTGTTCTTATAAGAAGAATTCCTTTAATTTTAAAACTTAATCAGTCTTATGCATTAGAATCCGGTACACTGAGGAAAAAACACGTAGAATATAAAAAAAATTCTCTAAATCAAAGTAAATGCCTAGACACGGAAATTTTAAAATCAAAGACGTTTTCACTTTGAATACGCAAAAAGTGAATGAGAAAAAAAATGACCACCACCAATCTTACTTATTAACTTATTGTGCTATACTCTCTGTTGGAAACAACGTGTATTTGAATCAAGCTAGACATTAACGTAAAAATGAACAACACGAATCAACCTTGAATTTAATGTGAGCTATTTAAAATTTAGGTTGCGTTTTCCCCCTGAGACAGACATTCTTATTTATAAGACATTTTTCAATCCATTGTAGTTAAAATGAGATTGTGTCCAAAAAAAAGTACCAAAAACAGGAGAAACATAATCAAAATAGCTTGGATCTTACTCAGCTATCTTCGTTAAACAAAATTGTGGTAGTTGTTGAATTCAAGCAACAAAAACATTGAAACTGGATCTACTGAAAACCAAAAGAATTTTATTGGCATCTTCTTCCAAAATAAGAACATGATAAATAGGTTCTGTCATTCTTTTCGAAGCTCTGTGTAAAGTTCTTAAAATGGCATTAAACTCTGTCTGAAGACTTTGATTTTGATATATGTACAGGTACACAATACTTATTTAACATTTTGAAGTTTTTTTTCTAAATGTGTGTTCCATGTCAAATTAGGTATTACAAATTATAGTCGTACAATATATTATTGCCCATGCAGACACCATTTTTTTTTTTTAATTATATACTTCATTAATTGCTAAAATAATGATAAAAAAAAACTTTTTACTATGCGTTGAAATATTATCAATAGAAGAAAATGTTACTCATACGCCATAGTGACCGTTTAAGTTTAAAGTTCTCAGATTTTCTAACGGGAATATTTAAAAAATGAGAGCTGATAATAAATATTCTGACTTCAAATCTGAGGTAAGAACATCGAAAGTCTTTGAAAAAGTATAATTTTTTGTCGGCAAAAAGAATCATTGTTGACCAGTATAAAATAAGAAATACATTAACTTCAACTTAAGATTTCTCGGAGATGCGCATTGGTATTAAAGTAATTTGAACTGAATACCAAAAAAACAGTTCTTTTATAATTTGTTACAATTTTGGTTGTAATAGGTTACAAGAGGTTTAACATCGCTTTAAAAATATTGAAAACGCTTTTCATATGGTTTTGTAATGGGAATATCTCTAAGACTAGAGCCCATTTAAAAATACTGACTTTGGAAGCGAGTTTGGCACATCGAAAACTTCAGAAACGTTTATCAGAATTGGAAAATATTAAGAAAATTAAATTAATTTGTAAATTAAGAATCAAGAATGAAGGAATACCACATGCCAATCCTGGGTGAAGGTGTACTGATATTATATTCGATTTATTCAATTTTCATTAAATCGTGAAAAATTTCGGGAAATTGCCATATACTGTTTAGTTAAGCTTCAAATTGATGGATTTAAACTGAAATATCAAGGAAGTACATATAAATTAAAATAAGACAGCAACTAAAATTACTTTAACAATTTCTTCAGTGTTTTTGGACTCGAAAATAACTATGTCATTTTATTTCATTAAAAATATAAAACATAATTTCTTATATAAACGTTCTGAAACCTTTTTTTTTTTAATAAAGTCGGTATTCCTTTTTCAAGGAAATATATAGACAAAAATGCGTTTTTTCAAAAAAAAATCAAGGAAAATAAATTTTGAAATTTAGATTATGAAATAATATTAAACTTTCTAAAAACCTTTTGTGTAAGAAATTTTATAGAAATCCGTCGAGTCGCTTACGAAAAAATCAGAAATAAGTAAAATGGTTCCATGGGTACCCTAATGAACCAAAAAAAATATTTTTTATTTGCATAGGTCAAGTTAAGAATTCGTCGGTGTGTACCTCGAGTTAAAGCCTAAGCCCCTGAAGCGATTTTTTTTTCAAATTTTGTGGTAAAGGGTCTTTTGTGATTTTCTAGAGGGAAATTGAAATTTTTTAGGTCCAAAATTAACGGAAACTGCATTTTAAGAACTATGGAAAAGTTGCATTTTCTCAAAAACGGCTCCAACGCACTATGGGACCAAACGAGGTGAGCGTCTTTAAAATCTGTAACTTTTTTGTTTATGCACCAAAATAAGTGAAATTTGGAACATAATATCTTGAATATGTAATAAATATATATTTATATAAATTTTGGAAATTCATTTATGTTACGATTATAAAAGAAAGGTTCAAACTATTAAAATATATTTTTTTGCACAGAAATTGTAAACATGATATGAAATAAATGCATAAAATACCCTTTGATATATTATTTAAGTTGATTTATTACAATTTAAATAGAAAACGTTTTTTGATTTTTTTACTTAAATAAATTAAAGAAATTTTGTTGGTAAAATGTATATTCTTTGACTTTAAGACCAAAATGTGTGCCGCTAATTCTTTAAGGTACATAAAACGATAATTTGTAGTTTTAGAAGTTTTTCAAACTTATGTTTTTTTTTATTTCCACAAAATAAGGATTTTAAAGTTGAAAATTGGTGGTATGTATGTATAAAGGTTTAATTTTAAGTTCACAACCGTTAAAGTTAAAGAATAAAATCATAAGAAAAATTAAATAGTATAGGTTGCCACCTTTATGTATTATGTATTTATATAAATATTGTAATTTGAAAATGAAAATCTTTGGAGAACTGTATATGATATTGTAAGCTTTTTTGAAATATTGAGGACATTCATTATAGAATTTTTGAATATGGGTGGGGTCAAAAGCAAAAAATAATAAATGTTTTGTAGGGAATTGAATCTCGGAGAATCTGGCACATTTCAAATAACTTATTTTTTGAAAAATGGGAACAATATTGAAAAAAATACTTGTGAAAAGTAGATTTCGTGAAGTATTGGGAAGTTTTCTCAATATTTCGAATATTTTACAGAAAATGGTGTTAATGAGGAATTAATTTAAAAACAAATGCGGACAATACATAGAATAGAAAACTTTGTTTCAGGAAGCACATAAATCTTATCCTCCGTTCCTAATAGCAATTTAGCTTTATCAAACAACGCTTTCATTGTGCCTGTTGATTGTTCTTTTGTGTTGTATGATTAGGGTGATCCTAATAAAGTAAATTTTAGTTAAGTTTTCTTATAAGTTTTAAGACTTATTTGTTTTTTTTTTTTTAATATTAACATGGGAAAATTACGATCACATTTTAAATTTTTATAACTTTAGTAATAACCTATGAAAAGACCTAAAATTTGTCAGAAATTTAGTCACTAATATGTTTTGTACGAAAATGTATTTACAATTTTTTTAACAGTTGTTTTTTTAAATGATCTCCGAAAAAACAGGTTTTTACATTCTGTTTTCACTAGGCGAGGGAGAGTCTATGTTACACAAACAAGTGAAGACAATAAAAAGCCCATATGCATCACAAGCTTAAACTCTCTGGAAGTATTCAGATCGACATACAATAATAATATTTCCACCCCTTCGACTCCCCCTTTCAAAGTGACATCTCTTATCCGATTATGCATGACCAAATTCAAAACCATTTAAATGATCGTGACCTTCTCTCAAAGTGGCTATCCGGATTTCGCAATGAACATAGCTGCGAAACTGCAGTTATCAAAGTGACGTCTGACATTCGTTATGCTCTTGAGTCTGGGAATTTTGGTATAGTTGTACTTTTAGACTTCTCTAAGGCTTTTGACTGCATCGATCACTCTATTCTTCTTTGTAAGCTTAAACAGAACTTTAATTTCTTTAATGCAGCCGTTAAGTTGTTATGTAATTATTTGACAGATAGAGTTCAAAGTATTAAAACTGAAGTTAGTGTCTCAAATCCTTTGGTTACCAATTTGGGAATACCTCAAGGTTCAGTTTTAGGTCCTCTGCTTTTCTCAATATTCATAAATGATCTCCCCAACACAGTTAACAATACTCAAGTTCATTTGTATTCTGATGATGTTGTGCTTTATATCTTTCGTCCTATAGGATTGATGGAGGGCTGCATAGCTAGACTCAATGAGGTCTATTGCTAACAGCATGAAACTAAATCCTTCTAAGTCTATAGCTATGCTATGCTCTAGAGATGAGTTAAATCCATTGGATTTTCCTGAAGTTGTCCTTGATAACGAAGTAATTAGCTATGTTAATGATGTAACCTATTTGGGTTATAACATTAAGGGAAACTTAAGTTGCTGCAAGGCATATCAGACACAATTAGGAAAATATACTCAGGATTGCGAAGCTTGAGAATATCTTCTCAATTATTATTATCTAGTATGAAGGAAAAGCTTATTAAATCCTTGATATTACCTTATTTTACTTTTAATTGTTCAGTGTATCCAGTCTTAGACTGTGAGTGCAAACGCAAACTTAATGTTGCGTTAAATGAATTTGTTAGATTTATATATTGCATTCCAATATATTCCAGTGTGACACATTTACGACATACGCTTTTTGGCATTGACCTTGATAATTTTTGGAATTTCAGAATTCTATTGAGACTCCATGGTATCATCCATAATAGATGTCCTATTTATCTTAATGAAACCCTACATTTTGCCCAATCTCAAAGAGGTTTAAAATTAATTTTGCCTCAATTTTCTCACAACATTGCTGAGCGTTCATTTTACGTTTATGCTATTCGTTTGTGGAACTTGCTTCCAAACGAATTGCAATGCATAGCACCGCGCGCCGGCGGCCGTCAAGAGGAAATTATTTTTGCACTTCTCAAACCAACTTCAATAATATTTTTTCATTCCAGATAAATGTTTTATTTATATCCATTTCCTTCTTTTTTTTATTCCATTCACTTTTTCTTTTAAATAATTAAAGTAAATAAATTAAATTGATGCTCTAAAAGATTTAAGTCTTAATGTATCATAGTAATATGTAATCAATTTCGAAATAAATGAAATGAAAATGAAATGAAACGGTTGTGATAAAAAATTATATACTTACATATAAGAAACCTTAACGTACACAACAACTTTGAACCAAAGGGCAAGTACTGGTGACCCAGTCATGCATTTTATTATATACGCAATAATTTTCTGCAATCAGCTACCCCACTTCACAGAAATAACAGAAATTTTTCCCGGTGTCTCTATTCTCATTTTAGAAACTTGTGAAGTGTTGTTTATCTCAATCTTTTCATTTATAAATTTAAACACAATATACATATATGTACATATATTCTATACCATACTTTTTGTATCTTTACTCAATTTTTAAATTATTTTTAATTCTTTTTAATATGTTTATGTTTTATCTTTCATTTTTTTCTAAAATTCAAATTTAATATTTATACAATGTGACTGCTCATGAAGACAATGCAATTTTATGACTGACTAATGAAATAAGATTAAATTAAGAATCATAAAATGTAATAATAAACAAAATACAAACGAAGCATTGTACTTTAAATGAAAAAGTTTTTTTTTTAAGCAGTTTTCCGAAGAGGCATTATATACATTCGTTCGCCTAGGAGTGTAGTTTTGCAGTAGGTATGTCCTTCTTGTTATGAGGAAGCTCCAATTCCAATCGTCCACTGTGGCAAAACGACTATTTGACCTTTCAAACCATACAACAGCAACAACAAGCAATATCCAAAGTCGACATAAGGACATTCGGGACCGAAAAGAACTTTTAATTTTTAAAATTGCAATTTGAGTTGTTTGTAAATTAAATTACATTCCACCTGGGTAAACGTGACTCTTGCATGTGTGTATGAGTGTGTGACAAAAATGCACCAGACTCCTCAAACTCAACTCAAGGGACTAACATGCTTTCCCACTACCGACCTCAGAGTGGAACTCCTAGAGCATCGCAAAACTCGAGTAGAGAAATACTCTGCACGTGCAAACTATACTTACATGGTTTACTATACATACCATCACGTGCTTTTCGGCCATAAATAAAATCGCAACTTATGAACATTTAACATATTTACCCAGCAAGCTTCTCTCGCTCAGCTCCATCATACATTCGGTGGTTTGGTGGACAGTGACTGCGACAGCCATCATCACAGTCATGACTCATGACCATCACCAATACCTATGTCCTATGTGCGTTAAATCTTTCCGTATACAGCGGACACTATCCATGGTTGTAGAAAGGTATAGTAACCATGTCCGCCTTCATCGTTCAATATCAGGTAACAGATCAGTATCAGTTTAAGAAAAGAAACAAAAACAAAAACACCAAACGTCTCGATACATTAACAAACACAATTTCGTAGAAGTTTTTTCGGGAAAGTAGTCTTGACACAAAATAATGCTAAATTTTTCTTCATTCGCTTCATTTAAATTCATAAAAGAAACATTTTTGACTTCAAAAATTTTACTTTTGACGCAAAATCTTCTTGGCAACCATGGCCAATTATTTTGGATGATAAAGCAAAATCCCTTGTTTGAATGAGGAGCGCCGCTAGGCACATTGGGCCAAGATCAAGGCCAATTCATCAATGTTGCAGGCAAGGATCAGAACTGGTGAGAGAGAAGCCCGTCTAATGAAGAGAGGAATACCGACTTCTCAGAAGGAAGAAGGGGATATGAAAACAAGCATCCGTCTATTGAGTTAAGCAGAAGTATAGCTCGAGAGTACTTTTAAAGGATTAAAAGATCTACACCTTTGGATATCAGCCCAGAATAAGGAAACCTTCTGCAAGTTTTATTGGGCGCCACTTGACCTTGTTACGACTCTGAAAGGAAGTCGCAGTTGAACCACGCTTCGCCATACTGATGTAAGATAAACTGGCATATGACTTAACTACCTACGGACACAGGAGTAATGTATTTTGGTGTGTTGTGCCGGATCCTTTTTTTTGCTTCTCGTTTAACAGTGGATTATTTGAACATTAAAGATGGTATTGACCAAAAATTTAATTTTGTAAGGAAAACTAAAAGTTCACAATTAGTGCACGCATCTGTGTAATTTTTTTCAGAGTAGGTACCTTTATCAATTGAACTTATCAGTTGTATGGGAAGTTTTGTTCTTAAGCTTAATTTAAGATTGTGTAATTCGAGCGAACAATAGTTTGAAGTACCGACGTCCTCATGTGCAAAATTAAGATAATTAATTTAGGAAACGGACGGAATCCCGAAATCCAAAATCCAGAAATTGAATTTAAAAAAGAATACGAAAATTATATCAATGTTTCAAGTAAGAAACTTTTATTAAACAATATCCCGAAAACCGATAATCACGAAAACCCAGAATCCCGAAAACCCAAAATCCCGATAACCCAAAATCCAGAAAGCTCAAAATCTCATAGTTAAATTTAAAAAAAAAAATACCAAAACTATATCAATGTTTCAGTTAAGGAACTTTTATTAAACAATAATAAAAAATCATTTAGCAAATAAAAGTAACAGCAAAAATCATTTAACAAATAAAAGAAAACAAAAAAAAACTTCGAATAAATAAAAGCAGCCAATATCTAATATAAATTGTATAAAATCCCCGCTAGAAAATTTATTTTAGAATGATCTTTCCGTTCTGAAACAGTTTTTTTGATCGTTTTTTCTTTGAATAAGTAAGGTTTTTTCAAAGAATGGGAATACGCACAGATAATTTTTGCTCTTACATTGATATTATTTTAATTCAAAGTTTCTCAAAATTGATTCAATGATTTTCAATTTTAAGCCAAATCATATGATTTCATTGTTTTTTCTCTTATTGTATATTTGTACAATTTATTTACTTGTTAACATCAAATTATTTGTCCGAAATCGAAATGAAAAATTTGCGCAATTTTTTTATTTGTAGAATTTTCCGGGATTCCGATTCCGGGTTTTTTTGGGGGGGATTTTAAGTTTTCTGCATAATGGGTTTTCGGGATTCTGGGTTTTCGGGATTTTGGGTTTTCTTGATTTTGGGTATTCTGGATATTGGGTTTTCAGAATTTGGTTTTCGGGATTTTGACCCCAACCCAATTAATTTAAATGTGGATTAAGATGGCCAGTATGGTAAAGCATTTTTTTGTGAACTTGAATTGTTGCAAAAAATCATAAACACGATTTCATTTTGCAGACTCTTATAGAATTATAATATCTTTTGATATTGTCGTCATTTCAAAAGCTCTTATGGTTTATATTTATTTCGTTAAATAGCCTACTGTGCCCCTGTGGCTGTGGATGGGTAAAATAGTGGTGTGACGGTGGTGTTAATTCAACCTGATAACTACCTCATCCATAGAAAGGTTTTGGGTTCCCTATATAGGCCAACGTACATAAGTAATATCGTGCTGGCTGGCCTGATTTGGTAAGCAAGGGTAGTCACATATTTTCTTTACGCTTAAACAGATCCGTGCACACTGCACAGTGCACATCACGCTATAGCATGTTGAAACAGCATTATTGCATTTACATTGCACCTTTTATTTATGTTTAATAAACCAAATAGAGTGACTATATGAGGGTAGGCTATTCCCTTTAGCAACTACATATTTACGCCTGTAGTGTATGGCAACTAATTAGGGGTCTGTTGGCATTGTTTGGTTAGCGATGAACTTTTTGTTTACATTTAGAAAAAAAACAGTGAGGTCTATTTCTTGGTTTTCAAAGAAAGTGCAGCTCAAAAGAAGACCACAAGATAGTACAACTAATAATGAAGCTATGTTTCTCGATACATAGGCAGTATAGTGGTGCTGTCATAGGGGGGAGATAAACAGTTTGCTTGAGCTACATGGATACTACTCTGTGATACAAAGAAATTGGTTCAGTTGGCATTTGAAACATATTGGTTAAACTCATATCTTTGTTAATGTTAGCCTTTTTATATTGATGTTGTGTTCCGCCTACCACATTTGGAAATTAAATTGGAACATTTATACAGTCAAAGAAAACACATAATAAGTCGCGGAAAAGTGTAAAAAAAACGTGTGAGGTCGTGAATAAATGCGTAAAAGTGGAAAGAAGCACGGGTATTTTAAAGTCCTTTTAGACATATTGCGTTTAACGCTATAGTTTAGGTTCGTCAGATATTTTGTGCACCTTTTTACGACTTTCTCCGTGCGTTTCTTTTATTTTATCTTCTGCATTTTAGGCTTTTTTCCGCGGTACAAAGCACATTTTTCATCACTACCCTTTCTACTCTTCTGGGTATTAAACGATCTTTTGCCAGAATTTCCCATTTTTCACACGCTTTTTACAGTGGAAATCTGCGTTATTATACTTTTCTTTGACTTTTCATGCTTTTTTCCACTACTTTTCACGCTTTCATCTGCGACTTTCTTTGCTTTTCTGTTGAATCTTTTTTTTCATTTCACTCAAATAAGTGTCAGTGCGGTTTCCAGATTCAAAACCCACATGATGCATGTTAGGTGTCAGGTCACAAGGTGGAGAATGAAATTTCATAAGTATTGACGTTAGTAATTCAGAACAAACCTCAGAGCTCTAAAGTGCATTGCAGCTTGTGTGATTTAATTGATTTAATTCAGCTCTGTGCCACAGAGCAACCACTTTCATTTTCATTTGTCCTACTAACACAACAACATTGGTCCTCTCTCCTCTGTAAATGCCCAAAAATAATTACTTCGAAATAATCAAACCAAAATTAATAACCAAAGAGCTTGCTGACGTCGAGGATCTCATCGTCCAATGTTAAACCCAATCAATTAGTCTAACAAGTCTCGGAGACAAAGCAAAAGAGAAGCCTAGTCTGCTACCCTGGTATACCCAAGCTATGTGCATAGTCAGATGCTTTGCTAAGGTTAGGCACACATTATCCACTTAACAGCAAGGATAATGAAATTTCACCGCACTTACTGGCAACAATTAAATAACCCTATACGCACTCAAACACTGCTGCAGTTCAATGTATAGTTTTTCCTGTTCCTACAAGGTTGCTACAACCCTGCAAGCAACCAGGCAGATCTCTAGCCGTGATGGTACAGCATTGATTATTTCCTGTTTTTCGGAAGAGTAACCAACAATGTGCCAAGAGGCAACTTTAAAACGAGCCAATTAACCGCGCTCCATCGTGTCTATCCGTCCGTCGTCGGTCGTATCGTCGTGTCGCATAGAACCACTATAGTGTGAGCTAATATATTGTGAATTTATTTATTGTCCCTTTGGCATTTACAAACTAATGCTTGGTTGCACAAAGAATGTATTTACCTATTACACCACAAACATAGATTCGCATTCATAGATTCAACTGAAACAAGATTTGCTAATGGCCTTTTCGATTTATGAACCGGAAGAGCTCTCCAATACAGGACTTTACTTTAATACACTTTAAACTTTTCTACATAAACTTGAACTGAACATAAAAAAACAAATATTTGATTTAACTCCAATCACGCTTCTTAAATAAATAGTCAAATAGTGATATGCAAAAACTGAGAATGCAATTTTATAGGTATAAGCGTCCTGATTTCAAATTTGCGAGCCTGGCAGATTTCTTTCACGGAATTCTATGCAATTTTGTAAAGTAAGTGTAAGGGTAATGTAAAAGAAGCGGTAAAATAATGAAATAAATTTTGTTTAATCCTTTCATAAATTGTAGCATTCTTATCTATTTAAATAATTTTAATTTTACGAAAACCCATACCCAAAATGTCAAAAAGTTATTTGGTATTAAATTTGTTGCTAAGGTTAAGAGTTACCTATAGCAACAAATTTTCGTAGGTAAATCTTTGAACAAATACCTAAAATACAGTAAATTTGTGATCAAAGGGGTTCCGAGAGGAAATGTTTTGGGGTAATTTTTTTTATTTTTCATACTCTATGTTTTCGGGGGTGTTGAATCCGATTATGAGGTTTGTCAACAAAATTTCGTTACGCACCGTGAAATTTTCAACGATTTTGCAGTTTTTGGAAAATTTTACCGTGAAGGATTAGTTTTTTGTTTAAAACTATTTAGTTTTAGAAAACTACATTTGCTAAAATTTGAGCCCACAATTGTCTACGTAGCCATAATAATTTTCGAATTGAACCTCTTCTAACTTTATCAATTTTTGAGATCTCAAAATTGTTTAGTATGCAGGATATAATAATATAGTCCACTTCAGTTTTATTTTGACCCTGAAACATTTTTTCGATCTGAAATTTGTCTGGAAAACACCAACAAACATCTTCAATGTTTAGTCAACCATCTCAAAAAAAACCCTGCTATATTGTGTTACGTCCAAAATATTTTTGTGGAATCCTTAAATTTTAGCTCTGTATGACAAATTAAACATTTATGTTAAATTTAATAATTATACCATTATTTTACAAACGTTTCAGCAATAATATGACCTAGTTGTACTGAAAATATACTACTAGGCATAAAAATGATTATAAGTTTACTGTTGATAGTCGATATGTCTTAATTTTATTTATTATGATATCAATTTGCTACCAAAACACCATCTTCAGCACAATAACCTACCATATTAAAGCCGAAATGCAAAAAATTCAAGATTGCTGCGGTTTTTTTTAAGATGGTTATGGGAGATGTTTTTGTTGGTGCTTTTCAGATATAACTGAGGGCATTGTTGCTCAAATTTTAGCAAGTTCAGTTTTCTTCAACTCTTAAGGAAATAGTTTTAACCAAAAACTAATTTTTCGTGGTGAAAACTTCCAAAAACTACAAGATCGTTAAACAATTTCGCCGTTTTTTGTAGTTTTGACCATGTTGCGTCACGAAATTTTATTGGCAAACCTCATAATCGGATTCAGCATCCCCAAAAACATAAAGTATGAATGAAATTAAAACTACCATAAAAGTTTCCTGGTAAAAACACAATTTAACTGGATTACTATTGCGATTGTAAACCGTCAGTTGAAAATTGATGAATATTTCAATTTGGTACTCTCAAGTCTAATGAATTGAAAAGTTAAACAACTTTCAAATAATATTTTTTAGTTTTATTTCTATTAGCAACGGTAAGCATTATTCCCAGTTATCAAAACATTTACTACTAATGGAATGATAAGATATTGATTCAGTTACTTCTTTTTAAAATCACCCGGTATGCATTATGTATTGCTCATATTTTTTGAATTGATGCAACAAAATATAATTAAGGTACATTTTTTCATAAAACTATATAATTATATTATAATTGTACAGCAAAACAGGGTATTTAGGTTTCATTTCAAATTATTAGAAAAAGGTTAGGCAAATCTAAAAAGAAGACAAAAATACTGCTGTTCATCATAGTTCCAAATACAATTATGTATGAAACAAGTTGTTAATTTGAACAAACATTTCCAAATACAAAAAATCATTGGAAAATTAAGAGAGAATTTACGCAATTTACAAATGTCAATGGTGGCAATTAAGACCAATTTCTGCTTTCACTGGCATTTTCTTTAACGTTGTGTACCTTACTAGAGTTCGAAAAAGATGCGAGGGGTGGTTGTTTACTATTGAAAAGTTTGAAATTGAGTTAGATGTAAGGTACAATAAAAATGAATCTAGAAAAAAGCAAGGATAGCATATACAAATTGAGAAAAGTTTGATTTCCTGCGATATAGAAAACGAGTGAATTGCAGAAAACATTTACAAGAGATTCTTTACATACATACATACCTATTGAGGAATTCTGAATAATTTTTATTCATTGAATTTTAGCATTTAGTAATTAATGTTCTCAACAGCAATTGATACCGTTAGAATTGTTTTCTTTAGCTTTTAAGAAACAATTTTTGTCTAATGCATGCTATTTATTTTTCTTCTTTATTTCTTCTACGATATGTATTATGGTACATCTTTTTCCAGTTCTTACATATAATATAGTATTAAAACTCTTTTCACTATTTTGTGTAAGATTTTAATAGAAAATGATAAAATAAATAATAATAAATAAAAAAAAAAAAAAATAGGCAATATCAATGAATATTCTTTGAATTTGATTGATTGAAAGTTCAAGTTTTTATAAGAACCAAACTTCCCGCTTATTAAGAGAATCGGAAACTTTACAATATCCAAATATTTGGTTTCAGTTGTTGTATTTGCACTTAAGCTCTTGCTTTCCTACCCGATTTTCCCTGCCTTTTGTGACAACGTGAGCTATCAAGCTCCTTTGATAGATTGCGGGACATCCTCCTACCCGATCTGACCTGGGGCCAGATTCAGTTTTTTTTTGAGAGATTATGCGCCATCCTTTTAATTCAATATAACCTACTCTGTCAAAAAGATTAAGGCTCACCCGATTAACTTTGCTCTTTGCTCTAATTTAAATTAAACAGATATTCTTACATTTTTAAAATAAGGAATTGCATATTAATTTTACTATTGGGTTGTATTCGACTCGATTCCATATTCATGCCGACACATTTTTAACTGACCCTGACTAAGATATCTGCAGGACCCAAGCATCTAATGCATATTTTTTTTAGTATTCTAATGGATTATTTGAGTACCTATACACTTTCTAACACGATAACGAGAAACTAAGCGAATTGGAGAACAAAGTCTCCATAACAAACTATTAACAGACTAAAAATAAAAACTGAAGTTACTATAAATGTTTCCACGACTTCTCACGACAACATCATCTACTTCACATTCCCCGCACACGAGCCGCTGCGCTGTCCGTACTCAGGAACAAGAAATAATGCCACTTTGCCCGCCTTCCCAAGCAAAACCAAACTTTGTAGCCGTCACGGGAAGCATATGTAATGCAGTGACTATGAATAGGACAGAAACACTAGGGTAGAAGTTAAATGCATTTAAAAGCCCTTAAATTGTAACAATATTTGTTATTTTTTTTTGTACGGGATGGGGTTTGAAACTGCTATTGCTATAGCATAATATGACGACGAAGGCGATAGACCTTTATTCCTCCAGCTCCTAGTGGGGTGTTGTTTATGTTGTCGCTATTACCGTTTTCAACACCCTCATTGTAAAGTGGTCCAAGGACTCAGTTTCCAATTTTGCTCCTTTTTTCAACTCTCTCGTAAATTGTTTCATATTTTTGTCATCGTTACATACATAGTCGGTTGTAATGGACGATATGGTAGGTATATGAATATGGGTATGGGGGAAGAGATGGGGGCAGCCTGGGATGACAAACCGAGAATGTGGCAATATTTACCCACTCATAAATTTTCTTTGGTTTTGCTATTATCATCGCGGTGGTGAGGTGGCTAAAATGGTTTCGAAATTATCGGCCATTCTGTGCATACTCTATGTTATGGGTAGACACGTGAGGTTTTTTTTTTTGTTCTTGGAATGAGAACATATCTGTGGTGACAATTCACAATAAAATAGAATGCAGTGCAATACGAATCAACCACTAAATGATTATATTTTCAGTCATTTGGTTTCTATAAATTAATTAAGTGGCAACAGATGGCCATGCAATCTGATACATTAAAATCACAAATAAAAAGCTAGGACATTCATACTTACCTCAAATAATTTCAATGTGGTTTCCGGCAATATGTGAAAGATTTTTCAATAAATCTCTCAGAGAAAATGCAAAAAATCTAATGCAATATTAATATGTTTCTCATGTGTGGTAAATGCTGTTTTAAAAAGAATGAAAAAACCCTAAAATTTTTAAGTGACTTAAATAGCTTCTTAAATGCATTTGAATTATGCAATTTTATTTCTTTTTTTAAGAAGAATTTTTAGAATAGAAAAATTGAAAATTTGTAAACCCGTTTTCTAAATTTACTACTCAAACTTAAACGCTTTGATGTAAAAAAAGTCGTTGACATTAAGTTAAGGCTTGCCCAAACCAAAGTGCGGCACGACAATGCAACACGAGAAGGGCAAAATTTATTTATAAAGAGTCATATGAGAGTAACCACACCAAATGCAAAGCGTTTTTCATATAAAAGTTCTTGTCGCACTGTCCCACTTTGGTTTGGGCAAGCCTTTAGTCAATAGATGATTTTGAAAAAGAGATTTCAAAAAAGAAAGCCATTTTCGATAAAATAACGATGATTTTTCTATCGAAATCGTAGGAGCAATTTTTGATATAAGAAAAGTTTTTCTTAAACCTGTATACAGCAGGTACCCTTATTTTTTGTTCAAAACAAAATTAATTCAAAAAACGTTTTGGGGATAGTTTAAAATAAATCAACTTATTCGTTTAGGCTGCGGCTTCTGATACACACAGACGGACAGACAGAATTGTCGGAACCACTTTTTTATCATTCTCTATCATCGTAATGTCGGTTGACCGCAGCCCTTAATTGTGGGGAAAAAGTGAAAGCCTTTGAGAACGTCAAAAGATGAAATTGAAAGTTGTAGGTACTAAAATGATTGACAATTTCAATGCTGAATTTTTTCCCGCATTTACTAAAAACTAGACTACGCAGGATGCCCCACAGTAACCGCCGCATATGAAAGCAATGGGTACCTGAGGTCATTTTAAGTTGAAAAACTTATGATACAATTTTCTCGTTTTCGCTTTGTTTTCGAGTTATGACGGTTTATATGATTTTGGCTGTATTTTCCTTTAACTGGCCTTATCTTTGCCGATTTCTAAAATTTTACTTTTATTCAACTAAGAATTTATAAGTGTTTTAGTTTTGATATAACATACATTTAAATGAATAAAAATGATCAAAATTCTTAATCAACGTAAAAAAACAAACTGATGAAATTAAAAAAGAATGAATTTTTAAATAAATAAAATGCACGACTGAATCGCACGAACTTGCTAATGTAGTCCAAAGCTACTATGTATTAACTTAGATTGCAAATTTTAGCTTTTTTTTTTAAATATTTTTTTCGGTTATGGGTCATGGTTTTTTTTCAAAATTTAGTATTTAGTTGTTGTTAATAATTATTAAAAATATGGCATATCAAATTCTTTTTTTATTTTAAATCGTTTGAAATTTTTTTAATTAAAAAAATAGTTTATAAAAAAAACAGCACTATCGATTTTTCGAAAAAATAATCTAAAAGTGTATCTTTATAGAAGAAATCACGTCAAAAAGTTTAATCAAAAAAGAACTCAAAAATGTTGTATGGGAGGTACTCGTTCTAGATGAGATATTAAAAAATAAATTAAAAAAAACTCAAAATTACGTTAAAATCATCTGTACCAAATTTAAGGAAAATCCGTCCACGCATTTGGGCAGTGAAGATGTGTACAGATGGACGCACAGACGTACAGACGCACAGACGCATAGACCAACGGACGGCATGACGAAAACCACTTTTTCGGACTTCTCCATCATCGTAATGTTGGTTTTGATTAAAACATAAATTTTTTTTTTACACGAAACCCATACTGTAGAGCAAGTCAACATTAATGACAATGAATAAAACTAACTTTTGAGCAAATGTAAGTAAGAAAGAGGTCCTACCTTAGCTTGAAAATAGTTTTTATTTGTTACGAATTTTCTATTTGAAAATTCAATTATTTTGTTATTTCACTAGTTTCGTCGTTGGATCGAGCGTTTACGTTGTTTTTTTTTTTCTTTATTAAATTTAATTATTACAAACTTAGGTTCTTTATTATTATTAGTATATATTATTATTATCTACCAAGGGAGGCGGCTGTCTTCAGCAAGGCTGCACCTCTTACTTGGTTTGTGGATTAAGACTGATTTGTCCCTTGGACTTTGTTTTGAATTATACTTCAGGTTTATTAAAAATGTTTTCAAAATATTCATATCCGTCTGGGTTCAACGAAATATGATGCACCTAAGTGTGCAGGGGAAAAGGGGGTGTATTCGTTGTGGATCATTTCTGCAACGTATGCAAAATGGCGTGGGAAACTGTTCTGTACAACAAAGGAATACCGTTATGCAAAGGGGTATGTGGGGAAAAGTGGATTGGTGGGTTTGTGTGGAGTCTCTGACGTAACTCACTCAGTTTGTTCTTTTCGTCAATTAAGAATTTTGATTTTTTTTATTCATTAAAATGTACATATATGTACATAATGTTGGTCTAAGAAAATAAACTGGACTTTTTATAATAAGCTATAAAAAATTCAACTCATTAACGTGATTTTTTGAATAAAATTATATTAAAGTGAAAAAACGACTTTAAAAACCATTAAAATTGTGTTCGATAAAAAAATGCTTTAACACACCGTTGCTCCCACACAAAAATATTGTGAGCCAAACCAAAATACTTTTAAATTCTTGATTGAATAAAGGTAAAATCAAATCGGACGTCATTTGGCAAAGATAAGACCAGTTAAAGGAAAATAGAGCCAAAATTATAAATAAATTATAACTCGAAAACGAAGCGAAAACGAGAAAATTGCCTCTTGAGTTATTCGACTTAGAATGACCTCAGAAACACATGGTTTTCGTCTGCGGCGGTGAATGTGGAGCACCCTGTATACTAATAGTTCATCCCAGTATATATGATATATAAGGGGCCAGTTATAGCGATCAGGAAAACGCATCAGAATAAGTTGAAACTGTATGAAATTGAATTATTTTTTTCCTGATGGTCGTTTATAGCGATCAGGAAAATTATGTCAGGAAAAAGAGCCAGTTTTTCGTATGGAATTCTGTCAGATTGCAACGATTTGTTGCATTTTGTTTTAAATGTCAATCAGTTGACACGAAAAATTAATTTGCATTGGGAAAATAAGGACATTTTTTACGATGAATATTTATTCCATATTTAATTTAATTAGCACAAAATATTCTATGAGTTATTTGTCATCGATAAGTACAGTAATTGTGTTTAAAATTGATTAAAACAACTTAAAAAATCCATTAGAATAATTTTCCTGATTCGTTTTTCTCATCGCTATAACCAGTCCCTAAGCAAAAGTTCTCGTGGTCTCTTTTTATAAAAGTAATATCTAATATTCCTTGTAGCACCATGTCCGGCACCTATCATTTATGTTGTTGTAGAGAAGAATACTTCCTTGGTTGATATTTACCTTGGGAGAGAAGTTACCCCCACCCAGAATCTCAAACCTGTGGGGCAAAGCTTACCTTAATATAACTCAGAGGACAGAGATGACAGAGTACAATGAAAGGACCATTTATATAAAATAATAAAATATTTTTTAGTTATTTTTTATTAATAAAATATTATTTAAAATAAATTTTGTGTTATGTAAATAGTATATGTATCATATTTTTTACATTAAACGTTGTTCTCCTCGAGGTTGAGGTTTTCCTCTAATACCTTTTTCAATACCTCCTCATATGTTGGCCTGAGCTAAAATGATTGCAATAATTTGTATTTTAATTAATAAGATTATAATTTTATTTAATATAAACAAATAATTTTATTTGTTTCATGACAAGTCAGCATGCACCACAAATCTATAAAAAAAACACACGAAACTACAAACATAAAGAACATTTAATTAATTATTTTAAGAGAATACAAAATAATAATCATTTAAAGGATTTTATATGAGCTGAGCGTAGCAGAGACTTTCTGTTTCCGGTACATTTATGTGTGTCCATGTCATTGCTATGAATGTATATGTGTTTACCACTCTTTTTAATTTAATAAAATGCAAATAAGCGAAGAGGTTAATTGAATACAACAGTAACGTAATGAGGCTAATTGAATTAAGCTCAAGAGAGTTAATAACTATAGTTGAATAAGTATTTTATTTAGTTATTTTTTTCCTCGTATTTGTGTTTGTATATAAAGTGTCTGTGTTTCAGGTTTCGGTGCAACGTTATTTTCCTTAATTTGTTGATTTATAAGCAGACTGGAATATTAAGTATTTTTATGAAGATAGTGCATTGCGGATAGTTGAAAATTAATAAAAAAAAGTATTTATTTTGTATTAATAATGTAATTTTCTATCTTCTTCTTTGTCATTGGTATTAAAATCATTTGGTTCTTAGTTAAGAAATTATTATAACTGAAGGTTAACATTAAACCCGTGACTATGAAAAATTGAAGCTTCTCGCCTTCAATTTTTTCGAGTAAAAGTAATGAGCACTTAGAACCCTGAAACTAAAAATTTCACACACACTTAACCACACTAGCCACACTTAAGCATAAGCATCTAGCTTTTTGCACTCTTTGACTTTCGATGCGTCTGGTTGGGTGTGGCCATGGCGACACTTTAATCGTCTGGGACCTACATATTTGTAATGAGGGGATTTTTTTTGATTTTTTAAAAAATAATTTTTATTTGTTACATATGAAACTCCGTTACCATAATCTAAGTTTTTGTACTCTATGAATGTCAATGCTTGTACACTTGTATATAAGTGCCTTTATTTTTTTACATTTGGTTGCTTAAATGTAAGGCCATTCAATTTTAAAAGAAAAATGTATACCTTCTAAGTTCTAACGTACAATTTTGAAGAAAAAAAAAATCAGCTAAAGTTATTTTTTTTTCTTTTTTATTTTAATCTGAAGTTATTTTTGTTCTTAAGCTGTTCATTTGATTAACTTGATTTAAAACTAAAATAAAAGAAGGGGTTTCTGGCTATAGAAACACATGTAATGTGATCTTGAAATCCAAGTCTTAAGAGTGGAATCATGCTTACGTGGTATACTCAAAATAGTACTGAATATGTATGTACATTCATAGCTATTTTTCGTCAAAATGCAATTGATTTTTTAAACTGTTTAATTTTATCAATTGAAAATGATAGAATATTAAATTTTGATTTTTAGAAACGGACCTACTTTGTTCCAAAACAATCACCATTATTCCGCAAGGCGTTTGTGCTAAAACGCCATGCTCTAGAAGCGACAATTGACGTTTCTGAGAAACGACTTCGCTGTTATAAAGTTATAGATACAGAACAAAGAGAACTGTTAAGTTTTATTTTAACTTGGACGCGAATTATGGCTTCTAGAGCGTGGCGTTTTTGAGCAAACGCCTTCCGAAATAAGGGTGAATACCACATGATTTCAAAGGTTATTTAATTGTTTTCAAATTGTGTCAAAATTCATTGAAATTGTAATGGAATATCAATACTTCGTATTCGTCACCATTCAATCAAACAAAACTTTCAACAGTCAAAAATGCCAAGATCCCTGAGATCTGCAATTTATTATAAGTTCAATACAAAATCTCAGCTCTAAGTTTTGTATTTTGTGAAGTTTTTGGAGAGAAAAAAATGGATTGAGTTCTAATTGAAATTGGTTGTTGGGCTGGGATATGGTTATATGGTTATCTCTACCTCTCCCATCATTGAAAAATTTTTAAAGTTATGGTAAGAAAACTGCTGAAAAGGTTAAGCTAAATTATAAAAGATGGAACAGTAATTCTTAATCATCACTTTGGATTTAAAAATTATTCCTGGCAGACCAAGTTAATGTTCAAGCCTTTGACAAGGTTTCGCATTAGGAGTCGTGGAATCTACCCAGGTCAACTCCGAGTACGATACAAAACATATTCGGATTTACTGGATGGTTTAACTGCTTGTTACTGAAGATTTCCATCTCTAGAATCATTAAAATACTTAAGTTCTCTATTAAGGCTTGTATATTCTTTTCCTTTATTTTTATGATATAAAATAAGAAATTTTGAAACTAAAAGAAAAATTAAAGAGAAATAATAGGTTAGTGTTGTATACCTATAGGTACATAATGTGAAATATCAAAACCAAAAATGCAATATTAAAGCGTAAGACATCTCTAATATAATTAACTATGTAGACCTGTAATTTTTTTAGGAAAACAAAAAAAAATCAAGTTTTTATAGTGTTAACCTCACTACAAGATTTTTTTAAGAGATGTCAGAACTGTCTGTAGAGAAAACCCACCACCGTTTTGTAAAAAAAATAGATACATAGGTACGAAACAATAGAATAACATATTTTATTAAAAAATCAACAATTATTATCTTATAAAAAGAAAAATATAAATAGATTGTAAAATAAGAAATTAGTAATTCGAGACAAAAACAAATAAACATTTTTTATGAAGATTGATTTGTAATGCTATTATTTTAGTTACCAACCTTCCACGCATCATCATTCCATTCAGGGAACATGCGCTTAAAACACTTTGGTTCAATGCCTTGCTTTAACCAAATAATGGTTGCAGTTTCAATAGTCCTTGAAGACGGTTCCATTTTGATATATTTCTATAATAAAATTTTGTTAATCTACTAAATGTTGAAAACCATTAAAATATTTACTCTAGCCATATCAAAAATTCCATTTTGTTCTTCATCAGTAGTTCCCGAACCAACCCACATATAAATTTCATCCCCACCGTCCAATAGCATTACATCATCAACATCGAGGTCCTGCAAAATGAAGTCGGTAATGAAATGTAAAAATTAAAACTGGAAATAACTACTTACATCTTGTTGAAAATCTGGTACTTCCTCCACCTTGATTCTACCACTAACAAGAATTCTACAATGGAACAGGCGTGGTTCCAAAATTGGAGAGCCATTCTTGTCCATTCCACGATCATAGATGCCTTCACCGTTTAGGTCATCCCAAAAGTCATCTGGTTCAGCACCTTCTTGAATAACCTCATTCTCAAAAGATGGCCAAAATTTGCCAATGCGGTTTTCAGCCATAGTTTTTTCGAATCCTGACGCAGCCTTTAGTTGTAAAAAAAGAAGGTAATGGCTCTTTCCGTCACTATTAATTTGTTTACTTACCAGTCCCACCCAAATGTAAACTTTCTTCTGGGCGATTTTGACTAAGGCATACACATCATCGGAAGCCAGAGACGACGAATCTGCCTCAACTTCATTGGCACGTACATCTGTTTCATCAGTTCCGCTGACACGGAACAAAATTGGTTCACTTGGAGCGCCAGTGTAAGAAGTTATCAACTTGCCCTTAAATATTTTCAAAAAATGCCTTGGTTCATGACCTTGGACTGTCGTGACAACAACTGCATCAAGCTCATTACCGAATTCCATGCCAACTTTGATAGCTTCGTCGAATGATGGTGAACCAGCTTTTGTACCCCTCCAGGCGTACACAATTGCAGCTTTATTTCCATCTGCCTGAACAAATTCATATTGAATTACATATGAACCGAAACCTAAGAGCAGCTGATTTGGCAATGGAAGAGGAATTTCAGTGCGTCGAACTTCATCGGTGTCAGGAAGCTCCACAAACTGAATGAGTTTGACAATATCTCCTTTGCCCTGATCTGGCATGAAGCCCAAAGCACGGCCACCACTCTTCTTCAATGATTCGACTAGAGTATCATCGAATTCAACGTCGGAATCATCTGTGCTATAGCCCATGGCAGAACGGATAAGGCGAGTGTGAGACGCTCCAATATCCTTCCATGTAGCAAAGTATTGCTTGAACGGTGCTGATTCAGCCCCCTGGACTATACGATGAACCTGGGTCCAGGCAGGATATTTCTTTGTCTTCAAAAACTCTGTTGCTTTATTTATAGCTTCAGTTTTTTCCTTCTGTGTGGCTTCCTTGCCAACCCAAACATAAATTCCTGATCCAGTATCTAAAATAAAGCAATCCCGACTGTCTAATATTTCTTGTTTAAGAGGTTTCGATGTCACTGGATCAATTTTAAGGGAACCAGATTCATCAGTGACCTTGTACAAGGTGACTGACTTCTCATCACCACTTTCAAACGCTCCATCTTCTTCAGCGATTGATTCATCGGGAACTTCGTCAGGTGAACCTGATCCAAGGACATTAAAGAATTCCTCCATATCAGCTCCACTGCTGAATTCATCTATGTAAGAGTAAACAAAATAAACAAGATAATTTTTGTATCTTAAAAGTCATTGAAAACACATTTACAGGTTTTGTTTTTTTTTTTTTGAATTTCTTTACTAACTGGGGCAATGGGCTGACCCTTAAATTTTACTCACCAACAACATTAACCTTAGCACGTCCATTATGATCTTGATCCCTGATTTGATTAGCTGCGCTAATAGCTTTGAGCTTTTCAACACGTTTTGCTTGTATTCCAACATAAACATAAATTTCACTGCCAGCATCCAGAATGAAGCAATCTCCTTTGTTCATCGACGACACGGAGAGATTCACTTGACGAACACGAACGTTGCGTTTACCTTTCACTTGGAAAAGTCGTTTTTCACCTTCTGCATTGGTTTGTACGTGCTTGAAGCCTGAACCCACACCACCTTGTTCATAACGGACACCTTTTTGTCGTGCGAGAAAATGAAAGAGAAAAATTCAATTATCTTTGTTGGAACTCCAGTTTCAACACATATGGATACCCCCATGTCCTCTCATGCGAGTAGGAATACAAAAAAAAATGTGTGTATAAGATAGAATGCATCACACACATGTGTATGTTTGGGTATGTATGTACAAAAGTTTACCGTTTTTAAAGTAACTCAAAAATAGTTGTGACTCATGGTCTTGAACTTCACGATGTTGAACTGGAGCTCCATTAAGGATGTCATCAAGTTGAACTGTGAGGATTGGCTGCGGCACCAGCTTCATCAGTAGAGGTTTCAGAACCAAGCCAAAAGTGAACATCCCAAGAGATACGTTTATCCTTTGATTGTTTTGTCTGGACGATGTAGGTAATATTTAAATAATATGGAATAGCATTTTACATTTTTTTTTTTTAGAAAATTATGGGAGTTAAACTTACATTGAGCACGATGTATGAATCGCCCTCGTAGAATTTTCCATATTTATTTTTAGCATACGGTACTGGTTCAAATTCCTGGAAGTTAATAAAAAGGTAGATATAAATTAATGGGGACGTGTTTTATATTGTTTGAAAAGTTTTGTCTGATTTGCCAAAACAAAATGATTGACTACTACATGAAGACAGGTAAAACAAGGAAAATGTGTTTTTATCACACAACACGCTTAGAAGAATAAAAAAAAATGACTCTAAGCAACAGTTGCTAACGTATAAGATACATTTATATTAAATAAATTTTAATGAATAAGTTCCTAACAAGATATGGGTCAAAATCATGAAAGAGGAAAACCTTAATTGCGTGAAAAATTAAAAAAATCAACTTTGTTTTATAATTAAGTTTTTGAGCCAAATTCATTTCTTATTCATTCTTTCAACGGTAAGAGTACAAAATTTTGTTAATCTAGCACAAAATAAAAAAAAAAAATAATGCATATTCAATTAAAAAGGAGATACCTTCCAATAACAAAGTTATAATAAGTATCGTTGTTTGAATTCAATTAAAATTCTTAAATAATCGAAATATATGTAATTTTTTTGAGCTTTTGGTTGCTTATTTACAAAAAATACAAGAATTTTGAATAAAAATAAGCGAAATATAGTAATGAGTTTAGTTTTTTGCATTTTTCTTTTATCTTAAGAGCCTCGGCCAAGTTATAAGGCAGGTACGATTTGAATAAGAATTCAGTGATAAACAAATTAGATTGCGATCGTTTTTTTCTGAAAAGGTAACGAATGTCCAGAGTATTTTTGACTGCCATAGTGTGTCAGTTGTGTCAAAAGTTTTAAAAAATATTCAAAAAGCTATAAGTATAATTGCATCCGTATGGATGTTTTTGTGTTTTGTATTGTATTATTTGCTATTTTGCTACGATCTGCTACAATTTATTTATTTCTTACTGGCAGCTTAATTTAAACTCTCTCTTCAGTATATAACATTAAATAACTAAAAGCATTATCTCGGAACCGGACAAAGCCGCTCCGGATTGGATGATTTTTTTTCAGATGTTGGTATTCAAAAATACATTGAATTTCAGAAGAAATTATATTTTGTAACGTAACATTTTGAAAAATAATCAGTTAAAACTTTGATTTAAATTTTTTTTTCAAAATTCTGAGTTTGAAAATCACTTTTTCTTAAAATATTTACTAGGTTTACTTTATTTATAATGTTAATAAGAGAAGTTTTTTTCAGCTTCTGACAAAATCCCCCCTCCCATCTAAAGGGGTGAAAATAGACCCCTATTTTTCCTAGTTGTTTTCCTTTAACAGATCTTCAACATTTTTGGCATAGTTTAAAAATGCGATGAGAGCGACAATTTTCTGTCGGTAACTATTAAAGTATTTTTGAATATCAATATTTGAATAACAAAAAATCATCCAAATCAGAGTGGTTTTGCCCGTTTCCGAGATAATTTGCTTTAATTTCTCCACTATGCCTAAGTTAATAATTAAAAAAGTTAGAAAATTTTGGGGGTTTTCAAACAAACAAATTTGGTCTTACACTAATGGCATATCCTAGCAACATCTCAAAAAATCAGCAATGTGCAATTTTTGCGACTTTAAGCGATTAATTTGTCTTGTATTAATGGCCTTATTGAAATTTTCAGTCTTTAAGTAACATTCAAAATAATAAAAAGTAACTTAAAAAGGCGAATTTTCTTATCTCTGCAAAAACTTTCATAACTTAAAAACTTATGCGTATTTTTGTTCTGCAACTATTTTTGTTCTGGACTATAAAAATAATGCAAAAATATAAGTATAAATTTATTATATTTTTGAAAAAGCTTATAAATATAATGTATGTATTTAGTTTTTGTTACAGGCTCACAGAAAAGATATTAAATGAACGTCATAATTTTGACTATCAACCTGCTTTTTAAAAACCATACAAATGCTTACATATTTTGTAATTATTATTTATCAAAAAAAATCTCATCATATCCGATTGGGAATATAAGAACTACAGCCAGCTGCCGAAAGTGAAATAAAATAAAAATAAAATAAAAAAAAAAAAAAAACTTAATTAAAGGTAAAGCGCAGCACGCATTGATGTAGATACATCCTAGGCCCTACTGAATTCCACTTTTTAATTAAATATTTTGCAGAGATTTTCTGAACCAAACCTTGTTCTGTGTGATTTTTTTCTTGCCATAGCATTTAAATAATGATTGCCACAGTTTTAAAAATTAAAACAATAATATTAACCTCGATAATGAAAACGAGACTGTTGTTTTAGCTTGTTAAAGGTTAACCCGAAATGCAAGCGGATAAATGCTTGAAAAAAACACTGGTCTGCAAAATTAAAGTTTCTTTTGCTCCTTCACATAATTTTTTTTTTTTAATTATTCATGCCTTTTTTCGGAGTATTCGGATTCGCATCAAAAGCAATTGTGGAACTTGATATGTCTTAATGTAAATGGTAAGGTACTTGTAGCGGTAATATAGTTCATCAGGCAAGCTTCATAACTTCCTTAAATGCGAACAGGAATCCTGCGAATAAAGTTGCGAATTCCAGATTATATTCACATATTTCAGAAAAATTCTATCACGTATAGCAAAAGTAAAACACTAATTTGGGGGGCTACTTAAAATGTTTATGTTGAACATAAGATGTTATGGGCTACTGTCACATAAGACTTTATGTTGAACATAAATTCATTTGTTTCGTTTCAGCAAACGGCTTTAGAGGAAGATCAGGTACAAGAGACTCCCAAAAATGTTTTCGCTGAAAAAGTATCTAATGCAGCTTATAAGCAACGCAGACATGTTTCCACAAGCCAGTTGCTTGCATCATAGACTATATGTGACGTCTGACGTGAGTATCGATGTTTGCTATGTATTTTTGGAGGTCAAATTCAAATTTGGCGAATCAAAAACTTTTACATGTACCGTAGGTACAAACGGATCACGTACATATTGTGAACCAAGCGAGCTCACAAATCCTACGGATTGTAGATTTAAGATGATCTTGCTTTTAACGCTCGTTTGATCTTGCTTTTAACAGCTGGTTTTAGAAATAATGTCACACGTCACACAACAATCAGCGAAAAAACCGGATTTTTAAGTTCTTAGTTTAATAAAACAAAATTTTTACTGTAACGATTCTGTACAACTTCCATTAAGAATATAACCAACAAAATGGTCATGGTAAACCTTATGATTTTGACTTCGAAATTATGATATGAGTATGATATGAGTAAGTGCCTTTGATTTTGATTCCACTTTCAAGTCCATATTCAGTTTTGTCTTCTTTGTAGCAGCAAAATTGTCATCTCGTACCAAAGGAATGCCTCCATCAAAATCATTTGTAGTGCTCTCGGACAATGAAGCAAAAGCGTTTAGAATAAATTATTGGAAACTTCCCTTGGCAACCTGGTCTTTGAAAACCAATGTCCTTCGGCCCATTAACAATCAACCTCTTCACCTTCCCGTTGAAATGTATTTCTTTTACTGACCGTTGCATCCTTTAGGGATTCAGGCCGGATTTATTTGTATGATAGCTGGTCACATGAATACTCTCATGCAGATATGCGATTTTAAATCTGATTGAGCTGAAAACGTCTGCTTAAGCTCTTGCTTTGTGTGCCAGGCCAGCATGCATGAGTGCGAGTGGGGAATCAGGATACAGATACAGGATACGGGTCGAATTCGTTAATGAACGTTTTGCCCACACTGGGATTGACTTACTGTAATAAAGTAACAATCAGCTATGTGCATTTTTATTTTAAAGGTAATTTAATATAAAGCACGTGTAATTATTTTCACTGCTGTACCATGCCAACCGACAAGCAGAGCAATCGGCTTTGTTTACTACGTGAGATAAATAATGTCTCCTCGGGGTGGAATAAACGGCACCAACACTGATTGTTTTATGCGTTAAATGATGTTCGTGTTGGAATCGGCAAGAAGTGTTCCAGAACGGAGAGTGTGCATAATTTCCAAGTCAGTGTCAGCTGCATAATTTGGTTAAATGAATTTAATGAGTGTATACGGACTTTGAGGAATATTTTTATTTTATATTTTTAAATTAAGTTACATCGTTATATAGCGGTGATGTTACATAAGGCTCGATATTGTTTTGCAAAGAATGATAGGCCCAAAGATGATAATATTTTTGATAGTGAACAATACTGTCTTTCAAAGAGGCATTAGCCCTTTTGACTTTTGATTGAGAAATTTTTTGACATAGGTGCCTAGCTGGTGACATAATCTTCCCCAAGCGGAACAACGACAAATTTTATACCCACCTCTATAAAAAAAAAACTACAATTTTAAGGACGATTATGCTCAGTCACCACGCCTGCGCGCCTGTCAACAAAAATTACGTCGATATAGTGCCGTGGATGTATGTATATAGTAGTAAGAATTTGCCTTTATTAATACTTGCACCAATGAGAATTCAACCGACTCTGACATTGTGATTCAACAATAAAGAGATGAAAAGTGGATTCTATCACCAGGCAAAATTATGCTCTCATTTTAAAAGGACACTGCAATAAAAGATTTTCAAGCCATCACATAAATATATATGTATGTATAGATATTAATATTGTTTTGAATACAATTAAACAAAAATGCAATTCATGTGTATTTGCATTTTGTAGTTCTGCTAAATTTTAATTAATGGCCAACGTTGAATGCGGCATTTGTTATAAATTAGTGAACAAAATATGAAGATATGTCAATAAATTATTTTTGAACTGATGGAAATTGTTTTGTAAAAACCATCAGCTTATGAAGTTTAAGTTTGGCATCATCAGCATTCATTTCCATTAACAACTTGCTATAACCGCTATCATATACTTTACTTTTGCCGACACAAACCAAAACAAAAAGGATCGATAATATCACACCGCACAACCCGATGGCACTCACTTTTTGCGGGTAATAAATTTCAATTGCGTCACTTTCATTATGGTACGGATGTAATCCAACAGTTACCAGACGCCTGGCAATAATAATTGTCCCGTCATTGAAATATTGCAATGAAATCGTTGTAGTTTTTCATTTTAATCGAAATCAAATGCCGTTGTTTTGAACAGTGGTGTAGTCATTACGACATTTGTACATAAAAATGTTGAAATATTACGTTTAAATAGCTTAAGTTAACATTTAACTGTCAATATATTTTATATACAAAATATTGTCATATAGCCTTCAACACGATGAGATGACATAATGTCTGTGGAAATAGTGTCCAGGGACGCTCTGTCTGTTTAAACGTCTTCATAAAACTGACATAAGATCCAGCTGCAAAAAGATTTTGATCCTAATGTGCATGGCCATTTTTAATGCTTCATATTGGACTTAATGTTGTGACATTGTTTCCATGGACTTTACATCAGTTTACAACAAACAAAAATGTTCATGGGCATTATGTCCGCGGACATTGTGTCATCCTACAATAGTCCAGTCACACAAGACATTCTAGGTCGCCAAAAATTACACAACACTGATTTTAAGGGAGTTTGGGTAGGAAATAGTATTAATGTAACGAGACTGGGATCGATGCAATCCCACTATTCGTGTTGCTTTATAGAAGCGCTACCGAGTAAACGGATTAAAAGTCGATATGACGAACAAGCAACAAGTACTGGATTTCAAGAAGGAAATCTTGTGTGGTTCTTCATTCAACATAGGAACTAATGATTGGGTGGACCGAATTTGAAGCATACTGAAGGTTTTTGAAAGTGCTTAAGGTAAGTCGTTGTGAAATTGTTAATTGGAAGATTTATTTCTTGTAAATTGTTAAGATACAGCTTGTTTTGAATAAAAGTGTTGAGTAATAAATGAAAGTGAAATAGTAAAGAGGGGTTTTAAATTTTACTGAACCCAGAATATTATAGCATAGTAAACCTTCAAATTGCAGGAGACTGCCTCGAGTAAAAATAGAATATAGGACCGGGTTGAATGTACTCGCTTTTGTTTGCTTCAAAGCTGTATAATACGCATTTAAAATGTAAGTTTTTGGCTAAGTTGATTGGTTATTATCTCTACTCGTAAACTATACTGGGGTGGGATGAATGTAAAATTGCTATGAATGTAAATGGCAGCTTTTTTAGCACATTCAAATAAATTGTAAATTGTTGACATATCCTGTAAAGAACCTCAAAGTATTCATGTATGTTTTCTTCAATCTCATGTGTGAATTTCTAGCACTTGAGACGCAAGTTAGTTGTTCCTATTTCATCTTGTGCCTTTAAAATCTATAGGTTAAATGGAAATAAGGCAAAACTTTACAAACATTTTTAAATTTTTTTTGAAATAATGAATTTTTTTGAAAGTCTTAAGGGGGCCAACCGATAGAAGCCGTTGCGTGCGTTGCGTTTATAATGGTGCGACCCACACTGGTAACCTCGCATTGTTTTCCTTGGATAATAGAGACCCGATATTATTTATGTTTTATGAATAAGTACCAAAAATTCCAGATCTTCAAAAACTTTCAGTGTTCAAATACCAAATTTGAACCGGTTTGTTGTTTGGGTATTAAAGTTTTGAGCAACTTGTAATTGTTTTTTATTGTTTATTAAAAAAACAAACAGTCAGTTTACTTTTGAACTTATAAATCCTTATAAAGCCCAGTTATCTGCTGAAGCGAAACAAAATATCCTAGGTATACAAAAATCACACAGCAAAATCGTAATCGAAAAATTTAGTTTTTTGCTTTTCTTCGTGGATTCCAACAAAAAATTTTGTTTTGCGTCAGCAGCGTACTAGGCTTACAGAAAAAAAGTGTAAAATTGATTTCAATTTTCTATGTATTTTTGTCCACTGTACGCTGGCCGGACGTTGCGTTAACCTGATGTTTTATGAAATTTCGAGATAGCTGGATGGACAATGCCTATTCTACGAATGAACATTTATTTTGAACTATAAAAATGAAAACGGACAACAAGGACTATTAAAATCTATGGCTTTTCCGATTGCATATTTGGCTTTCGCTCTTACATATTGGTTAAATGTATATAGCGCGAATGCCCTATGGTTTATCTGATGGATTATTCTCGCCTTGGTCACTATGTTTACAATGTGCTAAATGCAATAAATTTTAGGGATTTTTTTTTTGTTTTGTTTTTTTAATTTTGATATCAATTTGATGGGGCGCTAATAAAATGCACCAATAAATTGCGAAATTTAATACAATTATCATTTTGCAAATTATTAAATTATGTGGTGGTGTAGGTAGGAGTTATTGCTGATAAATTTTGATCATAAATAGCTGGATTAAATTGGAAGATAGATACTTATATAAATTATGTAGGTACCATGTACAGTACATACATACATTATGAAAGGATAGAAAAGTGTTAATTTAAGCTTTGATTTTATTTTTTATTTTTTTTTTTAATTAAAGTTCATCTATAATGCCATTAAACTCATTAAATCTATGGATATGGAAAACCTAAATGGTTAACGAACACGATAAATTTATGACGCCAATGTTTAATTTTATGCATAATTTATTTTTAAAAATATGCAAACCTTTTGATTAGGTATTTTTTTTTTCCGTTCAGAGCTTGAAATTTAAAAAAAAAAAACAATATTGTTTTTAAGCTCACAACACTCAAATTATTGAATATATATTTTTGTTTTTATTTTCATGATAACATTTTGTAGAGTAAAAATACGCTCTGTGAGATCAAAACAAAATAATCGAACAGACTCAGTTAGAAGACGTGTTTTAATTGCCTATTTTATTTATGAAAAAAATAAAACTGCCAGTTTGCATGTAATGGGAAACTCTTAATTGCATAAAAGCAATATCTAGTTAGGGTGTACGACAAAAAACCAATTTGCTTACGCACACCCAATAACTTTCGTACTACCTACACTACATAGAAAATATTATTCATCTTCGACCGACTATTACAACCCATGCTGAGGAGTATCTTAACTTCATAAAAGTAAGCAAAATGTACCTTTTTCCGATATGTAATTGGTAGTTCAAAATACTTCATTATTCAAAGAATCATTTATACCATTTCAAGGGTTCAAAAATTGTTTTTTTTCTTGGGTCTGGCCAGGCCTGTAGCCAAAATTTCGTTTCGGTAATTCTAATAATTTTTTAAACAAAAATATAAAACCATAACTACAGACCTCGTAGGTCTGGTGTTGGCTGAGTTATTAATGCTCAAACGTAAATGAATAGAATCGCAATTATCTTATATTGTATAAATATTAAATTTTGTAGGTATTTAAATTTGTATTGTAATTTAATTTGTCTATTTATGAACTAATAAACCTTAACTAGTTTATTTATTGTTCCAACCTCTGCGTGAAGTATTTCTTATCAAGGGTCATCTCACCCATATAAAATATGTGGAACTTAATTGAAGTGACAACAGCATTGTGTTTTTATAAACATAAATGTCAATTGCTTAATGTTCATTAATTTAAAAAATTACAATACTGTTATCAAATAAATTGTTATAATATTGAATTCAAAATAAATTAAATTAAATTTATAATCAAATCTGATCTATATAACGTCTAATCTGGCAGGTCTGATATAAGTTATTTATGATTTTAAGTCGATGTTTAGTCCAATTTGTCGGCCTCGAGCAGTGAACGGAACATTATTTGTTAAAATAAAAAAAATCCGAAATGTTCGCCCTTTTTTAGTAATTGGCATTCCTATCAATAAAGGACTTGATTTGCATGACAAGCTATGATCAACAGTACATTGTACTGTACAATTTATGTGCAACCAACAATTTCCAGGATACTGCTACAAAATAAAGCACTACAAAGTGAATAACAGCAAGTAATAGAATAGTATACATATTAAAAAAAATCAGAATGTTTCTATTAAGATGAATCAAATACAAGTGTAAAACATTTTGATTGGGTCAAAAATAGAAACAAATATGAAGGACGTAGGGTTTGTATCGCTTTTTTCAAGCGGGAGGGATGATATTCTAAATCAACTGTGATGTGCGAGCTGTATTTTTGAGGTTATGACCATTGAACGTTATTATTTTTAAATTTTGTGTAAGTTTTTGCATTTTTCTGTATCCCCAAGAAACTAACATATTTGTTTTTATGATAAAATGAATCGATATGGGTGTATTGGAAATGCTGACGATGCCTTCATAATTTTTGACCCTTTCAACACATTTGGATGCTATTCTCCAAACAAGCAAAATAAGCTTATCCAATTTTGTACACCAAAACCAAAGAAGGCAGGATTTAAAAATACAATAAGCTTTCAGTTATGGTTTTTTAATAACACAAAACTAACTCTGAGTTATCTTCAAAGCAGACCACAAAAACATTTTGTTGGTACACAGAAACTGTCATCAAATGTTTCTATATATTAATGCATATCCTATAGAAATTACTCATTATATGATATAATCAGTCAAAATTGGTTTTCCATTAATTGCATTGTTAAAATGCAATTAAGTTATTTATAGAAATATTAACTTTTTGCCTCTTATCATTGAATTACCAAACTTGTTCAACCATAAAACTATACAAATCGACTTCTAAGTAAGTATAACTTATTTTTAAAGCAATTCGAGCATCTAAATTAGCTGTGTTGTACTTGTGACGTTGTGAGTCTAATCATGCGAATCACCATGCTTATTATGCATAACATTATACATATGTGTGAATGTATGTATGTGAACATATAATATCTAAACATGTGTGTGCAACAACTTTGTTTTCAAACAAAGTGTATAACGCAATGGTTGAAATAATAAACCATCTCATGAGTGCAAAATATAAAATTAAAACAAAAAAAAATATGATGAGCTTTATTTCAATTCGCAGAGAAATATTAATTTTTAAGTAAGTGCCTAACAAATGTGTCCCTCGCATATCTTCTTAAAATATTTCATAAATTTAAATTTATTTATCTCATAAAAAAAGTAAATGGCATACAGTAGATTCTCGCTAATCCGAATATTGTATCGACAAAGATATTTAGAAATTTACTTAATGATAAATATTACAGACAGCTACACTAGTCAAAACAACTTTTATGAATTTGATGAAGGAGGTCGATGTTATTGCGGAATTTTGTAATATTCTTTAAGACAGGTACTATTATATCGATCAAAAGCATGGTGGTGGCAAATTTTAAATGTTTATATTACAATTTCCAAAAAACGCAATCTACCAAAATGAAAGTTAATCGATCCATCAGTTCAGGATTTGGATTCTAATTTTCTATCATCGTAACCTAATGTTTGATTAATATCTCAATTTTTGTTTGTGTGTACGAATGCATAACTTGACATATATTATATTTGATGCCTATGTATGCATAGTATATAGTATAGGTCGAAATAGTTGAATACAAAAAATGTTTTGTTTCTGTGTATTATCTCCATGCAAGTCCTCTTATGAACACAGTGGCGCCAATAAAGGTATGAAAATAATGAGACTATATTAGTTTTTGTTTGTATTCTCCTTTTAATTAGTATCACTGTGCCAAGAGCACATGAAACATAATAAAGTTTCGCTGCTAATGCTTTTATGTAATAAAAAGTGTACCATTATAAATTTAAATCAATGGGGAATAAGCGTGTTTGTTTTATTCGAAACGATAAAATTGTTTTTGGTCTTGTTGGATGAATTCGTATAATTATGAACCGAAATATTGCAATATCCAGTTACCATAATTGTACTCCACATAAACCTTATGTATTGACATTTTGTTTTTAAATTTAACATAACTTCATATATGTCTTGTGACAAAAATAAACTATTTCAAAGAAAAATTTTAATTTTGCATTCTATTCCTAAAATATTTATTGAGTTAAAAAATAATATCAGGACATATGCCACGGTACTGAAATTTTAAGGATATTTTTAAAGTTCTGTAGAATATGAGCCTGATAGAAAACTTTTATAGTAATTATGGCTGAGGAAAAACACAGAACTTTACTATAAACAATAAGACGTATGAGAACTATGAAAACAAGACGTATGATTTTCGTATAAGAAACTATAAAAAACTATTTTTTAATAGTTAGAAAATATGTTTACATAAATGCACATTAGTAGGTATCAATAACTTACATAAACGTAATGCAACGACCAAGAGCTTGCTCATATATTTAGATAGTACACTGAGGGAAAAACCTTAATGTAAAACTTAATACGATCATATTTTATTGTATATTGTATTGTATTGTATATTGTATTATTACATTTAACTTCACATTGAATTCATTTTAAAATGCAATGTAATGTCAAATATGATCAATATTTTCAATTTTGTTCGCATTCATAAGTTCGTATCTTGTGGAATTGTTTTTTTTTCTATTTTTTTTTAAAGATGAATGACTTTTATTTGTGCATCTTTTTTTTTTTAAAGGAAAAGCACTTAAAAATCACTTTGTTCATATTTGATTTTAAAATTTTCATCTTTGAACCTAAATCATTCTGAAAAATTGTTATAAATTAGAGTGATTTTCGTTGTTTTTCTCTAAGTGAAGTTGGAAGGTATTCAAAAAAATGTTTACTGAGAAAATTGTTTCTCACTGCAAAAAATTGGAACACACAAAGAACTGGAAATTTAATTTGCTTTAGAGAGACATTACTGTACCCTGAACACGTGCATATAAAGTGATATTAAATAGAATTTATATCAGCGGCAGCACCCGTATTTAAAGAATAATACGTTATTAATAATAACTCACCTCAATTCTCCAAATTTCTAGACCTGGTTCCTTGCCAGCGTTTGCGAAAGCTGGATGCATAATTCTACGTTGGGATGTTGATTTGTCTTGTGCACCTGGTAATATGCTACCTGTTTGTACGGCACCTGCAGGACGATTTGAAATAGTGCCGGCAGAACAAACTGTTGCAAATAGGAGTCCACCAAGGATGAAACTAAATAAAACAAAGTAAATGTATTATTAAAACGATTGATGTATAAAGCATTATTACCTAAAAAAAATAATTTGAAGTTAAACTGTTTATTTTGTAAGAAAAATATTCGCGGAGTAAAAAATGCTCTCTAACAATATTCGAAGGGAAGTAGAACAGGGAATGATTTTTTTGGGACAATGTCATGCTTATTTCGGCATCGATTTTTTGTTTATATATTTTATTGTATATTAAAGAAGAAATTGAATGACATCATTATAGGACTCAAAGCAGTTGTGAGCAAACGCGAGATAAATTAAATACACAACTGGGACTGGTTACCATGTATCGTTATCGTTAGCAGTCGAAAATTTTGAGATAGAAAATAAAATGAACTTCTATTATGGACGTATACGTAATATGTTGTATGTATTCAGAAATTAAATTTGATTAAGATGTGACTGGGTCTCAATTTAAAGACATATAACTGTAAAGTCTTATTAATAATACGGAAAATCAAAATCAAAACTAAAAGAAAGAATGACACTTATGACTTTGGCAGTGATTTTTCTACTAAAATGATTTGTTATTTTAAATTCAAATTAAATTGTATGAATTATGACAAGCAGGCATTAGTGAAATTATTATGTTCCAGTTCATAACGTCACTATGCTCTTATTTTCTGACCATACAGTAATTGATAAAAAATATCATTTCCATTTGTAAGATTGCGGCTTAGTAAGAAAAAAAACCATGAAAATATTTTTATTATTTAAAAGTGATTGTTATTTTGAAAAATATCCACTTTTTAAAAGTAGCTATCCCTTGAAGATCAGTGACAAACGAGTTTTTAGTGTCCAAAAGTCACAAAAATTTATGATTAATGATACCTACATTTTATAAAAGGGTACATAATGCATCAGATGACCGGAAGTGGGGTGTGGGTATGAAAACTGCCAAAAGTATTAAGTCTAAAAATTAGTATAAATATATCTACATTATACACAGTCGAAGCAGAAGTCTCAATAAAAAATTAAAATTTATTTTGCCATTTCTTTAAATTAAATTCAAATAAACTTCAATAATTATGTACATATCGCTCATTTGCTGCAACACCGTCATATATCAAAAATGTTCAAACAAAGGAAAATGAGTTTAAAGATTTGTATTCTCATATAAGCTCCATAAAGGAAACCTATTTTCAATAATGTTTTATGACTGCAATTTTGAAGTTACAGACATGATATTGACGCAGTTTGAAGGAAGATTATGAATTAAACTTTCTGGTAGTATCAATAACTCAAATTTGATGTTTTTGGAGATATGACGGTGTTGCAGCAAATGAGCGATATGTACATTGTACATGCATATATCATTTGACTTCAATTTTTTTTTAAATTCAAACTTTTTTTGGTCAATTTCTTTTGCATTAAATTAAATTAAATTCGAAAAAAATCAAAAAAATATTATTATTAATATTACTCAATTATAGCTTCCTTAAGATTAAAAAAAAAATAACTTTCAAGGATTGCTGCTTATCGTCAGACCTTTTCTCAAAATTAAAATAGGTATTAGTAAAATTAATATTTTTTCCACACCTCTAAAATTTGGCGTATAGGCTGGGTCAGGAATTTGCAAAAATCCGAAAATTGAATTTTAATGCATGGGAACCCTAATTGACAGGATATTGCTAGGCAACCCATATAAAAAATATTTCTTAAAACACTGGCTACATATATGAAAATATATGTATGTAGATCACAACTGGTATATATCGGTGATGGTAGGTAGGGAACGCGAAAAAAGGAGGTCCGACAGGTCTGTCTGTCTGTGTGTCTGTCTGTCGGTCTCTATCTCAACCTACACTCTAAGTCACTGTAGCGGTTTTCTTTACGTTACTTGCCATGTAACGAAAATGGAAAAAAACTTATTATTTGCAAAAATTACCCTAACAATTTTGATTTAAATTTTCATGTATACTACAACTAAAAAATATTTTTTCATCGACTAATAACAGTACCTACTTCCCGTTTTTCTAATTTTCTCTTGAACGACTAAAAAGATTTCGATGGAAAAATTCTATACAAAAGGTTCTTAGAAATTTTCAGATTATTGCATATCAAAATTTTCCAAACAATTTTTTTTGATTTTTTAAAAAAATCAATTTTTTTTCAAAAATCGATTTTTCGAAAACGTCTCATGAATTCTTTTTGAAATTTTGGTTTTAGATTTACGTTAATATGTTCTTGAAAATGGCATGTCAACTTTTTTTTTTAACATAAGGTTTGAGTATATTTATACATAAAAAATATTTTTTTTAGAAACGACTCTAATGATTTAAAATTTTTTTTTTCTAAAAATGTATCTTTCTTAACAAAATCAGATGGCATACTTTTTTTGGAACTCAAAACAATTTAAGAAGTTTTCCAAGTCTTTTTAGCGTTGAATTTTGTTATTTTATAATTAATTATGTAATTATTTATTTTTAAAATCATTATATAAGAAGCTCTAGCATCCACACCAACTTGGCCCTAAGAGCAAATGCGTGCGACCCAGTTGTGCATTTAATTTAAGAAGACATTTTGGTTGTGAGACTTCGTATGACCGCTCTGCAAGAAAATTATAAGTGAATTATAAAAGAATGTCATCTTTAGGATACTAGTGGTGTAATTGATTACTTTTAAAATATATAGCGAGCTCGACTGCTGCAATAAAATAAGATAATTAGTGTACCTTGGTTCTTTTGGGAATGATATGTACAAAAAATAAAAAAAAAAGTTTTCACTGCATAAGCTTATACCCAGCTTATCAAGTGTCAAGGTCAAACAAGAAAGAACTTCGTAAGTATTTTGTTTGTTGTAAAACTCTCAGTCCTACATGCTACTGTATGTAATGAAATATAAAATAGACACTCTGAAATATAAACAATAAATGTTGATGTCACAATGTTTATATGTAGTATAACTAGATAAGAAGTGTTATTTAAGTAACAGGCTAAAAAAAATTTATTTGTATAGATTTCAAGTGAGGTAGTTGCATACATTGATAGAAAACATTTAATTTTATAATAACAGTACTAGAAAAGACAAATAATTCTTATCGTAACATTAGTCGAACTCGAAATTTTAGTCAAACGGTATCAAATGAGATGAAAATAATTTCATATCTGAATATAAAAGGATAACTGGGAACTTCATACAAGTACAAGTACTTGTAGTGCAACTTGCGATTCGTTTCTAAACTTTTGACGACCATGATGGTCAAGGCAAAAGGTGGCCTTGTAATGAATACAAAATATTTTGACACACTTTTTTTTTTTGTTGAACCGATAACTCTTAATTTTGACTTATCACCCAGGAGCTTGTTTGATTCCTGCTTTTTCCTAGAAATAGGAAGATAAAATAAAATGCACAACTAGATCGCATGCACTTACTCTTTGATTTAATTAATAAAGATACATTTTTGGAAAAAGTAGTTTGAAAATCGTTAGAGCAGTTTTAAAAAAAAATACCTTGTTTAAAAAAAAAGTTCGTAGGTATGCTGTTGTCAAGAATATATTTATGCACATCAAAAACATAAATTTCAAAAAAATACAGAAACCATTTTTCGAAATATTGATTTAAAAAAAAATAATTTAAAGTTATTTTTCTTAATCCAATTTTTTTTTTTTTGAAAAATTTTGATATTAAATAACTTTTATGTGGTTTATTCAAATTGGTTCAGTCGTTAAAGAAAAAGTCCAAGATGAAAAAAATAACGGTCCTGTTGGAACCTGGAAAAACCGATAGTAAAATGTTTGTAAACATTTCTTTCATTTCCAAAGTATGACCTTACAAACAAAAGTAGATAAACACAAACATTTTAATCAAAGTCGCTAATGCCGATATTGAAAACAGTTAACTTATCCTTAATGGTTTTATGGCAGGTACTTCTCTAGAGAATAAACAAAGACCTTTAACCACAAACTTTGAAGAAAAACGTTTTAACGGTTAAGGCTGTAGTTCGAGGTATACATATACACAGACAGACAAACAGATATACAGACAGACATATAAACAGAATTGCGAGACCCACTTTGCAATGTCATGCCTTATTGTTATCTCGAGTTCTATTTTATTTACAAATCCTTAACATGCTATATAGTACCTACATATGTACATTCATACATCGCAAGTAAAAATTAAAATAAAATGAAAAAAAAAATGTTCTATGGTAAATTCCGCTAACAAAGATTTTATGATAAAAAGGTTCTCAAAGAAAAACCTTATCCAAAAAATTCACTTAAATTTATCTTTGAGACCTGCAAATTTTTTTACGTAGTTTACTTTATGAAATTTTATCAAAATTTTTGTCTAAATGACAATTTGAAAAATAATCTTGTCCAATAGTACCTATATCGCAATTTAAAATACAACAAGAAATTAGAGTTGTTTGGACCGGTTTCGAGATAATTTGCTATTTTGGAAGTAAGAAAGATTGATTATTTGAAGTGCGTTTAAAATTTAAATGGTAGAAACAGATGTATTCTTAACCCTGTACTCTGTGTAGATTGTTATTATAATCTAATTTTCAATATTTAATATTAATTCCTAATGGCTAACTCAGTATATCAGTGTTTTTTTTTTGACAATACGTGCAACCCAAATGTGTATTTTATTTTAATAGTCGAAAACCAGTTCTGCTAAAAATAAACTTTATTTGATTCCTGGAATACATTATTCTTTTGATCTATACCTACTCGTGCATATTTCGTTAAATTTAATTAAGTACATGACATTGTTTTGTGAGTTTACGTGCTATTAATTAATAATGTTAATTACCGGCAGAAAAGTTAAATAAAATGTTTGGTGTTAATAAAAAATACATAAACAATATAACAGAAATGAGACGACATCCCCCATTCCGGTCTGTCATATCAAAGCAAAATATTAAAATCACTTTCCAATGCTTTGGTACTGAATAAAGATGCATCACTACACGATCAACAGATATAAAGATTATAACACAAAATTCAATGTAGAATATTGCTAGATACCTTTAAATGAGTTTTAGTAAAATTTAAATAATATTAGCCAATAGAAAGTAACATTTGTTTACAAGTTTTTTTGTTAATTAAAAAAGCCGGCTTTAATAATAATCAATTTCCTTTGAAAAAGAACTAACTACCTGTAAGTTGTAGTGTATATATTTTTGTATTTATTGCAATGATTTGATGAAATCAAAATTTGATTTAAATTAAATGTAGCGAACGTCAACGCGACTTGATTACCTGAACTGAACTGCCACTGGAAACCCGTTCCAAACCATTTTTCTCCTTGGAATCATTTATTTTGTTAAAAATGTATCTGTTTATAATTTGGTAACGTATCGCAAAAGTTGTGAGACACACAAAACAAAAACGCCGGCCGCAATCGTGATGATTCACTAGCTCGTTGAAGCGCTGAAAGATAAAACAGAAAAATAAATAAACGGAAAAATAGATTAACTGCGGGTAGGTCGTAGCAAGTAGGTATACAAAAAAAAACTATCAAAGAACATCATTTTAGTGAGAAAATGATGTGTGATAATGTGTGTACTGTATAATGTACATAGATGCTTAATGGAACATCTGTTGAATCTATGACTTTTATTTATGGTTACCGCTTTTTTTAATAATGTAGTTCACTTGCAATTTTTTTCAAAGTTTAACCTATTCAGGACGCAATGCAGGTGATTAAGTATCGGAATTATTTTAAAACTTATGTTCAACTGGGGAGCATTCGGCAATTTTTTTTCTTTTTTTTTTCACTTGCCACCTCTATTTTAGTTGTTTATACCTACTCTAAACACATTTTTTGTTGGCTCAACAGGTTGTTTTATTATTAATCTTTAATTTTAAGGAGAAAAAGTTTTTTACATTAAACATTTACATCAAATCTATCTCAATTGACGACCTTACAATGAAAGGACCTGCCCTTTTGCTGCAAGGTATTCAATTGCTTTTTTTCATTGATTTTCGTTTACGCGAATCCTGTTTGTTTTTTTTTTATAATTTCGAACAATATCTACCAACCTGTAAAATTGAAAATCCGGGGTACATTCGGCACCTGCTGAATGTGCATCCATAAAAAGGACGAATCTACCCCGACTTATTATTAATATTAATAATTTAACTTTATGCCTGTAAGGTAAGACCTTGGGTTTTTCAAATGCGACTTACACGGCCCGATGGCAACTCTCTATTCCGTAGAGGCAAATATATCTTACCAAATTAAACGCCTATTTTTTAAAATGTTCATGCGTCGTTATACCAAATTTAACAAAAATAGAAACATGCCCTCAACCTGAAATTCTCATAGTCTTGAAGATTCAATCAATTTAACTCAATAGAATTGTTAGTAACGAACAAAAGTAAATATGGCTGCTGCTGCCGTTTTATAATAAGGACATACACCAAAATACATTGCATGAAAACAATTTTGTCACTATTTTTGACTTAATCGACTGAGTTATTTATTCCACTTCCCAAGCAATACCCAACAAATAAAATGCACGACTGGATCAGACGAGCTTGCTTATGTAGTCCAAAGCTATTATGTATTAACTTAGCTTCAAAATTTTAGCTTTTTTTTTGATGGAGAAGTCCGAAAAAGTGGTTTTCGTCATGCCGTCCGTCGCCGTCGATCTGTGCGCCCATCTGTACACTTCTCCACTGCCCAAACGGGTGGACGGATTTTCTTTAAATTTGGTACAGATAGTTTTTACGTAATTTCGAAAGTTGTTTTATTTTGTTTTTTGAATATCTCATCTAGAACGATTACCACCCATATAACATTTTTGAGTTATTCGAATTTTATCAAAAACGGCTCTAACGATTTTGATTAAACTTTTTGATATGATTTCTTCTATAACGGTAAGTTTTTAGAATTTTTTTCAAAAAAATCTATCGAGCCGTTTTAAAAAAAAAATACTTTTTTATTAAAATGGCATACTTTGTTTGGAGCTCAAAACAATTTAAGAAGTCGTTTATGTCATTTTAGTAATGAATTTAATTTTTTTTTTTTACCGAAAACTGGAATAATTCAAAAATGTTGTATGGGAGGTACTCGTTCTAGATGAGATATTCAAAAATAAATTTGATGAAAATCCATTCATGCGCTTAGGCAGTGGAAATGTGTACAGATGGACGCACGGACGCACAGACGACAGACGCACAGACACACAGACCGACGACGGCGTGACGAAAACCAATTTTTTAGTCTTCTCCGTCATCGTAATGTTGGTTTTGATTAAAACATTAAATTTTTTTTTGATACGAAACCAAAATACTTTCCCTAAAATATGAGAACCTAAAATTAATATTTAGTGTAAGACTTTCCATATAAAATGCACGTAAACTTCAGTTATTTTTTTTTAATGTGTATAACTAAGTAGCATTTCATGCTATTTCAACGCGGTAAAAGGCAAATTATTAATGGGAGCGTTTCGAAATCCCGCTTTTTAAAATCCCGTTTTTAAAAAATCCCGCAAAAAAAGTTTTAAAATCCCGTCTTCTAAAATACCGATTTTTTTAAATCCCGGCTTCTAAAATCCCGCGTATTCAAAATCCCGATCTATTATAATCCCGCTTTTTAAAATCCCGTCAAATCCCGACAATCCCGCTTTTTACAAAAAAATAAATGCATTAAACTAAATAACCATAGAATGTCAATGGTTTGAATGTCAAATTACTTGACATAATACATCGTGTTTACTTTTGTTCTTACTGTACGTTATCATTTTTTGTTGCTTACAAAATCTTAATAACTCTAACTCTTACACAAATAATGTATGCATATCAAGCTCTTGGTAACGGTTTTACCGCTAACATTTACTGCAGTACCAAGTGAGCCTAAAAAAGAAGTACATTATGAAGACAGTACCTTTTTGTTAATTGATTAAAGTTTATTTTTTGTTTTGTTTTAAGAGAATACTACCTTACTTTATACCTTTTTTGTTATGTTATTTTTTTTGTTGAAGGTTACAATAAAATGCACTTAGAGAAATCTCTGGTTATTTAGTTTGTTTTAATTTTTTAAAGATTTCGATTTTGCAATCAAAACAAGTTGTTTTATTTTAAAAAATCGCGCGATTTTTTAAAATAAAACAACTTGTTTTGATTGCAAAATCGGGATAAAAAGGATCGGGATTATAAAAAACGGGATTATAAGAAACGGTATTAAAAAAAGCGGGATTATAAAAAAGCGGGATTATAAAAATCGGGATTATAAAAATCGGGATTATAAAAAACGGGATTTTAAAAACGGGATTTTAAAAAACGGGAATTTAAAAAGCGGGATATCGAACCCAACCCATTATTAATTTAATTAAACTATACACAAAAATGTTCATCATGACTTAAATGTAAATTATACCGATGAGGCAGTACAGACCACTTAAGTCAATATTTTAATAATTTTGTTGGTTTTTTTGCTCTTATGGTATAAAAAGTTGCAGTTACAGGAAAAATTGTGAATGATAATTTTCAAAAAAAAAAGGTGTGCGTACCTATGTACGCGCGCCAAAAGTTATACTTCCTATCATTATTTATTTTACACAATTTAAATAAAAAATGTATTTTTTATTTTTACTGAGATTTTAATCTTTCTATTGATACCTCAACTTAAAAAACTGCTTAAATTTTACTATTGTTAAAAGCTATTTTGTTTAATTGAAAGGGATATTTTGAATTATTTCGAATTTATACTATTTTTGATATTACTTAATGATATTACGAATCTTGTGAGTGGCTTATTGAAACAAATTGTATATCAAAATTATTGTTGACATTTTAAAATTAAAAATTTAAATTAATTTGAAAATTAAAATTATTCAAGCAGACATAGTCAGATGTTATGAGTCTTAAAATTGGTGAAAGGAGCATAAAAAGTTCATTTTGTTCGATGTTTTTTTCTGTAGTATATCATTTACAGTCTTTGTTTTTGATTTAATTAATTAACTTTGTATTGCATTGTTTAAGAGAACAGACACATCCTGAAATTGAGCTAAAAATATTATCAAAATTATCAAATTTTTCATTAAATTTTGTAATTTTATAGCATTAATTAAAAACATATTTTCACTTAACGTCCTCTGTGGCAATGTTAAATAAAATAAGTGTCCAATATTTTTATGCAAAATTATAGTCCAACATTTTTTGTAATGGAATCTGTTCAATTTAATAAAATCCTGCAACTAAAGCTCAAGTAACAGATTTTAATATCCAATGAAATAATTTTTTTTTTTTAATTTTTCTCTCTAAAATCTGTAAATGTGCACTTTTATGTTTAAAAATATTTATTGCCTTTCAAAAATATTTGAACCAACAATATTGGAGTACATCGTTTTTTGAAGCTCAAAAAAATTTCATACCATATTACAAAAAGAATAAGAAAACAAAAATTTATTTTGTTCTTAATCACCTTTTACTCATTATTTTTATTTGTAACTGTATACAAAATTACACCATGTTGTAGCCTTATATTTCAGCTAATTTTAAACACATTAATATTTAAAATCCGACAAGAAACAACAAGATTACAAATTTTATAAGCGAACCATCTCGAATCCATCTGTGAACTACGGTACCGTTCTCCACTGGTAGCTGGTCGTGTGCGACGACCAAACAAGAAAATTTTGTTGAATTTTGTTCAATTTCGGTAAAACTTTTTTCAAGTTTGTGAAGCTTTTATAGCATGTACAGTTATGTGTGTTTTATCAAATTAAAGGTAATTTTATGGTGATGCTCAATAAAGTTGAATCATAGTTTTATGAGGCTTACGTAAATTGTAATTAAGAACCGCGTAAACAAAACTCTTTTTACCGTTATTTCGGCTCAGAGACTACAGAAAATTGTCAAAGTTTGTACAAAAATGCACTTACCCAATATCTAATGACTGTGTGAAATGACTGTGAAATTTCAAGTTTAAAAATGTAAAAATAAAAAAGATTAAAATAAAATACAGGTGGAAACGGTCAAAAAACTCGGATTAAAAAATCTTGTATTTACTGTTATTCATTAAAAAAAATTTTAAAACGCTAATTTTTCCACACGTTTATAGACAACACATAACCCTAAAAATCATTCTGACAAAATATTTTTCCCGTTATTCTCTGATTTTTAAAATCAATTAAACCACCCACATAAACTTTCAAAAACGTATTTGTTTTTTAAAGCTCAAAAAAATCGTTATGGAGCATTTTATATGAAATCCGTACTAGGCGCCAAATTCTTTTTTTTATTCAGCCCTATTCTAAACAAAAACTCCCGGGGAAATGTTTTCGGGAGAAGGGCTCCAAATCGAAATATTCCCGGAATTTCATTATGTTTTCGCTTGTTATTTGTTCCCCTTGTGTTCAGAATAACGTAAAAGTGAAAAAAGAACGAAATTGGTTGCAACTTTCCGATTGTGAGCTCTTCTCCCAAAAACATTTCCCCGGGAGTTTTCATTCAGAATAGGGCTGATTATCTTTCAATGTACATAGTAAGTTTTTCAAGAAGTTATCAACTGTATTCATAATTACATCATTTTCAAACGTCTAAAAAAATATTTGATATTGGAAAATAATTTTTAACTTGAAAAGTTGAATTTTTAGAATTTTTTTTTTTTTGATGATAACTCGTCACTATTTTAATTTATCTATTCATTTAAATTTATTTCATAATTCTAACCCTTATACTTATAGAGATGTAGAAACAAAAATGTTTGTCTTTTGCCCCATTTTACCCTAACTTGCCGGTTGAATTTCGAAAAATCCCGTCGTATCAGAATTTAACATTATACCACCTATCTTTTGGTGTATTTAGTTTTTTTCTATCACATAAAAAATTACTCAGTCAGACTATCAATACCAATGGCTGACATCTGTAATTTTATAAATTTATTGTGTTTCACACAAAATGAAAAATAAAAAAAAAACAAATCCAGTATGAAATGTAAGTGTGTGTTTACTCTTTGCTTACTTATAGTGTCTGTGTGCAAAAATCTAGTAATAATGGGCTGAAAAATATGTGTTATTACTGGTTTAATATTTTTATAATCGCCAGTAAAGAAGTATAACTTAAAAAAAAACTTACAAGCAAAATTGATACTTCTCGAGAAAATAGCTTGAAATGATTCTAAAATTCATCAAAACACCAAGCTTGACCAGCTTAGATATAACCAGCTTCAGATATGTAGCTGGTCACCGAAGACATGGAAAGAATCATCATTTTCTCTAAATACATTAAGTAATTTAGTGCTTGAAAACATTCCATATCGAGCTCAATAAGCTCAGGTTTAAGATATGTATTGGGTCTTATACTACAAAAAAACTTTGAGATAGCTTAAATATTTAATTCGGCTCTAAATAATAAACCATATTATTAATAATTTTTTTAGTTTTACAAAGCACAGAACGAGTAGTTATTATTATTTCTTTCAACAGTTCATAGGATTTTTTTTATTTAATCAGATGACTCTTCTGTAGCAATGAATGTACATATACAAAACATACGAAACTATGAGTCAATGAAACAGGAAAAGACATTACACATTGAATGACATTAAGACAATGTTACAATATTCTCAAGTTCAACTACGTTATAAGCATTATAATTTGTTTATAATTGATCATCTAATGTTGACATTTTCTTTTTTAGTTCATGTTTAATTTGACGTCAAAAAAAAAACTCTTTTTATTGGTACAAGTACATTAAATTGATTTAATGTACATTAAATTGAATTTTCTGTTATATTTCATGCGAGCAATCAAAGAAACGACGTTGTAAATATTTCAGCCTTGTTTTATTCAAAACTGTGTAGCTGTACTCAGTGTTTGATTTTAGATTAGACTACTCAAAATTTTTTTGTTTTTATTTTGCGAATAAAATGAGTAGCTAGCTACTCAAAGTTGAATAAAACACGGCTACCTATTGTAAAATAAGATATTTGACGTTAACTCACATATTATGATAAGGTAATTGATGTACTTTTTGTAGTAATATCTATAGGTGCATTCTTCTTTAATTATCAGTCACTGGAATGACCTTCATAAACATTTTTAAGATCGGAGAAGTGTTCTTGAACCCAATCCTTTCAAAACAACAACAAAAGTCATACACATACATACATAAGTACAAAAACTAATAAAATCTTTTATGATAAATTGAATCCAATTTACTTATTTTGGTCAAACACAAATGACATAGGGCTATAAGAACACTTAAGAAAAAATTGTTATCCCAAGATATTTTAATTGTTGAAAGATTGTGAGTAAAATATGTTGGCTCAAGCAACAAAATGTTTTTTCAACAAGAACTTATTTTTAATGTTTAAGGAACCAACATCAGTTAACAGCGCAAAGTTCTGCAAAGACCAATTTTTGCAAAGTTAATTATTTTGAAGCACGGAAAATCCTTAACCCAGCGGTAAAATTGTTGTGTCAAATTTTTGCACAGTCAATAAATTGTCAAAAAAAAAAAATAACAAGTCTGTACGGCTAATCGAAGCCTTATCCATTGGTTTATCAGGAGCTCTTAGAGATGGATACGGCAATACAATATATGCAAGTGCAGAGTTCATAGTTTTTTTTTCTGTTTCGATTTTCCTACGACTCGACACGTACTTACATAAATCTTATAAATATATGTATGAATACACTGAGGTAAAAAAGAATAAAAAAAAATACTTTAAATTAAAGTGAATCATTAACAATTTGGGTGCAAACAAGGAAATTTTAAAATCAAAAACGTGTCCACTTTGAAAACGCAAAGAGCGAAAAAAAATTAAATTATGACATCCACCAGTACACGAACCTATGTTTTTTGAGTTACCAGTCGACAGTCTTAACTATTGTGCTAATCTCTATATTGGAAATAACTTGTATTTAAACAAACATTAACACTAACGAAACATGTTTCAATTTAGTTAGAACCCTTTATTTTTTATGTTGCGTTTTTTTTCCTGAGTGTATAAACCTTTGTCTTGTTTGCTACTTTTTTGACAGTTTTACATATTTTGCAACATCTTTTGATACACCGAACTGAACTATGTATTTACATATTCACTCAAATATTCAAATATCACCCAAAATCTGTATTTTTTGCTAAAAGGACAGTGCACTGAAGAGAACTTCGGTCAAAAGCAATGACTTAACATTTTCTTTTGAAAAACGACAAAATTATGAAGGTCATCTTTCTGACTGATTCCCATGAAGTTTTTTATTTCTTACACGTCTATGAAATCGTACTATAATCTTGATACTTGTGTAACTTTTACTATAATATATGTATTAGCTTAATCTATTTTTAATCAAAAAAGTTACAGCTTAATCCGGAAAATAAAATAAAGCTATACGAGAATAGCTTTTGCGATCTTAGATCCAAAATTACTACAATTTTTCTTATTATTTTTGAAGTTTGTTTTACTCACGTAAAATCTTGTTTTGACTTTAGAATCCAAGTTTTAGTTTTAGCTTTATTCATAGGACCCAACACGTCATGATCAGATAAGTATAAATAAAATTCTAGGCTAGTTGTTCGCATCTATCTATCTCTCATAAGAATATCATTGTTATCTAAAGTTATATTTTGTTTTCAGATGCTTAACCTGGATTGTAGGTTTTTACTATTACCCCATAATATCTCAATATAGGCAGCGTATATGTAAACCGAAAGTTAGACGTAGCGTAGCCTCTAAGACGTATTTAATAATGTTAAATGTACATATTATGTATATGTAGTACAATGTACTACACATAAATATTATTATATTTCCTAATCTTTACATTTATAAAATAAATTCAAGTACATTTAGATTTGTTGTTTACTTTGTATTATTTCTCTCCTCGTTTTTACCAATTTACCATAGGTTCCTATACATAAGATTTATACAGTTCACGAGGTAGGTATCTACCTAAGAACTAAATAATTGGACAATACCTACACTTACTACCTTCTATCATTTCAATTGAAATAAATTGAACAAAATTTATTTAGACAAACTTTATTTAGATTTTAAGCACATATAAAATGCATTTTTTAATGAAGCTTGCATAGAGCATAGAGAAATAAAAATAATAATATCTTCATATAACTGATCGATTATTTTCATATTTATTGACAATAAAAACAGATGTTAATCCAAAATAACGACAGAGAAATTAACTTATCGCACACAGGCAATAAATTCATTCGAAAAGTTGCCAAAAACTTTCTCCTAAAAAGAAAGAAAACAAAATTAAAACTGAAACCAAAAGATAAAACAAGTTTTTTTTTTAGAAAACAAAGGGTCTGTTATCAACATTAAAATTAAATACAAAATTTAGATTTTAGGAGGCTATTTGTTGTCTATAAAAAAATAAATGCAAAGTTAATTTATGTAATTTAAAACATTTAACCCACGAGCTGATACAAATTTCTTTAGGTCCAGAGTCTTGGCCTAAAGAAATTCTTTACTACATTCATTAGGTATGTATGTAAGAATTCATACAGGTACTCGTACATGCATACTTACAACTATGATGCATTTGACTTATCCAATACTTTTAAATGGAGAAGGTTAAGGTCAAAATTATTTTATTTTATTTTAATTATTCACATGAGATATCATACACTACGAACAGTCACATATAGCGAAAGTGAAGGCACAAGACCTAGAGGCAAAACGCTAAAGACCCACCACAAATCAATTATCTCAAATTCGATTTTGATTATTTGTCTGTCGATTACATTAATTTAAAATCACAATCAACAACGAACGTAAAAATTCTTACTCTCAATTGCAATTGAAAATTTAAGTATACTATATTAATTGATCTGGTTGTCTATCATGCAGGATCGGTTAATTGTATTTTAATGAAAAATAGTTTAATTTTGCACTGAATGTTATTTAATTTTTTTTACTTTATGTAAATTCTTCATAGCGAAGTTATGAGGGCGACCATGACTTCGGTAACTAAACACCCCCGTGCCGGCTTTGTCAATACAAGGAAATAGGATTTGGGAACCGATAATAAGCGTCAAGCGTGCTCTGAATTAATTTCTTCGACTAAACTTCAAATTTCGAGAAAACAAAAGTTGCGATCAAAATAGAAAATCGAATAGAATATTTTGAAATCAAGACAAAATTAATTTAAACTGAACGTTGCGTCTTCAGTTAAACAATAACATAATTATGTTTACCAATTAAGCAGATTCTCTTACTCACTCAGTCACTTAGTCAGTATGGCAATTCACATTAAGCACCTTTAACTAGCTTACGTCACGTCGTCGGTAGTCGTCGCTCGGCGGTAACAATTTAATAAATAACAAAATAATTTCCACAATATCTTCAAAATAATGTTAGCGATATTTTTTATTTATATTTTAAGTATGTTTTGGAACATTGAATATCAGATTATGCGAATGATGCTCTAGGCATGAACACTTGCAGCAAACTAAATATGTACACCGGCGAGCGATTAGGTTCGAATCGGACAGACAACTTTATTATATTAAGCCTAAAGATTGCTGCGAAGATCATACCTATTTTTTTTTTTTTTTTATGTAGGTATGTAAGTTGGAGGGGGCTCGGATCCGACCTCAGAAGCGTTGAACTTACAATGGCATTGTTATGAATTTGATCGATTGATAATAATTTATTGGAAGTTCAGTTAAATTATCGTTTAAGAGCCGTTGATCAATTAGCATTTACGGACAAAAAATAAAATTACTTCTAGTAATGCCGTGCAGGTAAAATAAACAAAAAATAATAAAATTAGAAGATTGTGCAAAATTTTTCTTCATTTTTTGTTTATAGAGGCAGGTAATTGAGATTAAAATTATAACAAATTTGTCATTTATTCATATAATTTGGATGATATTTTTGGAAAGGTCACCTTTTTTAATAGATCAGTAATTTCCATATTCCCAATTTATGCCTTGAAGTCAAAAAATGTGTTCCCTCTTAGTTTTGCTTTACTCAGAAGTCATGTCCAATTTTTTTTTCTTAAAAAAAAAAAAAAACTGTCATATGACGTCACGTGAGGAACCCGAACAGGCATCAAACTTTTTGATTCCGCCGCTTTCATTACTTAATATGTACAAAACTAATTTGATAAGTAAGAAAAATAAATTTTACTTTTGACCAAAACAGAATTAGTTTTTTTCTGAAAAAAAAAACCAAGTGCGGTATTTTTTTTCTGCTTGATTCCAGAGCTTACATAAACCTGATGTGGTAACCAATAAACAAACAAAATTTAGTTTTGCGTTTGAATAATTATTAAATAGGTTTAGATGGAGAGTGTTCAAAAGAAAAAAAAATCAAGATTGTATCTTCAGATTAAGAAAAAAGTAGAATACCAGTTCCTATATTAGCTATAATGGTAAGTTTGGTAGTTATAACTCAAAAATGTTTATGAATTTTATGTTTTATGTTGAATTGAATGGACTCCAGAAAAAAGCTCATTCGGGACTTTAAACTAACTAAAAACAAACTAAACTAATTTAACTTTTTATTTGGTATAAGGAAAAAGATAATAATACAAATTTATTTAAAATTTTAAAATGACTACTCAATAAGTTATCTGTGTATCACCACTAAAAGTTGCTTTTTTTCTATATTGCAAAATATCATAAAGTTTAGAAAAATTGGAGAAAATATATAACACTTTGTGTTAAATTTTTATACACAGATTACATATACATAAGTGACTTGAGAGTTTGGTACATCGCACAGTAGAGGCTACCGCCGCCGTTACCACACTGCCGTAGAAGCCCTATCCTTAGATTATTGTTCTCAATGTTGCACATGAAATCAAGGTTTAAGCACCCCATATGATGAACACAAATGACAGTTGTTTTGATTAATTGGTTAATCAACGCACAGATAGAAACTGTTAACTAGCTTTTAACGTTTTTTTTATTGAAAAAAATGTAACTCATACGCCACAGTGAACGTTATTCAGCTTGAACTTTAAGAAATTATAATAAATATCATCTATCGTAGACAAATAATAAAAGCAACTAACCTTTTTTTAACTATTCTTGACCCCACAAAATTAACTAGCAGGTAACAAGATACTTTAAATACACAACTCTGAGCCTGAAGGCAAAACTAAATCTTTTTTTTTTAATAAAATTTTGCAAGTAGGTACCAAAAACATAAAAACAAAATTAGCTGGGCTGTATAAAATAGAGGTTTTTATAGTTTAAGACATCAAAAACATTCGCGAAAAAGGTCCATGAAACCCATAGCAATCTAGCGCACCAAAATTTCGTGTGAAATAATTTGATACAATCGAGCTTATTACCTCTAAATATTAATAAAAAACACTTTTTTTCCTCGAAAAGTGGCATATTTTAAGGTAATTCCCAATCATTTTCAATTTTGTTGGGCCATAGCGATAAATAAAACCCTAAAACATAAAAATATAATGTTGCGCGAGGTTCCGGGTTTTTTGGCTGGCTTTCCAAAAAAAATTGTTGAAAAAAAATTGATATAATTAAATTATGTGAATTATAAACAACCAATGAAAAAAATAACTAATGTTGATCACATATGTATGTACGTTGATTACATACACAGCACATCCTATAAACAGGAGAAAAATATTAAGACCTATTTAGTTTCAGTAATAAAAAATAAATAAAGAGCAGCAGAAAAGTGAATAAGGTTTTACAAAAAAACTAAAATTGATTTTTTATGGGCCATGCATTGAGATTGTTTCCTGAAAATATCAAGGATTTTCGACTCTTTTAGAATTGACTTTTGGCGCTCTAGAATCCTATTTAATCCCACCGTGCATCCTACGAATAGGCAAAGAAAATGTCAATGAAATTAAACTTACCTAACGCTAGTTTTATTTGAAGAACTTTTTCCCTCAGAAATAAAGGTTCCGAAATGTACAGGAAAAACAAAAAACAAAAAAACAGTTCGATTTTTCATCCACACCACCAAGCCCCACCCTCACGCCATTGAATTGACCTTGAATCAATATGAATAAGCCTATTTGATTACTTCCAGCTATATTAATTAAAAGGCATATCATATAATAATGAATAAAATGTTTTTACGTCTTTGTAGGAAATTTAATATATCTTAATTTTGTGGAAAACAATTTTCTCGTAAATCCAACAATTTTCAAATTGTTTACGAAAAACCAGAAAGGGGGACATTTATACCTTCCGTCTGCCTAAACCTCGCGGCCCTGGGGTGGGGACTTTGAGTATGTTATACGCGGAGGTCATCCCTACCACTGCCAACAATAATCCATACTTGACATTTTTTTGCATTTTTTATAATTTTGAGTGTTCGTTGACTGGACTAAAAGATAGAGGGCAGCAAAACTCCCACAAATTATTTTTTTCATTTCCTCAATAATAGTGCATAAAAAAATAAATTTATTTTTTCCCAATATCAGCCAATACGATTCCGATACAAAAATTAAAGAGCTTTTGTGAGATTTCTTCTAAAATTGGGTTCTTGAAACGATACCGTTAAAAGTATCTATCTCCAAAAAAAATTGTGCTTTTGCTTTGAAACAACGCACTCGATTTCCAAAGATTTTTTTACAGTCTTCTCTTAACAAACATTGGTACTTAAATAATTTAAAACTTAAAAATTTATAAAATTCAGATGAGGTAACATTTTCTTTGAGGTTAAGTTTCATATTTATAACTCATAGTAAATAGTTTGAAACGGCAATACCTAAATAAAAATACAGCTTTAGTGCAAATCTTTTCCCAAATAATTTATTTAAGCTTATTCAACACGCCAATTATATCAAAACATAGATATTGCAAATTTAATAATCTGCGGCAGTGTTCGACAAGTAATCCCTCCGACCAATATTCGAAGCTTGTTTGCTTTGAACAGCCTCTAATTTTGGACAATCGGTAATTCTGTGTCCCAAACCACCACAATAACTGCAGCCATGTGAATCACCAAGATCCAAGTATTTCTCCGACTCTGGGCACAATTCAGCGAGGAATGGTGGTACTTGCTGTTTGGCTTCAATTAACAAATGCTTCAGATCAAGCAGAACTGACTGTTCAGTGGTTTTGTTAACAAAAGTAGTAGATAATCCCCTTGTATTGGATCGCCCTGTACGACCAATACGATGGACATAGTTCTCAACATCATCTGGCATATCGTAGTTGATGACATGTTGAACATTTGGAAAATCCAAACCCTTCGAAGCGACATCAGTAGCGACCAATACATCCTTTTCTTCATTTCTAAATGCCTCAACTGCCCGCGATCGTTCCTCTTGATCTTTACCGCCATGAATTGCCACTGCCTCGACACCTTTAAGAAGAAGATACTCATGTATCGAATCAACGTCTTGTTTTTTCTCAGCGAAAATAAGCACTGGAGGTTCAGTTTTTTGTAAACACTCAAGAAGATAGACAACTTTAGCTTCCTGCTTAACGTATTCTACTTCTTGGGTGACATTCATTGAAGCAGCTCCAGCACGGCCCACATTAATGGTAACTGGCTGCACAAGTGCAGAGCGAGCAAAGTTCTGAATCTTTTTTGGCATAGTGGCCGAGAAGAGCAATGTTTGTCGTTGACCTTTGAAAAATGAAAATATTGTACGAACATCCTCTTCGAAGCCCATGTCAATCATACGATCTGCTTCGTCCATGCACAGATACCGACACACATCAAGAGTGACAATTTTCTTGTCTAGCATATCCATTAGTCGACCCGGAGTAGCTACCATAATGTGGACACCTTTTGAAATGACGTCAGCCGCTTCGGAAACGGGCATACCACCGATAGCGAGGCAACTTCTTATCTCTGGAAGGTTACTTCCTCGAAGTTGTTGACAGTAGTACTGTAAAAGAGAGAAGATACAAATTATGTAGACAAGACAAGACAAGAAGTAAATAAAAGCTGGAGCCCAGTGTTTCTATAAATTTTGGGATCCAACAGAGTTAAGACATTTTTGTCATCTTACCACAATGATGTCATGTGTTTGTTTAGCCAATTCTCTAGAGGGACATATAATCAATCCATACGGACCTTCATTTTTAATGAATGGAAGGCGCACCTCTTGCTCCAAAACAAACATAATCAAAGGCAATACAAAAACCAATGTCTTGCCAGAACCAGTAAAGGCAATTCCAATCAGATCTCTTCCTGCTAGAACTGTTGGAATTCCCTGAACTTGGATAGGTGAAGGTTTCTTGATATTTTTCTTATCCAACCCACTAAGAATGTGTTTGTTGAATTTCATTTCTTTGAAACTACGAATTGGAGGTGGAATATCATTGCCTTCTACCAAAATACGAAGGTTACGACGAATGGTTTCACATTTCTCTTCTGACATGGCCAGGATATAGCGTGGAGGTTTCCAGCTGGTTTTAATTGGATCAGCATATTGAATGCCTTTTGCCAACTCGGCAACACCCATCAGAGCTTTCTTTTCGGCTACAGATTCAAGGATTTTTTCTTCCTCCTTGAGTTGCTTCTCTACTGCACTGACTTTCTTTGCTTCAGCGATTTTCTTTAGTTCTGTGTGTTGATCGAGAAGACTGATGTTATATTTGCGACCCCAAATTTCTTCTTGAGTTTCATCGTCGTTTTCATTTTCACTGGAGGATTTCGGAGCATTAGCTTCAGCAGTTAATTGTACTATGCGTCCTAATTTTACAAGTTGATGCTTTTTGCGTTCTTTTATTGGGACATAAGGAACATAGCTGTCATCTTCGTCGGAGGATTGATTTTCTTCACGGCGATAGCGTTTCATAGGTGGTTGGTTTTTATCGGTCATTTTAAATTTAATAAAAAATAAATGAAGTTTTTAATATCTTTTTAAAATGTTGTTTGTTTACGTTTAGAAAAGTCTGACATATCACAGTCGGTATTACAGTTTGATGGGGAAATCAAAAATATGAATGTATTCAAGGTTAACTGATCCCATTCAATATTAAAGGTTTGAATGAATTATATTAATCAGATTGGACGCATTCAACATTTCATTTGATATCTAGATAGTGGGCCAACTTTTAAATAAAAAGATACAGGAATAGGATTCCTGAAAATAAAGTGAGTAACTTTTCAGAAATGTGAGTTGCACAAACAAACAAATAAGCATTATCAAAGGGGTGGAGTGCAGAAGTATTAAAAATACCTTAACTACCAATAGAAATTTTACTTAGCGTTTGAGAAAAATAAAAGATATAGGGTATGCATCTATTCATGCAACCCTGGTAAACGTGGTAAACCTGGTAAATGTGAACAACATTTAAAAATCTGTCTGGTACGTACCAAGAGTTTACCGGGTGTAAGTTGCACCACTATTGTTTCACAATGGATTTACATTTACCTAATAAGATACCTAAAGAAATATATAAGACTTTAAAAAAACATGCATTCCCATAAGAAAGCGTCCAATCTGATTATTGTCTCCAGAATTGACTGGAGCACAAAGCGCCTAAATGCTTGCCCAAACCAATGTGTGACAGTGCGTCACGACATGTGGGACACAACATTTTGCACTTAATCGCATTTGCTGTGGGTACTCTCATATGACGCTGTGTAAATAAATTTTGGCGTTGTCGTGTCGCACCGTCGCACTTTTGTTTGGGTAAGCCTTAATAATACTGCGGAACTTTCACTTCATCAACATAAATTAATAAGGGTATTCATGAAATCTGGTAAACTTTTCCATCTGGTAAAATAGAAAAGTCTACCACGCATGTTTCATGAACACCCCTAAAATCAACTTGGGTAAATGTGTGTAAATTATCTATTGATACTTGAATTATTTGGAGAAAATTATTGTTGTTTCCTTGTCTTCGTCAACTAGCTTCATACTTAGGGCAGGTTTTATCTAAAATGGTCAAAATGAAACGTTAAAAGTTTCCCACAACTACTATTTCCAGATGGTAAACTTTTACCAAGCAAATTTCTGTGCAAAAGTTTACCATATTCTGTTAAAGACTTCCTATAGAAAATTTGACAGTTCGATTACTATAATTACCATTTTACCACGTTTACCAGGTTTACTAGGTTGCATGAATACCCCTGTTGAGAAAGGAATTTTAGTGTCTCCACGAAATATACCAAAACTTTAAAAAAAATTCTCCAAATTATTGCAAAAAATTTCTCTTTTATCAAAACCGATGGCTGATACATGATTTCACGAAATTTTGTATTCCTTGTAACAAAACGTTCTCAGCCAGCAATTTAAGGCTCATAAGGCTCATGTACTAGCAATGTAAAACTTTCGTTAAGTACAAATTGATGGCAAAAAAAATGGCAGTTCTCTAGTTCGAAGAAAGTTAGTTGCTTAAAAATTGAAATTACAGAATATTTTGTGCTAAATCAGTTATCAACTAAAAATTAACATAATAATAAATTTAAACTGTTAATATAAAGAAAATACACACTTTTTTGCAAAAATACTGAATTTGGTATGCGTTGTTTGCTTACATTCTTCGAACAAGATTTACCGTTTTCTATTTTTTTTTTCTATTTTTGTGTGAAAGAGAAGCGACAAAGACAAATGCGTAAAAAGCCCAATACACTGTCAAAACTGCCAACAGCAAAAAAGAAATATACGTCAAGCACCCATTTTGTTGTCAGATTGAAAAATAATCTCGTTTTTTAATAAAAATTATTTTCTTGATTAAATTCCTTTACTTAATTTAAATTTGTTTAATTAATAATCTAATTAGTTAATTTATTGCGACTTCATTATGGCTATGTCAAAAACAACCAACACCTACAATCGACAAAACTGGGAGGATTCTGAATTTCCTATTCTTTGCCAGACGTGCCTGGGTGATAATCCATACGTTCGCATGATTAAAGAAAAATTTGGAAAGGAATGCAAAATTTGCACGCGCCCCTTCACCATATTTCGTTGGTGTCCTGGTGCACGTATGCGTTTCAAGAAGACTGAAATCTGTCAAACTTGTGCTCGCTTGAAGAACGTTTGCCAAACCTGCCTCCTTGACCTTGAGTATGGCCTACCCATACAAGTTCGCGATGCTGCTCTCAAAATCGTAGATCAGATGCCCCAGAGTGATGTAAATAAAGAGTATTACATCCAGAACATTGACAAGGAGCTTGCAGACACAGATGGCACCGAAGCAGCCGGAGCTGTTGGCAAAGGTTTGGCCGCCAACGAGATGCTTTCGAAACTGGCGCGGACAGCACCTTACTACAAACGGAATAGGCCTCATATTTGTTCCTTCTGGGTAAAGGGTGAGTGTAAACGTGGCGAAGAGTGCCCCTACCGGCATGACAAGCCCAACGAACCAGATGATCCTCTGTGTGAGCAGAACATCAAGGACCGATACTACGGTCGTAACGATCCTGTAGCAGAAAAGATCATGAAACGGGCAGCTACGTTACCAACGTTAGAACCACCGGAAGATAAAAACATCACCACACTCTACGTGGGAAACCTCAGCGAAGACATCACCGAACCTCAGATTCGCGACAACTTCTATCAATTCGGTGAGATTCGTTCTGTTGCGCTGGTTCCTCGCCAACAGTGTGCCTTTATTCAGTACACCAAACGTTCAGCTGCGGAAATGGCTGCTGAGAAGACATTCAACAAGCTTGTGATGCATGGTAGAAAGGTTTCCATCAAATGGGCCCACTCACAGGCTAAACAAAGTAACATGGCAAAAACAGACCGTCGCTATGACATTCCAGCTATACCACCGGTAGCACAAACAAATCCCAATGATTTCTTCAACCTACAGCAGGAGGTTACCGTCCTTCCGCCGGGCATGAAACTTCATCAGATACCGCCAAGCCTCATACCTCAATCGTCATTTCAGATGTATTCTCAAGCGGCCGCGTTCGCCGCACCATACTCTTCGATACCTGTACCTTCAACGAGTGCGTCATCTGTTGAGTCCATCCCACCGCCGCCAGGTGGTCCGATGCATTATCCCAGTCAGGACCCATCTCGACTAGGAGCCGTCAAAAAGTAGATCAAATCACATTATAAATGAAATAAAGTACACAACATTTTTAGTCTTAAATTTGTTTGTTTTATTTGTAAAAAGTTGTTTTTCCAGTTTGTAGGTATTGACAAAATCGAGAAAAGTGGAAGACAAAAGAACGATTTTGAATTTATAGATCTAGTTGTTCGGTGTGTAAGGGAAATTCCTCAGCTTTGGTTGGTGGTACTTGAATGAAATATTTGTTACAAAAGCTCGGTTTTTGATTGATGAGGACTTCTGTGAGAATTTCTTGGCTGGAAATAGTTTTCTTACTGATGACCAAGCTTCGAGCTTCATCTTTTCCATGACTAGTTGATTTGAGGTTCATTTTTCCAGCAATTCTATAAAAATAAATAATACAAGGGGATAATTAATCAACTGTGATAAGATAAGCTATCATAACTCTTTAAAACGATTGATATAGATTTGAATCTTGTATCTGTTACATGTATATAACTCTGTATTATATCCTTCGCTTTAAAACACTTAAGTAAATATGTATAAATCACATGATCATTTGAATATCGAATAAAATTGAAGTTCGATATTTTTCAATTAATTTATTATTCTTCCTACTACTCTTGTTTATTTTTTTTTTTATTTATTTACCCTCTATATTATGCAACAGCTAGTTTACATAAGAACCTTTATAAACTTATTGAAGACACACGTTAAAAAGGTTATGGAAATTGAAAAAGCATATATTCATTCTTTTCATCGTCGATTTGGTGGTGTTGTGTCTACTCCCATACCTACCAGAGGTAATCGTCGTGCGTTGAACTTAGCATACTTCAATTGTGTTGTTCACTTTGATTGTCAATTCGGTATCATCTTACGGATGTTGTGCAATCATACAATAGTTGAATTGTGCTGACTCAAGGTTAAGTCTTTAGAAAAGAGTAAAAGAAGTCGGTTGTTTCATATAGACTACCTGACGAAACAGATATAACAGTGGTCATCGTGACTTAAGTTCTATATAGCTTACAGAATAATCTCATATTTGGTGCAGAACTCATGAAATGCAATTGTGATTCTTGCTTGAGAGCTAAAATGATAAGACCAGAGTTTACAAGGCAAGCCATAAATAGAACCGATAAGGTCTTGGATCTTATTCACGCTGACTTGTGCGGATCAATCAGAAAATTATTTTGGAAAACCTATAAAAATAATTAAAACTGACCGAGGTGAAGAATTCACTAGTTAGAGACATTTTAAAAGGAAATTTATTCAGCAGCAGTTTACAGCCTCTTATAGTCTCCAACAGAATGGTGTCGCTGAGTGCAAGAACAGACAATATAATCAAGTCCAGAGATGTCAAGTTTAAAGAAATTTTGAATGCCAATTTCATTCCCGGATATGAGAGATTATACTAATGATGAGGTTATCCAACAACCAAGGAATGAAAACTTAACAACCTGGATTAACGAAAACGTTGAAGACGTTAACAGTTCCAACCTTGAAGAAAGTGGTTCGGATACTGGAGATATGCACATAAAAGATGCTGAGAAAGCGAGAACAAAGGTTTACCTCCAAAGATATATGGCTATAAGACAGTTTGCTTACTTATAAGAAAGCATTAGAAAGATCTGATAGCGACCAATGGTAGCGAGCAATAAAAATGCAAACGAAATAGTATGGTCCTGTCTTAAGCAAGAACTAAGCTGTTTTAGGTGATAATAGCTTGAAATTTTGCACATATGTGTGAAATTGTTCGTATTTCTGTAAACCAAGTCAATTTTTACCGAAACCTACTCAAAACAGTTATTAATATTAAAATTGCTCCAAAAAGTAAGTTTGAACGAGAGCAAAAAAAAAATGCAAACACATGAAGAACTTTAAAAATTAACAATTTTTTTCATTTCTTTCAAAAAGATATTGTATTTAAATATGTTATTGTTCTGTTAGGACTTTTTATTGACAATAGCGGCACATGTCAAATGCAAAAACATCCAAAATACAATTGGATACGGGGTATTTTTAAAATTTTAGCAACAGAAGATACATTTTTAGACGACATTGATTGAAATTAGTCGAAAAGCTATTGATTCACTTTGATACTTGTCGGCAAATACAAGGCCAGACATAGTAGCAGCTTTTTCAATTTTAAGTAGAAAAGTATCCTTTCCTACTCAGCGTGATTGGAACGAAGTTAAACTAGCTTTATGGAATTTGAAGAGAAGTTACCACCTACAGCTTTGTGTTGGTTGTAGAAAAGATAAAAAGAAACTCGTCGGGTATGCCGATGCAGAATGGGACACAGACGTAAAAAAACGAAAATCGAAGATGCAAGGGCTTATTGCACTATCACGTGAAGCAGAACTTGTCGCTTCAACAGAAGCAACTCAAGAACATATTTGGCTGAGAACATTATTTGAAGACATGCAATTGAAAATATATATAGAACACCATCGCTGATACACGATAGAAACAGAACACGGAATGCTGGGTTGGAAAATGGCAGATGGCGTTGTGTGCATTATAGTTTGAGAGTTAATTCAGTTGCAAAGTACTTTCATTGCATACAATTGAGCTGTTGAGAGATGCACGACGATCTATCGGAATTTTTTGTTTCGAGTTTTCGATATTTTTTCATTTGAATTCGATTTAAATGAATACCAGTTTAATATAGCGGGAAAAAGCGTTAAATACTGCGCAAAGAGAAAAGCATGGAGTCACGAAGAGAGTGTGAAAAGTTGCGAAATACTAATAAAAGAGCACGGAATACCACATAGAGAAGCAACAAAAGATCATGACAACAGAGGAGAAAAGTGAAAAAATTCAGAGCAAATCGTTAAAAAAATATATTTTATTTTATTTATATTTTTATATAACCTGGAAAGTCGCCGAAAAGCATGAAAATTCACGGAAGAACATGCGAAATACCACGAACTAGCACTGTTAAAAGCGTATAATACTTGTGAATGAACTTATAAGCACCACGCTTTTTTCACGATCGACATGTTTCCTTCTCAGGTATTCACACTTTTTTGGCAACTTTTCATTTATTTTTCTTGATTTTCAACACTTTTTTACACGATCGTTCATTGGTATTCGCATTGTTCCATGTTTTTCACATAGACATGGAGAACTGTTTTTCCTGCTAACGCGTTGGAAAAACTTCAAACCTAATTATATAGGACTATAGTTCAAGTGGGAAAACCTAAAATGTTGTTGTGTATTCAAGAGCATTTTAATAAAAAGATTAAAATACTTCAATTATGAAACCAATGAAAACCCTTGCGGGCCAGTGGCTAGCCAATTTTATAAAAGATCGTATAATAAGTCCATATATTTGTTATCAGTGAGTTTGTCGCGTTGGTAATAAATAAATTTTAAGTGATTACCCTCACAAAATCGACTTTCAGAAAAATGGTACATTTGATGCACTTTTTCTCGACAACGTGTCTATTGGGGCTAAGGTATTTGTCGTCACCATAACCAGGACTACTTGTACCATTATTTTGGATCGGCTACCTCTCACGCAAGAAATCTGCTCTCGGCTCTCGGTCTTTTTAGGTTGCAGAGATTTTAGGAATTTGCGCCAACACAAACTGAGGAACTGGATCCAAAAAGTGAGAGAAATCCTGTAAAGGATTAACTTCAAGTACCAAGAAAATTGCAAGTTAGTAATTGGTAGATAACTTGAAAGAAAGCCAAGCCCTTAAAATCAAATCTCCCACTACTCCAACTAGAGGCACAATAAACCATAAGGTCACAATGCAATTACCAATTGAAAAAATGGCTGCAAATAATTTATTGATGTGTTCAAAACCATAGATTTTTGACTGGTGAAACCTTTTTTTTTTTTTTGATAATCTAAATATTTTTTTGTCGAGCCAGTTATAGATATTTTAAATTTGACTCTACAGTCTTTCTTGAATAAAATAATTTTTAAATAATTGCAACAATTCTAAAACTCAACTTGTGTTCATATACTTACTCATGAAGTGTAGCTCTGTCTTCTTTCGTGAATGTGGGCTCGAAATGCAAGTCTCTTACATCATCGGATTCAAGATAATTATATAATATTTGCTGAAAATATTTTCTATCCATTTTGTTGGTTGAACCCAATCCAGAGCGATTGCTCTTCAATAGGTAACTAAAATAATAAAACAAAAACTTAAACCTCAACATTCAATATGTTATATAATAAACGTACCCAACAGGGTCCACTCGACCCTGTGTGCTGGAGCCCAAGCCTCCACCAGACCATCCCATCATTTTCATCATCTTGTAGCCAATATTGCTGCTGTCGATCTTCTTTTCTGTGACTTCAGAGTGTTTGACATTGGCTATTATTTCATCTTTTGATTTATTTATATTAATGCACTCAGCATTGGGATTGATCTGAAAGTAATTATTAAAAAATGTTCAGAATATTAAATCAAATAGACAAAGTCATAGACAATGACCTTAATGAAGTAACAGTTTTTTCGTAGCTCGTCCATTGCTGTATCGAAAGCCTCAGCTTTTGCAGTTTTGATATTACTCGTCATTACTGTTTTTGCGGCTAGTTTCTTTCCGATATGTATTTCAACCTGCCTGGAAGATGAAATGATATTGATGATTAAATTTTATTAAAAAAGATTTATCTTACTTTTTCCCATTAACAATAGCTTCTTTTTCTGTGACCTGTGTTGAACATTTTGTGCCTGAAACTTGAAGGCAATTTCTTCCCCCTATTAGATACACAACAAAGTTACCATACTTCATGTTTTTCATGAGATTTAGGCTCTGTTGGTGGACTTTGCTTGTTGAAGGATCAACAGAAACACTTTGTGAACTAGTATCACCACCAAACCTCTGTCTTGCCTTTGCTTCCCCTCCTCGGTTATTGTCTCCACCCTCAGCTGGTTGCATCCTTCTTACTAAAAATACAAAACAAAAGAAATATGAAACGCAACATTAATCTTTTCTTCAAATAAACCAAACACTCACTGTAAATTATAATTTAATTTTTTCGTCTACCTTTGGCCCTGGCTTCGGCAGCATCAGAGGCTTTGACAAATGTCCTTTGGAGTTTTTTCGATCTTTCAGCACGGAATTCTTTTGCAACATCTTGTGACAATTCTCCAACAAGACGCATAGTTTCGTCTGGATATTTGCATCCCATAAATTCAATATTTGTAAAGACTTGTGCGAGACAAACTATTTCATCTTCTGTGAATTTGTGCCTATGAACTTCCATAAAGCGTTTTCTTAGATTCCAATGTTCTTCACTTTCGTGTTCGGCTTTGTAATAGTCGATATCCCAGTTTGTTTCAATATTTGTTGACATTTTGTGTAAATTCTTTTTTATTTATTAAAAGATTTATTAAATGTTTTTTGGGAAATCAATTTCTAGAAGACGCTTAAAAGTAAACTCTTGAAAAATATGTGCTGTTCTGTCAGAAATTACCGCATGACATAGTTTTCGTTAAAAAAAAACAGTCGTTAAATATTCTTGCATTCAGCGCAGACGGGTTGGATTGGGTCCGTTCTATCAAAAAATATGCACCTTATGGTGAGCCTACATTTCTGGAGTTAACTAGAAGAAATTTTGCCAGTGACTAATCAAAAAATCTGGTTTCAACTCATATCATCTTTCCTTTAAGGCTTATGTACTGCGAAGCTTGCCCAACCCAAAGTTTTGCACTGTCGCGCTACAGTTCGACACGACGACAAACAAAATTATTTTGTTTACGTGACAAAGCGACAAAGCTCTTTTCTCATGAAAGCTTTTGTTGCACTATCACTCTATTGAACAATACTTTGGTTTGTGCTAGCCTTAATAGCAGACTTGGCAAAGCACCCTCTGAAAAAAGGCTTGCACTATATCAAAGTGTGTCTTATATCTTATAAAATGAGTTATATTAAACCGTGATTCAGCGATTTGTATTTCCAGAAATCAGGAGCCAAATCATCGCATACGAAAACAATCGAACGTAAACGTTTGCTATTTGTTGCTCTATCTTTTAATACAGATTATAATAGATACAGCAATCGTCATTCAAAGCTCAATAGGGGGAATTTCATGCTACCTGCTAAACTCTTGATAAACGTGGTAAAGTACAATATATGGTAAGCTAACTGTCATTTCCATAGAAATTTTGACATGTTTATAACATTTACCAGGTTTACCATGCTTACCACGGTTGCATGAGTACCCCTAATTATTTTTTTTTTATAAAAATTGCCACTATTGGCAGCGTTCACATTCGTATAGGATAGCCTATCCAAGATATCTTCGCTACCAGTATATTTGCGAATCTTTAACAGTCAGCTGTTAGTTAACATAGGATTACAACAACAGAAAGGTATCTGGATAGCTTTAGATTTTTATGTGAACGCGGGCATTGTGATGACAATTATGGCAAATAGGAGTGTAAATGTAGCCTTAGGTTAAGCACTGTACTATTTCATACGCCATCTTTTTTTATATCTGTCAGTTGTTTTTTTTGACACAGACAGAATTTTTTCTGTTGTTTTTATTTTTTTGTGTCTTCTTCATCAAAGAAAAAAATTTTTTTTAGAATTTCAAATTCAGAATAAAAAAAACTTTTGGAAAACCAAAAAATTAAAATAAAATGGAAGAATCGCAAGACTTTTTGCGATGCAAAACTCCCACCTCACCAGAAACTATCGTCGCCATAGGAAAAAAACGAAAACTTTCTGCATCGTCTAATGACGACGACCAACCCGCAGTAAAATATCTCGAATTAGATGAAGTTTTTACTTTGGAAAGATTTAGTGATGAGGTTCTTTTTGAGATATTCAAACATTTAAATACACCTTCAATATATGCATTAAAAAAGTATATCGTATTCATATTGTATATAATTTGAGTTAAAATAAAAAGATTTTCTTGTTTTTTTAGGACCTGTAAACGCTTCTGGGGTATTGTGCAAGATCATCGTCTATGGAGAGATATCGACACTCTGTCACACAGGAAGACCGTTGAGTCTCTAAGAGATGTATTGGAACGAGCGCACAAAAAAACAAATTCGATCAAAATAAGTGGATTTTTGGGAAAAGCTGGAGAAGAACAAGACATCGATTTAGAAAACGAGAAGCATTGTCTCCTTAAGCTTGTTATACCCAAATGTGAAAACTTAACTGATCTTGAACTGCAGTCAGTTTTCATCGATTTCTCGGCCGTAAAATGAAAAAAAAAAATATTTATTTGACTATATGCTTCAGTTTTTCCTCTCTATTCTCTAAGATTAAAATTCAGGACTTTCCCAAGGACTTGAAACGGTTGGTCTTTAGAGAAGTTCATGTTCGTTGGCCCGATAATGCTCCTACAGTCTTTCAAAAAATGGATAAATCTTTGCTCTGGCTAGAGGTAAGTTTTATGAATTAGATATGCATGATAATATAGTTTTGATAACATTTTGTATTAATAATTCAAAAAACTTGACGTTATTGTTAATGCGAGAAGCTTAAAGAAACTGAATTGAATATATGATTGAGACTCGTTTTGCCCCAAATTTACCATATAATCCAACAAGCTGGAAACATTTTACTAAAATGGTCGTTTGTCCACCCTCCATTATCGAGATGTTCAAAAAATTGGTAGACAAACGATAGACAAACAAACAATTGGCCGTCAAAAGTTATGAGTTCGCGGTTCTGGTTTCAGCTCTACCTCCTCTGACCATAATTAATTATTTTATTTTCAGTTTCTGTACTTAAACTGTGAATAATAACACTAGTTTACAAATATTCGGTTCATAGCGAGTACCTGCACAAAAAGAATTTTTTAGATTAATTTCGGGTCGCTGAACAAGAAAATGACATTCATTCATTTGTACAAAGAAGTATTTTCGAGATATCAGCAAAAACATGTTTTTTTGCTCTATTTTCATATACTAGCATAAATGTCGATAACGGTAATTTTTGAATATTTTTACTTTTTTTTTGAAATATTGTTTATCTCTTTCCAAACCAATAAAAAACGACATTAGAGTAGCAACCTGAAAAAGTTTTGTATGAGTCGTTAATTACAACTTCACTCAATATTTTGAACATTTCTTTCTGAACAGGAGCTCCGTGTAGAATCATGTACTTGGTTCCACCCGTACGACATTATGTTGTTCTCAAAGTGTCCATCATTGAAATTCTTAAGCTTGCGAGGATGTCAAAATTTATCGGACTTTGTGCCATATGGTAGTATGGCATCAAGATTTGGTTTCAAAAAATTGGAAGTAAGTCCACTTTATAATAGAATCATGGCTGTTTTTTTTTGTTGAAACAAAATAGAAATTAATGAGTTCTTTTGTTTATTTTATAGCACCTAGACGTCCGTGACACACCAATAACAGACTCTGATCTACAGTGTTTCAATGCTGTTTTAACACTCAAAGAACTACTTTTACAATGCCCTATCCATTTAAGAAAGAAAGCCGACGAAAGCAAAAGCTCTTTGGACCAATTCATTCAATCGAACCATTTTTCGAATTTTATTTCTTGTATTTCATCTTCAGGATCATCCAGCTCATCAACGTCTTCGGCTAATTCGACATTCAGTGATTCTGCAGATAACTCAGATCCGCCTGCTGATAATCAAGACGATGCTAGACCAAGTACTTCAAGGCAGCGAAATCCCCCAGAACCGGCGGCAAATAACGTGCTAATGAGTATTGACTTGCAAAATCATACCAGGATGGTTTATGGAGTTTGTGGCACGTTAAATCCTGAATTTAGAAGACTTCGATATCCTGACAATCCGCATGGAAGTTTTAGTAGTTTTTGGGATATGATTTATCGCCAGGCGGGACCCGATGGTAGACATTACTTGCCACAAAAATCTCAAATATCTCCGATCTCAAATCGTGGTATTTCCTGTTTTGGCCGTCCGTCTAATCCAGTCGACCAGAATATCATTTGGATTCGTATTGGTGATCGACCCAATGACAATTCCTTCGAAAGATTATATTTGAGACACTATCAGCGAGTGACAGACGACTCATTGCTTCATCTAGCGCAATGTTCGCCCAGATTGATTTATTTAGATGTCACAGGATCGGGGATTACACAAAATGGCATTGATGAATTTAAGGTCAGAAAGCCAGAATGCGAAGTTGTTTTCGAAGAATTTGACGATTAATTATTAATTAATGATCCTCCTAAGGTATTTATTATTCTATGTAGAATATAAGATTGATATGTATGTATGTCTGTACGCAGTTATATACAATTGATGTGTAAAATATTAAATTACTCTTTTTCAAAAGACGTGATCAAAAGCGTAAAAACAATAAAAAAAAAGTATTGGAACAAAAAAAAAACTAAAATTAATTTAAAATCGTTTTTTTAATACTTCGCTATTTTTTCCAAGGTTCACATCCTGAAATATCGTCTCATACGATTCTTTCAGCATTTTCAGTCTAACTTTAATTAAGTAAGAGCGTGTGTCCATGCATTTTATTTGTTTTTTGTTGGTAGTGCTTGTAGTACTTTTTAGGACCTCTAGTCTTTCTATGAAGCACTGCAATTAAGCTGAAAAGGTATGTATGGGTTTGATCATAAAGCATTGGCCCAGAACATAACTTGATACAATGGAGTTTAGTCGATGGAATTACAGTGTTTCCAATTGAAAACGCTAACATGAGCAATATCGGCTTGATATCGATTAATCTCGATTGTACCAAATTAAAACTATTTGCGTCGAACGCAACATTGGTAAAAATTCAAGAGGGCGAAATTTGTGCATTTGAATTTTAATTTAAAATAAAGTTATTTTAGACGATAGTTTGTGAAAAATGTATTTTCTAGCTCAAAATTCTGCAAAAAATATCGATTTTGTTTAGGGCCAGTTTAGTCAGATAAACAGTCAGTTAGTTCATATTGATTATAGCCTTTTCAGACCAACCAGATCTCGCAACAAAATTAAACTTTGTCTCCCTGCTAAAACATGTTAGAACTCTTATTCAAAAGAGAACAATTTTTTTTTTCAATTTTGTTTTATTATACATAATATTTACAATTTGACTTAAGATAAACTTACAAATAATATAATACGGTGGCAAAATGTTAGAATTTTTGGCACATAGGGGGCCTAACGTTATACAGTCTCTTAGGTTAAAATTAATATATACTTATATTTTACATGTCAAAAATAAAAAAAATCTTAATATTTAAAGTCGGTTGACTTGGTTCCTCTCGGAGTGTTCCTTCCCGGTTGTCAAATGGTAGTGCTGCTCATTGTTGGGATGGTGGTGACGCTTAGCCACGATAATGGTTTGATCCAGGGTCAGAGTAGAATTTAACTGCTTCGTCGTTGTTGATTGCTGGAACAATATCGTCGTTTAGAATTTCCATGCGGACAGGTACCTACCTCGGATTGTCTTTGTTGAGTGGTCATCCTTCTCATCAGTTGGTTGGGATGGTTGCTGATACTTCCAACAATGTGATTGCTTAAGAGTCTGATAACTTTATTCCTCTGGTAGTTTGTTTATCTGATGATTAAAAATCGTATCTAGTGTGAATGGGTTATAAATAAAGCAATTTTAATAAAATAATTACCTTCATTGCATTGATTTGCGTTTTTGAATATTACGACTAAAAATGAAGGATTAAAAACTCTCTCCTTTTTGCATATTAGCACTTATTATATTTCATTAACGCTAAATACACTAAAATATGTTACCATTTTGATATCTACATTTGTTGCACCAATTTTTTAAAAAGTTTGCATTAATGTTTTAATACGATTTTGTTAATATTTTTGTTTGTATTTAATAAAAGAAAGTTTATGAGTTATTAATCGTTTTTTTACTATACTTTGGCACTAAAAGACAGTGTATAAAATTGCTGCAAAATTAAATTTATGGAATTCATCCATTTGTAATCGTAGTATTCAAGAACGTAAAGTAAGTAAAATAAAAATACACTCGGCGAAAAAATGTATTTATATATTTTGAGTACCCCTTTTTATTTCCTGTTTCAGAGCAGTCACAAAGTAGCTATACGCTGTTTCAGGAAATCATTGAAATTCTTAAGCTTGCGAGGATGTCAAAATTTATCGGACTTTGTGCCATATGGTGTATGGCATCAAGATTTGGTTTCAAAAAATTGGAAGTAAGTCCACTTTATACTTTGACTTGACACTGGCTAAGTCAAAGACTTAAATAGTTATATCCATTTTACTATAATAAGGATAAGACTTTTGTACGAATCCTCCCCACCCGTGGGGTACCTTCGAATGTGCCCCATGTGCTGTAACATGGGGCACATTCGTACGACATGGGGAGGATTCATAAAGCATATTTAAAAAGTTAATTTGACATCCTTATTATTTGTCAAATAGTAAACTCCATGTTTTAAACTTTATTCTTACTTATTAATGATTAAACTTGACCCATTGTAATATTTAACTGTTTAAACAAAAAGATATTTAACTCAAAGTTTTTGTATAGGGAAATTATCAGATCTTAATTTTTGAAATATACATAACACATGTCAACAAAATTTAATTTTTTGTTGTTTTCCAAACTTTGATAAACGTTTCTACAGGTTTTCGATGTTCTGAGCTCGAATCCGTAGTCAGAATTTTCAAATTGGCTTTTGTTTTCGAGATATTTCCGTTATAAAATCACAAAAAAGGTATTTTTCAATAGTTTTGTTGCGATGTTATAATGTGAGGTAAAATTTGACAGCCGAAATTGTAACGGATTATGAAAGCCCTTATGTTCTTCTTTTGTATTGAGTTCAAATCATTTCGATACCTCTATTCTTCTCCGAGAAATCATAAGTTGAAGTTAATGTATTTCTTATTTTATATCGTTAACAAGGATTTTTTGTACTAATGTGCCCCCAGGTTTGACTGGACGAATACTCCCCAAACTTTGCACAATACACAAAAAACGATGTCTTTTAGAAGTGTAATAAGATTTTAAAACATAAATAGTTAAAACATATAATTAACACTATTTTTAACAATTCCTCATCACTGTTTAACCAAAACACGAACAAAACTTATTCACAATATGACCTCGAACTTAAGCAAAAAAAAAAATACTTAGAGCACCCAGAAACATAATATGTTTTGTCACCACCGAATCTGTTGCACTATAGATTCAAAACTTACTGAGCAACTCGGCGCCTATTATGTCTATGCACAATAGTAAGCTCTTGTTTGAATACCGCTTAGTTTTTGTTTTACGCCTTCTGTACGAAGTGTGACCGGGTACGAAGGGTGATCACACCCCTTCGCCCAAAACATTTGAATAAAATCTTCAGATCCTGTATTTGCCCGACAATTGAAAACTAAATACACTGAGGGAAAAACGACGCAGAATAAAAAAAAAAACGCTTTTAATCAAAGTAAAAAATTAACATTTTGGGCCTAAGCACTAAAATTTTAAAAATTAAAATCAAATTAAAATGTTTCCTGCTTCGTTTTCTTAATTGCTTTAACCGGCCCCTGACTCAACAAATTTAGGTGTGAGGTGTGTATTTTGAAAAGAAATTTTACAGTTGAATGGATATCCATTCAATTGTAAAACCTCTTTTCAGAGTAAAAAAATATATTAAATTAAATATTTACTTTAAAATTCCATAAGAACAACTGTAAGTGCCCCCAGAAAATTTATTTTTATAGTTTTCAAAAAGTTTTCAAAAAAATTACCTTTGTTAAAAATTCTTGTTTTGAACTTCTTGGATGGTAAATTGCCTGAAAAGATAAATTTTATTATTAGAATATGAAAATTATATTTATAAAACAACCAGACAAAAAAGGACAAAGAACTGGGAAAACTGTTAACTTTGGATTATTCCTTTGAATACGTTTCTACTTTAAGATTAATATGTTTCAACAGCAAACATATTTGAATTAAAGTGATAAAATTTTTAAGAAACAAACTTCTAAAGGGCAAGAATTTTCATGCTAATATAAATTAGTTTATAAATTAGTAACAAGAAAAAGCATTTAAGAAATTAATACGTCAACATTTATATTAAATTACTTTTCATTATATTTTGGATTTGAAAACCTTTGTCGAATTTAAAGTAAATCAATTTGAATTAAATTCAAATACCTATGTTTTTTTTCAAAAATGCGACAATATAGTTTTTAATACGTGGTAGTTAAAATCTAAGTCGTGATTTTTCCCTCGGTGTACCAAATTTTATTAGCATACCACTATTTTAAAGAGGTTAAGGATAATATTTTACTTGTTGTACCGAACATATTTACATTATTGCATAAAATGACAATCACTTTTCATAAGGTGGTAATATCGAGTTAATGTTGGTCTTATTCGAGTCAGCATTAAAAATACCTTCAATACTCAGTTGATCTTGTTATCATCACACTTATTAGGGATTGTGATTCCCATATGTTGTAACCTATATGTATGATAAAACCTGTGTGGTACAACCTGTTCTGTTCTGTTTCGCACGTCAATGGCGGCAATTGCTGCTGTTAGGGCGAGGTGCCCTGTCTCCGTTCGTTGCAGCGAGGAAAACGTGTTGCAGCGAGGAAAACGTAAGTTGGTCAGTTGTTTCTGTTCATTGTGTTGTTGTCGTTCGACGTGGGGATTGCAATTGCTGGTGTAAGGGATGGGTGCCCAGTCTCCGTTCGTTGCTGCCCCTACGAGAACCCTAGGTGTTGTTCGGTTAATGGTTAGCTTGTTTTAACATAAATTCTACATAATTAATCTTAGCATACCCCATACTCCACATCTTTAAATGAAGTTTAAAAAAAAAGCCAAAAGGGAAATTTTGGGATACTTTGGATTTTTTATGCCGGCCTTACACGACACAATATTATTGCACAATACTCAGTACTGTGCAATAATATTGACCGTGTAAGGGCTGTATTGCACAATATTTTCGCTTTGCACAATATATTGAGTGGTATTAAAAAAGTTTAATATTTTCTGAATTTTTACTCAATATTTTTTGTTTCCACAACGAGGCAGATACAGAATAAGCAAAGAGATGTAGAAATATTGCGCACTAATATTGAGTCGTGTATGGACGACCCTCTTTCGCACAATATTTTAGTACAATATTATTGAGCAAAAATATTGTGTTGTGTAAGGCGGGCATTAAAGAGGGTGACTTTCTGCGTCAATATCTTTCCTGGTCTAAGTAAGACAGACTTCGTATAATATTTTGCAAAAAATAATGTGTACCTACGATTTTCTAGTTTTTTAAGCTATCTATTCGAAAAAAATAATAACAAAAAATAATATCGATAACTAATGAATCAATTAGTAAAAGTTTCGATAAGACGGCCGCATTTATAGTTGCGCATGTATTAAGTGCAAAAGAGAAAAAAAAAATAAGATTGTATGAATGTTTTATTTCCTTTCTCTTTTGCACTTCATACATGCGCAACTAAACATGCGCCGTGTAATACCCGTCTGACCGAATTTTTCCTTAATCTGAAAGTAGGGTATTAAAAAAGCAAGCTTTGCGAAATCTGCCATGGTTGTCAGTTGTTATCAATATTGATGGCATTTGATAAAAACTGAAATTCGATTTTGTATAATCGCAATAATAAAATTTTTTGTCATTGTCATTGATAGTGGTATGCTTAGCGTTGTTAACAGAAACACAATTCAAAAATATTGTTTATTGTTGATAAATTTATTAAATAAAATTATGTTTAAAAGGTAACAAAATCAATATTAGCAACCATCAATTTAGCGGAGTGACTGAAGCAAATTATCTCGGAACCGGCCGAAACTGCTCTGATTTGGATGATTTTTTCTTTTAAATGTTGGTATCCAAAAACACTTTAACAGTTATGGGTTTAAAATTGAACTATGCCAAAAACTTCCCAGGTCTGTCTAAGGAAAACAGCTATTAAATAAAGGGGTCTATTTTAGCAACATGTTGCAGTAACATGTGTTTCGTTTGTTCACTACCCACTGTGTGTATCTATAGCATAAGATCACGTTATATGTCTTTTGATAGCCAGAAACCTCTTGTTTTATTTTAATTTTAAATCAAGTTAATGCAGAAAAGAAAAAAAAAATAATGTCAAACTCAGTAATTTGAACAAAACATTTCCAAAATTTATTTACAATACGTGTAGTTCCTGTTCAACCATAATGGTTCATGGGTCCCTAAATCAAAACAAATGATAGTCGTGGTTTCTTTCAACACTTAGTAGCTACTTTGTTTTTCGTTATATTCGCAAAAAAAAAAAAAAAAAACAAATGCTGAGTACCTATAGTCTAATTTGTTTTTGTATTGTAAATAAAATGATAAACTGAGTAGCTTCTCAGCGTTGAAAAAAAACAAGACTGATATTAAACAGTGCTCATTATGTTTTCCTTCTTCAGTTTCGATATATGATTATTATATTGCCCTTGAGCAAAAAAAACAACCCTACAAAAATTATTTATCCAGCTCTCGGCACAGGATAAATTCTTTGACAGCAAAAAAATCAGCTTTTCCCCTCAAAAGCGCCAATAACGTATCTTCGGCTAGTTATTTAGCCCCAATGATACAGCCTGAGTTTCGAATACTAGAATTTTTTTTTAATTATTGGCAGCCATATTTTTGACTCGTTTCAAAACTTCAGTTTAGCTGTATAATGGTACATAAAATTAATCAGTCTATCACAGAGTATGTCACCTTTCACAGTTTTATAAAAACTAATACAAAATTTGATGTCTAAATAGGTTTTTCATTAGATTTAATTCAAATGATTGTGTTGGTGCCATTTTTTTCAGTTAGAATACAAAAAATATTGGCTTCAACCTTAAATACCATTAGAGAGGGGCCGGGCAGGGGGCATAGTAGTACACAGAATTCAACATAGCGTGCTAGTGTCTTGAACTGGTACTACAACTTAGCTGACTTGCATACGTAAAAACGTAAAAAAACTGCTTTATATTCAGGGTACGTGCCAGTAATTTCAAGAAGTCAGCCAACTGTTACTTTAACTCCTTTTTCTTCTTGGTGTTTTTTTTTTTAAGGTTTGGTAGTGCGGATAGTTTACGGTCTTCCATTCCTCAGACTTATAACACATTTAAGAGCAGAAGGTAGCACAAAAGTATCTAAGCAGTAGCACGTGGGGATTAAGAGGAGTTTTGGTTTGCTCATGCGGTTAAATAACAGTTGAGTGTTATCTTCTTTTTGCAAGGTTTAAATGCCTTGCCTTAAAAAAGAGGGACGTTTTCAACAAAATATTTTCATTTGTTTATTATAAACGTTTGTGAAATACTTACTTAAGCAACTACGTGGTTTTCAATTCAAACTTGTGATTATTTTAAAAGGAAGAATTGGAATTTATTGGAACATTGTGAAATAATATGTCTGTTTGAGGGACACATTGGAGATGTTTAGATATGTACTAGTGTGTAGCTTTCCTGTAGTCTGTAGATAGTTCTTAAAATGATAGATACCATTACATGCAAATAACAAATGTAAAATATTTTGACGAAGTTGTTTTTCTACCGAAAAGGTTAAGTATTAAGCTAGTATCACACGATTTGCGTAAACACCAACATTTGCGTAAAAATTTGTGTATTTTTGACACAAATGTGCACAAAACCATCTGAAACACAAATGTGATGATAGAAAATGACATTATGAACATGATTTGTATATCATTTGGTGTCATTCGAATTATGGTTCAGATGATATTGTGTATTTTTATTGTAAAAATACATAAATTTTTGTGTATATATTAAGGATAGAAATATATTTTGTTTTTACCCTGCTAGGACCGGATTTAGGCACAATGGCGATTTTGACACACACTGAAATAAAAAATTATAGGAATAATAACAAACCAAGTTTAATCTTATAATCTGAGACTCTTACTCTTTAATTTGCATCGTAACACCGTAATTCATGAGCGACAAACAGCAAAATCTAAAAATGATGTGAATCTTACCAACTAATAACATCGTAATTTTTCCTGGAATTTTGTTTCAGTGCACAAACATTATTCAGTTTTTTTCACAAATACAGTGAACGCATCCTGTCTCCAGTATAACGAATATCGGATACTTTCTAAGCGTGATGGGCCCCAAGGAGTACAGAATTATACCATTTTTTCATGCTGTGTTTTGATTTTGGTAGGTATTAGAGTATCAGTAAACGTAATTTTGCATACCGAAACAAAAATCTGAAAAATCAATTTTTCTGGAAATTTGTATCCTTAGAAACTGCAGCTCCAATTTATTGCGGTCTTTCCTTTCAAATTTTCATTAGCTTACTCTAAATACACTGTTTATGTAGATGATTGCTTTATAAATTAAGTAAAAAGCGATTGTATAAACCTGCAAGTAATTGTTTGAGACCAAAATATAATGAGTCATGCGAATTTTTGATTGTCCTTGTTGGTCCTCTTTCCAAAGCTTGAACTTGAAAAAATACTTTTACCAAATAGAACTATGTACAACGGCAGTACCTACTACGTATAGATTTAATTTAAATATTTCTATGTAATACAGCCGACCTCTGCTATCTGGAATTTCCAACTCAAACTCTCAGTACCCTCAGTTTTCCTATAATTTTCAGATTTCAGTGAATGTGCCATCGTGTGTTCGTAGGGAGTCCAATTTCAAAACCCCAATCCTCCCTTTTGCTTTTACCAAATGAAATGTTCACAATTGTACATTTGTACTAATTGTACGTAATTGGAAATATGTGTACCAACGCGATTTGATTGCAGTTCATAATAGGAATTAGTTAATTATTTTCTAGTTGAGATTCAGGGCATTGTGAAATTATTATCACTTAAGTTTTAAGCCGTACACAGGCGGATGATTGCGGAAGCGTACACCGAATCCGAATAGTCTATAGTGTCTTAGCGAAACGCATTGTTTTCTAGGAAAATCTGTTTCATTTGTTTATCGGTTGGTCGGTAGTGGTCGACCAACAAAGGATAGACAAAGTTGATTCGTTCTTTTATTATCTTTTATATTTTTCGTAATTATTATGAATAGAGCTTATTATGTTGCTGTGTTACTGTGGCACATAATTAAAAGGACAAAAATCCTGTTGAATTTTAGTATCAGGGAGAATGAAGAGTGTCTAGGTATAATTTTGTACCCAGGATTAAGGTGTTTTTTTTATATCCTCGTTACGTGAAGAGCTAAAGCCTTTGGTTTAATGAGATTGAGTTTTGTTTTTGAAAAGTTGTTGACAAGCTAAATATTATATAGGTTTTTATAGTTCCAGCTAAGACTAAGCTTTTTAATGTGATAAAAGGATTGTGTTGTTTAAAATTAAAGCTCAATTTGTACCCACTGCCAGTTAATTATTTATGTAATTGCTTTTTTAGAACGAAGTTCTTTATTTTACATTAGATTGTATGTTGTTAAATGGTAATGAGTTGATTTTGATGCTTAAAATTAGGAGAGGAAATAGACTAAGAGCCGACAACAAATTTTTGGCATGGAGATATAAATAAACTTCAAGAACATGTATGATGAGCCTTTTGGGTGGTGATATCGAAATCAAAAGTCTGGCAGTATTATTTTGTCGCCGGGAGTGAGGGTGGGTGTTGAAAACGGTGATTTTCAGATTTTTATTTCGGTAGTATAACCACCAAGAATTTTTGGATCCCAGACGTTTTAAATGTCGCCACTCTCAGCCAGACTCAGAAACTCATGGCGTATACGTATTTTTTGTTTTTGGTTTCTCAAATGGAAATATTATGTTATCTTATTATCCTTTATTTATTAGTTAAATTCATAAGTTTTATAGTCTCATCCATCCCTGTGTATAGTGTGTAAAAATCTGCAGAAATAGAGGAAACATTGAAATTGTTCCATAAATATAGTAAAAACACATGCTGATTGCGAGTATCTCAACCACCTTGGTTCCATCTTTTGTGTGCTTGCCAACCTTATTTATACCTCTTCCCGTCTGCACTGAGCTGGTCAGTATTGAGTGAACTGAGAGATTTCTCTGAATACGATTTCTCTGGATATGAACGGTCCCTTCATGATAAGACTAGCTTTGGGTCCTGACAAATCACTGATTTCCTTTCTTTCCCATGAGGTAGTTCAGAGTTTGCCCAGGCGGCTTCAGTTTTCTTGAAAAATTATTCAAGTCAAGTAAGAGTGTGTCTATCTTTAAATGTCAACAATTTGAATCCTTGAAAAGTGCTGAGAGTACCGAAGTAGGGTGGTGACCAACTCTTTATGGGTGCTCCTACTGCAGAAATGAAGGCTTCTTTTTTGTCTAACTGCCCTCAGATATTATTTATGTAAAAGGCATTTTTGATAAAAATCAGTAATATTTTTCTGGACTATTTTTTTTAAGAAAAAAAGAATATTAATATATTCCTTTTGCCCTTCAAATCTTACGAAGTTCCTCAGACTAGAAGGTTAATTCTTCTTGTATTTCCGTGAAACTTATGAATATAAAAAAAAACATTGATCTCGTCAAACTACAGATTGTTATAAACTGTATTCATCATATAAATTAATAAATAGACCCTCAAGAGAAGTTGTAGTTTAGGATTGTAGTCCCCACTCGGGAAGACGGTGGAAATACATTTTCTCAATGAAATCTCTTCAAAGGAGGCAAATCATATCGAGATTCCAGAGTGGCATTCAATTCCCCGCACAAGACGATGGGTGACTATGATGAAAACATTCAACTTGCTCGTCGACATGACCAACAGGAAAAATTATTGACCAGAATATTGTTTCGCGTAATTTCCCAAAGGTGATTATTAGAGGAGGCTAGGTGCCGAGAAACGAAGGCCCACTATATATACCTACTGAAAGAAAAATAAAACCCTAGATAATATGGACCGACAACGAGGCCAATGAGTACCTACTGCTTTTATCCTGTGTATTTTTTTTTGCACATCCTTTTGCCATAGAGTCCTTGGAACCATTTTCACATAGTTGTTTGTCCCTCATTTATTCCATTTTGTAATGTTTACCAAAGTATTCTCAGGACTAAGAGTACAATTTATTTGTTTGTTCAAAGAATAAGAGGCTATGTGCTGGTGAGGATAAAACGGAAAAGCTGTTTTAAGTCTGGTCAGGATAATTTTTTTTTCCACTGCTGCGTAATGGAATGACATTTATAAAATTATAATTAAGAATAAATTGTCTCTGACAACTTGACTGAAGATCATCCTTAGGAAACTTACCCTCAGGTGTAGCCTTAAGCTTTTTATTCTACTTATAGTTACGTTATTTATGTTATTTATTTTTACTTGCTCTTTAGGACAAGTATTGGTTTCGTGTCAAAAAAAAAAATTGATTTTAACCAAAACCAACATTTCGATGATGGACAAGTATAAAAAAGTGGTTTTCGTCATGCCGTCCGTCGGTCTGTGCGTCTGTGCATCTGTGCGTCTGTGCGTCCGTGCGTCCAGCTGTACACATTTCCACTGCCTAAACACGTGAACGGATTTTTTTCAAATTTGGTAGAGATGATTTTTATGTAATTTCAAAAGTTTGTTTTTTTTTTGTTTTTTAATATCTCACATAGATCGAGTACCTCATATACAACATTTTTGAGTTGTTCGAGTTTTCTTAAAAACGGCTCTAATGATACATTTTTAACCAAAAGTTATCAGCTGATGTTTGTAAATCCAAGCACTAAATAATATTTATGAATTTTTAACGAGACAAAAACACGACCCGTTATAAACTTTCGAGACAAACAAAAACAATGAAAAAAGTTTTCATATTTGCCCGGTTGTTGGAAACAGCTTAACGTCGAAATGAACAAGGCGAAAGTTGTGTAACTGGGTAATATCAGTATTTGCTATGAGACTTCACAAAATAACAAAATATTGCTATTCGCTAAAAGATAACACTGCCTGTTTTTGTTTTAGGGGGGAGAGGGGTTCCTATTTAACAACAGGTTCCATATTCCCACCTTTTCCTCTACATATATTTTATATTTATTTGTCAAAATGTAATTTTACCTTGGTTTAACAACTAATTAAATATTAGAATCCATTAACATATTTAAAACTAGCCACTTTCAGAAAATTAATTATTTCCACGTTTTCCCCACTGTGCTGCGCCGCCGCCGCTTTCTGGGGGCATTAATATTAATTTTTTTGTAATAATATTGAACGTTTTAATGTGAAAGGAATTTCGATGTGTTAAGGTGCGCGTAATTAAAATTTTTTTAATTTAAGGTATTAATTGATTTGGCTTATGAACACCATAGTTTTAATCAGAACTATGAGAGTCTATCCTTTTATTATCCTGATGTATGGGGCTAAAGTGTGGGTGTTAAAGAATTACGATGAAAATTAATTTGGTTGTTGGACAGAAAGACTCTTCAACGGCGAGCCTTACATTTACCTAGTAAGCAAGGGATAGAGCTGTTTGGAGACACGCATGTTGGCCATAGTCCATTTTGGATTGTAAGCGCCATCCAAAGTAAAAGTAAATATTCTGTTATCATATTATAAGAGGATACTTGCATATCAATTTAAAAACCCTAAGAACTATTGGAAAACTTACAAAATCGACAACATGTTACGGATGATAATAATTCAAGACATACTTTTTGGTAAAATCAAGGCTTTGGTTGTCCCAACAGTGTTTTGTTGCATTATTTTGTTAAAAAAATTCTGTCATATTCCACAAAGCATTTTAATGTATTTGTAGTGATTTCTATGTTTTGAAAATTAAGCTTGCACGTTAAAGTCTTTGCTCTCCATACTAACGCACCTTTTTTTGCCGACGATAATTTATAAATAAGGAAATTCATTCCAAAGGTATCATAACAATTGAAGACATATTTTGTTGCAAGTGGATATTTTACAATTTTACCTCTAGAATTTTGTATTCTTAAGAAGTTATTAGTAGAATTTAGAGAACTATTATGATGACTACTTTTCTTGTGCATCATTAAACTTTTAATAAATCTCCCAAACAATTGCCTTAACAATTTCTTTCAGAAACTCGTGATAACTCGTATAATACAAAGTAATAAACCATTTCATAAAAAAACTTATAAGCTTCTCTCTTTCGAAGCATTTCACTTTTGTGGAACTTAATCTTAGTTTGTTCGTCATTTCAACCTTCCAGTGGTTAAAGTTATTGTTTTGATAGCAATCAACTAAAGGGAACAATTTTAATTATCAAAGAGTTTCTGCAAGACAGAACTTGAAAATTGCTTTAACTATTTTTTCCCTCAATAGTTCATACCACTTTTTTATTAGAAGTCGCCATCTACGGAGATAGAGTAGAAATGTACCGTAAGACATCGATAACCAAAGGCACAAACCTGCACACTTTCACACTGCAGGTAGGTGGTGATGTTGCTTTATATTGTAGACATAGCATGGTACTTCCTCTTTCTCAAACCTTCGAGGATTCCATCATCATGATATGAATTTAATTAACCCCGAAAAGTTCAGAGTGCATGTCTGCAGAAAATTTTCCTACATCAGCGGTGCAGCAAAGTTGATATTTGGGTCAAAATTACTTTAAAATTGAAACACAACTCCTGTGTTAATCAGATAATCCATCTCTTGGCTCTTTGCTTATAGGTACAAAGTGTTAACTCCACTAGAGCACTTTAGTACTGTAGAAAGTACACTGTGCAGTGCACCTTAGATTTACCCATCTACTATAGCTGATGATGGGTTGTTGGCAAAAGTGGGCAAAGGGGTTAGGGTATTCTTGTCAAGAGGTACTAGGTAGACTTGAGCACCGGCTGCGTAATTAAATTTTATTTTAATATCAGCGAAACGAAACTAAGATAGTAGTTTGTTAATAACCTACAGCTTTAGAAAATAATGAATCATCTTGGAACACTTATTCAATAATTTGTTTAAGATGTGACCTCATTATTTTACTTGGATCATATTTCATTTATCAATTTTCGTTTCAAGATAGGTTTTGTAATTGGAATATTTAAACTCGTGTATTTTTGCATAGAACACGAACGTTAAGGGAATGTTTAAAGAAAACAAAGTTTAATATAATTTTTAAAGGAAATTTTCAACAGTTTTTTAGAACATACACTGCCGATCACTTGAATATGTCCATTGCTTTGCAAAAATTCAAAATGAGTTTCCTTCGGACAGAATGGCAGCACCTGTCTTAAACAACAATTATAAGACATAATATTCAGCTTTATCCCTTAGAAAAATCAGACCTCTTGTAAATACCATTCATTAAAAATATACTTTTCACGTAGGATTGATTAAAAAATACTTGTTTTTTTTAGATCAGTAGAATATATCGAAGCATTCAATTTGTGGTTGCTATTGGTTATTATTTTCAGTTCGGTGGAATTTCAATAAGTACAAATTTTAAAAGTAAAAAAAAATAAAATAAAATGCACGACTGGATCGCACGTACCTACTTGCTCTTTAGGTTAAAGTTGCCATAGCCATTAAGGCCTTTTATATAAACTTTATAAAAATAAATAATTATGTTAGAGCTTAAGAAAAATATAGGGTTTTGCTTGAGTTATATAGTTTTTTACAAGAAAAGTGGAACATGTGTAAAAAGAATATAACTAATTTTAACTTTTTTTTTTTTTGTTTTTTAATTAATACACATATTTTTTGAAAACTTAATTAGATTGCTTAAGGTTATATTAAATAGCTGTGAACAAGTTTAAGTCAAAATCACTTAAACCGTTTACAAAATATTCACAAAAAACAAAATTAAAAAAAAATAGACCGGCGGACGGTATGACGAAAACCACTTTTTTGGGATTCTCCATCATCGTAATGTTGGAAAAGTGGAACCTACCAGGCCACGTCAGCTGCCGATTGAAGAGCAATCCTTAGAACTGCTTCTTTCCAGTTAAGGAGAGTTGATCATTTGCGGAAATGCAAACTGCAAAAAAAAAACACCACACGTCTACTTTTTAGTCGCAGAACAAAATAATGTGGAAAAACAAGTAGCATCGTGTTGTTTTTTAGGATGACAAAAAAATCAACATGGAAGGCATCGACGGCTATAATTATATTACATATATTATTATATTATATATATTATTATTATTATCACGATTCCAGAAAGGAAAAACACTAATTGAATCGTTTTCCACAGATGTGAGGGTGGAGTTAAGGTTTGGGGAGCAATTTCATTGTATGGCGTCTCAGAACCACTGTTTTTCTCTTCAAAAATTAACATTGTTTCGTATGTTGGTGCATTGGAAAAGACCTTTCCATATTTTTTTTTCAAGATCTGCCATGGACATACGGACACGATAACGCGCCTATCCATACCGCTCGAGTAGTGGATTAAGAGGTCAAAATGTTTCGTTACTTGAGTGTCCACCATACTCTCCCGACCTTTATATCATTAAAAATGTGTGGGGTTGGATGACGCGCAAGTTCTTACTTACTTACTAACGACGGCCCATACAATCCAGGGTGGATCTCGGCCTCAACCAACAAACCTCTTGAAACAGATGTTGCCACTGTGGTCGAAGAAAACAGTGTTGTATATGTACTTATTAATCCAGTTTTTGAACCGCAAAAACTCAAAAAATCAAAAAATTACTATCCCCCTGTCAATATATGTAAACAAATTATAATCAGAGAAACGCAAATTATATATGCTCGTTGTACCCAATTCCCAGTTATACCTTTAAGCCTTGTTAGTTCAATGCCCTGAAGCAATATAAACTCGAAAGTTCTTCTGAAAGTAGTCGGATTAAACAAACCCATTTCAATAAAAAGTCACCCAACTTTCTGACAGAAATGCAAAGAAGCAGAGCCATTCATTGACATACTTAAACACACCAAATAAAATTACCCTAAAAAAGTTTTCTTCCAAAAAACAAAGGGTAAAAATTATTATGTTTCAAGTTGAGTTTTCAAATTTACGTACACAATCACGTCCAGCCAAATGCCAAACAATAGAATAACTTCAGAATGTCTGGCCCTGCTTTGAGTGCTTAGTTATTTGGTTTGGTTAAAAACAAATATTTATACTAAAGCTAGCCACTAGCTACCTACTCACTAACAAAAATAGTTTGGCCGAATGAGATTGGTCTAATGAGAAGGTAATGCACATTTTGAAGAGCATTCGGGGGTATAGAATTTTCTGTATTTAAATGACCTTGATAAAATATCACCATCTATCTAACATGAATATTTATGTGTGTAAGAAAAAACGTGATAAGTTGACTTCGTCATTAAATAAAGTTCCATAATTAATATACAACGGTGGTATGCTGTGCCTTGTGAATGTCATTTCATTTTTGTATTTCCATCAGCAAGTTGCGTCATTGTGTGGATAGAGGCGCACGTACTTCCATTAAGGATGGGCTCCTATGGAAAGATGCTCGTACTCTGTTTTTATCATTATTGGTTTTATTATCATTCAACTCCACACACAGTAGGAATGAATTAGGATGCATTCATTGCAATACTATGGGTTAGTGACCTTATTCTTGCGTAAAACATAAACGTATATACAAATTTGTACATAGATGCCTAAGTTATAATGTTTGTTTAATATTGAAACATAACCTAGTCGTTATCAAAATTATTGTTGAAGTAATGCAAAAAAATAAAATGCACAACTGGATCGCACTTGCTCTGATAGCCAAAGTAGCTTGGATTGCTATATTTTTTTTTAATTAAATGCAGTTTGAGAAAATATGTAAGAAAAAAAAAGAAAAAGGATTTTTTTTTTAAAACTAATTTAAACCAAAAAAAAAAAAACAATTTTTGAATTTTGTAACTAAATTTTAGTATGGCAACTTAAAAGTTATGGCAGGTAATCTTAATAGCGGATTTCATAAAATATAGAACTTATCCAAAAAAATAATTATGATTTTTTTAATCGAAATTGTAAGAGCCATTTTTGAGAAAATCAAGTTTTCTAAAACCGGTAGGTATATGCCAAGTAACGGTATTTCTTAATCTCCCTTTTAGTATTCTTATGTTTGATTGCTTTCTCCCTTTTTTACTTGCTCTATAGAGCAAGTATTGGTTTTGCGTCAAAATGGAGAATTCCAAAAAAGCGTCTGTGCATCTGTATGTCTGTACGTCCGTCTGTATCCACTTTCTAAATGCAAAGACGGATTTTCTTTAAAATTGGTACACATGATTTTTACGTAGTTTTTAAAGTAGTTCTTTTTTGTTTTTGAATATCTCGTCCAGAACTAATACCTCTCCTATAACGGTTTTGAGTTATTGGATTCTTGTAGATAACGGCTTTAACGATTTCGTTTAAAATTTTGTTTGTATTGTGTTCAGTGATTGCAACAAAACTGCATTTTTAGTTTTTCTCAAAACATCAAACAACGGAGAAACAGCGTTGCCGTTTTCTTGCAAAACAATTTCATATTGTTTTTTTTTCTGAATATCTCGTGAACGGCTTAAATGATTTTGACTAAAACTTGTGCACAGATATTTCATTTAAATTTTAACAATCTAATTAAGTTTTCCAAAACAAAATATGTATTAGGGTTATTCTTTTTATTTTTACACATGTTACACTTTGCTTGTAAATAAATATATAACTTAAGAAAAACTCTTTATTTTTTTAATTTCTTACATAAATATTTATTTTTATAAACTTTATAAAGGTGTTGTTATTTTGAATAGCCCGCTATTTCGATAGTTGTCACTTTTGAAGCTGTCATTTTTTGACATTTGACAAGTAGAAACTACGCTATTAATAAAAATGGAACGATACACGCTTCAACAACGCATTGAAATTATTAAAATTCACTATAAAAATGGTGAAAATTTGGCAGAGACGGTTCGTAAAACTAAAACATTTTTGGGTCGTCGTGAAGCACCTTGTCGGACCGCAATACAGAAATTGGTGGACAAATTCGAGCTGTTGGGACAAGTAAGTGATGTGAAGAATAAAACCCGTGCACGTCGCTCAAGAACAACTGAGAATATTGCTGTTGTAGCCCAAAGTGTTGAAGAAAACCCAGGTTTGTCCATTCCTTGTTGTTCTTTGGAATTAGGCATTCCACAAACGTCATTACACCGTATTTTGCATAAAGACTTGGGTCTTAAGGCTTATAAAGTTCAGTTAACACAAGAATTCAAGCCGGCTGATCATCAACAACGTCGTGTCTTTGTAATAAACATCCGATCATTTATCTCCAAAAATGCCATTTTTCTTTGAATATCAAAATAACACCTCTAATTGGAAAACCCTTTATAAGAGCAAGTACGTGCGATCTAGTAGTGTATTTTATTTTTGTACTAAGGCACAAATTGATATTATCTATCTATATCGCAAGTAAAAACAAATAAACATTAGTGGTCCCATAATTCCTTTCTGTGTGATTGTTGTCAATTGGTCAGTCAATCGGATAGTCTTTTTTTTGACTGGCTTGACAACAACTTTAACGATTTTAACGAATCGTAATATACTTATTTATGATGGCCTTTCCAGCCAGTCCAGTCAGGTTCCAACACAGCTCTCTCCAGTTACGCACATGACTGGCTTGACAACAACTTTAACGATTTTAACGAATCGTAATATACTTATTTATGATGGCCTTTCCAGCCAGTCCAGTCAGGTTCCAACACAGCTCTCTCCAGTTACGCACATGAAGTTGCTTTAAGTCGCTCTTCTTAGATTACGTTTTTGGAATTTCCAAGGCTTTTTTTTATTTTTGAATATCTCGATAACTGTTCCCATATAACTGTTCCGAGTTATTGGATTTTTTTCGAAAACGGCTCTTACGATTTCCATTAAACTTGGTGGATGTTATGTAACAAGTACTTGTAACAATACTGCATTTTTAGTTTTTCTCAAAAAATAGGAATAACACAAATATGATGAGCACGCTTTTCGGGAAATTTCCCATTATTTTTAGATATTTCAGTATTATATCATTACTGACTCAACTCATTTCGTTCAAAACCAGGTCGTTGTCATCATGTTAAAAAGTATTGTGTATTTAGTCTTTCAAAAAAAAAAAAATTCTTTTTTCGCTATTTTTTTTGTTTTCAATATACAAATACAATAATAACTTTGAACTACAAGAGCAAGTTCGTGCGATCCAGTCGTCCATTTTATTTATATTGAAATTCAGAGGTTTTTTTGAGTCAAATCTTGCCAGTTAGATTCAAATTTCATAAAAACCCAAGAACTTGTGCAAATAGTATATAGTAATAGTAAATAATTCTTTTACATAAAGTTATATAGATAATAGCTCAACCTTTAAACCTAATTGGGAATAAATTGTAGGGACTTTTAGGATATGCGAAATTCCCACTAGGAAAAATGCTGTAAGGTATTTTACATTTGTCACGTGTGCAAAAAAAAATTACAAAAAATTGTTTTAATGTTTCAAAACCTAATGAAATTTGGTTTGCTTGAAGTTTATTTGCACTTCGATAATAGTCGATAAGACAAACGAATAATTTTCTCGCAAATAAAACTAACTCATTCTAAAAATATATATGTACCTATCTTCAAATACCCATTATGTTTTCATGAGTGTGAAACTTTTGATTTTTCTTGCTTTTCTTGCACCTGAACCAAAACATCTGAACCATCTCTTAGTTCCTTTCAGGTTTACCAAGTGCTCCTTCATAAGCTCCTAAGCCAACAAGAAAAAATTAATAAAAAAAAACAACAACTTCAGTGTGAAAAAAATCTTCAACAGTTTATATAGTTAGAGGTGTGAGTGCATATGTTCGAACAAGTATCTAATGGATAAATGAGTACTTTGCACTTGGCCGCCATCATAGCCAGACCAGAAGTCCACGTTGAAGTTAAGAACATTCTGTACTTTAGAGGAAGTTTCTTTGACTTTTCTGATGGTTTTTTATCCGGTATTTTTCGTTAGTTTTTCCGGCGAGGGCTTTTTGTTGTTTGCCTCCTACAACGCAGACCCCATCCTGTATCCAATCCACGTCTCTGATCCTCATTTTCGTTGGTAGCAGTGAAATGCATTGCACTGCATCGCAGAGCACACAAGAAATGTTAAAATTTATATCTTCTTTTCTTCTGCAGATTTAAAATTTAACACGAAACTGCTTTTAGGATAGTTTAACAATTTATTATTTTCTTTTATATGTTTTTTTGTAGTTTCTCTTTCTCTCTTTTTTTTTAAATTTTGTTCATGCTGTGTTCTTGGTCGGGACTCGGCAATAGTTGTTGGAACTCCCATTGCAGTAATTCTCGCTCAATTTGTTCCATTAATTGGAAATGCAATCGCAAGTGAAACAACAGAACAGAACGTCCGCTGTTAGGATTCGGATTGTATAGAATAGTCAGCATGGACAAAGGAGTAGTGCAACAATTTCGTGGTTAGAACTTAAGTGGTATAAAACTCTTCTCTCTCATGGATATAATAGAAAAGATGAATTTTAAAGGAGGGATTCCAATGGAATTCTGTGGGAGCTTACAGTAATAAAATAATGGATATGAGTTGAATGCTATCAGATTTTAAAATCTGTTTCAGTGAAATTCTGGATGCAGGGTTAAACCAAATATTGTTCTGGATATTAATTAACTCTTTCTATATCAAAAGGCACATAAACATACGATTACGAAATAAATGAGAATGTTTAGTAAGACAGTCCTTGCTTGTTTTGGAAATCATTATTAAAAATTATGAGCTTAAAACGATAGATATGTATTTGAAAAGGAATTAATTATTTTGATTACGGCCATAATATTGACTAAATTCACAACCAGTTTTATCTTAAAACTAGTTTTGTAAAGTTTTACAATTGCATTCTCTACAAACTGTCATTATTTTCGAGAGTTTTAACATTTAATACTGAAATTAGTTTTCTTAAATTTTACCTATTTGTCGAAATATTGCAACATCTTAGGTCAATAAAACTAGTTTTACTTTGAAACTAGATTTGAATATAGTCAATTTGGGCGTTAATGTTCAGGGAAAAGTTGAAGCACATTAAAATTTAACAATGTCAAGTTTTGGCGTTTATAAAAAAAACACAAAAAAATTCTATAACAAAAATTTTTGATGTCTTACTTCTTCACGGGCGGTTTTCATTTTTTTTAACCTTTGTATGAGGAGTTTTGCTCGTTTATATTTGGAATTTTAGCTCCATATATTGTTTTTTTCTTCAAATTGGAGATTGTAATATATTTATTTTAGGATATTTCACATTCGACTTTTTTGTCTTACAAATTTCTACCCGGACTAGCGAGTCTCATAGCATAAGCATAAAAGACTTCGAACGACCTCAAAATACATTGAATTTAAAACAACAAAAATTTCGATGAATTACGTACTCATGAATCCGATATCTATGCTTTCTTTCTGAATCACGAGAGCCATCACCTAGCACTTTTCTTACTTATACTGCCGTGGGGTTGGAATCAATCTTTCTAATATAAAAAGGGTCTTATAGTGGCGATGAAATAATCCTCTAGAGAGAAGCAAATAAAATAAAAAAATGGTCTTCGTACCAATGGGAATCGAACTATTTTCACCAACTCTGACGCTAGCTAGCCGCCTCCAGTTACGCAAAGAAAGTATGCTGACGATATAGGTTGCCATGAATGAATTGTTGGCCACCATCGTACAGGTTAAATGAAATAGATGCAGAATATAGGCTATCTTCGCCTTCTTCTTCCAGATCCTTTACACTGACGGTTTTACATATTCCCCCTCTAATCTCAGTAAGCTCACATTCTGGCATTGTTTCCTATCGGTAAATATTCTTACCCTTTGGTACAATTTTCGAATATTTTATCTGCTGTTACAACCCTAAATAGACTTGACCGTCCGGTAGCCGCGTTCTTTTTTGTTTCTTCCTGAGAAGTCAGCCTTCTCCTCTTCTTTTTTGTCCATAGATCTCTAAAGCTGCTGTCTCAGTCAGTGGCTTTGGTTCTTCTTTGTAGCATTTCCTAGAAGGCCTCTTTCTTGTCTTTATGGTCTAGCTGGGTGGAGGCATTCCTCTCCTTGTCAAACCAGGAGTTTCCTTGTTGTCGCTTAAAGAAACTCAGCCGTGAACAGCGTCACGTTCTTAAATTTGGCTTTTATATGGATTATTGTGACTAGGTACCCGCTTACACCATTAATGACCATGACTTCTTGCCTTAAGCCTAGTACCCAGCTTAAGCGAAACAAAAAATCTCATACAAAAATCGCACAACCAAATCGAAAACGAAAAATTCCGTTCTGCAGAACGCATTTCCCGATCAGCGAAATTAGTTTATACTGGTTTATTTGGAGAAGTCTCCATTCTCTTTTCGCATACAATTAATTTCCGGGTACATTATTTGTGTGCGGAAAAATGACATTTGATTTAGTTTTTTGTTGTTTATGTTGTTTCTAACATTATAGGTCGAATTAGGCTTTAGTCTTAATGCTTATACGCAGCAGAAGCGGAACGAAATAATTTCGCTGGTCGGGAACTGCGTACAGAAGAACGAAAGAATGAAATTTTTCGTTTAATATTTCGTTGTGTGGTTTTTGTATGAGATTTTTCGTTTCGCTTTAGCTGCGTACTAAGCTTTACCATTAAAACAAAAGCGCACCCAAACAGACGCTGACCCTGCTCCTTAAAGCACTTTTAATGGTAGATGTCAGACGATTTCATCCTCCCTCTCCGTCTCCAATGTCTCCATGCCATCGCACCTCCTAGGTAGCCTTAAGTTCAGCCCTTAGCATATCCAAATTTTCCAATAAGTAATTGTTCGGCTGCACTTCATTATACATTATTAATATATTCCAATTCCACATACAGATTAGAAATTCGTTGTACTTGTTTAGTTTGCTGGAGTTTACATTTGTACATTAAGATTATCCGGATCCGAAGATTAGGTGCATTTCGGAACACATTCTTCTTAGTGCACCTCCTTTTTTATCTCGGGAAAATAGGCTTAATCACAAAAAATATGACAAATCAATTTTCGTCTCCAAAATATTTGGGTTTATTTTGAGCATGTACTAAAATGACATAGATTTATCAGACAATTTTTCATACGCAGCCCCTGAGGGTTATTTACTTACTTACGTACTTATTCAACAGCACATGTGTTTTCTCACCCTCATAACTAGATATTAAGCTTTGTATCTATCGACAAATACTTATCTTTGGTAAGATTTCATTTTACCTCCATGTATTGGAAGAACATAATGCTAGGTCAAGGTTACAAATGTCATGCTAATTGTTTCTTAAATAAGCCCAATGAAAATTTTCGCATCCGATGAAAATTTTAGAAACTCTAACAAGCATCCACTAATGACCAAAAAAATCAAATAAAAAAAACTATACCTAATAATTGTTCATGTCCTTGCACAATCAGAATTCATAGCAATTCATTTCAAACAAAAACAATAAACTGTGGATTTTAACACAACACGCATTGACGTGTACAAGGCCAACATCTGGATTTGAAGGGTAGCCATGGTCCAGAGTCCAATTGTGATATAGCTAGCGGTCCATACTTGATTCACTCGAATAATGTTAGAAAATTGTGTGGCGCCTACACTAAAAACGGCATGCAATTCATAATTCAACAAAACAACAATCTACGAAATAAATTATCCAAATAGAAGAGTCTTCAGCAGCGAAACAAATCAACACTGCACCTCGTGGTGCAGATAGGGAATCGGAAACGGAATGTTTCACAAACGATGTTCCCATTTTAATACAAACAAAAAGTTCAAAATTCAGTAAAGAAATAAAAATTTAATATTATTTATATTGCCCATATGGTATGGAAGTATTTGCAGATCTTATCAATTTAGTTGAACTATTTTTTTTCTAAATTAAATTGTTTGTTCTCAAATTTTTTATTTTTAAAATGTTTAGTCCTACTTGAGATATATTTGTAGAGTATAATAGCATTTTTTTTTAAATAAAGATTGACAACGGTAGTGATCGATTTACTTAACAACTCATATACGATTTTTATTAACATAATGCCAATTCTTTTTTAAGATTTTGTTTCTATTCAATACTTTAATTTATTATAATTTTCGCTTTATAAAAGTTGTAATGATGGTTGATGGATTACAACATTACACTCAGGTAAAAAAACGCAATGTAAAATGAATCTGGCTCATAAAATTCAAAGTTGTTTCGTTATGATTATTTGCACCTTGAAGTATAAATTGATTATTTGCACCTTGAAGTATAAATTGGTTCAAATACAAATTATTGCCAACAGAGACAATAGCCACTTTTATTATTCCCATGATCTGATCCGGATCAGATCTTGATACTAAAATGTACAGGATCACAGATATTTTTAGTTTTCGATGTTGCTATAATCAACAATGGTGAACTTCGTTTCAATGGGCCATATTCATCAGAGTATATCTAATAATGAGTAGGGAAACTCTTTTGCACAAGTGGTAGTTACTACCACAATCACAAATTTGCAATTAAAAACCCAACAACAGTTCCATGAGTGAAAACAGTCAAATCAATTCCTTATGTAAAACTGCACGTGCAAGAATACTCGACTAGGCGTTCATTCCTTTCTTCTTTCCTTTTTTTCCTTATAGACTTTCAAAGGCGACCTGGAATGAAAATGTTTTTTTTCCTTTATAAATAATATCACGCGTTGCCAAGATGGGTTCTTTGTAACTGCAGTATGTTTTTCTTGGCATCAATTAACACTAAATATTGCATAAATAATTAAAATAACGAGAGAATAAAATAAAATAAATGATATATTAGTATTTTAATAAAGTTTGTGTCAATCTTATTATACAAATTTGGCTTATAACGGTAGTGAAAAAATTTCATATTTTCTTTGCCAGATACGAGTTCGTCAATGACGGCAACGCGAACAGAGAATTGTGGATAGGGGTTGCTTTTTTTATAATGTAGTTTCAAAGGCGATCTGGAATGGTCGTTATCAGTTGTGTTAAAAATTGTGCTCTAAGACTGAAACCGGGTGTTTTTGTTTTAATGTGAACAGTTGTGAAAGTTTGATTTTGTTTTATTAACTCGAAAGTGTAAAAATGGGAAAACATTATTTAAAGTGCATTTCGTGTGGCAGACAAAAAAGTGAAAAATCTAATGATCGGTTTTTCCGTCTTCCAACAAACAGCGAGTTGTAAGTTATGTGAATCTTAATATATGCATGTATCTATTCTGTGGCAATAAGGAAAAACAACTTATGTAAGTTTCTTTTTGTTGTTTCTCAGAAGAACATGTTAGATTGTCTGCGTTGTTCTTCATCACAGTAAACATAAAACAGGGTGATATCTTCCGTTTTTATTTTTTTAAGTTCGCTTTTGTGTCAAATTAAGTGTGGTTTTTCTTTATGTTGCTCTTTTGGTCTGAAATTTTACTTTATGGAAAAATTCAAAGACAAGACTTATGTCGATTTTCCTTTTTGCCAAAGATGTATAAAGCTGAAACAGAAAAGCATGAAACCGTCCAAATATCCTATGTTAGATTTTTCTTTCCGATTATTGGAAAATAAAAAAGTTAATGTGAGTTAGTTCTGTCCGTTTATAAAACAATTGAATAAAAATACAAAAAAGAGTCAAAACAAGCAAAAGTTTATAAATGTTGCTCACATTTAAAAAAATTATACAGCCCTATTCTGAATGAAAACTCCCGGGGAAATGTTTTTGGGAGAAGAGCTCACAATCGAAAAGTTGCAACCAATTTCGTTATTTTTTCACTTTTACGTTATTCTGAACACAAGGGGAACAAATAACAAGCGAAAACATAATGAAATTCCGGGAGTATTTCGATTTGGAGCCCTTCTCCCGAAAACATTTCCCCGGGAATTTTTGTTTAGAATAGGGCTGATAATGTTTTTAGAAAAAATTAAAAAGTGATTAAAAAAACCTTTGTTTAGCCAACCACCCTGTGTCGATTTTCCTTCTCTTTCCGTCCTTTCAGTTTCTTATTGCAATCTATTTCTATTAACTGTGTGAGAATATATGTGAACTGATAAGGGAATTTTGCTGAGTTGCACTACTCATTATTAGATATACTCTGATATTCATAGATGTTGTCTTAGCCGTTACTAAGAAAGGCTCGGGTTTATTCTATGTCAATTGCATAGGATATACCCGAGTATTTCTTAGTAACGGCTTAGACGTCATCTATGAATATGGCCCAATGTTATGTCAGTGTTGGTTAAAATATAAACAACCATTTTTTTCATTAAAAACACATATCGCAGAACCAAGTGATTTGATCTCAAAGTGATTTGATGTCAAAATGGAACAATTTTTAATGGATGAAATAAGGAAATAATACGTAACAATTCATATATTTTGTTGGAATTCCATCAGTAGTACAAACCCGTAGACACAAATATGTGTTGGGTAGCGTTCCGAAAATGGCTTTGCAAATCCAGATCGAAGAAAAAACTGGATCTTGTGTTGTTTTTGTAATGCATGTATTTTCAAACGCAAATTCGAACCGGATCAGATCTGCGGTACAATAAAACAGAGCTAGTAAACTAGTCGTGGCCATAATTTTTTTTCTCGCTTTTTTCATATTCGCATGATTTCAAAAATTTCCGTGTTTCAACCCAAATTGTTTACGTTTTGCTTTGATTTAAAGGGTTTTTTTTTTAGTAAAGTAAAGTTTTTTTTTACTAGCATAGGACCCATTCCCTTCAATCTATAGTTATACATAATTATAAATATTCAAAACATGAACATAAAGTGGGAATTCTGTACTTTTGGTTAAGTGAGGGTATAGGCACTTTTGAAGGTGTTGTAGACGAGTTTTATTCAATTCAACAACATCATAATTTCAAATCTACCCACCATCATCTTTTACTATGTTATTATGGTTATTGTTTTTCGAAGGCCATTGATGGGGTTTCCATTTAATTAAAGCCTTTATAACGATGCGAAAATGCAAAGCAATGTGCTTTTGTCATGAATAACGGTGTGGTAACGGAAGCAACGTCAATGTTTAGTGTTTATGGACCACATAATTTATTGTCTGTTATAGCTCGTCAAGGATTTATAGCCCAAAATAAACCTATATGCCTTCAAGTCTCAGATTAAAACCGCCATTGGTGTTATAAGGTAGACAAATCTACTCGCTTATTATGTTTTTTTTTTATCATTGAACGATTCCATTAGTCCATGATTGGCTGCATTGGATAGTACGAAATTTTAAATAGAAATGTATAGTGGTACATACGGATGTAACTATGTACCTATGCTTCGACCCCTTAATATATTTGCTTATTAATTGAGCGGAAATAATATTTTGGTAAATGTTTGGAAACTATTTTGGTTTGAACTTTTCAGGGACTCATAATGTGATTCCAATAAGTCAATTCAATTTCGAGTTCAAATTGCCTTGCACCTCTAACCGAAACTGATGGAATTTAACACAGTCACGTGTCACCTCCATAGGGCTTTTTAGAAAAAAAAACAATATATCTCTGTCTCATAGTTTCTAAACGTCAAATCGACACTCTGGCCCTCTGACATTTAAGTGACAGTCTTTTGTTTTGTCATATGTTTTGGAGCCAAAAATTGTTTGAAAATATTTTGAAGAAAGAAATCGCTTAAAAACTTAAATTAAAAATTACAAATTACCTACTAATTCTACCGTGTTCCTATAATAAAATAAAAAAAATTTAATTGCGGTTTTTTGACTACTATCTTATTAATAAAGTGCAGTCAAAATCCAACGGATAGTCATTTTTTCTTGGGGCTTCGAATGGAGTTATTTCCAATTTTGTTTCAAGGACAGTATCAGCTTTGAAACCAATACAAAATGGAACTCTCCCAATATGCAGTGTCGGAACCAAAACACCAAAGAAAGATATTTGACAAAAATAAAGCATGTTGGAAAAGATCCATATTTATTTAGTTTCAATTCAAAAAAACTTCCAACTAATGTAACATCTTATTTATCCCATAGGTATTTGCTTAAAAAAAAAATCATTGTGTTCCGGAAAGGAAAACAGCAACAGCAACAGCGTAGTGAAAGCAGAGGCGCTTTTAAATGCAGGACCTCTCCGGGATATTGATCGGCAGCAGCTATGTTGTATTGGGAAAGGTTTGTTTTTATTACCTAAAGTTTGTATCACTTCCATTTTTAATTATCTCTCTTAACACAGGTTTCGCATTCACAGCGCCTCAATGAAAAATCCCTAGAAGCATGGGTGATCATCAGGAAAGAAGGTGCTATGGAATCTAAGCACTGTCAGTGCAAGGCAGGTCTTTTTGAGACCTGCACCCACCTAACAGTAATTTTGTATGCACTAAATGCGATACAAAGAGAATGTGCTACTTCGGCTGAACCAGTAAGATAAATTTAGTTTTTAAAATAATTAGATTTTTTAAGGCATGTGTTATTTGGAACTTTTCAATTAATGTTCTCACAAACCGATGCGAAAGTAATTACTAAATATATTATATATTGTGTATATTAAATAAGCCATCAAAACAATCACTCCTATTATGAAATAAATAATGAATCGTATCTTCATATTCGACTCTCTCTGGTTTGCTCAATTGACCATTTACAAGCCAACTATTTTGCCAATAAGAGTTAAGAATAGGTACAACAAAATAATTTCCCGTCTTGAACTAAACGTTGAAATAAGAACATACGAGCAGCAATCCATACGATTCGAATTTCATAATTGGCCTGAATATTTTTTATTGTTAAGGAATACATTTCTTTCTGCGCTAGTTAAACATTTCCCAATAAAACATGCCGTTTATATTACAATAAATAATAATGCAACAAGTATTAGAAAAAAAAAAAAAAAAAATTCTTCACGCTTCGAAATGAAATTAGGATCTTAAAATTTGTTCTTCGTTATGATATGTGTTCTTTGACACAAATCATGACTTCTATAAAGTGGAACAAGAGACAAGAATTAAAAAATTGTATTGAAAAAAAAAACCGTTTTAAAAACTTTTTCTTTTAAAATTCTATTTTTAATATACATTTTAAAACCAATATTGTCAGTTATTAAAACTATTTAAAAGTTCAAAGCTTTTTTCTTCTATAGACCCAACTTAATGCACATACACGTCTCGGTCTTTTGTTGCTCATTATGTGAATAACCAAAACATTACAAAACAATTTTTTAATGTATATAATTCTTTTAGCTTTCTGTTACGGATGTAGCACGTTAATGGCGTAAAGCGCCTATCAAGAGACAGCTACATGGCGAGATTAGAAACCTAGGTTTCAAGAAAAAACCAAGATCATCTACATATTTCAAGAAAATTTTCAGAACTTCCTCCACTTATTGATTTTAATAAAAAAATAGAAATTCTTCGAGCTGTCAACACATCTCTTCCACCAGCACCCCTAACTCTATGTAAAGAGTTTATAACTGCTCAGGATTTTGAGTTTCAGCTCACTCAGTTTTATTTAGCTAACATTTTCGAAGTAGAATATTGTAGTGATAAATATCCGAAGGAAATACTTCAACAAGTAGGAAAAACGTTAAATTTTACATTTTCTTGCGAAAATGCTAGAAAAATAGAAAAATTGACGCGGTAATAAGAATTGGTAGGATAACTGCTTCGGTGTTTAAAGAGGTGTGTAGGACAAATAAGCTCAATCCATCTAAGAGCCTTTTGAACAAATTATGCAATCCCAAAGAGTTTTCTACAGCTGCTACAGCTTACGGAAAAAAAACGGAAAAAAAGCCATTCATTTTGTGGAAATCCAATTGAAAATATTGCATCAGGAGCCAGAAATAGCTTCATGTGGCATTTTTATCTATCAAGAAAAAAGCTATTAAGCTGCAACTCCTAATTCAGGTGCTGTGGAATTAGCCCGGTCGAGGTGAAATGTGAAACGGAGAAGATATTGATTCAACGCTCAATCTCCCCAATTGTTCCATCATTAAAACTTCCGGCGGCTACAAAATGAATGAGAAACATTGCTAGTATTATCAAGTTTAATTACAAATTAACATTACGAAGTCAAATTTTGGCTACTTTTGCATTTATAGTCCATTTGAAAAAATAGTAATTAAGGTTGATTTAGACCTCCAATTTGTTCAAAGGGCTCTTGAAGAATGTGATTCTTATTTTTTTAGCATTCTTACTCCTGAATTATTAGGATCTTTTTTTTCGAGATCATGGAGTAAAAAAAATGTTTTAAAAATGTTCTAATTTTCTCCCTTGAACAACGGTTGGACCTATTTCATTTAATTGATGATAATGAAATTGGGCCTAGATTTTTTTTTAATAAACGAATACTTAAATATTATATATTATTTAATATTTACATAAAAAATAGTCACTTATACCTAGAACAGGGGTGTATTCTTTTTCGAACTTAACAGTTCAATTTGGTCATAGTTTCTTTTGTTTCTTGAGAATATTGTTTTTTTTTTGTTTTCGTAACTTTTTGCCACTTTGTTTTTGCCTATAATTTTTTTTTGTTAAAGCCTTATTTAATACTTATATAAGTTAACTCTTAATGTGATATTTGCATTTTATGAATAGTATTTATTGATGTTTTGTTACACTTAATTATAAGCTATATTCTCATTGTTATTTCATAACCATATATGTACATATATTTACTATATATTTTGTTCGTTTATTTGTAAGTTAACTCTTGATGTGATTTTTTATAGTGCATATATTATTTTTCTTGTATATTGTATTGTTTTTTTTTTTTTTAAGTTTAAAGCTTTATTCTCTATTTAATATTTAATATATATATACATATATATATATATATATATTAATATATATCCTTCCGATCATTTGTGCCTTATTAAGTTTAAATACTTGATTAATGACTCCTCTAGTCATTTGATTTTTATGAACTTTCTTGTTAACTATAAATAATAACAAATATATTAATTTTAAAAATTTATTAAAGCTTTAATTTCACTTAAAATCACTGTCTCTTTTTACGAAATAAATCATGCCAAATAAGAAAAATTAAATGTGAATAACATAAAATTAATTTTGATAATTTATTTAACATTTAACTTAAAATCTATGTATGTTAATTAATATTGATTAAATCATATAGTCTGAAAAAATAAATGTGATAAGATAAAATTTAATAAGATAAGATAATTTATTTAACATTTCACTTAAAATCTATGCTACTAAATAATGAAAAAAAAAAAAATTGAGATAAATAAAATAAAATCAACATTAAATAAAAAATGTACATTTCACTTAAAAACTACTTCCTAATTAAAAGATTATGGATCTTCCATCAAGGTCATTGGTACCACTGATGGTGTCAAGTTTAATAAATCACAGCATACTCGGCCAATTGCATCAAAAAATATTTCGCTTTCGTCAATGCGTTTCGAAATCGATGACATAGGCTGCACATTATGGAGTATTAAGTATTTTTGCCGAAGATTTCCAATAACTCTCTCGATGTGTATTCGCAAGGTCGATATATTTTTTGAAAATTCAACTGCATGATGGTGTCCATAGCTCAGCTCCTCTTGCTTCCAAGACTTCCTTCAACAAGAATCCTCTTTCAGACAGTACTTTGTTTCCTGGTTTAATGAAACTCAACAAGTCCGAGTTTTCAGCTATATATTTATCACTACATCTGCCACCGAATCCTTTTGACGTATATGTATATTATAGCTCCACTTGGAGCAATACCAATTAAATACTTAATGGTTTCGGAGCTTTTGTAGGATGAATATGTAGCTGCCCTGTATATGTTTAGTAGCAAAAGGACACAATTTTGGATTCGCTTGTTAAGATTTTGACGGGTACAAAGTCTCTAATATCTTTTCCTGAGTTCAGCAATTTCTATTTGTAATACTCACTCAGAATCATTGTTGGTAGTAGTATGCTGGAAGCCTTTACTTCTCCGCCATTTGCCTTTTTTTATTTGCCTAAATATAATGTAGGAACCCAGTCTGGCCTTAAATAGTCCAACAATTTCGCACATTTCCCTAGAAATAAATAATAGTAATAAATACTATTTACATACCTGTGGCAAAATGTTTTGAACAAACTCTGGATGATATTATATCTGACTTCTTCCTTATGGCTGAATGCCATCTTTTTATCCGTAGTTCAGATAGTTTCTTCAACTTCTGATCTCTGTTCCAAACTGTTGGAAACTGATAAAATTTTACCTCATATTCATTGTTGTCAAAATATTTTACACAGTAAGAATGTACCATTTTTATCGTATTTTTTTTTATTTTGATTTAAATGAACACAAATTAGCCAGACTAAAAACACTTTCAAGTTTCAACAGTAATCATCAACTTGTTTTGTTAGGTAGGTTAGGTTAGGTTAAGGTGGCTATCAGGAAAACTACTGACACACCTAGGCCAATAATAGGCCCATTGTGATACCACACAAAAAGTAAGTTGTTTTTTTTTTTTTTTTGATTTTCATGCAGACATCTGTCAGTATACCAAAGTGCTGGCTGTCACTTTTGAGTTTGACAATTTGGAAAAAATCCCTATTGTAATATAAATATATACATATACAAAGTTTCTATGTACAAAGTCACCTCTGTATGAACAGGAAGTAGTAACCTCCAGTTTGTCTGAAAATAAAAATGTTTGAATGTTCTACGTACAAAAAAAAAGGATCCGTAATAATTAATTCGACATGCCGGAGGTACACAATAAACTTAAGTGCGTTTAGCCAACGAATCAATTTTAAAATAATAAGCGAAATAATGATTTGAATTTTGGACATTGAACATTATATCCCTTATTAGATCATGTATAAGCAAAATACTAACCCCGTCCTAAAAACACGGTAGGGAGGGTAGTAATACGTCATTCATAGTCATATTGTGCTTTCGTAAATGCATGGTTGCTTTGCGTACATGCGATCATTTTGCGTTCATATTAACGTCAGAAAAACTATTTGTGAATGTAAATATATTACTTTGCATGTTGCATGACGCATGACGCATGACATATGACGCATGATGCATAACGCAGCACGCATATCGCAAAACGCATGATGCGTGCGTTGTTCAGGCGAACAGACCGATGGGCGGCATGACCAAAACCACTTTTTTGGACATCTCCACCATCGTGATAGAAAAAGGAAAAATGTTCGAAATATAGATTTCGTATCGGTATTTGTCATGAAAATAAACTTTATACTAGATTTTAATGTGCTGAATTCAAAAATCACCATTTAAAATTTATGAAAGTTCAGGTTTCAAAAATAAAAATTAATATATTTTTATTTATTTTTGTTAAAAGTTGTTTTAGTAATTTTCAATTTTCTTAAAATGTAAAAAGCATAACTTATGACTTATTATAGAAGAAAACTTGATGAAATCAATTTGAAATATTTTGTTGTCATTTTTTGTTTTTTTTTAGTTTTGAGTTTGACGCCACAACGCCGAGCAGATGCTGTGAAAAAGTTTGATGTCACGAAACTCAAATCGCAAGATACCGCCAAAACTTTTGCTGACCGCGTTTCTCTTAATCTCTTGGCCAGCCACCAGCAGCAAGCATAGACGACCAGTGGAGACATTGTCAACAAGCCATCAGTAGTGCCGCCACTGATGTGTTGGGTTTCACAAGGCGACCACAACGAAACTCCTGTTTTGACGAAGAATGCCGGCTACAGATAAGAACGAGGCCTATCAGGCAATGCTGCAAACAAGAACCAGAGCCGCTGAGAGGGCAGCCCGAGAGCTGTACGGGCAAAAAAGATGTAAGGAAAGCCGACTTCTCAGGAAGAAAAAGAGAGAGCACGAGAAGCTATTGAGGATTGTACCGGCAGAGGGGATGTTCGAAAATTCTACCAAAGGGAAAGAAGATCTACTGAAAGGTTACAAGGCCAGAACAGAAGCCTGGCCGAGATGAAAGTGGGAATATGGTAGCAGACACACAGTCAGTGCTGAGGATCTGGAAGGAACATTTTTCTAGACTCCTGAACTGCGAAGTTAGCCAACGTTCCGCTGTTATTCGATTTAATTTGGACGACGGCTGTCGTCGATACTGTGTGATCGCCTAAAACCTACTGTCAACGATCTGACTGGCCACTATCAGTGTGGTTTTAGGCCAGGCAAGTCAACAGTCGATCAAATGTTCACACTCCGACAGATTTTGGAAAAAACCCGGGAATTCCAGGAGGCGGCAAAAATGGGATTGGCTGTTAATGGAGACAAAACGAAGTACATATATGCTATCAACGAGAAGGGAAACTCAACATCGTCGACTCGGCAAAAACATCACGATGGATAGTTATAACTTCGAAGCAGTCAAGGACTTTGTCTACCTGGGATCCACTATAAACTCAAACAACAACATCAGTGAAGAGATCAAACGGAGAATTACTCTTGCCAATCGCTGTTTTCTTCGGGCTGGGGAGGCATTTAAGTAGTAAAGCCCTCTCTCATAGAACCAAGGAAACGCTATAGGTACAAGACCTTAATCATCCCGGTCCTGCTATATGGGGCAGAAGCATGAGCGTTAAAAGATTAGAATGAAAATTTGCTTGGTTGCTTTGAGAGAAAGATTCTTCGAGTGATTTTTGGTCCTGTGTGTATTGAAGGAGTAAGGAGAAAAAGATTCAACGACGAGCTTTAGGGGGTGTACAGCGACGTTGACTAATACAAAAACTAATATATATGTATAAACAACTTAATATAAAAAGTATATTAATCAATATGCTCAGCCTTAAAACAAGCTACGTTATGATATCGAATGTATTACAGTTTTTTTTAAATATTTTTTGTTTATGATTTATGTATTTTCTTAGAAAATTGCCCCTCTCACTTAAACGGGGGTAGATACATCACTCTTCCTTTATGATCGTTTAATTGTTTAAATGGAACCTTTACGATGTATCATTTTGGTGCACCGGTTCACTGTTGCCTAGTGAAATCACATTTTTTTTATTAAACGTAAATTATTAAATGTATAGGATAAACTCAGGTTTTTTCTTAGAAAGGGCTTAACCAACGTCTAAATAGAGTAAATGCGGCAAATATGGCCCACCCTTAACATTTTTTGAAACAAAACCATAAATTTAAGTCATTTTCAATTTTTTAACAGTCTTACAAATCATTTCTATTTGAGTCTTTATAAATTTTAATAAAAAAAACAAACATGACAAAAAGATAAAAACAAAAACTTAAAGGAACTCAATATTTCAGTTCTGAAAAAATTGCGGCTTATATGACCTACCTGGTGTTAAATATTGCCTAGGGTGCTTTTTCGAGGAACTTTTACATTAAACACACAACACATTGTACCCAAGCTTAATCTAGTTTATAGTGAGAGGGAATAAGCTCGAGAAAACGTGTCAAATATGGCTTACCAGGCCATTGGCACAAATGGGGTAGGCCATATTAAACATATTTTTTCACTCAATCTAATTTTTAACACACTTTCTAAACTTCGTTTTACATTATAATATCACGCAAATAAAGTTGCTATATAACACTATTTAATTTAAGAAAAAAAGTTTCACATTTTACAAAAAAATTAATTTAAAAATATTTAAGAAAACTTACCAAAAAATTACAATGAAAGCACTTGTTTGATGCCTTGTGTTGCCAACGGTTATCATTTTGAGAATTACAGAATGACAATCCTAAAACTAATCGAAGTGGCCCGTCTACAGTACTGTTGATCGAAATAAAACTAACAACATTCACCTTACAAACAAAGTTGCGTGAGCGTTCATTGAACCCCGAAATTGGAGTGATAGTACAGAGAAACCGCGCGCCCACTTACGTTACTGTTTAATAAATAAAATGCACGACTGGATCGCACAAACTTGCTCATGTAGTCCAAAGCTATTACCTATGTATTAACTTAGCTTGAAAATTTTGGCTTTTGGTTATCTGATGTGTGTAGGTATTGAGAGATATTTACAAATAAGCAAAAATAAATATTTTTTTTTTAAAACGGGAACTTTTTTTGGATTTTTTTTTGAAAAATAACTTTTTTGTCCATATACCTGGGGCCAATGTTTTGGATGTTGTTAAATAATAGGTATCTTAAAAATGGCACACCAATTTTTTTTTTGACAAATCGTTTATCGTTATTGAAGAATTCATATTACAAACTTTAATTAAAATCGTTAGAGCCGTTTTTAAGAAAACTCGAATAACTCAAAAATGTTGTATGGGAGGTACTCGTTCTAGATGATATATTCAAAAACAAAAAAAAAATAGTTTTTGAAATTACATTAAAATCATCTCTACTAAATTTGAAGACAATCCGTTAACGCGTTTGAGCAGTGGAAATGTGTACAGATGGACGGACGGCATGACGAAAACCACTTTTTTAGTTTTCTCCATCATCGTAATGTTGGTTTTGATTAAAACCTCAAATTTTTTTTGACACGAAACATGATAAGAGAAGTAACTAAGTTGCGTGCGCAGCACAAAAAAAATGGAGATAGGACAATAGGTACTAAGAATACACTCACACAACTTGATTGCTCCGCTTAGTGTATTTCATGTCAACAGGCAGGCACATAACCTATGTTGTCAGCTTTTTGAATTAATAGTTTCGAAAGTGGCCCGCTTCTTGGGCTCTTAGGAATTTGACTCCCCTTATAGGGGAGAAGTCCAAAAGTGTGGTGTATGTTATGCAATCCGTGTCAGTAATTTCAAGATAGCCAGAATCACGACAACTCGACCAAGGTGAGAGTTCAGTTTTTTGTTTTTTTTTTTTTTAATTATGACGAATAAAACTTGCATACACCCATCCTCGCACCGCAATAAATTCTGTTGTGATCCCAAGCTGGAGGATTCAGGGAGCTGAGTTTGGCTATACTAACCCCAAAAATCATATTTAAATGAATTTATTTAAAAATTAATTAATTATTTCAGTTTTCATTAAAACTTTGAATTTTTTCACGAAACCAATACTTGCCCTGAAGAGAAGGTAGGTAGTAAACATTGTGCAAATGAAAAGTTGTTCAAAAATCTCGTTTAATGATCTAAGAGAATACTGAACGTATAAACTATTCGTGTCAAGTCAATGTCGTCGTCAAAGAAAATTGAAACAGGAAATGATGCAATAATTGATAAACAAAGGAAAACAAGTCCATTTTGCAACGCCATCTTGCAATCAGTATAAATTGCTTTAACATTTTCTGTAAGCATAAGGAAGCTTATCCTGATGAAACTGTAACGACAAGGATGATGTTGATGAGAAATATGCAATATAAGAACAGTAAATACAGAAAATTGTATTTTAAATGCATATTTTTAATTGACTGCTAGATAAGCAATATCTGCAGTTAATGAACGATAGACGATAGTAGACTTGGAATTTGGGTTACTTTATTTTGCAGTTCATTCTTTATGCAAGTAAAATGGATATCAGACAAATTATCGCAATAAATATGTACAAAATATTCAAACTGGTCTAGAAGACAGGAATATGTTGATTTACTTTTGAAGAAGAGATTCTTTAAAATGCTGGTATACGATTTACTTATCTTTTTGGCAAATTCATACTAAAAACCAATTAATCTTTGTTTGCAGGATCCAAATTTCTATAAGAAAACTTCATCAAAATTAACAAAACCAAATGCTTATCTACTTAAAATGTTAAACGCATTCGTGTTTCCGTTTGCAAATAGGTGTAGTTCTGGCTAAAAATTAAGATTTTGAAAATATTGATCATGGATCAAAACAAAAATGATCACTGGTGGCAAATAGAATCTGAAACTATGAAATTGAGTAACCAAAGGTGACGCAAACCTTGAGATACCTAAATATATTGAATTTGGCTACATCGAATTTTACAATTGGGCGCCACTCGCTTCTGCTGAAGAAAAGAAGCTCTTGTAAGGCACTGTTAAGGGACCATTGCAGGCGGTTATTGCCCGAGTTATTGAGTTATTATTTAAAAAAAAAAAACCGTTAGTTTTTCTTCGTTTTTAATAAAATTTTCATTTTTTTACCTCTTGTTTGAATAAATGCCTTTTTTTGTCTATTTTGCCAGATATTTTATTTTATTGCTAGATGTTTTATTTTGTCTTTTTTTTAAATTGTGGGCCAACAAAATCCCACCCCAGGTTAAAAATGCTAATTTTTGCTTGTCTTTTTTATAACTGGAATGCACTTTTTTCACTACGGGGATTATTATTTTTAAAAAACCCACCACGTAGAACAAAAAAATCGTGAAATTTAGACAAATTACAAATTTAAAACAAAAAATATTAATTTTTGGCTAACAGCTATCTCAAATTAGGGTTATAAATTTCCTTATCCGATGGATTGGGAAATAATTTAATAAAGTCAAGATTTTTCTCCACTCAAATAAACGAATTATCACTTTATTTTTCCGTTAACGTAGAATAAAGGATAAGTACAGCGATTGGCACAAAAATATTATTTTCAGAATTTGTATTTCATCATGAAACACCATGAAACGTAAAGAAAACACATTTTCGAGGCATTTTTATGTGCGTGTGCCGTTATCGTCGCCGTCGTGAGTCGTTGCCGTTGGAAATTTGTAAACACGATAACTTTTGTTAAAATCACGCGAAAAGTTGAGAATTAGCTAAACATAGATTGAGTTCGAAATTCAGCCATTTTGAATAAAACTTTGTTGTACTTTTCATACAAAAACCCTTCAAAAATGTTACATTTGTATGGGTAGTACCACAAATTTGTATTTGTTTTAAATGTTGCAATAAACAATGGTACTGATTTTCAAAATAATGGAGGTATTCAAAAACCGGAATACTTAATTCTCAAAAGTTTTTGTAAAAATCAATATTTTACACGCTTTTTTGTAAGCAATTCTTGCAACGTACGGAAAAGTATGGGATTACCAATGTAATTAAAATTTTTGTTTATGAATACGGATTTCGCTGAAGCATTTGTTTAAGGTTTTATTCAATTTACTATAATTGTGAAAAATATTGACTTGAGTAACGTCTATAAATTCCACCATAAAATTCTGGAACTTTAAAAATTGTCAAATTTCAAAAACAACGGTTTTTATTAGTTTGATTTATATATGAATAATATTCAGGGTTTATGAGTTACATACGCGAAAAACCGACACTATCGTTCTATGTCCCACTTTTATTTGGTTAGGACACTTATCCCACGTAAGTTTGCTGTCTAGTTCACAGATTAGGGGCAAATATACCTATAATTCCATTTATTCACCAATATGCAGCATAATTGAAAATAAATCTCTTTTCCTTTTTGTCAGAACTTTGAGGCTTTCATCGTGATTCAAGATGAGAAGATTCTCACACAGGGCACTCAGAGTTGTCAACTTTTGTCGTCATCATCTTCAACGTCGCCGTTACCATCATCCAGCTAAACAAGACAAAATGCAAGAACAAAACTTTGCTCCTTGCTCTAGACTCAAGAGTAGGTAGGTACACAAAACACTTCCTCTCACCCCTACAATGCAATTAGTATATGTACAGCAAAATAAAAGTGTGGATTCAAAAATCCCATCTCCTCCACTGTTTTGTCCCCCAACACGTTCTACATTTAAGCCTTGCCAAGGCGATATAAGACGAAGTAATTACTGGATTGTGCTTATAGGCATGAAGTACCACCAGGTAGATTCGAAATTGTAGTGAATAATATACGTGCATGTATAGTATTATGTATATGGATGTAGGGCCCTATACACATTTAGATACATATCCTTGAGGAGATGTAACGACAACAGTGTTCAGCACAAGCAAATTGAAGGATGTGGAGTGTTAATTTGAATTTCAAATCTAATTTTCACCTTAAATATTTGTCGCCTGTCGAAGCTCTCTTCTAACTCAAGCATCAGCGTGAATATGGGGAACACCGCGTTTTTGTTAAATAAACTTTTACCTGATTGGGAAGTATACCTAGTAAAGTGATTTGTGTTGCCAATATTTTTTTTAGGAAGGTAATTACTTGAATCATCATCAGTAGGAGCTTTAGGGTTAAAATTTATTTGCCATCCTCAGTTATGAGCGAAATTTTATGTTGCTGAAACTCTATACATAGATTGTTACTTAAGTTTTGATGTAACACACCATCAAGACAACACCATTACCACACTTGAAGGTTTTGAATTAAATACTTGCTTTGAATGTTTTCTCATTATGTTATAGTTTTCCAAGTCATTGGGAACACCATGGAACCCGTGAGATCTTATGAGATAATAACCATCTTAATATTAATTTCTGGTGCACAAGCATAGTTCTTTTATATCATTCCATTCTTTCTTACTATAGTGACGGGGGACGAGCAGCTTGCATTTCAAAGACTAAATGTCTTACAAGCATACCTATTTTTTTTTATTTAAAAAAATATTTTTTGGATATTGGGTCAGTGATTTTTTTTTCAAAATTTAGTATTTTGATGTTGATGAATAAATAAATTAATAATGGCATAGCTATTTTTTTTTTTGAAAAAAAAAATTTAAAAAATTATTTTTGTTTTAAAAAAACGGCATGATCGATTTTTCAACAAAAAAATCAAAAATGTATCTTTATTGAAGAAATCATATCCAAAAGTTTAATCAAAATCGTTAGAGCCGTTTTCGAGAAATCTCGAATAATTAAATAAATTGCACGACTGGATCGCACGTACTTGCTCTTATAGATAAAATTACTATATATGCGAAGCCCTTTTAATTAGTATAGTTTTAGAAAAATAAAAAAAAAAAGCATAAAATTCGATTTTCAAATGACTTAAACAGCTTCTTAGATGAATTTAACCTCAAATTGAAGTATGCAATTTGATTTCTTTTATAATTATACATTTTTGGAAAAAAAATTTGAAAATCGTAAGATCCGTTTTTTAAAACAACTATTTTTTCTATATAAAATTTTGCAAGGACTTTTATGAGAAAAAATTGGTACACAATTTTTAAGATACTATTTATCAACATCTAAAAACTTAATTAAAAAAAAAAATATTGATTAGTTTCGAATTTTTTTTTACAAAAAACTATTACGGCAACTTAAAATCTTTCATGTTAAAAAAAATTGAAATTGATTGATTTATATAATAGATAATCAGAATTAAAAAAAACGGTTCTATGGCAGGTACCTTTAATAACGGTTTTTGAAAAAAATGGTTTTAGTTTAAAGATAGACCTTATCTAAAAAAATGAACATGATTTTTTTTTTTATCAAAATCGTAGGAACCGTTTTTGAGAAAAATGAGTCTATCTAAAACCGGTATATAACAGGTACCGTTATTTTTGGTCCAAAAAAATAATTCAAAAAACTTTTTTTCAATTTTTTCAACTTTTTTTTTTGTACAAATGTGTATAGTACCTACATATATCGCAAGTAAAAAATTTGTATGGGAGGTACTCGTTCTAGATGAAACGTCAAAAATAAAACGCACAGACCGACGCAAGGACGGCATGACGAAAACCACTTCTTCTCCATCATAATAATTTTGGTTTTGATTAAAACCACAATTTTTTTTTGAAGTTTGAAATTAATATTTTCAAACAAAATAATTTACTTGCATACCCAACGTAGTATTTTTTTTTGGAAAATCGGTTGAAAATTGGCAAAAACAAAACGATTTCAACCCAAATGCGAAAGTTTGAACGTTTGGATACACAACATAATAGTTAGTTTCGTTAAAATGTCAATTGAACGGAAATTTTACTTTGGCATTACAAATTCACATCTGAAGTGTTCGGTAAAAATTGTTCATTCCATAAAAAATGTCATTAAAGTACTGCTTCTATGATGTTTTTTGTCTATGTCAGATAATGGGACCTATCGTGACTAAAAAATTTCGTGGAAATGTTTCCCCCGTAAAAAAATTTGGGAACGTAGGCAAATACCGGGGAAATTTTTTTCTCGGTATTTATTGGTATCGGGAACATAATTCTCATGGAAATTTATCGTCATTTCATATATATTTTTGTTCCCTAGAAAATAATTTCAGGAAGACTTACGATCGCCAAAAAAACTAGGGGGGGAAAAAGATATTTTTATTGTTTTCATCAAATAGTAATAAAATCATAAAAGCATTAGAATTGAATGTTAAAAAATCCGGGAATTCTAATTTGACAAAAGTCCGTTCAACTACTTGCTTAAGAAGGGAATCTCAACATCGTCATCGTTGACTTGGCCGAAGCGTCATGATGGATAGCTATAATTTCGAAGCACCCAAGGACTTTGTCTACCTGGGATCCATTATGAACTCAAACAATGACATTATTTTAGGTTGCTAATCGATGTTTCTTCGGGAGAAGAACTCATAGAACTGAGGAAACACTATGCAAGACCTTAATCATCCCAGACCTGCTGTATAGGGTCAGAAGCATGAGCGTTAAAAGATTCTGATGAAAATTAGCTGGGGTGCTTTGAGAGAAAGATTCTCCGAGTGATTTTTGGTCCTGTGTGTATTGAAGGAGTATGGTAAAGAAGATTCAATGACGAGCTTTACCGGTTGTACACTTAAACAATGAATAGTGACGTTGACCTGGTCAAGAAGCTGAAAAGACAGCGGCTGGTAGGTACATACATGTGGAGCGTATGGACATCAACGCACCGAATCCAACCCTGATGTTGTTGTGAGGATAAATTGGGGAAACATAAATTGCCCACCAACAGATTGGGGTAAAGGGGGTGGGTGAGAGACAAAGTGGGTGGGGGGTCGAAAATCGTGGATTTTTACTACTTCCATCAAAAGTATAGCTTTTGTTCTTAGCGCACATTGCTAAGGTCTTTTACTTATGCAATTTTTTTGCAAAATATTACCTATTTTTTGTGTTTTTGACGAATTCATTTTGAAAAAATAGCCACATTTTTTTAGACTAAGTAAAAAAACAATACAATTATTATGAAAAAACATTGTCAAAAACTGAAAAAAAAAAACAAAAAAATATTTCTAAGGTTGATTTTCTCCAAAGGGGACCAAAGCATTTGGGAATATTTTTGCGACGTGTTTGGGTTCCAAGAGCGGAATGTGTAGCTTCCTGGATGATAGTGCCACTATCTAAGAAACTTTTTTCTCAAATAATTATAAATACTGTGACAATTCTAACACTCATTTCGTAATATATGTATACATATTTCTAGAATTTTATTGCCCTAATGAATCCTTTATAAGAAAAAAAAAAAAAAAAATTAATATAAAATCCTTAACACCAACACACCCTCATGCATTTTTTGTTTTTCAAACATGCTTTAGACCTATCGTGACTAAAAAATTTCGTGGAAATGTTTCCCCCGTAAAAAAATTTGGGAACGTAGGCAAATACCGGGGAAATTTTTTTCTCGGTATTTATTGGTATCGGGAACATAATTCTCATGGAAATTTATCGTCATTTCATATATATTTTTGTTCCCTAGAAAATAATTTCAGGAAGACTTACGATCGCCAAAAAAACTAGGGGGGGAAAAAGATATTTTTATTGTTTTCATCAAATAGTAATAAAATCATAAAAGCATTAGAATTGAATGTTAAAAAATCCGGGAATTCTAATTTGACAAAAGTCCGTTCAACTACTTGCTTAAGAAGGGAATCTCAACATCGTCATCGTTGACTTGGCCGAAGCGTCATGATGGATAGCTATAATTTCGAAGCACCCAAGGACTTTGTCTACCTGGGATCCATTATGAACTCAAACAATGACATTATTTTAGGTTGCTAATCGATGTTTCTTCGGGAGAAGAACTCATAGAACTGAGGAAACACTATGCAAGACCTTAATCATCCCAGACCTGCTGTATAGGGTCAGAAGCATGAGCGTTAAAAGATTCTGATGAAAATTAGCTGGGGTGCTTTGAGAGAAAGATTCTCCGAGTGATTTTTGGTCCTGTGTGTATTGAAGGAGTATGGTAAAGAAGATTCAATGACGAGCTTTACCGGTTGTACACTTAAACAATGAATAGTGACGTTGACCTGGTCAAGAAGCTGAAAAGACAGCGGCTGGTAGGTACATACATGTGGAGCGTATGGACATCAACGCACCGAATCCAACCCTGATGTTGTTGTGAGGATAAATTGGGGAAACATAAATTGCCCACCAACAGATTGGGGTAAAGGGGGTGGGTGAGAGACAAAGTGGGTGGGGGGTCGAAAATCGTGGATTTTTACTACTTCCATCAAAAGTATAGCTTTTGTTCTTAGCGCACATTGCTAAGGTCTTTTACTTATGCAATTTTTTTGCAAAATATTACCTAATTTTTGTGTTTTTGACGAATTCATTTTGAAAAAATAGCCACATTTTTTTAGACTAAGTAAAAAAACAATACAATTATTATGAAAAAACATTGTCAAAAACTGAAAAAAAAAAACAAAAAAATATTTCTAAGGTTGATTTTCTCCAAAGGGGACCAAAGCATTTGGGAATATTTTTGCGACGTGTTTGGGTTCCAAGAGCGGAATGTGTAGCTTCCTGGATGATAGTGCCACTATCTAAGAAACTTTTTTCTCAAATAATTATAAATACTGTGACAATTCTAACACTCATTTCGTAATATATGTATACATATTTCTAGAATTTTATTGCCCTAATGAATCCTTTATAAGAAAAAAAAAAAAAAAATTAATATAAAATCCTTAACACCAACACACCCTCATGCATTTTTTGTTTTCAAACATGCTCGTTCACTCATAATTATTTATCTTTTCGCTTTCATGGGTTCCGGCTTACGCTGACTCTGATTCCCTCCGAAGTGGAAAATAATTTTCATTCTCAAAGGAGCGGATAAGAAAGAAAATATTCAAAACAACACACAACAAAGACACAAAAAATAAAAGTGACAAATTCCCCAGAAATTTCTTAATTTTTTGTGACAACTTTAGAGACGTGCATTCAGCTCATAAAACAGCGACAACAACAATAAATATCGTGATGGTGTTTGAGGAAGGCGAGAGGCCCGGGAAAACTGTGCAGAATGTTGATTTCACTGAAAATTATTTATTGCATTCGTATGTTAATGATGAGCGCATTTCCCAACGGAAAACATCCTCCTAGTGAAAGACGCCATTATACACATACATAATATTGTGCACACTGTTGAAACATATCGTATGAAAAGATACATTCACCTTCTTAATGCAAATAGGGATGCTTTATTATTGAGTTAGGAAGGATGAGTATGAGCGGCGCGGAGCACCTTATGGGATATGCTTCGAAATGTTTTAGAATGTCATAGGTAAAATGAAATGTGAATCTTGTGTTCGTTGAGGATTTTAACTTAAACTTCACAACTTCAATAGGGAATTGGAAAAAAAAGATGGCGGCAACCTATGCCATCTTGAGATAGACAGTCAGAATATGGCTTTGTCTTAATTCAATGTGCATAAATCTAGGCAGTCATTCGGCTCTAATGAAATCAAAGTCAGCGAACAACGCGGATTATTCTTAATTTCTCTTTTGTATAGTTTTTTTTTTTTTTTTAGGATTAAAATGAAAAACTTGAAAATATATACCGTAACTTCATATCGACTTTGGTACATTTAAGCAATTTAAAAAATTAAAAAAGCAATCTTAGATAGTTAGATTTACATCAGATAGCACTGGTACCTAATTCTAAATAAAATTTAAAAAAATGAGTTTTAAGTGGAATACACTGCTGAAAGTCAACGGGATATAACGCTTGTTCCACAAGCTGCAAGCATATTTCATTTTTGAAGTTATACTTCTTTACCGGTGTTTATAAAAATATTCAACCAGTAATAACACATAGATTTTTCAGCCCATTATTACTGTCTTTTCACATAAACACTATAAGTAGATAACCAGTAACAATGCACTTACATTTTATACTGGGTTTATTTTTTTTATTTTACATTTTGTATGAAACACAAAAATTTATTTAAATTACAGAAGTCGGCCATTGGTGTTGATAATTAATTTTCATGATTCATTTTCTAAACTATAAGAGATAGGTAAAAACTAAATACACCAAAAGATAGATGGTATAATGTTAGGTTCCGATAAAACAGGATTTTCTAAAATTCCACCAGGAAGTTAAGGTAAAATAGGGTAAACGAAAAAAAAAACTTTTTATACATCTCGAAAAGAATTATGAAATAATTTTTTTCATGAATGTATAAATTAAAATGATGATGAGTTTTAAACAAGAAAAAAATTCTAAAAAATCAACTTTTCAAGTTAAAAATTATTTTCCAAAATCAAATAATTTTTAGACCTATAAAAATGATGTTGGTGTGTGTAAAAATGATGTTTTATTGAAAAAATAATAATGCACATTGATAGATAATAAAAAAAGGCACCTAATACGGATTATATTCAAAATGTTCCATAACGGTATTTATGAGCTTTAAAAAACAAATACGTTTTTGAAAGTTTATGTTGGTTGGTGTAATTGATTTTAAAAATCATGGAATAACGGGACAAATATTTTGTCAAAATGCCTTTTAGATTTATGTGAATTTTGTTAAATTATAATCTCATTTATTTTAGCAAAAGGGACATATACTACATATATACAGAAAACCTCTTTTGGTATAAGGTTGCTCTCTCTTGTTTTAAAGAATTAATATTCAGTTCCATTTTAAGGGGATAGCAAAAAACATGGTTCTTTCTGTTATTATTTAGTTCCTTTTCGTTATAGAATATTATTTTTTGTTATATTTTTTTCTGTTATATTTTTGTTTTGTTATATTTTTTCTTGTTATGCATTCGTTTATAAAACTTGTTATACGTACATATGTTTATGATAATTTTTGTTGACAAAGTTAGAAAAAACTTCTAAGGTATATTTTTTTTTTTAATAAACATGTTACAAATAAAAAACGCAGGTACTGCACATACATATGTATATCAAGTTAAGCATTCGTACAAAAAAAAAGTTGAGATAACAATCAAACATGACATTACGATGATAGAGAATGAGAAAAAAGTGGGTCCGACAATTCTGTCTGTCTGTCTGTATGTATCAGAAGTCACAGCCTAAACGGATGGGTCGATTTACTTCAAACTTGGTATGTGGCGTTGTTTTGAGAGATTATCCCCAGACGTATTTTGAATTATTTTTGTTGGACAAAAAAAAAATACGGTACCTGTTTTAGAAAAACTCATCTGTCTCAAAAATTGGTCCTACGATTTTGATTAATAAAATCATGGTAATTTTAGATAAGGTCTATCTTTAAACGAAAATCATTTTTTTTTTAAAACGGTGTTAACGGTACCTACCATAGAACCGTTTTTTTAATTGTAATTTTCTCCTTCATGACTCAATCAATTTCAACCATTTTTACATGCAAGCTTTTAAGTTGCCGTAATAATGTGCATGTACAGAAAGTTTCGAAAATTATTTTATTTTGAAAAATCATTTTTTCGAAAACTACTCAATGTTTTTTTTTTCTAAATTTAGTTTTAAGATATTGATAGATATTATCTCAACAATATCGTACCAATTTTGTTTTTAGAATTCGTTGCACAATTTTATAAAGAAAAAAATAGTATTCTCAAAAAACGGCTCTAACGATTTTTAAATTTTGTTTTCTAAAAATATATCAATATAGAAGAAATCAAATTGCATACTTTGTTTTGAGGTTGAATTCATTTAAGAAGCTGTTTAAGTCATTTGAAAATCGAATTTTATGCTTTTTTAATTAAAAAGGTTTAGCATAGTAACTTTATCTATAAGAGCTAGTACGTGCAATTTATTTTTAATGAAGACAAAATTATGTAGATGTCATCAAACAGTACATGCAGAGTTTCTGAGAAAAACTGCAATAAACTAACTAGACTCTTCTAGACCGTAAGGCCCGTAGCAACCATAGGGGCAAGGGGGGCCTTAGCCCCCCTAGCGTTTGCCTAGTCCCCCTAGAAAGAGAAGGTATAAAATAAAAAAAAAATATCGAAAACAAAAGGAATATGGACAACTATTATTTGAACATTTTATAATTATTTTTTTTTGGATTTGCGTTCCTTGGTGCATCATATCTTAAAAACTGTTCTCCCAGTGTTTCTTCGACACCAGAAACCTTAAGAATTACCGTATGATCGAACTTCTGGAAGGACACTTTTGAATCAAAACCCAATTATTGCACTCAAGTATTATAAAACATAACTGATACACAACTTATGATTTTTGCTTTGGAAATAGAACGAGAGCCGAGAGCGGATTTCTTGCGCTAAAGGAAACCGATTCATATTAATAGTATAATTACGCCCGACGCCCGATCATATGCATCGGTTACCTCACATACAATTTACCTGCTTCCGGCTCTTAGACTAGTATTGAGTATTTTGGACTCCATTTGTAGAAAATTTGTCAAGTTTGAAAACGTATGTACATAGTTACGATCGAAGACTTATTTATCAGGGATAAGATTGTCAAAGCCTGAAGAAAGATAGAAAAGTCGAGTTTTTTTTTGCAATTTTAAGGAAAAACCTTAGCATGATATTTGGCGTGAGGCATACAGGCCAGTAATACAAGACATTCTAGGTTGCAAAAAATTGGAAATCGCTGTTTGTTTGGGATGTTATTGGGAGATATGCCAGCAGTAAGAAACTATCGCACTTTTTTCAGTTTTTATTCAAAATGTGCATTTTATAGAAAAAGCTAACAGGCATCAGATAAAGAAGACAGCAGAAAATGGAACTTCCTATAGGACTCCGTGCCATCTGAAACAGAGGGTATTCATGTGGCAGAGTATATCTATGAAAGAGTAGGAATACTCTCTAACAGACAAGAGAAGAAGTTTCATACCTCTTTTAAGAACCCATTGTTAGTTCATACCGCGGTTGCATTTGTGTTGAGAGTGTCTCTACTCGTTGTTTTATATACTTTGCAAGTGGTTGCATCTAGAGTTTCTTTTTGACACTCAAACACACTCTAGGACACACAAATTCAAAAATACCGAATAGCGACATGTCTTTTAGATTACAAATTATACGGTCACTGTTGCGTAATTGCAACATTTTTACTTGCGATGGGTACCATATATCAAGTTATGCATCCGTACAAAAACAAAAGTTGAGATAACAATCAAACATGACATTACGATGATAGAGAATGAAAAAAAGGGGGTCCGACAATTCTGTCTGTCTGTCTGTATTTATGTATCAGAGACCACAGCCTAAACGGATGGATCGATTTACTTCGAACTTGGTATGTGGCGTTTTTTGGAGAATATCCCCAGACTTTTTTTTCAATTTTTTTTTTTGACCGTTTTCTTAAAAACGGTGCCTACGATTTTGATTAAAAAATTCATGGTCAGTTTTTTAAATAAGGTATATCTTTAAATGGAAACCATTTTATTTTTAAACCGTTATTAATGGTACCTGCCATAGAACCGTTTTTTTAATTCTGATTTTCTCCTTCATGACTCAATCAATTTCAACCATTTTTTTTACATGAATGCTTTTAAGTTGCCGTTTAGTAAAAAAAATCGAAAATAATTTTTTTGTATTTTTAAAAAAAAGTTTGAAATTTTTTTTTTGAAAAATCATTTTTTCGAAAACTACTCAATATTTTTTTTTCAAATTTTAGTTTCTAGATGTTCATAAATAATATCTTAAAAATGGCGTACCAATTTTTTTTTATAAAAGTCCTTGCAAAATTTTATATACAAAAAAATAGTTTTTTTAAAAAAACGGCTCTAACGATTTTCAATTTTTTTTTCTAAAAATGTATTATTATAGAAGAAATCAGATAACATACTTCGTTTTGAGTTTGAATTTTATAAAATTGAATTTTATGTTTTTTTTTAAACTGCATTTATAATTTTTTAATTAAAAAAGCTTAGCATATATATTATCTTTATATATAGGAGCAAGTACGTGCGACCCAGTCGTGCATTTTATTTTTTTATAAAAAGTAGTTATTCTATAGATTGACCCTACAAAGCGAACTCAGACATGGTTGTAACAATATGTTTATAAATTCATCAGAGATAATTAATCGTTTTCAAGTCCAACATGGAAAATTCAACGTGAACTGGGAAGTATTTACCATCACATGCATCAGGGGTGATCGGTTGTAAATGCGACATAGACATATTTTTACCGTTCTGACGATAAAAATCTAGTTGAAAAGCTTATTTAATTAGAATAAAGTTATTTGACAGTTTTCAGTAGTTTGCTGATAGGTCGATCTAACTGCTTGTTTAAAAAAGAAGACTAATGCAAACAAAGGCATACCTTTGACTGTTTCCGCTTAAGTCTACTAAAATCAGCTAAATAGACAAAAGCAACGTGAATCTTTGGAGAACAATTATGAAAGATAAAAATTAATGAAGGAAACTTCTTGTTACTTATACTACCTAAGCTATTGATTCAATATACTGTAGGTACATAGTTTTATTAAATTTTTTTTTTTTTTTTTTTTCTAAAACTTAAGTACACAAATTGAAAATCACTTTACTTCCTTAGATCGACTAAAAATAAGCAAAAGTAAACAACCTTCAAGCCAAACTATAACCATATTTTCAATTTATTTTCATATTCATCCAAATAAAAAAACAAATTTCAAATAAACCATGAACTTCGATAAAAGTTAATATTGGAAAACTTGAGCGACAAGGGTGTACGAAACTTTTCGAGTGCAAGAGGTGGAAAGGAAACATAGGGCAACTATTCCCAACTATACGATGACTATAAAGGCGACGATGGAAATATACAATCGAGAACACTATACGCAAGGAAGATATTTTAAAGATTAAATATAAATAAAATAAGGGAAGCAAAAAATTCAACAAGAGAATATTGGTCTTGCTTCAAACTCCCAAAATGCCTTGGAGAGGTTAGATATAAATAGGTTGATAGTGTATTGGTATTCCTACACAAATATACTCATTCTGAATATGCATCTCTTTTTTGAGTTATGCCTACTGATAAATGTAAGACTTGAATACTTACCTCGTCGTGATGCTGTCATTCATGTCCCAATATAAGTAATTTGTGTGCATTTTTGGTACAAAATAAAATTTTAAAATAACAAAGTGTATTCCACAGTTAGGGAGCTGATAACACCTTTGTTGTATTTTTTTTTTTTTTTTAATACAGTAGAAAAAGGCGTTAAAATGTTGTCTGCAGCAATATTGTCTTAGTCAATTTGGCCTTTACTTGAGAAGCAAACTTTTTTTTCTAACCGCTTTGTGGGATATCACTACGACATGACATACTGCGAGATTTTCATTTGGAACATGGTTCATCTTGTCGGAACTTCTTCCACCGTATAAGATTCTAACCTCGAATTTACGTAGATTAAATATCTAATTTTCTCTTTGCTGATCTTTCTGTCTGAAACCGGAAACTACACATAAAATAATAATCTGTTTCCTCGAAATAATTGATTTCCTGTTGTTTATGTGATTCCGTTTCCGAAAAATATCTTTTTGCCTGAAACCTGAAACTACACAAAAAATAATAATCTATTCCCTGAAAAATTTATTTTCTGTTGCCACTGCTGTTGCATAAATAGATTTTTTCTGCTCATTCAACTGATTTTTGTCTTTGATTGAGACCACTAATGCACTTTACCTTTTTTTCATTTCGGCAGTGGAAGTATTATTTAGATCCTAGATGCAATAAACGGTGTTATCTATAGTTTCAGTCAGGCTTAACTACTAAGTGTACAATGAACATCTAGTACGGACTTCTAGGACATATTTGGAGCTTGGGACTATAAGAAGCGGTTTTATCCGGCTCTTTATTATTTTAGTTAACTAAACGTCTGTCCTTCCAGGATGGGGGACTCGTCGCATCGTGGTAACTTCTCAGCCATGGAAAAAATTGTGTTCCGAAGCACCAGCAAGTCTCCGATATGGATGATCTTAATGTTGACGACAAGCAAAACAAAGAAACGAAGTGACTGTTTGGGTGCTGTTTTGTAATATGGGGACGACTTATGCCAAGAAGTCTTAGTCTTTAATGGTATAAGTTGGTGCCTGGTCACAATCCGAATAAAAGCATTTGAGAACGTCACTCTAGTCTGTGTTCTTGCTCCTAAAAAGCGCAGTATGACTCAACCATTGACACTTTATACAATCTCTTCGAGCACACTTATGATTAGAACGACATCGATATTATTTTTCTTGGCCTAACCGTCAGATTTAGTAAGAAGAACGTCTTTATTCAATAGTCGGTAAGCACAGCCTACATGACAAAACGTCCAATATAGACTCAGGATGGTAGACTTTGTAGAAGGGCGAAATTGCCTCATATCGCAATAGAAGCCATATATGCTTCATATATATCTTGGATGTGTCCGACCGTCCGGGAGCAAACTTTGATTCGAACCACTGCGGTAGTTTCTCCAGTGCGTACGCTAGAATGCCGATCAGATGCTGTTAAAAAAATATGCAGCAAGCTATGGACGGAGTTGGCTGGAGGAGCATGTTGGTTGAGGCCGGGGTCCACCCTGGATTTTAAGTAAAAGTAAGTAAACATTTATTAGTGCTAAATGTTTTTGAATTGTGTATAAGAATTTGGCATCAATGTTTAAGATGTAGCATTTTATCTATACAAATAAATGCATATATACAATGTAGGTACATGAGCACAGTATGTTATTATTAATCGTTAATTGTACCCTTGTTGTTTCCTTAAAATAATGAAAACCAATTGTGTGATACAATTTTAAAAAAAATATCTGCCACTATGTCCCTATCTGTATAGCTGTGCGAAGGTTAATCCTTGGAAGAATAAGAAAGTAAGAAAATAAAGCAAAAATATATCTTCATTTTAGCGACTAGTGCAAGGATACTTGTTTTATTTTATATATTTTTTACTTGACAAAGTTCGTGGGCCAAGAACACACATCGTAAGAAACCGTAGAAACGAAGTGAGTGGGTCTCCAGGGATAAAAGCTATGCCTTAACTTGCCTTCGTGAACAGGGAATAAAGCTCACAGAGGTGTATAAACATGGTTTTGTTTTCTTTTTTTCGTGTTCTGAACCCAACCAGGAAAATATATCTATGTTTTCATGACACAAAAATATGTAAGAAAAGTTTATTCTGATTCGTCGAGAGATTCGAAGGTAAGTTTTCCGAAACAATATTTCTTATTTGTCTCCTTTTTGAGTATATCAGGGAAGTTGGGGATAATTTTGTTTAATTGCTTGATTGAGAAAAAGTTTGGAAAATGTTTTGCATAACTGGTACATGAGACTAGATTGTTATTTATAAAAATGCACATAAAACAATTAAAAAAAAAAATGAATATCTACTATGTATTTATTTTTCAAATAATACACTATATAATATAATAATAATTAATATAAACGGCATGACTTAATATGATACAGATAAACAAGTAAATATGGATCATTTAGTTGAAGAGTATCAACACTCAAAAAAACGTGATTTTTAAGTAAATTGTGCAGAATTATTCCTTATTTTATCGATAATAACCAATTTGAAAGCTTTAAACACGTTTTTTTTTGCTAAATTGAGTTTTTTTTTTAAGTTATGACAGTCTTAAAGTAGGTAAATAAGCGTGGTTCATACTTATTGGAATCAACACCCAAAAACTACTTAGCGTTAACTTTCATCGATCACAATCTTTACTGTTCTGCTTCCAGTTATCCAGACCAAGCGCTTGGACATTCGCTATCACTTGGTTCTTCTAGTCGAACCGTTTTTCCTGGAGTGTTGTCATCCATGCGCTCCAAATGTCGAAGCGAACCTTTTAGCTATTTACACCAAAATAAGAGCTCATAAGTTCAATCTTGGTACATAACGTTTTTAAGGGCGTATCTCAAGACGTTTTTTGAATTAATTTTGAATCAATTTTAGAAAAACTTATTTTTCTCAAAAATGGCTCCTATGATTTCGACTACAAAAATCATAATCATTTGTTTGGCTAAGGTCTATCTTTTTTGAAACAACTTTTTTTTTTCAACCGTTATTAACGGTACCTGCCATAGAACCGTTTTTTTTAACTCTGATTTTCTCCTTTATGACTCACTCAATTTGAACGATTTATTTTTTTATATAGAAAAAATTGTTTTTTTTTTTTTTAACTTGGCCGATTTTCAATATCTTTATCGAAGAAATTCAAATACTTCGTTTTCATATAAGAAGCATTTGAAACCAAATTTTATGCTTGTATAACTTTTTTTTTCTAAAACTGCATTTACAAAATTTTAATAAGCATTTTCAGTAACTTTATCTATCGTACTTGACGTGGGATTCAGTCGTGCATTTTATTTTTATATTTCAAAAATTTCAATAAAATATGCTCCCAGTTTATTTAATTTTTACCAATATATTTTGAGGAGAGTACCCTGATCATCAGGGTCAATTGTTGATAGCATAAATGCTTCTACAAATAATATATTATAATATATACTTTCAAAAACAATACAAATCATAAATATTTATTTTATTTTTATTTGAAAGTGTACAGTAATAATATTGTTCTTTACGAGAGTAAAGATTTTTGAATCCATTTTGATTTGCCAAGCCGAAGTACCCGTGGTAATAATTTGTGGGATCCGTATTTTCATTAAGGTTTGTATCGTTTTGATTTATACTTCAACGTATGTGAACTCCTTGAATAATTTGAAATTTCTACTAGTAACCAGAAGTCTACTGAAACTGTTTCATTGTGTCATATCTCTCATTTTTGCGCCAACAAAACAGTTTCAGAAGACTTCCTGAGCCTTCCGGATTTCCAATCGAAAACTACATAAGGTGACATCCGGATATTAAAGTATTTTGACTGATAGATATGTTAAAAATAGTGTCTTCCATCTGCTGTTTGCGTAGACTGCTAAAAAAAAAATTGCAGAGTTTACATGATAAAACTTTTCTTTACTGGTAAATATTTATTTTATTACAAAGATATTAATGGAATGTGGAATGAAGTGCATTTCATCTGTCTAAATCATTTTAAATTATTTAAAAATTCGCCTTCGGCGCAAAGATATTGTAAAGTGAACTTTATGATTTGTCCAAAATACTCTCTTTAGTCTAATTAAAGTATTTTATGAGGTGAAAAGTTCTGAAGTAATAATTTTCGATGGCTAACTTAATGTTTTTTGGGATACTGAGCACGATTCTGAAGGTTTCCAATACGGTAAACTTGAGAAAGCATTGAGAACTTACAAAAAATTGTTAAAAATTGTTTTTGCGTCTATGTGGAAAAAATGTAGACAAAATTACAAAATTAATGCCTAGATCTTCACAAAAAATTATGAAAAATCCATACAAATCAGTAATTTTGAAAAGCAAAAAAAAAAATCGTTTTTGTTGATTTTCCGCTGAATAATGACTTCTTTACACAATAATTAATTTGCACAGTATCAAGAGTATTGAAATTTTTTTGCAGATCCCAAAAACTACGGAATTTTGAAATTTATGGTGATTTTGTTAAAATAACGGCTTAAAATGTGACTATAAATTGATGAATAAAAACAAATCTGGTTTCAGGTCTTAGCTTATGCTATGGAATAAGTCCTCCGAATTTCAGCCAAATTAGCTCAATAGTTTTGAATATATACCAGGTCAACCGAATCTAAGAGAGCTCTTTTCTACAAAACAATCACATTTTTTTAAAAATCAATTAAAAAAAATTTTCGTGATAGAATTTTTCTGAAACATGATTTAGATTCAGAAAAGTCCAACTTTGCATAATTTCAAAAAATTATATGAAGGACAAAAAAAACTTAATTTTTGCAGACCAGTGTTAACAATATGAATTTATCAACAAAATATAAACCACATTTCAATGTGATACAAGGGAGTTGCTTATAAAACAGTAAATACAAAAGCAAAGAAATAATAATTGTCGTAACTAATTAGCAACAAATTAGCAACAAAATAACAAACTAAATACATTTTGATTTGCTTTTTGAAAAAATAGCTTACTTTCAGTGAAATGTTTGCTATTCAAAATTTCCACCAATCGTTTTAAAAAGTTGCATAGTTTTGACACAGACCTTAAATTTGAAATCAAATAGTTATAGTTTAATAAAATGTCTATTGTCTAGAGAAATTATAAGTATTTGTATGGTTGAGTTATTAAAGAAGCACAATTTGGAAAGAGATGTAAATTGCAAGTTTAAATCTTGAATGCTTCAGGGTTGATATTATCCACCTTCTCATGTAAGAAAGGAAAGAACTTCTGCGCCTTGCTACAGCCATGCTTGGCTTGTGCTATTCTTTTGTTTTTTTTATCTTTATTAAGTAAGGTTCCAGTGAAATAGGATTCAGTATTCTATGAATATATCTTTGAGATGACATTCGTGAGCACTAATTAGGAAAATCCTTCTCGCTAATACGATTGGTTGGTATTAGACGGGATTATGAGGCAAAATACTTTTGTGTGTATTTTCTTGCTTAGCATGAAATACTTAGCTTAAAAGATAATAATTGTTAGTTTTAAGCTGTTATTGTCGTCAAGGAAATGTGACGGGATTGGTTGGAAAACAAATAAAGCTTAAAATTCTTGGCTGTGGATGGCGTGCATTTATGATAAATGGATAATGCGATCGATAAATTTTTGCTGGTGTCAACAAGCAATTATAGTAATTTTATAATTCTAAGAATACATTTAAGTGTTGCGTTGTCTTACGAAATAGATACAGATTTCTTTGTTGGTAAATTAAAATAACATGCTTAATTGTATTTAGGTTTTTTTGTTTAATTAAGCTTAAATGCAAATAAAAAAAACATTATGTCATCTTTTTCCCAATGTTTCGTCGTTATTCACGACTTCTTCAAGGAATTTAATTAGATATTTTGATTTGTCGGTATTACATTAAAAACACATTAATAAACAAAAAAAAAAAGGTGTGTGTACTCATGTACGCGCGCCAAAATTTATACTTCCTATCATTATTTATTTTTGTATAGTTTTTTTTTTGATGTGTAAAAGTATTTAGTTGCAAAAAGTTTTAGAAGGCTCTCGGCGCTAAGCCCTTTACCCTGCTAAATACAACAATAACCTAGCCCCTCCGAACTAAGCCCGGAGAATTTTCGGGGCTAAACTCTTTGAAGGGGTTAAAATCTGTGCTACCAGCTCATTTTCTGTTAAATTATCGATAAATTGTATGAAAACAACAAAATTATCGATTAATTGTATGAACATAAAAACACAAAGATGGCGTTTGGTGTAGAAAAAAAATTCAATTGTTTATTTTTCTTAACTCTTACAAATTATTTCATTTAAATTTTAAAGTGTGTGCATTTTATGCTCTGAAATTTCTTTATAAATATGTTATTGAATTTATTTTTTATTTATTTAACAAAAAATGCAAACAATTGGTATATTCGAAACTTTTTTTTATTTTTGTTATGTCATTTCATTCGCAATGCTGCTAAGTGTTTTCGTTAAGCCCCGAGGCGTTTTTTTCGTCCAACTTAGCCCGGGTGTACAAAAAAACACACCTTTAATCTAGAAACATCATCTGCTTAAGCCTATTTTAGTGTGTTTTCGAGTATACCTACTTATTCTTTAGCTCTAGTGCCGAACGCAATTTTTTTTAAAAATTATGTCATTTCATTCGCAATGCTGCCAAGTGTTTTCGTTAAGCCCCGAGGCGTTTTTTCGTCCAACTTAGCCCGGGTGTACAAAAAAACACACCTACTAGAAACATCATCTGCTTAAGCCTATTTTAGTGTGTTTTCGAGTATACCTACTTATTCTTTAGCTTTAGCACCGAACGCAAAATTTTTTAAAATAAAAAAAAGAAATTTGTGCGCTTTTTTAGTAATTGACAATTTAAGCAATAAAGGACTATAGTTTTTTACTATACATTTTTATATGGTTTCGTATTCGTACTTTGTTCCTCAGTTTCATTTTTGAAGGGCCAACAGTTTCCAAGATACAGCCTTTCAATATTTAGCGATAAGAAAAATGTTTATAACAGCAAGTAGTAGAAATTAAAATTAAATTAAGAAATTTAGAATGTCTCCTATAAGATGAATCAAACTAGCAGAACGTGTTATTGTGAAAAAAAGAATAAAACTGTCATAAACATTTAGGCATGGGGAGAATAAAAAAGAAATGATTTCACACAAAAAAATAACAATTTAAAGACAACGGTAACACATAGAAAAGTATACTATAGATTACACTGGTCTGCAACAAAAATTGCAACGAATCTGAAAATAATATGATGATGTTAAAAACTCGTTTTTTGGTACATTTAACGTCGAATTTCTTTGCTGGTAAATACTTTATTACAAAACAATTAATAGAATGGAAATGAAATCATTAAAAAATTCACGTTCTGTGCAAAGATATTGCAAAGTTAAGGATTCGTCCAAAATGCTCTCTGTAGTCCAATTTAAGTGTTTTTAGATGTGAAAAGTTCTGAAGTAACTTTTTAATACTTTATGTTTTTTGGGATGTTGAGTATGAATCTGAAGTTACCCAACAAAATTTATCACAAAACATGAGATATCATTGAAAAACTTACAAAAAATTGTTTCTTTTATTGTTTTTGGTGCATAGTTCAAAATATAAACATTTTGCGCTAAAACCGTTAATGTAGAACAAGTTAAGACAAAATTACCAAATTCATGTCTTGGCCAATTTTTTGTATGATTTCTGGATTCCTCAAAAATAAATGTTGACAAATCCATGAAAAGCACAAAATATCCTTTTATATTGGGTTTTCTCTGATTACTGCCTTCTTTACACCATAATTAACTTGGCCAGTATCAAGAGTTTAGAAATAGGATCTAAAATTATTCAACCTATCTTTTGGTGTATTTAGTTTTTTTCTATCACTTATAGTGTAGAAAATAAATCAGTCAGATAACAAATAACAATGGCCGACTTCTGTAACTTAATAAATTTATTGTGTTGCACACAAAATGCAAAATAAAAAAAAAAATAGCACCAGCATAAAATGTAAGTGTGTTGTTACTCTTTCTCTACTTATCGTGTCTGTGTGAAAAAAACCCAGTAATAATGGACTGAAAAAGTCTATGCGTTATTACTGGTTGAATATTGTTATAAACGTTGGTAAAGAAGTATAACTTCAAAAATTTTGTTGACTAACAATTTCAAAGAAAAACAAAATTATTACAAAATTGCCATAACAGCTAAATTGATAGCATCAAATGATTACTTCATAGAAATAAGTGTTTTTTATACACTTTTGCGTTTTCACAAATAGGTTGTAGTTAAGCGATTACAAACTCGCCCGTAACCATGTTTCTACCAAACTACTATGTTTGTTTAGTATATGAAAAATGCAATAAGTCGATACAGCATTGCATAAGTATTTCACTTTTTAGAACGAATTTCTTTATTTGTTTTCAAATTTCAATAGGTACCTTCATTCTTTTAAAATTCATGATCTAACAAAAAAAGAAGACAAAAAATGGATATTTAAACTCATTAAAAATATCAAACAGCTTCAGGAAACAAAAAGTCGAGTACCGAAAAAATAAACATTACCAACATTTTCTTTTGGCGCAGTGCCAATATTCATAAATTTCTCTGCTCCAAGCTATCTAAGGTCTGCATTAATCAAGTGAATGATGCAAATAATAAAGTCTCAAGTTGAATAGACATTAGACCAGTGAAGCAAAAACAATAACATCTTTATGTTATTCCACTCAACAATGTTATTTTTTTTTTTATCTGTTGCTGTGATAGGCGGGAGGAAAGTTGATGGCCCCTTTAATAAAACACAATAGAATTGTATAATTAAGCAATTTTTTATAGAATATCTCGATGGTTTTGTTTGAAGTTTAATCTCCACGCAACACAACAATTTCCCTCAAAACTCCTTCGTCTACGTTGACGTTCTCTTATGCTCGAGGCTCATAGAAAACAAAAAACAAAAAAAAAAAAATATATTCAAAAACCCAAACCCCAATAGGACAAAAAACACCACCAACTAACAAAGCATTTTGAATATTGTATAAAGAAATGATGAAATGTTTTCTACTGTTCACAAAAACAAGCCAATAAAATGATTAACAAAACAATTGCCACTGATAAAAAGCACCACTAGAAAGACTCTACCGGAAAAAGAGAAACAAAACGAAAACACTCCATAAACTAAAAGTCAAATAAATTTTCCAATAAAATAGCTGGAATAAAAAAATAGCTTATTCAGAGCGACAGGATACACCCGCAAGGACAAGGACTTTTCCTCTATGTCGCGACGCTACGTGTCTTCGTCGTTCTATTGAATTGTCGCTCGACTGGAAAAAAGAAAAGATGATGGATACCACAATGTGGGGGACATTATAAAATAACAGGAATAGAAAATGTTCCTTAAGCTTCGTGAATATTCATTATTATGGCAAAGCAATTTTGTATATATGTATGTACCTAGAAATGGATAAGGACTTGTGGACTTGTAGTCGTTTTCTTTCCCATCCACATCATTTATTATATTTTCTATTTACCTATTTTTTTCTATTTTTCAGATATTTAAATTCACTTTTCTCACGTTATCGTTCATTTTGAGACAATTTTATTAAATTAAAGGTACAAATTGCTGTTTACATATTCACTACTTCCCAATACAGTTATCATAACTTAGGACTTGAGAACTTACTGAGCGGTTTTATTAAAATTCATATCAACAACAAGAGTGTACCTTCATACATTGCTGAATCACTTGAAAACCTTCTAAGTATGTAAATACCAACTATAGTCGAAATTAATTCCAAAACTAACAAAAAGTGATCGAAACATTTGAAAGAAGTCCGGACCTTTCCTTCCCTTAGGAAATGTTTATTTAATTTTGTGAGGTTATGTTAAATTACAATTAAGTGCCTGTCTGATAAAAACAAAAAAAAAAAAAAAACAACCTTGGAAATTACAAAACAGACCGACTGACGGCGGCATGACGAAAACCACTTTTTTGGACTTTTCCATCATCTAAATGTTGGTTTTGATTAAAACCTCAAATTTTTTTTTGACACGAAACCAATACTTGCCAATAACGGATATATCGTTCTTCTGTTTTACTATTTCGGTATTTCTTGTTAACAGTTCAGCCAATTTCATCCAAAATTTGTCAAAAAGTATTTTTAATATCTTAAGGAAACCAAATGCATTCAAATAAAAAAAAAAAAATAATAAAAACAATTTGACTCATTTTTAAAAAAAATTTATTTTTCTAATTTTGCTTTATAGTTTTTAATTGTAACTTCGTCAACTCGTAGTTTTTCGATTTGGTTTTATAAATAATTTATTTTTTAAAGTAAGTGGAAATTGTGAAAAAAATTAAGTAATTTAGTTAAATACTATAAAATGGTAATCAATTTAACTCCCATTTCACACACGTCTAGCTGTGATGCGATACCGTGAATCTTGCATTACTTTTACTAGCCTTTTAGAACAACTTACAACATTAATAATGTTACCCTGCCCCGTATCCAAAAACCATTCCATATCCAATATACAAATCTTTCTGACTTACATACTTTTGTATATTAAAACAAGTCACAAGTGTTTTTCTAATACATAAAACCATTTCGGAAATAACAACAACTCTCATAGCACTGCACTGGTGGTGTAGATGATTTTCAATTACTGATACAAGCAAATCAATGAACCGGTCACTGTCATTTCTTTTACTAACATTTCATGATTTCTTTTCAAATGCCCCACTTTTCACCTTCAACCAGTGTGTTCCATTCAAAAATAACAACTTAGCCGATCAAACGGAAAATTAAGTTGAAAAAAAAGGAAAGAAAAGCTGCACAGTACACTTTTCTAACGACAACAACCCGCTGGGAGTTGTTCATAAAATGTGGAATGATAGATCGTTCATATTCTCTAACCCACGCCACGGTAAAATCAACGATATAAAGGTGAATGAAAGTTGAGAAAATGACTTTAAAAGTAAAGGAGTGACCTGACTTACAATCATTTTGTTTTTTTTTTTTTTTTTACATAATATCAAGGAATATTACTCTTTGGGGTTTCTGATGTGCAAGTGACTGCGGTGATGTCCTGGGAGTTATTGTTGCAAATACTTAAATTATTTAATTTTGCAATCAGTGAGAAAATATTTTGATATAATAATTTATCCTATTTACTTATTTTTTATGACGTAAGGTGACACTACACTCCGTTGTGGAATGGATATAGTTCTATAACTCATTGATGTCACTGTAAACTCCTATTCGTCTCGTACGGGTGGACTGATACTTCCAACATCATTTTCCAAGTTGAATGGGTTGTTCTGTACAATAGTAAATGGTTGGCTGTCTTCGTCATTTAGCAGTTTGGAAAAGTATTCGTTCGAGATACTTAGCATCGGCTGCATGTCTGCCATGCCATTTTTCCAACGGCAAGCATCTGTTATAGGCTTATTTCCTTGGGTAGTTCTAAAAAGTGCGTATTTTTACTCTTTATTGCGCAACAACCAACAGCAAAAAAAAACATGAAGAAAGTAAAATTTTTAGGCGTTTTAATGGTCAAAATCATGTTTTTTTTGCTGTTTATTGTTGCGCAAAAAAAGATTCAAAATTAGCACTTCTTAAAACTTTGAGGTCTTCCCGATCTTTTTTATTGAGCTCAAATTTTAAAAGTTTATTTTTCCCTGCATAAGATACCCAAAGTACATAAAATGTATAAGGGCCACAAAGAAACTCCAAGAGCCATCGTGTATGGTTTCGGAAAATATACCGCCGTTCTCTCCAACTTCTCCCCAGCTGTGATTGGGTGTTTCTAAGTTTCACTGTGGAAGCCGGTTCGGAAATTAATGATATCGGGAAGGTAGAGCAGCATTGGCGTATTAAGGGAGGCTCAGGGGCTCAAGCCCACCAAGCTTCCAAAATCATGATATTATTTATCTAATTTCATCATCATCATAATGTACATAATTAACTGAAAGTTTTTCGTAAATCTTAAAGATTTAGAGGGAGCTCAGAGCAGGTCTTATTTATAAGAATGATAAACTTAGGTTTATAGCGCAACACCAAGACGTTCAAAATACTATCGTGTTATGGTCCCCTTTGACAAGTGAAGCTTGCTAATATGGAGAAGAACTTTTTTATTCTATTTTAAATGTTTCCACTTTTCTTGTAACATCTACAGCAACATTGAACCAAAGAGCAAGTATGTGCGATCCAGTTGTGCATTTTATTTGTTTTGGATTTTATGTATTTTTAACATAAGTGTTTATATACACTTCTGTGTTTGCAGAAATCAGTTGACTAAACGATTGCGAACTCACCCATTTTCGTTAAAATCTTCAATTAGATTTTTTAACGAGTTTGTTTTTTTCCTGGGCTACAGGGGTGAATTATGTCTCACCATGCTGAGGTTATAAACGAAAATAACCAGTTCATTAAAATACAAACTGCAACACAATACACCAGACTATAAGTTTGTTATGCGATTTGACTAGAACACACCGAGTGACACCAATATTCGATGACATGGACTGAAACTTAATTAAAAACTTTGAAATTTTTGTTACACAAACTACATCCGAGAAGTTTACTCATAAAGCCATGTTCCTGACTCCCGACTTTGAATGTGAATATGTGTTTGTATGCGTACCGTACAGGTAGGTACAGTGAAAGAGGACCCAGCTTTGCAAATTTTCGGAATAAGGACATCGATTGTGGGATTCCGCAGAGTATCCACATCCGGTTGGTTAGTGTTAGAGCAAAAAAGAAATTTACTCAAGTGGCAGTTGATACTCGAAAGTGGTGTTGGGTCTAGTCGTCTAGTAACTGAATCCTTTTCGCTTCTACTCTATTCTAAGCTTTGATCTAAGTTTTTTTTTTGTTTTTTGTTATCCTTTTTATGAGTGTATCGCTCTGGTAACCTTTTTGTCCGCAAACGATTAATATCAATCACATTGGACTCTGTGGGGTAATTAAGGGGGTTGGGGTGTTGTTGGTGGTGTGATATTACTTCTTCTCCCTCAGAGTGCAGTGTCCTTTTGTTGTGACATCCTACCTTTTGTGTGCGCTTGTATATGAACCTGATGTGTAATGAGTATGCGTTTGCCTTGTACAAAGAAACTCCAGAGGTGATGATTGAATATTAATGTGTACACAAAGAGCAAATTGTCTTGTTAAATGCAATGAATTGAACGACATGAGAAGCGGCTAAATGGACACTTACAAGGAGATGAATGGGATTATTATACTTTGTCCACCTGTTAGTGATAATTGGGAATTGTCGCTGTTTGTTCCAAAGAGTTGGACAAAATAAAAAGAAAACCAATTAGACGTGAATGGAATCGGATATAATGTTAAGGTAAGCTCCAACAAACGATCATACACTCTGTGAATTGGTCCACCAGTAGGGAGGATTCATAAATAAAAGTCATTTTATTGTAAAGAATTTAAAATAAATTGCGTTTTGCAAAATTTATAGATAATCATTACCTGGCCCTTTTCTGCAGGTGACGCTATGTGTAGCACAAGGAAACTACGCCAGAGGAAATATCACCAAATTAATTTATTTTTTTAACAAGGGCCGAAAAGAAACAGAAAACCCCAAACTATTTGTTCCAGAATTTCAGACAATTTTTCATTAATATGTATTAAGTTTTTTATTCTATTTTCAGAAGTGAGAACAAGTTTTAATAAAATGCCAGAAATACAATCTTGGTTTTTTTTTTTAATATCCACAACAAGACATTGCCAATATAGGATTTACTAGTAGAACATTTTTAAAAAAGTAAAACCTCATCTTATAGCGAAAATTGCGTGACTATTTTTACTATTATTTTATCAAACTATTTTTCATATTTTCAAAACCTTATGGTTTCAACATTTGTTTCAAAATTTGAAAAAATAATCGTAATAAGATCGCGTGATTTTGCTTTATTTTTATAGATTGTGGAGCGGATCTCGTCTGAGACGGGTTATTTGCTTCTTGATTTCATCAATTTTTAAGTTTTTTTGTTTGGAATGTTCGTACATTCGGGTTTATTTTTCAAAATAATTTCTGAAAGTTTTGTTTTCGCGTCTTTTGCTTAAAATAAATCATTATATTTTTCTGTGTTCAATAAAACTCAAAACACTATTATTGTTTCACTTTAATTTATTTAGAAAATTAAAAAAAAAACGCTTTTATTTAAAACTTTTGCTTTATTACTCACCTATTATAAAAAAATAACACTTCTAATTGATAATTTCACAACTATTTATCTTTAGCACTTCTGCCCCCCTATACGATCTCGTATTTATACCCGAACTTCTCGAAAGCTCTAGAGGTCTTCAGTTTCGTTTAGAAAAAATGTTCTAGATAAGATCCATTCCGTGTTTTTATAGCTGATGCTTTCAAATGATTTCGAACTTTTTTTTGTATTTCCTTACTCACTTAGGCACATATTGAAGGCTCTTGCTTGAGACATAAAAGGCTAGTGCTAGTAGGCTGCCTTCAGTCTTCCCACATTGTAGCATTTGTATCAAAAATATATGGCTAAATTAATCTGTTGAAGTTAGTAATTATATTAAAAGTAAGTAAGTAAGTTAGTAATTATTTATATTGAAAATAAGTTTTCGTAGTATGCTAGTAAAACACAATATAATGTTATTTTTTGGGGGCTGAATCTTATAATCTTTTCAACCCAAAATTTCATGAAACCCAATATTCCAAAGAAAACAAAACCCAAGAAGCCAAAACTCCTTTAAATCTAACATGTTTCACAAGATATCAAAAAAAGTCATTTAAAAAAAACCTGTATGGCGTATGAGTGATTTTTTTATGAAAGCAAAAATTTCTATTTCACATTATTTTCTAAAGAGGAAATGAATGGACACAATTAGGAGATCCAAAACTGAGCTGTAAAATCAATTTTGAATTGCACCGACCTGTTTTTTGTATAAAGAAATGTGTTTTGGAAGGTGGATAAGCGTGCGAGGTTTTCGTGTCTCTATGACTTCCTTTGGTATAACAAAAATGATAAACAGAAAAGACAGACAACAGTTTTGACAATTATTATTTTTTTTCGTGCTGAACTTTAAACTAGGCTTTTATGACTAAAAAAAAGACGTAAATAAAAAAAAAACGGTCTTATGACAGGTATCAAATAGATGTTAATAAAAAAAGAGTTTCATAGCAAGATAGTAGAATTTTGGGCCCACTTTGTTTTAAGCATTTTATTGTCATTTCGATTTATTTATGCATGCGTAACTTGACTTATAGTAGTTACCCAAATTTCAAGTTAAAATACTAGAATGAAAAACTGGTACCTATTTAAAGAAAAAGTTTTTTGGCTATCGCAAATAAAAAAAAAACCCTCGGAATGTTTGCTTTGCACGAAATTTGGGAATGTAAATACAGAGTAAAAGTTTTCATCGGAATTTAATGGTATCGAGAACATAATTAAATTTTGTAAGAACAAATTACATTACATATAACATAAAATTTTGAAAAAAATTAAGTCAAAAATTATGATTAAAATTTAAGTTTTTTTATAATTCTGAGTTTGAAAATTATCTTTCTTAAATTATTTATTTGACTAACTTTATTTTTTAATGAGATTAGATTAAGAGTGATTTGATATATTTTATTAGATGATTTAGTTTATACATACATTTTACAAAGTCATTAAGCATGGCATTGCCGTCTGCCTATTGACAAAAAGTTATTTACATAATTTCTTTTGCATTTAAATAACTAAAAAATATGCAACAAGCAATAAAAAAGAAGTTATTATAATACAAAAATGAAAAGTTTTCTTCAATTATCATTTGTCGATACCTTAGAGCAGCTTTGAGGTATTTTAATAATTTTGAGACGTCCATCTCATTGAGGAGAGCTATAACTTATATAGATAGATATAAGGTATTGGCACCAAAATACAATCTCCTCGTTTCGACTAGGATTGGACAACGGCCTATGAAATGTATGGTATCCTAGCTCTCATGCATATTACATAGCTTACAAATTACGGGTAAGTCATCTCTGTGCGGGATATAGTTAAGACTAGGGAGCTCCCCTTTTAAACATGACTTCATGGAGATTTCCTCAACACTTTATTCATCCCGAAAATAGTTCTTGTCATTGAGATTATGGTTCAAATAGCTGTACAGAGCTCTATGAACCGAGCCTGTTGCTTCCATTAAAAATCTTTCTCTACACCGGCGATCTAGGTTAGCAAGTAGTTCATAAGGCTTCGGTTTCCAATCACTATAGTCAATCCAGTCAAGATTCAGTTGCATTCCCAACCATTGACTAAGTTGTTCGCATTCTTCAAACCAGCTTGTGTTTTTCCTTATTTGATGAAGTACTATTATTTTTGGTAGTCTCTCATTTGGCATACTTAGAACTTTAAGGATATAGTCAACATTCAGTTTAAGGGTTCTTACAAAGACAGGTGAAAGTCCTGTTTCCAGCATGACCAAATAATTCGGGGTGTTAATATAGTATTTCAGCAATTTTCCCACAGTTTCGTACTGTTTGTAGCCCCTAACCTGAGCAGAATACAACATGATGGCTTCTGAGACAGCTTCAAATACACAAAATTTGGCACAATGACTTATGTATTTGTTAGAAAAACAGTTGTTCCACGAGGCAGCAATTGCAATTTTAGCTTTTACAAGTTTATCCTTCAAGTGGTTCTCCATGACTAGGTTCTTAGTCAAGTATACCTATATATGTAACTCATTGACAACTTTGATTGTCTCACCATTGTACCACCATTTTGTACTGCTTCGGTTGTGCCTTCCACCTTTTCTGAATATCATAACTATTGTCTTATCTAGATTAACCGTTAGGTTCCATATTTTGCAGTAATCACTTTAGCGATTAATCATTAGTTGAAGCACAATATCATCAATACACAGTAGTTCTTTGATAGATTTTCTAGCGAATTCTATGCCACAAGAAAGAGATTTCACGAGATCTTCAATATAAAGTGCAAATAAAGAAGGTCTTAGTGTCCTTAGTATCCTTGTCAAACTCCTGTTCGTGTGTGAAACCAATCAAACATTTCCTCACCATTTCAGATCGCTGCCTTTGTACAACTATAAAGGTTCTTAATTACCCTTGCAAACCTCCAAGACATTCCCATAGCATACAATTTATACATCAAGGCATTCCTATCCACCGTATCAATTGCGGACTTGAAATCAACAAACAAAGAATACAATTTTGTCCCTTTATTCTAAAACGATTCAGCAATACTTCTTAGTACAAAAATGTGGTCGTTTGTGGAGTATCCTGACCTGAATCTGGCTTGGAATTCATCCATAAGGTTATTGTTCGTGATCGGAGTACCATATTTGTAACATTCAGGAGAAATTCCATCTGACCCTGCTGCTTTTTTATCTTTTAACCTTCTTAAAGCTTCATTGATTTCATCATAAGTGAAACTTGCATCAAGGATATCATTATCAATTCTTGGTGCAGCATACAGTAATTTATTAATACCTCCTGAAGTGTCCAGCAGCTCTTAAAAGTGTGTTAACGAATCATTTGGCTTTGACTCTTGATTGATTACATAAGACTTCCCATTTAGTTTCCTCACTAAGTTCCAGAAAGCTGTTCCGTTTTTGCAGGTACTGGCTTTTGAAAGTGATTTCATTCAAATCATGGACTTCATTTAAAATGTTAATAAAATTTGATCTTGTATTTTCCAATAATTTTTTTTTGCATTAAGTCAACTTTTGAGAAAATTCCCCCTTTCATCTGAATTTGTGAAAAATAGACCCATATCTTTAGTCGTTTTATAAAATAGTGTATTTTATAAAATTTTATTGTTAAGTTAAAAAAAAAAATTGATTGACGCGGCAATTATTAACTGTTAAAGTATTTTTGAAAAACATATGTACATTTGAAAAAAAATCATCCAAATAGGAACAGTTTCACCTGACTCCGAGATTATTTACTTTAGTTACTCGTATTATTTTTTGAAATTCAGGAAATGTATTTCTTTTACCTTTATCGTTTATTTTTTTAAGTTTGAACTCTCTAGTAAGAAAAAGAAAAATTGCATTAATCGGCTTAGAGTTAAAAAAGCGAGGTGTGAGTGAAAATATGTTACAATACATATCTAAATAAAACGTTCTGTGAAATGGCATGGCGTGGGTATTTTATACAGAGTCACAGTAATGTCTCTACCCTATGGAGAAAAACTAAAGTATTTTTTAAGTAAACACTGAAGTTTTTCCTTAAGCTTTTTCTATGAACAACGAAATGACTTTATATTTATGTATAATTGGTTTTCATTGCTATCGCTTACTCCCACAAGTCCATATTCGTCCAACCATAGCACAATCATAGTGAAATGGTAGGAAGCTTTTCACGTAGTCGAAAGATCGCCATGCAAATTAAATGCATTTCTGCTGTCCTCATTTGCATTTTAGAACCGCAACAACAAACCGAAAATGGTGTAATTAAAAATGCATAGCGTGGACGATGCACTTGAAGGCGAGCGACAACGACCGCCGACTATGATGATGACGACGGCAACGACGTAGTCATCCGTATACGACCGCAGACGAACAAAAGAAGGAACAAACGACTTCGATAAAGATGCTTGGATGGGATAGTGCGACGACCGCCAGACTATATAAGAGGACTGGCCGAGCCAGTGGTATAGAATAAAATTCCTAGAAGGCGAAGAAAATCTTATTTGGATAAAGTGTATACGGTGGTTTAAGTCCTTGAAAATCTCTTTATCTTCAGATCCTTGTTTTAGTTGGGCGATAGAAAAAAAAAAAAAAAATGTCAGCTATGCAAAATACAAAAATCCACGCAAAGGCAAAATGAGAAGGAAAATTTTATTCGGTATAAAGTCGAAATGAGTTGGATTCAAAACCCTAGGCACACAAAATTGTCAAGGGGTAACTTAATCTCCGTCTGCAGTTATTTTTTTTTATATAATACCTTATGACGAAACAAAAACTGCATTTTGAATATATTTTATATAGATAACTGAGGAGCTTACTGTTATACTGTCACACATACCTAAGTATACCACCATGAAACGTATTGGTTGTAATTGGATAAGGGTATTATACCTACCTTCATCTGTACACCCAATTTCATTTTAGCCATAAAGGCACTGGGGGGCCCGGGAACAGAGCCCTTGGCTGATAGGGCCCCTGAAAGCCTGAATACCAATGCTAAATGTTTCAAAAAAAAAAAATTAAAACGGCAAAGCTAAGGTTAACATTATTTTGGAATACCATGATTTGAAAAAAAACAACAACATAAAATAGGAGTTTTTTTTGGATTGCTTTCGATATAATTTGGTATAGTTAGTCCACTCTACTATAATAGTATCGCTAAACAAAATGACATCAGAGGGCAGCGAAGTTTCCAACAGTTATTTTTTTCATTTAATCAACTCGGTAAACTTAAAATGCATTTTTTTAGTCATCAAAAACTTATACTTCTTCGCGCCAAAAGTTATCTTCTGTTTTAACCCTAAAAAAAATGTCGGTTCCTTTAAGTTGGAGAGAAGTAAAAAATGTTCAGATTGAAATTCAAATTACGTGGAAAAAAAATATCAAGAAAATTTGTTAATAACAACCCTGGTTTGCAACGAAAATCGCTTTCAAACCAAAATATACTTTTCCGCTGAACTCCAATCTGAAGTCAAAACTTTTCTAGAACGTCACATTTTCAAGGTATGGTAATGAAAACATGTAAAAAAAACGGGTTTTCTATACTTTTTTTTTGGTACATTTAACTTAATCTAAACTGGAAAATACTTTGTTACAAAACTATTAATGAGATGTGAAAGAACGCAATTTTATCTTTTTAAATCAATTTTAATCTTTTGAAAATTCGCGAAGATATTGCAAACTTAAAATTATGGTTTGTCTAATATACTCCCTGTAATTCAGTAAAATCGTATTTAGAGGTGGAAAGTTCTGATGCAATAATTTTCAATGACTAACTTTATGTTTTTTATGATGCTGATCACAGATCTTAAGCTATCCAAAAAAATTTATCACGTTAAACAGGAGAAATCATGAGGATACTTCCAAATAATTGTTTTCATATTGTTTTAGATGCATAGTTGAAGACGTTTATGCAGAATAAAAGAAGAGAAAATAACAAATAATATACTTTATGACTTAACTATTTTTATGGATTCTTCACAAAACATGTTAAAAAATCCATAAAACTCAGTTCTTTTTGAAAAACAGAAAAAAATGCATTTTAATTTGTTTTCCACTTACTTATGCATTTTTTGAATTATAATAAACCTTCCCAATATACGGAATATATAAATTCTTCTATCCTCATAATTAGAGGTTGTTTTAGCTATTTATAAAATCAACGGAATTTTAAAATTTATGGTGATTATTTTAAACTGACGGAAATTTTTGAAAACCATCGTAATAGAACTTCACTGTGATTTGAAAGAGCGTAGAATGTTCCCAAATAACGGGGTTCCTGGAATTTTGTTATCACTTTCATCTTATTCCGACAAAATGTTAAAGAGAAATTTTGATTCGATCAAAAATCACTAATAACATTCGGAAAAGAGTATCTTGGCTTGAAATATAAAAATATTACCAACTGGAGTTTAAAACCGTTTTTTATTTTTATTTTAATTTTTGTAAAAAACCCCGATGATGGAGAAGTCCGAAAATGTGGTTTTCGAGATGCCGTCCATCGATCAGTGCTGCTGTGCGTCCATCTGTACACATTTCCACTGCCCAAACTCGTAGACAGATCTTCTTCAAATTTGGTACAGATGATTTCAACGTAATTTCGAAAGTTGTTTTTGAATATTTCTTCTAGAACGAGTACCTCTTATACAACTTTTTTGAGTTATGTGATTTATTTCGAAAGCTGCTTTAAAGATTTTGATTGCTTCAAAAAATATTTTTTTCAAATTTCAAACAATTTTTCAAAAAAAAAAAAATTGAAATGGCATTTTTAATGTATTATTTATCAACATCTGAAAACTAAATTTTGAAAAAAATAACTGACCCATATTCAAAAAAAAAATTAATTTTTCAAAAAAATCAAAACCTAAAATTTGCAATCTAAGTTAATACATATAATAGCCTTCGATTACATGAGCAAGATCATGTATTTCATTATATCATAAACAATCGAATATTTCGACAATTTACTGACAATATCCTGCCCTATGTTAAAATAATAAATTATACCATGCCCATTTTTTTCCAAATAAAGCCTAATAAACTAAAAATTGCGTTGTGCTTTTCTTCTTAAAGCTTTACCTACGCAGCTGAAGTGAAACGAAAAATACTATACAGAAATTACACAACGTAATCGTAAACGAAAAATTTCGTTATACTTTTCGTTCAGTAGTATGCAGTTCGAACGTGAAATTAAAATTACATATTTAGAGAAGTAAAAAAATAGTTGAAATTGATAGTCACTAGGGCCTTGGGTCTTCGAAAGCTAGCCGTGCCACAAAAATTTATTTTTAATTTTATTTGTTGGAATCGAAATCCAAAACTTTGTGTATAAAATTAATCACAGTGTTAATAGATAGTATATTATCCCTCATTTTGAATCAAACCATTATATTCCATGTGCATTGGTACCTAAACGGGTACTCTTTAAAAGTATTCTGCTTATAAGTAACTTTTTTGTAAATATTTTACTGGATTTAAAAAAAATACTAAATTGGTGCCATTCGAAATATTCGACCATAATGAGTTTTGCAAGTTGTATAATAGAAAAAGCTTTCGCAAATTCAATAGAAATCACTGTGGGTAGTGGAAGTATACTATAATTATACCTACATCTTAACAAAAAAAAAAAAAACAAATACAAAAAAAATATAAAATCAAGGCGAGGACATGGTTATCTTTTTTTTCTATTTTACCACCGTGATATTATATTTCTTCATTAAAATTGAAAAACAAAGGAAATTTCATGCCTTTACCGATTGTTGCCTTATTATTATCCTCGGCGAGCGAGCAGCGGACGTCTTCAATTTCAAATTTCTTATTAAATTGCATTTACAAATTCATTTCTATATTCGTAGATCACATCATAGTTCCTCTTCTCATACTTTTTTTTTGCCTGCCAGCCTGCCTGGTATATACTATAGTATTAAACCTACGTTGTATTGAATAGGTAGGTATATAGATATAAAATGTTGCCTGCAGGATACTTACTCAAAGATGAACAGAGCACACAAAGTGGATGGGAGTCCTCTCCGAAAGGGGTGATGGAGGTAGTTGAGCGGAAGTTAGGAAGAAGAAAGGATTTTTGTGGTTTCAAGATGATGGTGAATGAAATGGCATCAACTATTTGAAATCCTATTGCATTGTTATGTACTCCTCTTTTTGTCTTTGGCCGATTAACGAGACTGGCAGGAGCACAAACAACGACCTAACCGAACGTCAACTTAACACAGATACAAGAAGAAATATGTATATACATTTATGTATGGCTACATGTATATCCAGCACTAGCACCGATTGAAACTTAGACGTTGGCGTTTGGCGTTGGAAAGACGGCAGAGTGAGCAACGAGCGTGCGGTGCGGCAGCGGCGCGGCGGCGGGGGCAAGGACATTATTGTGGAGCGCGAAATAAAAGGGATGACTTAAATTTTCTGCCATATCAGGAAGTCCTTGCGTTTATATTTCCTGCTTTTCAACTTCATTGGTTTTGATATTATTGTGGGAAATCCTGTTACGGATCATTATCAAGAATATAAACGAGCATCAAGATGACAGGCTGAAAGTTGTGGGGAATGGGCAAATTGAAAGACAAAATTCAAGCCTAATATAAAAATACCACAATCATGGAGTAGACAATAAATTGATTTTTATATATTTAGACGAGATAAAAAGAAATAAGAAACCTTTGAGTAATTTTTGTACGCAGCATATGTGCACGAACAGAGAAGGGCTAAACTTTGATAAAATTACCGATACTTACGCGATTTTTAAGTTTTTCTCAAAACCATCGTCTACCATACAACTTTTATTCTCACCTTTCAGGTGGTTTAAACATTTAACTGGAGATTAAGCTAAAATCCAGTTGGAACTATTTTTGTATTTAACCCACAAGTTTATAATCTAGAGTTTTAGCTAATTCACAGGCAATATCCTATTTTATCAATAGGGGCACAAGGAACCTGAGCTCAGGTCCGCTGGCTAAGTGCAGCCCCCAAATAGCTGGATCAAAACCAATACCTCAAATTAAAAAAAAAAAAAAAACTTAACTAAACTTAAATTTAATGTAAGCTAATTTTAATTTAACGTTACCGCAATTATTGTCATAGAAGTTAATCTTGTAAAATCTTACAATTCTATTACTTTTGGTGACAGACACTTAAATATCACCAACTGGAACCCAGGTTAAAACAACTGAAAACTGCAAAAACTACAAGTATTATAGAAAAAAAATATATTTTTCGAAAGGGCCCAAAACTTTGCCAGGCCCGGGAGCCACTACATGACCTCAGATTATCCTGTTCTACACAATCCGATCATGAATCGCTTCTCCGGAGCGATTACAGCTTTGAGATGTGTATAAATTTAACATTTAATAAATTGTCAACAAAGCTCAACTGGTTGCATCATTTGACCATTGAAAAATTTGTTTTAATTAATTGTTTTTACTTAATGGGTCACTGTGGCGTATGCGCAACTTAGTACAAATTGTACTATCCTTGAGCAATCAACCACTCTAGTTGAAGTTTGTTCAAAGTTCTCTGTCTTATCAAATTGAAGAATTGGTCTGACAAATTTTTGCATAAATAGGGTAGTAATAAATTAATTAATTGATCGAAATGGGCCTTAAGATTTCTTTTGCCCTTTGACTCGCCAATTAGGTTCTCATTTTTATAAGTTTCAATATTTATTTTTTATGTATTTCTTACCTGAATTCTTTTATATAAAATTTTGAATTATAAATTTCTTGTGTTGTTTTGTTACACATATACACACTTTTTTGTGTTAGTACAAATCATGTGATATTAGCTACCTACAATTTATTCAAAAACAACACTTTTTCGTTTGAACATTTAAATGTTATTTATTTTTGAGTAACTTATTGATTTAAGTTTATAGTTCTTAATCACGTCACTAGTTCTTTTAGACCCGGTTATTTAAGTATTGACCCGGACAAAATACTTTACACCATTTTTACTGGTGGAAATTGTTGGAAGTAATGTCCTTACTCTTGAGATATGAGTAAGGACATTACTCTCAACAATTTCCACCAATAAAAATGCTGTAAAGTTATTTTGTTCGATTGAGGCCTGTTTTTGTTTAATATCCCCGGTCTATTTAGATTATAATGTATTTTTGTTTGCTAACCTTTTCAAAAGTGGACTTTATGAAAAGAAACAAACAAAATGAGTACGTTATTTTACTTGTTACCATGAGTTATTATTATTTTCAAAATTCTTTTATTACTTTTTGTCTCTATTTCAATATATGTATATGACAGTAAATTGTACATTTTGTTTCTTACTCCTATATACAAAATCTGACAATCAAAACTCAACTCATGTTAGCAAGTTAAGTAACTTTTGCTTTAATCAATCATACATTTAAAGAGGTTTTTTATTTAAAAATATTTAAAATTAATTTTGACCACCTTTTTGTATCAAAAACCCGTACGTGGGCAGGTCTAATTCCTTATAGAACAATGTTTTAAAGCTTGTCTGAACTTAATCTAAGTAAGCTGATCCTCAATTTTTGATGTTTACAGATTCCAACTATCTTGGTTCTTGCAAAAGTTATTGTGTTTACGAATTTTCGACGCCGATAACGACAGCGGCGCACGCACAATATGTCTTAAAAACTTGTTTTTTTTTACGTTTTATCATGATGAAATAGACTAATTTTGGAAAAAAAATATGACAATCGCTATACTTCTTCTATAGACAGCGTGTACGAAAAAGTTACTGTAGATGTAGATGGCGTGTTTTCAGGACCTTTGTAAATCCGCTTGTCAATACATTTAAAGTGAGCACTACGAAGGGATTTTTTTAAGGGTAAAGTGTACAGTAATAAAAAATAAGTTTGTGTTATCCTGAAAAGTAAGAGGGTGAGAATAATAAAACAAATGTGTGGCTACAATCACATTTTCAGATAAATCATATCTGTTTTATAAAGTCAAAATTTTCCAAAGACCTGAAAAATTCACTATGCCATTCGATAGATATTGAAAAAAAACTAGGGTCTGATCTGATCCAAATTTACCTAAAATGCTCAAAACGGTGTTTTATTGTATTGAAAACAACATACGTTTTTGATTTTTTTAAAAATTTGTATTTATTTTATGTTTCCAATTTGGAACTTGAAATTTACACGAGTGCAAGATATTAGGTCATTATTTTTACCAAGGCCATGTAAAATTATGATTGAACTTTATCAAGCATCACAATAAAATTACCTTCACTTTGATCACACATAGCGGTATATGCTATAAAAGTTTTACAATTTTAAATTTGGTTTCATCAAAATCTAGCAAGAATTTGTCGTCGCAACTCTGACAGCCACCAGTGGAGGAAGGTATCGTAATCTCAAAAAATGTTCGAGATGGTTCGCTTAGAAAAATCAAATTTTTTTTGGTTACTGTCGGATTGAGGTGTTCAAATTTAGCTAATATATGAGGCTACAAGATGATGTAATTTTAAAAATAAATTAAAGGTATAGGAAGGAAAATTAACTTTTGGCGTGAGTAAAATTGCTTATAACATTATTAATATTGAACAAATTGTAAACATCATGGTCAATAAAACAAATTGTAAATATGAGGCCCCCCCTTCTATTTTCCCCGAGATCTGATCCAGATTGGATTTTCTTTAAAGATTACATGTAAGTATGTTTAACAAAAATAAAAACAAAAGATCCAGTTTTGTGTTTTGTTTTTGCTATACAAAATGAAAATTTAATCATAATCAGATCTGGGGGAAAATAATAAAATACAACCAATATATTTACAACAAAAAAGCATTCATTTGTTAAGATGACCTTTTGGAAATAAAATTCAATTGAAATTTCCAATTTCAATATTTATTTAACACAAATAATTATAGTTGTTTATTATTTGATTATCGGAAATTGAATGAATCTTAAAATAATACTCTCTGCCAAATTTAATTTATAATTTTTACAAAGATAAGAATAGTATTGAAACAAAGTAAATTGATAACAGGTATACTCTTACACATTATTTTTTCTTTGTGAGGCAATAAAATCACAATGTAACAAGTGCCATCCCATAATACTCCAATCTCATCAGAAAGAACTTTTTCACACATCCAGTTTGCGTTGTTGTCAACAAAGATGTAACATATGTATGTATATCGCACCGAACCCAGTTTTCTAAAAATTTAATTAACTTTCAACAAAGTTGATAAGTTCTAATAATAATATAATCCGCATTTGTATAGTCCTCTTCACGTGATGTACACAATGCAAAGGATACATCACAAATCCAGCGTCTTGTGGGCGTGCGTCTGCCTTCAGTATAGATTTCTATGTGTTGTGTACTGTTGCTGGCGGAATAATCTCCTTGAAAAGGCATCCTTTTGTTGGTAATATTTGCGACATACTCGCTTTGACAACGTAACAAATTCGTACAAAATTTAAATTGAAACAGAAACAGTAGCAATAATTGCCAGAGCAAGAGTTATCGTTGTACATTAAAGAGCTCATGACCTTATAGTCCTGCGTTGTGGTTTCCCTGGGATCAATGGGGGTATATAGAATTGCGTCCCATCTCATTCCAAAATAATACAATTTGTTCCTGCACAACCTGTAGAATGTTAATGTCCTACTGCTACACTGACTGCAGTGGAATAACTCATATACTGCTTTTGTGGAATATAAACTAAAAACAAATCCTTCGCAATTCTCTTCAGGGGAACTGGACGAAGGACTGGTGGAGACAAATTGGAACAACAGTCATATTGTTGTGGTAATGGCTTTTGCTACTCTCTGCGCAGGATTTATTTCTCCGTTAAGAATTAAGACTTGTACATAAAAGAGTTCCATTACAAGCTGCAAAACAATTTATTTATTTTAAAAAAGAGCACTGGCGAAAGGAATTATTTGTGTTAATTTTTGAGGAATAAACCTAAAGCAACAGGTCTAACGACTGCAGCGCCACTTGTTCGATATGCGGGAAAAAAGAATAAACTCTTTTTAGTATTATTTTGAAATTTAGGTAAGTAGCTGTTATAACGGAATAACTCTGAAATTAGAATAAAGTAGTTTCATTATTAATAAGTGACAAAAATACGAAATTGCCTATAAGACTTTGGGAAATAATTATTAAATATCATGTGCAAAGATGACTCAAAAAAGCGTTATGGTTTTTTCATAAGTGAGATATGCAAACACTTTAAACACTAATCATGCAACCGTGTTAAACGTGGTTAATGTGGAAAACATTAAAAATAAAATGCACGACTGGATCGCACGAACTTGTTCATGTTATCCAAGGCTATTATGTATTAACCTAGATTGAACATTTTAGCTATTGTTTTTTTTTTTTAAATTATTTTGTTTTATTATGGGTCAGCGATTTATTTTCAAAATTAAGCTATAAATTTATATATTAAATAATATATTAAAAATGAATAACCCAATTTTTTTTTTAAATCGTTTGAAATTTTTTATTAAAAAAATATTTAAAAAAAAACGGCACCAACGATTTTTCAAAACAAAAATTTTAAAAATTTATCTTTATAGAAGAGATCATATTAAAAAGTTTAATCAACATCGTTGAGCCGTTTTCGAGAAAACTCGAATTACTCAAAAATGTTGTATGGGAGGTACTCGTTCTAGATGATATATATATATATATATGATATATATATCTGTGCGTCTGTGCGTCCATCTGTACACTTCTCCACTGCCCAAACGCGTTTACGGATTTTCTTCAAATTTGGTACAGATGTTTGTTACGTAATTTCGAAAGTTTTTTCTTTTTTTTTTTTTGAATATCTCATCTAGGTACCTCCCATACAAAATTTTTGAGTCATTCGAATTTAATTGAAAACGGTTCTAACGATTTTGATTAAACTTTTTGATATGATTTCTTCAATAACGATAAATTTTTAGAATTTTTTTTCAAAAAAATCTATTGAGCCGTTTTTTTTTTTAAATTGGTATGCCATTTTGAAGATGGCTAATATTTATCAACATCTAAAAATAAAATTTTGAAAAACACAAATCATTGACCCAATATGGAAAAAAAAATTTCTTAGTTTTCAAAAAAAAAAAAAAAAGTGTTCTCGTTTAAAAAAAAAAATTATTTTTGCATATCTCTCAGCACCTACACACATCAGATGACCAACAGCTAAAATTTTCAAGCTAAGATAATACATACATTTTTTTTTCAAACGTTAGTATTCGAAAAACCTTTAACAGTTACCAGTTAAAAGTTGTCGCTCTTATCGATTTTTTTTTTTACTTAACAATATGATGTTTTCTTCCAAAATTCAAGGGCCTTACATGAATTAAACTGGCTCGAGAATAATTAAATGGTCTATGTTTTTTTTATTTTGAAAAACTGTGATTCCAACTTGAATTTTGGGAAAAAAATAATATTTAAAACATAATTAAACTGACTTTTTTACAGTAAATACTTGTCCAAGTCAATTTTTTGACAAAAACTTATTGGTTCCATTTCATTTTTGTTGAAAGCAATAAAATTTATGTTAATATGTCTCCTAGTTTTGCAGAAATTTAGAAAAATACAAAACTGAGTGCTTTCCTAAAATTTCCTTAAAAATTAAGTAAGAGAATGAAATTATATATATAGAGTAAATATAGCTTAAGACTAGAACTGAGTACTCTGTAAATTTGATATTTCTATCTGTCAAACAAATTTTATTTTGAGAATTGATATTTAAAGACTAGAACTAAATAAACTGCAAGTATAATATTCATATTTTTATTCAAACCTAGTGAAATCATAGCACACAAAATGCGTTTTTTGAAAAAACTCAATACTTTGAGCTTAAAATTTTTGCATAAGGAGTACACGTATCGAGTTTGTTGCAGGTTCATTTTATTAAATGGTATTTTTTTTTTAATTTGGTAAATATTAGCCACCTACACATAATAGTTGAGGTTCTAGAGCTCGTCAAAAACAACAAAAAATCAACAAAATTAACGTATTTTCAAAAATTGTTTTTAATTCAGGTATAATTGATACCTGATTTTGTATTCCTTGCTCAAAAACTACTATTAATAAGCTTTAAAATGCCGTTTAAAAAAAAGATATCTCTAATAGAAAAGTTTTTAGACGCAAAACTATAATAACATAAAAATTAAGTTTTTTTGTATTTAACTCAGTTGCATTTCAATAATTTTTTTCTGCTTTAAGTCATCTTTTGAGAAAATTTCTTCTCTCATCAGAACGGGTGAAAATAGACCCCTATTGTTACTAGTTTTTATCCTTAAACACACCTAAAAAAATTTTGGCATAATTTATTTTACAAAATTTTAACAAGTTTTTTTTGATAAAAAAATGTTTTCTTACAAAAATCTCATTTTTAATTCTAAAAAAAATCCGGTAAAACCTGCAATTTTTAACTGGTAACTGTTAAAGTTTTTTTGAGAACCGTTTAAGCTGGTACTGTCATGTACAAAGACGAAACCCTGAGAACCCAGTTCAAAAGGCGATCGCTTACGACGTTCCAATGCAATCGCGAAGAAGAGGCAGGCCCAAGAACTCATGGAGAAGACAAATGCAACGACAACTGCATTCAGTTGGCCTTAGACATGGAACAATTCAAAATCGAGAAGCCTGCCGACGTTTCCTGAGGTCAACCCGGCGAACCCCACATGCGGAGCCGTAGTGTGAAGCAGTAGAGTGGGAGAGTTGTGACCCCATCCGAGATCATGACTATCGTCGATAATGGAGAAGAAGAAGAAGAAGAACATTTGAAAAAAAATCATCCAAATCGGAGTGGCTTTGCTCGGTTCCGAGATAATACTATATTTTAAGCTTTAGTTACTCCACTACATATTTTGAAAAAAAATAATAAATACAAATTTTTTAAATAGATTTTTCTTTCCAAAAAAAAAAAATTGATATGCCATGTTAAAGATATGCTATATAAGCAAAAAAGGTCTTGTATAATTCTAAGATATCAGTCCCTTACTTGAATGAAAATTAAGCAAAATCAATAAAATTGTGCTTCAAATTCAACATTGATGTTTGACCAGGAAAGACAGGGTCTAAGGTACAAAAATTAATTTTTTTTTGATTTGTATCAACGATGCAGAATGTCACCCTCTGTACCTGTTTCAAAGTCCCACAAAATCCGAAGTTTGCTTTTTTTTTTACTGTGAAGGTTTATCAAGCTGAAGAATTTATGTTAATACAATCCGGTATGTGAGAAATGATTTCAGAGTATTTTATATGTATATATTTTCGGTGCAACTAGTAAAATATTAGCGTAAACGAGTACCATTTTTTTTCGTTTGCCCAACCTTACTTTAAAATATGACGAAAAATATTTTGTTCACCAGAAATATCATATTTTTACTTGCTCTATAGGGCAAGTATTGGTTTCGTGTAAATAAAAAAATTCAAGGTTTTAATCAAAACCAACATTATGATGAGGCCGAAAAAGTGGTTTTCGTCATGCCGTCCGTCGGCGGCGTCGGTCTGTGCGTCCATCTGTACAGAGAGCCACAGAATAAACCGGTTGACAAATTTTCTTGGAATTTGGTACAGATTACTTTTTTGTAATTTCAAAGGTTGTTTTTTTTCGTATCAGTGCAAAAATCGATGATTTTACATTAAGATTCGTTTGCCCAAGGTAAATCCAGAATAGTTCATCTTTTTTTTTCGATAGCCCAACGTTCGTTCGAAAATATTTTTCGCCTCAAAATACAATTTTTTACTTGCTCTCTAAATCAAGTATCGGGTTCGTGTCAAACAAAAATTGAGGTTTTAATCGAAACAAACATGGGTGGAGAAGACTAAAAAAGTGGTTTTGTCATACCGTCCGTGTCGGTCTGTGCGTCCGTGCATCCATCTGTACACATTTCCACTGCCCAAACGCGTGAACGGATTGTCTTCAAAGTTGGTAGAGATGATTCTTATGTAATTTCGGTTTGTTATTGAATATCTCATCTAGAACGAGTACCTCCCATGCAACATTATTGAGTTATTCGAGTTTTCTCGAAAACGCCTCTAACGATTTTGATTAAACTTTTCGATGATTTCTTCTATAACGATAAATTTTTAGTTGTTTTTTTTTTATTATTTTATAAATAAATTTTAAAAGATTTAAAACAAAAATTAGTAGATACGCCATTTTTAAGATATAATTTATCAACAACTCAAAACTAAATTAAAAAAAAAAACTCACTGACAAATATCGAAAATAAAAATTCAACAAGTTCAAAAATATACCTACACACATCAGATAACCAAAAGCTAAAATTTTCGAGCTAAGTTAATAGCTTTGGACATGAGAAAGTTCTTGCTATCCAGTCGTGCATTTTATTTTTTTTTTGTGTAAGAATTGTTAATCCAAAGCAACCACTTTCAAATCGAAATTTCTTTTTTTCATTGTACAATTTGTCATTTTGAGAGCGTTATCCAATTAAACAAACAGAACCGAAGGAATCCCAACCTCTTTTTTCATTATTCCAATCTTTGTTCAAAAGTTTTATCATATTAACATTTTTTAGAACAGCAACCACTTAAAAATCAAAATTTATTTTTTCAGTGTACATTTTGTCATTTATTGACTTTCATGCAGTTATTAAACAACATCAATTTTTTTTTTATTAAACAACATCATTTTCTGATGTTGTTTACCCGTGCTCTGGTTAATACAATAATAAGAAAAATAATAGAAATAATTTAATTTGTAAGTGGAGCGAATGAAAAATTGATGAGCCCACTGTTGTAAGCCCACAATTTCTTAAAAACACCATGAGGAAGCTTTTTACTAAAATCTAGCTTTGCCTTAATTTTGGGGTAGTTGAATGACTCTATTGAATGCAAAGTTTAATAAACTTGAACTTTTATCTTTTTTAGAAAGTTAAAAAAGCTATTAAATTGAATGCTTGAAAACAAAATTATTTAGTTTGTTTGGAAACCACTGCCAATAACTGTTGTACAATTTGAATCAAACAATTTTAATGGGAAAGAGACTTGCAACTTTCGAGAAAAGCTATAATATTCCTGCAATTTTATTTGTAAAAAAGCACCTTTATAACACTTCTAAAAGAGATACAACTATACAGGGTAGTTGGCACAAGATATGAATTAAGATTTTGGACTTACACTGTTCATGCACTCACTGATTCAATTATTATGTAAGCAAACAGCAACACTTAAGACATGGTATAGGTACTTTTTTTGCTAAGTCAGAGATTCGTTCTTAGATTTCACTATAAAAAAAAATTCTAAGATCTTTTTTTTTAAAATTTTGTGTTTAATATCACTTTTAAGTACAACTATTAAAAAAAAAAAATATTAATATTTATTTTGAAAAAAAGTTTAAATAGTGTTAAACTTAGGCAACAAATATTATTTTTTATATATAATATTTGGTGTTTTTTTGGAAAAGCTATCATCAGTAGAGTAGCATCTAACACGTAGTACACAAATAACATCATGCTGTCGAAAAAAGAAAGATTTTTGAGATTTTTCAAGTTAATTTTAAAAATCTATTGGCTGGATTCACCTTTTACTTTTATCGACAGTTCGATGTTGTTTGTGTGATACGTGTTTGATGCTACTTTACTGCAAACAGCATTAAAAAAAAACACACCTGTTATTATTTTTATGTGTTTAATATAATTAGTTTTGCTTTGTTTTTAGGGTTCCAAATAAATTAGATTACACTGTTAATCATGAAAAATGCCATTAGGATGATAGTCGCAATTGTACCTATGTCTATGTAGGTATTATGTACGAGTACAATGCAAATCGAATAAAAAAAAATTTACAACTTAACCGTTAGTTGTTTTTAGATCAAGCTCTAAAAAAACATTTTCCTAATAATTCGATAAAAATTCACTAAAATTCAATATTTAAAAGTCGAACATTATTTAGTTTACCGCATGAATTCATGCAATGTAATTCTAAAGAAAACCAACTCAATAACATTTTGGTACGAACGAATATGTTCAATTTTTTTTTTTTATTAGAACTAAAATATTTTTGCTTAGGACTAGAGTTAAAAATTCTTCGAGGTGGGAAATGGGATTTAGAAAATTTTTCTTTTAACTCTCAATTTGGTTTATCATATAATAAGAAGGGAACTAAAAAATTGGAACTACATTATACAGTATGCTTTTTTGTCTTAAAAATAAATTACAAAATCTTCTTCTTCATGGATTTAGTTGAATTAAATCGTTCCTAATATAAATTAACGATTTTAAGATCAGAAATTGCTTTACAACTGGGCATTGAATTCTGAACTCCAAACGGTTTTTTCAATCCAATCAACATACGATGAAACCCTTGTGTAAACCCCTGGCAATCGAGTCATTCCCACAACACCAAATGATGTCATTCCTATTAAATAATGACGTGGGCGGCCACCTTCTTCTCCAAAGAAACTAATTTCTAACGGTCCTCCAGAATCACCCTTTAAAAAGACAATCAAAATTTTAAAAATTATATTTTTCGCTCCGATTTTCAAACTACTGCTTTCGAACCTGAAAAGTATCGCTTCCTGTCTTTTTATTATCGATTGCGCATATTTGACTAGAGATAATTCCTTGTTTGGCATTCGTTTGCTTCGGCATTTGCCTAGCACAAACATCGTTTGGAACTATAGTCAAATCGAGTTGGGTCAGACGATTAGTTTGTGCTCCAGCAAATTCTACTGCCCCAAATCCCATAGCATAGGCCATTGTAAATGGAATTTCATCCCGATACCATATGCGAATAGGTTGCACAAACTCAGTAAATCTGAAATCAAAGAATTGTTAATCCAAATGTCAACAACATCTATGCTAATAGATATTAAAACTACAAATAAAGAGATTATTGTTTGTACCGAACGGAATAGCTTTCTTTTACCAAGCTTCCTAAGATATGACCAACTTACAACACAACTTTGTTCAACTGAAGCAACGCAATGTCATTGTAAAGAGAATCGTCCCTGTACGAAGGATGATTTACTATCGAAGAAATTCTTCTTGTTTGAGGATCGACGTCTTCTTCACCGGCTTTTAGGTTGAGATCGCCGAATCGGACATAAGTTGGTCTTAACCTTAAGGAAAAAAAAAAAAAACATTATGAATATATAGTTAAAGAAAATCATAGGTACGAGAATTTACCCGTTGTTATCAGTACAATGCGCTGTTGTAATTGTCCATATATCACTAATAAGACTGGCTCCACATTTATATTCGGTCTTATTTAGTACTTTGTTTTTAAACCCTATAGCACCCTAAAAAAAATATAAGATTTAATTTAAAACAAAATAAGTTATGCTGTTTGGATCTGATTTTTGTTTTTTTTTTTTGTAAAAATTTAATCGTAATTAACTACTCGCCATTTTCCTTGCATTGCCAACTGCCAATAGGTATGACATTTATCGAACTAATGTCAAAAGTTTACTGGCGGCTGGATTTAAGATTTCCTTTTATAGGTAGTTTGATCTTGTTTATGTAATTAAATGATAGATCCTAATGTACTGCAGATAGCTTTGCCAAAAAAACACACCATTTATTACAAAACGGAAATTTTTCGCATTAAAAAAAATTAGATGAATTTACTATATATAATAAAATGCACGACTGAGTTGCACGAACTTACTCTTAGGTTAAAAGTTGCTGTGTACGTTAAAGATTCTGATACATACATATATTGTTTTTAAAATTAAAAAAATTTATACGAAAAAACTTAAAATAAAAATGTAAGAAAACCTAAAATAAATTACTAAAATTACACAAACTTCATCTTAAATTGTTTTTATGTATATATGTGTAAATATTCTCAAATCTTGTTAAAAAAATGGTTGGTATGCCATTTTCAAAAAAATATTCAGCACATTTTAAGCCAAATTAAAAAAAAAAAATATTTCAACAATAAAAATTGATTTTTCAAAATTAAAAAATTGAATTTTTTTTAGATCCAAAAATTATTTTTTTTTTTAATTTGATATCAAATGATTTTAAGGTTACTAAGAGCTTCCGTATAAAAAATTTCATCAAATCGGTTGAGTCGTTTAAGAGAAACTTAAAAATGAAAAAAGCTGTTCTACGGCAGGTAACATTTCGTTATAAAATTTCGAAAAATCTTTCTTTCATTTTAAAAGAAAAATCGATTTTTTTAAACAAAATCTTTAGAGTCGTTTTTGAGGAAACTCAATTTTTCTATATTCATTATATGGCAGTACCTTAAATTTTGGATCTAAAAAACATTGTCCTCTCTAGGGAATTGCCCAAAACCCTATTATTACGAAATTTGAAGAAGATCGCTTCAGGGGCATATGTATACACCGACAGACAGACAGACATACAGAATTGCGGGTCCACTTTTTTTGCATTCTCTTTCATTGTAATGTCATGTCTGATTGTTATCTCGAGTTCGATGTTTTTACGAATCCTAAACTTTCCCTATATTAGTACCTTTATTGCATAGAAAATTTCAATTTCAATGTAACGTGTGGAATAATATTTTTCCATAATCTTTGTCCACTTTCTTTCCAATAATTACCAAAATAATATTATTTTGATAGGTCATAAAACCAAATTGGTAAGATAGTCGACAAAGATCATAGAAAAATATTACACGTTACATTGAAATTGGAATTTGCAATTAAATTTTTGCAAATTTCTTTGAATAAAAAAAAAATGATGGAATCATCCCTCAGTGTAATATTTCAATATTGTATACGAACCATATGCGGAAATTGTCCCGGTCTTGCCAGTTTTCTTCCATGAAAATCTGTTACTTCTTGCACATCCTTATTGTCCAGATCAGGAAATATGCTGGTTAGATACTGTTCATACTCTAAGAAAACATTTATTTTATACATTATTATGGCTTTGGAATTTTCAACAATCAAACTTACTTATTTGACTGACCCTCTTTTTGGCACTCCCTCCATTGTTTAATGCTATTGGGTTATCATTATTATTACTATTAGTTTTCTTATTTTTGTTACTGTTTATCAATCCTACAATATTTGGTGTTTTTGTTGTTTTACTTCCTTGGTGACCAACTGAAGATTGAGATTGTCTGTGGTTGGTGTTTTTTGAATTAGAGTGTTTTTCCCCAGATTTGTTACCATTTCCGTTCTTCTCTCCGCTATGATTGTTTTTATTTACCTTACCATTACCGTTACCGTTACCGTTACCGTTACCGTTACCGTTACCGTTACCGTTACCGTTACCGTTACCGTTACCGTTACCGTTACCGTGACCGTTACCGTTACCGTTACCGTTACCGTGACCGTTACCTTTACCGTGACCGTTACCATTACTGTTACCGTTACCGTTACCGTTACCGTTACCGTTACCGTTACCGTTACCGTTACCGTTACTGTTACCGCTACCGTTACCGTTGCCATTATTGTTATTTTTTTTCACTTTTTGTGCTGGGTTGGACTCATTAGAATTTTCAAAGGAATTAGAATCGTTAAATTGGTTTCCATTGTTCTGACGGTTATTGGTGTTTCCCTCTACCTTCTAACAATCATGGTGTTAAACAAATATAAGTGAATTTTTAACATTAACTTTAATACCTTATTAACTGGCCTTCTTTGGCCTGATTGAACATTATTGTAAAAGTTACTGCTACTTTCCGACAAGTCGTTCGTATTATAACCAGATAATCTGTCTGCTGATGATTGAGATGGTTGTGAATTAACATTTCCTCCAAATGAATTAGAAGTTTGAACCTGAAAGCTATAAGGTTTTAAAAAGGTCGAAATGTTTGAAAATATAAAATTAATGATAAAACTTTGTTACCTGTGAATTTGGCCGTTTTTGATTGGATTGGCTGTTGGCCTGGTAATTATTCTTTTTGTTATCAATGCTTGCATACGGATTTGTGTCTCGATCTAAAGATTGTGAAGGACGAGGTTGAACATATCCATCGTTGGAAGCTATTATTCCTAGACTAGAACTTCCCCCTTTCTGATATTTAAAGGAAATACACTTTAGCAACGGTTTGGTCTGAAGTGGTTTTTAAAGAAAAGAAAAATTACATTTTTTGTTGGAGGTGTGTTTGATTGTCCGCTGCTCTGATGATAACTACCATCATTGATATTTCCATGATTGTTGTTTGCAGTATTGCGGTCTGAAAATTGTGGAGATCGGGTGGTCACTCTTTGGCTAGTGCTGGTTGAATACATATTTCCGTTGGGGTTAAACTGAAATACATAATATAAGTTTATAGTTTATTTTTCTATAGCGAAATTGGCAAGTAGCTTTCGGCTTTATAGCCCAGTTTCGAGATTTAGCTTTTTTGGCGAGTGAGCTGAGATGACTCGCAAACTCGCCTTACTCATCTCACTCCCTTGTCTATTTTCATGGTATGAGTATGTTCGAATTTTTTTTCGAACTCATCGTAACTGTCATTTTTTGTCATTTGTGTTGATTAAATAATGTATTTATTTGCTTTTAGGAAAACAATTATTCTCAGACCGTCCAAGATGTGTGTTTGAAAGGGATTCTAAATATATCTTTGTAACTATAAAAGTGGTTTGCAAAGTTTAGTGTAGGTAATTATTTAATATTTCTTTTAGCATGAACGCATTTTTATCAAGTATACTCGCACAACGTGAAAACTTCTTTTATAACCAACTACTTGTAATTGTACGCCATTTAATAAATTGCATTGTCGCTTATTAGTAATGAGAAAAAAACCGGCAATAAATCGAATTAAAAATTATAAGGAAACCTCTCTTTTGAGTTGCTTACAAAACATGTTTTAATCAAAACATGTTTTGAAGAAGTTCAAAAATGCAGATTTTCCACAATTTAGCAATGTCCTTTGAGAGTTTGGATATTCAAGACTCGGAATCTTTAATCATTTTTCGTTTTTTAATTTTTTGTAATGGTAAGCTATAGAAATATATTTCAGGCAAAGCTTGTAAAACATACGATTTTCTACAAATAAGCTCTTAATATACTTTTCCTCCGGCTGAACACTCAATAGAAATCGCTAATCCAAAAAAACGTAAAATAATAAAAAAAACTTTTTCTTTTTCACGAAAAAACTAAAAACCTATGAATGATATCGAAATTGTTTGCATACAAAATGTATGCATTATGAAGGTTTCTACCAAGAGACATTTATTTTATTTCGCTCGGTAAGATAGTTTTCGAGATATCATTATTTTAAAAATTTCTTTAAAAGCCAAAAGATCCCTTGATTGCTTCTTACTCAAATAGATAGTTTTTTTAAAAAATTAAACAAAACAAACTTAAACGATAAATTGAATCAAAAAGCTATTAGAAATTTTTTTCATCAAGGAATATTTGGACAAAAGTCGACAAAAACAGTTTTTTTTTACCTCTGCTCTTAAATGGTGGAGTTTGCGAAAAATGTTTGATGCTCATTTTGTAGAAAATAATAATTTCCAAAAGAGATTTCATGACAAGTTTTTCGATACGTGTGACTTGTTACATGGTATCGTAACTTTTAAAATATAGCAAGGTTAAAAATTTTTCGAATTCTCTAGTTATCGGCAAACAAAATGTTTTTTTGCTCCATTTTCATATATTAGCATAAATATCTAATACAAATTTTTGAATGCTTTAACTTCAATGCTACACAAACAATGTATCGTTGGAAAGAAAAAAATATTTTTTTTTTTTTTAAGTAAAAGTATTCAAAAATTAGAATATATGTTACTGTATGAAAATATAGAAAAAAAACATGTTTTTGCTGATATCTCGCGAACGCTTCTATTGAAAAATTATTGTCATTTTTTTGTTCATCGACCCAAAATTAGTCTAAAAAAATACTTTCTTGTATAGGTACTTTTTTCGTGTAAGCAGTGTAATATAAAAATGATTTAAAGACCGTTACCTGATTTGTCGGCTTTTCTTGATTTGAGTTCCAGTTATTTTGAAAACTAGTGCCACCGTTATCGTTATTGTTATAAGTAGTATCCCAGCTACTTGTTTGTTGACTTGGAAAAAGGCTTTCACTAGAATCCTGGAAATATCAGCACATTTTTACATCTCGTGGCAGTATAATAATAAATTAGTAGACATACCTGTCGTACGGGGCGTCGTTGGTTACCTTGTCCTGTGCTTTGAAAAGCACTTATACCATTGTTATCGTTATACATCGAATTCCGATCAACAAATTGTAAATGCGGTCGGTTCGATGAACTTTGTCCAAGGGTATTTGTGTTTGAGCTGAAGCTTGATCCTTGGCTTGCAATCAGCGACTGTAATTTGAACAATCAGAAGTGACAAATTCCATAAATAGTATAGATAATTATAATGTTAATACAAACTTGTTGCGTAGGTCTTCCCTGATTAAACTGTCCGCTATTATGGTTGTTATCAACTGAAACTGATGGTCGTGGCCTTACTTGGTTCGATTGACCGCTGTTTTGTTGATACCCATTACTTTGATTATAATCGTTGTTGTATCCGTTTGTGTTTTGGTCTTGAGCTTGTGAAGGCTGCGACAAGACGTTATTGTTGCTTGAGTATATACCACCATTTGGAACCTAAAACAAAAATGAGCTGTCAAAATATTTCAGCATGAAAGAGCTTAAAATAACCTGTTGAATTGGTTTTTGCTGATTTACCGGTCGATTATTATTATTTTGATAACCTACTCCAGAATAATCATTGTTATTATAATCTTGGCCAACTGATTGAGAGGTTCGGGAAGCAACATATTCCCCATTTTGAATTCCTCCATTCGTTGATTGATACATTCCTGTACCTCCTAACTATGGCAGTTAACTTTAATACCTCAGAGAAAATGAATATAAGTAAAAAAAAAATATTATTACCTGGTTTGATGGTTTTCCCTGGCTATATTGTCCAGTATTAAGGTAAGCATCATTGCGATTCACTGGTGATGAAGATGATGGAACGGATACTATCCTACCTCCATTAGCACGACCACCAGTAGTTTGCGCTCCATAACTACCGTCGTCATAATCATAGCTTACTTGTTGAGCATTTGACTTCGAAAACACTAACAAAGTGATAGTTAAAATTACAATTTCAATAAATTTACCGTTGTTCATAACAAAATCGATGTTTTTTTAACAATGTCTTGAACAACACTAACCACACTCATCGAAGAAAAGATTGAGAAACAATATAATTCTGCGTTCCTTAATCTCAAAAAAAAAAAAAAAATGTTGTCAGACGTCTTATCTTTGACCCATAAAACGTAAACAAACACCCTGACTTTGAAATGATTATTGGTTTGGTACTTTAGGATCCCCAAAATCCAAAAAAATATTTTACGTATACAAAACTAATGTGAGTCTTAAAGGCCTCTGCCAGATAAGAAAACAAAATAAAATATCTTTCTATCACTTAAGTTGATTTTAATGTTAACGATTCATCTAAACTTCTTAGAATCATACTATACATAGAGAGAAACCAGAAGTAATGTTCAAGTCGTGCAGGGTGGGAGCATTGTAGATATAAAAAAAAAAAATTATTATAGGGGCCCTTAATTAAAATTATAACGAAGTATAGAAGGTAAATACCAGGAAGTAGATAACTACCCATTGTTTACATTTTTCCCTTTGATACTTAAATAATAATGGCTGATTCTGTAAACACGTACTTTTACCTTGTAGGATGCAGGCATTGGAAATTTTTTTTGATTAACATAAAAATTACGATGACACATTCTGAAGCCAAATACTTTTACATCAGGGGTATTCATGCAGCCTGGTAAACTCTGAACGTCGGCGCCCAAGCCCATATAGTTCAGGAAACACAGGAATCTTATTATATGGAAATATGAATAAAAACCGCAACAGGTTTTTTTTGCATTTTTAAAAATATTGCAGTAGACACTCGAGATGGAAAACATGAATTATTTATTCGAACAACAACACCAAAAAATCCTCACAGTTTTTAGAAATTTAGGATATAAGGGTGACTCATTAATAACTGGGGCCCAAGTAGAAAGTATCGAACTTTCCCAATAAGAGATCCGGCACTGAAACCGTTGTCGTTTTGATGCAATTCAAATTAATGTGTCTTAGGCTTTCACTCAGAATTTTATTTGAAAGAATTCCGGTTTTTTGTTAGTATACCTGATTGAATCCGATTGTAAGAACAAAAAAAAAATACTATGATAAATGTTTAGGGAAGTGTTTATAATTTTCTTTTAATACCTACTATGCACTCAGCAATAATTTGGTGAGGTATCTCTCAGTAATTTCTTCTGATGCAGTGCTGTTCTCATGAAAGTTTTTTAAGAAAATTTATTAGTTTACTGAAATATAAACAATATCTGCTTTATCAAAATATATTTATCTAAATCTTAATACATATTTATCTTTGTTTCAGATTTTGAATTTATAGGTAGACACATGCAAACAAACAAACATACAAACATACAAACATAATATATTTACAAACAAACAAACATACATAGGTACAAACTATGTATGTACTATAAAAATAATCATTTTTATGCCATATCGAATTAAGATGGCGCAGTCGGCGACCGCTTATATAGTTATAGTAGTGGTTCTGGCCTGGGTTAATCTATAATTTTAAACTTGTTAACCGGTAACAAAAGCACTGAGATGTGTTATTGTTAAACTGGATAACCGGCACCAATTACCATAATAAAATTAGTTAATAAAATATACGAAACTTGTAAGTAAACCGGTAGTAATAAAGAAAATCCAAAAAAAGCACAGAGCTTACGAGGAGTGTTCAAAATATTCTCGGTATGAGGGTGCTGTTGGAATGAAATGCAAAATTGACTAGTTTATTTAGTAACCATCAATTGAAAGCGTTGGTGTAAGATTTCAAATACTGCAATTTATTAATTGGCTTGTAATTTATTATTTACTTGATCTATAGCTCTAAAGAGCAAATACTGGTTTCGTGTCACAAACCTAATCATATTAATTTATTCTCATATAAAGGATTAGGAAAAGAAATCCACTACATGTGGTTTCAAAAATGTATGCAGTATGTATAGTATGTATGTAACGATTTTTATAAATACATATTTAATGAAAACCAAAAGTCTTTCAGGTTTTCTGTGAATTTATTTTTTCGGCTAATGGTCCACAAAGGTTAAAACAAAAAATCAACCAATAATAATTTCAAATTCTGGTGTTGAGTTAAGTTTCGTTGACACATGGATAAAAATTGTTACTTACCGAGCGTGATTTTCATAAAACTTTGGGAGCTTAGCTTACGGGTAGTTTCAATTTTGCAAAAGAAAGCTGATTTATCTCAAAAATAGCTCTAACGATTTTGGTGAAATAGAAAAAAGATAATTCCGTTATATATGATATGCATTGCATAACTCATCGTCTGAACAATATACATTATTAATTTTCATCTTTCTCGCCCTTCAAGTTTACAAGTTCAGCGTACAAAAAAACGAAAAAACTTCAAACTGGTGACCATTTGTCTATTAATCTTTGAACAACAACAACAACTTGAAGGCACTACCACCAACATGGCTAGAGTTATAGCTATTTCAAGGGTGCCAAACCTCTCATCAGACTACTTTTTCCGTCAATTCCATTTTTGTTTGTGGTGCTAAGCCGTAAAGTTATTCATTTTAATCGAAAAACTTTTTCCTTTACCCCAGGTCGTATTCGAACCCATCAAGCTTAGCTTCAGAGGCCAGTACACTACGTACTACGCCACCTCATCCACATGCTTTGCTTCGCCGAACCACCAACTATAGGATTATCGTTTATCAATTGCATTGAATAGACTTGCATTTTTAGAAGTTCCTACAAGTATGCTATTGCTATTGGTCCATTTGGCTAATATTGTTTTCTGTTGTTAATGGTATTCCTTCTACTTTACAATGAAATAAATATCCATTGCTTTCTCTTAAGAAATATTAATTTTGAAATATTAAAAATAAACCTCCAAAAAAGTTTACTTCGCCTTATAACACAAAACAATTGAGATAGAGAACTGTTTTGAAAATAAAAAACTTGGATTTAAAAACTAATAATATTATACCTTATAATGTGTCAGGCCTTAATAACAAACTTGTATTGATTTAATTTACTCATATTCTGATTTTCAGGTTTTTCATTTTTCTAATTATTATTAAATTTAGATAGTCTATTATTTATTTTTTCAAAATATTTCGTGCATTGTTTTGACGAATGTTGTTTTTTTTTTATCTATTTTACATAAATTTAAACAAAAACTAGTTTTTCTTAGTTTATTTTGTTCCTCCATTATATAGGAATTTGCTTAAGCAGAACACGTTTCCTTCTATTTATATTGTTAGAATTAATTAAAGTGTTAATTATGTTTTACGTAACTTCTTAGTAGGTATATGAGTTCTAGTTATAAGTCTACACGCACACAAAATTCCTTTCATTTTACTTAAATCTTTCGACTTGTACAAGACTTAGAATTTTTTTGGAAAAATGAAGGGATTTTTAGTGGTAAACTTCAAATAAATATTATTACCTATTCTAAAATTGTAAAATTAATAGAAAACTTATTTTCAGATGTTGGTTGTTCTGCTGGTTACTTTGTTTGCTCTTATTACTGCCAAGCCTCAATCTCAATCAGTAGAGCCAAAAGTAAACTACTTAAAATACAAGAACGAAGCAGAAGCAGACAATATTATCCAAGGCATTATTGGTAATATAAAACAATTTTGTTTTTATAAAATAAAAAAAAATTATGTGTATTTCTTATAGCTCAATACCAGCAATTAGGAGGAACTTCTGAGTTCCATAATATTCCCGCAGGAAGCCAGTACTCGTCGAAGAAATAAGTTGCAGTTATATAGTTTTGTTTTAAGTGATCTATTTTTATGTGTTTTTTTGTTGTTAAAGATAATGTACCTAACTATTTTCATAATTGGTGATTAAATTTGGATGTGAATTTGAATTACAAGTATTCGCTTACTGAGAATATGGCAGAATATATTTAAATATCGATTAAAAATAACCCCGATTGCAAATGTGCATAGAGATTAAAATTTACCATAGGTAACACACTTTTGCTATCAAAATGTGTTAACATAAGACCCTAACTCAATAACATTAAGAAGGCAACATACCCAGACAATAGCAACTTACAGGAACGAAAACCTCACTATTATGTAGCTAATCTTCAACAAATTTCTTTATAAAGGATGGAAAACGCATTTCATGCGATTAAGGACTACGAAAATCGATGAAAAACAATAACTTATTCATTAACTATGAAAACTAATCCAAAATATGAAGATAGACGTTTCACTTGAATAACCGGGATAAAATAAATTTCTCAGTTTACCTTTTTTCATGAATTGATAATTCCTCCATTTAACTTTTGCTGCAAATACTGGAAAAGAAAAATCGTATTAAGAAGTACCGCAGAGTTAATGCACATTTTGTAAACAACATCCTTGCAAAGAGTACCTATTGCTTATTTCTGGCACAGAGTGAACACGAACTTGATTAGTATCAAATAAAAGGTGAAGTTTAGCTTGTTATTATTTCTGAAATATTTTTTTCAAATCATTCATGGGAGAGTCGAGAGAGATATTTGTGCTTGAAGTTGCTTATCTCAAAACAATGATTTCAGTTTGTTTTGTCATTCAATTTTCATAACTTTATAAATGTAGACACAGTATAAATGTTTCAAATAAAAGGTATAATTGTTGTCTTTAGAAAAGTGTCAAAAGTATTTCGTTATAAAAAACACATTTTTATAAATTAAGTTTTAGCTACTTAGAAATCAACTTTTTTGTGCGGTCTTTTGTACACCGATATTTAAAAAAATCATCGATGATATGAAACTTTTACTTGTGATATAGGCCAAGTTTAGGATTCGTAAGAAAAATCGAACTTGAGATAACAATCAAACGTGACCTTACGGTGACGAACTACAACCTTAAACGGATATATATATTTTCTAAAAATTTGGTGGTTAAAAGCCTTTGAAAATTCCCTGGCGGGGAAATCACCATATAACCATTAAGGAATAGTTAACTTGTTTTCAAAACGGCTCTAACGATTTTATTTACAATTCTTGTGTTTGCTTTTGTTAGTAAATTCATACTTTGGAAATGAAATAAATGTTTGTAAAAATTTACTTACTTATTTTACTTTAGTAATGTTGATCTTACAAGAAGAAACAGAAATTATTTTCTATTTCTGCAGCATCATTAAGTAACTCTTTTAAATAATACTGGCAGATAATAGGTGTGTTTTGTTTTTGCACGCAGTTATGCCTTTAAAATTAGCAAGTAAAAACAATAACAACGATATCCTCGATAAATATAATCGCTTATGACTAAAGCGGATACAATAAAGTGCTTCCCATATACATTTGAATTTTGTTAACCAGATAGATAGATAGATAATTCGATAGATAATTCGATTTATTATTAAACTTCGGTATATACAATTAACAAAATAATTCGTTTACAAAAATCGTTTAAGCTTGGCTATGCGCCGTCTGCCCCATTTGAATTTTGTTAACCATGAATTCTCTATAATATAAATGTCATAAATTAATTCTGACTGCATCCGTTTGTTTTAAATTTTGACTTAAAAATGAAAAATAATAAGAATTGAAAATAATACCAATTGTAAGGCTTTCGGTCGGACACAATAGGTTTAAATGAGTGTAGGGTTCTTCTAATTAGAGTCCAGTTTAGCTAGAACATACATAACATAACTACTTCGATATTCAAATTTTATTATTTGATTCATATTTTTTTTTCTTAATTGAGGAATTAATTTTCGATCTTTAAATGACAACTTTGAAACTGTCATAATCTGAGGTGTCTATGCTGCCAAGCGCATTAAATTATTTCGATTATTTGTGCGACGTTGGTTTTTTTGTAACATTTTGTTTATTGCGTGCAAAAAAACACACCTGACTGTTCCTGAACTCTGTAAGAAGCTAAAATAATAGGAACATTGTGTATGTGTATTGTAAAGCTTTTATACTATTCATAGATACAGGACCCAAAAGGTTTTTATAATCTTTCTTGCCAGCATAGATACATACCATACCATAAGGCCATGAAAACTTTCTTGAAAACAATGTCAATTGAACGCCTTCTTTGAATTTTCCTAAAGATGAACACTTCCGTTCAAATTAGTTTCGAAATTTCCCACTTCAAATGAACTTTAGAGTAGTTGTGCCAAACAACTTTAACTGATGTAAGCATATTGTTAATTTATTTCAAAGTGTAGTTAACAACCTATCCCCATGCTTATTTTAAGTATTAAAGGTCAACCTATAGGGCCTAATGAAGTATGTACTCAATTGGTCAAAATACCTGACTGAAACAAACTCTTAAGTGCATTTCAATCTTATAAAGTGTCTTTCAACCAAAAATATGTTCACTGTCTTTTGAAGTAAGGTAGTATTCCATATAAGGATGTCATGACCAAAAACAACGTAAGTGTGAAGATAAACCTTGAACTTACATATCTTATTCACGAGCGAATGCCTTAAAACTCGAGCATCTAGGTTATTGACAATTACATGGTCTAATGTTGGTTATAAATCTTATTTATTTGTTTGTGACTAGATCAGTTTTTGTTTTACATCAGCACCATACAGACTATCAGTGATAAAATATAAATTGTGCATTAAAATAAAAAGTGGTGCATTAAAAGACAAAATGGTAACTTTCTATGATCAGTAGCAATTTTTTAACACTCTAATTGTTGTTCTTTCTTTTTTCCATTACTTGGCGACAGATTATTTGGATTTTTATTATCAATATATTTTGCATCATAAATGTATCCATACATGCTGGTCCAGTTTCATCTCGACTACATGGTGGTAGTACATACTTACCACCATTACCAGCATCAACACCAGATTACAGCAACTTCATTCAATCTTCTCTTCTAGTTGATGAAAAGCAAATCTTGAAAAATACAAATTCATACACAACATCATATACGACAAATCATAAGACCCAAAAAGATTTAGAATCAAGTCCCCAATATAAATCAGAATCTAGTTATAGTCGAACATATCATGACTCATATGCACCACAACCTTCAGGAATTGGTAAGTATGTCATAACTCACAATTAAGAGGTTTAAAAATAAATCAAAGTTAAAAAAAACCTGTCTCTTGCGATGAAAGCTTACAGAAGTTGAATTTTCTTCACCGTGGTTCGGAAGTTTTGTCGTGTCGATGAAATTTTGTTTTGCTACCGTCGATGAAATCTGCTTGCCCAATCTTTTCTGATCTTTCCGTATAAGTCGCCAAGTTGAATATTTACGACGTACTTCGGATACTAAGCTTATTTGTATTCTAAAAGGACCTAGAAGGCTTCCTTGGTTGCGTTGCCTTTTTGCTCTGTTGCAAATGGCTCGGCCGGTGCGCCGAGTCGGCGCCGCGCGGTGGCGTGGGTACACAGAGTTGTTTTCTAATTTAGAACCTATACATTTTGAGGCAAAGCGCATCAGTAACTTGTTCCTTTAGTTAGCAATAAGACTGACACTAATTTGGAAATTAAAGTTAAAAATTATTACATATTTATAAATTTAAAATTTTAGGAAAGAACGCTTTTCCATCACTGACATCTGTTCCATTACCACCATTGATAAAAAACACTGTCCTCTCGCAACTAAAGTCAACATCATCAACAACGTTTCCGCCCCTAAAAAATAATTCAATACCAGGTTCAACATTTAACAATAATCAAGGAAATAATTTTTTGGATCCATCATCAATCATAATGGTTGACAGTTCAATGGAAATATTGACATCCTCGCAAAATCAAACGATCATTGCTGCAAAATCATTGGCCTCGTCACTCTTAGCAGACATTGTGGATAGTTCTTCGTCGAAATTTGTCAAATTTACAAATTACGAACTCAATGATGCAAAGAAATTAAACTCAAAAGATATGTACATTGTCAAAGTTGAGAAAAATGCATACATTGTTCCAAGTAAGTAAATCGTTACTGAATACTCAAATTATGGTAATTTGAAAGAAATATCTTGCTTGTTTTTTCTCACAATGTCACAATACACAATTATAGTACGTATTGTCAAAATATTAATTTTATATTTATTACAGACAATTTTAATACAATGGACATTAAAGAGCTATACAGCATGCGTAATAATCTGGACAAGGCATTTACAATTAATCAGTTTATATTTATTGTAAGACCTGAACATATTAATTTTTTGAACAAATTAGTGTAATATTTTTTCTTCTTCATGCGTTTTTTTTTTTGTTAATCTTAAGCTGTTTTGTATTTTTGTGCATATAATAAAATTTGTTATTTATTAAAAAAATTAATTAAATTCTTTCACTTTTTATAAGCCGATTTGCATAATTTCAAGACGACAACGGGCTAAAATCTTGGATGTGCAAAATTTGATGTTTTTTGTTCAATCAAAACTTTATTTAATTGAAGTTTCCCTATATCTGGGGCCCATTTCACCAAGTTACGTATTTGAATTTAGAATTTGAAAATTGTCATAAAATATGCGAAATCTGTTGCACCAAATTTGAAATTCATACAAAAATTTACAAATCTGTTAAATAAAATAATTATGAACATATCCCACAAATTCGTTTCGTCTGGAGAGAAGGAAACAAACAGCATCCCACAAATTTGTTTCGTGAAGGAAAGAAGAAAACACACAGCATCCCATATACAAAGAGGTATGTAAGAAAGAAGAGTCAAATATAGAAAACAGCAAATCATGATAAACAGAAAACAAGGTATGCTTATTATGAGCGCCATGTCACCATATTGGAAAACTGATGACGTAGTAGTCATCTCCGATGCTGACAATCGATTTTTTTTCAGTTTCATTGTTGATGTTTTCAATTAAAAACAAATGTTTTCTCAAAATCCATAACTGACGTTCGGGCGAACTGCCCATGAGAAAGATGACTATGACGTCACAGAAAACCTGCTAAAAATCTAATGAGCATACCTTGTTTTCTGTTTATCATGCAGCAAATGAGCTGTCAAACGATATGAGATAATTTCTACTGGAAACACTTTTTACCAGATTTGTTAAATTATATCATTTGGGCTGTAGTAGAAACAGGCTATAAGGCAAAATTTCAGCAAGAACTCTTAGATGCCTTACAAAGAAAACTAAAATAAAATGCAAGACTGGGTCGCAAGTAATTGATTTTAGGGTCAAAGTATCTGTGGACGTTAAAGCTTCTTATATTAAGTCTTTAAAAATAAATTATTTTATAAAAAATAGAAAATAAAATAAATTCATTGCTAATATTAATAAAATATTAAATTTATTACATCAAACAACTTCTTAAATTGTTTTGAGCTCCAAACGATGTATGCCATTTAATTTGGTTAAAAAAATACATTTGAAAATCGTTATCGCCGTTTAAAAAAAAATAATTTTTTATACAAACATATATTAAAACGGACGGATTTGCGAGACCCACTTTTTTTCGCAATCTTTATCATCGCAATGAGATGTCTGATTGTTATCTCGAGTTCGTTTTTTTTTTAAGAATCCTAAATCTATATCGCAAGTGAAAATTGGATGCAAGTTTCGAGCAAATAAAAAAACGAAAACCAAAACTTAAAAAATAAAATGCACAAATGAATCGCACGAACTTGCTCTTTTAGTTCAAGGAATTAACAAATATTTGTTATTATTATATATTATTATATATTTAAAAAAAGAATTATTAATACGTTTAATTTTTTTTAATTAAATACACAATATTTTTCGAAACCATAAGGAGAACCTGTTGACAAGTTTTGTTTTGAACAAAATCGGTTGAGCCAGTAAAGATATATACAGGGTGATTTGCATAAGGTGTGACAAAAAGATAGGGTGTGTAGGTTGGACTTAGACAATTCAATTTCAACCCAATGCTCTCACGCAGGTGTTCTCAATGAAAAAATGTGTGAAATGTGGTTAATTGAGTACTTTGTCACTTTATTGTATGTTTTGAAGACTAATAATAAAAAAATGAAAAAGATAAAGTTAATCCTTTCTTTCGTAAGTTCATCTAATTATCCAATAACGTAAAAACTAAAAGAAAAGGTTTTTCTCAGAAAAAAGTAGTTTCTGTAATTTTTGATTTTCTCAAAAACTACAGGTTATTTTGACATTCGGTTTTTTGTGTTTGATCAAAAATAAATAAGAGCATTGAAAATAAGCCAGAAAAATACTACTTAATAACGTAAAATTTTGAAAAAAATGGTTTAAATAAAAAAATGTATGTTTTTTTATCAAAATTTTGACTTTGAAAATTAATATTTCAAAAACTATTCATTTGAACAACTTATTTTAAAATTTAAATTAATGTATAGGTTTTTGGCTTTTCAAAATGCTATAGCACGACGCTGTAGGTATAATCGTTATTTTTAAATAGTATTTTTTCCGTTTTAAGTGATTTTTTTTCTTAAATTGCCCCTCCTGCCTAAACGGGGGAAAATGGACCCCCCCCTCCCATACGATTTTTTGCTTATCTAAGTCCAACCTACACACCCTATCTTTTTGTCACACCTTATGCAAATCACCCTGTATAAGGAGATAACTAAAAATTATGGCGATTTTCGAAAAAAACGTATGTGTTCATCACATTTCCGTTATTTGAATTTTTTGAGAAAAACCAAAAATGCGGTTTTATTACAATCATTAATAACATAACATACACCAATTTAATCGATATCGTTATAGCCATTTACCATGGGAGGTATTCGTTCTAATCGAGATATTTCAAAACAAAAAAAAAACAGGTCTGTCAAGTTAGGACCGCCACAACTAAGTATGCAGGTATTTGTTGCTAATTAGTTGCTCCAATCTTTAATTTGTTGCTCCACCCCTTACCCAACAAACTTGTGGCGATCCCAGCTTGACGTCAAGATAGGCCCGCCACAAATTAAACTTCAAAATTTCAAAAAAGTAAGTACGCAGGAATTTGTTGCTAATTAGTTGCTCTAATCCCGAATTTGTTGCTCCACGATTTGACCTTCAAATGCACTTATACAATTTACCTAAAACAACCAAATCGCCTTAAAATCATAAAATATCAATATCAACTTATTACTTCATCTCCTTCATGTCCAATTGGAGCAAAAAGGCTTTGTGGAACTTGTGCAACATATTTGGACTTTCAAAATAACACCGAAACACCTTAAAACTCATAATTTAGAAAATGTAAGTATGCAGGAATTTGATGCTTATTAGTTGCTCCAATTTTGAATTTGTTGCTTCACCCCCACCCCTCAAACGTGTGGCGGTCAAAGCTTGGCGTCAAGATAGGCCCACCACAAATTAAACAATAAAATTTCAAACAAAATGCACAAATTTGGTTTGAATTTGTTGCTAAATAGTTGCTATAATCCTGAATTTGTTGCTCCACGATTTGACCTTGAAATCGACTGCAACATTTGCATCTTTTTGTAGTCTTTTTACCGATAAACTATTTCAAAAAAATAACAACGCCAAATCATAAACATAGCTTAAGGCTCTAGAAAAAGTTACATTAAATTGACATATTACTATTTATTCTCTCTCTATAAACCAAAAACTAGATTTTGATGACGTCACTTCCATCAAGATAGGCCCGCCACAACTAAGTATGCAGAAATTTGGTTTGAATTTGTTGCTAATAAGTTTCTCCAATCACGATTTAACCTTGAAATAACTTGCGAGAAGAAATATGTGCGATTGTTATGTTTATGAGTATGACAGTAAAAAAATATCAAATTTGTATTCATTTATGTAATGTGCAAATGGCGCTAAGGATGGTCTCTCCTGGATGTCGGTTTCGTCTCACAAATACTATTAAGTCTCATCCGGGAACGCATGTTCTAGGATAAATATAGATAAAAACCGTATTTTTAATCTATATTCTGATACAAAATGGAAATCATTACAGCCTAACATAACCTCAGAAATCTTTCGTTTGATATTTTTAAAAAGGAAATAAACGATTATAATGGTCAAAAAGCCAGTTTCGGGATTGCTATGTGATCATGAATAAGTATTCTCGACATGAATCTGCCCTGTGTAGAGTATTTTTATAAGGATTGTGAAGAAATGTAATTGCATAGGTACTTGGACAATCATAAAAACGGATTTTGTACGGAACATGACCACATTAAAAAGTATATACATATATTATATAGGCTTATATATTTAACATCGACATTATTTTTAAAATACTACAGTAGTTTTTGGAAACATCTCGTTTATTTTCTAATGGCTTCGTCATTTCCGGGACTCAACATTTGAGTGTACAAACTATACAATTATGTAAGACACAAGAGAATTTTTAATAATTCGGACAATAAGGGAATTTGACCCGTATGTTAAGCATTTTTAGGAAATTGCTATTGAATGCATACCTCGATGTAAAGTGTAGTAGATTTCTTTTTCTTCAGTAAGAAGATAAAATGGTTTAACTATTTAGTGCAAGTTTTATAAACGCAAAAAAAGGAAATTAAAAATTATTTTGAAATTTTGTGTCTGGTCTTTTTTTTCAAGAGCCTCTACTAACACTGATGTTTTTTGTAATATCACGTAGTGTAAAAGTTTTAACGAGATCTTGTACTCCCGCTGCCGATATGTGAGATAAATATTTGTTGCGATAAGGTTATAATGCAATATTTTCATCTTTTTTTTATATAATAAAATACAGAAAACAACAAAAACTATTTTTTTCCATAAATACGTAGTTTTTATTCGTAGTATATTTCAACCTTAACAGTGCGCGATCCAACTAAACTTAACATCATATGCTTAATGTCAATTCTTATTTCTTAACAGCTGGGGGTAAGTATTCGTTTCCGGACTTGATAGCAACGTTATTCGAAGATGATCCAATGTTGCCCAAACTGACACTCTGTGAGCTTTGTTCTGATGCAGAACCAAAGTTAAGAGCTGGTGAACTGGATGAGCTGACAGACGATCCAGCTGCAATCAAATTAGCATGGCCTTGTCCATGAGCATGTCCTGCATGTTGAGCGGCGGGAGAAGCGAAGTTCAAAACTGGAGCAACACCTTCATTGGAACTCTGAGAAGTTCCACCCAAAGCTTCATATTGTTGCTGAATGGTGCGTTGAGCATTGAGGGCATCTTCTGGTGTCCTGTACTTGATGAAACGAACCTCTGGCTTGGCACGAACATTCTCGCTGATTTCTTGCACTTGACTGGCAATTTCAGATACATCAGGTTCCTTGCTCAATACATAGATGGCGGTTCTGTCTTCAGTGGCTTGTTTGGCTATTTGGAGGGCAGCGTTGTGGACTCCGTTGTTTTCTGGAGCCTTGATGAAAATCACACGGAGGTTCTTCTTTATAACTGTGCTGATACTTTGTGTGTTTTGTCCTTGTTGAGCTTGTTCCTCTGGAGCAGAGTAAATAAAATATTCCTTGGTAAGTCCACCATCGATAACACGATTTGTGCCTGGCTGATAGCTGACGCCACCTCCAACTGATCCAGATGATCCATAGTTGACTCCAGATCCAAGACCACCACCGAAACTTGATCCACTGCTGATTCCTGATCCAAAGGATTGACCCCCCGATCCATAGTTGACCCCAGATCCAAGACCACCACCGTAACTTGATCCACTGCTGATTCCTGATCCAAAGGATTGACCCCCAGATCCATAGTTGACTCCACCACCAAGACCAGATCCAATTGATCCACCGCTTAGTCCATAGCTAATACCAGATCCTTGAGCTTGTCCTCCGAAATCACCTCCAAATCCAGAGTTACCAGAGATGAAATTTTGTCCTTGTCCGCTTCCAAGTGCTTGGACTGTATTGAAACCTGACCCGGCAGAAACAAGATTATTAGATCCAGATACTCCGGGTTGGTAGTTGTATCCCAACCGTCCTGCAGACGCAACTGCTATGACACATAAAATCTAAAATGACAACAAAATTGTAAAAAACAATTATATTCACGAACGCTAACATTGTCCTTACCACAAAAGCACGCATTATTTTCCTATTGTCTTCTTCTAGTGAATTCTCTGAATACTATAATCAATGTCTGGAAATGTTTGACTATTTATACCTCAACAAAAAGATCAAAGTTGTCCAAATGTATGGCTTGCAAAAAAAGTTTTGTTAAGGTCACTGCCATAATGTCATAGAGTCTCCAATAGTATGCAGGGCGTTAGTTATCTCTGCATATTTGTCATAAAAAAGCTGCGGCTATTCCGATCTCTCGTAGATCAAATAACGTATTTACGATTAACAGCCGATTTGAATTTTTCATTTTAATTGTTGTTTGCTATGATTCTCTCAAGATACCTGAACGAACATCTGGCATTGATAACAAATTGAATGAATACATTATACTTATTTAAATGATGCGGTTTTATTCAAGTTGATGAGTTTGTGTGGAATAAGTGGAAACACTCTATTAAACTATTAGATTCTTTTTGCAGATACCTACATAATGTGATATATAGTACAAACTTATCAGCTGATCTATATTGTACTGTTCTATAGTAAATGCTTATGATTTATGAATGTGTTTGCATTCCAGGATTTCAGACTGTATATCAAAGACTTTTTGAACCACTTTAGATAAGCAATTAACTTAGGCCATTACAAAACGTTAACAGTAAAATTGTCTACAAGATAGTTCAGGGATCAGTGAAGGTATTGACACTGAACTTAATAAAGAAGAAATTTTTGTTGGTAACATTAATATTAACCGAATGATGGAATCTCGTAGTATTTTTTGAGTAGGTACCTACTGTCTGAGGATATCTTAACATTTAAAAACCAAATTTAATTATTTCTTTAAAAATTAAAACAATCTGTGCCTTTGGTACTTTGTTGTATGAAAAACGAAATTTTAAATTCTTTTTTTTTCTCGGAATGTGTTGGAATGGATTAATACCGTTTTTCCCCTGGATCCTCAAAATAAAAAGCAAAAATACATTATTAAAACAAAAATGGCAACGCTGTTTTTCTTTTATACAAACTTCTAGAAAAACCAAAAATGCGTTTTTGTTGCATTGAAAGAAAGTGAATTGTGCGCTTTGCGAAGAAAGCATGAAATTTTCATCGTTGGTAGCACTCCATATAAAAGTAATATTGAGATATTGGGCCACTTTGGATTCCATCTGGGAGGGAAGATGCAGTAGTTTTTCTGTATTGCACATTTTATTTTGAATTTGAAAGTATAAAACCAATGTGATCCGACCTGCCTTTATGTTAATAGTCGTTTACTTTAAGTATGGATTGTTATGGGTGATAAACTAAATTTAGAAAGCGTTATAGCGCCGTAAGCGGAAGAACAAAGGCCTAAATAATAAAGTAACAGCAGGACAAAAACTTTAAAACTCTTCGAAAGTTATTGAAAACAGGTTTACATCTATCCGAATCCAATTGATTGAAATTGTAAATTGTGCATAGAGTCTTTTAAATTTAAATACTAGAGAATCTATTCGAGGAAAGGTTAGTTCGAAAATAAGACCTGCTTCTTCAGAAACAAGGATTGCCTTTTTCATTCAAGCGGCAGAAAAAAAAATTAACTCTCAATAACGAATATAGATGAAAAGGGAGAGCACTTTAAATCTCATAATAAATATGTACATAAATTTGATTCTAAAATTGTCATCTTTGAAGTTTAATCATTTTGAAAAATAATGAAATAAAAGTGGTTTTCTTTGATTTTGAGATTTTTTTCTCTGGATGTACTGCCTCTTGCGAGAATTGTAAGCTGTGTTTAACGAGTAAATACTAAGATCAGAACAGTATAGTAAGAAACGTCAAAACAGAAAACCACAACAAACACATTTGACAGTTCTCACGAATCTGTTCTGATGTGTTCGGACCCAAAAGCAAGTACAAAAACTCCTGTTCTAAATTATTCCACACAGCGTCATTGAACAGCAAACTAATAGTCTGTAACATAAAAACCTCACTGAACAGCAAAAAGTTGTACTTTTCTGTTCGGAACAGTACAGAACATTGAACGCAGTCATGCACTAATGAATGATTGATAGTGTCAGTCAGGTTCTTCGTGAGCTAATCCGGCCAAAATTTTATAAAAAAATTATTATATACAAAATGTCAAAAAACTATTTTGATTACTCATAACGTAGTTTTTATTCATAGTATTAATAGTGCGTGATCCAAATAAATAATATAACATTACTAAACATATACATCAATGACTTATTTCTTAATAGCTGGCGGCAGGTATTCGTTTACGGACTTAATAGAAGACAATCCGGTGTTACCCAAATTAGCAAAGTTAAGGGCTGGTGAACTAGATGATCGGACTGACGATCCAGCTGCAATCAAATTAGCATGACCTTGTCCATGAGCGTTTTCACCATGTTGAACGGAAGCGGCAGGAGAAGCAAAGTTCAAGACTGGAGCAACTCCTTCATTGGAACTCTGAGAAGTTCCACCCAAAGCATCATATTGTTGCTGAATGGTGCGTTGAGCATTAACAGCATCTTCGGGTGTTCTGTACTTGATAAAACGGACTTCTGGCTTAGCACGAACATTTTCGCTGATTTCTTGCACTTGAGTTGCAATTTCAAATACATCAGGTTCCTTGCTCAACACATAGATGGCGGTTCTGTCTTCAGTTGCTTGCTTGGCTATATGGAGGGCAGCTTTGTGGACTCCATTATTTTCAGGTGCCTTGATGAAAATCACACGAAGGTTCTTCTTCAAATATGTGCTCACACTTTGTGTGCTCTGAACTTCTCGAGCTTGTTCTTCTGGAGCAGAATAGAGAAAATATTCTTTGCTAAGACCACCATCGATAACACGATTTGTTCCAGGTTGGTAACTGACGCCATTACCAGAAGACCCAGATGATCCATAGTTGATTCCAGATCCAAGTCCTCCACCAAAACTTGATCCAATCGATCCGGATCCAAATGATTGACCCCCAGATCCATAGTTGATTCCACCACCAAATCCGGATCCGCTTGATCCACCACCATAGTTGATACTAGAGCCTTGTGCTTGTCCTCCAAAATCATTGGAGATAAAATTTTGTCCTTGTCCGTTTCGAAGAGTTTGGACCGAATTGAAACCTGATCGAGAGGAAATAAAATTATTAGATCCTGATACTCCTGGTTGATAATTGTATCCCAATCGTCCTGCAGATGCAACAGCAATGATACTTAAAATCTTACATATAGGAAAGAAGTGTCAAAATTTTATAACTATACAATCTGTTAGAAGGGAGATTATAATTCTTACCACAAAAACACGCATTTTTTCACTTGTCTTGTCGAACTGAATCTTCTCGAAACTATACTCAATTAACTCGGTTCGTATGACTATTTATACTTCACTTTGATTTAAAAACTATTCATACTTACAATAATTAAATAGAGTTAAACGAAGGTCATTGTTAAAACCCCAAATACTCTTTGTTGTGGTGAATATGCTATTCATTATATTTAATAAATTAATTTCTATTCCTAAAACATACGTTAATAATAATCCCGATCAAAAAGGCACCGGATATAAGATCCACACTCAATTTTTGTATGTGGTTTCTCTTTTGTTTTAATTGTTTTTAAGACACAAGATGACATTGGTTTAAATATTTGTAATATTTATATGAAAATCTAGTAGTTCAATCTATTATTATTAGTTTTTATTCTTTGTTTTCATTAATTTTTTATTTACAGTTTTTAAATCAATTCAACCAACTATTATATTTAATATCGAATATGTAGGAACAATAGAGTGGTCGTCAGTTTAAAAAATTGGAATTCGTATGCTCCCAGAGGCTTATATCATTGTAAATAAATAAAGAAAAAAAATGTCTCCAAGTTTAAAGTCTCTAACTTAATAGATTCAATGAGTGAAAGAACGGTACAAGTCCAGTTTCTTAATTTAAAAATAAACAAATATAAAAGAGTTTTATTCAAAACTATCAATTTTTTTGAAAAATAATGTATGGGACATTTGAAAATTTAACGCAATTATGATAATTTTTTCAAAAAAAATGTTATTTTTTCTGCAAAACTCTTTTACATATATATATTTTTTTTTTCTTTAAAATAAAATTTGGACTTGTACGGTTCTAACACTCACTGATTCAATTCTAACCCGTGCCTTCTTTCTGTTGAAGTTTCTTATGGAAATAGTATGGGGTTTTGGTCTTTGGACAATCAAAATTTAATTTGATTAAAATTTATTGATTTCCACATGATTTTAAGAAAAAAATAACTATGCAACTCGTTTTTCTTAGAAAAAAAAATTGTAGGGACCTAAAGTAGTGAAAAGACAATGAATTTTTAATAATTAATGTGAGGGGACTTTTGTGTACCGTTTACCCAAAGTAAATTGCACCTTTATTGTTTGATGCAAAATAACACTTGTTCACGCTCAAACCTTTCACCTTCAAGATTTCGATTATAACATCGTAAATGATGTCCGAGCTTTCTCTTCCTTAAATCCAAAGAGTATATATAGGACATGCCTTCAGTCAGAACAAAAAAAAAAAAAAAAAAAGACACCTAGAGTAAATTTCTAAGTACCTATACCATCGACACTTCTCGTGGTATTAGGAAGGTCCCTTGGGAGACAAGGCAACACGAAGTATTAATTCATTCTTATTTTGACTGAATGTTGAAGCAGAATAGAAATTAGAACAGTTAATGAAAATCCTTTTTATATTTTTGAAAAATGTCACTATTTTAGGTCTTTATAATAATTAATAATAAGATAATAATAATTGAACTACGTATGTATTTGTATATGCCTGTAAGTAAGCAAAGTCATGGAAAAATGTTTGGTATTTAAATGTTCTTTCATCAGTATTCCGCGCTTTTATCCATGGCTGTAACGATTTTCAATTTTTTTTTTTTGAAGATTTATCTCTGTGAACAAAATCAAAATGCTAACTTACAATATTAGAAGCTGTAATAGACGAGTAGTATAAACAAATAAAGAACTTTGGGTGACAAAGAATTGTAGATTGCTGATTTTTTGGAATGCTGGTAAAAAATATGCCAGCACTTTTAAGAAGTTATATGATAAAAACTGCGTCCGTTCAGTAGTTTTTGGTTCACCATGCAGTTAGCACAGTTTTGCGAACCTATAAATTTGATCGTATACTAGTGTCAGCAGTATTTCCTAAAAACATCCCAAAAAATCTGTTTTGTACTCGTGGTCTTACTGGTGTATAACCTATAATGAATTTTATGTTATTTTAAATTTCTTGGGAACTATTTATTTAAAAAAAAATATATATATAGGAGGCTTTAATACCCACAGCAACTTTGAAAATAAGAACAAGTATGCACATGCAAGCCAGTCGTCTATTTTATTTCCACTGTACTCCGCCCCTTTAACCGCAGTAGTTCGCCGTATTTCGCATATTTTTCTTTATGACTTTCATTGATTTTCCCTCAGTATTGTACACTTTTCCTCGCGTTAGTATGTAAGGGTTTTTTCCATGACTTCCCATTCGGTATTTTAAAGGTAAAATATATTATATTGTTTTGAAACAACATACAATTATTAATTTAAAACAAAGTTCAAGCTAATATATAGTGAAGTATTTTTCAAACTCCTGTCATTTATGCTGAGATTTACTAGTAGATACCATATCCTCATTTTGACATTACTTTTGCTTTATCAAATAAAATTAATAAAAATTGGTAATTACGGTTAGCAAGTACTTTAAGAATATATTTTTAACTATTACCAACATTTAAGTAGAAAAAGACAAATGATGTTAACTATTTAGGTATTTGTAATACTTATTTCTCCGGTCCTTAATATTAAGTTTAGGGCCGTTTGCTGATACGATACTTAAAATATTTATGTTGAACATAAGCACTTATGGGTTACTTTTTTCTCTGCGTAAAGTGTCACATAAGACTTTATGTTGAACATAATTGCTTATGTTTCGTTTCAGCAAACGGCTCTTAAAGAGCTGAAGCGCTTTGACTATATGCACTGAGGGCTTACGCCCGATGCCAGAATATTTTGTTCTCTTTATAAGAAAAGAAGTCATTATGTATGAGTTGTTGAAAGGGCGTCATATCACCCGTAGTGAAATATTACCCACTTTACTCTACGTGGGAAAGCTAAACTCCGACTTAAAAGAAAGAACGGCTTTAAACAAATACTTTTTTTCATAAATAATATTTTGTATTTCAATCCTAATAATTCACAATCCTTATAACATAATTTTTCGAAACTTATTTCTTAACAGCTGGGGGCAGGTATTCGTTTTGAGATTTGACAGCAGCAACGTTATTGGAAGATGATCCAATGTTGCCCAAACTGACGCTCTGTGAACTTTGTTCTGATGCAGAACCAAAGTTAAGAGCTGGTGAACTGGATGAGCTAACTGACGATCCAGCTGCAATCAAATTAGCATGACCTTGTCCATGAGCATGTCCTGCATGTTGAGCGGCGGGAGAAGCGAAGTTCAAGACTATAGCAACACCTTCGTTGGAACTCTGAGAAGTTCCACCCAAAGCTTCATATTGTTGCTGAATGGTGCGTTGAGCATTGAGAGCATCTTCAGGTGTCCTGTACTTGATGAAACGAACCTCTGGCTTAGCACGAACATTCTCGCTGATTTCTTGCACTTGATTGGCAATTTCGGATACATCGGGTTCCTTGCTCAACACATAGATGGCGGTTCTGTCTTCGGTTGCTTGTTTGGCTATTTGAAGGGCAGCATTGTGGACTCCGTTGTTTTCTGGAGCCTTGATGAAGATCACACGGAGGTTCTTCTTTATAACTGTGCTGACACTTTGTGTGTTTTGTCCTTGTTGAGCTTGTTCCTCTGGAGCAGAGTAAATAAAATATTCCTTGGTAAGTCCACCATCGATAACACGATTTGTGCCTGGTTGATAGCTGACACCACCTCCAACTGATCCAGATGATCCAAATCCACCACCGAAACCTGATCCACTGCTGATTCCTGATCCAAATGATTGACCCGCAGATCCATAGCTGTTTCCACCACCAAGACCAGAACCGATTGATCCACCGCTTAGTCCAAAACTGATACCAGATCCCTGGGCTTGTCCTCCGAAATCACCTCCAAGTCCTGCGCTTCCGAGTCCCTGGCCATTTCCAAGTCCTTGTCCGTTTCCAAGTGATGCAAGGACTGGGTTAAAATTCGATCCGGATGAAGCGTAATTATTAGTACCAGATACTCCTTGCTGGTAGTTGTACCCCAAACGTCCTGCAGATGCAACTGCGATGAAACTTAAAATCTAGAATAAAAGAAAGATTTTTATTCCAAAAACACCAAATAATGAAGGCATTTTGTTCTTACCACAAAAGCGCGCATTATTTTCTTATGGTCTTCTCTAACTGAATCCTCTTGAAACTATGCTCATTTACTCAAATTGAATGACTATTTATATTTAATGCTGCTGCGATCTTATGAATTCATTGCTGGACAAGCCTTGCAACATTAAAAGAAAGAAGCCGTTGATACTAAGGTCATTCTTCAAAAACCATAAACTCTTCTAGGCGAGGAATATGCTATTCAGCATTTAATTAATGTATTGATTCTTTAAACATGCTGACATACTCATTTCCTATATTGGCAGATCAAAAAAGCGGATACAAAATCTTCAGCAACACCCAACTTGTATTTGTTATGTCTTTTGTTGTTTGTTTTGTGTTTTCTTAAGATTTCGGAAGCAGAAATGGCATTGATTTCAATAATTATTAATTCATTAAAATCCTATCGTTTTATTCAAATTGATTTGTTTTAATGTTTTGTTTTTTTATTAATTTATAGCTTGCCCTTTTAACCTTTGATATTCAAATTCCTAATTAAGAACATAATTTTGTGTTGTTCGTTTGTATAGAAATTCATTTTTTATAATTCGGTTTCTTTCCATATATCAATCGATAGTGGCTATAAAAGCAACAATCCGGTATTTGTGCATTTGGTATGACTCAAGAACATTTGGTTAAGAGTTAAACGGATTACTGTTAGGCGTTAGGGCCAGTAGAGTGGTGCAAACATCTTTAATCATAAGATTAAATCTTAACTAAGAGTAAGGTCCAATTAATTCAACGATTTCGGCGGATAAGTGGAAGTTAACGAGATGTTAAGGTTTTATACAGATGACCCTTAATAGACAAACTTTAAATCCAAATAAAAACACTCAATTCTAAATTTAAAATGCAAATTGAAATATTCGGAACAAAAGATGGCAAGGGACTCAAGAATCTCGCGGTTACAATTTTTATTTAAATTAAAATAAATTAATACTTTACTCATATGGGCGTTCTGTGGTAAAATTTTGACCACTTGGCGGTACTAGCACGTAAAGCTATAGATAAATAATGTTTTATTTTGGTGATTATGTACCTACCCTTATTGGTTTGGTGTCAAAAAAATGTTGAGGTTTTAATAGAAACCAACAACGTCAAACTGTCATTGTGAATTTATTCAGCAAACTCAACATTTTCATCTTGACAAAGTACACGGTTGTGCAACGTCTGCAAGTTATAAAAAAATTCTACCTAAATTCGGAGTCGTTGACCGCGACTTTAAGAGCGTTAACTCAAATTTTCGCTCGTAATTCTCTCAGGTTTAGTGCAAATATTTGATTCTACATATTCGTTGTGTGATGTTGCCGTGCCACAGAGACAACGGGTTGGTCGAAGTGTCGAAAATTTCACTGACGTTCAGGCGTCCGTAGAAAACGACCAAAAGCAGTCAATGCCAAGGCCTTCTTAACAATTTGAATTGGTCTACACCCTTACAAGATCAAGCTGACTACAGAATTGAAGCCGATGGACCATTTGAAGCGACGTACGTTCTCTGATTGGGCTCTGGAGAAGATGCGACAAGGTGATGAATTTCATAGCAAAATCATCTTCAGTGACGAAGTTCATTTTTGGATCAATGGGTTCGTCAATAAACAAAATATGCATTATTGGACTGGTGAAAATCCACATGTGCTTCAAGAAACACCATTTTATCCACAAAAAATAACTGTTAGGTGCGGTTTGCATGCCGGCGGCGTTATTGGGCCATATTTTTTCGTCGACGATAACGATCGTCACGTTACTGTGAATGGCCATGATAACCAATTATTTTTGGCACGTATCGTTCGTGCGATTTAACGCCTCTAGAGTATTTTCTTTGGGGCTACGTTAAGTCATTGGTTTATGCCAACAAGCCGAAGACTTTAGAAGAGCTTAGATCTAACATTGAACGCGAACTAGCGGCCGTTTCGGCAGAAATGTGTGGCCGAGTCGTCGAAAATTGGGTCCAACGAATCGACTGCTGCAAACGTGCCCGCGGTGGCCATATGAACGAAGTCGAGTTCCATTCACAAATGTTTTGATTGTTCTTCAAGTCAATACTAAAATTTTTGAAATTTCTTAAATTGTTTTCGTTTTATTTAAAAAAAAGTTTTCAAGTCCTTATTGGAAAACCCTTTATTATTACTTTGAACTAAAAAAGCAAGTTCGTGGGATCCAGTCGTTCATTTTTTTGTGATATATCAAATGAGGCTTTAGTAAATAGTAATTAAGCGCCGCGTAAAAAACTTTTTTCACCGTTATCTCGCTTCACAACCTACAAAAAATTGTAAAATTTTGTTCAAAAATGTACCTACCCAATATCTAATAGTTGCGAAAATTCCAAGTTTGAAAATTTAAAAATAAAAAAAATTAAATACCTCTGGAAATAAAACTTGGACTGAAAAATCTACTTTCAAAACCGTATGTGTTGTTTGAAGCTTAAAAAATCCGTTATAGAGAATTTTGAATATAATCCGTATTAGACACCTTATTTTTCTTGTATTATCTTTTAATGTGCATAATTAGTTTTTCGATAAAACATTAACTTTACCAACATCAACATTCAAAGATCTAAGAAAATATTCGATTTTGATAAGCAATTTTTAAATTGAAAAGTTGATTTTTTAGAATTTTTTCTTAATCAAAAATGATTTTCATTTCAATTTATCAATTCAATAAAATTTGTTTCATAATTCTTACCCTTTTACATTTCGAGATGTGCAAAAAGTTTTTTTCTACCCCATTCTACCTTAGCTTCCCGATTGAAATCCCGTTGTATCAGAACCTTACCTTTGTTTTGGTGTATTTATCTTTTTCTATCACTTATAGTGTAGAAAATGAATCAATCAGAGTATTATGAATAACAATGGCTGACTTCTGTAATTTAATAAATTAAATAAACCCAGTATAAGTGTGTTGTTACTCTTTACCTACTTATAGTGTCTGTGTGAAAAAAACAGTAATAATGGACTGAAAAAGTCTATGTGTTATTACTGGTTAAATATTTGTATAAACGCTGGTAAAGATGTATAATTTGAAAAACCTGATAAGGTAGAAAACTAAACATTAATATCCATACATAGCCATTCAAAATATAGAAATTCTTAAACCTTATTTACAAGAAATGTTCGTATGCCATTATGGACAACATATTATTTGACATCTAAAACCAAAATGCCAAAAACATAGTCAACTGTTTTCGAAAAATTGATTTTTCAAAAAAAAAAAAAAAAAATTCAAATCCATAAATTAAATTTGTGAAATTTTTGACATCAAATAATTTTAAGGTTGTGAAGAAGCTTCCGTATAAAAAAATTCTTTTAAATCGGTTGTGTAGTCTAAGAGAAACTTAAAAATGAAAAAAATTGGTTATTGGTTCTATGGTAGGTACCTACCGTTATTGACATTTCCAAAAATATTTTTTTTCATATCAAAAGTTGTACAAAAGCAAATATAATTTTTTATCAAAATCGTTAGAGCCGTTCTTGAGAAAATCAAATCTGTCCATATTCGTTATATGGCAGATACCTTTAATTTTGGACCCTCTAGGGAAGACCCTAGACCACCAAGTTTGAAGAAAATCACTTCAGGGGCTTAGGCTGCAGCTTGAGGTGCACACAAACAGACTGACAGAATTGCGAGACCCACCGTTTTTAAATTCTCTATCATCGTAATGTTATGTCTGATTGTTATATCGAGTTCGATTTTTTTACGAATTTTTAACTTGCCCTATATCGCCGCAAGTAAAACACCAAAATTACCGATTAATTGTATAAAAATGGACAAGTATTGGTTTCGTGTCAAAAAAAATCAGGTTTCAATCAAAACCAACATTAAAATCTGGTTTCAAAAAAAGTGGTTTTCGTCATGCCGTAAAAAAAATTTTTAATTTAGTTTTTTTTTGAATATCTCGTAAAGGATTTAAGCGATTTTGACTGTAACTCGTGCACAGATATTTTATATAACCTAAAGCAATCTAATTATGTTTTCATTAAAAAAATTAGTTTGAATAAAAATTGCAATTTCGTTTCATAATTTGACTAAACTATTTGTAAGTATTCTGAAAAGCAGAGTTCCACGGTAAGTGAAGATTTAATTTTGAAATATTTTCAAATTTAATTGCGATAGACATACCTACTCTCAATCTGATAATAATACCAACCTAATGTTAATTTTATGTACTAATAACATAAGTGGCCACCCTGGCAACTTAACATATTATTCTAAGCGAAGTGAAGAAGCGGGACTTATTCCAAAAAATGGAGTTGCAATCCTGATAACTTCTGACACAGTCAATGCCCGTTATCGGGGCTTAAGCTTAACAAGATACTCGGATATTTGATTCGAGCTGCTACAAATTTGATCAAATTTTCACAACTAAGATGATGTTTCGCTAAAATGAATCGAACAATTTTTTTCTTAAATAATATTTTGTATTTCAACCTTAATAATGCGCAATCCTTATAAGTATCTAATATCAATTCACAAAACTTATTTTTTCACAGCGGGGGGCAAGTATTCGTTTTCAGATTTGACTGCAACGTTATTAGAAGACGATCCAATGCTGCCCAAATTAACACTCTGTGAACTTTGTTCTGATGCAGAACCAAAGTTAAGAGCTGGTGAACTAGATGAGCTGACTGACGATCCAGCTGCAATCAAATTAGCATGACCTTGTCCATGAGCATGTCCTGCATGTTGAGCGGCGGGAGAAGCGAAGTTCAAGACTGGAGCAACACCTTCGTTGGAACTCTGAGAAGTTCCACCCAAAGCTTCATATTGTTGCTGAATAGTGCGTTGAGCATTGAGTGCATCCTCAGGTGTCCTGTACTTGATAAAACGAACCTCTGGCTTAGCACGAACATTCTCGCTGATTTCTTGCACTTGATTGGCAATTTCAGATACATCAGGTTCCTTGCTCAATACATAGATGGCGGTTCTGTCTTCGGTTGCTTGTTTGGCTATTTGAAGGGCAGCGTTGTGAACTCCGTTGTTTTCTGGAGCCTTAATGAAAACAACGCGAAGGTTCTTCTTTATAACTGTGCTGACACTTTGAGTGTTTTGTCCTTGTTGAGCTTGTTCCTCTGGAGCAGAGTAAATAAAGTATTCCTTGGTAAGTCCACCATCAATAACACGATTTGTTTCCGGTTGATAGCTGACGCCACCTCCAACTGACCCAGATGATCCATAGCTGATTCCAGACCCAAGTCCACCAATGTTACCCGATCCAAATGATTGACCCCCAGATCCCAAACTGATTCCACCACCCAGTCCAGATCCGATAGATCCACCGCTAAGTCCGTAACTGATACCAGATCCTTGAGCTTGTCCTCCGAAATCACCTCCAAGTCCTGCACTTCCTAGTCCCTGTCCGTTTCCATTTCCAAATCCCAGTCCGCTTCCAAGTCCCTGTCCGTTTCCAAGTCCTTGTCCATTTCCAAGTGCCTGAACAGGGTTGAAACTCGATCCGGATGAAGCGAAATCATTAGAACCAGATACACCCTGTTGGTAGTTGTACCCCAAACGTCCTGCAGATGCAACTGCGATGAAACTTAAAATCTAAAGAAGGAAGAAATTAAGTTAATAGGGATTATAAAATCATGAAGGGATTATTGTTCATACCACAAAACCACGCATTGTCTCTGCTCTGACTAGATTGAATTGAAACTATACTCAAAATATTGATCGGTTTTACTATTTATACCAAATCCGAAAAAAATCAATATCATCAATAACTAAGGCACCTAATCTACATCACCATCCAAAAGCATTGAAGGTCATAAACTTTGATGCAAACATTAACCACCAAAGCATTTGAAAACGATCTATTCCTAAAATATGCTGATTAAGATGTTTGACTTCCAACTTCCAACAGCAGACATAAGATCTTCAAAACAAAATGTAGGTATTTGTCATCCATCTTTGTGGGCTTCTTAGGTGTCCTCCTTCAGATACGTGTTTAAGCTGACATTGATATCAAATTAAATTAATTTATTAAAATCATGCGACATCATTTGCTGATCAGCTGTACGATTTTTGATGTCCAATTTTGGATTGCAAATTAATATCTTAAAGCTTGCACTTCTTGCAGCTTTTATGATTTTAAATGTCATAGTAAGGAGGTCACTTCGTCTGAAATTAAGGTGGTGCTCTACATGCGGGGGTGATCTGTATTTACAACCTTTTTTTTTTTACTGAAACGAAATCTATGAATTAATTAATTAAATTATAGTTTAATAAAAAAAAAAAACAAGCAATATCATTAGTATTCTAGTATTAGGAATAAATTATTTTTCTCTTAGACATTAGCATTTATGAAATGGAATAAACACATTAGTTTGTAGACTAGGTAGCATAATTTTTTAACGCTTTTCGATTTTAAATGTGTGTTATTTTTCCGGAAGTTGAATGGACTATAACCATAACCAGAGAACACATATTGCACACATGAACACAATTTGCAATTTATTATTATTTTACTTTCGATTAAAAAAAAGGGGTAAAAACCATATAAAATGCAAATACGACTGGTCGCACTGGTCAAAGTAATAATATATTTCGTCGCCTTAGTGCCACATAAACGTAACTACATTTTTTAAAATTTTGAGTTATGTCGTTTTCCAATCACAAGTGCCAAATATATCTGAAATTTCCAGATTTTTGGTGGCAAATGAAAGATGAAACCTAATTTTGTCATTGTGTGCTAAACTTTTACATATAATAAAATCTTATCAAAAATTAACAACAAATGTTCAGATAAATGACAAATACAGAAGGGTGTGTGAAAGTCCGTGGGCAAATAGGTGTGAATCTTGCTAAAGATCGAGAGTCGGGAAAAAAAAATCTGTAGAAAGCCAAGAAAGGGGCTTTCAATTTCATTTTGCTTTATTTATGGTATATTTCTATAATATAAATTTTTTTTTTTGAAAACAAAATCTATTAAATTGATTGATGTCTTGCATTCAGTATTTAAAAAATATCTTTAGCTCATTTACAAAAAAAAAACATTTTATGCTGCAGAATAAAAATTGATTCAAAAGAAACCCACTTTTTTTATTTCTGTGAAAGAGACACCCTTCTATATATTTAATATATTGATGGACTCTATTGGTCTATTGACACAAGAAGTCAAATAAAACATTCATGCCAAACTTTATCACTTTGCCATTATTTTTAAGGAACTTTGGGTAATGTTTCGTCCATTGTACTGAAAAAACATTCCTTTACATAAAATGAGCTTTAACTTTTTATAGGGGCTTCAGATCTTCTTTTTATTTATTTTAATCGATCCAGGAATAAAAACAACCGTATAAACATGAATCATTTTCTTATCTTGGTACTTCATTTTTGAAACACAAATGTATAAGAAAAATACAAGAATTGCAAAATGTATTCGGAAAATTAGAAGCTATTTTATAGTTTCTATAGGTACAACTCACAAAATTTCACTGCAATGAATTTAATTGCTTCTAGTATGTATGTATGATTAAATTAATGACTTAAACAAATTGTACTTTTTCCATGTATTTTTTGCTCTCGGTTGTTGCTCAAAAGAGAGTAAAAATTATCACTGTTTAGAACTTTGAGGTCCTCCCGATCTCTTATATTGAGCTCAAATTTCAAAATATTATTTTTCCCAATATAACCGACCCAAAGTACATAAAATGTATGAGGGCCGTAGAAAAACTCGTATTTTTGCAAAAAACGATCCGCCCTAATGGCGAGTCTCAAAAAAACCCGACGGCTCGCGCGGCGACGACGACGCACGTACGAAGTTTGAAATAAATCGACTCATTTGCTTAGCCTGTGGCTCCTCATAGAGACAGACATACTGACACCGGATTTTGCCCGTACCCACTTTTTTTCAAATTCTCAATCATTGTAATATCCTGTTTCATTGTAAGGATGTAAAACAATAAATATGCTAAAGTAGTAGGTACCTAGATAATTGCAAGTAAAAAAATAAATAGTTGCAATTTAAAACAAATGCATTTAATAATTTTCTTTAAATAACTTATGACTAAAAAATGACTTAGTTAAAGGCACATTATATACATTTCTATTATAGCAATCAAACCTTCGATGGCAGGTACTGTCGAACCGGAGAACTAACTGATGCTGATTGCCCGCTACCGCTAGCTGAAAGATTACCAGATCCCACAGCACCAACGACCGGTGCTATGCCTTCGTTCGATATGCTTGTAGATCCACCCAACTTATCATATTGCGCCTGAATCTCCTGTTGAGCCCTTTGGGCTTCTTCGTTAGTTTTATACTTGATGAAGTAAACTTCAGGTTTTTGGTTAACAGTTTGCGGGGCTTGAATTTGGCTTATTTGATTTTGCAGTTCTACAACGTCTGCTTTTTTCGAAAGCACATAGATAACGGTTTTTTCTTCATTGATTGTCTGAGCCTGTTTGAAGGCTTGAGCTGCAACTTTGAGGTTTTGCGTTGGTGCTTTGATGAAGATGATACGGTAATTTTTGCGGATTGGAATTGATTCAAGTTGCTTGCCAATACTTTGTTCTTCTTCTGCATCTGGAGGGGCAGTGTGAACAAAAATGTCCTTGGTAACAATAGTTCTTGGTTGTGGTCTAAGTGCGGCCTGCTGATTCAATGAGCTTGATTGCCCTGTAAAGCCTTGAGATTGTCCATTGAATCCAATCGAAGAACTTTGAGGTTGCCCACCAAATCCATTGGAAAAGCCTTGGGACTGTCCACCGGAACCACCCAGAAAGCCTTGAGACTGCCCGTTAAATCCACCAGAAAATCCTTGGGACTGTCGATTGAATCCACCCGAAATGCCTTGAGACTGTCCATTGAATCCACCAGAAATTCCTTGAGACTGTCCACTGAATCCACTCGAAACACCACTAAAAGAACTTGATTGACCGGTTAATCCTTGATATGAGTTTGACTGTCCCGAAAACACTTGATTGTTACTGTGTTGCAATGGAATTTGTGAAACATCCTTAAAGACCTGTTGTCCTGAAGCCGCAGATTGTATTGGCGGAACGTATTGTGGTGCTGGTGCTGCTGGAGGGAACAGTGGTTGAGCTTGCTGAACTGGTGGTAGATATGTATGTGACAAGGGCTGAGAGGGAACTATTTGCATTATCTGGGTGTTATGAGAATTTGAACCTAGATTTAATGGCAAAGTTAGCGATTGACTGGAAGAACTTGATTGATAGTTATACTGTGGCCGAGATGCAGCTATACCAATCATCAAATACAACTGAAAAATAAAATCAATGTTGTAATATAGGGCTATTGAGATTTCAAAAATGTATAAATAAGCTTACTATTAATCCTTTCGATTGAGACCCCATCTTTAAGTTTTCTCCGCTCTGTTGATTCACCAACTCAAAACCTTTAACTGATACAAGTTGCCGGCCTTCAAGGCGCTTTTATATTGAGATAGACTTGTATGTTACGTCGGAGATCTGAGAGTATTGGTCCATAATCAAACCTAAAATGCATCTTTAACCGTTATACAACTTCTATTCGGCATAACCATCAAAAGGCTTGTGAAATGCTTACACTTTTGAACTCCATCGGAATGACTAAACTTTTTTCCATAGCATGTCCCCTGGATTAAAAATGTTTGGTTACAAATTTTTGAATAATTTTGGCCTCAAATTATAAAAAAAACTTTGTAATTTATGCACATAATTAATATGATACCTAAACTATGATACAAATTTGTAGCATGTTAGTCAAGATACATTCATACTCACTAAATATATTTTATAATGTAGCGTTGGATCAAATCAAAACAAATCGTTGATGTTTTTTGTTGTATTTCGATTATTTATTGATTAAGTTAAAGTTGTAAATCGTTTTCGTTCATTGCACTTTGAGCAAAAGGTAGACGCACATAAGGTGGTTCGGTGATGAAAAGATTTGTAAAAAGATTGAAACAACAACCCAGCTTAACAGTAGTTATAATTTGGTTTTAAAATCAATCGTAACCTTAAAAGTAGATCAATTATTCGAAATGTTTTTTTGTTAACTGTCTGTGAAACATGTGTACTAAGTGTTCAAATAAACCATGTGGTTTTGTTTTAATTACTTTTTATAGGAATCAAAAAAGTTTTAAATTTTATTTAGAGTGGGTAGAAAAGCTGATAGCTTATTTTGGCTTAGGATACCCATAAATCCAAAATGTGAGAATATATGTAGTTATCTGTCATTTTACCTTCGGCTAAGAGACCTTAATCCCGAAAATCGAATAGATAGAAGCGAAAATAGTTAAGCTGTCCTCTTCCCGGCAATTACGCAAAGTATAAAAAGGGCTATAGTCTTTTACAGTTTTGTACAACCAAAGCCAAGCTTTCTTCCTTTGCGATTTTGTAAATATTTTTTGACTTATATAATATACAGGGTGATTGGCAGAAGGTGAGACAAAAAGATAGGGTGTGTAGGTTGGACTTAGACAAGCAAGAAATCGTATGCTCTTATTTATTTTTGATCAAACACAAAAAACCAAATGTCAAAATAACCTGTAGTTTTTGAGAAAATCAAAAATTACAGAAACTACTTTTTTCAATTTTTTTTTTCGTTATTGGATTCTTAAGTGAATTTACGAAATAAAGGATGAATTTTCTCTACAACTAAGGGTTGTAATTAGCTTGTGATTGTTTTTTTAATCATGCAACACCACGCGCTACCTAGCCAGTGGGAGAAAAATGCAATTGCGAAATAAGAAAGCCTTAATCTTGAAATCAATCCAAATTGAAATACTTGCATATTTAGATAAATAAAATGCAAATGAAGCATAGTAGCTATCCTCCTTGTGCTAAGGGAGGGATTTCGTAGGACCAATCCCAAAACTCTTTCCTCTATGTGCACGTCTGCGGAAGATGCACTCTCTCGACCTCGTTGCTCCAGTACTCCACGTTCTCGAAGACGTTGATGAATTCTTGAAAATATCGTATGGCTGGGATGCCTCCTATTGGGATACATTTCAGCGTAAAGTCTTTGAGCTTCTCGACCTCGACCACGAGCCATACCGTAGCATTAATGCATATCAGTGAATTCGACCCGAGAGTAATTTGACATCGTGATATGTTGACGACTTGACATTCAAATTAGAATTAATTTGTTCAACAAAACATTCTTGCATTTTATATGTCCTTATGTTAGACATATTTTTATTTTAGTGTACAAAATTACGCGACGTTTTGTTCTTGAGCTCAACAGGCAGACCTCGCTCGCCAAACCGACCCCACGGCAATAAAAACAAGTTGGCAGGTCAATGTCAATTCAATGCTCTCACGCAGGTTTTTTCATTGAAAAAAGGGTGAAATATGGTTAATCCACAAACCCCAACAAAGACTGATAGTAAAAAAATAGAAAGTTAATCCTTTCTTTCATAAATTAACCAAGAATTAAATAATGTAAAAACCCCACCGTAATAAAAACAAGTTGGCAAGTCAATTTCAACCCAATGCTCTCACCCAGGTGTTCTCAATGAAAAAATGTGTGAAATGTGGTTAATTGAGTACTTTGTCACTTTATTGTATGTTTTGAAGACTAGTAATAAAAAAATGGAAAAGATAAAGTTAATCCTTTCTTTCGTAAGTTCATCTAATTATTCAATAACGTAAAAACTAAGAGAAAAGGTTTTTCTCAGAAAAAAGTAGTTTTGGTCATTTTTGGTTTTATCAAAAACTACAGGTTATTTTGACATCCGGTTTTTTGTATTTGATCAAAAATAAATAAGAGCATTGAAAATAAGCCAGAAAAATACTACTTAATAACGTAAAATTTTGAAAAAAAAAATGGTTTAAATAAAAAAATTTATGTTTTTTTCTCAAAATTTTGACTTTGAAAATTAATATTTCAAAAACTTTTCATTTGAACAACTTATTTTAAAATTTAAATTAATGTATAGGTTTTTAGCTTTTTAAAATGCTATAGCACGACTCTGTAGGTATAACCGTTATTTTTAAATAATATTTTTTCCGTTTTAAGTGATTTTTTTCTTAAATCGCCCCTCCCGCCTAAACGGGGGAAAATGGACCCCCCCTCCCATACGATTTTTTGCTTGTCTAAGTCCAACCTACACACCCTATCTTTTTGTCACACCTTATGCCAATCACCCTGTATATGTCTTCATAATGAATTAGCTTATTTAAGCTATATTTTTAAATGTAAGCTTGTACAAAACTCCGTTTTCTTTCTTTTAAAATTCATGAAACGCATAGAAAACACATTTTTGAGAGACTAGGTGAATTTGCAAAAGCAGTAATATGAGCGCCCAAGTCCAACCGTATGGATGCTTTATGGCAGCAAATAAAAATTTGTTTTCTTCTGTTTGTCAGTCGACGAACTTGCCTACTTGCCGTTTCGAGTGCCGTTTTTTCCCAGTCTGTCAATATAACTTCATCACAATGCAGATATTCGTTTCTTATTTAAATTTACAGAGAGCCACAGCCTTAATGGGTTGACGGATTTTCGTGATATTTTCTTTGTGTATAGAATGGTATTATATACAATGGTATTTGGTAGATACAGATTACTTTTTTATTTTTTTGAATATCTCGATTGGAACGAATACCTCCCATATAACGGTTTTGAGTTATTGGATTTTTCTCGATAATGGATCTAACGATTTCGATTAAACTTAGTGCATATTCGGTAATGAATATTGCATAATGGTAATTTAACAATGCTGCATTTTAGGATTTTCTAACAAAAAAATAGAATAACGAAGTATAAGGACGGCCACAGTTAGAGACCAAAATAGAAAAATGAAACGATACACAACTTTTACATATAACACTATTAACTTTATTTGACCTGTTCTTCAAAAAGGCCAAAACCTGCGAGCTTAACATCCCGAGTCGGCACAAAAAAAAAAACAAGAATTCATAAAATTGTCTTTCGATATTTTAACTGTGATACTATTTAAGCTGTGATATTTACTGTATACTTTTATGATATGATCTTACTGTTTTAATATATATTATGTTTTACAAAATGAATGAAAATTGTGTTAATGTTAATTTTCAATAACTATATAATATTTATGTAATGCAAAAGTAGCATGAAACCAGCGTTGTTATACAGAATGGCTATAGAAGACAAATGATGAACACGAGTTTCTTTTTAATCGCCATACATAAATAGAATTATTATAGTCGTATTACATAACTTGATTTTAATTTTAATAGATTCAGCATACAAATAAGTATGTTTAGATATAGAAGACCTCTCCCTAAAAATGGAATATTGATGCAGTTTTTTTTTCAAGTCAGTATCCGAAGCCCAAATGCCCGTTGCGTTGAGACATTTGGGATATGAGTAAGGTTAGGGAATTGCTGTCAACAATTTCCACCAAACAAAATACATTCAAATATTTAGCCCAATTCAAAACCTAATTGCCTGGAACTACTACCCAGTAAAACTTTCTTATAAAAAAAATAAACTTTTGAATCGAGGATAAGAATACTCCAATATAAATATTATAACTCTTCCAATGTACAGTTTTTAACAGTTTGATTAAAGATAGTAAGGTTAAAGAATGAAGTGGTTGGATTAATAATATGTGGACGCAAAGTACCATACCAGTTTAGATTTTGAAACATTTATTTGTTAATTTGCAAATGTGTTTTCACATTGCAGATTTGTAAGATATTTCCTTCAAAAATTACCAGCTTGAGCTTGCTCCAATGCTCCATGGATGATTTCAATGGCGTGGACAAATGGGTAGGAGAATAATGATATGCTTTATAAAATCAAAAGTAAATGTGAAGTTTTCTGCATTCTCATGACGGTATTTTTGAAGAGTAATGATATAAAATAAAAAAATATTCTCTTAACACCTTCGTGATCTAATACTAATCACTTCATCTATTTTGAGTCTTTTTTGAGGGCGAGATAGAGCCCCCTATCATAATAATAATTTTTTTTTATAATCTCTCTACAATATTCGTTAGTATTTTGAGGAGGCATACGGCCACTATCATAAGTCGAGCAAATGAAAAAAAACCTTACATTGTTCCACTAACATGAGCCCCACTGTATTATTCCGCAGAGAACTCGGCATAGAAATGTGCACCATATATTGAAAGCCAGTGACTATTCAAGAAAAAGCCAACTAATTATATTATTTGTATTATTCTAGGTACTATTAAAAATTTGTCAATAGAAGAAAATCTTCCACATACGTAACAGTTACAGTTAACATGGGTACCTATACTAATTGTTAACAGGATGTGATTACTGCCCGACATTTCTTGACATAAGTATAAAATCCGCTTAAAACTTAGGTTCACCAAGTATAAGCTCTAGTGGCCATATTATTGAGTAATTTTAAAACTAATTTTACCTTAAAACTAGCTAGATTTGTAAAGTTTAAAAATTGCACATTCTTTACAAATTTATATTATTTTCAAGAGCCTTAACATTTAAGACCCTAGATCTGAAATAAGTTTTCTTTAATATTACATATTCGTCGAAATATTGCAGCATTTAAGCTTCATTAAACTAGTTTTGCTATGAAATTAGTCAATAATAAGTAATCATTTCTTTCCGTCACTTGTGTAAACACGAAACAACAAACAGAAGAAAGAATAGATAAAATCAAGAATATCGGTGTGAAAGTTGTTTCGTTGACAAAAGTCTGTTGAGCTCTAAAATTCTTATTCTAAGTCAAAAATTCTAAATTCAACCCATAAATTCTTTATTTCAGCTTCTTTTTTCTAAGACTCACTTTATTTGTCATTTATAGGATGATAATAATAAGAAAACAAAAATCTTATAATAAGCCTGCTATTGCATCTAAATCGTCTTAAACTGGTCTCAGTAGACAAAGAGGCCCTGGAAGCAACAAATTATTATTGAATGAAAATTGTAGATTATTAAAAATACTATAAATGAAATCAGAGAAGATAATTCCATTAGAATGTCTGAGATAAATGCAATGATTGAATGTATGAATTGCAAAAGTCTTTTTCATCTATTACAGACGTAAAAGATCAAATTGATCGTTGATATATATTGAAATTTACTATAAGTACACTGAAGAAAAGAAAGGCGCAGAGTAAAAAAAAAACAAAATACTTTTTATCAAAGTAATACGTTAACAATTTAGGTCCAAACACGGAAATTTTAAAATCAAAAACGTTTTTAATATATAAAGGATACGAAAAAACGAAACAAAAAAATAAATGCTGTTCACCACCAGTTTACGAACCAACGTTGCTTGAGTTCCAGTTGACAGTCTAACTATTGTACTATTTACCTACTCTCTGTTGGAAATGACTTGTATTTGAACGAAGTTATACCTCAACGTAAAAAAAAACATTAACAAAACATGTTTGAATTAAGTTAGATGCATTTCCTTTTTAAGTTTTGTTCTTTGCCTGAATGTACTCCCCTTAAACTTCAGTTTACTAAAAATCTAAAACAATTTTTTGTCATATCGATCATTGACATTAGGTTATCTGTACCACGTCCACGGTGAGTTTCACTTAAACAAAGCATTTAAAAAAAAAAATTACTTTAAACTTCAGACTTACCTGTATCGTTTTCTCATAGATGCCATTATTAGAACTGCACCAAATTAAAATGGGACCACACACATCAACATTTTTCGCCCAATCAATAGTTCTGAGGTAACGAAAATACAAAAACAAAACAAAAATTGAGAACCTCATTGAAGTCGGTCAAAAATAGTTGACGTCTTACTTCGAGAAGTTCTAATTTTGAATGTAATGGCTTCCGCCTTTATTTACTTTTCTTTTATTTCAAATATAATACAACGAATTACAAAATGTTCAAAAATTTTATGAAACGGTTACCATTGTTGTTGCAACTGTTAACTTCATGTTTTCGCTGTTAATGTTAATGTTAACCTTAAATCTTCCATTATCAATTTAAAGTCTGCACTTGGTGTGCTGTTAAAAGTTGCAACCAGTGTAGTCATAAGAAGAGAGAAGACATAAACATGGTATAGGGGTATCTCAAAAGTCTCCTATTCAAAGCCTATATTTTAAGATCCTGTCACTTAGAAATACTCATGTAGCAGCCCCCTTGACTCCAGGGGGCTCTCCAGGTGCCTTTTGAGAATAGATTCATAATGTGTTACTAATTTCGAATTTATTTTAACCAGAGTTAAGCCATAGTACCTTTAGTTAATAATAAGATAGCCCCAAGGCCAAGATGTCTATCTTGCATCTCATAAATTTCTTCTCTATAAACTGATAAAAACAAATACCTTCATATCCCATTCTCTTAGTCATTACCGTATCTTGTCGGAAAAATTTGTATTAGTAGAAAAGATTTCACTAACAGATAATTACCAATTTTACAACAACCCAATGCTCATCACTGTTTTCATTATTCAATAATGAAATTCTTTCTTAATGTTATTAGCCAAAACAAATATATTTTTCATAATAAAAATAAAAAAAACAAACTTAACAAAAATGATGGGATAAATACAAAATGTGCATAATAAAACAAGACATACTAATTATGTTAGTATAGTTTTAAGTTTGGTAAGTATATACAAAAATCACAGCCCTTTAAGGGATACATTTTACAAATCTCAATGGTTTGGCGGCAAGTAGGATGATAACTCTTCGCGATTATGGCTATTTGAGAAAGATCCGATCGATGATCCCAATTGATTTTCGGATTGAGGAACATGTTGTTGATTTTGCAATGAACCAATAACTGAAGTCACTGGAGCAATACCCTCATCAGAATATTCTGAAGTGCCCCCAAGTTTGTCGTATTGAGCTGAAATTAAAAAGAATTGATGAAAATAGTTTAGAACATGATTGTTGAATGATAGCATCGATAAACGAAAAATATAAATAGCTTGTACTCTTGGTATTTTATTTATTTATTTAGCAAAACTAAATACTACTTTTAATAAATTCTTTTAAACGCTACATTATATGCAATTGCACAAATAAATAAACAATTTTTGATTTACCTAACTAATAACGAGGGGTAACATATGTAATTACGTTTTACTTGTAAATACAAAAATGTGGCATTAAAAATTAGTGATTTTTCAACATTATTAGCTCTCCTACTATTAGTAGAATTAGCAGATAGTCAGAAATTAATAAAAATAACTACTGGATCTCACGTACTTGCTCTTAAAGATAAAGCAGCTTTGATTGCATAGATTTAAAATTCAAATTTTAAAAATGTACATAGTTTTAGAAAAAAAAATAATAGAGACCATAAAATTATATTTTTCATCAACCTTAAAAATCGGAAGAGCGTTTTCGAAAACAATTTTTTATTCTTATAAAATTTTCGAAAGATTTTTCGAAAACAAAATTTGGTATGCATTTTTTAAGATATTATTTGTAGATGCTTACAATAAAAAAAATTTTATACGAATCCATTACTTGATTTACAGTACCTACCTTAGGTTAGGTTAGATTAAGGTGGCTGTCAGGAAAACTACTGACACACCTAGGCCAATAATAGGCCCATTGTGATACCACATAAAAAAGTAAGGAAATTCCTTTAATTAAACCAGTTGGAGCTTTTAATAAACCGATGGAGACTATGAATGTCAGTCTTAATGAAGTCGCTTGTATCTTCATAGAAATATTCACCTAAGTGAATTTTGCGTCATTGGGATAGAGCGGGGCATGAACAGAGAAGGTGTTGGATTGTTTCTTCTTCCTCCTCGTCCATGCAACTTCTGCAAAAATCGTTTGGGAAGACCCCTAGTCTTCTGGCGTGTATACCTATCATGCAGTATCCAGTGATGACACCTATTGTGGAGCTAATATGCAGTCTGCTTAGAGACAACAAGCACTTAGAACGCTTCGGATCTAGTATGTACTGGCCAGATCTGTTTAGTCCTTAGACAAGTAGAGATATTGGTCCATCTATTGTTTGTCATCGTAATAGCATCCTAGTACCTAGTACTTAATCTCAAATCAAAAGATTTTATGGCAGGTACCGTTAATAGAGATATTGATTAAAAACAACGGTTTTCGTTGAAATATAGAAATTACAACAATAAATAAAAATAAACACCCATACCAAGTTTGAAATAAATGGAACCAATCGTTTAAGGCTGTGGCAACTTATACAGCCATACTATAGGTTTTTATTATAGTATTTTGTTTGATACCCTTCACATGAATCTGAATAAGTTATAAACAAAATTCACTTATACGACAAAACCCCGACATCGAATATAATAAGACCAGTAAAACTAGGTTTTAACAACAAAAAAATAGTTTTTTTTAACGTTTTTTTTCTATTCGTCGAAAACCAAAAAATATGTTTCTTTAATTTTCTCATCTTCTCTCCGACAAACACAGATTGAGATAATTCCGAAGGGGGTAGGTGGTAATAATATGGAAAATTGAGTGGAAGGATTTCAAAGGCAACATTTTACATTTTTTTATTGTATACCTTTAGCAAATATTGTTGCCATTTTGTTTTTTAATTTTTTTGATTTTAAGAATAGTTGAACAGTTTATAAAATTGCACCTTCCCCTGAACAAGAAATGCTGCACAACTTTTTGATACATCTTAACAACTCACCCTGTTTAATATTTGTGAAAAATTATCAATGATCAGTTTATAAACAGTGAAAATTCCACGAAGAAAACCAAATACCAGACATATTAACATTTATTCAACAAATCTGGTTATTTTTTAAAAGTTAAAATTGCAAAATAATATGTTTAAATTATGAATGGGAATATTAAAATTATTATACTGGCGCCTAGCTATAATAATTTCGTGTTTCTAAGAAGAATAGGTCAGGATTGTCTAAGACTTTGTTCTCATAATAATAAAAATTTAATGTGTTACCATGAGAGCAATAACTAAAAAAATGCATGATTTATAGTCACCATTCACCAACCGAAGATGAAACCTCCAAATATAAACAAAGAATACTCCATTAAAATGTTATTAATGATAATTTTATTTTAACCTAGATTAAAAATGTAACACAAAAATATCCCAAACCGGTTTAGAATAGAAATAGATAGTTTCGTTTTTTTTTTTTTTTTTTTTTATAAATGATTTTCATATTTTATAAATAAAATTTTATGGAGGTATTTTAATTAGGTAATTTAAACTGTGAATACAAGAATCACATATTGGCTGTGAATCATTCAAGGTGACCATAATAACAATAGATTAAGATTTTTCTTATAAAAGACTAAGCTACTTTATTTATTGTTAGTGTTGCCACGATAATGTTATGAGATACTATGTTATACTTTTTATTTGTTTGTTTTCTTAAACATTTTCCTCTATTTTTTTATTTTCATTTAAAAATATTTTTGTAAACAACTCTTAATACATACCTTCTTTCTTAGAAAAATCATACATTCACCGTAAAATCTTCCATATAAGATTATTTGTTACAATAATCAGTTAAATCGTTTATTAAGAGAATGTCAGAAATAAAAACCCTTCTGTCACAGCCAGAGGTACTGGTTCTAAATACAAAATAAAAAGTTTTTTTTTTATAAATCTACCTAAACCATAAAGGGGCACATGATTTTTTTTAAAACAAAGATCGTGCAACGAAAAACTTTATTTAATTAAGTTCTATGAACCAATTTTTTGTATAATTCATAGTTGAAAATTTTATTTTGCAATTTTATTCTAGGACTACAATTGTTGATTATTATATTTATTTGGCATCTATTAGTATGTATTTGGTTTACTTTGTATGATTTCAACTGATCATTTAACAGGGTGATTTGCTAAGATTTATCAAAAAGTAATACAATATTTCTTGTCACGGAAATGAATAGTTTTGCAATTCTTTTTTTTTTTAAATAGCATACATAAAATGCAGCAATGACAGTATTCGATACCTCATTAATAAATCCAAAAAAAGAAGGCAGGCAGCATAGTTCTAAGTTTTTGGAATTTTTTTAAAGTTACTTTTAAAAATAAGAATCGCACAAAATGGGTAACTGATGAGTAGAAAACTAGAAATAAAAATCAACAAATTCCTTAAAAAAAAAAATTAAAAAAAATAACGTTTGTTATAAAAAGATTTTATCTACAAAAAAACTTATGCCTACAATTTTTTTTTCATAGATATGATAGAAACCGTTTTTGAGCAAAATAAGCTTTTTAAGACGGGTATTGCCTTGTTGCCTTAACCATTATTTCTGATAAAAAAAAAATTACGGTACAACACCAAACCTAAAAGATTTAGTGTGTGAAATAGCTGTAGTGAAATTTTTTGAGAAAACAAAATCTTCAAAACCAATATATGTAAATAATTATTTTTTTAAGTTCATGTTCATTTTATGTTGAATTTTTTTTTCGAAGCATTTTTTTAAACAATATTAAACCATAGTTGTCTGGGTTTAAATAAAGGGTATTATTAGGCGTGTTTTTTTGCACGCCGTTATACGCTTAAATATGAAATTAGAATGTAAACACAATAACAACGATATCCTCGATAAATTTACTCGCTTATGAATTAAGCGGATATAAAAAAAGTGCTTCCCATACACATTTACAATTTGTTTGCGATGAATTCTCGATAAATGTCATTAATTCATTCCGAGTTCATTCATTATATTTAAAATTTTGACATACATATCAAATTTGAAATAAAAAAGAAAACAATTTTGACTTACATATTGACTTTGAAATAAATATTTGAATTAAAAAAAAAATACGAAATAAACAAAATAGCAATTGAATGGTTTTCGGTCCTCTACGTTAGGTTAAAATTAATGTAGGAGACTTCTAATTGGAGTCCAGTATAGCTTAGAAAACATTCTGCTTAAGTGTTCAAATAAAAAAAAAATTATTCATAATTTTTTCCTGAATTGAGGAGGAGTGTCAGTGCTGCCAAGCGAATTAAACTATTTCGATTAGTTGTGATGCCCGTTTTTTTGTAACATTTTGCTTATCGCGTGCAAAAAAACACACCTATTATATAGTATCAAATGATTTGTGTAAACACAAAAAATTGTGTAGAAAATTTGTGTAATTTTTTTTTTAATGCAATGTAATGACATACAAATAATGTTTGTTAGTCATTTGTTGCTGTCCAATTGTCCAATTAGTGGTTCAGTTAGTTAAGTGTCATTTGGATTTTTTATTACAAAAATACTCAAATTTTTGTGTATACACAAATCGTTTGATACTATTGTTGCCGTTGCTTTATATTATTTTGTTTTTAATTTTAAGTATTTCTTTTACAAAATTGCCACACACTCTTATACGGTATACGGATTGTTTTTTAAAACAAAAACATTGTCTACAAAAAAGAATAAGAAACTATTTTATTTCAAAATATCTTTTAAAAATTAGCAAAAATAATGTCTTTGTTAGAAAACAATCTCTTAAGTGCGAATTCCTCATAATGTTCAACTGTAGGGGCCTAAAATGTTATTTCAATTTAACTCAAAGTTCAAAAAAAGGTTAAAAACAGCACAATCAAAAAGGTTTTCAAATGGCTTACATAAAAGAAATTAATCCGTTTATAAGTTTTACAACCACATGTTTACATTTTTAAGCCAAAACTCGGAAATTTTCAGAATAAAAATGTTATATTATGTTGATTTTAAAAATAAGACAGTTAAGAAAGACTGTATCCGCTGAGGCAACCAGAAAGTCTTGCATTTTAGCCGTTAAGTTATTATTTTTGCAACAGAAACACCATAGGCTGTTAAAGCTTCATTACATCATTAATTTAATGAGACAGTAAATTAAAAAAGTGGTAACTGCTAATATTTCTACTTGACTAATTTTTTTCAGTAGCAGATATGAATCTGCGTTTAAAACCTTACATGCAACGAAATATTGATAAAGAAGATCGGGTATTATGAGCAATTATTTGATGGGTAAAGGCTCTCCTAAACCATCGCTTCACTTCTGTAGTGCTGGAGACAAAAATAAAGTGGTTTTGTAAGAAAAACGGTACTTTCGCGGTGGTATGGGAACATTTATTAGCAGTTTTGATAACAAAAAAACATATCTGTGGCTTTTTCTCTGTTATTAGTCTTAGAGCCGGGAGCAGAATTCTTGCCCGAGAGGTAACCAATTCATATTAATAGAATAGCCTGCCTGCATGTATGTGGGGCGTTGCCGAAATAATGAGCAACTATGGCTGGGCGTAATTATAGTTTCAATATGAATCGGTTACCTCTCGCGCAATAGATCTGCTTCCGGCTCTCGGTCTATATTGTGCGGGGTGCTAAATGTAACTCCTATAGATTGGCTGCTGAAAGTCTCGCGTCTTAATCGACATTTCAAAAACCCAACTAAAAATCAAGTTAAAGTTACTCTATGAGGAATTTACATACAGTCGTAATTTGAAGCGACCACTAGTCAAAAGACCTTAAGCCAACCAAGTTTTAAAATCCTAAAAGACCTAATCCCGTATTATCATATTATGATGATTTCATTAGCACCCACATAAAATAAACAATAAATTGACTCTTTTATGTCATAACAAATTGAAGACTCATTTCACTTCCAATATCCACGTGATATAATAAATTGCGTAAAGTGAGTCTTAATTGCTTTGAGAAAGTTTATAAACACTTCAAAATATTTGTATCTGATAAATTTATGATAAATGACGGGAACACGCTTCTATTTCAGCATCATAAGTCAAGTCATAACCCAATTTTATTAGTAAGCTTACCTTGAATTGACTGCTGTGCATGAGCGGCTTCTTCTTGTGTTTTGTACTTGATGAAGAAAACTTCTGGTTTACTTGGTTGAGTTGGTGCAACATTCTTAAACACTGCTTCCAGATCAAGAGGGTCTTGTTTCTTGCTCAACACATAGATAATGGTCTTCTCCTCAGTTGGTGCTTGAGTAATTCGCAAAGATGCTGGATTAATCTTTTGTGTTGGCGCCTTAATAAATACAATTCGATAATGCTTTCTAGGAGGTAGAATTGGGGCTTGAGGAACATTGTAATTTTCTTCAGGTTCCTCTGGAGGAACATGCACGTAAATGTCCTTGCTAACAATTGGAGCAACTGGTTGATAGTTGAATTGCTGATGGGAAACTTGGTTAGCAGGGGCAAAGAGTTGTTGTCCATTAAAATTTGATGTTTGTTGTTGCAAGTTTTGACTTGAGGATGCAGCAGAATGACCCAAGAAAGCTTGAGAGTTTTGCAATGTATTCTGCAAAAACTGGTGTCCTTGAAAAGATGAAGCTTGATTATTAGAACCCAGGGTATTTGTGTTTAAATGTTGGGGCTGATAATTATATGCAGGACCAGCAGAAGCAAATGCTAGTGACACAGTTATCTGGGAACAAAAAAAAAAACGAAAACTATAAAAAAAACTGCAGTCGGAAACTGTAAAGATTTTCAACTCACAAAAAATAATCGCATTTTTTTAAATTTATTTTTTTCTTCTGACAACGCAGTCAAACAATTGCACTCACTTTGACACCTTAATTCAAACTAAATATCTATTAGCCTACGACCTTAACTTTTATATCGAGATACAAATTTTTAATGTTATGTATATGTATCTAATAAACAATCTCAATCTCAACAAACATTCCAAAGCACCTTCGCACTGCCTCATCGGTTTAATTTTATTAATTTGTTTCCTTACCATCAGCACATCATTATACAAAAAAAACTACAAAATCTGTATTCGAAGGGGGAGAAGAACTCTTGGTTAGCGTACCATCACTAACTATGGCCAAGAAACAACCACTCATTCACCATTCTCTCATCTAAGATTTACATATATAAATCCAAACTTCATTATAAATACAAACATTGTGAGAGTGCTAATCATTTGTGATGGCGGAACTTCTTTTGCCGTTTGATGGGGGAAGTACGTTTTGGCCACGCTCTTGGAAAGGTCAGTCTCGAATCAAAGAACAAGGTATATCGATTGCATAAGGTCTTCAGCAGAGGCTTGGAAAGAGAGCATTTCGTTTTATTTACATCATATCAAATCAGCTTGAGGCACCGCCACGAGGAAAATGTTTTCAAGAAAAGCATGCTGTGTTAATCCAAAAAAAAGCCAAACATCATTCATTTCAAGACTAAACTATAAAAGTCTTTCGAAATGAGATTATTTGCGGTTCCGCTTGTTTTTGAAGCCGCAATTATTATCTTATTGCATGCACAATTACATACCTACTAACCTACCGATATGTTATGATGATTTATGGTATTGCAATTCTGGGTTTTAAATTTATCGGATATAATTTTTATAAATTACTTGTGTTTGAGCTTTCTAATGAACCCGTTCGGCAATGACCATGGTTACCATCATATTAAAATTGTAAAACCTACTTACAGTTTTTTAATTTAGAAGTTCCATAAACTAAATTTTGCCATGTTGACAACGTAAGATCGGAGAAAATCAGTTTGATTTAAATAATTTTCAGAGAGTTTTAGTTTCGAGGAATAAAATTTAAAAATTAAAGTTGAACGAAGCCAGTTTAACGTGTATACCTTAAAAAAATAATTGATCCAAATGCTTTTTATCCCTAAAATAAATAATAAAAATGAAAATAATAATCAAATGCATGACTGGGTCGCACGTAACTACATGCTTTAAGGGTAGAAGTTAAAGCTTTTAAAAATAAATAAGTTAGCAAACAATGTAAAAAAGAACATAAAACGTAATATAATAATACAACTTCTTAAATAGTTTTGAGCTTCAAACTAAGTAGGACATTTTATTTCCTTTGAAAAGATAAAGCAACAAAATTTTTAAAATCGTTGGACCCGTTATAAAAAAAATTTATTTCTCATGCATACATAAAAATTTTAAAATTTTATTTTAAGAAAAGGAGTCACACCATTTTCAAGAAAATATTAATTTATAATATTTATATATGTAATATATTTCGAAAAAAATCAAAGATCAGTTTTTGAAAAATTGATTTTGAAAAAAAAAATTGTAACTTTTCTTAAAAATACAAAAATTCTGTTATGAAATAATATAAGAACTGCTGAGAACCTCCTGAGTCAAAATTGTCATCAAAATCCAATCAGTCATTTATGAGATAAGCATACAAAAGTAAAACGGTAGGTATACCTACCATTCTTAACCTATGAAAATATTTTTACTTGCGATAGAGGTATGTACTATAGGGCAAGTTTAGGATTCGTAAAAAAATCGAGCTCGAGATAATAATCAGACATGTTACGATGATAGAGAATGCAAACAAATTGGGTCTTGCAATGCTGTCTGTCCATCTTTCTGCCTGTCTGTGTATACTTCGAGCCTAAGCCGCTAAAGCGATTTTTTTTTTCAAATTTGGTGGTTAAGGATCTTTGGTGATTCCCTATAGGGGAAATTGAATTTTTTTTAGGATCAGAACTAACGGTACCTGCCATTTAACAATTAAGGAAAAGTTAATTTTTTTTTAAATGGCTCTAACGATTGGATTGGATTGTTTTTTTTTCCCATTTTTGACTTTCATTTAAACGACTGAACGATTTCTTATGAATTTTTTATACGCAACAATTTCAAAAATATTTGATATAAAAATTTTCAAAAAATTTATTTCAGATTTCGAAAAAGGATTACTTTATTTTTTTGAAAACTTGGTTTTAAATGTGCATTAATATTTTTTTGAAAATTGCATACCAATTTTTTATACAAGGTTTGAGAATTTTTATATGTATATAAAAAAATATTTTTTTTTTTAAAACGGCTCTAACGATTCTGAAAATGTATCTTTCATAATCAAATCAAATGTTATACTTAGTTTAGGATTAAGAATGTTTTGGTTATAATAAAGTATTTATTAAGTTAAGAGTTCTATACTTTTTATGAAATTAAAAGTAACAAAATAAGCTTTCTATAGCTGCATTAACAAATAATATTAAAGTCACGGCTGATTTTTTTTTAAATATATATCAGTGTACCAAAGGCGATGAAAAAAAAGTTGCTCCCCAAAAAGCTAAACCTTAATCTATCAATATATTTGTATTATAACTGAATATTTTTGACACTTTTTTTAAGACCAAAAAATACCTTTCGATTGATACCAATATACGTCATTGATATCACAAGGAATGAACAATTATTTGCAAAACAAACTAAAATCATTGTTTTTAAATGGACAACTTCAAGCTTAAATGTCTCAACACTTCCATGAAAGACTTAAAAAACATATTCAAGCTCAATTCCATCTTTCATTTGATACCAAACACGTTCGTTCTAATCTTTGGGCCAACGCTTCATAGTAAAATGGATATTTCTTTTGTTCGGTAGTCAAATTGGAGAAAAAAAACTCCCAAGATGGCAACCATAGACAATACATAACGACATAATTTTTTATTTCCTTTTTGATTGAGTTTTTTGGTACAAAATTTTATTAAATCATATTTCAGACAGTTTATTGTTGTGTCATGATTAAGCGTGGGTGATGTGAATGAAAGTAAATACCTTATTGATGTGTTATAGGAAAGGTAGATCGTAGAGATGTAGTAATTAAGTAGATATGATATTTGATTGAGGGAATAAAATCTTTTGTTCCATAGCCATTGTGTTCAAAGTGTTAAATGATAATTGGTTGAAAAATTGATTTTTGTCAAAAGAAAAATGCGGGAGTGGTATCAAAAGATCAATGCGTCCAAAACAGTAAGGCATACAAGAAATTTATGTCCATACGTATCCATTGGGATTTTCTTACCAAAATATTAATTATGACTTTGCAAGTGTTTGATTATTATTGAGAGGGTTTGAGTTAAACTTTCATAATCAATAGGTCGGTGCATTTATGAAAACAAAAAAAAACTGGGTCTCACAATTCTCAATCTGTTTTGTGTTGGTTGTTGCTGGTTGCTTTTTTTTTTTTTTTAATTAGAGAGGTCTTACAGCTCTGGCCTACACGAGCAAATTTTTGGTAGACACGAGTAGTACCTACTTTGATATTTTAGATATGTATTATTCGAATATATAATTTTTTCCGATCGCTTTTTTTTCAAAGTCTATATGGATTGGCTGAAAGCGAAAGCTTAGAATAAGAATGTCAGCATTATTGAATATAAAATTTGATGACATTTCAAATGTACACAAATAATTGTTCAAAACTTTGTTGCCCTTAATCTTCTTCGCCTCCAACAACAACAGAATGTTTAATCTTTGATATGGAATCAGTCCGCTCGCCTTAACACCCCTCTCCCCGTCTCCTCCACTTCTCTCCTTGCTTCACCAAAATCAAAAACATCTTTCAATGTCTTCAATTTTATTAAGCAAAAATACTTAATTTTAAAATTATTTTTTTTCATTATTTATTAAAAATAAATGGAAAAATCAGTTATTGTTTTTGAAATATTTTTTTTCAAAATTTAGTTTTTAGATGTTGATAAATAATATCTTAAAAATGGCGTACCAATTTTTTCTTATAAAAGTCCTTGCAAAATTTTATATATAGAAAAAATATTTTTTTTTAAAACGGCTCTAACGATTTTCAATTTTTTTTTTTCTAAAAATGTATCATCATGTAAAAGAAATCAAATTGCATACTTCAATTTGAGGTTAAATTCAGTTAAGAAGCTGTTTTAGTCATTTGAAAATCGAATTTTATGCATTTTTTATTTTTTTTTTTTTATAAAACTGCATTTATATACATGTATTGTAATTTTATCTATAAGAGCAAGTACGTGCGATCCAGTCGTGAAATTTATTTTTTATGTTTCAGAACTTTTGGTTCGATGTATCGATTTTAATGATTTGTATGTATTTTAAGGCTGGTGATGTATATGGGTGCCATTTCAATATGGTTCAGTTCTGACAATGGCTTACATTCGAAAATATAAAAAGTCTTAGATTTGAAGTCGGTGGTTTTTTCTTTTGAAAGGTATTATTTTTTCACTAGGTTTGAGAAATTTAGGTAAAAGTACAAAAAAATAATTTATTTTAAACATATTAACATTTTTCTTTTCTAAAAATATATCTTTTGCAATTTAATCAAATCGTGTATTTAGTTTGTAGCACTAAACAATTTAAGAAGTGTTTTAAGTAGTTTTAGTAGGTAATTAATTTTATATTTTTTACATTTTTAAAACTGTGTATACGAATTTTTTTTACGCATTTTTTTACACTATAAGAAAAATTTTTTTCTTTCAAAGTTCAATGGCATTTAGCAGCCAAATGCAGAAAATTAAAATGTCTAAAATGTTATAGTTTCTTAAAAAAACTAAAATTTATTTAATTTTTAAGGTAATTTTATATTGAAGTTTTTTATCTCAAATATTGAGTTTGAAAATAATTTTTTCTTAAACTATTTATTGGATTAATTTTATTTTAAATGGTAATAAAATAAGGTTTTTTTCGGCTATCAAAAAACATATAATTTGAGCTTGTATAAAAATCCTTTGTATTTATTTCAGTAATGTTAGTTCACAAACTGTAACTGTTAAAGTATTTTTGAATACCAACATTTGAAAAAAAATGTTCTAAAATTAATATGTTTTTATTACTTTAGAACTTCAAATAACAAGAATTAACTATTCAATAATTTTCTTAATTTTTTCCAAAAACTTAATACCTAATACTTTCTAAGTTCTTTTCATATGGTCTCCATATTTTCTCACAAACAGGCAAGACAAATAAGATTTCCTCTACATATCTAGATGTACCACGTACCAAGTGTCTACCAAATTTTTGATGAGCATTTACCTTTGATAGAAGCAATCGGTTGCAGACTCTTCAATATAATTATTTATGTGTCAATAAAAGTGCAGATGATATTGGGGTCAAAAAAGAAAACCTCGAGCTATGTACATTCTCCAAAATTATTTCATGAGAAAAAAAAATCATTCTCAATTAAATATTTCCATTGCCATAAAAAGATTCTCTCAGGCAATATGCATACATATTTGCAAAATGTTTTCTATAATATAACAGCTAATTAACAACTTCGTTCGTATACCTATGATATTCGAGGTTGTCGCTGGAGGCTTGCAAAACCAACTGATAACTAAATTAATGTAATTTTTTTTTAAACAACTCACCAATCTTCATTGAACACACTTGGAATCACTCAAAGTTATGCTTTGGGCAGCAAAATAAACATTTTGTTAATATTTTTTTAATTTATTTTATTTCTTGTCATGTGAAAATTTGTGTGTTTTGCATCAAATGACTTTAAAGTATTTTGATTCTTTCTCCATAGAGGTACAGGGTATCCCAGAAATAAACAGAATAAACTTCGTTGGAGTAAAATATGTAGCATGATAAATAGAAAATTCATCGGAAGTACTAATCAGTCACGTATCGCAATTATAATTATTGAATCTTACAAAGGAAAACAAGGATAAACATCTTCACTGTTTAATGAACCATCGACTAAATTTAATTTGCCTTTTTTTCAGCATGATTATGAGGGTAAATGCAGACATTTCGTAGGGACAATTTATAATGCGATACAGTTGTCTGAAATGTGGGACGATCCAGGATATGTTGGGACGTATGATCACTTTTTAGATTTTAAAGGATTAATTGGCGGAGGTAGCGAAAAAGCACAAACCGAAAAAATGGAGTACATACATATACTTTTTTGGAGTAGCGAATAGAAAAAAGCAATTACAAAGTCTCCTTAAATCTGATTTGTCGAAAAGTGTGAGCAAAAATTTAGCGTGATCTGCTTACTAGGCTTAAATAGATCATTCAAAATTCAAAATTTTACCATTTTTTCAAAGGGTGTTGCGTTACTAGTTATCCACTTCACCTCCTACCTTTAATTTAAGGTATAGGTATTGAAAATTATACTCATCAATGTATAAAAGAATTTTTATTTAATCTTAATTCATATTCTTTATTTTTAATATCATTTGAGCATAAAATGAAATGTACGACAATGTCGCACGTACTATTATGGCTACGTAGACAATTTTGGGCTCAAATTTTGGCAAATTTGGTTTTCTTTAACACGTAGGTACAAAGTTGTAACCAAAAACTTACTAAATTAAAAACTTCAGGGTAAAATTTCGCGTTCTTTGGCATTTTTTACCATGTTGCGTCACGAAATTTTGTTGGCAAACTTCAGATTCGGGTTCAGCACCCCAAAAAAAACATTTAGTATGAAATAATTCAAAACTACCTCGGAACGTTCTTTGGGAGGTACCATTAACATTTTTAAAAATATTACTTTTCTTCTTAAATAAGAAGCTCACTAACAAAAGTTGACACACACATTTTTAACAGCGCCGTTATTGACAAAAGGTGAATGACAGGTACCATTGGTTTTGGTTCTAACAACAAAACAGTTTCTTCGTCAAAACAAATATAAGAATGCTCAAATAATAAATTCATAAATTTTGCTGATTGGTATCGACGTAACATTGTTACGTCTACAACGCATACAAAGTTACCCAAAATCCACTTATTGGGGTTTTTAATCCATTTTTATCAGCCGGCGTACTGGAGGGAGGAGGTAATATGGTCTTATCAAGCTGAAAAATTTACGTTGGTATATTTTCCGAAAAAGAACTTGCCTTATGCCACTAAACACAAGAACTTGGCCTTATGTCACGGCATTGTAAGCACTATTAGAAGCACTAGATACTTACCATTCGAGCAAACAGATAATGTTCATAAGGCCTTTATGTAATCACAAACAATGTACCGTATTCATAGATGTTGTCTATGCCGTTACTAAGAAGACTCGGGTTTATCGTATGTTATTTGCATAGGATAGACCCGAGTCTTTCTTAGTAACGGCTTAGATAACATCTATGAATACGGCCCAATATGTTTAGGTTGATAAAAATAAAGATTCTTCTGGATCTGGACTAAATTAAACCTTACCATCAAAGACTCACTGATTTGATTAATATTATCAACTTTAAATTTAATAATTTCTGACCCGCAAGAATATAAAACATTAAATATAAACTTGTTTTGTCAATAAACTCACTATTACTATTAAATAACCGTTTTAACTGAGAGGTTAACCATTTAAGAGTCACATCATGTCCCTCTTTCAGACAACAACTTGTATCGTAAGTCGTAACACAAATTCAAATAAATCATTTTCAGATAAAAAGTGATGGGTGTGCTGGGGTGCACCAATTTTTGGTTTTTAACGATTTATATCTACAAGCGTTAACAATGGGGTCTCCATTAAAATGACCACCGCCTGAGGCACACTCAAACAAAAAATACAACATCATAGGCCTTCAAAAGCGTTGTGTTTGTAATACATCATCTTTAAGATAAGACATTCGTGATAGGTGAACTGTTTTTAATTCATTGCATAACTTATGATGACGAACCACCAAAAGAGTTCAAGACAAACTAGTCGAAAGTGCAAAAGAAAGCAACTTCAAATTTGTATGAATAGTTTTTTTTTTTTGTTTTGTCGCAATACATAAAAGAATCCCAAGATTATATATGTTCATGGAATATCGAACAATGCAAACAAAAAACAGATGCTAAGAACTCAGAAAGTGAAAGACATTTCCTCTGCCGAATTGACCAACCACCAACTCTAGACGGTTTTTATGGTGTTATCACGCCGAATGTTACTATGCTAATGAGATGCAAGTTTGGTGTGTTATACACTACAGTATATAGGCACGAGTACGATAACTTTGGCTCCGCATCAGAAAAAAAAACATTTTTCTATGGGAGGGGCGTTTATCTCTCCAATTAAGGCGGAAGGGATTATTTCCAAAAAGAAATACGACTTAAAATGAAATATTATTGTTACAACGGCAACACCAACAATTAAGAAGCACCTATAACTTTTGAAAGCCAGAAGTTGGTCATTTATTACATCAAAAACTTGTGTTTTGGGTTCTACAAGTATGACAGCTTACATCAGCATAAGAAAATGTTTAGATATTAGTATTGTTTTAAAAAGTTAGTTAAAATTTTTTTATGGGAAAATTCCTTATGCTAAAATTTTCAAAAACACCTAATGAATATAATTTCCCTGAACTCAATTTTTTTTAAGCTATTAACGACTGACATATTCATGAAAACCCACCAATATAGCGAAAAACGCAAGAACATTCCTAATAAGAATCTCAAATCTGCATCAAAAAATTGATGTTGGTAGTTTTTTTTCTTATTAAAGGTATCATTTTGAGCCATAAGGAATTCTTCGGATATCGGCTATTTTCTTGCAACATCTAAGATTGGTTATATGGTAAAGCTGATACAGTCTGTTGAAGCTGCATTATTTTTAAAGTCAAAATAAAATAATTTTTTTTGGGAAAATTTTTAAAGTTTTGGCGTATAATCAAAAAAATGAGTTTGAAAAAATGTACTTATAAAAGGGGTAGTTTTTATTGCAATCATAAGACAGTTTTTTTTTTAATTTTAAGATTTTGAGTATTTAAAATTGGATGAGTTGAGTATAGCCCGACTCACGATAACTCGACTCAGGTGCTTGGGATCACTATAGGATTCAGGTTGGTGCGAGGCTTGGGATCACTATAGGATTAAGGTTAGTGCGAGGTTGGCTTTATGCAGAGTTTTATCTGTTAAAAAGCAATGGCAATACTTTCAATATAATACCATACTTTTTTTTAAAGAATTTTTTTTTTCAAAATTTGACTATTATTTCGTTTGTTTTTTTATTCTATTGATTGCCGTTTGTTTTAAAGAAAGTATTCTATTTAAAGGTATTACTTCGGAAATTTTCACATTCATACACCCTCAATTTTTTCCAAGATTTTTGATTTTTGCAACCAAAAATGTAAATCGTGTCCACTGTGTGTCGGCGTGGAACTGGTTGGATTAATTTTGGCAAGCAAGATTCTGGCAAGCTCTGTGAACAAATGTGAGTTTGAGCTATAAGACTTTTCCTAAAAAAAAAAAATTTAAAACGAAAATGCTGGGATCTCTGATATTCTGATGACTTTAGTTTATTTCAAGTCACAATTTTGAACTACCATCTAAAGCTTTCACATTCCAATTGGAGAATTAAGTAAAACTAATGTTATCTGTTAAATATTGCAACCCAAAATATTCATCTGTAGTGATTTTGAGGCATTAGAAAATGCTAGTTGCATTTTTTCTCCAACAGAGTTTGGTGGAATAGCAAGAAAATATATGAGGAACCTAACCAAACCGTGGAGAGGCTAAATTTTATATGTGAATGTAAGAACCAACAAAATTATGAAAATCTTCTGACAAGATCTCGACAGTGAACAAAGGTCAAACCTTTTACGTATCCTCTACCTTGACCTTTTCAACGGATATTTGAACAAGCAGGCTTCTACGCGTCAAAACTAGCACAAACCAATATAATATTTAAAAAACAAATTGATTTAGACAAAATTTTATGTTACAAAATCATTTTTTTAGTAACTATTAGGCTTACAGAGATGCTCTTGATTTTAAGCTAAAGGACATTTCATGGGCTTTAAAACATAGTGCATAAATCGCAGGAAATATTTGTATATCCATTATATTATATATTATCGACAATGGTAAATATATTTACATGTACAGTCGACTCCCTCTAAGTCGAATTTCCCTCTAACTCGAAATTCTTAGCCAAGTTTTTATTCCCCTCAATTTTGAATATCCTATTTTCAATCCCTCAAACTCGAGTTTTTCCAAAACTGCCTCTAACTCTAATGAATTTTGCTATCCCGTAAAAGATCGACTTAGAGGGAGTAGACTGTATAATACATTTTTTGTTTTGGTATTTTTTACAATGTTGCGTTCGACACTCGATAAACCACAGTCTGGTAAACAATGATACTGGACTAATAAATAATTTTTAAAAATGCAATTCTCAAAATTAAAATTTAAGAAAATCAAAATGTAACATTTCCTCCACTAGGTCATGAAACATTCAGAAAATATAAATGTGTGTTTAATTTAGAAAAATTGTTTTGTGGTCAATCTTTCTATTAACATTTTCAAGAGCGTAACCCACAGAAAATGATATTAATTTTGGTTATATTTTAATTTATTGAAAGTAAATTTATTAGAAAATCAGCTTCTGCTTTCACAAAAACTAATCCCTTTGAAACAATTTTTTGTACCTCCTTTCACTTAAATGTAATAAATTTTAAAAAATCATCATATATATTGACTTGGTTACCTGAAAGCATTCCATCGATCACACTCTGTTCTTGTAACCCAATTCCAACCAAAACCGCTTAAAAACAAATTACAACAATATGACTTTATCTGCTTAAGCTTGTTAAAAAAAAAAAAAACAAAATCTCTCTATTGTACTTCATAAAGAGGCAAACCCTATATAGATACACTCACTTAGCTAAAAGAAAATTAGAGGCAACCATTGATGAAATGGTCACTCAAAACGATGCACTTGATGGATTGACTCGATTAGTGTCGGTCATATCATTTAATCGCAAGCCAATCATTTGGCCATAAGGCATAACTAACACACATATCAGCACGAATGATGAATGGAAGAGTGTCCCACTTTGTTGAAGCAATAGTTAGATATAATGGGTTCGCTTGGTATAGGAGGTATTCTTCTGATCTTCCAACTTGTATCACTTGACCCATGTAACTATCACCACTAGCAACAGTGGTTCCAAAATTGCTGCTGAGATACAATTAATTAACTCCTACATTATGGGATGCGTGATGTCTGCTCGTTTTATCTTTGTTTTCGTTGGGAAAGATCTTCACTAAAGCTAAACCTGTGACCAGTCCCCCACTGAAATGAAAGGGAACGAAGAAGAACCAATAATAATTACTATATCTTCAGCAGTATGAAGGTTACTCTTCTTCGCAGACGAATTCCGAATGTTCGGGTTGTGGTTTTTTGGTATATAAATTGCCAAACAAAATATTTCCGGCAGTACAACTCACCTGTTCACTAACCCAAACACATTAAGCTAGAACATGCGTGGTTTTATTGTAAGCTTCAATTTTATTTGAACAAAGGATTAAAGGACTTCTTTTAAATCAAAATTTAATATTTTTAGGTATTGTGCTTCTCAGCTTTAGCTGTTGCTGCTCCCCAAGGCTACAACTATCCCTTAACTTCCAACCACCAATCAGGATATGGACAACAACAACAACAACTGTCTGTGCATAATCAATACCTTGCTCCAATCGGTGGAAGTCATCAGGAATCTAACATCAATCAGCAACAATTCCGTCCACAGATGGTGTTAGTGTCGCAACCCCAACAAAATCTGCCTCTGGGATCATCATCTTTTGGCTCGGTGCAGCAACAAATTGCCCCTAAGCCAGAAGTTCGCGTCTCAAAGCGATTCTTCATACACTCTGCTCCCGAAGAAGACGAAGATGACTACAAAGAAAAACACTTGACAGTTGGAACACCTAGCAAGAACTACAATGTCGTTTTCATCAAGGCACCAGCTAAATCTTCCAAGAAACAATCCATCAAGATCACTCCAGCCGTCAATGAAGAGAAAACTGTCATTTATGTGCTCAGCAAAAAGACGGATGCATCTGACATTGATGCACAAATTCAAGAATTGCCATCAACTACAACCAAACCTGAGGTATACTTTATTAAGTATAAGACCCCAGAGGAGGCAGCTCATGCTCAAGAAAAAATTCAAGGTAAGTCAGAACAAACTTTTGAAGAATAAAAACTTAAAAAAAAAAAAAAATCATTCTAGCTGAATATGACAACTTGGGTGGAACCAGTCAGGTGACTAATGAAGGTATAGCTCCAGTGACATCAGTTATCGGTGCCATCGAAGAAAAACTCAGGCAAGAACAACAGCAAGAGGATCAACACCATCTTGAACAGCAGCTTGCTTCCATTACTCCAGTGGGAAGTAATTCGCTGCAGGAGAATCATTTTTCATCAGCACAAGGAGCATCAGTGTCCATTACCAATTCAGTGAACACTAACAATGGCTACTTGCCACCAAACTATTACTACAAATAGTGCATCAGTGCATGAGAGTGATTGTTAATATTCTTTTTTAGTCATTGTTGTTGATTTTGTTAGGTTAAATTGTGTTCTTGTACGAATTGTTTCTTTATTCTGATTAAATGTTTTTTTATACGCAAATCAATTTCGTTATGGTATAATATCTTCTGAAATTAATGCAGTTTAGAGTTGAAAAGCTCTAGAGTTGTAAGTATCTTGTTTTGTTCTGTTGTTTTATAAATATATTGAAACATCGCCATTCATTGTCATTGAAGAAGGTATGTATGGAGGGCACTGAGGGAAAGAACGCAACGTAGAACTTAATACGGTCATAACTAACTGTAAGTTTTAACAACTTACCTCAAAAATATTTGATTTCACATTGAAACTTATTTTTTATTTCAAATGGTCAACCTATTCAATTCCATCAATATTTTGAATTGCTTGCTCCACAGTCTTATCAATCCTTCCTCATGGTCAACTGTTTAATAAGGTTGTAGGTACCTTTTTTCCTCGAGGTTTTTCACAACTGTCTTCTGGTACCTATTAAATTTGGAGAAGGGAACGCACTTTAAAATGTTGATGGAATCAAATTGGTATTAGTTAAGAAGAGTGGTTTAGTTAAGAAAAATTAAGCTCCCCAGATGATTGCCTATTTGTAGAGGGAAGTTTAAAAAACCATATGACTGCAAATAAGGCGTCCAATATCCCTGAAACCAGTTAATTCCAATACGATCATTACTTAGAACACACCAGACAGCTGGTAAGAGACTTCTAAGAAAAGGAAAATCTTCAAGTTTTTATATTACAGTGCAATCTTCTGTAGAATATGAAAAGGAGCTTGTACACTGGGGCATTAATAAGCTGAAATTTGCATATAACTAAGCTGATAGCAAAAATAAGGACAGAATAAGACCAAATATTTGAAAACAAATTGGCTTTTGGCTCCATGGTTATTAATTTAAGTGCTGTTATTGCTAATAAATAGTTACTAACTCAACATTTACATGTTTAAATACAATATTTTGCTCAAAGAAATGAAAATATGTATCTGGTAATTTTTAAAGTTTTTTTTTACGTGTTTAAAAAATACACTGTTAAAAAAAAAACGATACATTTCACAAATGTATGCAAAATATATCCAGGTAAAATAGCTTAGTTCTTGCCTTAGACAAAACATAGCGCCAAAAAATTAACGATCAAGTTAAAAGATGACCGCCAACCCGGGATCTCTATATATATACTTTTCTAATTAAAATAGATTTGATCCTGGTTGGTGCGTTAACTAATTTAACGGTGGCGAAATAAGCAAAATGTTCGAAATTCGAATTGTACCAACTTGTACTTAATAACTATCTTTTACTTTAACTAGATACTAAAATATTCGACTTTGAAATGGCCGAATAAATACCACACAAAGCGAGCGAAACCGACGAGAATTTCTAGCGAGCGAAGTTGAAAATAAAAGACGATAATTTCCCCTAAGGGTTTTAATACCAGGAGAGCTCTTATTTCATTTTAAAGCTTCTATTTATACACATAATTTTCTAGTAGTTTTTGTGAGAGAAGTTACGTTAATTTTACAAATACAATTTTAAAGCGAATTCAAAAGCAAAATATTATGGCGAATGGTATAATTTAGGCGCAAAATTTAAATTGAAATAAAAGTAAATTGTAGTAGTTCAAATGAAATTCAAAAATAGATAGTTTATAAAATAATAGATTTTAGGATGATTTTTAGCTATTCATAAGACCTGTATTACTACACATCTGCATGTTTATTAGCTTCGCATGTATTAAGTTGAAAAGAGAAAGGTGATGAAACAGCATATGAATGTGCAAGGAAGGATTTCACAAAATTCTGATAGCAAAGCTCAAAGAAAGGCATTATGGTCAAAATTTATCAGCAATGCCAGTCAATCTCAATTTCATGATGAGTACTGCAATTTGCTTTATTCTGAAGTACCAAACTACATATTTTGAGGACTCACACTCCTGTGATATGATCACTCTCATTTTAAAAACTAGATCTGGGCTTCTAAATCTTAATGGAAGAGCTTTTGAAAGAAATACTACTGGCATATGTACACTTTGCAACCTAGATGTCTCTGAGAATACTTTTCACTTCTTTGGAATCTGCCCAGTATTCAAAATCTACAGAAGGATATATCTTGGATTTGATGAACTCTCCCGCTCGCAATTTTTAAATGGCAGCTGCTACTTTCATCTCTATAATTTTTTAAAAGTTTCACTTAAATATCGTTATCTCATTTTAAATGAATTCTCTTAATTATGAAAACAACTTTTTTATGAAATAAAATTATTATATCTATGTATCTATCTTTGAATGTTTTATTACCTATTCTCTTTTCCACTTTATACATGCGAGGCTAAACATGCGCCGTGTAATACCGGTCTAATCGAGATTGTGTGTAAATGCTTAAGTTTTCACTTGAGGATTTCCTCAAGTGAGGTCAAAAGCTGCCTTAAGCATTTCCTTGATACGTTATAATTTCCAACTCTTGCTTGTTTTTACTCACCTGAGCTCACTACGGACATTATAATTAAAAAAAAAAAATCCAGCACGGAGAATAAAGAATACCCGAAATCTACAAATTTAAAACGAGAAGGGAAACTCAACATCGACGACTCGGCCAAAACATGACGATGGATAGTTATAACTTGGAAGCAGTCAAAGACTTTGTCTATACCTGGGTCCACTATATACTCAAACAACGACATCAGTGTAGAGATCAAAAGGAGAATTACTCTTGCCAATCGCTGTTTCTTCGGGCTGAGGAGGCATTTACGTAGTAAAACTCTCTCTCATAGAACCAAGGAAACGCTATACAAAACGGTCCATCTATATGGGGCAGAAGCATGGGCGTTAAAAGATCGGCTGAAAATTTGCTTGGTTGCTTTGAAAGAAAGATTCTTCGAGTGATTTTTGGTCGTGTGTGTATCGAAGGAGTATGGAGAAGAAGAAGAAGAACGCACCAGTCCAACCCTGATGGTGTACGCAGCAGAGGGAAGCAGCGTAACAGGTGGCGCACACAAGTGGAGAACGACCTTAACAAACTAAGCGTGCGTAACTGGAGGCGGCTAGCTAAGAACAAAGCTGGCTGGAGGGGCATGTTGGTTGAGGCCTTTGTACTATCTCTTAATCTAGATTTTATCTGACTTAATCTTCTTTAAAGCTTCTTTAAACCTATTTCACACCTTTTTCAATGGACACAATTTGAAAAAAATTAATTAATTGTTCGTTTTAGCAATATTTTTTTTTTGCATTAGAGTTTCTCAAACTTTGACCATTGATTTAAGTGTTCAAAAGTTTTAAAATTTATCACTTCGCTGCTTCGCAAAGCAGGAATCGGCTCTTTTTCTTATCTTTAAAATTTCATGTTTCAATTTTTCCAAACTCCAAGCTTCATTCAATTACTTGTTGTACATCTTCATTTTTTTCAGTTCACCGCAAATATCAAAATAAAATATTTCAAATGCCAAAATACTGCCAAATCAGGGTCAAACCAGTTTTAGATGAATTAAATTTCTAGTACCTCGTTTTGAACCCAGATCTTGTACTAAGATGTTAAGAAATGCTCAAGGTACTTGTACAATTTGCTTCTCGTTATTTATATTCAAACACGACCTTATTTATTCGTAGCTAAATTAGAAGTATTTTTTTGTTTCTATATTTCAGAAATGACATTAAAAAATATTTTCCGATTTTTACTGTTTCTTATCACGAGCAGCTGTACAATTTGTACAGATACTACAGTACTATAACCTTAGGACCAAGTACAAGATTTAGTAGTACCTATGAGTAGTGGAGGCCCTATTCCCTTTAAGGGGCTCACCACAACATTAAAGGTCTGAGGACCTAATTGTGGGACTAAATGTCATGAATCATTCAAAGGACTAAGAAAGAAAACATTCACTTTCTTAAATTTTTAAAATTAGTAAGACCAACAAAGACTAGGTAGGTATAATTATTATGATGCTTCAAATTCAAATCAATTATTAGCAAGTTAATTCATTATTTATGTTTCTGTTGAGTTCAATTTGTAAAAAAAACACTCAATGCTAAATTTGCTAATAATTTGCAAAAAAAAATAAATTATAAAACAAACGACGTAACATTATGTTTAGTTGTAAATTTCGCACCACATTCGTTCACAGCTTAAAGTTTTGAGTTAACATCAATCAACCTGAGTTATGAGCGTTAGTTGTATGAATAGATCATTGAGGTTATCCAAATGGGAGGTCTTAGGTAGTGGGCAACACATTTTTTTTTTTTGTGTTAGAATGGAAAACCATTGTCAATAATTAATCATCGCTTTATAGAGATAAGACTAATAGGTTTAGCAAATGTAAAATTAGTTGTACGACTACTAAATGGAGAATGTTGAAGAGGTGATATCGACTGAAAAAGTGGTAAATGCAATTTGAAGCAATTTGACTTTCTTTTTTTCACCAATGAGAATACAAAATTAAAAATAATTAAAAAGTACTAACACTGGTCTGCAACGAAAATTGCCTTCAAACCAAACTATACTTTTCTAATCGATTTTGGTATTCTAAACCCGAATCTGAAGGCAAAACTAGACTAGCACCTCACGTTGAGATAATGCTAATATGAACATGTTAAAAACCCGTAGATTTTTGGTACATATAACTTCGAATTTCTTTACTGGTAGATACATTAATACAAAACGATTATTGGTATGTGAATGAAGTGCATTTGTCTAAATTATTTTAAATCAGTTGAAAATTCGCTACAAAGATATTACACAGTAAAATTTATGATTTGCCCAAAGTACTCTCTTTAGTGCAATTAGAGTGTTTGTAGAGGTGAAAAGTTCTAAAGTAATAGTTTTCAATGAATAAATTTATGTTTTTGTTGGATTCTGAGAACGAAACTGAAGTAATTCTACAAAGTTTATCACGGTAAACACGAGAAATCATTGAAAAACTTACAAAAATATGTTTTTTTTTTATTGTTTTTGGTGCATAATCCAAAATATAAATATTTTTCTCAAAAACTTTTTATGTAGAACTAATGTAGACAAATTTATCAAATTTATGTTTTGATCAATTTCTTTTACAACTTCTGGAAAAATCAGTCCTTTTGAAAATCACAAAATATCCTTTTTTATTGGTTTTCCTCTGATTACTGCCTTCTTTACACCATAGTTAACTACGGAAATTTGAAATTTATGGTGATTTCTTTGAAATAAGGGTTGAAAAAGTAAATATACATTGATGAGTACAAAAAACAAAATGGTTTGAGGTATTAGCTTATGCTATGTGGAATATGTTATACAAATTTCAGCCGCATCGGCACAATAGCTTTGAATATATGTACACCAAGTGAACCTATATAATAGAGCCCTTTTCTACAAAACAATCACATTTTTTAAAAATCAGTAAAAAAAAAAATGTACGTTAAAAAATAATTCAATAAATAATTTCAATAAATTATATGAAGGACAAAACAAAACATTATTTTTGCAGACTACTAGTGTTATTATTATTTAATTGAGTTTAGAAGTAATATTTTATCTTGGTGTACTTAATTTCGATGGCTTTTACAATCCAGGGTGGATAGTGTCCTAAACCATCAACTCTCTCTGTCTAGCCCGGGCCCTGCTGTCTTTGGTTCTCAAGGGTCATTTTCTTTAACTTAAAAGAACAACTGAGTCGGTGAGTATAAGAAGAAGAAGAGTACATGTAAAATTTCTTAATTTGAGAAAAAAACTGCATCGACATACGATATAAGAGGTACAGTGTTAGGAAGTCAAGGCGTAGTGCTTATGTTAAATTATGTTTTTTTATTTTCAAGGCTTACAGATATTAACAAAATATTATATTAAAGAATATTAAATTTTGAACAAAAGGATTTTTTTATTTGTAGTTTTAGTAGGGTAAATTGAGGTAATCTAAGAAAAAGGTCGAAACCAATTTTTTTTCAATGAAGAGTGATTGAGGAATAATTAATATTGAAACAAATATTGCGTTTTAATATTTATCTCGAGAACGACTCATCGTAGAAAAATATTTTAAGAGCCTTTCTGATAAACATTTTCCTAAATTCTTTTCGACTAAAAAAGTATAGTTTTTGCCTCATTTATGTATGATAAATATGCAGAACAGCTTAAGTCCTTTTTTTTGGTTTGATGAGTAAATTAAGTTTTAATATTAAAACTTTAGCAATTTAAGATTTGAAAAAGAATTAAGATCTAATTTTACGCACATTGTATGAAATTGTTCAAAGTCTTGCTTTTGGCATACAAAAAATACAAACAAAATACTTTTTTGGTGGACCTTTATGAAATTAAGATTTTTTGCCTCAAGAAATAGTGAAAAAGTGGACTTATGTTGTTTTGAAATGTGTTTATTACAGCTTAGCTATAATGATTTGGTTCAAGTTATGTGACTCATGTAATAGAGTATGCATTTAGGATTTATAGTCTGCGAAAAACTCATTTTAGCGAAAAATGGACTCATTTATAGCATTTGTTGAAAAAAGGAGAAACTTTTAACATGAAAAGAATAAATCAAAGAAAACATTTAGGAATGTACAGATGAAAGATAATTTAGGGCTGGTTATAGCGACGACGAAAACGCGTCAGGAAAAAGCTTAAAATCGATTTTTAAACAAGCTGATTGTTTTCTTTAACAAAAATAGAACAATAATAATCGATGACAATTGACTAAAAGAAGTTTTTTCTTGTATATTTAAGAAATGAAACCTATTTATTCATATCCCTTTTTAAAAACATATTTAAGATTGAACAAGAAATAATTATTTAATTGTAAAATTGCTTTGCACAAAATATTCTTTAGTAGACTTTTTGTTTGAAAACGATTGAAAATAACCTAAAAAATACATTGGAAAATGTTTCCTGATGAGTCTTCCTTATCGCTATAACCGGCCGACCGATAGAAAATGCCTATCAAAAATATTTTGTTTTACTGTAGGGTATTGCTGGTTGGCGATATATTCGAAGAATTAATTAATTAATTTTTCGGTAATTATCTTGTATCGGCACAGATTTTGATCTCTAAACAGGACGCAGGTATTCCCTCTATTTTATTAAAAAAGAAAAATTACAGCTTTTCTACCCAGAGTTTTTATCAAATTTTGATCTAAGCCTATAAACATGGTGAGTCAACAAATATTTTATTTTTTTCTTTGAAGTTTACACATTTCTATGTGCAATAATACGAACACACTGAATATACAATCGCTTAACATACTCTTTTTATTGACTTGAACAATCTTTTTGTATCTAAAGGGTGCACACCATATTTTTACACATTTAGTGCACACTTCACTTTTAAGTCGTTAACACTGCCGAAAATGTTGCTTTTAAAAAGGTTCCCTCTCATTAATTTTGTTCACCTACACGAATAAAAGTTTGAACAAAAGCAGACGCGAAGATACTTTTCAATCTTATTCTGTTGTTAATGATTTGCTTGGACACTTTGCCTACTTCTTTTTTATTTTTTATGAGCTGGCATTTTGGTCAGTCCATCGGTTAAAGAAACAATGGACAACGTTGCTGCCACAACAATTAGAAAATTAATTAGTTAGCTATTTTTTTTTTTGTATTCAAGTGGTAGAAGGAAAACAACTAATTTTCTCCCCACTTCACTTTCGTTACGCTTCTAGAAAGCATGGTCACCTTTTTCTTTTTTTTTTGTTGGGTTTTCCAAATTTTAATGCTAGATGAATTTTGATGATTCTTCAGGCTTAAGATGCGTAAAGTGTTAAAGCTTATGCTTCTTCCCCCTTCCTATTGGCTTTGAAATCTTGTTACGGTGTTATTAATAATGATCATCATTTGTCTTACTATGTTTGTTGGTCAGAGATGAAATAATAATAAAAAAAATTAAACAAAATATGGAAAAGGAAAGGCAACCGAAAAACAGACATTCGGTCAACTCAACTCACTTCGATTGCGAAAGTATTTTTACTTTTATACTGAATGATTAACGAAATGGATAGACAATCGAATAAAAAAGTGTTGGAATGTTGAATCAGAAACGTTTGAGGGAAATGATTATTATTATTATTAATTTTTTTTTATTTTTTTGACAGTTGAGGGGAATCTCCTCTTCTTGCAAATTGAGTAAGTCTTGAGCTAGAGATCAAATCTTGAAGGCTGGATAATTATCTTGCGTTCAATTGTGCTTCGAGCGATATTATTTGGAGTATATAAACTTTGTTCAGGGTCTAAGTCATCATCAGTTCCATCACAGAGCTTCATCAACAAAAACTCAATTTCGTTAAGGATAACTTCAATTAAGCAAGAAGATGCGTGGATTTATTGTAAGTTATTTTATTGGTTCATCAATATTTTATTGATTTATTTTTAATTAATTTTGCAATTGTAGGTTTTGTGCCTATCAGCCGTAGCCTTGGCTGCTCCCCAAGGATACAACTACAATCAGCAAATTTCCTCTGCTGGAACAGGATTAGGAGGTAGCTACCAATCAGCCATAGGATCTTCACCCAGCTATTATGGAAGTAGCCATCAACAACTTCAACAGCCTACTTCGTTTGGCCATAGTTCACCATCAAGCAGCTATCTTCAACCACATCATCAACAGCCTCAAAGACAGGAACCTATTGTTTCTAAACGGTTCTTCATCCACTCTGCCCCAGAAGAGAATGATGAAGAATACAGAGAAAAACACATAACAGTTGGAACTCCAAGAAAGAACTATAATGTGGTATTCATCAAGGCTCCAGCTAAGTCAAACAAGAAGACTGTCGTCAAGATTACTCCAGCTGTTAATGAAGACAAGACTGTAATTTATGTGCTGAGCAAGAAGACCGATGCTGCTGATATTCATGCTGAAGTTCAAGAGCCACACACTTCTACAACCAAACCAGAAGTATACTTCATCAAGTATAAGACTCCAGAGGAAGCTGCACATGCCCAGGAACAAATCCAATCTCAATACGATTCTTTGGGTGGATCTAGTCAGATTACCGATGAAGGTTTGGCTCCAGTCACATCGGTTATTGGATCTCTTGGTAGCAATAATGCTGAACATCATGGGCAACAGTCAGGTAGCTACGGTCCACCTCAACATGCTGGTCACGCTAGCAGTGCATACCTACCACCCCAATTCTAATCGGAAGTTATTACCATATCACTGTAAATAGTATAAGTAATTCAATTTTGTATGATAGTAGAAATATTAAGTTTTTGTTGTGTGAATATGTTGTTTTGTGATTAAAGTTTTATTACAAAAAGTTTTTATTTTTCTTCAATTATTTCTGGGTAACGTTGTGAAAAATGCATCTCCATAATATCTTATATTTTGTAGCTAATGTGATAAGAGTTTTAGATTCACAAATTATAATTATTGTTGAATGTATTTCGCCCCCTGAAAGTAAGAACTAGATAACTGACTTTTTTATATTTTGAAGATAACAATTTTCGTAATTACCTGTTTTTCGCAATTGAACGCAATTGAGGAGTGACTCTTCAAAAGGGGATAAAATCAGTTTTTACTTATTTTAAACCAAGAATGCAGTTTTTTCCTCCAATTAGACTAGATACAATTTGCTATAATTTCGGGAGCTCTGTTGTAGGTCCAATAGTATAGTTTTAGGTGTCTTTTCAACAGAGTATCTACTAAAATACTCAAATTCTAGTTAAAAAAAATCTTGATTGAAAATTCAATTCAAAGAGGCTAATATCAAAATAGTCTGACTGTGCCATGACAAGTTATTTCGCTTTTTGATTGCACATTAAAAAAATACTTTATCTGGTCTTTTTCTAGAAAAAGCACATTATATAACGGCCATTTCAAAGTAACGGAGTGAAAATTAAAACTCTTTCAATGCCGTTTATCTCATTGAAGCGGTAATATTTTTTGAGAAAACTTGTTGGGTTTGAGGGCACTCAATAAAGCTATCATCCTAGAAGTCTCATCAAAAACTTATAACTGCCAGTAAAGTTATTGGGTAGAAAGACGATAACGGAGAAGACGGAGTACAGTAACTTTACTGGCAGTCATTTGTTTTTGATGAAACTTTTAGGATGATAACTTTATGAAATGCTCTCAACACCCACAAAGTTTCAGGAAAAAATATTACTTCTTCAATGAGATAAACTGCATTGAAAGCGATTTTTTGTCCTCTCCGTTACTTTGGAATGGCTAAAAACTGAAACAAGCCCGAAAATTTCTCGGATTTTGGTGCAAAATGCAGTAAGCACAAGTCTTTCGAAGCTGCAAACCTATGGTCTTACGCTAGTAGTAGGTAGATATCTATCCTAAAAACAACCCAATTAATAAGTATCTGATTTTTCTCGACCTAACGCGATTTTTTTGTCTTGCACACGGTAAAAAATGGTGTCCTAATTTTAAATACAGACTTTGTATTACAGCCATATGCAATACATTGAATATTACTTTTTAATATTCCGTAGACATTAGAATTTTTTTTAAAACTATTTTGTATTACATTCTAATAATTTTGTATTAAAATTGATATTTTCAATACGAAAAAGATTAGAATGTAATCCAAGAATTAAAATGTAATCCAAATGAATAAAATTTAATACTTTAATATTACACTTTAATGTAAGGAAATTATATTTTAATGAAACTGTATGAAAAGAGCAAGTCAAACGTAGACGATAGCTCTTAAAACTCGGTTTAAGGAAAAATTAGAACTCAATTTTTTTAATTAAATTTTTTTTTTTTCATAAGAAAAACTGAGAGCTAAAAATAATAGTTTTAAACTGATTTTAGAACTTTGTCAAGAAATTCGCCGTTACAGAAACAATGATTTTATTTTGAAATCTGTCTATATTTTATAAAACCGAGAAAATTAAACAAAAAATGTATGATGTTTGTTCACGAAAAATTAAAAAAAATTACTTAATTAGCTATATCATACTTATCTTAGTTTTCAAGTTACAAGTAGGTCCCGTTTATGCCCCTAGACACAAAATATGCGCATAAAATATGCACTTAAAATGACTTTATATGCCACAAAAATTCATGCCTTAAAAAATCCAAAATATGCATGCAAAGTCCAAAATATGGTACAAGAACATTCAAAAAGTTAACGCAAAAACATTTACGTCCGTATTATTGACTAATTTTAACAACTAATCTTTTAGTATTACTATTTTTTAACGGTAAAAATCTGCAATTTTTCGACAAATTAGTACTATGATATCAAAAAATAATTTAAAAAGTCCAACTTCTCGAAAATAATACTACACTGTGGAAAATCTGCAAAATTTAACTTTACCAAAACAGGTTTTACTTTAAAACTAGTATTGAAATTTTTCAATAATGAGGTAAAATTACATTAAAAACCCTGACTTTTATTCATAGAAAATTTTCACAGAAAAAAAATTAATAATATTTACAGATAAAACATAAAATTAGTAGTATAAAATAATTTCATAATTTTCTTTCATCTGGAAAAAATATTATTGAAACAAGTGTACATGTTAATAATATTGTATGTATGTTAAGCATACAATATTATTAATATGCTTTTTTAGCTAAAAAATGCTCGATAAGCCAAAAAATGTATTTATGCCATTTTAAAGCAAATTTCTTTATTCGAAAATCTATCTTATTAGTTTGCTTCTAATGCTGTCTAAAGAAAATATGCATTTGCTAGGAAATTCGGGTCGAACTCAAAAGCAGAAAATACTAAACTGAACAAACATATTAACTGTGTCTTTAATTATAACTACCTTGATATCGAAAATTAACCGTAGAAACACGATTTTTTGAAAATGTTTTGATGCATTAGCATATACTTAGTCATTGTTACCGTAAACTAGAGTTATTATAACAATGAGAGAGATCTCCAATGTTTTAAATTATAATTTAAGTAGTTATTACTTTGAACTACATGAACAAGTAAGTGTAGTACTGCTTGTACCTACAATTTATTATCTTATATGTTAGTCTTCAAGGAACGATAATTATTATAATTTATTATACTGTCTTTTTTATATAAAATCTAAGATTGAAAAACCAAATTAGAACTTTGAATCCGTTATATTTATTTGTTGTTAATTTTTTGTTATTAAGTAAATCAATCATTCATATGAGTCCGTATCCAATTATTGTAAAAGAACACATTGGCCTGGGCATCAGGCTTACCAGTTGCACACGGGAAGCCCCAATTCACAACACCGTATACAGCACCGTCTTTAACTAATGGGCTTCCAGAATCACCATAGCAAGCACCCTCTCCCTTTTTTGTGAGAGTACAAATATGACCAAGATCCAATCCTGGATTATTATCTAAGGCTTCTAAGCATTTCTTGTGTGGCAGATACTTTAGTGAAATTTTTTGTAGATCATCCGGAAGATCATTGATAAGATCCGTGTTACCCCAACCAGTTAGTATTAATTCGTCATCTTCTTTTAACGGTTCATTTGGAAGAAGTATTGCTTTTGTGAAATGATCAAACACAATTGACTCGTTCGTTCGTATTAACCCAATGTCATTATGGTACTCCTTAATGCCATAGTTGCAATGAACAATTAATTCATCGACAAAATAAAGTCCACGAGGTTCCTCATAACGATTAGTTCCAGTAGCAATTTGAAGTTCTGACTCTCTGTGGTTGGTAATGTAGTTTTTTATGCAATGTGCAGCAGTTAAAATATATCTATCGCTGACTATGCTTCCTCCGCATATGTGTTCAAAAGAAAGAGTTTGTAGTGAGACTATATATGGAACGGATCCTGGTTCTGCAGGTTCACCACCGATAATTCGATTATTTTTATTAACACTGGTGGTCTTTATATGAGTGCGATCCCTTGCAACATGTGCTTGTGCACGAACCGAGCAAACTACTAGTACTAATAGCGGGGTTACTATTTGCATTGCGAGAAATCTAATTTATTGTTTTGTGTTCTCACGATTTGTTTTGAATCTTTTATTTTATAGCAAAACAAAGCAACCAGACATTTTTTCTTATCTTGCAAATTCTGGAAAATATTGATGAATATTTCGGATAAGATTATGTATGTGATGTTTAATTATTGTTACTTTTTAGCAATATAATAAGTTTATTGACTTATCAATAATTTGGCCAGTCAATAGTACACGACAAAAAGTTATATTGGAAGAAAACTTGTTTATTTAAAACTCTGAGGAGAAAAGAGGAATAGTAAAACCCACCAAATCAGGTGTAATGTCGAGTTTTTTTTTCGAAATAATTTTTAATTTTGAGACACGAAGAAGTAAATGCAAAAATAATTGTGATTCCTGGAATATTTAAAAAAAAAATAACGCACATTAATGTTTTTTATATAAATTTAGAGCGCTATAAAAGATTCTATTCGAAAAGATTCCAAATAGTCTTCAAAAAAATAATACAGGAGAAGTGTACGGACTTCAAAACAGAATACAGCGGAATCAATATTACTTAATTTGTTGTTTGATAATGAAATACGTTCTGTGTAGGTAATTCACATTTTTCGATTTTAACAATAAAGTACCAATATCCTAGTTCGACTGTATTGTTCAGTATTTGAAATTTTAGGTTAGGTTAGGTTATGTGGGCTGACAGTTGATATTGTTACCGTCACACTTAGATCAATGTAGATCCCTTGTGATACCCTGAAGTATTGTAACTTCATGAAAAAAGTGTTAACCTATGAAAGCTATGGTTGTTCGAGCCATTTGGAGGACTTGATAAAGTTCAGTAGGCTATTGCCTGAGAGTTCCGATAGTTCTTCTAATTCATTAAAGAAGTAGTTTCCTAAGAATTTTTTCCTAGTGCGACAGAGTGCTGGGCAATGACAGAGGAAGTGAACAGTGTTTTCCTGTTCGTCCTCATTACCGCAGCCTCTGCATAGGTCATCCGTACAAAGCCCCATTTTCTTTTTGTGGTATCCTAGTAGATTATGACCCGTTAAGACGCCTATTAGGGATCTTAAAGAAGGCTTACTGAGTAGTAAGATCTTATTTGATTTTTTCTCGTCGAAGTTCGGCCATAGTTTCCTGGTGTGACCGCAGGTTTCTAGGAGGTTCCATCTATCGTTGGTTTTTTGTGAAATCTTGTTGACGATATTTCGCTTTATTTCACATTGTGGGATTCTAATGTTAAGGTCTATGAGAGAGGGATCAAGCACTGAGCCCTCCCTTGCAAGCTCATCCGCTTTTTCGTTTCCGAACACATCACTGTGGCCGGGAACCCAGCAGAGTCTTACATTATGCTGCATACCAAGAACCCTAAGCTCTTCGCGACAGCAAGAAACAAGCTTAGACTTGATTAAGGTGGCAGAAATCGCTTTTATTGCCGCTTGGCTATCAATGAAAAAGGTGATGTCAGCAGGTGATATCACCATCATGGATATTTGTTTAGCGGCATTTTTCACTGCCAATATCTCGGCTTGGAAGACACTGCTGTGATCGGGGAGCCTGAAAGAACTGGCAAGGTTGAGGTTTTCTGAGTAAAAACCTGCACCAACCCCAGTGTTCATTTTCGAACCATCGGTATAGATGGCGATAGTCGACTCATTTGAGAAAGGTATACTGTTTTCCCAATCTTGTCTGTTAGGGAAACTGACATTAAAAGACTTGTTAAAGTCTAAGTAGGGGGTCATGTAATCTGTACTAACGTTGTAGCCAACGTTGTTAGAAAGAATCGTAGTATGGCCGTTTTGACTAGTATTCCAAATGTTGGATTGACTGAGTCGTAGGGCGCTGTTCGCTGCCAATTCTTGTACAAATAGATCTAAGGGAGTGAGGTTAAGGATTGCTTCCAGACCCGAGGTTGGAGTGGACCTCATCACCCCCGTAGTACTAATGCAAGCTGCTCTTTGTACTTTGGTTAGGGTCTTCAAGTTCGTGGATTTCTCCAGAGCTTGCCACCAGACTAAACTGCCATAAGTTAGAATGGGTCTGACAATGGCGGTATACATCCACATGATTATTTTAGGATTTGGTCCCCAGTTTCTGCCAAGAATTCTATTACATGAGTAGAGTGCAAACGTGGCTTTCTTATATCTTTCTTGAATGTTTGGACCCCAGTTAAGTTTCTTATCCAAGATCACTCCGAGATATTTCGCTTTATCCGAAATCTTAAGTGGGGTGCCATCAATTTTTGGCACTGCAAAAGGAGGAATTTTCCTTCTGTTTGTGAAAAGTACCAGTTCTGTTTTAAGGGGGTTTACTTTAAGACCGCATCTCCTGGTCCAGTTACTGACCTGGGATAATGCGCTTTCTAATTGTTCGCTTACAGTGGTTAGGTATTTACCTGTCGCTAGAAGAGCTAGATCATCTGCGTAGGCTATAACCTTGACGCCGCTGTTTTTCAATTTGATGAGAATCTCATTCATCACCAAAATCCAAAGAAGAGGTGATAGAATACCCCCTTGTGGGGTTCCTCTAGATGCGTACATTTTTATATGTGACCCACCTAGTTCACTTTTTATTTGTCTGTTTCTTAACATGCACACGATCCATTTTATGACCGTGTCTTCTATTTTAAGATCAGTGAGTGCTTTTTCAATTGCGCTATTATGAACATTATTGAATGCTCCTTCTATGTCTAGAAATGCTGCGAGGGTATATTCTTTAACCACAAGTGACTTTTCTATTGTTCTGACTGCACAGTGTAAAGCTGTCTCTACACTTCTACCTTTTGTGTATGCATGCTGAAAGGGTGATATAGTCTCCGGTATTAAATAACTGCGGATATGTATATCGATTAACCTTTCAAGTGTTTTGAGTGTAAAAGAAGTTAGACTGATAGGTCTGAAATCTTTGGGTTCTGTGTAACTGGATTTACCAGCTTTTGGTATAAAGACAACTTTGACTTCACGCCATATTTTAGGGACATACCCCAATTGTAGGCTATTTTGGAATATTGTGATCAGGTATGGAACAATGAATTCACTACTTTTTTGCAGCATCAAAGGGAAGACACCGTCTAGGCCTGGAGATTTATAAGGAGAGAAGGAGTTGATGGCCCAGATCAACTTTTCTTTCGTAATAATTTCTCTAGGAATTCCACATATTGAGTGCAAAGAGTTTGTGGAATCATTGTCCACTTCAGAGTTACAACCTGGGAAGTGGGCTTCCACCAGGAGTTTTAGACTGTCTTGACAGGATTCTGTCCATCGATTATCAGGCCCCTTTAGGGACCCTATAGAAGTATTCGTCTTGGAGAGAATTCTCCTTAGTCTCGCCGAATGGTTAGTACATTCGATAGTACTACAGAAGTTTCTCCAAGAGCTACGTTTGGCTCGTTGAGTTTCTGTCTTGAACTTTCTCTGACTGGTTTTATAAGATTCCCAGTCACTTTCTGTTCTAGTGCGTTTAGCAAGGTTGAACAGTTTTCTTGTTTCTTTTCTTATGCTAGTGAGCTCAACAGTCCACCAGGGTGGTTTGTTGTTTTTCTTCGCAGCGGCAGTGAGAGGACAGCTTTTGTCCAATGCATCGCGTAGAATTCCTGTGAATTCCTCTGTCAGTTTATCAAGACTATTTGTGTCTAGGTTATTGTCATTGTTTAAGTGACTAATGTTTTTTACTAATTCCCTATTGAAGACATGCCAGTCGGCAATTTTAAGAAAATAATAAAACTCAAAAGTTATTGTATTATAAGTTGTAAAATAATAATAAGTATAAAATCCATATTTGTGGAAAACACACATTTTATTTATACTGCGCAGCCTTGTTCTATATGTGTTTTTAGGAATTTATTTCGATTGAAATCAATTATTGTAGAAAAATTAAGACTCTTCGATATGAAAATCAACTTACCGTTATATTTACCCATATAAATTCAAAACAAAAGAATTTAGGGTACCTATGTATAGTATAGAGCGAATTGAGCTTTATAGGCATTATTTGTTTTATTTTTTTTATCAGCCAAAGTGACTCAAGGTTTGCTGATTAAGATCATGTTCTGATCTAAATTATCAAACAAAGAAGGTCACATAAATATAACAGTGTTGCTTGGAGTAGATTTTTTTTTTGCATGAAAGCGATCCATATAAAGGGTAGAAGAAGTACCAGCAATAATAATTAAATTAGCTTTTACAAACATTCGTTTGCATGTATTGGAAGCGTGGTAAGTAAAACTATTTTTTAAGAGAAGCCATTACCACGAGTAACAAAATGCACTTCTTTTTCAGTGATTGAAGGGGGCAAACTCTCCCTTTTTCCAATAAGGGAAAGTACTGAGGTACATTTTTTGACCCTACGGTATGCTTCATTTCTGGATTTCTCCTAAATGACTTAAATGCCTGATTTCAACGATTTTGTTTTTACTTTTCTACACATTCGGTTGGAACAGAATCCAATTCTGGCAAGTTTCTAATAAATAAAAGCAAAGCTGAAACAGTTTATTTTTGTTGGTTTCAAAAATGTTTTTTTTTTTGCAAGAAAGTACAATTTTGTAAATAAAAAAAAATGGTGAACAAAAATGTTTGGATTTCTCACAAATATTTTTAAAAAGAGCTGTTAATGACAATTTTGTTAGGTAGTGAAATAGGGATCTGGTTATTTATTTCCAATTCAGGCTTCTACCCAAGACTTCAGAACAATCAAGAAAACAAAATTATAGAAAACAATGGGTTGGGATCAAAATTCTTTTGCCAAAATTGTGTTTTCAAAATTCTGCTTTTCAGAATTCTACTTCTATAAATTATCCGAATAATAAAAATGGAGGTTTGGAAAATGTTATTGAATGGAAATATATTTAAAGTTTGCTTTTATGGTTTTTTTTACTTGTTATTATACATACGTATTATGTAGGTACTATAGGGCAAGTTTTGGATTCGTAAAAAAATCGAACTCAAGATAACAATCAGACATGACATTACGATGATAAAGACAGCGGAAAAAGTGGGTCTCGCAATTCTGTCGGCCCAAAAATATCGGTATCTGCCATACCTATAACAATTAAGGAAAAGTTAATTTTTTTCAAAAAGGCTCTAACAATTTTGATTAAAATTTATGTATCTACTTTTGATAGTAGGGTCATAGATACTTCTGAAATGAAAGAAATGTTTGTAAAAATTCTGCTAACGGTACCTCCTATAGATTCGTTTTTTTAAATTTTTTGACTTTCTCTTAAACGATTGACCCAATTTTGATGATTTTTTTTAAATTGAAGCTTCTTCAAAAACTTAAAATTATTTGATTTCCAAATTTTCAAAAAACGTAATTTTTGATTTTTATAAAATCTTTCAAATTTTTTTTTTGAAAAATCAATTTTTCGAAAACGGGTCTTAGCATGTTTTTGAAATGTTGGTTTTTGGGTGTGCATTATTATATTCTTGAAAATGGCATACCAATATTTTTTTAACAAGGTTTGAGAATTTGTATAAATAAAAAAATTTATGTTTTTTTCTCAAAATTTTGACTTTGAAAATTAATATTTCAAAAACTATTTATATGAACAACTTACTTTAAAATTTAAATTAATCCATAGGTTTTTGGCTTTTCAAAATGCTATAGCACGACTCTGTAGGTATAACCGTTATTTTTAAATAATATTTTTTCCGTTTTAAAAGATTTTTTTCTTAAATTGCCCCTCCCGCCTAAACGGGGGGAAATGGACCCCCCCCCCCGATTTTTTGCTTGTCTAAGTCCAACCTACACACCCTATCTTTTTGTCACACCTTATGCAAATCACCCTGTATAATAATTTTGAGCTACAAGAGCAAGTTCGTGCGATCCAGTCGTGCATTTTATTTACTTTTCTTTAAAATTATTTATTTCTTAAAACATTATATAAGAAGCTTTAACGTCCACGGCAACTTTTACGCTAAGAGCAAGTACGTTCAACTGGGTCGTACATTTTATTTCATGTAACATGGGTATTGGGTATGTGCAAACCTGTGTAGAATACCTTTAAAATTATTGAAGTTTTACACAAATGATTCCTTTCCTTATTTCGATGGGTAGAACCGTCGTAGTAATGTTATTTTATTTTCACCCATGATTTGCAAGTTGTCAAATTCGTATGAAATTGTATGAGACCTTAAGAGCTATACATTTCAAGGAGAGACTAAAAACTCCACTTTAGGACGAATGCCCTAATATGTACTTGTTCTGGACAGCCTGCGAAGGGATCTAGGGGGCTATAGTGATTCTGGGAAAATGAAAAAAAGTTAAATTCAAAAGTTGATTCCAGTCTTTATGTAGTTGAATAAATAAATTGAATATGAAAACTGAAAACTATCAAATTAAACAGAAATAAAATGTTTATACTAGTGTGTACATTCTACATAATTTAAGTTAGGAACAGAAATTTAATTTTGACAGGTGCCAGACATAGTTGACCTAATCCAGTCATGATAGTAATACACACTGGCTTGCATATCCGGAAATCCTAGGGCACATGGCATTCCCCAGTTTACAAGGCCATAAAGTTTTCCATAACGAGACAGAGGCCCACCTGAGTCACCATGACAAGCTCCCTCTCCTTCACGAGTAAGAGTGCATATGTGATGAATACCAACACTTGAATCTCCGCCCATAGCATCCACACACTCTGCGTGGGAAATATAGTTCACAGTCAGCATTTGCAAGTCTTCAGGTGGATCGCCATAAAGCTCGGTAGTTCCCCATCCTGTCAAAATGAGTTCATCTCCAGGTTGTAACGGCTCATCGGCAAGTTCAATAGGTCAGTGCTATTGTCCAAGGTTATTGATGATGCCAGCCTTAAAAGGGATAGATCATTTGCAAATGCGGGATTGTTGTAATTGCAATGGATATAAATTTCACTTATTTGGTATACACCTCCTGGTTTACTGTATTGGTTTGTTCCAGTAATGACCAACAGTTTGGAAGGTCCATTGCCTAAATCGTAACCATCAACACAGTGAGCAGCTGTAAGCACCCAATCGCTGTTTAATATAGATCCTCCGCACATATGATTTCCGTTAGTGTCTTGCAGTGAAATTTGATAAGGAAATGCTCCCTTTTCAGCTACGACTCCTCCAACGATTCTATTTTCGATTCTGTCACTCCCATAATGGTGTTTCTTGAGAGGCTCTTTAATTCGTTTGGCAAGTACTACGGTACTTGCAATAATTAAAAGTATAAGAAAGATCTGCTTTTTCATGTCAGCGACTTCTGCAGTAGAAAGAAGTATGTTATTGAAATGGTTGAAATGTGTCTTTTTTTATACTTTTTTCTACATTTTTATTCACATTTAGCAAACAAACAATTATGACTTCTCTTTATGATGCCTGTTAAATGTTTTAAGGGTTCTTATTGATTAGAACTAACTTGCTGCCAACGTTATTAAACATTTAACAATATGACCGGTTGAAGGTTTTTGATTAAAACCGACCGACAATTGTTTGTTATAAATAATTATAACAGTACAATATATAGGATATATTTATGAGATCGCACTTATCTAAGAATGTTCTGCTATTTTATTTGACGAGAATGCATTTTTATAGATTTATTGTCGAATATTTTTTTTGCAAAATTTACAAAGAATTCCGTAATTCAACGTTTGGGCACTAATTATATCACAAGGTCTGACTTGAGTTACAAGTAAACTACTTCGAATTTGTTTTAAATTATTTAACAAATAGTTTATTTAGTTTTTTTATTAAATATGTTTGAATGATATCTAAGCATTCTTAAAACACAAGATTCGACTAAATACACCCAGGTATTTTTGAGAGAATGGTCACAATGATCATTTTTTTAATATTTCCAAAATCGAAAACTAAGCCAGATTCGAGAATTTACCTAACCAAAAATTTTTTTTGTAAGATATTAGATTTACAATCAAAACTGTATTTTCGTCCGTTTTGTCTGTCCGTCTGTCAATTAATATGCATTCTGGACTACAGATTGAACGGATTTGTCAATTTTTATAAAACTTCGTACCTTCTAAGTGTTTTCTGGGTAAAATTTTCTTTTAGGACCAAAAACGACGGTAGCTGAGTTAAAAAAAAAACAAAATTACTAAACTAATTTTCCATCAGGTTTTTTTTTATTTTGCGGTCAGCTGGACTGCGGGTGTAATCTCCCTCTTTATGTCTATTGGCCGATACTCCGTCAAAATATTACTTTGCGGAATCAGACTTGATTATTTCCTGGAGTTTAAATAAAAAAAATCCTTGATTCTAAAGTAATCTTGTTTATATTGTGATTATAATCTTCAATCCAGTAAAATCGTTTTTTTTCTGCGTAAGACTAATTTTAAGCGTTTTATCCTATACAAACTGGCCGAGTAAGAAATTAAAATTCCAAGTAAATTTATTGGCAAGATATTGTATCGAATAGTAATAGTAAGTTATTGTAAATAACATATAACTTGCCTATTTAATTTTTTTTTTTAAGTTATACTCTTTGAAGTTATACTTTTCAATCGGGTCGCGATTTTATTTTGATGTTTAACCTTTATATTGTGATTTTTAATTAAAACGCTTTTATTAACTTGACTCGTAACTGACAAAGTAACTAACTAACTAACAATATAACAAAATCATAGAAGTCATTTTTGACTAACCTCCAATTATGGTATCCAACTGAAACTTTTACATGTACCTAGTTCGGATGACAAAGCAATATTATGTGCGGTGGTTCGGATTCTGCGGAACGAGGGAAGGGGCATTGTGGAGTCGAAAAACCACAGTTATAACCTTTTCAAAAACAACCATATCGATGCAATTCCAAGGGAAAAACGGCACAAGTCAATTCATACACATTTCGAGAAAAATGGAATTTTAAATTTTATTTTCCATACAACTTAGTACTAAATGTTCATATTTTTTTTTTATTTTTTAAGATATGTATAGTTAAATGTTAGATTGGTTTTCTAAAAATAAGGATACCTTTGAAAAGTATTCAAATAATACTACGAAGCATCATCATTAGTTTAATTTTGACAAAAAGGTGGACATGTGCCGTTTTTTTCCTGGATTCTTACTCTTTTGTTATAAAAATAATTTTAACCGGGATCAGATCTTCGGTAAAGTAAAACATAGCTAGTATGAATATAGAGAGGGCGGCCACTGTAAGAATGCGTTACTCAACGTCCAAGCTTCGCCTTGAAAGACCTTTAAATTTCAGAAAAAGGATGTGTCAACCTTTAATTTCCCCACAATTTGATTCTTTAACTCGATGAGTACACTAATCCACAAGGTACCTTTTGCGAATTTTACTATTTTGGAGCTAATCTTTAACATACTTTGGTTTTAACAAAGGAAACTGTGAAGCCGTCACCTAAAAAAGATTATTTATTTATAGAACAACTCTCGTAAATCACATCTAACCTTAAAACAGCCATTGTAGTGAAACTGACCTCTGAATTTTAAAAGTGGACGTCATTACCTGTAATTTGACATCAATATCAACCACATCTCAGAAATGGTACCGACTGCACCTTACTACGCCAATCGTGCCAGGATGCGGACAGATAACCCTGTGATTTTCTTTAACTTCTCATTTGAAATTTTCTTTAACTCGATGAAAAAAGCATTCTTGCAATGGCTGCCCGAATTAATACAAATCACACAAGTTTCTTCGGGAAAAGAAAAATTAGTCAAACAAAAATAAAATAAATTAAAATGTCACAACCTCAAAAATACATCCCCGACATAATCAATAGTATAGGTCTAAATAATAGGTCCTGCAACTTAAGATTCAACAACCTCTCAGTTAGAACGAAAAGGCTCGAGAGGGACTAGGAGTCTGAATTTCGTGATTTGATTTGGAATAATTCTGCCTTCCCATATTTCTTTCCACGAAGATGTCTATCTTTCCTGTTCTATAAAATCGGAGATTTATTATTTTGTTAAACTTAGTTCTACGCATTTGTGTTTAAATAGATTAACGGAAAGTCCGAAACCCAATCTCTTGAGTTTTTATAGGCTACTCGTTTAAATTTATTTTTAAAATTATCTTTAACGCCAATAATTTGTAATAATACTCTTTCTATAAATTTGATCAAAATGATAAATGAATTCTTGTCTCATTGAAAGATTGCTTATAAGTAATGTTAATAGTTAAGGTAGAGAGATAAATGTAGGTTACTATCAATATTGAATAGTTATTTTGTGATAAGCTCAGTTTAGTTAATAAGTTATCAGAATTAAACTCACTATTCATTTTCGGTCACTTATAAATAAGAAACGTAATTAATATGTGAAATAATAAATCACTGCGACAAAATTCTTACGGTATTTGTCGGTTTACAAAGTGATACAATAGCTTTACTTTAAAACGAATACTCAGGGCAAAAAGTTTAAGAGGTAGCGACGAAAAATCAACGTTATAATGTAGGAGAATAAATATTGCGTGAATCGTCAGCCCTATAAGTTTCATAATTCTATGGAGGTACAAAATTGGTAGAAAGTTAAGCAGGGACAAGGCTTTGCCAGATGAGAATATTAAAAATAAATCTAGGGCCGATTATGGTTCTGTAAAATAAATGAATCGTTTAAATAATAATTCACCTACAAATATTTCCGTGAAAGAAAATTATTCATTATGAGGGTCTTAAACATTTTTTTTACAGAAAAAGAATCGCATTTATGAATGAAAAAGTGAAAAACTTTTCGTTTCACTTTTTCAAAGAACCAGAAAAAAATTCACCTTTAAGCATGTGTGCGGGGAAAAATCAGCAGAAGCGTTGATAGAGATATAGGTTTGCCAGAAGTCTTATTAATCTAGCATCTGGCATTTGGGGGGTCATGCTCATGACTTTATTTGAAAACAATCAATTGTTTAATTTAATCAATCCGCTTATAATAATACGTGTAGGTACCTAACCTGACAAGTTGCAAAATTGTTTAAGCGATAAAATTACTTCTGCGAAATGGTTTCAACAAGTTAATCGTACAAAATATCGGTCTTTACTATGGCTTGTAGCACGAAAACGTTTATTTATTAAAAATAAATATAAATAAAATACATTTTATTGGTTTCTGATGATTTTCTTGTGTTAAAATGTTACAACGCAATTTTTTATTTCTATTTGAAAAACATAAAATATAATTTACATTGTCTTAAGCAATTTTAAGCAAAAAAAAACGAATTAGCATCCATTCATAGTTGTTATAATCCAATCGTAGTAAAATGAAACACTAGCATGTACATCCGGAAAGCCTGTGGCGCATGGTTCACCCCAATTAACGATTCCAACCAGTTTTCCATCGCTCACCAGTGGTGCTCCAGAATCACCATGACATACTCCCGCAGCATTCTGGGAAAGTGAACAAATATGACCAACATCAACTCCAGGGTCATTCTTGTACATTTCCTTGCACTTTTTATAGTCGACATAGTCTACATCAGCCTTCTTCAGCTCTCGAGAATAGTCTCCATTGATTTCTGACTTACCCCATCCAGTTATAAGAGCCTTACTGCCTTTCGGAAGAAGCTCATCCGCTATAACAATTGGCTGTGTCTTAGCATCAAATTCAATTGGGGTATACAAATGCACAAGTGCAATATCGTTGTGATATAACGGTTTGTCATAGTTACAATGAATAAAAACTCTGTCTGGATAGTAATACGCCTCAGGTTCCCAAAGATCATTCATTCCTGATGATATGAGAAAATTAGAAGGATTCCATCCCATCACACAATGTCCCGCCGTGAGAATCCAACTTTCATTAATTATCGCTCCCGAGCAGAAATGACTTCCAATATTTGTCTGCAATGATACATGATATGGAGCAAATCCTTCTGAGGCTACTTCACCTCCAACGATGCGATTTTCAACTCCGAGTAGTTTTGCATTGTTCGTCAAAAGTCCATCGTTCTGAATTCTTAATCTTTTTCCGGTAATGGCGTTCAAAGCCGAACTAAGAACGAAAATAGTTAAAAGTAGCTTCATATCTCAAAGAGAAAAACTTGAAAAATTGTCTTTTATATTATTAACCATGGCCTTTACATTTATAGAGTTTCATTAAGGAACTGAATTATAAATCATTTGTCGGCTTATGGATATCAAACTGATAACATTGTGGATAAATTAGATGTGATAAATGCATTTATGACTTTATAAATACGGTATGCATTTTTATTTCATTATTGCCGAGACAATTTTTGTTTTTATTTTTGTTTACGTTGGACTCTGGAATATAGATTGTGCTTCGAGCTTTAATGTCATTTTTGTTAAAATTGTAATAAATGTAACTGTAAAAATAGTATTATTAAATATAACCGCAGTTTTAATTAGTCATTTTAGACTCATCATTTATGTGGAATCAATATATTATAAAATTGTTTGTACAAAATTATTCGATTTTTACAACTTTTGTGCGTTGTAGAAATGACAAACAAAATTAATTAATGTTTTAGAATTGGCTAAGTTTTAAATTTAACGTTTGACCGAAAACGTTTAAGAGAATCACATTTCATTGATTCACTAGTTCCAAAAAATTCTACTTTTTTTTACGGTCATGCATTGGTTGTCATTTTATATAAATTCGGTCACTCAAATTGATGAGCATCAAGGAGAAATTCTCTTATTAGTTTTGAATTTTAGAAGCCTTCAGGGGATTGCTTTTTATTTTGGAGACATAGTTTCGTGAGAATCAATGGAACGAAGCAAAAAACGAATTCGTCGTTCAAATAAATACATATATACATCAGTATTTTCTTTTTTGCGTACTTACGGACTTGCGATATACGAACTTTAAATCAAGTTATGCGTATGCATTTCTGCAACAAAAAGTGATCAGAAAGTTATGTGTTATGTCTGACTGCAGTATATCAGAAACCACAGCCTAAACTGTTGGGTGGCTTTTTGCAGCCCAGAGAAGTTTATCGAATTATTATTTTAGGATCAAAAATAACAGTAACTTCCTGCCATAATACTGGTTTTAGTAAAGCTAATTTTTTCTCAAATTTCAATAACAAATTTAGTTTTTTTGGGCATACCTTTGCAGAATGATATTTCTTTGGTTTCAAGATTGTTTTGTACTTAGAAACGTTTTGATGTAAGTGATGTTCATACTCCAGTTGTTTGACTTCAACAAATGGCAAAGAGATAAACAAATATTTATTTTAATAAAAATTTCTGGATTTTAATAGACGTTACAAGTAAATACATTAAGATGAATAGATATATTAATTATAAAATGTATTTTTACTAAACTAGTAGATATTCACTTAGTAGATATAAAATCACTTATTTTACGTTATTTGGAATAGAAAACTTTTAGATCTAAGATTTTTAAGTTGTCTGGGTGGATGAACCGTGATCCTCCGCATTCTTATCATCACAATTACTTAAAGTTGTCCGTATAAAGTCATGATAGTAGGATATCTTAGCGTGTGCATCTGGATATCCCTGAGCACATGGTCTTCCCCAATTAACCAACGCAACAAGCTTTCCATTGTGCACTAATGGCCCTCCTGAATCCCCGTGACAGGCACCTTTGCCCTTATCATTGAATGTACACAAATGACCAACATCTACCCATGAACTGTTGTTGTGTTGCTCCTTACACATTTCGTATGGCACATATTTAACCTTAAGAGTCTGCAACTTAGATGGCACCATTCCTCCCAGTGACAAAGTTCCCCATCCAGTTAAAACCAATTCATCATCTGCTTTCATTGGGGCAAAGTCATAATCAACTTTGGAGGTGACATCATTGAAATTAATGGAATCATTTAGACGAATTAGAGCAATATCATTGGCGTAGGCCGGGCTGTTATAGTTGCAGTGCATTACAATTTTATCAGGATAGTAGTAAGTTGACGTTGAATTGTCTTTTAAATCTTGTGTTCCTGTTAGAATGATCATATTCTCGGGCGTTTGTGAAACAACGCAATGCGAGGCGGTAATAATCCATTTTTCATCGATGATTGTTCCACCGCAGAAATGTTGCTTTTTGAGAGTTTGTAAAGATACTTGATAGGGCGCTAAGCCTGCAGGTGCCTCCTCTCCACCAACAATGCGTTCAGTTGTAAACTGTGGTGGGTAAATAGCTTGAGGCTCCGAAGCCTTAACAGCGGAAAGAAGAACTGTCGCGACAAAAAGAATCGTTAAGTGTGACTTTACTTGCATTGTGGCAAGTGTTTAAGTAAAACTAAGAACTTACACCTGCGTTGCTTTCTTTTATATTGAGATTCTAGAAATGTTTAGTAAGCCGCTCACGTTGTTATGAAGTCATGATAATTTTATTTATTCATGGCAATCACTATTATATGGATTGTAGAGTCCTGCTGGTGAAGTAATAAAGTATCAAAAAAAAACATAAATACCTACGTTGTTGCTGTATTTACTTTTGTCAGTCTATTAACCGATTAAAATAAAAGACAATGGCACTGTCTGACCTAAATTGGTGAGGATGTTATACATTAAAGTACACAGGAATTCGTTGCACGCTTCGATACACAACACATAAAACAAGCACTTTATTTCATACTTTCACTGCCAACGTAAAAAAGAATAAGTTATTTCCCGTTCCATTTCTTTATTATTACATATACTTTTGTGGTGTGCATATTTATATTAGATTGAAAGACGACGATATAGGATTAGTGCATTATATAAGATTAATTGCAGAGACTTGGGAGATGTTATAGCAATAAAAAAAATTCATATCCTTAGAGATTTGTAAATAATACACTCAGAAAAAAAATTGTAAAGTTAAGAATTTTATACTTTGGGCCAACAACTTTCGTTGTTGAAATGAACCCAAGTACCTTCTAAAAGTTTACCGTAACAAACTCAACAGCTTAAAACTTTTGAATTTTATCAAAATGACTTTTGTTTCTACAAAAAATAAGAAATGTACTAGACTAATAAAGAGAAAACCCAAAGGTAAAATAACAAATGTTAATAAATTCATTTCTTATTATAAATACTTTCCTGCTTTCTCTTTATTACTATTTGTTTTTTCTTTCTCTCCTGAAATGAATTACAAATAAAATGCACGACTGTATCGTACGAACTTGCTCATTCAGTCCAAAGCTATAGTGTATCAACTTAGCTTGAAAATGTTTGCTTTTGGTTATCTGATGTGTGTAGGTATTGAGAGATATGCACAAACAAACGAAAATAAATATATTATTTTAAACGGGAACACTTTTTGTTGAATTTATTTTTTTTTAATTATATTTTTCGATATGGGGCCAATGATTTTTTTGCAAAATTTAGTTTATGTTGGTAAATAATTACTTCAAAATGGCATAAGAATTTTTTTTTACAAATCGTTTGAAAAATTTTTAGTAAAAACTATTAGACTTATTAAAAAAAAAATTCTAAAAATGTATCTTTATTAAAGAAATCATATCAAAAAGTTAAATCAAAATCGTCTCTACCAAATTTGAAGGCAATCTATTCACGCGTTTGGCCAGTGAAAATGTGTACAGATGGACGCACGGACGCACAGTTGCACAGAAGCACAGACTGACGGACGGCATGACGAAAACCACATTTTTAGTCTTCTACATTACTATATATTGGTTTTGATAAATACCTCAAATTTTTTTTTGACACGATACCAATACTATATATATAGAGCAAGTAAAAAATATCTTGTGTTTTTACTAAATATTTACTTATAATATTGGCTGTATAATTATTATTTATTTTTATTTTTCGAATATTATGTAATAGTATGGGCAAAATAGACATTCAACCCAGAAATAATTCGCATATAGTTGAAAACTATAGACTTTAATGATTGAAATAAAAAGTTCAGGATATGCTTTCGTAATAGTTATCATTTGGAAGGTAGGTGGCTTAAAAGGGAGGTGTATGTCGAAAATATCGTTTTGTTGTCTATTTTTATCAAATGGTCAATGCTATAGAAAAAAAATGTTCTAAGTATTTGTAGATTATGCGTTCCCCTACAGAATTAAATTCAGTTTTAATTTCTTAAAGCTTTAATAAAAATAAAATTTTTGATTTGGTTAAAAATTACAAATTACGGTTTTCCGTAATTTAATTATTTTAACTTTATTTGTTTTTTTTTTTAATTTTGTTTAGGTTTTTGCATTTTTCTTTATCCCCACAAATCAAACGTTAATTGTTTCTATGATAAAAATAAAGATCACAAAATTTTGATCAACATTTTGATGTATTTTTGAAGATGATCTCAAGTTCAGTAAAAAGTTAAGGGTATGATAACTCGACAAATTAAACAAGTAAAATTTTAATATGAGCAGAATGTTTTATTGCAATGATTACAAACAGTATGTAAAAATCCCGCAACACGCCCAAACTCTGGAGTAAGGGTCAAAAAACATTTTTTTTACCTTCATTCGTTGCAAAAAAATCTATCTTCTTCAAATTTTTACCCACTTTAGATTTTCTTAAACGTTTGAAAAGTAGGCACTCATACCTTTTTTAGAATGTGTTTTATATGTGTATGATTAAACCACCTATACCTACTATTTAAGCTGAACAATTTCAAAATTTCCATTTTTTGACATTTACCCAACTTCGTCATCAGTTTAAAGCGTATATTTAAAACAACATAGGTACTGTTTAAATAAAAATATAATTTGGTTGAAAATTCGCTAAGACAAAAATTTGTACGGTTTTAAGCTAGAAACAGAAACTCGAAAGTTTAGGTACCAAAAAAAAATTCTAAATTACCTAACTCACCAATTGAACGGAAATTCGTAGAGCTATTTGCACTGATTACAAAACGGTATGTCAAAACTCTTCAACTCCCCCAAAATCTGGACTTGCCAATTTTCAACCGATTTTCATAAAAAAATATCTCGTTTGGGTTGGAAATAAACATTATTTTAGAAAATATTTTTAAAACAGCATGAAATTGGGTAAGTGACGAACAAAATGGATTTGATAATTGATATAAGTTGATTTGAGGAAAATTTGTGGATGAGGACCAAAAAATGGATAATTCGGTTTGTTTTTTAACTCTTGTTTTGGTTCTTCAAAAATCTCTTGTATGAGAGTCACGATTTCCGAGAGCTCTGGTGTTATTCGTATCGGTTGGTTAAGATTAATCGAAAGTTATTATTTATTTGTCGGAAAATACGTTGCAAATTTGTGGTGAGACTTCGGAATTCCTCAACACATTGGTGTTAAACCAAGCTCTGATTTTATTCGAAGAATTTACCATTTTATTGAGCTATAAATATTTTCACTTTCACTTAGCACAACCAGTGTTGGCACTCTTGTTAATGATGGTCTCCGTTTGTTCATTAAAACTCTTTAAATTCATATAATGAATAATTCTATTTAATTGAATGCTTAAACACTAATAACAACAAATTCTCTAAAAACTTAACAACAATAATAGTTTGAACTATAAGCTCTAACTTTACACATTTTAACACTGAAGACGAATCTAATACTGTGGTGGCAGGTAGCCATTATTGTTTGACACTGAATTATCAGCCACTTCCTCGTAATTTTGACTTGAAGAGATATCTTCTTCTTGAACTTGAGGGTCCAATGAACCAATAACTGAGGTGACTTGAGCAAATCCTTCATCTGAAATGGTAGATGATCCTCCCAAAGTATCGTACTGCGATTGGATTTGTCTTTGGGCGTTGGAAGCTTCTTCTGGAGTGCGGTATTTGATGAAGAATACCTCGGGTTTGATAGTCTTTTGTGGGGCATTTTGGACAGCTTCTTGCAAATCAGCAGCAGTGGTCTTTTTGGACAAAACGTATACGACAGTCTTTTCTTCATTAAGCGACTTGGCAAAGTTCAAGGCAGCAGCCTTGTTTGTCTGGGATGGTGACTTAATGAACAAGACGTTGTAGTGTTTGCGAGGTTGTTGAGTCAGCTGGGATAACTCGTCTTGGAGTTCTTCCTCGGTTTCCTCTGGGGCAGAGTGGATGAAGAAGCTCTTTGAAACGACTGGCTTCTTGTTGCGGGGACTGCTGGGACGCGGACTACGATAGGGTTGTTGGTTTTTAATCTGGGGTTGGGACAGGAATGCTGGTGCAGATAGTGGTGGCTGAATTAACGAGTTGGATGGCAACTGTACGGATGGCGCAATTTGCATGACCAAAGGTTGTTGTGAGTAGTATTGGCTGGGTTGCTGATATTGTAGTGCTTGCTGTTGTGGTAGTTGCTGGTAGTTGTATCCCTGTGACGAAACCATGGCTACCGATGATGCCAAGAACACGCTCTAGAAGTGAAAATTAAAAATAAAATTGTTAGAAATATCCATTGTTTTTAATCCATTGTTGTTAATCCTTGTATTTATTGTTGCTAAAAATATCCAAAAGTGTCCGTACCAAAAAGATCTTCATGTTTTTGCTTGGGAAAGTTGTGCTGTTGCTTCAAAAGATTGTTGAGATTTACTGATGACAATTCGTCGGTCAGAAACTATTTTATAGATGACTACACCAATCCCTGACTTGAGCTGATAAAAAAGACTAACTCACAATCCCATCATGCTAAGAGAGCCAAAAGTGTGAGTATAATAGAAGTGAATGTGACCAAAAAACAAAAAAAAAAAAACGATGTAAATCAATGACAAGAGAGTTTCATAATTATATTCGGCGCATACATTATGAGAACGCAATTAGATCGAATTAATTTGGTGATATTTTTTTTTTTTTTTGTTTCTTTTCTTTTAGATGAATTATAATTTTGTTTATGGGAAACGTGCATCCAAAAAAGTAAATATATTCAAGTTAATTTATTAAATCTTGATTTAAAGAGAATATTTGTGCAGTGATGTTCATGTATGGATATTGAAAATTTTACTGTCAATTTGGACTTGGAGCTACCAATCGTAAATCAATTTAAAATCTGCATATCTATGCCTTCTCGTATTTGTCTTCTATTAAGATTTGATGATATCAATTGGTTTTAAATTGAATCGTGATATGGTAATCACTTGAGTTCGCATATTTTTTTTATAAAGTGAGAGGTTTTTTTTAATGGGAAATTAGAAATTAGTGCAAATATGCCAAACGAAAATAGATATTAGTGAGCCTAAGTCCAGTTAATTAGTCTAAAAGCCTTGTTATGTGGTCTTTTGTGATTTATGGTGATTTTTTTACGAACATTTATTTAAACTTTGAAATGTGGAGGTGAATTAATAGATTTTATACCACAAATATTTTTTTCAATCTTTATTGTTCAGTATGAACTGTAGCGTTTTAGTTCATAGTTAATATTGCTGGATGTTGGTACTAATTTGGCAACATTTTGAGGGTCCTCACAAATTTCAAAGGTATTGCATTAAAATTATGTATCGTAAAGTTTTTATTTTTGAAAATTATTACTTTTTATTCAATACTAATCACTCAAATTTTTGTGAAGTTAATTATGGTGTTTGCAATTTTTTTTTTATTTAAATTTTTAAGTAAATGGAACCCACTACAGAGATATTTAAAATTACTGCATTTTCAATTTCTTTTCTCTCAGAAACTTTTAGATTCACAAACTTAGTTTGTACGATTTTTGTCCAACAATTTGTCATAAAATGAGTTGTCATCTAAAGTTATATATTCATTTTAAATATTAATTAATAATATTAATTAATTAATTTATTTGTTTATACAGGGTGACCAGTAAAGAATGGATAACCTTAAAACACCATATAGCTGACATCATGACCCTTCTAAAAAAAATTAAAAAATTCTATCCCAAGCAATAGCTTAGTTATGACTATTCTTTCGTCCAGTGTATTTTTCCAATTCGTACGTTTTTGTACACCACGGCCACATATGAATGAATTTCATTGATATTTTTTAATTAATACAATAATTGTATTAATAGACTGTTAAAACAATATTTGAATAGCTGTCAGAATTTTGTGTTTAGTTAAAGTTTTAAATTGATGTGATGATGTTACAATTTTTGTTTGTATCAGAATAAAAAGGAAGTTTATTGGTATCTACTAAGGAAAAGAATTAATTAATTAATTAATTAAATTAATTGCATTATCGTACGATTTTCTATACTACGGCTACAAATGGATAATTCTTACAGTTTTTTTTTCAATAAAATTTTTCAATACTGCCGTTAAGAAATTTAATGCAAAAATCTTTTAATTTAATTTTACAATGCAAAATGTGAAAAACATATTTTTTGAACAAGTTTGAGCATCTGTGGTATTCGAAAATGTATAGATACTTGAATAATGAACTTTTTGAAAATTATGCGTGTTTAATTTGATTTCAAAATGGTATAAGTTATAATTTGTTTTTAGAGTGAATGTTAAAGATTTTCGGGGATTTGGAGAAAGTGGGACAAAAAATTATCTTTTGGGATTTTTCGTCCTTTGGGCGCCTTTCCCCAAGGGAATTTTTTCCATTTGCCCTAAACATTTTTGGAGATTTTATCCGATTGAGAATTTTTTTTTTTTAAGATAGTGTATGTCTCCCTCGAGTTGTACTTTATTTTCAAGTAAATATCTGAAACTCATCGTATTCATCGTTTTCTCCATATCAATTGGAATATTATTACCTAATAGTAGGTAGTATCTAGTAGTAAAAAAAACTTAACTGCATAATTAATAGTGTAGTTTTTTTTTACTTGCTTTCGGAGAAGTCCAAAAAAATGGTTATCGTCAGGCCGTCCGTGTCGGTCTGTGCGGTTGTACTGCTGTGCTTCCATCTGTACACATTTCCACTGCCCAAACGCGTGGACGAATTTTCTTCAAATTTCGTACAGATGGTTTTTACGTAATTTCGAAAGTTGGTTTTTATTGTTTTTGAATACCTCATCTAGAACGAATACCTCCCATATAACGGTTTTGAGTTATTTGATTTTTCTCGAAAACTGCTCTAACCATTATATAAACCATATATAAATATGGTACAGATCGTTTTCACGCTATTTTGAAAGTTTTTTTTTTGTTTGTTTTTGAATATCTCATCTAGAAGGAGTATCTTCCATAAAATATTTTTGAGTTCTTCGAGTTTTCTCGAAAACGGTTTTGATTAAAATTTTCTTCTATAAACATGAATTTAAAATTTTTTTTTAATCCCACCGATTTAAAAAAAAAGTCGTTTTTTAAATATTTTTTTAATAAAAAAAATTGAAACGATTATATATATTATGTATATTATTTATGATGATCTAATAGCTAAATTTTGAAAAAAATCACTGATCAATAATCGAAAAAAATGATCTTTCAAAAAAAAACCAAAATACATTAACGATAAACGACTACATGAGCAAGTTCGTGTGATATAGTCGTGCATTTTATTTGTGTTTGCAAGCAAAAATATTTTGTATATGCTAAAAAAAATTAAGTGTTAATATAAGCTCTTAGCTTATTTATTATTATAAGGAAACAGAGTAATAAACGTATTGTCTGGGGTAAGTTAAAAAAAAAATTGACAGAAAAGCCAGACAATTGGTTTGCAAATAATATTTTTATACGCGGTGAACTTTATACTAAAGGCTTTCCGCAATAAAATCAAGAAATTTCATTCACACCACCCCCCCCCCCCCCCCCCTCTAAGACCAGAACTTCACCTTCACCTGAAAAAAAAGTTCTACAAATTTTACAAAATACTCATATTTTCTTCATTTGGAAGGTATTATTAATAAAATTATTTAAAACAGTTTCATTAATTATTTACAATAATTTTATTAATTATTTAAAATAATTTTATTAAAATTGAATTTTTTGTAAATTTACTTCATCTAAACAATTATTCTTGGCACCAAAAATAATAATTATTTTGAAAGAGTTACAGTGATCCAATCGATTAAATGCCAAAATTACCCCCACATTTATCAAACAATCAGTCGACGTCTCTTTTGCAAAATAAGACTATTTTGTCATTCTGACAATCAACATCGAAACTAACACTTTCTTTGAACAAAAAATTAATAGTGTGAATATTTTTTTTAGCTGCACAGCACAAAGGGCCAATAGTATTAAAATTCAATATCCGGTCATAAGTCTGAATAATGTTTTGTATTTATCATTATAAAACTATATATAATCACTGACCAAAACATATCTTCCCACGACCTGGGCTCTTATCTTAAAATTATTACCAAGATAAACTTAAGGCGCTATTTGTATCCAATTCAGAGCCCCCAGAGACAAACTATAATCAATGTATCTTATCGGACTTTCAGATTAACCTACATTTTTGATTTCGATTTTCACAAACATTTGCATATTCATTCATACTTCCAACGAGTGTTGGTTAAATTATAAATAAACTCACAAATTAATTTCACTGATAAAATGTAAATCGCACTAACGATCGGAAGAACTTATTTTTTTCCCAGAGCTAAATGCGACTGCGGCTGTCCAAAGACACCATTGTTTACAACACAAATTGGTTGCATTGACAAATGACAATAATAATAAAATAATCAATAAAACAGGTTAAAGTCAAACACATGGATGACCTTAAACTTGATTCAATGAATGAGTGATTTTGGTCATCTTTTGATAGTTTTAATTTTTAATCTGGTACTTTCATTAATATATTTTTAAAAACATACGTATATGCTAAACAAGAAAACTTTAGTAGCAGAACTAACTTTTAAAGACTGTTTAGTTCAGTCAATTGATGCAAAAATTGGGGGTACTTTAAGTGTAAGAGATTGTGGACGTTGGAAATAAGATAAGTTAAGATAAGTTCTTAAATATAAAAATTATCACCGTGGGACAGGCTAAAGTTATGAAAAATCGATACACTAAAAATGTCATCTTTGAAGAACTAATTTTGTATAAAAGGGAAGTGTACTGAGATAAAACGAAAAGATTTTATAAATGGCCTTACCAGGATTACGTTTTCAAAGCATTCACCATCTACCCATCTATAAGAATTTGGTTGATCTTTTTGTTACTGGCCCATAATAGTTTTTTATCTGCTCTTTCCGAATTTACATTCTTTTAAATCGTTTGTCTGTAATTTTCAAAAATGGGCGATATTCCCATTTAAAATTCAAACTGTTAGTACATCACAGCATTTTTAGTAATGAAAAAACGTTCTTGCACTAAAATCATTTTGCTAAACAAAGTTTAATTGTTTGAATCTTTGAATCTTTAAGATTTCGGCCGAAGCCAGTAATGGAGCAGTAAAACAAAAAACACCAAAACATTGCAGATGAAACTGCCAAATGACTGGACTAAATGGCCAGGCCATTGATAGATGAATAGGTACAATTTACTTTTGATCTCGTTAAATAAATAAATCATCGTTATTCTAAGTTCTATGAGTAGGATGTAGATAAATAATTTTTGGCAAAAAAAAACTCTATTTTTCTGACGAAACATAAATAGGTTGTGCTTGGCTTAATATAAGAGCATAGGCAATCACTGATGGAAAGTAATTAAAACAACAAAAAATCAAGGGCGATACAATGTCTCACAAAGTGAAGGCAATAAATATGCAAAAAATAGGAATGGTTATATTTTATTTTATAAATAAATGCAAAAGATTTGCAATACTTATTCATGATCGAATTAATATTTTATTTATTAAATGTGCTCCAATTTTCGCTGAAGTGCAAAAAATGCTCTAGAAATATTTTTAATATATTTATGTAGTCGACTCCATTCAAAAGAGCTCAATTTTAAATATTAAAAATATATTATCAACCCTGTTACCAAGAATGCTACGAATGCGTTGCGGCGAGAGTTGTATTCAATTTAGCCATATTTTATATTATGCAACTAGCAGGGTATTAAGTGTCTTAATGAAAATGGTAAAGTAGAAATAGTTCATTAAATCGTTCATTAAGTTCACTTGGCAAGTTCCATAAATGATTTAAATACGGATGCGAATTTTGCGAATCAAGATGAATTCCCGGGAGTACCTTTCTCGCGGGGATTCATCTATCGAATTCCATTATAGGCATGTATAATTTGAACTGGACTAGGCAGCGTTTCGAACAAAAACTTTATGTAACTTTTTTGTCCAAATAAGAGAAATTATTGAATTTTGTTTAGCAAAAATTTTCGCTAAACGCATAGCTATAGCCGCAATCGATCCCATTTCAATATGGTCTAGTTTTAACAATGACTTCCATGAGAAAATGTTAAAAGTCTTGAATATGAAGTCGGTTGTTTTTCATTTGAAATAAATTATATGTATGAATGTTCCACAATTTTAAATGTTTCAAAAGCATTTATTTTAACTCTTAGATCACTTTTACTCAAAGGAAAATGTAAAGTTGTTCTCGATAAGTTTTTGTTGTAACCAAGCATTGGTAATGTGATAACTCGTGAAAATAAATTTCTGAGTTTTTGTAACATCAAGAACTTAAAATTTTATCTCACGATAAATTAAAAACTGGAATATAACTGTCAACAATTTCCACCGATACAAATTCTTTCATATATTTTATCTGGTCAAAACATAATCGCATTAACCTAATGTACCTACCTATGTATATAGAGCCCTGAATATGATGTTTTTCACATATCAGTGATTTGAAATGAGTTGATAAATTAGAACTGTTTTGGCTATTTATACTCTTTATATTAATACATAAACACGAATTCTATTATTCCCTTTTAAACTAACTTACCGGCAACCGATTATAATAATTTTGGTTTTATTTGAAAGGTACACATGATTGAAATCAAATTTTGACCGCTTGGCGGTACTAGTATTTGTTAAATGATGATTAAGCTATTTGTCACTCTTACTGTTTCCAATACCAGCTTTCATACATTTTTTGGAAACGTTGCGTGAATGTTAGGCTATGGTTTTATTTTGAATTAAAAGTAAACCATAAATCTAGCAAAGAAATAAAATAAAAATTTTATTGCCAAAAAGTATGCAACTTAAAAAATATCACTGTGTTCTGTGACTTATCAGTTTGAATTTGTTCCGTTGTAATTTTAAGAGATTTTACTTTCGATATAGGTACTATATATACACACAACAAAGTTTAATATAAATAATTAGACCGATTTTCGAGATAAATTTAATCACTCGAAACCGTTATTATTGCTATGGGATGTGTTCCCTACCAACGGACCGGATGGACGGCAGCGCGACGGCACGGTGGACAAGACTATGATCATGTGAATTAAACAAAGCTACTTTTAAATAATTTGTGACAATTTACAATCTTTTGCGAGCAATTGCAAGTGCCTCAACCATTTGCTTTCACACAAAAAAATAATGCTGATGTGATATTTTTCAAGCAGTCTTCATTAGTTAACTGTTTATATTACTTGTGCGCAGATTTATTTTCTATATTTTTCAGTTTTGAACATTTTGGTAAAAGCAACAATGTCTTAGGAAGCCAACAGCATAGTGTAAGAAATTATTAACATGTTTAACCGACACAGTTTTATGATTTTGGCTACGTATTTTAACTTTCTTTTTTGTTGTTTTATGGAAACACACAAAATAAAACAATGATTTCTACAAAAAAATTTGAAAATAAAGTACACATTATTTTTTGAATACACCCATTATTTTGAAAATCAATACCATTCTTTTTTCGAACATTTGAAAAAAAGGAAATTTTTTGCTTAAACGTTTTTTTGTACAAGCTTGATATACTCGTCTTTATTATTAAGATTTTTTTTTTAATTATTCTGAAATATAAAAGTATGTATTTTAACTTTACTGGCCACTGTGGCGTATGCGCAAACTTTTTTTTCTTTTATAGAATTGTAATAGTAAATACAGTTTTTGTCTATCCCTTTCAAATTTATTATTCAAACGAGTTTAATTTTTTAATAATGAAATTTATCATGCGTCATACTTTATTAAGAAACTTATTAGAATGTAGGATTCGAAGCTTACATCTGTTAACACAAAACAATGGATATAATTAAAAACAAAATTTAAATAATAGTAATAAAATACGTTTTAGTACATTCATTAGATCTCGGCACAATATTTACTCTCTTGTCTAATAATATAGCGTTGTGTCTGTTTATGGAAATCTATACAAAAGCATATTCGCGAGACTAGTGGCACTGACGGTTTTCGTAAAGAATTGAGATCATTCTCCATTCAAACCATTACTCTGGCTATTAAAGTTGTACTTTCCCTCCTTTGTTTAACGACGTAGAATGTTTAATGTTTAATTTTTTATAGAACAATATTTTAATTTTTTTTAATTTTATTATTAATTTTTTTTTTTTTTTGTTTTAGTTTTTATAATTTAACGAAAGTTGAAAAACTTTTTTGATTCAAAATGTCTTAAGTTAGTAGTCATTGATAGTTAAAACTTAGCATTTCGGTTCTATAATAACAGATTTTGTTCGTGTTTTATGTGTCTGTTCGGAACAGTACAGAGTACTTTTTGTACTCTATTTTATTCTGACGTTCTGTTCTTTTCTGTTTTCATCAACGAAAACGTTTGATTGTTCCGCATTCATATAATACTCATTTTCCTAAATTATTAAACAACTTTACAAAAAAAGATACCAAATTGACTCGATACACATAAAGATTTTATTTAAAAAATATACATAAATTGACTAGGTAATTTGGAACAACAACTGTTATATCAATATACAAATACATACATAGGATAAATTATTTTAAGACAACAAGACACTTTACTTTTAAAAAACAGACAATACAAAATAGTGTAACATATAAAACTGAAGTTTATACTTTAAGCTTAGAGTTATCACCTAATTACATTAATTAAAAAAAAAAAAAGAAGCATGATGACAAAGTTAACAAAATGGCATTTGTTGAAGAAAGAAAAACAGGAACGATCCATATGGCTTAAACAAAAGTTTTATGTTTATTCTTGACGAGGTGTTAAGAGTTCATAATAAAGAGAGTTACTATATCACTCTTACTGAAGGACTTTGCTTATATAAACAACAATAATAGATCCCAGTAAGCTTAATGTCGACGCTCTTAGCGAAGCTGGGGCATTTGAAGATTCTTGGTGAACAACCAGAACTGGGCGATTATTCTTTTTCTGTACATCACGGTAGTTGTCGGTCAATTTTTTCCCTCCGTACGTTTCAATTCCCTTGAATTTATTAACCTATACAAAATTAATTAGTGATTTTTCGAACAATGTGCAATATTTAAAGATTCAAGTACCTGATCTAATGTTAGTGGGAATGTGTCAAGGAGTACGATCCAGGTTACCGATTCAGCACATGAAGGTGTTGTAAGAGAGCCGGGGTAGCTCAAATAACCACCTGAGAGTTTTGGAAATAATTCTCGTAGGTTTATCTTTTGTTCGATTTTCACTGGCTTATCAATTTCATCGGCAGAATTGATAAATTCAATATTTTCAACTATTTTGCCAATGCCCACGTTGGCTTCATTGGAAGCATGAAACAAAACTCCGACTACAGCAATTCCGTTCTTATAGCTAGCAGCTTCTGTGATGTTAGCATAGCGAGTATTTCGGTGGACAATATGAGCTTCCATCGGATACCTAAGAGGTTAAACTTATCAGACAAACTTATCAATTTATCAAATATAAATACTGTCTTACCTTATTTTGTCAATTGTATGCTCAGACCACCAATGAAGATGGAGTTCTTCGACAATAAATTTGTCAGACAATGGTCCGCCGGTCAATGTCATTTGAACATTGAAATTTGACAATTTGACTAGAAAAATTTAATGATCGTACATACATAATTTGAAAGAAGTTTGTATAGATAAAGACCTTAATTATATCTTACCTGTGTGACCATTATTGAGTAAGGATGGTGAAGTTAGAGTCTTATCGTAGTTATGGAATTCAAAGTCTGGAAAGTTTCCCTTTAGTGCACCAGAAATACTCAGGTCGATTGGACTCTGTCGGTTACCGGAATCGCATATTCCACCCCAATGTGGAAACACTAAAAATTAAGAAATGAAAGGATTTTTAAACTTTTTTATAAACTTTGTGGCATATCAGATAATGTTTTGAATAAAAAAAAAAGTCCTTCCGCTTGCTCGCAGATCTCTTATATAAAAGGCAAATTAATAGAAACTCTGTCTCAGAAATATTTGTGAACAATTTAAATTACCATCAACTTTAAGAAAAAAAAATTGGGCCTCCAATGGAAAGTGATATTCACTTATGGTGTGATATTTAAGTGGTTCGCATTTGACAAACCGTTTTGTATCACAAAAATTAAGAATAGTACAGCATCACAAGAGACATCGGGCTTGCCCACACATAAGGTTTTTAGTTTTTTTTTTAGGTTTAATGTTAGCAGTCTTCTAGATTTTCAAACCCCGTTGACTAAAGCAATAAAGCGACTTTACTTTACCTGTACCTGTAGCCTTAATGAGAATTTTAAAGTTAAACATCCACCAAGGAATGCGAAGATGGCATGATTGAGACTTCGACACAACTATTTTAATTGATGACTCAAAGATAGAGTGTGGTGTTGGGTGTCTTTTCTAAATGCTTAAAGATGTTCAGTATCTTACGAATTTCCAATTTCGCTAGTCTTTTTTGTTTCACCAGAACTACTATAGAAATAAGGGAAGTATGGAAATTTTTTTCAAGCTGAATTGGTCCAGCAATTCTGAGACGAGTTGTTTGTTAATCTTAGAAGTACCCTTTTCTGGATTTCAACTAATAGTGGTTTTGAAGGAGTGGGTTGGTAGAATAATTGAATCAACTGAGTTTTATATAATTCCGTTTATGTCAAGAAATTTATAAACCACCAACAATTAAATACCGATCAAACTACTATATCTACTATAATTTTTATAAACTTGTAAAGGAGGCTTTAACGTCTACAGCAAGACGCAGCATAGACGCAAAGAGCAAGTACGTGCGACTCAGTCGTGCATTTTATTTTCTGATTTTTTCGTAAACGACTTAACGGAGGACATTTTTAACACAAAACTTTGTTAGTGGTTTTTAATTTATTTTATTACAAAATTCAAAAATAATTGTTTTTGGATTTTTAAACAAAGTTTCAAAGTTTTTTTTTCGAAATCGATTTTTTGAAAACGGGTCAATGAAAAAAAAAAAATTTCTTGAAAACGGCATACAAACATTTTTTTAAACATTGCTTCGGATTTTTATATATACAAAAATAGTTTTTTTTTTTTTAAATTAAAAATTGTTTTTTCTAAAAAAATTCATACTTAGTTTGGAGCTCAGAACAATTTAAAAAGTTGTTTAAGAAGGAGGAAAACGGCATAAGTCCATTCAAACCCATTCCGAGAAAAACGCCGTTTTAAATTTTTTTACAACTTAGTACTAAAAGCACATATTGTGTTTTTTTTAAGAAAGAATTAAATTGGTTTTCTAAAAGTTAGGATACCATCAGACAGTATTCAATAAATACATACTATGAGACCTCATCAATAGTTGAATTTTGACAAAAAGTGGACATGTGTCGTTTTTCCCCTGAACCCTTCATTTCAGTAATAAATTTTTTGTATTTTTTAAATTTCTTATAAAACTATTTTTTTTTTTTTTAATTTATATGTAAGAAGCTTTAGCATCTACAGCAACATTGACACTAAGAGCAAGTACGTGCATTTGATTTTTGTTTATAATTTCTAAAACATATTTCAGGTACACTTTAAAGTAAAAAACAGGATTTTACGGAAATTGTACGTAATGTGTAATTAAAATAAAATGTATTACTGCTCTTGAGTAGAAGACAATGTCAAAGCCAATTAAAGGTTCGAATCTACCCAAGGTTACTCAGCTTTGTTACATCATTTTATGATTTAAATAATCAAATAAAAACAAATCAGGGGTGTGTAGCACACTCCGCATGTACACAAAAAAATAAATTAACTTATTAAATTTCACTAGGACAAGGTTAATACCATATCCCCCCATTAATGTAGCTAGTGCAGTTATTTGCGACAAACAAGAATCTCGAGCCTCTGGAAAATTGGACCAAGAATTCAACTCTCAGTTCTTATCATCAACCTAAATTCTCTGGACTACACATTATTAGGTATGTTAGTAGGTGTCATTGTGCCGATGTGCGCTTTGGGACTGTATTAGGTATATGTCGGACATCATCGTCGCATTATACATCAAGTAGGTAATTTATCAATTCATATAATCTGTGTCTTGTGTTTGATAGTACAGAGTTATATTATTCAATCGTTGATTAAAGTCCAGATTCCAGAGGTTTGCAAAGATTTGCATGGCCAGACAATAGCGATAGGCAAGGCGAGCCTGTCATCATAGTGTGTAGGTACTCGTAAGTATAATTTATTCATATACGACCGTATGCATTGTTGGAATGGAGAGTGATATTTATGGAACATGGGAGTGTTCCTTGAACTAGATTAAATATAAGCTTAAATTGTTGAGTCTTTTGAATGAAAAAAAAAAAAAATAAAATTGAAAAGAATGCAGCCTGATAATAATTTGCGTAGTTACTAGGTACTTACCGCTTGTTTCGTTGCGGTCAGGATAGCTCCAGTGATCTGATGCAATAGTAGATTGGAAAAGCAGGATAACTGAAAAATAAAATTAAATATTTTGTTACATTTTATTCTATGCCAGTACATAGGGATTGTTAACATATGTATATTAAAAAAATTGGGATTCTGTGTATAGAAACTTATCTATAGAACTTCACTTCAAAAAAGGCAACAAAATTTGAAAGAACACACGTAAGTATACGTGTGTTCTTTCAAATTTTGTTTACTTTTTTGAAGAGTCATCATTTTAAGTGTTATCACCCGATAATATTATTCCTAAATTTCTAAGTTTCCCTACAATATAATCATTGAAAATATTTATTTATCGATTTCAACCTGAAATTTGTGATTCCCAAAGCTTTAGCTTAACTAATTACGAGTTCCTACTCACATATAATACAACAACAAAAATGATAATAATAGACTGAACAGAACAACTTGAAAGTCTTCTAAGTCTCTGAAATTCTTTAGAGCAAATTGACAATGAAGTGGAACAATTTATTGCTGCTTTTCAATAGGTTGCAGAAGAGAGTACCCTAACTATTTAGCTCTAGAACTGGAAAAAAACTGAAATTATATAATAAAAAAAAGAAAATTTCTAAGAAAATGGCATTAACCGTATTTTCAAACAATAAAACAACATTTAACCGTCTGAGCAACGAAAAAAAAAAAAAAAACACAATTCTGTGAAGCTTGACTACGGATGATTCACTCAATTCTTCCTTAAGGAAAGTATCCAATTCCCTGAAGTTTGCCTTAAAATCGCAGAGCGTTTTTCGAATGTTTTTAATCTTTTGTAGGATAACTAGGGTGTCCATCGCATCTCTTTTAAAGACAACATGTCATCTTTTCAACCGACTTCAAAAAAGGAGGAGGTTATCAATTCGTCTGTATGTTTTTTTTTTTTTTTCATATGTTTGTTACCTCAGAACTCTTGACTGAATGGATCGATTTTGATTGTATTTTAAAGCTGGTGGTCTCCATTGGGTTTTTGGTTCAGTTTTCCATCTTATTTTAGTTCAGTTTTGATAACGGCATCCAATAGAAAATACTAAAAGTCTTTTATTTGAAGTAGGTTGTTTTTCTTTTGAAAGGTATTATGTTAGATCCGAACTTTTTTTTTACACTATCTATTTCTGTAAGGATTTGTTTGTTCTTTATGTTTTTGCTTGTCACTATACCACTATTTTGTGTTCCCATTAATTTTTTTTTGTTTTCATGGAAGAACTCTCTTCTTATAGATTCTAAATCAAATTCTCTTTTTTTCATGGCCCCAGATGGCCACCCTAAGGATAACGGAGTTGAAAAGAGCTATTAGTTTGTTAAAAAAAGGGATGAAGTTAAAATACCAATTGTCATCACACTCAAAAAAATAAAAAGTATGTGTCAATATCAACCATCGAACAAAAAACACGATCTAACTTCTGCTCAGGTTCTGAAAGAAAAGCCACCAAAAGCCTTTATAAGGATTCGATACATAAATGCATATATCTAAAGAATCGAGCGTGGTAACCCACCAAAGCTAATACAATATATGACAAAAGTTATTGCTATTAAAGAGATTAAGCAAATTCATAGAAAAATAAATCTAATCCGCATTTATACAAGTTCGGATTTAAATTTACTATAATATCAGACCAACTCTTTAGAGTAGGGTACTACCAGATTATTCCATTTAAAACAAAATAATGCTTTACAAGTATAAGCATGTAGCATGGCATTTGATAAATCTGATTTTAGAGCAATTATTAGGTGACATTTAGAACAAAATATTCTTCTAAGCGTCAAAATAAAGCGAATGTCCCAATCTGTGAGGACATGAACTCTCAAATTCCATTCCAAAACACCAAACATTTAAAATGTTCAGTTAGTTGCCCAGTAAAAAAGAAAAAGATTTTAATATGGCTTTCAAGCAAGTATTTACTAACTATCTTCTATCACTGAAAATGACAGCATAACACTTGATTTCTCGTGTGTTGATTTAATTTCGTGTTAATTTTATTCGGGTAGAAATATGTTTCTAAAAGTGCCTCCACACTTTCTCCCAGAGAAAAGTCACATGTCAAAATCAAAGTGGAATGCGACACTATTCTCCTGTTCCCATGATAATAAATTTTTTAAAAACTTTTTTTTTCAAAACCAATTCGTACGACTTTTCTAAGACTATGTATATTTCAATTTCGTACTTGTGATCATTTATGTAATTTACTTTTCTTTGACTTATCTTTCATGAAAGGTCTTTTGTTTTTTAAAAGGTTAGTTCGCTAATAACAGTTTTTGCCATTTTTCAATTATTATATGTGAAGAAATTTGCTTATAAGCATTAATAATGCAATATTATAAATATTATAATGTTTAAAATCTAGAGTAGGTACCTACTTACTTCTTACGAAGTATACTGATTCTTAGTTAACGATGACAAATCATACAAAAGAAAAAAAATGCAAAAACACACAAATTTATAAAATTAAACCAAACAATCAATCAAAGTCGACACGACATGGCGCTAAACTCACTTGCTCAATTCAACAGAATAATTGACCAACTGATTGGCTTTATGGTCGAATGATGACAACTACTGACAAATGCACTCATCTTTATTATTGTCAAAATTTTTCGAATAATTAATAACAGTAAGTTTTCTATTTCGTTTAAATAATATTATTATTATGGCAAGCACTTATGCTATTTAAGAATTACATCTTGTTTTGGTTTAATTGTCTGTCAATCTTTTATTAACTATGCAGTTTATTTACACAAAAATTTTCTGAAAAGTGCTCATTGGTCTAATTATGTATAGAAAATTAAATAAATATCCCAGAAAATAAACATTAAACTTGAAATCTATTCTTAGATTTCATTTTTAGATCAGCAACTGTTAAGATAAATGTTTTAAATAATAAATGGCACAGTGGGGTCTTGGGATGGTTTTTGTATTAAAAACTATAGTTCAAATTTTAAAATTTTATAAAGGTTTAGCAATATCTTCTGTGTATAACTGTATACATAACACAGAAGATATTGCTATTTAAAATTGTGTGTGTGTGTGTGTGTTGATACAAGCAATCCCAAATCTAAGTAATTATAACTTTACGCTTTATATATATTTTGTAAAAATATAAGCAGTATATTTTACAAAAACGTTGGAAAACCGAGGTATTGGAGCTTGAGGTCGCCCAAAATAAAGATTTTTGTTTATATTGAAAACATTGTTCACAACTTGCAAGAAAAATGACGTAGAAAAATTAAATTGGTATTCAATTATAAATAATTTTCTTGAGTTGTTTTGTATTTTGGTTTATCAAAGACCATGAAAAAACAATAAGTTAGCACTTATCATTTTTGTACGTAATTTATCTCGCAGGAAAACAAACAGATATCTTTATTTCGGGTTGGTCAACTCCAAGCTCAAATACCTCGACTTTACGATGAACGATTTTGATAATTTGTCACTGATATAACGAGCTCTACACCACGATTCATTTGATATCAAACGGTTTCGTGTACCCTTTTGACCAAGGATTCATAGTAAAATGATATTCCTTTTTAGAAAACAAAATTATATCAAGCAAATTTAATCAATATTTGTGTAGGTTTTTCTATTCACTATGTTTTGAATTGAACAAAGTGTATAGGCTTTCGTATTTTCATTGATATTTAAAATGTGTTTATGTTAGCTCTGGCCTTCTCATATTTAAACCAAATATAAAATGCAAAAAAATCGGTTAAACCGTTTATGAAAAACAATTTGTTGTTATTAAGTAACACTGTTTTTCCGTTATCCGAGTTTTGTTTAAGAAAAAATTTGGTGCAATCACTTTAAACATAACATACACACAAATTTTAATGGAAATCGTTAGAGTCGTTTTCGATAAAATCCGAGTAATTCAACAATTTTATATGGGAGGTACATACCAGTGCTACCGTCGGATATTTTCGAAAAGTTGCATAAAAAGTGGCATTGCTCAAAAAAGGTGGCACATAAATATAATAACAAAAAACACCATATTTTTATGAAAATTGACTTCAGGTATAAACAAAATTCACACAAATCGCACCAAAATCTTAAGAATTGAAATTGAAGGAAACAACTATTTTAATACACATTTTAAAGTTCATTGGAGCAAAAACGTAATAAAGACATGGAATTGCTTGCTATTGTTTTCTTTTAGGGAATTCAAAAAAAGTGGTCCACACAGAAAAGTGGTGGCATGGTGGCACATCCAGAAACAATGTACCAATTTGACACTAAAGTGATGCAGCGGTAACATTGGTACATACCATAGATACTCAATCTAGAAGAAATATTAAAATGAAAACAAACAATAATATAAAAATCATCTGTATACAAAATTAAAAAAATCCGTTCACTAATTTTGACAGCGAAAATGTACAATTGGACGCACAGACGACAGACGCGACGCAGGCATGACGAAAACCACTTTTTTGGACTTCTAAATCATCGTATTGTTGGTTTTAAATAAAACCTCGATTATTTTTGGTTGGCACGATCGACTAATTGCCCTTTATAGAGCAAGTTAAAACTGTTGTCGACAGTTTTCTATCAAAATGGTGTAACTTTCTCTAATTTATAAGATTAATCCATGAAAGATATAAAGTAATATAAAATATTAATTCAAAATTTTTAACAAATTAATTATTTTCGTTTATCTATACCACTCACATACGTTTTATTACATAGACACATATAAACTAGGTATGTACATTGAACAACACAGCTGATTTGAGGGCGATCATAGTGTTGTCTGATAGAGTCGCGAGTCAGTCCGGTATGTGTTTGTTTATCCTCAAGTTCATGTTCAATTCAGTGAGTTTGTTGACGTTCTGAGTTCTGACTTTTAGCGTCGATTTTAGCTATGGGGCTATTTTTAATTTTTTTTAGAAAAAGAGAACAAAAAATAAAATGACTGACAAGACCAGCGGCACTGCACTACAAATTGCGAAAAAAAAGAAACCCTGTCGGCATTTTCATTTTACCTCTTGACTTCTCGAGTATAGTTTTTTTTTTTTTAATGTCAAGTATTCTAACTGATTCCGCCGGAAAGTCTACTTGCATTTCTAAAGCACCAGGTGGGCGGTGTAGTTATTCATTTCATGTATCAACAAGGGCGACTGATCGTTTGAGGTTGAATTTTAAATATTATTTTGTATTCTTTTTATATCGGTTCACTCAATTAATATGTTGCTGTTTGTTTTTAGATTTGTTTGTTTGTAAGGGGATGTCAAAATGCTATTTTTTTTATCTTACATTTTATGAAGTTTCGTTTATATGATTGTTTTTACCAATTAAACATGAAAATAAAATCGATTGTCTGGAAAACCTCATAGATAACTTACAATTTACAGTAGGTAACCCAACAAGATGATAAAGGCATGATAATGTTATAGTCTAAGAGCCCACCGCAAATTTTAGGAGTGGAGGTCCAACCAAAATCTGAGTTTGCAGTTTTATAGGTAAACGTATCCTGATTTCAAGTTAGAGAGTCTGACAGGTTTATTTTTCAGCCTTCTGTGGTTTTCGGAGGGTTGAAAAACGCGATAATTCCAAGTCATCTGAGAAACAAAAATCCACTTCCATTGACATTTTTAATATTGAAAATGATGATCGATCTGTCATTTTTCCGAAGTCTGGAGACCTCAACGTGAAGATCTGATTATTAGAACTCAAGAAATAAGCTTTAATCGGATCGTCAAGATTGAGGTTTCCAGACTTAGGAAAAATGACAGAGCATAAGTATTTCAATTGAATTGTATTTTACTATTAAAAATTTACTTATAAAACTGATATATACCTCACCTCCCAAAATTTGCTGTCGGCTCTTGGTCTATTATTTGTGTTCCATACCAAAAAACAAAAGACTTGAAAAGACATTTGTGAATAACAAGGCGTGTTGTTCTTGTACGCAGAAGAATGGTTCTTCTATACTTGTAAGAAAACGCTTTTTTAAAAAACTCCTGTAGGATAATTTGCGTTGAACTCTATATCCTTTGAATTAAATAAAATCATGTGCTGGAAAGTTCATACAATCCCCGCATTAGTTTTTCATTTTCAAATTGTATTTCTATTGTAGCAAACATAATGCAAAACAACAAATTCGTTTGAAGCTCATTTTCATGAGTTTGCGGCAAACGGAAATGCTTCCCACATCAAAACACCATAAGCAAACTATATTGTTTGCGGCAAATGAATGAAGTTTTTGCAAGAAACCTTTCCAGAAAGTTGTTTGTTGCAGTGTTCATATGTATTCTACGCTAGAGCAAAGGTATAAAAATAGTTCGTGGCGAGCCCTATTTCAAAAGCGAGGGGTTGCAAGTTCAATCACCGGTCATACGTTTACCTTCTTTTAACTGCCAAAGTCGAAGTTTAAGCTACAATTTGCCAGTTTAAGCTATTAAGTATCTAGCCTTAGATACTAGTTAAAGAGAAGAAACGCAATCTAGGTAGTCATAACTAAATCTAGATTTAGATCCTTGGACAAAATGTTTAACTTTTTTTTTATTTACAAAACCCGCTGAGTATATTTAATTGTTAAATAATTTCGTACAGTAAAACACTATTAGGTATAGCTACTTTGTAAAACAAATAAAGTATTTATTTTTAACTGCTGTATGTATTAAATATTTAATCTGAGACAAAAAAATAGTTTAAAAATTCTCATTCTTAAAATAAACTTCCGCAATAAGTATGTAGTAGAAGAAAATAAAATTGTGTGTACAGTATAATAAAATGATAAGACTTGTTTTTTTTTTTTATTTCTCAGCTTCCTTTTTGTAAATTAAGAGAAATATGTATTTTAAATTTATTTTTGGTATTTCGATACAAAAATATTTTTGTCACTATCAAAATAAAAGTTTTTTTATATATTTTTTGGAATCAGGATAAAAAACATATTATAAGCTTTTTAGCCCCTTATCACCAAAAAAATGTGTTGAAAAAAATTGGTGATAACATTAAATTTTTGTTTCGTTTAATGATTATTTAAATTGAATTTCCTTTAGAGATGATAATATGGTGGTAGTGATGATTAGAAATTTTTTTTTATTAACACTTCAGATTCTTTGTTGTGGTAAGCTTAGAGCAAGCTGCAACACACAATCAGAGGCTCATCATAAGTGCATGTTTTAGTGGTTAGTAAGCAAATGTATAACTAACACAGGCACTAGACAAATAAACAAATAATAAAATTAATACAAATATACAAATTAATACAATATACATAATTAAACAATACATAATAAATAAAACCATTAATAGATAATCACGAATGTGGAACACTGGTTCGAAATAATGACTTTAGTCCCACTTTGCTCATGTTAAAATCAATAGATGAGAAGCATTTAAATTAAAAAGCCGGCACATGCGATTTAAAGGCTCGTTTATGCCATAATTGGTTCGATGAAAACTAACGTGTAAGAATTCTAACTTACGCAAGTGGATAGATCCTCCGCGGTAATTAATTCCAATACAAGCTAGTAAATCACATGCATCAATTAGACCATTGAGAAGTTGATGAAAAAATAGTAAATCATTATTAATACGCCTTTGATATAATGATTGAATCTTTAGAAGCTGAATCCGATGTTCATACGGTGGCAGGTTACATGGATCAGTCCAAGGAAGGCCCTTTAGAGCGAAACGTATAAAGTTATGTTGCACAGATTCGATACGATAAGATTCGAAAGTGAAATTGTTTTTTCTTCTACTTCGTCCAAGCAACTCCTGCAGAAATCGTTTGATAGTACACTGAGCTGTGCAGCGTCGTATCTACCTATAAGGCAGTGTCCATTTATGATACCCATTACGCAACTGATCTGACATATACTGACGGACAGAAGGCTATTTAACCGTTTTAAATCTAGTTTGGGCCAGATTCGTTTGGTCGCTACACAAGTAATAGATACTATAAATACTTAAACATTGTGAAAGAATTTGGGGCTTGGTAAAACAAAAATGTTCTCGTTATCTGCTCTTAAATTATGAATTAATATTTTGAAAATCTCAAGATTTTCAGATATATTTTAAGATATATTTTAGTTTAAAATATTGAAGATATTTCACTGTAGAAGTAGAAATTCGATCTTATGGACACTATTCCACGATTTATATTTTTGGTTACTAGATACAGAGAGTAGAACTCATTGCATGAAATGCTCAGAATCTTAAGATGGTATTTCTGCAATCACACAATCTCATATCAAAATTAAAATAAATTAATTTTTAAAATAAAATAAACGAATTAAATTTGTAATCCCAAACTTTTCCGTTGCAAGAATTTTGTAAGATATTGATTTTCACCAAAATTGTTGAGAATTAAGTATTCAGGTTCTTAGACATCTTCATTATTTTAAAAGTCAGTACCATTGTTCATTGGAACAATTAAACAACATGCAAATTTCTAGCACTCGCAAAACAAAGTGACATTTTTGAAAAGTTTATGTATGAAAAGTACAAGAAGGTTTTATTCAAAATAGTACAAATTAAACCTAGGTTTAGGTAATCCTCAACGTTTGGCGTTTACAGATTCCAATTATCTTGATCCTAACCAAAGTTATCGTGTTTTCAAATTTCCAACACCAACGACACCGACACCGACGCCGACGCCAACGCCGACTCCTACACTACACGGACGACAACGTCACATACACATAAAAATATCTCGAAAACGTGTTTTCTTTACGTTTCACGATGTTTCAGGATATGTATAAATATGCTTATCCTGTACACTACGTGTACGGAAAAGTTAAAAAAAATGCCAAAATGGTTGAAACGCACACGTTTTAACCTTTTTGTTTAAATTTCAATTGAACCTTTGAACTTACGTACAATAGGTTGGTATTATACCCATCAGCCATCACCAAGTTCTGGCACATGCTACCTTTTTTTAATTTTAGAAGCCTTAAGAGGAAAGATATTTTTCTTATCGACAGTTTTTAATTTTATATTTATTTACTGTAGAAAAAATCACTGAAGCAGGTGAATTAAAAAAATATTATGTAGCTCGTGCCAAACTATTTAAAAAAAATTGCTTAGGTTTTCTCGTGTCATTTGATACTTTCATTTCTCAAAGATACTATATTTTACCATTATCTATTTTAAGAAGCAAGTTCAAGATCATTCCTCTTGATGCTTACAAAACAAAAAAAATGAAAATAATTTGTTTGTACTACAAAAAAAAAACAACATGATTGATTTGTTTCACACAAAACAATAACAAAAATTATGTCTAGAAGTATTTATGTATTTGAAAACAAAATTGCTTAGTTCTTTTGGAAGTGAAAAAAAATATTTCCAGTCAACGATAATGTTTCTGTTCATGTATTTTTACGACTTGCTAAAGTTTTCAGAAAAATTATATTCATGGTCCTAATCCACTCGAAATTAATTAGCAAAGAAATTCTTTGAAATTTTCCAAATGTGTTGAAGAAGCACTAAAATTGATAGTGAACACAAAAAAATGTTTATTCTTAAAATAAAAAGATATAAAAACGCTTGTTAATTTATGAAGAGTTGTTTTGTAATATTTTCGGACTATTTGAATTTTGAGAGAAAAAAAAAACAAATACTTTTTATTTAGAAAATTGGGTGCGGCTAATGTAAAAAGCTATAGAAATAAATAATAAAAGAAAGAATAACAATTAGATCATTGTAATAAGCACCAAGTTATAATTTATTATAATAGAAAAAAGTTCCAATTAGAATCAAATTTAAAATAAATTAGTTTACGTCTTGGATGGTATTGATGCTACTACCCCACCAGGATAAACCGTTTTTAAATATGGCCAGTTGCTTAGGAAGTAAACATGGTTCACTGTGGCATATACGTAACATTTATTTCTGTGGAAAAACTTTGATAGTTAAATATATATATTTTATTGCTGACCAATCAAACGCAACAGTGTCAATTTGAATGCACTGAGATAAGAGTTTGGAAAGAACGGCTGTTTCTGCCATATTTGCCATTTTAGTTTAAATAAATTTAACAAAAAACTATACTTTTATAGAGCTCTAACGTGTCAATTTTTTTTTCTTAGTATGTAGTTTTAATATATTGCCTCGTTTTCGAATAACGTGATTTATTCAAAATAAAAAATTGAATTTTGGAAAATTTTGTTACTTCTTTGTTTTAGGCTTTATTCAAAAAAATGACAGTGACTTTGAGCAAAATAAGTTTTCCAAAAACAGTTGGGCATACGGCAGAAACCGATATTTTTGTCTTAAAGAAATGAATCCTTGGTTGAGGATGTGGCTCTTTTTACAGACAGACATAATTGAGAGACCCACCAAAAGTCAAATGTTAGGAACTTATTAGTTTGAATAAAGTGAAAGTTTATCCAGCAAATATAAGAGTATTTAACCCCAATAAACTTAAAAAGACATTTTTATTTGACAAATTCAATAAACTTGGTAAATAAAACATCGAACCCCACTGTTTAGAAGATCTAGACTAAACTCACTATACTTGATGGGATAACTCGGGTTTAAATCATGCGAAACTGTGACTAAAAACATAAAGATTGTTTCATTATCATTTAAGCTTTATTTGACATCACACATTTTGTGAAGAAAAGTTTTAAGGAATATCTTCACTCTTTTTGAAATAAATAAATTAATCGAAAAAAAGGTGCGAAAAAATTTAATTTTCACAACAAAAACAAAATATTAAAGTAAAAGCTGGTTATAAATGATAAATAATTCATTAAAGATACGTCCCAAATTAATGGAATGCCCTAGTTGAAAACATCACGGATAATCGCGATTCGATTATTTTTATTTTCCCATGAACTATCTGCAAATTTGTTTCTGCTTGCAAAAGACTTCTACTATAGGTAATAAAAATAACATGATAAATAGATAATTAAACTATTTGCTTACTTTCAATCTGATTGTATGGCAATAGATTGATTAAGTTCAAATAAAAGTAAAAATAAGCATGCAAGCTGATAAGCACTCAAGCTGACAGAACACAGATAGTAAAAATATATAAAAAAAAAAACTCAGTATCGAACAATGTTTTAATTTGAAGACAATAATTGTGTTGTTTATTTATAAACTGAAGTGATACATAAAAGATATTAATTTTATCAGACATGCATTAAGTCTATGAGTTGGTAGACAGAGTCGTTGCTGCATACATACATTATATTACATTGATTTATTTTGAATTGTAAGGTACTCATGATGATTGAATATTTATTTAAATACATATTAAGACAAACTTTCGAGTTTAAATACGCATTCCAATCTTATTTGGTTTCATCAAAAAATCATCCATTTTTGATCCTTTATCGTAATCATAAAAATAAGAAATAAAAAAACAATGAATACACAGATTTTTTTGAAAAAAAAAAAAAAAAAATTAAGAGGGGAGAGTAATTAGAGCTCAGGGCGGCAATAAAAAAAAAAACATCATCAACTCAGAAAAAAAACTCTTAATATGATGATGAAAACAAATAGGTAACAGAATAATATAAAGTACGCTTATGAAGATTCTACACCGGACAAATTTCTAGTCAAGATGGAGGAAAAAAGGTCTTGCCTTGAAAAAGCTACAAATCCACCTTAACGTTTATATAGCCATTCAGGCAAATTTTGGAATAGAACAACGAATTTCAAGGTAAAGCTAACCATCGATTTTTATAGATGTCGTCATATGTAACCTCAGGATTCCGAATTACAAGCTCCAGATGTTTTGTGTGACATTTACAAATACGCAGGCCAAACGTGACATATTTCTTTTGAGCTATTAGATAGATTAGATTCTTTATTTGTTCTTATTAATTTTTTTACAATAATTGTTACTTAAGAATAAGGACTTGGCTATTCTGCCGTCTGCCTGAGCTATTTCATAAGAGAAATTTTATATCGTGTCATTTGAGGGCCCCTCTCCATAGATCGAGGCCCATTAAGCAAAAGAGAAAAAAGAACCAAACATGTGAATTGAGAAAAGGTAAAATGATATTGAAAATAAGTTAATATTTACAGAAAAGCTGTTTTTGAAGCAATTTTTAAAATTTACACTTTTTGGTCACTCGGGCGTATGTGGAACATTTTCTTCTATTGAATAAAATTAACCTTCGATAGATTTTTTTTTATCGCTGATGACAAATTTGCTAACCATATAAAAAATTCAATGGAACATATCAAAACTGGAACATTCTTTCTTCTTTCTTCACAGACCTTAAGACCTCTAGATCAGTGTGTATTTATATAAAAGTGTTTTTTTATTTGTCAAGAAGCCACGATTTGTGGCTAAATTCTTAAAGCCTGTTGTACTCTACAACCAACAATCCGCACTAAAATAAAATGCACGAACGCAGCAACTTTGAACCTAATAGCAAGTATATGCGCAATTAGGTTCAAAGTTGCTGTATACGTTAAAAGTTCTTATATATAGTTTTTAAAAATAAATAATTTTATACGAAAAATCTTAAAAAAAAAGTGTAAGAAAAATTAAAATCCATTACTAAAATGACATAAACTTCATCTTAAATTGTTTTAAGCTCCAAACAAAGTATGCCATTTGAATTGATTAAGAACATTTTTCAAAAAAAAAATTTGAAAATCGTTGCCTTTTAAAAAAAAAAAGTTATACATATTATAAAATTTCTCAAACCGTGTTTTAAAAAAAGTTGGTATGCCATTTTTAAGAAAATATTAATTCACATCTAAAACCAAACTTTCAAAAAAATACAATGTCCCGTTTTCCAAAAATGGATTTTTCAAATTATTTTTTTTTATTTTTTTTTTAAATCCAAAAATTATTTTTTTTAAATTTATTTTACCTTTTTTGAAATTCTATTTATCTTAAAGTTATTAACAAGCTTCCGTATTAAAAGTTTCATCAAAATCGGTTGATTTGTATAAGAAAAACTAAAACAAAATTCAAAAACTGTTATATGGTAGGTGCAGTAGTACCGTTATTAGCATTTCTAAAAATAATGCTTTCATTTCAAAAGTACGGCCTATCTAACAAAAGTAAGTACAATTTTTTTTTGAACTTCTCATATTTGATATCATTCATTGAAAACATTAATTAATCAGACACATATGCATGTATTTGCATATAATAATAAATTAATTATACAACTTATTTAATTGACCTGTGTATTCCAATTTGTTCATTCACTTGGGGAATTTTCAACTTGTAACATAAATTCGAGTTGTTTTGAATGAAAGTTCCTACATAGCTAAATTACATAGTACTTAATTGGTTTGTAGCACCCAGACATGTTGACGACAAACAATCATTGTCGTCGTCATAACGATAAAATTGTATATAATTTTAATACTAAATCTGATTATTATAAAAGCTAAGCATTATTTAATCACTTGTATAAATTGAATCTTTATTAAGTAATTGATTTAGTGTAAATATCATAAAGACAGAAAAAAATACAAAGAAAAGATTAGTAATTGTATAGTTTTTCCCTAACCCATCATGACTCAATGATTAGTTTGGTATTTGTTTTGAATATGGAAATAGTCATTTGATTGGATTTTCCCTTAAATATCTCTTTTACTATGCTACCGTGTGTCTACTAAAAATTTTGAGGCAAATGCTGTCTCCTGGTTATTTGCATGGCTTTTATGTTCAAAATTTCCAGAACAAATAAAAACCTATTTAATATTTCTTAAATGGAAAGAAAATTTTGTATATTTAACAAAAAGCTCATGTTATGAAAAGTCATAATTTAAATGATATTGATTTCAAATATTTTCAAAAAAAATGCGAAGTAACTAAAGTAAATCATTTCTGAACTGGCCAAAACTACTTCGATCTGGATGTTTTTTTTCGAAAGTTGGTATTCAAAAATACTTTATTTAAAAATAGCCGGTCTTATAAATACGGTCTATTAAATTAACAATAATTTTTATTAGATTTTTGTAAACAAATATTTTTGTATCAAGAAATGTTTAAGTTTTATAAAATAAACTATGCTAAAAAAATTTCCAGATCTGTTAAAGGACAACAATTAGTTATGAAAGAAGTCTATTTTCATCCGTTCAGATGGAAGCAGACAGTTTCTTAAAAGTTGACTTAAATCATAAAAAAAAAGATTGAAATAGAACGACATTAAATACAAGATCAAGTTATATATTTTTTATTAGTCAGAAAAACTTTCTTTTTTTAATATCAAGTTCATCCTAAGAATAGTTTAAGAAAAAATGATTTTCAAACCCATAATTTTGAAAAAAAAAAAATTGCACGACTGGATCACACGAACTTGTTCTTTTGGATGAAGTTACTACATATGCTAAGCCTTTTTAATTATAAATTTCTTAATGAAGTTTTAGAAAAAAAAATTAAAAAAACATAAAATTCTATTTTCAAATGACTAAAACAGAAAAAATGATTTTTCAAGAAAAAAATTTCAATTTTTTCTTAATTTTTTTACTAAACATAATTAAGGCAATTTAAAATATTTCATATAAAATTATGGTTGAAAATTATTGAGTCATGCAGGAGAAAATCAGAATTAAAGAAATAGATTCTATGGAAGGTACCGTTAATAACGGTTTTTGAAAAAAATAATTTTTATTTAAAAATAAATCTTATAGAAATCAAAAAAATTACCGATGAGAAAAATGAGTTTTTCTAAAACCGGTATATGACAGAATTGTCGGACCCACTTTTTTCTCATTCTTCATTATCGAAATGTCATGTTTGATTGTTATCTCAACTTTTTTTTTGTACGAATGCATAACTTGATATATAGTTCCTATATCCCAAGTTAAAACTAATTCATATCTAGTAAACTAAATTACTCTTCATCCTAGTGCCAGCGGTTCATTAATACCTACCATAGTATCTAAATAATTCGAGATATTAGTTAACACTAAGAAATACAAGAAATACAATCATTTAAATACTCAATCAGTTTAAATTTAATCAATCAATTAATTGAAAAATAAAATCATAAAGCCATTAAATAGAAAAATATATAATAATCGTGTAATTCGTTATGGTATTTAATCAGAATACATATGAATATACATTTAAAGACAGTTTCTATTTGTACAATTTAATAAAAGAGTGAATGAATTAATTTTATTATGTTGTAAGAGGTATTCTGTTATTAAGAGGATTTTGAATTTAATAGAAACAATGCATTAACGCATATTATCTTCGGTTATAATGACAACTGCCGAAACTTTTACAAATTGAGCGCATTGATAGACGCTGTCTAAGCCGTTATTCCATTCAAATAACAAAAAATAAACCCCAGTCAAAGAAAAACTGGACTTCAAAAACACCCATTTTTTTTTTGTTTATATCTTATTTTTGTTAGAAAAATAGATTTTATAAGTTTTCTAACTACCAAAAAGGTCAAAAAATTGCCGATTTATAAATGTGCTATAAAGAGGAGTAACTAAAGCAAAATGTTTTGGAAAAAAGTGAAACTGCTCCGATTTTAATGATTTTTTTTTCAAATTTTAAAAATTACCGCCATTATCGGTTTTTTTTAGGTAAGCTATAATAATAATTTTCTAAACAAATATTATTTTTTACAAAAAAATTTGTTTACATTTTATAAATTAAACTGTTCCAAAAACTTTTCCAGGTCTATTTAAGAAAAACAACTAGTAAAAATAGGGTTCAATTTCACCCGTTCAGATTTGGAGGGGAAATTTTCTCAAAAGTTGACTTAAAGCAGAAAAAAAATTATTGAAATAAAACGAAGTTACAAGATCAAATCATATGTTTTATGATAGCCAGAAAAAGTTTTTTTTTTAATATTTTAAATATGTAGTTATAAGATATAATTTTTTGGTAAAAAAATTTGCTGTTCACAAAAATCTTATAGTTAAATTATTTACAAAAAAAAATTTCGATAAAAAAATAAAATAATGCTCTTTATTTGCTATCAGCGTATTTTATATTTTGGTAAATCATTAGATCACCTAAAGGGTAATCCTACCACCTAATAAACTCGAAATTCGAAAATTTGCACATTCATTCTTCTGGCCTGAGGGATTATGTATATACTCGGCACCAGTTTTTTTTTAATTTGTTGTCCTGTTGTTTATTGACAAAAAAAAATGATAACAAATATTTTCCTTCTTGAATAAAAAAGGTGAAGTTAAAATTCTTGCTTCCATCCTTTTATACATTGCATTAGGAACCTATCAAACAAGATTCTCAAGAACTCCTTTACTGAAGACAAAGGTGATTGCAAAAGTATTTTTGCGAATTAATCCCCATCTACCGGTATGCGAACGTCCGTAAAAAATAATATAAAAGAATTTATAATTTATTCAGAGCGAAAGAATGGAATGTTTGTCAGTTGTCAATTGTGTTTATCAGAAAATTTTTCTCTCTGACCATTATAAATGCATCTATTTAAATAATAAAGCTGCATAAATTGCTTTTTTTATGTTTTAGGATTCAAAGCACAATAAAATGTAAAGGAAGTCCTGTTATGAATTTTCTAATTTGAATGCACAACTGAAACATAAATGTTTTACTAACGACCTTGAAGCTTCTGAAATCTATTTTTATTTTATTTCTTCTCTTTATTTCTCATACTTTCTTTAAAACAAATTAACAATTTTAATTATAACATTACGTATAAAAATTATAAGAGGCATTAACATTTATTTTTATATTAAATTACACAAAACTCTAATTCACTAAACCATTTTTTCAGGATATAAATTTTAATTAAAAAATGGAAGCACTTACCAGCAAAAGAAGTCAACAACTTTCCTTGAACCATTTTGAAGAATGAAATTGTTTTTAATTAATTACTCACACTTTCACTTATAAAAAACACACAATTTAATTGAATTCAAAGGAACTTTTAAAATATTTAAGGATATCACAGATTTTCCAACTAAAATCGCTTAACAATTTATCCGTTACCACTCGCTAGTGAACTTGAACTCTTATTCATGAATTTAAACTTGAAACTAAAAGTGAGTATTTCCGCGCGTTTGATTATCTACCCCTGTTTTGGCTGCGGCTCATTCAGTTGAAAACCATAATACACAGTATCTACATCTACACCCTTCACTATCACACCCTTGAACAAAATATCACACTTCGGCGTGGATTGCAGAATGTGGAGGTGTTGAAAAGACTTAAGAGGTAAAGCTGACGAGTTGAGTCGAGGTCTGATGTTTCAAAAACTTGTACAACTTACTTTTCACTTAGAGGTAGATAATGATGAGTCCGAGCCGAAACGGTCAAAATCTGAACGCTTACTGAGCTAGATTAGAAAAGTACCAGAAAGAATGGCAGCAGCAGAATTTGTTTTCTTATTTTCTTTTTTTTTTATTATTCACGTAATCAAAATTATTGTGAGCGACGAGACGACGGAAAATTGCAATATTCAGTGTGGACCTCCCTTGTGGGCGACGACAATAACGACGACGACTACGACAACGTCCGACATTCAACCGACCGACCACCAACAAGACCACCATCACTATCGGTAGCCATGCTTTTTTTCTAAAAAAAAAAAGTATATTTCATCGTCATCATCGGTCACCACCTATATGAATAATGTTACATGTGGTCATAGTAAAAAGTACTTCTACAGTTAAGCTTCTATCATCAAAACAAGCAGAGAAGACAACAATAAATTCTTCAACACGTGGGATAAAAAAAAAATAGGGAAATAATTGGTAGATATAAATGTGTAGTGTATCTTAAAGATACTATTTCAGATTTATAGTTGGCGCTCTGTTTGTGAAAATTTTTGTGTTTATCAGATAAGTAGGGGCGTGCTCTTCAACTTGACACATGGCAACCCTGAATGTTGTTATTATTGTCTATCAACAATATCGAACAGTGGGGTGGTTTAAGATAAGAAGGGGCTTCTTTTGTGGCAGAATGCTACTTATCTGGTCTCCGACACTTGTTTGTTTGATGTTTAAACGAAATGAAAGTTGTTTTCTTTCTAAGGCACTTTGTGAAGAAACCAAATGGACAAATATATTTTTTGTTTGTTAATGAGTGCTGTTTTTGTTTATTTTATGGCAAAAGAAAAACTATAGTACTGCATATTTGGCTATTGTATTTGCCTTTTAATAGGGAACAATTATTGTGTGCAAGGGTATTTTTCATTGATTATGCTGCATGGAATCTAAGCATGCTTTTTTTGGAAACCCACTATTTATGGATTCTCTACTCGTATCATAATAGGTATTTGACTTATTACTATCTCAAGAATAGAACACTTTTCATATACTAAAAATTTCTACTAAAAAAAAAAAAGTTTACGGTGTGCTTTTTAAGGCCGACAAAATTTGACTAAAATGGATACAATCATTTCATTCTTACAAATCACCTCCATGAAGCCAAAACAACGAATTCAATATTTTTTACAGTTAATGATTTTAAAAGTTTTTCCACGTACATTCTTATATGTATACTTTTGCATACCATTGACCTGGCTGCACAGACGTTCGCCACGATTTATCGCCATGTTAATTTGAGTTTTCAACAAATGTTTATTCAGTCTTTGACAGTTGACTTTAATTCAAATGAATACCAGTAGAAGATCGCAAAATATCGCAGATTACAGCGGAAAATGAGAAATAAGAAGTCATGAAAAGTTGTTAGTATCACATGAAAAAAAACGTAAAATAACGTAGAAGGTCACGGAAAAATGCATGTAAAGTTGCAGACAAAATGTGATGAGCAACGGAAAAATACATGAAAGAACGCGGACTACCACTGTTAGAAGCGCGGAAAAATGCGTGGAATATTGATAGAAGAACTTTGAAGCACTGCAATTTATTCACTAGCTCAAATTTTATTTCTGAGATATTTATTGACTTTTCACATTTTTTTCCCGCAACATAACACGTTTTTCTTTCTGTATTTCGCGTTGTTTCATAATTCCCACATGAACACATGTGGCCTGCTCACGTCTAAAAAATAAAAAGGTTCAAAATGCACATAAATATAATAAGATTCAAATGGAAAATAAAAGAATGAACAAGCTGGCGAGCTAGTAGCTACTGTAGTGATGTCACTGTTCCTGAATCCAATAAATTCTCTTTGCCATTAAGAAGAAGCACACATCTAAAAAGATCATATCCATGTCCCTGGCCCAGCAATTTCGCAAAATTAAAAAGAAAATCTATAGCTTTGTAAGCTTGGAATCTAAGCGTGTACCGAACCCGGCTTCAGTCGTAAAAAATGTACAAAACTAGTAAAAAACTATATTTTTGGTATGAAAAGTTACGGAAGTCCAAAGATTTATATTTTTGAGAGATTGACTTGGTTCCATCTTAAAGCAAAAACTTAAAGAATAATTAAATGATCTACCCCTTCCTTACCTAATATTCGCAATGTTAAATTCAAGGCAAATTGATCAAGCTTATTAGGGGTTGCTTCTCATTATTTCATACACATAAAAAGTATCTGTACGAAACGAACTTATTAAAAAATAACGGCATTTTTTGCACATAGATACGAAATAGTAAAACACAAATTAAAAATGCACGCCGCTCATTACCAACTCACAAGTCACAAACGTTTGTCGCTTCCGAGGGATGACGATGTGATGATAGTGCCATGCCAAGTGTATGAAACCAATAAGACAGCAAAACATTTTTATTTCCGCCATTCACACAGTGCACAGTGGAACAAGAGACGCTCAATGTAGTGCCAATATCTCAGTGGGGTTACTCCCCGCTGTTTTTTTTTTTTTCCTGCTGAGTAGGACGTCAAATTGAAAAGCTCATCAAGGTAGAAGAATTTATTTATACACATAGATACTCGTACGTCTGTGTGTCATTGGGTTCTTGGCGGTGAAATGTCAGTATTTATGTGGAACTACGGAACAGTAAAAACCCATGAGATAAAGTAAACTACTTCAGCGATAAGATGAGTGAGCTTTCGTGGGGCTAAGGTAGTTTTTTTTTTGCAGGTGAATAAGTGTGACAAGAAGACTTTATCATCGAACACGTGTCAACCTGGTGATTGTTGCAAGTAAAAATGTAAATATGTGGAATACCATTGCCGGAGTACAATAATGTTGACACATCTACCACTAACTAGAAATATGTTGGGAGAAATTACTGATGGCAATTCGGATAAAATTTATTAATTGGATTTTCTACGCTATGTTTGGGTTGAGTCTTACAGTATGTAATTTTTCAAGGCATCATAGACACTATTGTTGTTGTTGTGGCATGAGCAAACTTAACGACCCATAGTTTTGAAAGATAGAAATTGCATGCTATTTGATGAATAGTAATAAAAATAATAATAAAAGTAAAAGTAAACAAATGAAGTGATTATAACATTACATTTCAATAAAATAAAAAAGTAATGGTATTTTTTAGGAAAACAAAGTATGAATGAGACATTAATATAGACAAATTCACACGTCTCATGAGAGGAGAAGAAAGTCCAACTCAAGTCTCTTGAAGCGTACACTTATGAAACGAGTTGAGGGACGCCAATCCAATTTTCAGAAGGTAAAAATTGAAAAAAATATTAGCAGGAGCGGTGGGAAATTTTAGAATAAATGGTATAAGAAAAGGAAACATAAATTGCCCACCAACAGATTGGGAGAAAGTGGGTGGGTAGTCGAAAATTTCCATCTAAAGTAGACCTCGTAGCCAAAAAAATTCAATGCAAGAGTTGCAGCTACTAACACGATCTACAAATTTGTTTACATAATTTTTCTATATAACCTCAAAAATATTATGAAAAGTGCCAAAAATAATTTGTTTTCATTTTGATTGTTCAAAAGTTAGTTATATCTTATGAAATTTCATGTTAACGTACATTAATGTATTTTTACTTGCGATATAAATACTATAGGACAAGTTAAGAATTCTTTAAAAATAAATTGCACGACTGGATCGCATGTACTTGCTCTTATACATATATAATTAATTATAAATTTGTAAATGCAGTTTTAGAAAACGAGAAAATTGAAAAAGCATATAATTTGATTTTCAAATAACTAAAACAGTTTCTTAAATTAAATTAAATTTCAAACGAAGTATGCGATTTGATTGCTTCTATTATGATACATTTTTTGAAAAAAAAAAATTTGAAAATCGTTAGAGCCGTTTTTAAAAAGAAATATGTTTTCTATATAAAAATTTACAAGGACTTTTATGAAACAAATTTTGTTTAAATATATTACTAAGTCAAATTTGGTGGCTAGGGATCTTTGGTGATTCTCTAGAGGGGAAATTAAATTGTTTTTAGGACCGAAACTAACGGTACCTGCCATATAACCATTCAAGAAAAGTTAACTTGTTTTTTCAAAAACGGCTCAAACGATTTTGATTAAAATGTTTGTGTCTACTTTTGCTTGAAGGGTTAAACTTCTGAAATTAAAGAAATACCTGTTTTTTTCATTTTTAACTTTCACTCAAACGACTGAACCAATTTTGATGAATTTTTTTATGCGGAACCTCCCTAAAAAAACATAAACATAATTTTTGGATTTTTAAAAAATCTTTCAATTTTTTTTTTTTTGAAAAATCAATTTTTCGAAAAAGGGCACTGTATTTTTTGGCAATTTTTGGTTTTAGATTTGCAATAATATTTTCTTGAAAATGGCATGCAAATTTTATTTTTAAAAGAGGTTTGAGAATTTGTATATATGAAAAATTATTTTATTATTATATTATAGCTCGATTTTTCCATAAATGACAGTAATATCAGCCAACGAGAAGTGGTCATAGAACCCAAATTAAACTTTTGCAAAAGATTTTGAGTTTCCTAACTCAAATCTAGGACCAAAATTGCTCTACCATTCAAAACTTTTGAGATATTGAATTTTGAACTTCCGAAAAACACTATATTTGTGATGTTTTTGGTTAAGAGAAATTTTATTTTAAGAAATAAGAAAAATTTCGATGCGCTTTAGACTAGTCTGAATTTATTTAAAATGTAATCAATTATTTGGACTTAAAAAACGTTGCAAAAAACATGTTCTTGTTTCTTAAAATGAAATCTCGCCTTACCAAAACATATTTTCCATAATAACTGTGTTGTTTGCTTACTTGTTCTCTAAAAAATAAAGAGCCATCTCAAACTATTTTTCGTCAATTTTTTAATATTTGGCTATTTTTTCAAAATTAATTTATCAAAAACACAAAAATTAATATTTTACTGAAAAAAATTGTATATGTAAAAAATATATCAATGTACGTTAAAATGAAGTTACATAAAAAATCCTATCGGCTTGCAGCTCGATCGTATTTGTGTCACACGAGAGCAGCTAGTGTTCCAAATTAGCCGACTGGTTTACATTGCCCAACTTAACTCTAATAAGTGATAAGTTATACAAAAATTATGCAAAGATCGATCGACCTATTAAATACTGGGATTGCTTTAACCTAGAGCAGCAGTTTACTATTACTATTAAGGATCAAAAGTATTAAAAACTACAAAGGATTTAAATGTACAAGTTTGAAGAAGATCAATTAAGTTTTAATGTTTTATTATTATTATATAATAATTATTTACAAATACTTTTATGATAATTATAATACTACAATGTTCGTTCATGAGTCCAACAGAACTTTATTTTGTAAACTAGATTAAGTTCCATTTATAACAAAAAGAAAATTATAAAGAAGTTATAAAAAAGTTTTTTTTTTTAGATGTGAAGCAAAATAAAATTATTCGTTAGAAAATAAATACATTTTTTGAAATAACAATTTAAATGGATTTAATGAAAAAAAAAAAAAAATTAAAGAGCACCAAATTATTGTTTAAATAAATAAAATAACAATAAAAGATGATTTTTCAAGTGGTTTTGTCTCGGTGAAAAAAAAAAATAAAGAAAAAATCACTTTCCGAAAAATAAAATTATGCTAAAATACATTTCTGGCAAAATTTAAGATTTGCTTTTTGTTGGGGAAGATAATTTTCCGATCAGTGATCAGTTGCATTTTTTTTAAACGTTTATTAAGGCTCATCAGGAAATTGATTTCGAAAACGTTAATCAAAATAAAAAATATATAAATAAAAAAAAAAAACACTGGCAATAGATTTCATTAAAGATTACAACAAAATAATAAAATGAAAATTTAATTAATTTTCTAAGCTAGGTGTAGACTGTAAAGCATAATTTCCAACTATTGCTTTTTCGTCGTTTTTCTAAATTCCGATATAACATCGTATTCTGAGTATTCCTGTGGCGTTTCGCTTAAAGAATCATAGTAAGCATAGTCATAGCTTGTATCAGCGTCTGCATGTGGTGGCCTTTTAGAAGCCGATGACTTCTTCGGCTTTTTCGAAACCGATGAGATTCGGGGTGTTGTCGTAGAAGAAGCAAAATAGTTTGTTGTTGGTCTCCAAGTTGTTGTTGTTGAGGTTGCTTTTGGGATTGTTGTTGATGGATATGTTGTTCTATCGAAACCAAAACTCGGACTAGATTGTTGCGTTGTTTTGTCAAAAGTCTTCAAGGTATCAGAACGTAACTTATTTATACTAGCAGCTCCTAGATTAAGGGAATGTGCGGTCTTGAAGAGTTCTTCTTCGTCACTGAGATCTGTTGGAATGGCATGGGGTTGTTGATTTACTTGTTGGGTAGTTTTGTAATTATTGTTTTGAGACTGATATGATTGTTTCTGAAAAGCGGTCTGTTGCTGTGATTGTAGATGTGATTGTGGAGAGCGAGTTGTTTGTGAATTGGGTAGAGGTGCTAGTTTTTGCTGAGGTGAAACGTTCGAAGATGGCACCGAAAATGATTGCTTTTTGTTGAGGATGTCATAATTTTGTGAGTCATCGACTTCATAGAGTTCCGGATGATACTGACCATCGTCTTCGTCTGGGGAATTATTGAAGTTTTGAGCTGCTGAACTGGGAAGAGGTGTTGTTGTTGTATAGGGTGTTCCTCGTTGCTTGGGCTCTACATATTTTGTAGGCTTTTGTTCAAATACTTTCTTATAAGTTGTCGGCTTGAACGTTGTTGGATTATACTGATCTTTTGTTACCAGAGTGGAGAACTTTTTAAGGCCACTAGTTGTCGATTGAATTATGTTATCCTGGTACTCTGATTGTTGTTGAGTTGTTGACTTGTAGTTGATCCTGCCTCGGCCTCTTGGAGGCTTGGGATTTGGTTGCACAGTAGTTGAGTTGGTACCATTTTGTTGGGATAAATCTTTTGGCGGGTTTGAATTGGAAACGGGTCCATTACGATTTCTGGGTTTGATGCGTTTAACTTCTTGTTGTGGTGAGTTGAATCCTTGGAAGTCAGAATTGAATTGACTTGCTACTTGAGTTTGTGGGAAGGATTCAATTTTTTCAACAATTCCCGTTCGCTGTTCTGCTCTTGATCTGGCGGATGGATTTTGATTACCGTTGAAGCTTGCTTGCTGTTGCTGTGATCGAGGAGCAAAGGATTTATCACCTTCCAAGCCAGCGTTGATTTCAATTCCAGTCCGTTTATCGGGTCGATTTCTCGAAGTTTCTCTTTGAGGAGGGTTAAGTCCGTCAATATTGGAATTCGATGCTAGATGCTGAATATCTCGTTGCTCTGGTTTAACTTGATTTCCGTCTTTCAGTGGAAGATATCCATGGCTACGACCATCAAAGGTTTTTGGAATTTGTTGTTGCTTAGGCTTTGGCAGTGGATCAACATTATTTTCATTTTGTGTAACTGATTCTACTTTAACACGGTTAAACTCTCTTTGGGGGGATCCATTGAAGTTTTCGTTAGTTTGTGTGTTTGCCAATTGTTGTTTTCGTGGAACTGCGAAAGGTGCAGGAGTCTCTAGAGTTCTTGATCGGAAATATTGTGGCTCAGTTTGTTGCCGTTCGTTAAACCGACCATTCGATGTTCGACGTTGATTTTGCTGATGAGTTTGATTGAAATTTCTAAGTTCGGAATTTAAGCTATTTGGATCTAATACTTGCTCATTCAAGTTAACTGATGGTCCCTTGGGAGAATTGTTTTGTGGCACCGTTGGCCTTGGTGAGACTTGAAAACCACTGGGAGTCTTGTTTTTTGTGTAATCGACAAACTCATTCCTATTTGAAAAGGTCGCATTCTTGGACTGTTGCTTGTCAAAGTTACTATCAAAATTCGTTGATTTTCGATTAGACAGGTCGAATTTCTGATTTTCGTATTTAGAGTTCAAAAATGTACTTTGTCCTGGTTTTTCACCCCGAAGTGCGGTTTCATCGATGTCTTCATACTTGCTGGTAGTTGATTTGTACCTAAAGGCGCCACTTGGGTTGTAAGTAGTTGGCTGAATATTCTGTTGGTAATTATTTGGTTCAAAGGAAAATTTCGGAGCTTTAGTTGTTGGACGTTGGGTAGTTGTTGTAGTGGTTATTGTTGTTGAACGATACGGTTGATTATTTTCCTGATCAAAACCAGCATTGAAAGAGGTTTGTAAGGTGAGACGCTTCGTGGTGGGGAAAGCTGTTGTTGAGGTCGGTTTAGTCGGAGTTGAGGTTAAAATATTTTGATTGCTCTGATTAGGACGGCGGCTTCTATGAGGACGTTTAGATGTTTCATCAGAAATATAGTTGAACTCGTTGTTAACATTCTGTGGACCGTTTCCATTGACATATTGATTTTCTGTATTCGACTGTTTTGATTTCGAGGTTGTCAAGGGCTTATCGTAAAAATCATCTTCACGGCCTCCATTTCTATTGCTAAAGAAATTTGAGCTATGAGATCCCTTAAAAAGATCATCAACATCTTCTGCAAAAAGAAATATTAAACGATGAAGCATTTTTCAAAAATAAAAAAAAAAAACAAAGAAAAAGCATCAAACTTACGTTTTGAGTCTGCATTATTGTTATTGATATCATTACCCTTCGGTGTTGTATAATAGCTTGAAGTTGCTTTCTTTGGGAAATCAGATTTTGATGAAATTTTATTAAAATCATTATTCTGGTCATAATTGCTCTTTCGATTGCCAGAATTTCGTTCATAAAATGAATTCTTTGTCGTGCTATCGTACTTTTTTGTAAATGCTAAAGTCTCTGGTCGAAGTTTTTGGTCAACTTGGGTTTCTTTTGAGCGGCGAATATCACCTTGAAAAAGAAATACTACAGTTTACAGACAAAAATAAGAATTATAAACTTACCTGTCTCAGCACGCTGCAAATGGAAGGTAGATTCTTCTTCTTCGGCTAGTGGAGCTCGTTTGCTTTCAAAACCAGATCCTAGGCGATACAAGTCGAAATTATCACTTCCATAATATAGGACAGCTTCTTCGCAGTCAACATCACCCCAATTGGCACAGATTTGTACTTCTTGATCAAATGCAGTTCCGTTGGGACAAAGAAATCGGAAGTCTTGGACCTTTAACAATTAAAACTCAAAAATTAATAAAATAAAAATGGGTTATTTCTTTTTTAATTTGCCTATTTATAGGAAAGTCTTGGACCCTTAACAATTAAAACTCAAAAATTAATAAAAAAAATTGGGTTATTTCTTTTTTAATTTGCTTATTTATTATTAGACCCAATACCGATATAATTAGTTCTGGATCGGCAAATGTGTAAGGGAATGTAAGGGAATTTTTACATAAAAACCTTATCTATAGAAGGAGAAAGCGACAAGTCCGTAACAACCTCAGAGCGAGGGGAGTCTTAGTCCCCCTAGCGTTTGCTTTGCCCACTGAACGTTCTACTCATATAAAATTTAAATGCAGTATTAGAATAAAATAAGAGAAAGCATAAAATTCGATTTTCAAGTGACTTAAACATTGCATATGAATAAGTATTTAATTTGATTTCTTACATCAAGATGAATTAAAAAAAAATTGCAAATTGTTAGAGTTGTTCTTAAAAAAAAAATATTGTTATACTTTGTATGTATAATTTCCGAAGGACTTTTCAAAAACACTTTTGGTATATCATATTTTAAATATAAGTTTTCAACATCTTCAACATTTTTCAAAAAAAATCCAAAAAATCTTTTTTCAAAAATTTTGTTACAAACTTCACCTTTAGTTACCTACAGCAACTTAAAAGCTTTTATGCAAAAAAAAAAAAAAAGTAGCTTAAATTATGATGGAGAAAATCAGACTTAAAAAATACTCTCCTAAACAGTCATTAGTGGTTTTTGAAGAAATTTTTTTCAATCGAAATCTTATTAGCTATTTTTGAGAAAAATAAGTTTTTCTTAAATTGGTAGGTATATGACAGGTAACTTCTTTTCTGACCAAAAAAATAAAAAAAACATTTTGGGATAGACTCTAAGAAACGCCACATAAGAAGTTTAAAGTGCATCGACCCATCCGTTAAGGGCTTAGGCTGTGGCTTCTGAATACATACATACAGACAGATAAGCTCAAAATAACGTTAACATAGCGATAAAACTTAAAAAAAAAAACACAGAAAATATACAATATCTAATCTCGTAAATTTTTATGTGGAAATTAAATTTAATGCATTTATCAACTTTGAACATTCAGCAGGAAATGGGGTTTCAATTTTTTGAAACTACGAAATTTTAAAAACTGAAATATCAACATTTGAAGTTGTAACTAGTTGATTTTGGAATAATTCGATTATACTTCAATAAGCTACACCTTTAAGATTTGGTGTCCTTTTGAACATCTAAACTAAGATTATTCCACACTTTAAATCTTAAATTGTTTTTATACGATTCTATTTTTTTTTAAATCCATAGTTTAAGTAGGTAATCATGACCATAACTTACTAATCTATTTTGGCTGATAAGTGCCATTTAACTAGAACCTTTGAAAAGTATGCTAGAAACAAAATTATGGCAAAACAATGATAACTTCATTTTTAAACTTATTTTATTCAAAACAAACAAGTGCTTATTAAAATATGTTAAAAAATATTTTGAAAGCCTTTGACCAAATAAATACACTAATTTCTTATGTTGGTAAAAGTTCCAATATTAATTGAGGAGTGACTTTTCAAAAGCGGATTCCTCAAAATATCGAAAAAAACAAATATGTAGCAAAATTTTAATTTTCGATAGGATTTCAGGACTTTACCTGTATGCCGAGTCCGATTTCAAGGGTAAGTTTTGTTTAAACCTTATCCTACTAAATTAAACATTACAGTATGGAGGACAAAACTGCATACTAAGTTTAAAAAAAGTGAAAACTGATTTTATCCCTTATTGAAAAGTCACTCCTCAATTATATTATCATAACATATGGAGGGTTTTTTTATGGATTTATCCTGTCTCTACCAAACACCCCAGATTTGACATGACATAGATTAATTGTATACACAGTTTTTCTGGCCATTCAAAAAATAATAGTGGGTTTGGACGTTAAAGGAGGAGCAGATACGCGAGTACGCGTGGCGAAAGCAGTACAATATTATTATAGTAGGTACCTATTACATTCGGGTATACTGTTAGGGAGAAACATTTCCTGTTACATTCTAATAAATACATTCTATAATTCACTTTTTCAGAAAAGGATCTACAATGTTGATCAGTGAGTAATACGCGTGACCCTTTTAAGGTCAAATATTATCCACTTTAAGCAAGCAAGAGATAGAATCATAACTATGTATTTCATCGAACTTTATATTGGATAATATTACTTAATAAAAAAAAAGAGGATTGAATTTTAATGCCTAAACACATTTAATACCCAACACAACTTCACCTTCAGGTATGTAACAAGATCAAATAGACAAAACCTCTATTATGCCATTAAATCGAAAGTATTACCCCCAGCCCACAATACCATGATCAGGTATATTTTTTTTACATTCGTACATACATGAACTATCATTTCGTGTAAAGGTCACAACTGTCTCTGGGTCTTGCAGCATACCTATCTTAACTGCAGATGTTCAGTCACGAAGAGCTCGTTTGCCATTTATAAAAAAAAAAAAAAATAATAATAAATAAAAAACAAATACTATACTCTTATATTAGCATGAGAATCTGGATAAAGTCATATCGCATATCTATGTAGCATTAAAAATATAGCAACATAATAGAAATAAAATTTAAACAACTTAAGAAACTAACAAGAGACGCGCATTCTGAATGCTCGCTCAGAGGCACTTCACGTTCTTGATTGGAATGCATATCCGAAGATCTATTAGACTGGTTCATTGAATATTCTTGACTCCTCTGCTATAATGTATCCATGCACATATATAATAGTCAAGAAGTCTGGGTTGCAAGATTCATTTATTTATTTTTCAGAGTATTTTCATAAATCGATCTCAGTGAAATACTCTGAAATAAGAAATAAGCAACTTGAACTCTAATGTTTGCATGAAAGTTTGTATCTGCGAGACTTAACGTCTTTTAAATGCAGTTTGCATGACGCTTGTAAGAAGAATAGAAATAGAAATAGAATAGAATAGCACTAAAATTAACGGTACCTGCAATATAACGAATATATAATTATTCAAAAACTACTTTAACGATTTTAGCAAAAAATTGTGTGTGTTACAGTACACACAAAATCGCAAATTTCATATAAAAAAAAAATATTATCGGTTAATAAACTGTACCTCCTATAAACCCATTTTCTTTTTTCTGATTTTTTCGGAACTGACTGAACGAATTTCAAAGACAATATTCTCACATTATAATTATCTTTTATTCAAAGTAAAACAAAAACTTTTTTCAATTTTTAAAAAAAGTTTCAATCATTTTTTTAGAAACATTAATGTTTTGAAAACAGGTAATTGATTTTCTTTGGAATTTTGAATCTAGATGTGCATCAATATATTCTTGAAAATGGCATACCCATTTTTTTTAAACAAGGTTTGAAAATTTTTGTATATAAAAGAATTACGGAAAACGGCTTCAATGATTTTCTTTTTTTTCTAAAAATGTATTTTTTAATTAAATAACATTAAATTAAATGGAATAATTAGTTTTTGCATTGAAAGTTTTATTTTCAGACAAAAACTAATAAAAATCTCGAAAACAAAATACTGTTTCTGAATCCAGACTATATACTCTTATTCTTAATAAACTATTTCATTTGTAACACCACCTCTCAGGCTATAAGTAAGATTCAATTTCAATCGATGCATCAATGACTCTTACCCCGACTCCGGCGACTTTAACGCAAACATGGAACATCTGACATTGGGCCTCTGGATCTGCATAGTAGCCGCCAAGAATCTTATCGTGGCATGTGAAACCCGTCTGTGGCATATTTTGTAAGCTATACGTTGGCCATGGCTTTTTGTGAGTAAATTGTCCAAGTGAGCGGCAAGCTGTGAGTATCAAAACTAAAAATAAAAAAAAAAAACAAAACAATGATGCATGTTAGAGGGGCTATTTTTGTTGTAAAGATATTTATATTATGCAAATTATTGTTTTTGATGAGTGGAACCATCAAGGGCAAACTAAGAACCTGTGTAGAATAGGCATGCTATCAATATTTTAAATACAATAAATAAGTTAAGAGCATTTTTTTTTAATGTAGCCAAGCCGCACATAGAAGTACAGTCGACTCATACAAGTACAAGTCTAACTTTCACGTGATATCAAAATTTGTTCGAGTTAGAGGGAGTTTTGGAAAAAATTGAGTTACAGGGATTGAAAATAGGCTATTTAAAAATAAGGGAAATACAAAATATGGCGAAAAAGTTCGAGTTAGAGGGTAATTCGATTTAGAGAGAGTTCGACTTATAGTGGTAGTCGACTGTATTTAACCGAAAAAGGCAAAATTATTATCTTATTTTTAAGTGTAATAGTAATACGTCGTTAAAATGTATAGTTTATGAAAAAAAAAAGATTTTAATAAATCATGTTCTGGGCAATTCCATTGTAAAGTCTACCGAAATAAAAAAAAAAAAATTGTTTTTGGGGGTAAATGTAGGTACTGGAGTATGATGGAAATACTATTATTTTTTAAGTTGAGTTAGTATTTAAGTTTTGACTTGTCGGTATACCAGTACGTAATTTCTGTTAGCATTACGTTAATTAGAAATATTAAATTGATAAAACTACAATGTTGTAGTGTTAATCGCAGAACAAACAGAATTCTTTCTCTAAATTTAGTAACAATTGAAAAAGTCAAAGATATGCTAATCAGAGATAATATGATTCGTCGAAGCTCTACCATCGAAATCACAAGTGTACCAGCAATTTTGTTTTGTTTTCCTTAAGGTGATTATTACATCAGGACTAGGATTTTTGTAACAGCTTTTTCATGCATGCACTTTGCTTTGATAAGAAAATTTCGTTGTTGCGTTGTCGCGTTTGGTGTGGGTACTTTCACATAAAGCTGTGTTATAAATAAATTTTGACTTCATGTCGCAATGTAGCGCGGAAGAGCGACACTTGTCGGAAAGCCCTTATTGTTAAAAAGGTCAGAAAATTGTGAGAAAGTGGCAAATTATTTGACGATTGGGATAAGCTAGAAAAATTTGTATTAACCTTCAAAATTGTCAATATGTGTAACAAAATGTTACTCATTCACCACAGTGACAAAGAAAATAATAATATTTTCTATCGCTGACCAAATTTTGAAACTAGTTGACCTTTGTTGACCATTAATGGACCTTTAAAATTATGCAGATAATATCTTACTGTTGTAAAAATTTTAGATGGTCGAGAAGTTCTCCATTATGAATTAAGAATTCTTTTTATAAATCACTATTTAATTTATTTAGTAGATATTTTTTAATTATATCTTTATAACATATGTATATGGGGTGTTGCCGAAAGTACTAATATAGTAGTATTTGTACTACGCTGGGCTCCTTCTTACTACCAGAATCCTCCTTTCACATTTGTGCTACTATTTTTTTTTTACGGAAGTCAATCAAAAAATTTTAGTATAACATCGACATCATGTTGTTGTTGTTGTTAGATGTATAAAATATTTTTTTTGTTTTTGTAGTCTTGCTATTTGTCTTGCATTTAAACAAGATCTGCTGTCATATGTGTTTTTCATTTTTCCAGCGTCGTTTTTCTGTAAAATTTTCAGTTTTTTCCATATTTTTGTGGCAAATGGATGATGCAATTGTCGTTTTGATGCTGTGTCAAATATTTCCCTATTATAAACCTGTCAAAAAGAAACCACAACAATAATTCAGATAAATATAAAATTAACTTGTGTGAGTGAAAGTGCTTGGATTTTTTTTTGTAAAAATCTCGATTTTCAAATTTAATTTGTAGTTACTACGCCAAACTACCTCAAATTTAAATCTAAAAATGGGACAAGAAATAGAAGTTTTCCCAAAGTTCCTACTATTTTATCTGCATTCTCCCGTACCTAGTTGTTAAATTTACACATTTAAATCTGAAGTGGCAAAGAACAAGAGAAATTTTATTTAGTTTTTGTTGACAAACTACATTATGTAAAACATTAAAGGTTTGAATGAAAAACAAATTAAATTTCTGTGCTACCCTGTTGTCCAACATACTACCCACTTTTTGTCTTCTCTTATTGTTGCTTAATATATACCATTTATAATCCTGTAATTTTACAAATTGACCCATCGAGGTGGCACAGTTTAAATTCACAAAGGAGCACATCTATATGTATTTATAAAACCACCAATTTTCAACAAAAAAAAAAAAAAAAAACAAAAACCGGAAAAAAACTCTGCTGGAAACATGTTTTTTTTAGAACCAAATGATTGTACTATTAAGTTTATTCGATTAAGCGTAAAAAGGGGACTACTCGTAAATCCTTAAAAACAACAAAAAAAGACGTTATGTGTGAACCAATAACACTGTGGTGACACACAAAATATACGCGGGCGGAAACCTATCACGTTGTGTTAAGCTTGTTGCACTGATAAAAAAAAGTTATGTAAAAATTCCGAAACACCCCTAAGATATGGAGTAATTGGCAAAAACGTTTTTTCCGGCCTTTATTCAATGCAAAGAATCTAGCGTCGTCAATTTTTTATTTTTTTGGAAAGTAGACGTTTAGACCAATTTAAAAATGTAAGAAACATTTGATTTGGTTAAACCACCTAGACTGTATAAGCTGAACAATTTCAAAAATTCAGTTTTTTGCGTCATTTACCCTTTACTTTGACATCAATTTAAAGCATACGTTTTCAAAACAACATGCTGTTTTAAAAATATATTCAAAAATAATATTTATCTCCTAACCGAAGAAGGTATTTTTTGTGAAAATCAGTTGAAGTTGCTAAGAAATTGGCTATCGAAATTTTTTTGATTTCAACCCAGGTACAGAAATTTAAACGTTTAGGTACCGACAAAAAAGTTAGTTTAGAATACCTTCCCAATTGAATGAAATTATGTGGAGCTTGTTGCACTGATTCCCCAATGAATGAAATTTGAATGAATGAAATTTTTTAGAGCTTGTGGCACAGATTTCAAAATGGTTTGTAAAAATCCGTAACACCTCCAAAATCTGGATTCAGGGGCAAGAAACGGTTTTTCGGATTATTACAAAAAATCTAGCTTCCTCAAATTTTCATCAAACAAAATCAATTTTTTACTGTTTTGGAAACAAGACATTTAGACCTTTCGGACTTCAAAAAAGGAGGAGGTTATCAATTTGTCCGTGTTTTTTTTTTTTTTTTACCTTGGAACTTTTGGGTGGATCGATTTTGATGGTTTTTTTTTTTGTATTTGAAAGCTGGTGGTCTCCCATTTAAATTTGGTTCAGTTCTGACAATGAAGTCCAGTAGAAAATAGTAAAAGTCTTAAATTTGAAGTTGGTTGTTTTTCTTTTGAAAGAGGATCTAAATGTCTAGGTACTTTTCAAAAGAGTAAAAAATTCTAAAATGATTAATAATTTGACGAAGGTAGTTTGTTTGCAATGAATGGAAGTCGAAATAATCGTTTTGTTTTTGCCCTAACTCTAGATTTTTGGGGGGGGGGGGGGTGTTATGGAATTTTTAAATACCGTTTTGTAATAAATGCAACAAGCTCTTTAAAACGTGATCGGTCACTCCCGCGTATATTTTTGTACCATTTTTTTGTCACACTCTAATTTAAGAAGGTTCATATGTACTGTACAGTGTACAGTACATGTAAAAAGATTGTTACTAACCGGTTCATAGACGAAATGTTGCATAAAATGTAAGCAAGTGAGAAATATATAATTTTAAAATGTGAGATTTGTATGCTTTTAAGTTATTTTAAACTTTATTTGTGTTACAATATTGATACGTACATATATTTTAAGAAAGTGAAAAACAATCGCTTAAATGTATATCTATTTTAATTTTATTTATCAGCATTTCTTTCAATGATCAACTCTGACCTCAAATTGTTTTTTTTTTTTATATGAATTTCTGGTCTTATTATTGAAAGCAATTTGTTTGTTTTCAGTTCATTAAAAATATCATCACATCATCATCTTCAACACAGACAATGACTAAACTATAGCAGCATCTAAAATTTCAGCAGAACAAAAGAACGGCCTTGGTGATTCTTTTTGTATGCAAATGTAAGCATTTGAGAAATACTCGTAATAAAACAAAAAAAAAAAAAAAATGAAGTTATGTTTATGTCCAAACATGTATGTAAAACGTAATCAAAATATTGAGCAAAGATGCTTTGGATTATTTCAGCATACGATCACTTCCAATTAGCTGGGACCCGACGGCCGTTTGTCTAACATGACAAGGTTTAGCGTCGTCGGTCATTAATAACGGGAGATAAATTAATTTCATCTTTAGTAATTTCTTAATTGATTTTTTTCCAATTTAATTTGAAAGGCAAGATATTGTGTTGGTTGGTTAAAATACATGCTTCTGTTTTTTTGTAAGTAGGTAGATTACATGGAGCTCGTGCTCACAGCAGAATATGCAATCAATTTCATAAATTAGTGCATTAAAATATTTGTTTGGGATCGAAACATTGAAACTATGGATAGCAATCTTTTGTTGATGGATTTTCCGGTCATTTCCTATTTACTTCCAATGTCCATAGGAGGATTTTCTTGGTACCAGAAAACAGAAAAAAATGATTTGTAGGTGGTGTCAAGCTAGCAAAACACTATAGGTGGATAATTTTGTTTACTTAATATCAATTAACGAAGGTTTAACTGAAAAAGTTATTTTGATTGCAACATGCTCATGCTCAACTTGGTTGATAGTTTGGTGATCTGGAAACCTTCAAGTTAACATTTTGATGTTGAGGCGTGGGAAAAGTGTGTGTTGATATACTGCGCTCCAACCCAAAATCCATCAGACTGATTCAGATTCCGTAGGTATTTTAAAGATATTTAAAGATGCCCCACATTTCGATCTTTCCGTTAAAATCGCCAAGGACGTAGAATGTTTTCTTAGTTGAGTAATATTTCATTCTTATTGGAACGGGGACACAGATAAACGCAAAGATTTTTTATTTGCTAAAATAGTCTCCTTGATGCACTTGTAGAAGTTCGCAAGATTTCATGTTCTTTATACGCTCTCAATTCTAAAACATTCTCTGGATCGGTGGTATGACAGGTTTACATTGATCTACGTTCTGGATTTGTGGTGGATATTTTGGCTTTGCTTGTTTCTTTTGCTGAGCTCACCGGAGCTCATGTAATTAACCAAGCGACCGTTCAAGTCGGAGTAGTGCTTCTCCAACAATTCCTTGGAAGCCCACATGAATTTCATGGCAATCAATTTGAACCCCTTTTGTTCGAAACGCTCGACGATCTTGCTGACCGCATCGGGCTTGACCATGATAAAAGTACGTTCCTTGTTTACTGCCATTGCTGTTGAGAACAACGAGAAGAATGCCGCTATACACATTAAATTTTAGGCTAGCTCATACAAAGTGTTAACAAGAACTTATACCTGAATAGACCTAGTGACGCTACTGTTGATTGCATCTAGAGAAGAAGATAATTCTTCCTCTTTCACCTCTTAAGAGTGCGTTTGTTTATAGTGTCGTTATTTGATGTAATTAGTAAGGTTGCTTAGATCGTCTTAAAATGGACAAACTTAATTCTGGTGCCTAGATGGAGATAGGGCACCTGGCCGGGTATCAGGTTGATTTTAACGCTATCGCTAAGACCTGCCAGTTCTGTTTTGTATTCATTTCAAAACTTTAGGCAAGTCAAAGAGACATTAAAACCATTGATAGCTGATTGATTTTATCAATAAAAAAAACAGCTTCATTGCAAATATTATTCATATTCCGGTATTGTTTTGTTTCCTCACTTATTGCAAACGCCTCAGCCTTAAATACACTTGAGTGGTAATGATGACGACTGATTAGTTTAAGTCAAGATCTTTTTCATGATAACGATTATTCGAAATGAGTTTTCATCGGTTTTCTAGAAATATCGAAGAACAAATTGAGAAAAATAAAATTAGTGAAATGAAAAACTTCTTCAAAGAATTGTTTTATTATGAACGTTTTCGAGAACAGTTCAGTTCTCGAAAACGTTCATATTAAATAAAACAATTCTTTGCACGAGTACAAGAAGTTCAGTTCTCGAAAACGTTCATATTAAATAAAACAATTTTTTGCACGAGTATAAGAAGTTTTTTCATTTCACTAATTATATAAACTCGTGCAGTTCCAAAACGTAATTTTTCAAGTACCTACAACTTAAAATAAAATTATCAAAATTAGGCAACATTTGAGAAAATCAAGAGTGATATTTGTTTGTAAAAAATGTGGCTTCAATTAAAAGAAAGGTAATAGAAAAAGTTGTAACTATATGCTTTAACAAAGTCCATAAGTAGCAAATATTGATTAAAAAGTGAATAGTTCTTACCAATATAATCTAAGTTCTAATATTTATTTGCATTGTTCAAAACAACGAATAGTTGAGCTGTTTTTTCTCACAAATCCAACGCTAACTAAAAATTCCTGACCAACAATGTTTTTTTAGCCACCAAATGAACAAACTTTTTGGCCTTAATTACCAATAGTATAACAATGAAAAATAAAGCTCTGTAACTAGGCCAAATAGGTAATTTTATTTATGCAACGTGCACGATATCGACTTATAATTCTAATTGATCAAATTATTACCCTTTATAACCTCTATCATATGACCACGTTAATTTATGTCACTACCGTCATTAATGAGAGAAAATGGCCTTGGTTCAATCATTAGATTGATGAGTTGTCAGTTCTGCAAGTTTATTGCTTAATTGACATCAGTCAAACCATCTGTATGACCTTGCTTGGCCAAGTATCATCTACAAAAAAAGCTAAAAAATCTTTATAGCTATTTTTTCTTTAAAGTCCTGATGGGCAAAGCAATCTACAATTTTTTCTACAAACAACTGCAAACATTGACTAGGGTCTTAAATTACCTTTTTACGCCGAACAAAGCACATTAGTGAAGCATCTATGTCCCTAAGAAAAGTCTATCATGCCAAATTATAGAAAATAGTTAAAAGGTCGATTTATTTGAACTAGCTTTAAAAACAAAAACAAACAAAAATTAGCAACTTCGAACCTTTCTGACATTTTTTGTCTATTCCGAAAAAAGAGAAAGGTATTGAATTTTTCTGCTGGTTGCTACCGTGGTAATGCTACTAAAAAAATAAACACTACTGAACGATTTTTTCAAGATAACCCATTCACCCATATCAAGCTAAGTGAAGACTCACCAAACCAACTGAGCTACCATCATCGACCGATTTAACTACTAAGCTAAGCAATTCGTCTCGGAAGAAGGTTACCGCAAAGATTAAAATGTGTGGGGAAGGAGCTGGTCTTTGGTCTCTATCCTCATCAAACCTTAGCTAGGCAATAAACAAACAAAAACAAAAAAAAACGAGTAGTATCTTAAGAAATCACACGAAAAACGGAGAGAGCAGATTCACACAGAGCGCAAAGTAAGTCCATAGTTCAGGCTGTAGAGACCTAAAGGGCCTCTCGAGAAGGATTTTTGCCAGCTTATAGAGACGCTTGCCGTAAGGTAAGTCTTTCAGGAAAAACCTTAAATAAGAACTAAGAAGTATTTCTTAATTCTTAATTTATTTTTAACTTGACATCTCTTCATTGATAGCGAACTTTTAAAAATATTTACATTCTCCAAAATTGTATCGTGTTAAGGCCGTTTTACATTTCCTATTCCAGTCCTGAAAAAGAAGATGAAGTCGAAGTCGAATAAGAAAAAGAAGAAGTGTAAGGCCGTTCGCCGCGTCTTCGGTCGTTATCGTCGTCGTGGCAATGATGTTGGCAACCGTAGGACGTCACTCAGAGGTGCAATCGCTGAATTGGTTGTGCAACTCCAATTGTGGATTTTGTTTGTGTTTTCTTGTGATTGCATCTCAAACTAGTGAATGCATTTGTATCTCTTTTTCTTTCCAGACTTCGAATATTTTTCTAGCATTCTAGCCAAATGTAAGGCTTGATTTTGTTGTTGTTGTTACTTCTGTTATGTTGTTTTATCTGTTTTCGGGGGATGTTGGCTTATAGATGGCTTAGGCTGTGTTTTCATAGTGTATTTTCATGGCATGTTCAACAATGGGAGGAATTTTAATGCACACCTTAGTTTCAGATGTGCCATGTACCAGTAAGTATATTGTATCTGTTGCTGGTGGCTTTTTGGCATCAGTCGGTGGTCTGGAGGGTTTAGGTGGAATACCGCGATAGTGCATTTTCACACGGCATTATGCAGATGATGCAGCGATGAGGTAATTAATCAAAACTCATAAGAAAATTTTCTGGAAAGCCAGCATAAGCATTAAGATCGGCTTCTATGATAAATTGCATAGTTATGTCAATGAGTTTTGTATGGATCCTTTCCTTATCTCAGCACATAAGAAATATGAATAGAGGTCTAAGAATTTGCTCTTGTGAGTTCAGACACAGGAGACCACTGTGTTTTTACTATGTAATTTTGAGACTTACATTATCTTCATTAGTAATATATTTAAGCACTAAATGCAATATTATAATGTGAGGTGTATTTGCATACAATTTTCCACTATGTGCATACATAAAAACTATTATAGAGGTTTGTACTTCCGGTGTGCGATTATTGTGGAAGACGTGTGTTTGTTTTCAATGCTACTGTAATGTTATTAAAAGAAATTAATATAAATAAGAAAAACTCCAGCAGCTAATGTGGGTATATATCGACCAATTGTTTCCATATAACAGATTTGAGTTTTCACAATTTTTTGCCATTTCTAAGAAGTTTTTTTTATCAGAAGTAGCCTTGAAATATGTGCCATAAATTATGTTAAAAATCATCTTTTTTTTTAATTTTATTAATCTTTAACTGCCTAATTTATCTGAGGTAAGTTAAAGAATGAGGTAAGTGAATAAATGAATGAAAAAAAATGACGTTACCATTCATTCCGCGTTAGTCCCAGGACGCTTTAGTGCTCATCCCAGACTTACACTTTGCTCTCAAAAAGCACCTTTTAACCGTATAATGTATTACCCATGTAATGTATGTATATTTTGATGAGCTACATGTTATGTATATTTTTATGGGCTATTTTGATAACCAATGAAATATTCCTGCCAAATTTTATAACATACTATTACTTTATATAGGTTTTTGTTGATAAGTCAACTGTTAACTGATAACACTAGTCTACACTCTAAATTCGTATAAATATTCAAGATAGATTTTTAAAAGTTTTTTGTCGTGTTTCTTCCAAACCGTCTTTAGCATTCGGTCCATATCTTGAATAATAATTTACGGATCTGAACAAAAAAAAACTAACACCTGAATACTGATAAAATTTGCATCAAAGTCTATTTGATTTTCTTTGCATAAATGAAGAAGAATAGGAGCATTGTGCTAAAATATTTTAAAAACTTTAAGCATTTCCGGCAGATATGCCGGAGAAAATAATGGATAGATTTTTAAGTTACGACTGTTTTTGTGAATATAGTTTTAGTAACTTTATATTATTTTGTATATAACGGAAAAACTAAGCTGAATATGAAAATTTAACATAAGTAACTTTTTGTGGGAAATTTCATTTCCTATCGAAATTGGTAGGTTTTAAAATTAAAAAAAAATAATTATGCTAAAAAAGTTAACAGAACCAATTTAAAAACAGCTATTTATTAAAGAATTAACTAAATTGTTCATAATTTTGTTTGAGCAATTATAGATACAAGACGTAGGAGGAATATAAGAAAACGCTTTGAATTTTAATATGCCAGACCAAAAAAGTAAAAATATCTTAAACTCGCTGAGATATTCCTGCTCAAATTCTACTGTTTTGGTTTTTATAAATGTTGTTGTTATAAATGTTATTGGATTTCTTGATTATAACACTATTTTATAAAAAGACTAAAACACTCACTATATGACAGTAATACTAGTAAAAACTATTGATTTTTTTTATTTTCTACACTACAAGTGAAAAAAACTAAATACACTAAAAGATAGGTGGCATAATATAAGGCTCTAATGCGACGGGATTTTTCGAAATTCCAACGCCAAGTTAGGATAAAATGGGGCAAAAGACAAACATTTTTTTGAGCATCACGATCAAATTACCTTTAATTTGATATATCACATAACTGTACATGCTATAAAAGCTTCACAAACTTGAAAAGAGTTTTACCAAAATTCAACAAAATTGTCTGCTTTGGTCGTCGGATTTGACCAACCACCAGTGCAGAACTGTACCGTTGGCTCACAATAGGATTTTTGATGGTCCGCTTACATAATTTGTAACTTTTTTTGTTTCTTGTCGGATTTTAAAGATTGAGGTGTCTAAATTTAGCTGAAATATCAGACATGGTGTAATTTCTTGTATACAGTAACATTTAAAAATAATGAGTAAAAGTGAACTTGTTATTCTCCTTTGACCAATTGTACCATTCATAATATCTGACTATGTCTGCTTATATAATTTTAATTTTCTTATAAAATGTCAACAATTATTTTGATATATAATATGTTTCAAATAAGACACTCACAAGCTTCACAATATCATTAAGTGATATCAAAACTAGTATACATAGAGCATTGGGTTGAAATTGACCTGCCAACTTGTTTTTATTACGGTGGGGTTTTTACATTATTTAATTCTTGGTTAATTTATGAAAGAAAGGATTAACTTTCTATTTTTTTACTATAAGTCTTTATTGGGGTTTGTGGATTAACCATATTTCACCCTTTTTTCAATGAAAAAACCTGCGTGAGAGCATTGAATTGACATTGACCTACCAACTTGTTTTTATTGCGGTGGGGTCGGTTTGGCGAGCGAGGTCTGCCTGTTGAGTTCAAGAATAAAAGGTCGCGTAATTTTGTACACTAAAATAAAAATATGTCTAACCTAAGGACATAGGTGGTTAATTGAGTACTTTGTCACTTTATTGTGTGTTTTGAAGACTAATAATAAAAAAATGAAAAAGATAAAGTTAATCCTTTCTTTCGTAAGTTCATCTAATTATCCAATAACGTAAAAACTAAAAGAAAAGGTTTTTCTCAGAAAAAAGTAGTTTTGGTCATTTTTGGTTTTCTCAAAAACTACAGGTTATTTTGACATCCGGTTTTTTGTGTTTGATCAAAAATAAATAAGAGCATTGAAAATAAGCCATACTACTTAATAACGTAAAATTTTGAAAAAAAATGGTTTAGATAAAAAAATTATGTTTTTTTCTCAAAATTTTTACTTTGAAAATTAATATTTCAAAAACTATTCATTTGAACAACTTACTTTAAAATTTAAATTAATGTATAGGTTTTTAGCTTTTCAAAACGCTATAGCATGACTCTGTAGGTATAACCGTTATTTTTAAATAATATTTTTTCCATTTTAAGTGATTTTTTTCTTAAATTGCCCCTCCCGCCTAAACGGGGGAAAATGGACCCCCCCCCCTCCCGTACGATTTTTTGCTTGTCTAAGTCCAACCTACACACCCTATCTTTTTGTCACACCTTATGCAAGTCACCCTGTATAAATTCGAAAACATTCAAAATATCATTTTCACGTAAGCAAAATAGCTTTTAACATAAGTAAAACTTAACCGATTTTTTAAGTTGAGGTATCAATAGAAAGATTAAAATCGCAGTAAATTAAGAACTATGAGATGACAGATAAAACTCTGCATACACCTAACCTTCTTTAGCTATCCCAAGCATGGAAGTTGCAGGGGGCAGCATACTCCACCAAAAACATCTCAACTTTGCACCGGGCTATACCCAACCCTAAGATCTCTATAGATCTCTTAGGGCACCTTGTTTCTGAGGGTTACCAGTGTGGAGCGCAACCAGACTCTTTTTTTTATACAGTGAGGGTTTATGAACATTGTGGGGCAAAATGGACTGGTTTTTCTGAATTTGATGATTTTTGTTAACCTTTTTCTCCTCCAACTAATTTTCCTTTTGGAGCCATGCATTTTACTTCCCTGATTTCACTTTTACAGAAAATAATATTATGATGTAAGTGAACATGTTATGGACGCACTTAAAGATACTGATATAAATCTTTACCTTCGATCAAAAAGCTTTAGTTTATGTTATTATACATGCTTACTCAAAGAAAATGCAAAGGTCAAAGATTTAATACCCGATAGGTCCTTGAAAGTCTTAATTTTTATTGCACCTTTATTATTTAATTTAGTATTCTTCTCTTACGTATATTTTTATTTTTGTTCAAAGAACAATAAAAGATCTCTCTACCTTCTATTCGCACAGGAAACATCTACCCACATCATGGTTTGTGGTTTTCCACCGTTTCGTTTGCACTTGCCATCTTGCGACACACCATAAAAATATGCTTTATGAGTTCGAAAACGGTTCCGCCCAGAAAAGAAAACCACCCAACTGGTAAAGGTTGCGAATTATTACAAAATGCAGAGAGTTCTCTTTTGGAAGCCAACATTTATGCAAATGGCTTCACTGGTAACATCTTTTGTGTAAAATGACAATAATTAATCACCCATATGCAAAAGTGTTATTAAATCGCAAAATATACTATCTAGTTTTATTAATGTCCACATTTACACTTGTTAGAACTCAGAAGGTATGCAATAGTACGGAACTAAAATAAGTGAACCATAATAAGAAAACCTTGTCTTCTACTTGTTGAAGCGATGGAAGAAGATACTTTTAACACAAACAAATTTGCATAAATTTCTTCTATGCCAATGAGGTTGCAACTTGCAATCGTATTTTTGCTGTACGTATGTACGAATGTTGAATTTGGTAATATTTTACATAAATGATAAATTTAAATTAGAATGTACAAGTAGGTACATAGATCAGAATAATTATTCCATGGAATATAATTAACTCTATACTTTGGGCATATTTCCTAACTTAATAAGAACCATTAGGTAATAATGTAAAAATGTAATCTTCCGAAAATTGCAAGTAAGAATTTTAAATGCAATTTTCCTTATTTTCATCTGAGGAAAACTCAAGAAAAATACCATTGTCAGTTCGTGTGGGTGTGCGTGCATTTCAGAAGTAATTTAAGGTCAAATGTCAAAAATATTGTTTTTTCCTATCAAAGGACACGTTATCCCACACGATACAAAGATGAAACTGATACAACTTGTGCTTCAGCAGCTTCACCTTTATCTTTGCATTGTAGCGCTTTATACACTGAGAGAACAAATAAATTGCGGCAAACGAAAAAATTGCCCAAACGACTTTTTCGTCTGCGGCATAATTTTTGAACCTACGACCTCTCGATCGCGAACTATGTCTGTATGCCATTGCGCTACGAACTGGATAACTTGTGTGTGTAGCATATGATGCATATAAACACCATAAACATAGATTCAATTATAAAGAAAATTTGTTCCCTACAGCCATTTATTGTAAATAAATTGTTTATTTAAACCAAAAGTGAAGTTCTTTGCAACAAACGACTTTCTGGGCAGGTTCTTTACAAATTATTCATTCGTTCGCTGCAGCCGATAGAATTTTCTGGAAGAGAAAAGGTGTGTAAATGTGGGAAGCATTTTCGTTTGCCGCAATCAACTCTTGAAAATAAGCTCTAAACGAATGGCTTGTTTTTCATTATGTTCGCTGTAATAGAATAACAATTTGAGCCAAATGTAATACAGTTGCTACGAATGTAAATTTTTTGCGGGGATTGTATTAACTTTCCATCAAATTTCCAGCAAATGTTTTACATTTAATTTAAACGAAATTTACTAGCCGCAAACGAAAAAAATATATTGTTTCTCTGAGTGTACATTTTACTTGCTTTTTAACTTTGACGGAACTATAAGCTTCAGTTATGCCATTGTGTTCAGGCAGTAGATCCAGATTCTTTAAAAGCGAAAGAAACTTTGCATACACCCAACCTCGCACCTACCCTTCCCTGTTTAAAAGATCATGGGTGGAGGCTCTCACCACTTCCAATACTAAACTTTATAGTTTGACAAGTTTGTTGTTTCTAACAGACAACATTGCATTTTCTCAGTATTTATAAGGGCTAGAGTTCTATTCACCATGCCCAGATTTACAGTTTTTTCATTATACATTTCATTATACATTTCATAAACATTTTGTTCAGAAGATTGGGAGAATTTTTCTTCATTACCATTGTGATAATTTCGATTTTGTCGTAAATTATCAACATTATTTACCACCAAATAAATCGAAATTAGGATAGATATACACCCACTACATGAAGCAAAGGTGGACTTTGACCAACTATAACTCTGAACGTAATTTTATTGTAAATAAGTCTGCGCTTGGTTATTTTGTATTTGAATGAAAGGTAATGGAGTTATGAAAACGCAACCACCCTCTTTTTCAATATAACGGCTGCTCCCGCTTCTTTATATCGTCTAAAAAACTGTTGTTTTATAATAAGATGTTTCACATGAACACATTCCATGGAAATTTTTTTGTATATCTCGCCTAAATCGACTGAGCTTTTTTTAACCGACTTCAAAAAAGGAAGAGGTTATCAATTCAACTATATTTTTTTTTTTTTTGTTAGCTCAGAACTTTTGACTATTTTACAGCCACCCAACTTTCAAACAACAAAGTTGTTGACCTATAAATACTGATCTTGATTCCGTTATTTTCAGTTTTCTTGAAGACTAAAAGACTTTTTTTGCATTTGGTTTTCAGTATTTGTCTACAAATTGATAGGAACATTTAAAACTTACAACAAAAAAATAGTGCGAGAACCGAAAAATAGTAATGTTTTTGCCAAAATGCAGAGTTTGAAAATAAGTTGTGCACAAACTATCACCTTAAATAACTTTATTTATAAACAAGATCAGGCTTCCTGGTTCTATGATAAGTAATAGGACTTTTTTCTAGGTGTTACCGTTGTCTTTGAATAGTTATTTTAATATGTGAAGTAATTTTTTTAGAAAATTGTCCCTCCTGCCTGAACAAAAGGATATAGACACCCCGCACTCTTCACAATTTTTCTCTTTTTTTTACCTGATAGTTTGAAATTAAAGAAAAAGTTAGTAAGAAATCGTAGAACATAGTTTATAGCCAAAAACAACCCCTTCATAGCTAAAAATACCATTTACTGAAAAAAGCGCAAAAAAAATCACAGTTTTTTGCATTTTTTCAAAAATTTCAAAAAAATAATTTTTGGATTTAAAAAAAAATTATTTTTTTTTTGTTAAAAAAATAATTTTTCGAAAACGAAATGCTGTTTTTTTTTTAAATTTTGGTCTTGGATGTGCACTAATATTTTCTTTAAAGCGGCATACCAGCTTTACATAAATATAAAGTGTTAGAAATGTCGTTTTCTAAATGTCGTTTTTTTACGATTTCAATCCAAAGCCTAAACTGAGGGATTGATTTACTTTAAATTTAGAATCTTACGTTTTTGTTGTTTTTTTAGACTATACAGGGACATTTTTGAATTACCGACCAAAAAAACGGTACGTGGTATACTATGCCGATCTTAGAAAAGCTTATTTTACTACAGATCCTCCATATCGATGAAAATAAGTCATGTGTGTTTCTGTTTATACAAATATTTCAAAATAGATCAGCTCTAACGATTATTATTTTTTTTTCCAAAAATTTATTTTAAAAACAACTATTATTCCTAGAAATAGGCTCTTACTGAGCTTTATCTGACTATTAAACAATTGGTGCTAAGAGGAAAAAAAAGTTAAAAAAATGTTATTTGGTTTTTATTTTTCATATTTTCTAAAGCTTAATATTTTTAAAAATTTTAAATCAAAAGAGTTAACAATCTTCGATAATAAGCAATTACGTGAGATCTAATCGTGTAATTTTTTTAATAGGGTGTTTATAATAATCGTATTTTATAAATAAGAATGTTATATTTTTTTAAATATCCTATTTTAGAGGCTATAATTTTTTGAAAAGATATAAATTCAAAATCTCTGAAATACTAAATGCAGTTTTCGGTTTATGATTCATAGAAACATCCTTGAATATATCCTTATGCTTACCAAATAGAATCGACCCACTCCTGCATACATGTGTTATCCCCATTGCTACTTTCAAAGATTTTCTTTTTAGCAATACCTTTTTGTAACACTTTATTCTTAAACCACCTGATGGATTTCACTTTTATAATTTAAAAATAATTCAATGCACTTTTATCTTAAATCAATCAAATCTATATGAACTTGGCACGCGTAGGGCCCGCAGCAAGTCTAAGATATTAATTCCAAGCGCGACTTTCGATAGCAAGATGTCTTAAAATTATTTTGAAAGAAAAAAAAAAAACATTAACTTCAAGGCAATAAAATTATAAAGAAAATAAGACCAAAAGGGAAAACAATGTATTTGAACGTCTTCTAAGCCAAGCAATGCAATGCGCGAATGCTCTAAGCTTCAAACCTCATCAGTTACCGACTCGACGCGAAATGAAATTGTAATATCGAAAGGAAAACCTCTGTGCTCATCATCATCATCATCATCATTGTCGTTCTCATCGTCGTCGTCGTCTTCGTCGTTTAGTAGCGATATCTTCGCACCATAATCGAGGTCTTGGGATGTAAGCGTCTTCAAAATCCTACAGAACCTTGTTTGGATAATGCCACAGAGTGGGGTATTTTTCTTCATAGATTCGTGTTTGTATTTTTTTTTTCACAGCCTCATGCATTGTTAGCTACATATAATGATGGTTACCTTTGAAGATTGTTTGTCAAATGTGTACCGTATATACCCACGTAAGACGTGCCTTATGCCTCATGCGATTTCTCTGTTGCTCTTCGTGTATATGGTATCTTTGGGAAGTGTGGTCATCTTTTTCTTCCTCGTCTTTGAATAGAGCACCTCGTACCTACTCGTAGTTGTTAAAAACGGCAACTATTCATGTGAAGTGCATCTATTGAACAGGGTTGCACTTATGTTAACAAAGTAAGAGTTAAATTTGCCATTCTCCAAGGCAAACCCTTCCAAATTTATAAAATAGATATTGGAACTGCTGACTGACGCCCATATCAAGACACATAGGACCATTTTTTTTAGAAATCTATGTAAGAAATTCTAAACAAATTTTTACTCAAGTACTCTGCTACGTTACCCTGACAAACAGTATGAACTAAAATTTATCAGTTCCTTCCTGGCCATTAACCAGTTTCGGCTGAGATTTACCTGTTACTGTTTAAATTTAACAGTTGTGGCTTATATTCGGCTGATATTTAACAATTTAACAGTTGCGGATGGGATTTATCGGTTTTGACTGGAATTAACATGTTTTGGTTCAGATACAAGACTTTTAGCTGGGATATAGGAGTTTAAGTTGAAATGTAACAGTTTCCGCTAGGTCTAAGATTTAAAAGTTTCCCTGTGAATTTTCAGTTTCGGCTGAGATCTACTAGTCTCGCCTGGAATTTACTAGTTTCGGTTGAGATATAACAGTTTTGTCACATTGTCACTTTCATATTACTTTCGGTTGAGATTTATCAGTTTCGGATGGGATTTACCTATTTCGATTAATAGTTTCCTCTGTGGTTTACCAGTTTCAGCTGAGATTTACAATTCTTGTCTTTATTTAGTTCTTTTCGTTAAGATATTACAGCTTCGTGTGATATCTAATAGAAATAGTTTCGGCTCAGATAGTTTCATAGTAGATTTACTAGTTTCGACAACAAAACCATCCACAAAATCGAATATGCAATGCATGACTTATTATGCTTGGCATCACAGGCCTTACTTTAATCAAATACATCCCTGACACACACGTTGCGCGGGTGATGGATCTTACTCTTTATTTTTCTTCTTCGCTATGGATGTCGTGGTCTTTGCTGCTTACATCATCGCAATTGTGGTGAATTGTTAGTGGAAGCGCATGAAGCTTGGAAGACACTTGGAAAACAATCGCGCATGCATCGGAGACAATCCAGTGAGAAACATTCACTTGCAATTTAAATCAGCTGCAGCGGGGAATATTTTTGGGCCTTTAGGCCGCCTCTCCTAGACGAAGGGTATATATGCGCTTAAATTGGAATTTCTATACGAACTACATTCTCATTTTTGGCGACAACAACCTGTACACATTGGCCTGCTTTTGAATGTATGTTTATGTTGTATATGTATATTTTTATGTGGGTGAAATTCACAACTATGAGATGCAAAAAATACTCAACAGGAAGAAGCTTCGCTAATATGGCGATAGAAGGTCTCTTGTTGATGTCGGCGTGTCGTCTGAAAATGGAATAGTCTTGCATTTGCATCGTGTTTTATGGGTGTGTGGAAACAGAGATGCTTTGGAATTATGACTTAACTTTAAAGCTTGTAACATAGTTTCCTCTTCTGGTGTCAAAATATGCTGAAGGTGCAGATTGTAGACATATGTAAAGTTTAAGGAATGTTTGATTTTTTTTTTTGAAAATCTGGAAGCAGTGACCAAATATTCCTATATTTGCAGAAAGTTAAATTGAATATGAATGTATAGAATCCGAATGCCTTTCAGTAAAGTTGAACATCTTTTGAGGTGAATCTGTGGTGAACTCTTATTTAGGTTAAAAGGATTTTGTTGAAAATGTTTCAAAGGTTATTTTAGTGTCAAAAATTTTAATAGTGGTATTTTACTTTTTAGTGCACATTGTTTAAAGGGCATGGATTTTTATTGGTACAAATTGTTCTTTTCGAAATCCGTCTGTTTTAGAATAAAAAGCAAAGAAAATACGTTTTAAAGAAATTTTCCCGTTCGTGTGCTGTTGTAAGTATTCATTGTTGAACGTAAACACTATGACTTTTCTAATATTCAAGATAAATCAAATATGTAAATACTGTTTGGGATTTTAAAAACATACATTAAGATTAACTTCAAATTTCAGACATTTCAAAAAAAAATTTCTTCACACAGAAAAAAACAATCTAAAATCAAGAATGTTGGTGTGAAACAAAGCCGATTTCTTCACGAACATCTGTTAAGCTCAAAAATTCTTAATTCAAGTCTACAATTCATATTTTGAGCCTATTTCTCTAATGAACCTTGAATTTTTATTTCAAGGAAATTTAGCTTAAAGCGAAATTTTAAGCATGCAAAAGCTTTAATAAAGATGACGTATTCTTGAATACACCAGAGATATGAACAATACATACTTTTTTATTCTATAACTAAATATAAAACAAACTTAAAATAATAATTTTTACTCGCTCACATAGTCTTGATATAAAGTTGAGTAGTCTTACCTTAAGAATCAGTTAGGACTTAAGTATTAATATTATTAATATTAATAATTTAAAGTTTTAATATTGAGTTGTTTTGATATAAAATAAGTTAATATAAGCACCACAAACAAAATGGAATTGACGGAAAAAGGAGTCTGATGAGAGGATTGGCACCTTTGAAATAGCTATAACTCTAGCCTGTTGGTGGTAGTACCTTCAAGTTGTTGTTCAAAGATTAATTAAATTTAGTTTTTTTTTTTCAAAAATTCTATTAAATTGTCTTATAAACGTCGGTTGCATTTCTCATACCTACACAGTATTCAAAAAAAAAACTTCTTTCACTATTAAACATCACACAAATTTACTATTGTTATATAATAAAAGTATATCACATCTATCAATCTTTATCGTTAGGTACCTTAGGAATATCTTTTTTCGTGAAACAATAAATTATACCAACTGAACTATACAACGAAATAAATTACGGAGGTTCCCACCTTCTACAAAAGAATGCTACCTTTTCAGCCCTTATCTATTCAAATGTCTTCATTATATTAATAAAAAGATACAAACAAAAACTTCCACTTGTAACCTTCAAGCTTAAAACCACTCCCACATTCTTATTTGCAATTGGGCACTCAAAAAAATAAAAACAAAAGGTTCAATCAAAATACCTGACGACAAACCCAATTCCTGAATTTATTGTCAAAAGAATTAAATTCCCATCGGCTAATCAGGCAAATCATCAATTTACATTGACAATGTCAGGTTGTGCCAACTTAAAGTAATCACCGTGCCACAAAATACCTTGCAATCATAAAAAGGTCATCAGCATTTACTCAGTTGCTGCCCTAAAGGGTAACGTATTGGATTCTTGTAAAATTAAAAACCAAACTGAAAGAAATCAAACAAAGGTGATTTTGGTAAAATTCTTTATTTTTATTTTAAAACAGTAGTTTTATACATTTCATTGTTTCTAGCGACTGGGTCTTCAGTACTGTTTAGGTACAAAAAACATGTTCTTCATATTCGGAATACTTCTGATTTTTGCTAGTGTGCTTATAACACTCGCTGAATAATGAATCAATTAAGATTTTTTGCCTTGAGCCATCAGGGAAAGCAAATCTGAACTTGTTATTGATTATATGTAATTATGTCCCTATAGGGTTTCACATAATTTGAACCCGATACGGTTTCCGGAGACCAAATTGGAAGTATTTACAACAATGCATGTACTAATAAAAGTTTCAACAATTCTCGGGTGGGATTGTGATGCCTGCTATTTTGAATTATTTATTGGTTCTTGTCTGGGTATTAGAAACTAACTGTCCCTACTTATTCTCCCGATGATGTCAAAAGCATAAGCTAGAAATTGAAAGGACTTTTGAAAAATGTTGGCTTCTTAGTTAAAAATGATGTAAATGCTTCAAACGTTTTTCGACTTCAAGGAATTCGTTAACATTTTCAAATCAGTAGCGGAAGTGTTAAAACTTATTTTTTTTTTCCAATTGGTGGTGTTTAAAGTTCTCCGAGATATTTGTAGGAGATTTTTAGGTCGGCTCTGGAAGTCTCTTTTCATATATAAGCTTGTTGAGTGTTGATGTCGTTTGTTATATCACCACAGATATCTACATCCGCCGCAAGTTCTGGAAGTGTTGTCGTGCAGGCTAAGTATTCTGACCATCGAATAGTCATAGTCATAGAAGAACATGACGGTATACTTCTTAAAATTTTTCCGCTGTCTCGTCCATATTGACTAAAAAACGACCCTCCGCATATATGTATCGATTTATAAAAAATAAGACCATTGAACTTTGGAAAATAATTGTATCAAATAACAACGTGAAATATTAAAAAAAAAGGTCAAAATATTGATTTATCGAATTTCTTGGTTTGAAAACTATTTTTTATAATTTCAGATGACTTAAAATAGAAATAGAAGAAGGGGTTTTTGACATAATAAAACATATGCAGTTCGGTCATTATATCGCTGATTATATGTAAGGATAACGACCTCATAAGAAAAAAAAAAAAATTTTTTTTCTTGTTTCTATAGGCCCATTGAAAACAGAAAAATCAGAGCCACCTTTTTCCAATTTTGTTTGAATGTGCTTGTTCTGAAAAAAAGGACAACATCAACATCTAAACAAAAAACATTGAGTAGTTTTCGAAAAAGAGTAGTTTTTAAAAATAAAAAAAAAAAACTTAAAAGCATTCATGTAAAAAAAATGGTTGAAATTAATTGGGTCATGAAGCAGAAAATCAGAATTAAAAAAACGGTTCTATGGCAGGTACCGTTAATAATGTTTTTTTGAAAAAAATGGTTTTCATTGAAAGATAGACCTAATCTTTAAGTAGGAACTATTTTTGAGAAAAAATGAGTTTTTCTAAAACCGGTACCGTTATTTTTGGTCAAAAAAAAAATAATTCAAAAATGGTCTGGGGATAGTCTCCAAAAAACGCTACATACCAAGTTTGAAGTAAATCGACTCATCCGTTAAGGATGTGGTCTCTGGTACATACAGACAGACAGACAGACAGAATTTTCGGACCCACTTTTTTCTCATTCTCTATCATCGTAATGTCATGTTTGATTGTTATCTCAACTTTTTTTTTGTACGAATGCATAACTTGATATATAGTACCTATATCGCAAGTAAAAAGGCTTAGCATATATGTATGTATAGTAACTTTATCTATTAGAGCAAGTACATGCGATCCAGTCGTGCATTTTATTTAATATTGCTTCATTGCAGTGTAATATAAGTAAAAAGAAAACAACCGTTTGGTTTAACTCGCAACATCACTACGATGATGAGGGCAGCAGCAGCATCTTGTAATAAAACAAATAACTTGAAATTTTGTCTACATCAAGATTTCATAATAATTATCAAATACAATATAAATTTTCGCCGCAACACAAATGATTAAGAAGCTAGGTTATGGGAAAAGTGCTGAAGGTAAAAATATTTCCAAACTTTTCACATCTTTTTTATATTGTTGTTTTAATAAAAGCCGGCCCGGAATTGAAAAATTAAAAACAAAAAAAATAAAGTTGAGTGATCGATGACGAGATCTTGACAGGAATCAAATGCAAAGTGCTATTTAATATTTCGATTTTCAAACAAAACTGCACATCACGACTTACACGTGCAATTAACGGTGAGATCTCGTATTTGAATATAAAACGACTCGTTGATTGTTAAAATCGGACAAGGCGTGGCTGGAAATGAAGAGTGAATTGGATGTTAATCATCTGCGGGATAAACTTCATGTTGGCAAGGTGGATTGATTGTTTTTTTTTTTTTTTTTTGATCATATAATTAGTTACATAAACTGCTCATCATCATTTTGTGGTATGTGTTTTTATTTAAAAGCTTAAAGGTAAAATTTTAAATGTTTTATTAGCAAAGACATAACAAAAGGATTGATATTTTGAATTTAGCTCTCATTTTTGTTCATTTCGGATTTTTAAAAGAAATGTGATGAAAGGTATGCAAATTTTAATTATATACATACAGATGACTGTAATTATAAATTATTATAGGAATGTATGAGATAATAATTAAATGTTTGAAACCAATTTCAAAATTAGTTTCCCTTCAAATTGGAAGATTTTGATATCTTTTCCATTCGGCCTTGGGGCGAAGAGCGAAAAATATCTTTTCTTTGGATTTCAATTTATTTATGAAATCAATCATAATTGTTGATTGGAATTATTGAGTAGGTATATATTATGTAATGTATGTATGTATATTTATCTGCATAAACTTAACACAGTAACTCTTTTTACTTGCTTGCGCATTGAGATAAAGATAACCTCCTATGTCTAGTAATGCATTCTTGAAAATATTAACCAAGATAACAATCAAACATGACATTAAGATGATGGAGACAGAAAAGATTAGGTCCTATAATATCTGTAATTGTCTGTATTTGGAAGGACGCCCAAAATCAATGAGTCGATTGACTTCAAATCTTGTGGGTACCTAGTATTTTTTGGACAGTGTCCGTCCAGAGAGTTTGTTGGAATTATTCTTTTTGACCAAAAAAAAACTGTATCGTCCATACAGCGATTACAGAAAAGCTTGTTTTATTTGTTTCATCTAAATTTTTGAAGAATCTGCGAACTACAGCTGTTAGTAACTTTACGGTAGCTACCATCAGATAGTGGTCTCAGACCATCCCATATCCCCATATGTGTCCCAATTCTGTTCCTGACGTCCAAAAGACTGCTTCTAAAAGTCGGCTGGCTGCAAAGTAGCCAATTTGTTTAGAAGTTGCTTGCCCAGTCGGCTATAAAAAGCTTCCTTTTGTTATCAGTGCAGGTTCTTGTTTGGGCCTAGGACTGTTTAATGGTAACGTAACACACTTTAGTCCGAAACCTTACCTTGGGGATTCTGTCTCCTGGAGGTTCTTCAGAGTATAGAGTGGTACAGGATTTGCGATCTTACAAATATTTAGGTACCTACCTTAGTCCAAAAATCGAATTCTCTTAATCTCATTTATACCGCATAAACTCTCGTTCAAATTGAAGGGATCTGGCATTTCTGGTTATGCCACGGCGAGGTAATATATGCAAATTAGAGTTGCAAGGCCTACCGGATTTCTAAATGGGTGTCATGGGCATGGGGTTATGATTTAAAGTAGATACTTGAATCAAGAATAAAAGGTGTTACTTTCAGGATAACAAAAATAAGAATACAAAAATCTTAAAATAATATAGTTAAATTGTGTTTTTATACTTGTTTTTGGGGTTGCTGAATCAGAATATCTAGTTTGTGTGACGCCACAAACGATTTTAGAGTTTTCTGTAAATTTTACTATGAAGGCTTAGTTTTTAGTTACAACTATGTAATTAAGAAAAAATTTAAGAAAAATTTCAGATTAAAAAAAATATTTCTGGGTCAAAATAAAACTGAACTAAACTATATTATTACTTCCTTCTTAACATTTTTGAGGTCTCAAAAATTGATAAAGTTTGAAGAGGTGCAATTTGGAAACTATTATGGCTATGTAGACATTTTTTGACTCAAATTTGGTAAATAAGGTTTTTTTGAACTCTAAGGTACATAATTGTAACCAAAAACTAATCCTTCATGGTTAAATGTACCAAATATTGAAAAATCTAGACACTTTCGAGTTTTTTTTGCATTTTTGACCCTGTTACTTACTTACTTACATAGGTCCTCAGACCTTAAAAAGTCCGTTGTGATCCCCTTAAGGGGCATAGGGCCTCCACTACTCCTACGCGCCATCGTGTACGGTTTCTTTAAATATAACGTAGTTCTCTCCAACTCTTCCCCAGCTGTGCAGATTCACTTTCGACTGTCCTGCGCCATGTGCTTCTCGACCCTCTACCTGCCTGTGTGAGTGGGTTCCATTGCATCGCTTGGCCAGCAATGCAATCGTTGCCTTTTCGAAGCGTATGACCAATCCACTGCCACTTACGTCTGCGAATAGTACTGTCAATGGATTCTTGACCCGTTCTTCTATAAAGTTCTTCATTGGAAATACGGTTGGGCCAAAAAATCCTTAAGATGTTTCGTAGACACCTATTTAAATTAGTTTTGGCAAACCTATGATTCGGATTCAACGCCCCTTAAAACATAAAGTATGAAAGAAATCAAAACTACCTCAAAACTTTCCTTCTAGGAACCTTTTTGAACACAAATTTACTATATTAAAAGAAGCTTGCTCGTTTTTGACTTTAACTTGCCTTTTTTTCCTCAGTTTTCGATTATGTACTTTATTTAACAATGAGTTAGCACTCTTTCACTTCTTTTTTTAAGTTATATCATAATAAAATCAAAAACAAAAAAAAATAAAACCTGCCGTGAAAGTGTCACTTAAAATGTAGTCACATGTCACGAAATATCGTTTTTGTCGTAATTAGCTCTAAAATCATGACATCTCTGTGCCATTTACACTTCCTTATAAATTTTATATAGGAAAAAAACTCATTCACGCTTCGTGCGCGATTATATTCTTAGCTGAATAAAAACTAAGGTACATCGCAGTCTTATTTTTTACATTATCTCAAAGTATGGAGTATAGCAAGTACATACATACCCATCTATTTTCTCTTTAAATTGGTATTATGAATTTTCCTTCCCACGCAAGGTCTCTTTTCCGGCACATGAAGCATCCCGTGAACTAATCGTATGCTCGACTCCAGCTCACAATCGGTTTCTATTAAATAATTCTCCAGCTATTTTGTATCAATCGATCGTTGCAGGCAACCGAACCCTAGACCAATGCCAAGTGCTTAAGCAGCAAATTTTCCTAAGTGCTTCCTGATGCAAAGTAAAGCATCTTCGATAGCCATATTGAACGCTTAAATAATACTCAGACCGTTATAGCGGCTTTGCAGCAGTGCATTATGTTTATCAAGCTAAATTGCTAACCAAAGAAGATGACTTGACTTGGAACACTACCAAGAGACAACCTCGGCTTTGAATAAAGAGACCTGTCTCCAATTTTTGTGTTCCATCGGAGTTTCATTTTTTTTTTTAACAGACGAGAGGGCCTTTGAACCTCTGCATTGGTATGGATCATTGTCTGTCGTTGTGCGCATCAGATCAAACTGCATTTGGTTTGCCACGAATGCCCATTGGGCACATGTTACTTTGACAAATGAGTTATTTAACTCTATTGAAGGTTCAGCTAAGAGAAAAGTTTTTTTGTCTTCGCGAAGTTCATCTTTCTCGAATTCCCTATAAGCATTTTAAGAAAGATAACATCAAACAAAAAATAAGACAAACTAATGAATAATATAATTAATGATTATTATAAATACTTCTTGGGTCTTGCTTTTTTTTTGTCAGCACTTAAAGGTTCCACTTCCATACGAAGGTAGGTACGTTAACTCTTAACGTTTCATATTACATAATAATAAGGCTATGAAGTTAATTTACAATGGAATCAAATTATGACCTTACAAATTTCCATGCAATGCAAAAGCATAGCTATTTGATTAAGCGTACAAGCTCCACGTTAAGTAAACTATTTTAATTATTTAAGGTTAAGATTTTAACCATTGAAATAAAAAATAATAAACTTGTGTGGTAAAGGCAATTTATATTATTCAATTGATTTAGACCACATGGCGGTAAGACTGTTTAATTTTGTTTATTTTTTTAGCCTGAGTTAAAGAGCTAATATGTATTTACCATGCGGGATACAGCTTTAGAATTTAGGTAACAGATGCATACGCACATGGAAGACTTAGAAATGTCCTCAACTATCCAACTACTGCTGAGATGAGTAAATCAAGAAGTGTCCTCCATGTAAGATCTGAAATAAATTATCAAAATTATTTTTATTTGTATTTATTGATCAAATAACGCTGTACATCAAGAAGAACTTATAGCTGGTACAGGAAATTATTTGTAATAAAAAAGTAACACAAAAATTTAAGTTTAAGTTTATTATTTATTATGTAGGTACATTAATGAAATAAAATGACAAACTGAATTTACCGTGATACTCGGTTACTCGGTATACAGATTCAAGTAGAAACAGATACTTTTTCGAGCGAGGTACTTGAACATCGGATATTTTGATGAACGAACTCGCTTCAATGTGTGTACTGCGGAAATAAAGCTGAACCTAAGCAGGCATTGGTTGAATGCTCGTCTATTGGCACTTATTTTTTATCCGTGTTGGATGTTCGAGTTAAAATTAAAATCTAAGACTTTAATTTGTATGTTTGTACTCTGCGAACCAATAAAATCAACTCGATCATGGCCAGGTACTCGCAAAATGTTCACCAGGGTTGACAGGAAATTAGTATAATTTTAGATGAACTGTTCAGACTCTTTTGATGTTATATTCTGCAAGTCCGTAAGACCGCCCTGACCAACTATTTTCCAATATGCGTTAACTCAACTACTTAACACCAAAAACTTGAACTAGGAAGTATTGTCAAACCCTCTGAATAAATTTTAATGGGAATAAAATAACCAACCGACAGTTAAGTTTTACTTTTACAGAAGAATAACAACAAGAACAATATATTTTCCTAAAATCTGTGAAACTAACATCACCTCTTGAGTTCTGAAACTTTCATTATTATCTAACATAAACTTAGAGCACCATACATCAATAGAAAAAAAAATTAGCAGAATTTTCACATCATCAATTTTATTTGACTTTTTACAACATCTCAAATTCAAGGTAACATTGGTGTTGGTTTACTTTCAGTTTCAGTTTTGGTCATTAAACCGAGCAAATGCTTCACGATTCATTAAATGAATAGTGAGTCGATGACGGACGGGAGTAATACGAAAGAAGCAATACAGAAGCAGAAGCAGCATACAGTAGCAGTAGCAGCTAAGTTTGCCTCAAGCCACAAACGCAGTCAATGAAAAAAAAACTTACCAAAGCTAAGCTGCATGATATACTTTGGGTACGAACGCCTGAATAATGCAGATACGTCTAGTTCACTTCTTTTTTGGTGGTATTCTTGAACTTATAATTCCCTTAAAGCAATTCTCTTTTGCTAATGAGCATTCAAAAGTAGTATATGCACTTCGGTCAATTTAAAGCTCAAAAAATAAAGCACCTGTTTGATGCTAAGATGTTGTTTTGTTAGCAGATTAAAAATCTATCGCAGGATTCATGCATGTAATTGGATTAAAATTCATGAATTATTTATTCATTCATGGCTGAGCTCAATGGAATATAGCAGGAGCTATTAAAATTGCTAACCAAGAAGTTGTGATTTAAATCACTTACTTTGTTCCTACCTTAACAGTTAATGTGTTAAGAAAAATTAAACCCTGAGGAAGGGTGCAAGCAGCATGATTTTTGTTGTTTTCTATTTTAACAAAAATAGTGCCCAATAAAGTTAAATACAAAAAAAAATCACATAATCTGAAAAATAAAAAAAAATATTTTTTTCTTCTAAAAGAAATGTTTGCAACTGTTTCTTAAAGTTTGAACTAAAATTGATAAAATAAATTAATACAGTTTCAACAGATTCCATGTAAACTACTTCGGATAGTTGACCTTCGCTGAGGTGAAAACTCATTTTAATTGAAACAAGATATCTTGACTCAAATGAAATTTTTATCTATTCAGCTCCTCATAAATAGAAATATCACTGAAAGCTGTCACCGAATTTTCAACTGAACATCTTTACAATTTTAAATGTCAAAATGGTTCTTATTTCTTATAATTACAAATCGAAATAATGCCAAATTTGGATCGAATTTATTTTCAGAATAAAGTACATTGTAATAATAATTTTCACATTAAAAATATATCTTAATGTGATTTTCTAAAAATTTTACATTTTGTAGCAGAAAAAAATAATTTGGGTTGTGAAAATTGACAATTCACTTGAATTTTAAATTTTAACACACGTCTTTTCAAATCTCGTACTTGCTTTTGGGGTCAAAGTTTCTTTTTATATTAAGTTTCTAAAAATAATTAAATAAAAAAAAAGAATGGCATAAACAACTTTCAAAATTGTTTTGAGAAAACTAAGTAGGTATGCCGCTTGATTTAATTATTATTTTTATTATAATTATTATTTATGTATGTATGTGTAAATACTTAACAACTGTAAAATACAATATCTTATAAATTAGTTTTAAGCTAGCTTTACAAATTTTATATAAAAGAGCTGAGATGAGTGGTAGAGAAAATAAAAATTGAGCTTACATATTTCCAACAAAACAAATTAGGTGAAAGTTTAATCTTCAAAATACTTTTACCTATTACAAAAAAGTGAATTTTCAAAGCTTTTTTAATATTTGTTGTACTATTCATTTCTCCATATAAAAATTCTCAAACCTGTTTAAAAAAAAAAATTGGTATGCTATTTTCAAGAAAATATTTATGCACACAAATATTTATTTCACATTCACTGACCCTTTTTCGAAAAATAAATTTTTCAAAAATTTTTTTTTTTTTTTTTAATAGAAAAAAAAACTTTTTGAAAATTTTAATATAAGGTACAAATTGCCATTAAAATTTGTTCAGTCGCTTACAAGAAAATCAGAAAAAAGAACAAAAACGGTTCTTTTGGAGGTACCGTTATTATACGATGAAAAATGCTATGTTTTACATTTGAAAAGTGCGACTATACCGCATAAATTTTAATCAAAGTCATAGAGCCGTTTCTAAATAAATAAAGTTTTTTCATATATGTTTTCATGTATGTACAGTACATCTCGTATGTCAGGTACCGTAAATTTTGGTTCTAAGACAAAATTTCAGTTTCAACTTACTCAAAACCCCTAACTACTAAGTTTCAAGAAAGTTGCTTCACCGCCTCAAGCTGTAGCTTGAAAAAGGGACACGTGCAATATGAAAAATTGTTATCTAATTTCATTTTGCAGCGTTTTTTGTATTAAGCACAAGAATCAGAGGTTTTTCAATAGTGAAATTATTTGAAATTAGACTGAGACGCTTGAAGCCAATATTAAAAAAAATCTTTTACTCATTTACCCATTTTCCTTTTTAAAATTCTGAGGGACAACAGTTATCAGCACCCTTATATGGCAATATGTGCAGTTAGCTGACCACATTGCTGTTGCGTTTTCCGCACCTCGAGCGGACCGATCAATCAAAAATTTTAATTCTGATAGATAAATCTATTTTTTATTGTCCAAACTGACACCTACGAACGTACATGTTATTTCAACTTTGAAAATCAATTTTTATTGATGTCACTTATTTAATTTATAATCGGAAATATTAAAACTGTCCATTTAATATGTATTTTATTCCATTTACAAGAGTTGTACTTGACTTATTGCTAGTCTTATATTTGTCTATAAATGCAATTATTTTCGTCCAATAAATTGATTTTAGCCATTCTGTTGTATAAGAATGAGGTTTTTTTTATCTTAAGGCTTAAATCAAGGTAAACATAAAGAGGCAATAATAGTCGCACTAAAACTATCAATATTAAATTATTTGATATATTGAAAATAAAAGACGATATCAAAATTGTTATCTTAAGATTTATTTGATTATTGTGTTGGAGTGTTGTGTTATTATACTTCAATATTTTTCGGCGAATATAGTTTTTATTACATTTATCACTTTAAAATCAAACTAAAATTATTAACGACCCATGACTGTCTGTTGTAAGCTGTCAAGAATTGCATCATAACTTTATGGTATTAAAACACACAAAACAAGCCTTAACGTTATTCTTTAATCAGACATTTTCTTAAATATTATGCATATAGTATTATTCTCTTCAAAATAAATTCCAATGTTTTCAAGCTTTGCAAAATTGTTTTTTTTACCAAAATTTAGATCCATTTTTTTGTCCAATTGAAGACAAAAAATTATTAAAATCATTTTTTTCACAGATCTTGTCCCTCATTGGCCAAAAAAAAGTGGATTTAAATTTTGAATTGAAATTAGTTTTGCAAAAGCATTTTTTTTAAAGATGGATTAACGAAAACCTCATCATAGTATTTTTTATTTATTTTTTTCAGATGCGAGGGAGAATTCTCTCAAAAGTTGACAGAGTAAACAGTGTTAAATACATGATCACCGTAATTTGTTTATCGATATTTTTTTTTTTTTTTTTAAATCAAGTTAATGCAATGAATAGTAAGAAAAAATGATTTTAAAACTCAGGATTTAAAAAAAAAAATTTAATAAAAGTTTTTAGCACATTTTTTTCCTTCAAAATCCTACAAATTTTTGGCATAGTTTATTTTATAAAATTTTGTTGTGTTTGTTCACAGGAATTTTATTGTAAAGTTTAAAAAAAAATAATAATAATTTCTCTGCTAATACTAATGGTAAACAAATTGATAAGTACTTACTTTTTAAGTACTATTTTTGTAACTGCGTTAAATTGATGTTGATATCTCCTATGGTTACTCAGAAATATTAATCTTCAAAGGTGCTTCATTTTTCTTGTCACATACCATTTTTTGACTTTGAGGTGAATTCACCTTAAAAAATGCTAAACATAACTTTTTATTATAAATAAAAATAATAATATCTTTAAAATGAGGCAACATTTTTTTTCCACATATGGAATCCTTTATAGTAAAAAAATTTTAAAGCGACTCTAACGATTTGTTAATTATTTTTACAAAAATTCATTTTAATAGAAGAAAACAAAAATTTCATACTTCCTTTGGAGGTAAAATTCTATTAAGAAGATGGTTTAGTCATTTAAAGGACGATTTTTAAAATTTTGTTTCATATTTTCTAAAGATTATTGATTCATTTTTAAAAAAAAAGAAATAATATTGCTTGGAGTTCAATCGTTTCGAATACGTGATCGATTTTTTATGAATCAAACATTTTCCCCTGAAGTATTTATATCTACATATACATAGTATGTATGTATTAACAAGTAAAAAATAGCAGAAACATATTGTGTTTAATTCACTGCGTGACGTGTGATATTTAATTTAATAATAATTCCACTTATAAATGGCTCATCTTAAGCTGGTTTCCTTCAAAGTGACAGCGATCACGTAATATGATTGGCATAAGTTTGAGTAATAAACTTTTAACTCCATACTCGTTTCGTTTTTTTTAAGCTAAAGCAAGTAGGCATAGATCGCTATCACTTTTTTATTGTTAAAAAACTTACAGCTTATAAAATCTCCTAAAAAATACTTTGGGAGTAAACCTATAGAGGTTTATAGAGACACAAGAGTCTGCCAACTATTTTGAAGACACAAAATGCCAAAAAGCAACTCTAAGATTTAATGCTCAAGATAATGACGATTGATAAGCTAGTCGACCGCCACTCAAAGCGAGTAATGGCAAAATAAGTCAAAGATGCAATAAAAAAACAAATGATATAGGTTTAGATATAGGTACATACATATTACACACCAAAATTCAAAAGTTACAGCCAGAGGTGGCTTGGTGGTGAACCCACGATAGACAAGACGTCCCAGCTATTTAATTGCGACGATGGGATTGGTATTCACTTGGGTAAAATGTTTGTTCAAAAAATATAGAAACCTCCAACGCAGATGCTTGTCCTGTTATCCTTGGGCTTCAAACTTGCATTTTTATAATAACACACAGTGGGGTGGGTAAGGTTAATATTTTGTTTTTGTTTGTCATTTAAAAATTTAAAAGGCAGTTAAATAGTTTATAGTTAAAAAACATGTTAAATTTTTAAAAGGGTATAATGAAATTATTTCACGCTGTTTTGTGAAAGTCTTTTTACCACCCCAAAAAAAAACAAAAATCAAACCGGTTGATACTATTTTTATTTTGAGAAATACTTCAAATGAACTTCATTCCCTCAAATAAATTTAAGGCTCCTCTGTCCACATTTATTTTTTATTAAATTTTTGTAATGGCATTTGCAGCAAAACTATTCGGCAAAGCACCTAGCTAGTTAATCTTGGAAGCTATATGAGACTGTGGCTTACAACGTTGTCTCTAGGCAGAAGTTGACTCGACATTAGCAATTTGCCATCGGCTCGCATAAATGGCATGGCATAACATCCCAGATTCAATGGGATGAGTCGCACAAAGTCTCATCTTCTTTTGGTAGACAAGATGAGTTTATATATGTATATGTATATTTTTTTTTCAACGAATATATAAAACCTACCAACGACAATGCTGCCGCGCTGCATGTTGCATAACTTTTGTGGATTGTGTGATGACTCTGGGATGAGCATCATAGATGCTCATTAAATGTGAAAGAGTGGTGTACCTACGATGGCCCAAGCTAGATAAAAAGAGGGCTGTGCGCTTGCATCGCATCGTACATCATTTGCCTAATAGTCTGAGGGGTAAAACAAAAGCATGGATTTATAATACGATCTAGAATCCAAAATGCCTCCATAAAGACCAAATATCTATTGATTTCGTTTTAAAGAAGTTTTAATAATTTTTTTTTCTTACAACCTGAGACATGCCCGCCGGTTTGATAAAGAAAAATATGGAAATTAAGTGGAAAAGCTCTTTGGAATCTTAAAACAAAATCTTTTTTAAATAAAATGCACGACTGGGTCGCACGTACTTGCTCTTTGGGTCAAAGCAGCTATAAACCTCTAAGCCTGTTATAAAGAAAGTTTATTAAAATAAAGTTTTTTTTTAAGAAAAATAGAAAATGGTCAAAAAAGAATTAAACAAATGTGTATTTTTATTTTTTTTTTATTTTTTACTTGCACAGGTACCATATATCAAATTATGCAATCATGCAAAACAAATATGAGATAACAATCAAGCATGACATTTCGATGGTAGAGAATGCGAAAACATGTGATACAGACAATTCTGTCTGTCTGTCTGGATGTATCAGAAGCCACAGCCTAAACGGATGGGTCGACCTACTTCAAACTTGGTATATAGCGTTTTTTGGAGCATATCGCCAGACGTTTTTGAATTAATTTTCTTGGACCAAAAATTACGATACCTTCCATAAATCAATTTTAGAAAAACTTATTTTATGAAAGCATTTTATTAAAAAGCTTACTTGAATCTGAAATAATTGTTCTTCAAAATCCTACAGATAAATGGTTTTTTTTTTACTGAAAACTCTTTTATTTTATATATTTCTTTAGTTTCATATTTAAACGGTTTCGTTTGGTACCTAACAAAGAAAAAATAATAAAAATTACAGCGTCTAACTAATTGACCTGTTGTAACCTGGTAGCATTTTTTTTTTATTGAATGGTTTTAGTTTTAGAACAGCAATTCATTTTTTAGTACTACCTATAAAATGTTAATTTTTATCAATCCAGATAGTCGGTATCATGTAGTTGGCTCTTGGCCATTTCTGAAAGAAATTTGAAACACTAACTCTGAGAATATAAAGCTTGCAGTGTGACTTTTTTCCATTAAATAAAGTAAACAAAAAGCATTATTGTAAAAGAAAAAGGAAGACACGCTTTCAATTGAATGATATATGTACCTACGGTTGTTTGTAGGTAAATCTATGGAACAGTTTGATTATTATTCATCTGTTGTCTTTTCCTTTGTTTGAATGCATTTATTTAAAATTAAATATGTATACATGATTTTAGTTTTTTATAATTTTTCCTTTCTGATTCTTAGTTCATTGCATTTCATTCAGTAATATGATTTGTGAAATTCAAGTGAAAATTAATAAGGCCGCGCCACACAATGTATGATCCAGTACCTACGCTCAACATATAATACAGTAAATTTGTGACAAAAAAAGGTTCCTAGAAGGGAAGTTTTGGGGTAGTTTTGAATTCTTGAATACTTCATGTTTCTTGGGGTGCTGAATTTGAAACTGAGATTTTACAACAAAATTTCATGACGCAACATGGTCAAAAATACAAAAAAAACTATTTTTTTTAAATTTTTTTGCAGTGTTTAGCCAATTTTGCCCTGAAGATTTAGTTTTTGGTTACAACAATGTACCTAAAGGCGTTTTATTGCATTTAATTGGTGAAAGATGTTATAGTGCAATAAGAATACAGTTTTGTGGATGATTATGATACCAACGAATATTGTTGGAAGTAAGATATATTTTCCTTGTGTTGCCAAAAAGTTTGTTCTAAGCCGATAAACACAAAGTATGAGTCTTCGACTTCATCTAGCTGGCTTTTGGGAACGATCAAACTGTCTTGACAAAAAACTTTTTGGCAACATACAATAAAGATCTTTCTTAATGCCAACAATCATCATTTTTTAACAAAATGCATTGTAACTTTCAAAACACCCTTACCAGGGTCTGCAAGGACTCCACATCCATATCCTATAAATACAATTAAAAGACCTATCCAAAAATCCCCATCACTTGATGCTACCACTCATGCTCAATATTTGCGGGCTCTTGTTCTAAATAAAAGATAAATGGTAATTTTTTATTATATTAATTCACTATGTAATACATGTCTTTAAAACGATCATTGTTTCTTGGCCGCGGAACGTCCACACTCCGTACAAATTTGCCCATTCTCCTTTGTATCAATTTCTGAGACCTCTAAAAATATTTTATTAGATAGGTACTATGTATTAATATTGTTTACTGTAATTTGAATTTTCCCAAGAGTATTTTATTAGTTCTGAAATTTGCTGAAAATTTTCACAACAATGGCCTTACTGATATCTGAAAAGCCCCAACAAACATCTTCCATGTGTGGCTTACCATTTTAGAAAAACAACCGCCTTATTGCATTTTCGCAATTCAGTTATATCTTGGTGGTGGTCCCATTTGGGTCCCATCTTAATTTGGTCCAGTTCTGGCAGCCATGAGAAAATATTAAAATCTTAGACTTAAAGTCGGTTGTTTTTCTTTTGAAACGTGTTGTAAATTATGTAGTTGTAAATCTTTTAGCATAGAATTTATGTTAATGTATATAGCATTACATTACATAAATTAAATTGTTTTTAATATTTTTCAAATGACTGTTACTGTTTTGATAAATAACGAATTCAAAAAAGTGAATTGACATTTTATTAACTTATACATTGCATAAAACCTATTTGCTTTTGCTCATCGCACCCTTAGTTATAGTAATTGACTTGCGCAAATTTGTTTTAAAGCCACTCAGCTACCGTCAAAACATTATTTAACACCTGTCCTCCTTACTAACGTGTGAGACGAAGATTTTCTTCTACTGAAGATCAACTTTAAAAGACCGAGCAAATTACTAACCACGCAATGCACTCAACTACACTATTGTAGTAAAGTAAAGGCAAATTGAAATGCTAGTTAATTATTTGCTTTCCGATGCTAATTACATTTTTATCACACCAACATAAGATATGTATGCACTTCGCCAAGTCCTAACAATATAACTTACGCCTGCGGGTTCCAATAATAAATAAGATTTTGCAATCGTATATTAATCATGAGTTTCCCATTGATTAAATCCGTTGAGACTTGAGATATTTGATGCAAAAACCTGAATTTCAACTTTAAGTTATAAAGCTATCGTTGGTGTAGAATTGTCTACAGTTACGTGTTGGATCCGGTGGATGACATTTACACATGGAATCAATATGTAGACGTACCCTCAAGCTTAACGTTAGCTGTACCCGATTACTTTGTAAAGGCTACACAATGAAAATAAAATTATTTTGTTTGTATGTCTTTGATAATGCATTGTTTGAATCTTGTTATTTAGTAGCCGGAACATAAAACTTGTTGACCTTTACCTACTTAAAGCAACAGGATGTTTTTTTACCTACTTGTGGTGGCATAGGTTCTATATTGTAATTATGTGTAGGTTTAGTAGACCGTTCGTTATTCGACTTTTTTAAGGATGAAGCTCTAACATCACTATTTTTATCTCGGGGAATTTGGGTTTTGACCATTTGGGGTTTGGCTACTATCTTGAAATAACTGCATCAATATTGCAATTTGAATTTTATCTATTGATCTAATTGACCCAATAGCCTTTGGGTAATCCATAAATTGTCAAAAAAAGAAAGCTTGTTTAAATGCTAAACTGATTGAAATAAAACTAAGGTAATACGACTACTCTAAGTGGATATAAAAGTTCTTTTTATGTAAATTCCTTTTTTCAGTGCAGCAGGGGTAATTTTTCAGAAAACTCGCTTCCAATAATGGTACAGCAATATAATTTAAAATGGGCGCTTCATTTACAATGAGAATCAAAAAAGTAAGTACATCAAAATATTTTGGTTGAAACGGGATTTTTTTAAGGGAAAAAGAACGTAGTGCAACAAACATTACCCTGTGAAATTGATGGTAGATTTAAAAAAAATTGAATTGTTGAAATATTCCGATTTTTTTTTTTTGACTGGGTGAACCGATTTCAATGATTTTTTAATTGAAAGCTCTTTCTTCCCATGGACCACAATTCACAATTCAATTTTGAACAATTTTTACAATTATTGCAACTTTGAGAAAATTATATAAGTTTTTTTTTAAGTCAGTTGTAAGTATTTCTTTTGGAATGTATAATTTTAATATTTAGAGGTCATAACCTGGATTTTAGCAAAATGAAGCATTTTTCAGATATTAATTGTTAAAAATTATAAAAATCGTTTATTTTTTTTTTGCAAAACAAAATGGTTTTCCTCTTTTTTCTAAAAAAAATATATTCTGTTATTAGTTGTGTTTAATGAAGAAAATATAGATCAAAACATAGCAGAACAGAACAGCACAACTGGGTGAAAACTGTCAGAATAAAATGCACGGCTGGGTAGCTCTTATAGATAAAGTAACTACATATTTATGAAAAGCCTTTTTTATTAAAAATTTGCAAATGCAGTTTAAAAAAAAAATAAAAAACGATAAAATTGGATTTTCAAATTACTAAAACAGCTTTTTAAATAAATTTAGACTGAAAATGATACATTTTTAGAAAAAAAAATTTGAAAATCGTTAAAGCCGTTTTTAAACAAAACTATTTTTTCTATATACTTTTATAAAAAAAAAATTGGTACGCTAATTTTAAGATATTATTCATCAATATCCTTTAAATACCTTGGGTCGACAGTAGCAGCCGATAACAACATAGAAGAAGAAATACGCGGGCGGCTTCTCAAATCCAACAGAGCCTACTACAGTCTGTTAAAGCTATTCAAATCCAGAAATCTAACCATAACTTCAAAACTGCTGCTGTACAGGACCATGGTCCTGCCAGTACTCATGTATGGATCCGAGACTTGGGTGCTTAGCAAAAGGCACTGTGACCTCTTAGCCGCGTTCGAGAGAAAAGTCTTACGGAGAATTGTTGGCCCCATATGTGAGGAAGGACGATTCCGGAGACGGTACAATCATGAGTTGTACGCAATCTTGAAGCAGACATAGTGACAAAAATTAAGCTCGGTAGACTCCGGTGGGGAGGGCACCTAGCTCGTATGAGCGAAGAGGAACCTGCTCGGAAAGTCTTTTGCGGTACATTCTATGGTAGACGGCAGCGTGGTAGACCATGCTTGCGCTGGAGAGATGGCGTAGACCAGGACGCCCAAAGCCTTGGGGTGCGCAACTGGATGGCGTTGGCTCGAGACCGGGATAGGTGGAGAGACTTGTTGAAAGAGGCCAGGACCGGACCCCGGTTGTCGAGCCGATGATGATGATGATTCATCAATATCTTAAAACTAAATTTTGAAAAAAAAAATTTAATATTTTTCGAAAAAATGATTTTTCAAAAATAAAATTTCAATTTTTTTTATCAAAAAAAATAATTTTCGAAATTTTTTTTACTAAATATTATTACGGCAACTTAAAAGCATTCATTTAAAAAATATGGTTGAAATTGATTGAGTCAGGAAGGAGAAAATCAGATCTAAAAAACGGTTCTATGACAGGTACCGTTAATAACGGTTTTTGAAAAAAATGGTTTTCATTTAAAGATAGACCTTATCTAAAAAACTGACCATGATTTTTTTAATCAAAATCGTAGGAAGCATTTTTGAGAAAAATGAGTTTTTCTAAAACCAGTATATGACAGTGGTATCTTTATTTTTAGTAAAAAAAAAATTCAAAAATAGTCTGGGGATAGTCTCCAAAAAACGCCACATACCAAGTTTGAAGTAAATCGACCCATCCGTTAAGGTTGTGGTCTCTGATACATACAGACACACAGATTTGTCGGACCTTTTTTTTGCCTTAAGGAGGGGCAGAACTTTTTGTCCTTAACTCTTCTGAAAAACGGTTTTTTATCACGGAAAAGAAAAATATGTACTTTTCTGATCTTTTTTATTCTTTTCTACCCGAAACAGATTCATTAAGCACACTAGGTTTGTTTCATTACTTTTTTTTTCTGGTATGAAAAATAAAAGAGCTCTGTGAGAAAATAGGTTACACTTAAAACAATATGGCGGCTAAATGACTCTAGGTGCAAAATGTGGTTTTCGAGTTGTGTACTGATAATCTTTCGAATGTTGAAGTCACATCACTAAAAAATCACAATTTTTGAGTTAGGACAGTCTTCATGTAAACTAGCGATATGAACAGAAAACAATAACAAACACATTTGACAGTTCTCACAAATCTGTTCTGACTCAAAAGCAATTACAGAAAGTCTTGTTCTAAACTGTTCCAGAAATAGGTTTTTTTCTGGAATCTTCAATTGTTAAGATACGGACTCATTCTCGAATATAGGTACTTCTAAAATCACTCATCTATTCTTAGCCTTTCAATTTAAACCACTCATTCACCGAATGATTAAATAAAATAATTGATTTATCAAATTATATTTCTTTTTATTAACACTACAATGAAAAAAAATACAAAATAAATACTTTTGTTAGAAATAATGCTTTATTTAGTTTGTTTTCAGCTTTGTAGCCGATTTTGTAGCTCCATAGTATTTCTTCAACATCGACAAAGAACTTATCACAGGAACCATAATTGGTAAAAATAATGGAATGTATATGGCATACCTATAAAATAAAAAGTTTTAGTTTTATTTTTTTTTTTATTTTTAAGTCAAGAGAAAGCATATACTTTTGTTCATCGGGGAAATACAATTGCGCTAAGAGACTTGCATCAAAGAAAGCCTTTTCTGACGATGAAAATGCTTTTTTTGCATGTGCAGATGCTTTAAGTAGTTCACCATTTTGTAAATATAATTTCGCTTTCAGAATTTGTTCATAAGCTTCATTGACAGCAAGCCCAACATCATCATTGATCACAATGTAACTTATTTCATCTGGAATTTTTGTATTATTAATAAATTCGATGAATTTGAGAACAATGAATGACTGTGAGAGTCGTTACAAACCTAGCAATTGTATTAAGCTCTGCAATGTGTGAGTTGAGGTAATAATATGATTAACAACACTTCTTCGTATAAATGCATCATATTCCCAGATTCGTGGGCTTATTTGGTCAACATCATCAGCCTTCACACCTGCCAGGGTGACCTTTTAAAGAAGAAACAAAAAGCCCTATAAATTAAATCTTTCCACAGTCAGATACTTAAGGGGGACTTACTTCGACATGAATATCCAATAGTTTGTGGAGTTGATACAACATAATTTGCATCACATCATTGGTGTTTACGTAGAAGCTGACTTTTTCTAAATTTTCATTATAGGATCGACAAGCTTCTTCCGGTGGATTCGATATAATAACACCACCCCACTTTGGTGAAATAAATGAGTCAACCTTATTGCGTGTCGCCTTAACGTCCTTTTCTTTGTAAATGTGAATAGGAGCTATATCACAAGGAGGCACATAGACTATCATGTTGATTACAGAGTTATCCGTAATGCCAGCCCCCAGATTCTTTTCAATAGATGTTATAATATGTGGCATTGATGATTCGTGCAGGCCATAATGACGACCAAGTGTACTTGCATCGCGTATTTGCTTTAAATTACCATCAATGGGCAGTTGGTATTTCCACTGGGTTTTCAGAGTGAAGTTGGAAATTTGACTAACTGCATCAAGAAAGGGTTGAATATAAGCTGAAAATGAAAAATGACTTGAAATACAAAAAAATTAATCAAGTAGAGCAAGAACTCTTACTTTTAGTCGCCAATTGGACGTTCCACTTTACATCCATTAAATCTGGTCGAGGATTAAGGACAGAAACAATAACATCATATTGTAATTGCGGTGGAGAATTATTTGTCACGGTGCGGCGTTCGTCTTCATCTTCGGCCAAAATAGCTCTGATGCGATGTGTTTGAAGAATGTTTACGTTCAGGACATTTTGCAATTTTGAAGAGCCTTAATAAAAAAAAAAACTCTTAATATAACAAAGTACCTTGCGATTATACACTTTTTTACTTGTATCTGGTTTAATGAAAGCCGAACGATCTGTTGTGAGGAGAACATCTTCTTGTAAATTCGTCCATTCCATGAATATAAAGTCACCGGTTTTTACTGGGTAATGTTTGAGTATCATTGCTTCTAAGGCAGCAGGAGTTCTAATTCTGTCAACACCATCAATGTGTGGAACTTGTTCAAATTGAATATTCCAAAGATCTGAGAAAGGATTTTATATTTTCTTAATTTTTGTATTTATTAATTTTTTAATTTAAAAATTAAATTACCACTATTTTTGAAAGCATTATTCAATTCTCCAATGAGAAGGGCGGATCGTTCCGGTTTGTAAGTAAAAATTCCAACAGTCATGTTTATTTGAATCAATGATTCGCTTAGGTCACGAATGTCAGAATATGGTAGATTTACCCTAAAAGTGTTTATTAAATTATTTAGTTGGCACATTTTGTATGGTTGCGCTTATTTACCTATAAACTTCAGTTGTTTTCCACCACATAGGCAAGCCAATGACTAATACAACTATCATAAAAGCTACAGAAGCATATATTCGATATTTGTCTGGAAAAAAAATTATTTATATAAACTAAATGCTTTTTTTTTGTAAAGCAAAAAACTATAACCAAACAAACTAGCATATTTGAGAATAAGAATGAAGGTCAAAAAAAGTACAAAAACTTTTTTGATAGGGAGATGGCTACGGCACAATTAAATGATTTTTTTTAATGAGTTGGCTTCGCGTCCGTTTCCAAAAAATCCGAGAAATTGATTAGGTATGTGTTTACAGTTCTACTCGGTTTTAAATTAAAATTAATTTGAGGTATCAAGGTTTAGTACAGTACCTTACTAAAATGTGTCAAATGTGCTAGCCCTGATTTTTTGCTTAATTGTTTATTTTTCGACCTCGAGGAAAGGCACCCACGTTGAAACAAAAAGGTTTTTGGCCTGTAATAGTGAACTTGGTAGGAGCATTTAAAATTTAAAACATAAAGTGTACTACATAATTTTTTTGCATAAAAATGCCAATGTATAGTTTTATAAAATGTAATTCCCAATCATAGAATTTTCGAAATCTTGGAATCTTAGAATCTTATTTGTTTGCCTTCTGTTTTCGTTGCATGGGGTCTGATCTTATGATAATTCTTATGAGTTTTTACATGTTTTTTTTTTCTTATATTCCTCTGAACCTAAGTTTGCGCAAGCTAAAAAATTAAAAAAGAATAATATCGGAGAATGATATCATACGGGTACGAGTTTGTATAAACGTGTGCACTATGGCGTTTACGTACTTTTTGTATACAAATTTCATGTTTTGTTTGATTATTCTTTTTTAATGATAGAATTTCCCACCCTTTTACCAAAATTATTGTAATAGCACCCTCAAAAAAGATGCCCTCAAAAAATGCAAGCAAGCTGATATTTTAGCGTTTTTATTAAAAATGAAATAATTATGGAAAAATGTTTTTTATTTAATAATCTGCTTGCTTGTATTGCCTCTTGTTTGGCGGTCCTAGGACAATAGTTTTTTTCAAAAAAAAAAAAAAATGTATATGCTAAAAGTACGTACATAATATGTATACCCCGTGCACATATTTTGATTTTTCAAAAAAAACTTGTACTCGTCTGATACCACTCCAATAGGTCAGGATCAGAAATGGTAAAAACCAGAGATCAGACATAACTGCCAACCTTTGTTTTAAATTGGTTTCTCCCTTATAGTGACTACATTTCCTAAAAAGATTTTAGTTTCAGTTTGAGAATTATCAAAAAAATTTACTTTTCTAAAGGTTTTTGGTATGCTGAACTCGAATCCAGAATGTTTGTATCGCATCACGTTTCTGAGATATTCCTGTTGGAAAGTAAAAAACACGGATTTTCGAAGCAAAGTTTTTCACGCAAGTTGATGTTCTACTGCATACTTTGTAACGGCTTCTGAAAGCACTAATTATTTTTTCCCAAACTCAGTTTACATCCTTTTGATAGATTTTATTTTCCGAGAAATCTTAAGTTGTGTGTTATATGTTTGATATTTTAAATTATACATTTTCACTTTAAGAAAAAGAGAGTGGACCAAGTGTTGAAATATGTATATCACATTTAAGGTCTGAAATAGTGCAACTTATTTTGGGCGTAAGTCTGTATCAGGCCACTAAAGACAATTTTGTCATTAATTTTCTATTTTTTTTTTTCGTTGTTATTGCATAAATGGCTACAGTTACATCTTCAAATTGTAAATGATGTAGTAAATTAAATTTTCATTAAAAAAAGTCCTAAAAAGCAAATCTGTATTACTGATACTTCTCAAGATAGTTAGCTTCTATTTTTATGACTTGCTGTTTTCATGAATTTGAGAATCATTTCAGGGATTATTATCGAGAGAACTAGGCACCTACTTACCAATATTAGAGATTTGACTTTATTAATTACAAATTTAATTTACTTCATCTTTGTCATTTACACTACTTTTTCTTGTAAAGTTTACGTGTATTTTATATAGAAAATCTTCACAGGGTGAGGTAGGTACAAAATATTAATTTTGAGGGCTCATATTTTAGTGGAAGTTTTTGTTGGGTATTTCCATTTGAATCTTGCTTGGGGACTGGAAAGAAAACAATAGTCCCAAAAAAAAAGCACGCTGATGATCATGTTACAAATACAGCTTCAACGCAAAATTTCACGAGCTTATCGTCTTATTTACAAAGGTTTTGGTTCTATTATACCTTTTGTAGCAAAAAATATAGACACTTCTTTTAACTTTTGATGTCAACAGATGAATTTTTATGGAACCTTTTATTCTTTATTTTTATAGCAAAAAAAAACGATTTTACAAGTTTTATGAGGGTAAAAATATTATGGCCCTCATTATTATTAGCGAATCGAGCGAGCTTTTAAATAAACTATTTTTAATACAACGGTAGTGAAATTTGCTAGGGTTTTGACATTTAAAGCGAACTTAATTTAAGACAATCGCTCGCTATTCATAATACAAAATTAGCGTATTCGCTACTAAGTTCGATTCGATTTTCATAGTGAGGGCACACATAACTAGGTAAATACTAATTTACCAGAAAAAAACATGAAGATTGGCTGAAGATTGTTAGTACTTAATTCTGTTATATTTAATTCTGTGATGTTTGAGTGTTCTTTAAGGCGAAGAACAGAATTAACTTTAAACTCTCTCTTCGGAATGTTCAGTTGACCATTTAATTACAAGCGAATTTATTCACCGTAGCAGCTGCACCAGCCACATTTTCGAATAAGTAAGATCCAATCACACCGTCATAGCCACCCCAAAAACCGTACTAAACAGTCACGCATTTAGGACACACACGGTTTCGATTTCACATCATTAATGCAGATTACTGAAGAGCGAAAAATGTATACCTGCGATTTCATACCTGTGACTAAAAAGTCACGTTCACGATCTGTGAAGTTTTTCAAAATAATATGTGAAATCACGGTTTCGCGCATTTCGCGATTTCGCACAAATCACGGTTTCGCGTATTTCACGATTTCAAATATTTCACGATTTGAAATCAACCACCAAGCCAATGAGAGAAAGAAGAACGACAAGAAAAAGGCACAGCTCATGCGAATTGTGAAAAAACAAGTGAAGAGTGAAGTTGTTGGGTATGAATATGATGCATGATTTCTAAGTTGTGACTTTAAACAAGAAGGGGTGGATTTTGAAATAAACTGCAAACTGGGAAAAAAATTGAAAGAGTGAAGATGAGGACGAGAGCGACGATGACGGTGACGATGATGACAACGATGATGATGACGATGACGAGATTAAATGAAATCGAAGGGATGAATAAAATAAACAAGTGCGCAAGTGCAAGTGTGTATATAATCTGCGTGCGGCTATGTTTTGGTTGGGTTATTTTTCTTTTCTTTGCTTTTTGTTTGGGAGTGAGAAGGAAGGAAGCAGAACCAGTTTCGTATTTGGTTTCCAACGGTTCGGTTTATGATATGACCGTGTGAAAGAATCGTGTTCTTTTGGTTTTTTTTTAGGATTGAGTGAGGTTCGAACTTTGAAGTAAGTGTGTATCTGTGTTGTTTTGAATTTGATATTTATTTTTTTTGTTATTGTTTACGTTTGAGTGGGAGCGATTTAAGATTTATTAAGGTTTGATGTGTTTTTTGTCCGATGAATCTTGGGGTTAGAAATATAATATAACGATTTAATCAGTTGCTTTGTGAATACGAAAAGAGAAAGCCCATACGTTTTATGATAGTCCTGTTTTTTATAATTAGTTAAAAATAATTTAATTATTGTATTTGTTAAAAGGAATAAAAATATGCAATCAAGAAACAAAACAAGTTTTTTGTGGAACTTTTTCACTGTGTTTGACGAAAAATATGCCAAGTGCAAACTATGTAAAGCAAAAATATCGTACAAGACAAGTACTTCTTATTTAAAAAGCATATGCAAAAAGTTCTTCAATTGGAACTTTTTCGTTTGATGGGTTGCCCAAACCAAAGTGCGACAGTGCGGATACATTTATTTACACAGCATCAAATGGAAGTACCCACACCAAACGCGAAGTAGCGCACACCGTTTTTTATATAAAAGTTCGTGTCGCACTGTCGCACTTTGGTTATGGCAAGTCTTTCTTTTGTGAAAAATCACAATTCACGTTCACTGTTTAAAATCGCAGTGAATTTCAAATCGCAATCACTATTATACCTGTGCACTAAATTTCACGACTTAGCTCAACTCTAATGCAGATACGCAATGTACGGTTTTCGTACAAGTGCATTACCGCTGGTGTAAATTTTGAACTACCACCCGTGGGCGTTAGTCAATGGCAATCCCCCATTCAACCAAAAATATTAACAAGCGTAAAGATTTTTATATATTTTTGTATATGTATTTATGTATGTTAGCTTGCTTACATAGAGTGCTAGCATGCAGCATTGGGGCGTACAAACAGTGAGGTATGTATGGGGGGTATGTTGCTCCCTGCTTGGACACACTATAGGATTTGGAGTAGTTGCGAGATTAGCTGTATGCTAACTTGGACACATTCCAAGCAGGGGTTTGCAGGGAGAACATACCTCCCATACCTTGGTGCCAAGTCCAAGAGGCATTTACACCAGCGGGCTTTATTACCACAATATAAAAAAATTAACACCCGCGGGGCTTAAGTCCTTTTCGTTTGGGCACTATCACGCGCGGGGGTTAATGCCGTGTGCATTAATGCACTGCACCCTAACGCATAAGTGCGTAGGTGAAATATGAATAAGAATTTTTTACTTATTACTGCTATGGTTCCTTAACATTATCTTCCTCAGTATTCAAGAATACTTTGCATTTCATCACAATTTAAACCCTGAGTGCAAGTGTGTACTACACAATAAGGGTCTTTAAGATAAGAGTATCAATTTTCCCAAAACGCTAAGTGGGTTTAAAAAAAAAATAGTGTAGGAGTGGCAATACCCCAATATTGTTTTTGTTTAGAATTGAAAAACTGAGTAACTACTCAGTCTTGAAAAAAAACACAGCTAGTGAATAAAAGCTTTGATTTGAGTAGTCTCTTGGGCAAGAAAAAGGGTATACAAAGAAAGAATCCGTAAACAATAACGGAAAATACTTTTTTTCAGAATTTTTAATATTTTTTTTATTATTTATAAATTTACTTTCATTACATAGTTACAGAAAAATCAACATTAATACTTTGACAAACCTTAATGTTATTCCTTGTAACTACAACACATAACAAATACCGGACCCTTTTCGATTGGCGTTAACTTTGAGACATATTTTGTGAATTTAGTCGTTCCCTCACATCGATAAACAATATTGAGCGCATTATCTTTCGGTTTTATCGTCAGCAATACTGATTCATCATAGTCTGAGTCATTTTCTTCTTCGGGCGACAAATACGTTATGACGCCAACATCCTCTGCTGCATTTAAGAAAAACATTAAATCCAAAGTATTCTCATCACATAGCGCACCATCGCCCAGAACCGTATAGCATCCCGGTGTCCATCGCTGTAATTCCAGACTGATGCTAGGCGCCACCGCCCGTGGTTCTGCTAAGTCCAGATCGGTGTAATCTTGCAAGAGTTTAAATGTCTGTTTGCTTTTGAAGGTGTCTATGAGCAATGCAATAGGTTCGGTGATAGTTGTAAGATCGAGAGTTTCATAACGCTGTGCATTGGCAGGACCTTTGATGGTCCAAACAAGCGACTCATTGGTCCTTAGTTCTTGGCATATCTTTTCAAAGACTTCTGGCTTTAGGAAGGCTTCCAGACAAATTTCTGAATTGTCCTCGATATGCTTCTGAATGTGATTCTTACAATCTTCTTTCAGATATGTTCCATTAATTACTTTCTCTAATTCAACTTCCTTTGTCTGAGGTACAGAGAATAGCATTTTACTGAGTGGTCTTAAGGAGTCCTCTACAGTGTCAGTGTTAATCTCTCCATGGAACCATCCATTGATGGTCATTCGGGGATATTCACTTGTAGTAACTTCACCCACCTGATGGAATGACTTGGACCCAACTTTAAAGAATACAAACTGATTGTTACGAGGATTGATCTTCCTTACCACGGGAAAATGGGGGAAACAATTGTCGTCTGTTTTAAAAATTTCCAAGCAACCACCCATTTCATCTGTCCACTGGTCAACCTCCTCCCATGGAGATAGATAGTAAACAAATGCAATTTGTCGGTCTTTCAGGAGGTCGTCGTGAACGAGAAGATAGTCACCACAGTTATACATTGAGCAGGATGCGGATACAGATTTAAGGTTCAGGTTGCATAGTTTTTCCAACCACGGCTGAACGGATGTTTCTAGAAATTTTAAGAATTTTCGAAGATACATTGTAGGTACAACAGACAGACTAGCAGTTTGGTCGAATTCATAGAGATCCATTTGTTTGTGAGACCAATCGACGTCCTCTTCCATTTCGTTAACCAAAAGTCCAGTGACTTTCTTGTCAGAGAGGAAATCTTGCAGAACTGCGATCCGGAAAGGTTCACCATAGATGTTAACATCTGGTTTGGAGTCAGAGAACGGTTGTCTGTCTGCCCAACAAGATTTAAGTTTGTCAAAAAGATCTGGATCGTGGTAGCGTTTGTTCATTGCTACTTCAAGTTCATCCTCGTCTTCATCTTCTTGGTAATTTGATTCTTCAAGTTTTGGAATTTTCTTTTTAGGTTCACTGTCATTCTTGTCTTCATTGACGAATTTAACTAAAAAGAAAAAATGATGAATGGGTTGGGAAATTAATATGAAATTTGTTTAGGCATACCTTAGAAGTTATTTTTTGTTTTTTATTTTATTTTAGACTATTGTCTTGACTTGAGATGATTTTTTTTTTTTTTTAATTCAAGTTCATAAATTTTTTGATGATTTAACACTTGACACTTTTACTTAAAAATAAAATATTCAGGAAATTAAGTATGTAATTTTAATCGAAAGGAAGGAAGGAAGAAAATTGATTCGAAACGATTTTTTTTTTTCATTACATACCATCATTGCTAGAGCCGGCGGCTTCGCTTTCTGAGCCGTTTAAATCTTTCGTTTTGTCCATTTTTATACAACAATAATTATATTTATGCGTTCGAAACACACTGAATTGGTAAATTTGTGCGTAGTTAAAATATTTTTAAAGTTTTAAGTAAAAAACGCAAATTTTCTACAACTGAAAAAGCCAAGTCCAAATTAAAGACGAAAAAGCGACTGTCGACTGTCAAATATCAAAATGACAGATGGATGAATGCGGCGGTGGAATGTAATGGAAATGGGTAAAAGCATTCAGCGCATAGCTTTATGACTGTAGATGAGCATCTTTCATACACAGTTTGTATGGGCAATTTCTATGGCACTTTGGTTGGCAAGCCTTAATTTGATGAAAAATAGTTCAAAGAATATTTTTTGATAAGAAATTTCTTTTTAGTAACAAATTTTTGTTAAAATTGTATTTTACTTTTTTTTTATTTATTTTTTTTTTTTAGCAAAAACTTGTTGTTCGATTGTATAATTTCTTTCCACAAAAAATTCATTGAGTCATTTGAAATCCATTTATGTTGTATTTGTGTATTCGCACGACAGAGCGACACTTAGGTTTGGGCAAGCCTTTATCAGTGGAATAAAGGCGCCCCCCTAAACTCAAGTGTCGTACTGTAGCGGGACAGTGCGACTAAGACTTCCCTAACAAAAATGTTTATCGCATGGTCGTGTTTAGTGTGGGCACGCTCATATGACGCTGTGTAAATAAATGTTGTCATTGTTGTCACAATAATGCTTCACTTTGGTTAAGGCAAGGCTTGTCCAAACCAAAGTGCGACAGTGCGTCATGACATGTGCGACACGATTTTTATATAAAAAACGTTTTGCGATTAATCGAATTTGGTGTGGGTACTCTCAAATGACGCTGTGTAAATAAATTTTGGCGTTGTCGTGTCGCTTGTCCAAACCAAAGAGCGACAGTGCGACACGACAACGCCAAAATTTATTTACACAGCCTCATATGAGAGTACCCACAACAAATGCGATTAAGCGGAAAACGCGACACACTGCTGCACTTTGGTTTGGGTAAGCCTTTAAATCGTCGAATTTTCACTCTAACTAATTTTTGTTTTCTGAGAATCCCTAGTTTGTGTTATTAATCATGAATTTAGCTTATAAATTGGTTTATTAGCGCTATATTAAACTAGAACCTCTGAAAATGATACTAACAACTTAACCACTGTGAATAAAACTAGTTCTACGACTTTTGTACAATTATTTGCTTTTTAAATATCCAACAGATGTTGCTTGCATGCATGCAATTTTGTATGTTTTCAATTAATTGTTTTTAAGAAGCTGTCAAATAAATTTCTTTATTTATTTCTTTAATAAATTAGTTTGACCTGAAATTGTTTGCCTGTGGAAATGCAATCAGAAATGAATTGAATACGAAATCAGCAAAGTTCTGCAACATGCTTGCCATTACTTGTACTTGTGATTGTCGGGTAATATCTGGCAAAATGTGTTATCGGCTCATGCACATGACGACATCCATCGGACTTGTCTGTTCAGTAAAAATTGATAGTGTGCACCCTTGAAGTGATGACAGTTGTATGTTGTCGCCGTTTTGCTTTTACCTTTTTTTTTTTTGTGTAGTCCATTTCTGTAAACAAAAACAAGTCAACGATTCTTGATTTCATATCTATTTTTTTTTTGTTTGAAAAGAAAATAAGCATCCACCTTGTGAATCATTTCTACTTGTAAATTTTAATCAGAAACCTACATTTATATGTGTAGAATATAATTTACATATCTAATCAGTCAAACTTGTATTTATTAAAAACAAAAGAAAAACTTGCACCTCACAAATATGACTACGATGGGTTATTCTGGAGTTAAAAAGCGATTGGATACCTTAAGTTTAATCAAACTAAATGTAATTGACTCATCATCTCAATCTCTTACGAAGGAAGTAATAACCTCTGCTGAAATTATTGTAAAAAGCATAAATTCTAGCATAACCCAAATAGCTGCTGAATTGATTTCAATCGAAATTATAAACGAAGTATTTCAAAGAGATACAGATGGATACCAATCAATTATGGCAATATACAAATTTGATGCACTTCTTTTTGATCAAGTTATCGAAAAGGTATTCAATGGCATAGTCGAAGATGACAATTTTAAAAAAATTGTAAAATCCTTAACAATGTTGGAAGACAACTGCCTTAAAACCGATGCGTACTGCAAATTATATAAATTTATATCTCGAATCTATGAGCACTTGTGGGGGTTTGAATGTGCTATAAGTATACTGTTGAAAAACGAAAATTTACGACCAACGGAAGTAGAGAAACTACAAGGTCTGTTGAGGAACATAAAAGAATGTTCTCAGAGGGTAAATAATTTGTTTATCATAATTTATTCTATCCTGGTGATTTACTTTTCTTTAAATTGATTATTGCAGCATTTGATAGCTTCATCGATAGCGAGCAGTTTTGAAACCGACTACTAAATGATATCTTGGGCATTTGATGAAATTACAAATTAACTGAAACCAATATTTGACGGTTTTTTTTGTTGTTTTTATTTGATTTTCAAATTATGCATAATTATTTTTATTTAAAAAATGTTTTTGCAAAAGCTAATTAGAACACACAAATTGTTCTAAAAGCGTTGTTTTGGACTGCCGCTTAGATGACAGGACCCTGAAAGCAAAGTTTTGGACTAGACATTAGATACGTCAGCATTATATAGTTCTACACCCTAACGGAGATCTTTCCTGATGACAAAAGGAAGCAGATGGCTGTCTCTTACAAAAACGCTGCGGAGATATAACGGTAATCGGATACTTCAAAATCAAGGTTGGCATCAACAATGACGATCCAAGTCTAAAAATCCGATTCTTTCCACATTATAACTAAAGTAGGGGCAGTTTCATTATTTCTCTTTCCGTTTGAATCTTCAGGTAAGAAGAACACAGCAAGAATGGAAATAGCATATTCACTTCCCCTATTTCAACCCTTTTAGTTCTTAAATCGATGCACATATTTCAATTCCTTTTCGTCTAATAGAAAGATTACATAGGAAACAAATATTCAGATTGACGTTTCGAACAATTCATTTAATAGGTTTGACTGGCCCTCTGTAGTTATTACCCAAAAAGAACTTTAGAAATGATGAATGCAACTACATATTAAAGAATAAATATTATTTTGAATTCCCTCCCTTAGATGAACTCCCCTTTTTACCCCTTTTGAAATTGTATCGATTCCAATTGATGGTTGTTAAAAAAACAAACGAAGCACATTTTCCCCAAAAACGAAAACTAAGGGAATATTTACGCTATCGGTTCTTGATTTAGTTCGTTCTTTAGATATATAATTATCTACACTTTTTAGGCAGGTGTCGGTGTGAAAAAAAATAATATCCCAACAGACGAGGTGTTGGTTGTTGAATAGTAAAAGGATTTCTCACATAAATTCAACCAGATAGTTGAGAGAGACGCCAATTAGAATACTTTTGCACCTATTTAAGCTAAGGAGAACAAATTAAGAACGAATGAGAACCGTGCAAATACAAACCGTCTTTGAAATTTCGGCGTTGCAGTGGCGTGCAATAAATAAAAATACGGATTTGTCACATTTTTAATTTTTTTTAGAATAAATCACCCTTATTCCGCAAGGCGTTTTTGCTAAAACGCCATGCTCTAGAGGCGATAATTGACGTTTCTGGAAAACGTCTTTGCTGTTATAGAGAGAGATACAGAACGAAAAAACTGTTAACTTTTATTTTAACTTGGACGCGAATTATGGCTTCTAGAGCGTGGCATTTTTGAGCAGAAGCCTTCTTGAATAGGCGTGATTAATTCTAAAAAAAAATTAAAAATGTGAAAAATCCGCACGCCACTGCAACACCGAACAACGAACACCGAAATTTCTCATTCGTTCTTGATTTTGTGCAGTTTTAGCTAACGTTGTTCGGGGTTTATTAAAGAACGAAAATCATCATACACCGGGCATATCTATAACCGAGAGTGTACTTAAATCAGCTTCAGATTTTGAGATACTCAGGGCTGCCATATAACTTAATGATTCATGTTTTCTTTTTCTAATTGAAATTAACAAAAAATAAGACGATGTTAAAAATATTTACTAGGAATAAAGTTAATACCGTTATATTTTAGAGTAATATTTGGTTGATAAGAAATAAATGTTGATATCTATCTTCTTTAAGAGATACAAAACGTTAAAAAAAATAAAATGCACGACTGGATCGCACGTACTTGCTCTTTGGGTTAAAGTTACTATAGTCGTTAAAGCCTCTTATATAAAGTTTATAAAAGTATATAACTATGTTAGAAATAAACAAAATATAGGGTTTTGCTTGAGTTATGTATTTTTAAAAGAAAAGATGAATATGTGTAAAAAGAATAAAACTAATTTTAACTTTTTAGTTTTTTGATCAATACATATATTTTTTAAAACTTATTTAGATTCTTTAAGATTATATGAAATATCTGTGCAAAAGTTTTAGGTAAAATCCCTTTAACCGCTTACGAGATATTCACAAAAAAAAAAACAAAAATAAAAAAAAAACACGGCAACGCTGTTTTTCCGATGTTAAAGCTTTTTGAAAAAAACTAAAATTCCAGTTTTATTGTAATCACTGAACAAAATACATACACAAATTTTTAACAAAATGTTAGAGCCGTTTTCGAGAAAAACCGAATAACTCAAAACCGTTATATCGGAGGTATTAGTTCAGACGAGATATTCGAAAAAAAAAAAACTTTCGAAATAACGTAAAAATCATCTGTACCAAATTTGAAGAAAATCCGTCCACGTGTTTGAGCAGTGAAGAAGTGTACAGATGGACGCACAGACGTACAGACGCACAGACGCACAGACCGACGGATGGCATAACGAAAACCACTTTTTTGGACTTCTCCATCATCGTAATGTTGGTTTTGATTAAAACCCCAATTTTTTTTTGACACGAAAACAATACTTGCCCTATAGAGCAAGTAAAAATAACATTCACCAAGATTATTAAATTTGAAATGAGTCGTATCGTCATTTTCGACTCTCTTTAGTTTATTCAATTGACCATTTAGAAGTACAAAATGTCGCTACTATGAGTTTAACGGCATCAATGTACTGAAAATGCTGATCAAAATTATTCCTATCTTGAAGTAAAATCTTTAAGTCAGACACAGACATACAAAAACCAAACCAAATTTCATAATTGCCCTGATTATTTGGGTTTTTTTTAATGGTTTATATCTCATAAGCGAAACTAGATACCGAAAAATGTAATTTTAATTTTTTGTTTTATTTCGAATGGTTTTACAACTTTCCATTTACAAAATTACTTTTTGAACGATGACGTTAGTTCATCGATTTGTAAATATCTATGAGAGACTGTTGCACTAAGAAGAAGCCGGGTGAAGACTGCCAGATCATGATTTTTGAGACCTACTAACCAAGCTTGACAGCATATTAACAAAAAATACCATGCCAGGATGAAGTCACCCAAACGTTTACCCGGGCCTGATTCCGTAAAAAGGAAACGATCGAACGTTTTGACGATTGTTGTCCTTATTTGTCTTTTGAGATGTGATAGAGATAGATATCGTTCGGCGATAATCGAATTACGGAATGACCTCCCAGATCTTAGACTTTAACTATGCAAAATTTTTTTCATATATGAGTTTTGTCCGTTTAAGAGGGAGTGACATTTACCTATCTTACGAATAACGTTTTAACTAAAACGCCAATAAAACGAAAGCGTCTAGTGGGGTAAAAAAATCTGACTTCGGAGTTCATATCGCTCTTCACATTTCTCTCCATTACAACTATATACTTGTTGATTTACTGAGCACAAACCGTGACTCCTAGAGTGAGGAGTTCTATTGACCTTTTAACAAAATTTAACAAAATTGCTGCGCGTGTCCAGTTATGAAAGAGTCCGGCCGGTCGTGTATTTACATGTTATAAGAGGCGTCCGGTTATGAGTGGTGTCATCAACAATGACGATCCAAGTCTAAAAATCCTATTCTTTCCACCTTATAACTAAAGTAGGGGCAGTTTCATTATTTCTCTTTCCGTTTGAATCTTCAGGTAAGAAGAACACAGCAAGAATGGAAATAGCATATTCACTTCCCCTATTTCAACCCTTTTAGTTCTTAAATCGATGCACATATTTCAATTCCTTTTCGTCTAATAGAAAGATTACATAGGAAACAAATATTCAGATTGACGTTTCGAACAATTCATTTAATAGGTTTGACTGGCCCTCTGTAGTTATTACCCAAAAAGAACTTTAGAAATGATGAATGCAACTACATATTAAAGAATAAATATTATTTTGAATTCCCTCCCTTAGATGAACTCCCCTTTTTACCCCTTTTGAAATTGTATCGATTCCAATTGATGGTTGTTAAAAAATCCAAAAGTTGAGTCTATACCTAAACCAAACAAGCCGAAGGAAAACCTTTTTTTTTAAATTCAGTAGAACATTGAAGTGTTACACATAAACCACAGTGACCGGATAAGTTCAGATTTAAAAAATAATAATGTAGGATGATCCCACAATAATAAATTTTAAATGCTGACCAAATTGCGAAACAAACGAAGCACATTTTCCCCAAAAACGAAAACTAAGGGAGTATTTACGCTATCGGTTCTTGATTTAGTTCGTTCTTTAGATATATAATTATTTACACTTTTAAGGCAGTGTCGGTGTGAAAAAAAAAATAATATCCCAACAGACGAGGTGTTTTTTGTTGAATAGTAAAAGGATTTCTCACATAAATTCAACCAGATAGTTAAGAGAGACGCCAATTAGAATACTTTTGCACCTATTTCAGCTAAGGAGAACAAATTAAGAACGAATGAGAACCGTGCAAATACAATTCGTCTTTGAAATTTCGGCGTTGCAGTGGCGTGCAATAAATAAAAATACGGATTTTTCACATTTTTAATTTTTTTTAGAATAAATCACCCTTATTCCGCAAGGCGTTTGTGCTAAAACGCCATGCTCTAGAGGCGATAATTGACGTTTCTGGAAAACGACTTTGCTGTTATAGAGAGAGATACAGAACGAAAAAACTGTTAAGTTTTATTTTAACTTGGACGCGAATTATGGCTTCTAGAGCGTGGCATTTTTGAGCAGAAGCCTTCTTGAATAGGCGTGATTAATTCTAAAAAAAATTAAAAATGTGAAAAATCCGTATTTTTATTTATTGCACGCCACTGCAACACCGAACAACGAACACCGAAATTTCTCATTCGTTCTTGATTTTGTGCGGTTTTAGCTAACGTTGTTCGGGGTTTATTATAGAACGAAAATCATCATACACCGGGCATATGTATAACCGAGAGTGTACTTAAATCAGCTTCAGATTTTGAGATACTCAGGGCTGCCATATAACTTAATGATTCATGTTTTCTTTTTCTAATTGAAATTAACAAAAAATAAGATGATGTTAAAAATATTTACTAGGAATAAAGTTAATACCGTTATATTTTAGAGTAATATTTGGTTGATAAGAAATAAATGTTGATATCTATCTTCTTTAAGAGATACAAAACGTTAAAAAAAATAAAATGCACGACTGGATCGCACGTACTTGCTCTTTGGGTTAAAGTTACTATAGTCGTTAAAGCCTCTTATATAAAGTTTATAGAAGTATATAACTATGTTAGAAATAAACAAAATATAGGGTTTTGCTTGAGTTATATATTTTTAAAAGAAAAGATGAATATGTGTAAAAAGAATAAAACTAATTTTAACTTTTTAGTTTTTGATCAATACATATATTTTTTAAAACTTATTTAGATTCTTTAAGATTATATGAAATATCTGTGCAAAAGTTTTAGTTAAAATCCCTTTAACCGCTTACGAGATATTCACAAAAATAAAAAAAACACGGCAACGATGTTTTTCCGATGTTAAAGCTTTTTGAAAAAAACTAAAAATCCAGTTTTATTGTAATCACCGAACAAAATACACACACAAATTTTTAACAAAATCGTTAGAGCCGTTTTCGAGAAAAACCGAATAACTCATAACCGTTATATCGGAGACGAGATATTCGAAAAAAAAACTTTCGAAATTACGTAAAAATCATCTGTACCAAATTTGAAGAAAATCCGTCCACGTGTTTGAGCAGTGAAGAAGTGTACAGATGGACGTACAGACGCACAGACCGACGGATGGCATAACGAAAACCACTTTTTTGGACTTCTCCATCATCGTAATGTTGGTTTTGATTAAAACCCCAATTTTTTTTTTTGACACGAAAACAATACTTGCCCTAAAGAGCAAGTAAAAATAACATTCACCACGATTATGAAATTTGAAATGAGTCGTATCGTCATTTTCGACTCTCTTTAGTTTATTCAATTGACCATTTAGAAGTACAAAATGTCGCTACTATGAGTTTAACGGCATCAATGTACTGAAAATGCTGATCAAAATTATTCCTATCTTGAAGTAAAATCTTTAAGTCAGACACAGACATACAAAAACCAAACCGAATTTCATAATTGCCCTGATTATTTGGGTTTTTTTTATGGTTTATATCTCATAAACGAAACTAGATACCGAAAAATGTAATTTTAATTTTTTGTTTTATTTCGAATGGTTTTACAACTTTCCATTTACAAAATTACTTTTTGAACGATGACGTTAGTTCATCGATTTGTAAATATCTATGAGAGACTGTTGCACTAAGAAGAAGCCGGGTGAAGACTGCCAGATCATGATTTTTGAGACCTAGTAACCAAGCTTGACAGCATATTAACAAAAAATACCATGCCAGGATGAAGTCACCCAAACGTTTATTCGGGTCTGATTCCGTAAAAAGAAAACGATCGAACGTTTTGACGATTGTTGTCCTTATTTGTCTTTTGAGATGTGATAGAGATAGATATCGTTCGGCGATAATCGAATTACGGAATGACCTCCCAGATCTTAGACTTTAACTATGCAAAATTTTTCATATATGAGTTTTGTCCGTTTAAGAGGGAGTGACATTTACCTATATTACGAATAACGTTTTAACTAAAACGCCAATAAAACGAAAGCGTCTAGTGGGGTAAAAAATCTGACTTCGGAGTTCATATCGCTCTTCACATTTCTCTCCATTACAACTATATACTTGTTGATTTACTGAGCACAAACCGTGACTCCTAGAGTGAGCAGTTCTATTGACCTTTTAACAAAATTTAACAAAATTGCTGCGCGTGTCCAGTTATGAAAGAGTCCGGCCGGTCGTGTATTTACATGTTATAAGAGGCGTCCGGTTATGAGTGGTGTCCGGGTCCGCAAATTATCTACATATGTATATGAAAGCTTATCGCACACCATTATAAACATAGATCCTAATCTTTTTGTTTTTATTTTCCATAACTATAAATTTGCGGGCTTGACATAAAAACACATTTACAAAAGGAGAACGACGATACTTTCGATTGAACTTCATGCTTTTATGGAGATTATGGATATGTATTTATTCTACATACACCCAAGATTTTGATTTTATTAACAAACGAAAACAACACATCATTAAAAATTAATCACAATAAGATACTTATATATTTTGATTTGATTTCATAAATTTAAATAAAATACAAAAAACTAACTCAAGACACAATTTTACATAACATCATCGCATTGACTTAGTAGCCCATAGTTTTGTATCCTGCATTGCCTCCATAGGAATAAGATTTAGACCCACTCACATGCCCATAATCACTGTTACCGTATTGCTCTGAATAATCATAAGGATTTGGACCTTGGATATAGTTATTATTTGATGGATATGGTCCGTATCGTGGATAAGGCCCTGGAATCGGGTACGGTCCTGATGCTGAATATAATGGTGGATACTGTCCTGTATATGGCGGTTGAGGTCCATTAGAATACACAGGATAGTGTATAGTATTTGGTGGAGGAGCTGGGATGTATCCATAACCTGGATTTCTAACTCCATATGGATCTCTCGATGGCGTTTGTGAATCGGTTAACAACTCATTTTCTATGCCTTGAGCTAATTTATAAAGCACATCAAATGTAGGTCTTGCATTTATCGGAATTGCAATTACGGCAATGCAAAAAATGAAACACTTAATCTTGTGCATTTCTGTTTTTTTTTTATATTTCTTACTTGATAGTGTGCCACCGAATACTGAATCCTAGCATTTAAAAGCTGAGGCTTTTATATTAATAATTTTAATCTTTTAAAATTGGTCAGAGTAGGTCAAGAAAAAGAAGGGGATTACTGATAAGAAAAATAAAACTGTGGGTTAAGGTCGTTCAGAATAAAAAGCTATAAAACGGAAGCATTTCAAGAATCTTTAAAATAATAATAATTTTGTTTACGCGTATTTATGTGAAAATGAGCATTAGGGTGGACCACAATTTAATTGTTTTAGTATTTCTTGCATTCCTCTTGAAATTAAGGTTCTCTGGCCAGAATTGATCAAATGTTTACTTAACCGATTATAGTAGTGTGTATTTCTTGCAGCCCTCTATTAATGCTGTTCGTGAACGTTCAAAATTTACGATAGTAATACAATTTTGAATAGTGGGTGAATTCAAAGTTAATTATCCCACTCGTCCTCAGCCATAACTTGCAACAATGCTACAAACTAAAAATCAGAGGTAAAACGTAATTCATAACGGCAAAAACTTTGACCGAAATAATCCAGCCCATTGTGAGTTTCACCCGAACAGTATTCTACCCGACATATAGAGTACCTATCTTCATAGAGCCGTGACCCCGGGGTTTTCTCTTATTTAACGTAAAACTAAAAAAAAGTCCTATTTCTTCATGTATTTAGGTTCTCTGTGCATTTTAAATGGCACTAACAGAACTTAATTAGTACTTTTGCTCAAATTTCTTAAGTCCGCAGTTAGGGTGGAGAGGTGAGTTTAAATTAATAAAAAAAAAAGAATCCGTTAAATTTAAAAATTGAAAAATATAATAATTTTTAAATAAAATTTGAGTTCTTTAACCCTTAGTCAATAGAAGAAAGAAGAAAAAAGATGTAGGAACTCTATGCTACACGGAATATGTAAGAAACATGCATACATATACACGAATCGCAATAAGGCTAACTAGCTTTTAAAATTGCGGACGAACAAAAATATTTCGTGTGGAATTTTATCCGGGTGAAATTCCATTGGACATTTCCGGTGACAGGACTATCAGCCTATCATCAGATGATCCAATGGAGGCCAACAATCCAATATCAAATCCATGATCCGGTCATCACAGAGTCTGGATTTTTCGCGTGGATCATCAGATGTCTTCTAACATGAATGTAGTGGTTAAATTCTATTTATTCCATAGACTATTTACTAAACGACAAGACAAAAATTACCCAGTAAAAAGAAAAACAATCTTGTGGAGCTTATCTTACTGTGTATAAGCAAACGATAATAAAATTGAAATTGAAATCGGGCCGCGGGGCTACTTTTGAGCTTAACTGTCTGTCACTTGTTCTTCTAAGGCCATCGGACACTGAGGTAACTTTTTAATCCAGTTCAAAAACGGTTAAGCATTTTACTCTTCATTCCATTCCATTCCAAAATCCTCACTTTCTTCACCCACAATCTTGGTCATCTAATCAATAATCCGGTCCTCACAGTCTACATTTTTCGATTGGATCAAAATCCTGTCATCAGATGTTGAATTTGGTGTTGGGTGTATATTTATTCTATAAACTATGGACTAAATGACAAAACATAATTTGCCCAGTAAAAAAGATTCACAGAAGCTCGGAGCTTCTGAGAAATTACCAAAAAGTGTGTATACTCGCTTTTGATGGGTTACTCTTAAATTCCTATATTACTGACCGGACATGCCGCAATACTTACACTGGCTGACAAAATTCTCAGTACGATTGTTTTTTTTTTTGCAGTGTCGATGCTTTGAAACATTCAAGAACAGAATTAATGAACAAAAATTGTGCATCATTATTTTGATATAAAAAAAATATAATACAGAATGGTATAAAAAGAAGTCGTACAAAGAATATTGTCACCACTGTGTACTCATAGTAGCATACATTATAAAGATAAACCGACACTGGATATAAAAAAAGCGTTTCTCAGTTTATAGTTTCACTGCTCTTAGATTTGTTTACCATTACCTGCACCTACGCAAACGCCGCAAACAGAGTAGACGAGCCCTATGATATATATATTAACGTATCCTAAGAAAAACACTAAACGATCTTAAAAGATACATTTATCATTTATCAATACATATATACCTATAAGCCATCTAAAAGGTTTAGATGATAATACCAGGGAAACCCCTTATTACGTCAAAATTCAAAACTTGTATTTTTGTTTCTTTCTGAAAACAAGAACTGTACGATTTGTTGACCCAAAAATTATAGAGGAATTCCCTGTTTTTGACAACAAAGACACTAACATGTTGTTCACACTATGTGTAGCAGTATTTTTCCAGAACCAAATGAATGACGAGTCACTAAAAAAATTGTTTTGGTAACGTCTTTATAAATTTGCATAAAAACACGTTTCTGCCAGAAAAAACATTTAGACTTAAACTACCAATACCTACTTGATTATATAGTTCTTTTTGAGAAGGTTTAAAGATAAAGCGTAGTCATAAAGAAGTTAGTATAAATTGTGAAGTTCCAAGATTAAAATGTTACAGCTCTCACTTTATATATTTTCATTCGTTTGCTTAGCAAGTTCAAGTGATTCAAATTTTTATATAAACCATAATAACTTTCATCGACATAGCTCGGTGATACCTATGAATGAATTCAACCCTCTTGGATTTCAACAAAGGCCTAAATTAATAACACACGAAGAACAACATTTTCTTCCGACGAGGACCGCTGATAATAGTTATCATTTCCCATTTGTAGAAAATTACGTACAAATAAGACGAAGTATACCGTTGGAGTTCAAATTTCCTCCACCAACTAAATTTGATTTAAGAAACAACGCAAATCTTCCTCCTGAACCTATAGAAAGAGTTTATCATTCCAGTCCCTACGTTCATCATTTTCAACCCCAACCAAACATTGGTTACCATTTGCCAGGTCCTTTTGATCACCCACATTTTCCTGAATTTCATCAATTCGGTGGATCTCCACCAATTTCAAAGGATTTTAAAAAAAATGCATACATCCACCATATGCTACATGTGCCTGAAAAAAATAATCAGGACGATGGAAAATATACGGGAACCACTTTTAATAAAGAAATCGCAAATTCTCCGCAGAAAAAGCTACCAGGTACAACAAATGCTGAATTTCCACATCATAAATTAGAAGCTAGAGAATATGGTTCGAATTTTTTGGATAAACAACCCAAACTAGAAGCTGCTTCATCCAAAATAAATTCAACGAGAAAAAATATTGGAATACAGCTCGCAAGAGGCGGCTACGGTCCAGATGCCATACATCCGCCAACTTATGAAAGAAGGTTTTTTAAGACCAGATGAAAATCAAAAGTTTAAAATATTGAACATTTCAGTATGTAATCATGCCAGTGAACCACAGTGTGATCATAATAAAAGTATTAAAACATAAATTATATGAACAAAATACTCGTATGTTTTACTGCATTTTTAGAATAACCTAGTATATTTTAAGTGAATAAAATTATTTGTTAACATACACACCAGATCTTGTTATTGTAGCTATTATTTTATTAGATTCTTTATTTCGTAGCTGCGCAACTTGAAAACTTGATTCAGAAAACCACAATTACGTATTTGTCCAAGGTATTTTTGTTTGTGTTCGTTCACCTATCAAACTTTATAAAATTTGCATAATAATAAAATTCAAATAACAAATATTTTTTTTCTTAAATGCTTGAGGCTTAATTTCAAGTCTATGATTTTGTTTTTGTTTCTTAAGCCCTGCTAAAAATAATCAATGTTCTGCGCAGAAAATTCATATTTATTTCGAAATAAATTTTACGGTGTAGTGAGGTGGCTCAGAAAAACAGTCTGTACTTTGCGATAAAAAAAATAAAACTTATGTTTATTTATTATTGTGGAGGTCGTTAACTCGAAAATTTTAACTTGCCGGACAAGAACACCAATTTTTTTCGAGGAAGTACAAGCTGGAATTAAGCGATTTTTGATAGGAGCCATCCAATCCTGTAAACCCGCCATTTTGAAATATAGGTACCTATATCTGCAATGCCTCGACCTCTTCTTTAGATCACTTAGGACCACAAACTCTTTAAATCTTCACACAAGATCAGAAGATGATAGAACTTGCCAACAGTGTCAACAGTTCGCACCATACAGTTACTACAACTGTGTATTTTGAAGGATAATCAGTCTGGTGTCCCTTATGTCGTTTTCGATTGGAAGAAGAGTCCAGAAGTCTTCTGAAACTGTTTTAGTGAGTCATATCTGTCATCTTTGCGCTAATAAAACTAGTACTACTACTACTACTAGTACTACCAGTACTTTTACTACTATTACTACTATTACTACTACTACTACTACTACTACTACTACTACTACTACTACTACTACTACTACTACTACTACTACTACTACTACTACTACTACAACTACTACTACTACTACTACTACTACTACTCATACCAGGACCAATCTAGAACATGAAAGAAGCCTCCCTTGATGAGAATAGAATTGCTATGCGGTAGGAGATACGAAGTCGGTGCTCAGGATCTAGAAGAAAAAAGATGTTAAACGGCGAGGAAGCCCACCATCCATTTTAAGTGAACTCAACGAAGGTAAGTAGTTACCACACCCCAGAGATACGTATACGTATCTCTGCCACACCCTCTGAATGGAAAATCTCAATAGGCGCGTCCCACAAAGAGATATCTCTGAGGGCTCCGAGATTTTTTATGTGGGACAACAAATTTCAGGTGTCAGTTTCATTTATTTTGCGGAGATTTCAGAGACGAAAAATTTTTGGATTCATATCTCAAAGAATTTATAACTTTACGGCTTAGCAGCACAAACAAAATGGAATTGACGGAAAAACGAGTCTGATGAGAGGATTGGCACGGTTGAAATAGCCATGTTGGTGGTAGTAACTTCAAGTTGTTGTTGTTCAAAGATTAATAGAAAAACTGACGGAAGACTGCAGCCTAATAGTCGGAGAGCCCGGTCGATTTTTCTGCCTTGAAAAGATAACCAATTCTAATGCCTTATAAATGTGCCCGAAAAGACAGGGGTGCCGGGTCAAATCCTGCCGAAAGCAATTTACATTAATTTGTTGACCCGTTTTTTCCCATTTTTTACTTATCTCGATAATCACTGAAAAACAGCACTAAAGTGTGCATTTGTATGCATACAACAAGAAAAACTCGGGGTGCCGGATCAAATCCTGCCGAAACCCTAAGGGTGCCGGGGTTAAAGGTGGTCAAAAAAGGGGTAAAATTCCTTTTTGAGATAACCAAAAACACTCTATACAAAAGTTGTAGCCAGTGTCCAGACGAACTAAAAAAACCAAGGGTGCCGACTGTCACCCTGCCGAAAAGCCTTGGCAGCCTGCCCCGAAGCGAGTCCGCGCATGGTGGTTCAAACTGTATAGACAGGCGGTATTTAATCTATAAAATCTGAATCAGTTCACCGAATTTTATTTAAATTATCAGAAGAAATGAGTAACAGTATAAGGTATCATCACACAAAATTTCCGCCCACCACCACGCCCACTTAAAAAAAAAATATATTCACCAAACTTTATAGAAATTACTGCTGCGCACTTCGGAAAAATTGTAGGCAGTGATTGTATTTTTATTCTAACAAATTTGTCATGCAAAGTAATTTACCACGCCTCCTTTTTGTAGGCGTTTTTGACTAATTTCTATACACAAAATAAATAAACAAACATCCATTAATTTTTTTTTATATGGTTGCCTCATCCTCTTTATATACCACTACTAATTCAATATCGAACAAGACCTTTTAAGGTTATTTGACACGTAAAACATTCATCTAAATTTATTGATTTTTCGAAATAGCTGTTCCAAAATATGTAATGTGATGCAATTATAATATAAAGAAGAAATTAGTTAATCAATAATCGAATATGTTCGCTTACGTTTTTTTTTTGTACGAAATAATAGTACATAAGTACAATATTATTTCTATTTTACATTATACATATAAATATATAATAAATAATATTAACATCACGTTTTCTTTAAATTCTGCATTATTTTTGAATAACGAACGAGATAATCTTGAAGTACAATGACAATCTGAAATTTTAAATACACTGAGAGTTCAGATTATGACAATTTCAAGGTTGTCATTAACAAATCAAAAATTAGAAAAACATGAATCAAATTATTATATTTGAATATCTTAGCAATATGTTCTCTCAGCTGGACTGGAATCTAATTAGAAGAATCCTACACTCATTTTAATCTAGCGTGGCGGACCGTAAACCATACAATTTTTATTTTTCTGACTCGTATTTTTTTATTTAAAATTTTTATTTCAAATTTGATTATGTACATAAGTCAAAACTTGAAATAAATGGGTGAACTCTGAACGAATTTATGACGTTTACAGAGAATTCATCGTAAACAAAATCTAAATGTATTTGGGAAGAACTTTTTTTATATCCGCTTTAGTCATAAGCGAGGATATTTATCGAAGATATCGTTGAATTGTTTTTATATGCTAATATTGTTCTTAAGCGTATAACTGCGTGCAAAAAAACACACCTAATGTAACAACTTACAAATTTTAATTCAATTTTATTCAAAATCCGAGTCCGAACTGTCTTGGGGGTCGTTTAAATCATCACTTTCATACTTTTCTGCATCCGACCTATTTTTCAAAATCTCTTTCACGCTTAAAGGAATTGCATTTCCCTCAAGCCAAACGGGTTATATTATCTCCCGCATTACCCACCCACATTGTTCGGGACGCAGCTCAATACAATCTTTTTTTGAAGCATTTATGCACATTGCAGTCACAAATATTGTTCTTAAAATTTACTGTTTCAGTGATTTGATGCAAGGTGGAATTGAACTTGAATCAAACCCTCTTATTTTTTTTATAAGCTTTTCTTTATCTCTCTTGTTTGAAAATATTTCGTAGAAAATGTTAGACCTTGCACAGCTCACGTTGCTGCAATTTTTTATTGAGTACATCAATGACGTGAATTCTTGCAATTAGTCAGTTTTCTCAAGGTGCTGCACTTTAGTGCTGTTTTTCAGTGGTTATCGAGATAAGTAAAAAATGGGAAAAAAACGGGTCAACAAATTAATTAATATAAATTGCTTTCGGCAGGATTTGACCCGGCACCCCTGTCCTTTCGGGCACATGTTTTCACGACGAACCATTTATAAGGCATTAGAATTGGTTATCTTTTCAGGGCAGAAAAATCGACCGGGCTCTTGGACTATAACTGCAAGTATGGAAACATACGAAAATTTAATAAGATTTTTTCAGTTGTTGGGACAGGCCTAATATTTAAATTTGTGTCATTATATGCATCGCTCTTATCGTTGACGGAAATTGATCCACAATTAGTTAGTTAAATAGTTAATGAGTCCGTCAGTGTTTTATGTTAGTTGCCTTGAAATAAAAGTAGGTACTATAGAGCCAAGCTAAAGAACTTAGCTAATCATTACCGTAACTGTCTTGATTTAGTTATGGGTTTCTTTAAATATAAGAGTCCAAAAGTAGCTAGAGAACTTGGCTGGACACACAAATAATATGCTAGTTCTTAGTTCTCTACGTTAAAGTCCATTTATAGGATCTTAAAATAATCAGTGAAATTGAAATCAGTTAAACCTTGGAAATGCGGAAAATCTTAAATCAAATAATCTTTCTACGCAAATACAAAAAAACACTGAGAAAGTGTTACGAGGTCAAGAACAAAACATAGCGATTTAATAATAAAAAAGCAGGGTATGAATGAGTAGGTATACTCACATAATTTGACCGGGCCTTGGACTTCGTTATCAACTTTCCACAAATTATTATTCTTATAAATAAAGTGGAAGCATGTCGTTTTATTACCAGAACGCTTGAAATCTGTAGCTCTAAACATAATAAATACATGGAAATGGAATTAGTCCTAACAATTTTATTTGTGTTATTTTGTTTTGAAGCTTCTGAAGTTGCTCCACACTCGGTTTTTGAAACATTATTCGGTATTAGTTTAAACAATGTTCAACAACAAAACAGACAAGACAACGCTCAATATCAATATTATAAACCAAATAATGGATACGTAAATTATCGATCACCTCCACACTACAACAATCAACCCCAGCGTCAATCAAGTCGCAACTATAAAGATATGTGTCGCTTAATAAGCCATGATGCATTTCTAAATCCAGGTGGAGGATCAAAGTGTCCGTATTGATAAAATTAAGTGCTTTAACATTGTACATGTACATTCTACATAAGTGGAAAATAAATTTAGTTTGTGAAAAAAGATTGTAGATTTTAATTGTTTTTTTTTTTTTTTTACAAAGGGAATGTCTATTTGATTATGGACTGGACAAGGAGCCTGGCCGAGAATGAACACGATTGTAAATATTTCGTATCAAACGAAAGGTGGTGTTAAGCTTTAGGTTTGTAGGTTTGTGGAATTTGTCAAAATCGTCCATGGGAAAGTCGATGACTGTGATCTTCGCGAAGCAACTTTCGCAAATCAAAATGGAATTATGTAGTTTGTTATTCTGTTGCAAATTTTTTGCTCTTGTTTCTATGGGTGCTTCGCTTAGTTTATATGAACTTAGCGAAGCACCCTCCCAGAATCGAATCAAAATGCGGCTTAAATTTTGGTGCTGATTTCTTGCTAATTAGTAGGGGTTTTTATGCACTAAAAAAAAACCAAAAATGCACCAAAAAAATATGCACTTAAAATTGATAATTCACCTCTATTACGATTGTGGTTAAACGCCACCACTAACGACAGCGTCTAGTAGCGACAATTATCTTTGAATTAAAAATCTGAATTTGAAGTTCTCTCCGCTCTTCACATTTCTCTTCATTGCAACTACAATTAGTTTATTGAAACGTTAAATAGTGTCACTTCTAGAGCGAGTCGTTTTATTGGCGTTTTAGTTAAAACGACAATCGTAATATGGGATATCATTTTTTTTTCTAAAATACGAGTCTGATCACAGTTTTTCAAAAACTAAAAAATATAGACCCTTTAATTTTCTTCAGACAGTTGACTCCAAATATGGCCATTGAATTTTGGAAGAAAAAATTATATTTTATAACGTACAATTTTGAAATAAAAAATCAGCTAAAAATTTTGAATGATTTTTTTTCAAAGTTCTGAGCTTGAAAATCATTTTTTCTTAAATTATTTATTGAATTAACTTGATTTAAAATATTAATAAAAGAAGGGTTTTCTAACTATCGAAATACATATAATTTGATCTTGTATTTAACTCCGTTGTATTTCAATACATTTTTGTCTGCTTTAAGTCAACTTTTGAGAAGGCTCCATCTGATTAGGTGAAAAAGACACCTATCTGTAATAGTTGTTAACATTAAACATACCTGGAAAATGTTGGCATATACTTTATAAAATTTTATAATTTTTTTTGTGTTACAAAATGTTCATAAAAATCTTATTGTTAAGTTAAAAAAAAATCCGATAGAAGTGGCAAATATTAACCGGCTGTTAAAGTATTTTTGAATACCAACATTTGTAAAAATAAATCGTCCAAATCGGAGCAGTTTTTCCAGGTTCCCAGATAATGCCTTATTTTAAATGAGTTACCCATTATCAAGAACGTATAGAATTCAGTATATTTTTTGTTGTAATTTACAATAAACAAGACCTGGATCTGGATAGGATATATTCCATTTGCGAATCTGGATTCTTCGGCAGATTTACTAACACTATGCACCATAGTTCACAGCCTTCAATTGAACAAGTTTTTGTTTAGTAATTTGTGGTCAAATAGATTTAAAATATTTTTGAGTTCCAATGGAAGCACTTTTAAGTGAACTAATTAATTCGTCCAGCTCATCTTTGTAATCTGCTTAGGTTATTTCTTCGTTTATTTTAAATCAAAAATTAAAATCCTTTCAAAAACTTGAAATTAATCAGCCCTATTCTAAACAAAAATTCCCGCGGAAATGTTTTGGAGAAGGGCTCCAAATCGAAATATTCCCGGAATTTCATTATGTTTTCGCTTGTTATTTGTTCCCCTTGTGTTCAGAATAACGTAAAAGTGAAAAAATAACGAAATTGGTTGCAACTTTTCGATTGTGAGCTCTTCTCACAAAAACATTTCCTCGGGAGTTTTCATTCAGAATAGGGCTGAATAAGATTCCATTCAATTGGGCAACTGATACGGCTAGCTGTTTCACAGACACAAATATACACCAACACTGAAGCAAATAAAAAATCAATCTGAAATTTGTTCGATTTGAATCAATTTATAGATCAAAAAATAAATTTACCAAACGAAAGCACCATAAAACGGTTCAAATATTTAACATAATAAAACAAGTAATAAGAACAGTTTTATTGTTAGTACCTAACCTATTTCAATTGAAAAATTTAAATTTATATAATTGAAAATAAGAATCTAGGTACCTATGCTTTACGGTATCTAGATTCTTAATTTCAACTATATAAATTTAAATTTTTCAATTGAAATAGGCAAGGTACTAACAACAAAACTGTTCTTTTTACTATTTTCTTTGCCTTGAAAAAATTCCAACAGATGTCACTTGTTAATTTCGAGCTTAATAGTGTAGACCATAGCTCAAAGCTTAGTAAACTATTGTGTACTAAAAAAATAAGCTTTTTATTCCCCACCTTAAAGCAGGTATACACGTATCTTCTCGAGAGTCCATCAATAACGAGCGATGTCCGAAATCAGTTCATTTTGAGATAACAGACAAGCAGTGTTGTTTAGTACGAGTGCCATTTTTTCATTTAAATTTATCACTAAAAATAGAAACAAAAAAAAAGGTACTCCCTTTATCAAGTTTTCTTCTCTATTTACTACGGAAGTGGCTTGTCTAGCTTATTTGCTATAAAACTTCGTAAATTGCGATTAAGACAGTGTCGTGTCGGTTTAAATAATAGATAGCATAACCGAATTTAAGGTTTCTCTCTTGTGTACCACCTTAATTGTAAAAGTGTTTAGATTATATTTTGTTTTCATTATTGAAAACAAAGTAACAATTTGTAAAATTAAAAAGAATTTTCAGAAATTTAAGTGGATTTTTCCCTAAAAAAAAGAAAGGACTTATCCTTCCATTCAAGTTTCTACCTAGTTATCTTACTGGAAAATTAAAATTGTGAAAAATGGCGGATATATTGGAAAGTACATCAACGGAGGCTGCAAAGGTTTCTCCTGCTGCTGTAACAACAACTTTAGCATCTCCTCAAATATGTGAACAACAACCTTTGCAGATTCAACAACAACAACAACCACAACAGCAACAACAGCTGCAGCAGGAAAAACAGGAACAGCAGCAGCACCAACAGCAGCAACAACAACAACAGCAACAAAAAGGTACGAACAGGACAATTTTCCAGGTTTCAACAGTCAGTTAGTTATTAATTTAAAATCGATATCCAGTTATATTTTCCGACCGACCGTTAAATGGATACAGAAAAGAATGTATGCAAGGGATGAATTTCATATCCGGTGTAGCTTTAATAGCTTTAATTAATTTTTAGTTCAAAGACCTTTTATAGGAAGGTAGTTAGGTATGTATTTAGTTAGGTATAAAGTTTTGAATAATAGAGGAAGAGTTCTGTGTTGTCTGTATCTATGATTTTTTTTTTCGTGACAGATAGGTAAATTTATCAGCACATGTACATTCTATGTATGTGCCTACCCAACTGCATTTTAATTTTGCTGTTCTTAGATAAACGTTTATTCGAAGAAGATTAAAGTCAAACTTCTTTAAGAGCCGTTTGCTGATACGAAACTTAAGCATTTTTGCATAAAGTCTTATGTGACAGTTTACGCAGAGGAAAAAGTAGCCCATAAGCGCTAATGTTCAACATAAATATTTTCATTGTCGTATCAGCAACCGGGCCTTAGTATGTTTAGTATAAATAGGTATATGCTTTAGCTTTTGTTTCGTTGCGTATTTAGTTTATGACTGGGTTTGTATGCAAAAAAAATATCTACTTATAGGTACTAATTCTATAAAGTAGTAAAATGTTGATGTTATAATGTTGATGGTATTAGGTAGGTTGTAGGTACTCGTTCTCTTATGGACAAGGTGGTTTAAACACTACATAAATAAGGATTTTCTTTCTGCAATAAGGTAAAAAAAAGGATGGGTTCACTTACACTCAAAGAAAAAAACGATAAGCCGAAGGAAACCACTTTGATTTCAGTAGTTTTTAAAATTATTTAACTTTGAAGATGAATGAATGAATTTGAAATTCAAAGTAGAACAAAGCTTAAAGTGTACCTACAAGTTCCCTATTTTTCTGTTGAAATAACTTGTATGCATTGGAACCTAACATTCCTTTTTTAAGTCATATATTTTTCAACGTGAAATTGAATGTTTGATGTAAGTTGTCGCAATTTATAATTAAATATGATTCCATTAATTTTACGTTGGGTTATTTTCCTTCAGTAAAACATAAGATCGACAAATATTTTTATGGATTAAGTTGTACTTGAAGTTTTATTGGTTCAGTGCCAGAAAAAAATCATCATAATTCATCTTCTTTATGAAAAAAACACTGGTGTTGATTTAAAATAATATAATGGAGAAACTTTCTAGCAACGGCACGAAAATGAATGATACTACCAATGTATTTGTTTTTTTACTATTTTACTTAAACCAAAATGTTTTCTCCAAAAAATTGTAAAAAAAAACTCAACCTATTAACTCCCTGGTTTCGTCTTTAATGCGGGAATCGATTGTGCACATTGTTCAATAGATTGTCTCATAAAACATTTTTTTTTCTCCAGAATAGGTCTATTTTATGAAACAATGATTTGGGCAATTTGTAACATAGTAATTGAAAACTTTAGGAATATAAAAGCTAGAATATAAAAGCTAGTAATAAAAATTCTTCTTGCCGTTTTCGTATAAAAATGGATCAAAAATTATGGTAACACAAATTTGCGTCATTTAAAAAAATCGATTTTCTAAAAACCTATCAACAGTTTTGTATGAAATCAACATTTTCTAATATTTTAATAATTACAATAAGAACTCACAAAATATAAAAATTCAAAGTACCAAATGTCTGTAACGGTACGGAAAACTTTGGGACTGCCAATTTTGTTTCCCGCATAAAATAAGACCTACTTACCCGAAGAAAACAGTACCTACTTACTAAATTTCTGGCAACGTTACGGATTTTTTTTTTTATAACCAACGTATTTTTTTCTTCTTCTTTTGAAAATTAGGAAACTCACTAAGCCCCAATTTTTTCATTATCCATTAATTCTTAAATCAGAAATTTCAAAATTTGTATGAAATTTCATAAATTTACAATTTTTAATGCCGCCGTTGAAAATAATGGAAAACGAGAATTTTAAGAAGTATTTGGCATGATACTCAAGAAGAAACGCCATAAAACCTACTCAAAGATAAAAAATGAACAAGAGTCTTCTAATGGCTGATTTCACGAACATTTAAAAGCCTTTCAAATTTTTAAATGACGTTTTTTTGTATGGAACAAAGCCTGTTAAATTTTTTAAAGGGTTCGGTGAAATCGGGGATAGGCATTGCTAAACGTGATCTCATACCTTGTTGCACGCCTTAAAGTTGCACAATTTTAAGTTTGATAAAAATGGGTTTGATAATTATTTGTTTAGCTCGACAAAACTGTTCAGGTAGCATTAACTAATTCTTAGTAATGAAACAATAATAAAATACTAAAATTGTCCAATGTTCGATCATTTTATCAATCTACTTCTTATCTACGCCAATCCAATAATAATAAATAAAACAGGTGCCTTGCATCGAAACAGAGCATGTATAGGTATAGATAAGTTTATATAAATTTTTAATTATATTAAAAAAAAGTACCATGACTTTCTTTATAATGAAAGATACCCATAAATCAGCAAGATAACCTTGCAAACTAAAATGAAAACACAAGTCCATTAAAAGGAAATAAAAGAAAATGTATTTTAAAAGAAAATGAACCTACATAAATGAATCACGCAAAAATAAGCTTTTTATTATAAAAATAGCTCAGTGAGAAAAAGTGTCATTCTACATTCACTTTGAGCAATTGAAAATATCACGAATCGTGGATGCCACCATGTAAAAGTAAATGCCGCACACCCAAAGACACCACCTAATTATTTTCATAAACAAAAAAAATGTGGCAGAAAAAACCAAAGAACGAGAACAGTTTTAGCATGCAAGTTCTTAATTTATCAAAAAAAAAAAAATAAGCTTTTAGCATAATTATTAAGGTTACCTGGTATGTACGAGTATTTTCAAGCAAATGTAAAAGAAAAACGGCTTTCCATGGACCCCTTAAACTTAAGTATAAATCAGGAGACTTTAACGGCGGCGGCGCACTTGTACACTGACAATAAAGCCTTTGGTAAATGTAAACACCTTACGTATGCACTTATGATTTGTTTCTAAAAATCACTCGCAATATTATTTTCAGTGTAAAAAATGACATCAGACTTTTAAAGCCTTCTGATTACCTAATTTTGTTTAACTTCGGACTTCGTGCCATTGTGGTTTGTGCTAAAGTACTAAATTGTTTACTACTCTTACTATATGACTAAATCGAGCAGTCATATCAGATTGCCGGTTGACATACAATCAGTAATGGAATATGAAATGAATTTATTTGTTCAAATGTCAACGTTAAAAGAAATTGTGTACGCATCTTGTTGTTTTATAGACTAGTCGTATGGCACGTTGCTAATTTTTGAATTAATTTGTATTTATAGGGTGATTCCAATGTTGTAGGTACATTATCACATATGCATTGCATATGCAATGTATGCATAGATGTATCCCTAGACTAAAATTAAACCCCATCATAGAATGGGTATTGCATGTTTTATCAGTGCGATATTATGGTTAAATTCGAACTAAGCCATACACAATTTGGTGACTGAACAAGACAAGAGAGCGAATCATTTGCGTCAAACGACTTTTCGTTTGTTGGACAATAATTTTTCGATTTCAATTCTTTTGCAGCAAACTCTTTAACTCGTTTGTGTCAAACACTATGCGAACGACCAAATAAAAAAAAATAATTTCGTCTAGCATAAAATGCATTATGAACAGCACAAGTATGAAGTAAATTATTACGATTTTTTTTCCTGCAATCATGTGTTGTAAACGAATTGTATATTAACACTAAAAGTGAAGTTCTTTGGCAAAAACAACTTTCTGAAAATGTTCTTCGCAAACAATTCATTCGTTTGCTGCAATCGATAGAATTTACTAGTAAACGACAAGATGTTTAGACGTCCGAAGCATTTTCATTGGCCGCAATCAACTCATAAAAATGATTATATTTGCTGTAATAGAATTACAATTTGGTTCAAATGTAATACAGTTGCTACGAATGAAAAACTATTACGGGGATTGTATTAACTTTCCAGCAAATTATTTTCATTTAATTCAAAGGATATTCATTAGCTGCAAAGGAAAAAAAATATTATTTCACTGAGTGTTTGGACTAACTAACCCTCGGTTAAATCAGCCACTGATCTAACGCATTCGGCTTTAGATTAAAGACAATTATTCTCGTATGCTTGTGATTTAATTATTCCCTACAATTTTGGAACTAGCCTTGGGTACATGGTGCAGCCGTGCTGGATGATGCTCGGACTGCCTTCCTCTGTTCGAAACTGTCGCCCACCAAGCTAGCTAGCTCTTAACGATATTTTTGTTATTGTTTGAATAGTTCAATTTGTCGTTGAATAGTGAAATCGAAGAGACTCCGTTACACAGGACAGGCACTTGATCTTGAGGGATTTATATTCTATCTATTCTATTTATATTTTATTTTCGGAAAAAAGTGAACATGAAAAGTGCTGTATTTCAAGACCAATTGAACTTACAGAGCTGCTTTTGTCTTATTTATTCACTGTAACTAAGTTTTATGAGTGAAAGGCTAGAAATTGAAATAAGGTAGGAAAATTTAGAGCACAGCCAGCGCAGTTATGACAGGTATTTCGAAGCTGCAAACTTGGATTTATTAGTACACTACCGCCATCTGTCATAAAAACAGCCCAAACAATCAGTACAGTGCAATTTCTTGCAACCTTATGCTATCAAGGAATTAACAAGCTAAGGTTAAGTTAAAATTAATCAAAAAGAAGTAAATGACCTTTTTTTTGAAAAATTGTTGTAAATGTAGAATAATTGATTTGGAACACTCTGTTGACATAATTGACTTGTGTGCAGACATTTTCCCTTGAAGCTATACATTAGTTTATTACGTGAACCGGCTTTATTTACAGACTCACAGCGCGTCCTATAGCTACCTCAATTGTATTCCCCTATTTTAACAGCATCATGCAAATTGATGAAACATTTATCATGATGTTCATGAAGCAAGTTGAGAAACCTCTACAAATCAGAGTTAAAATAGTACGTAAGTTTTTTTTTCAATTTTCTCTTGGAAACAAGCTTTGAAAATAAAAAATTCTAAATGAAGGGGGTAGTACACAACATTTGTAAACATTTAAAAAGTACCTAAAAGGTATTTCAAATAGGAAAAAAAGATTGTAGCCGTGTTTTTACAACACTGAGAAGTTACTCAGTTTCCACTAAACTTATTAAAAGCATTATAGTAGGTACACCATAAAGACCTGGCTTAAGAAAAATAAATCTGAATTATAACTTGTTTACACAGAAAAAAAGACTAATGTAAAATTATCATGAAAAAAATGTTGTTTTAAGATTATTCTGTTGTTTTACTTTAAATTTTTACTTATCATTATTTTCATTCTAAACCGACGTTTTTATCGGCCTTTCAACACGAAAACATGTTAAATATTTTTGATAATTGTACATTGTTATTTTTTTGGGTATTGCACTGAACTATTTAAGGAGACCGTTGCTTAAAACCCAGAGTTCGAATAAATGGTTAGTTCCTTAAAGTAATATTTTGGAAAGCATTGGGTCTACGGAGACGATTCATTTTTACAGAATTAAGTAAATTTGTAATCGTACGCACGAAAATATAATCGAAACCTATAGTATTGTGTTTGAAACAAGGCATAGTCTATGATCAGTTTTGTACGGTCTTATTAAAATAAAACATCGATGCGCGAGTTGTTAAACTAAAAATAAATTAATAAAATTTTACTAGATTGATCTAACAAAACAACATAATTTCACTTTGAGCAAAAAACTAAAATCGAACCACCCTTCTGATGATCACAAATATTAGTTTTTGTAAGAATTGAAACATTTTTCTTTAATGCCGGCCTTACACGACACAATATTATTGCGCAATAATATTGTCCAAAAATATTGTGCGAAAAAGGGTAGTCCATACACGACTCAATATTACTGCGCAATATTTCTACGTCTCTTTGCTTATTCTGTATCTGCCTTGTTGTGGAAACGAAAAATATTGAGTAAAAATTCAGAAAATATTAAACTTTTTTAATATCACTCAATATATTGTGCAAAGCGAAAATATTGTGCAATACAGCCCTTACACGATCAATATTATTGCACAATACTGAGTATTGCGCAATAATATTGTGTCGTGTAAGGCCGGCATAATGCTGGCCTTACACGACACAATATTATTGCACAATAATATTGTACTAAAATATTGTGCGAGAGAGGGTCGTCCATACACAACTCAATATTACTGCGCAATATTTCTACATCTCTTTGCTTATTCTGTATCTGCCTCGTTGTGGAAACAAAAAATATTGAGTAAAAATTCAGAAAATATTAAACTATTTTAATACCACTCAATATATTGTGCAAAGCGAAAATATTGTGCAATACAGCCCTTACACGGTCAATATTATTGCACAGTACTGAGTATTGTGCAATAATATTGTGTCGTGTAAGGCCGGCATAAGAGTATACAAAATTAAAATAAAATTATACTAAACATAATGTAGGTACTTTTGCATGATTTAAATTGTAATTGAAATAGTCAATTCAATGTTCATTGAACCGAGATCAAAGCAACATGATTTTTTTTATTTTGAAATTAACCTCCAACAATTAACAGCAATAAAAAAAATAAAATGAGGAAATTCCATACAAGTACGCAGGCATAAATAAGTGCCATATAAGTCGAAAACGGCTTCTCGCATTAATTTTATTTACTTATTTTCAATTCTTTAGAGATACCTACTGCTACAAATGTTTAAGAGACATCAACCTACCAACTATGTATGAATGATATGGATGGACCTTCTATACATGGCAAAGAAATTAAATAACTCTAGAGGTGATGACAAACCCCTTTTTTGACATGAAGAAGATTTCATTACTTTCTGCGTCATTAGGTTGTAGGTCGTATTGAAAAATTAAAATAGTTTTTATAAATATAGATAAATGCTATTGTGAATGTATCTATTTATATACATATATTGTACGTATCAAACCTATTTGAACGCTTTTTTAATTTAATGGGAAATTTAAATAAATAATTGCAATGAACTACTATTAAAAAAAAAAAACTACATAATATTGTTCGTTGAGCCATATGTTGCTTTTATAATTATTCTGCCTTTCGCTGCCAAGGGGAGTAAAGTAATTGAGGAAGGTAAATATGATAACACGCGTTCACCCGCATTGGAATGATGGATTAATAGATGACAAAGAGATATGGAATTATGCTCTCCGAAAATCGGTGGGAGTTAATGACCTCAGCATTGCCAAGCTTATTAAAAGAATCAGATTTTTAACCCCTCGACGATTCCAAAGTAATTGAGAGGACAAAAAAACGATTTCAATGTCGCTTATCTCGTTGAAGAAGTTATATTTTTTCTTGGAACTTTGTGAGTGTTGAGAGTAGGTACTTTATGAAAAACTAATAACTTGAGAAAAATCGAAAAGGTTATAAAAATGCAGGATTGTTGCAATCACTTATTACATAATATCATCATCATCGGCTCGACAACCGGGGTCCGGTCCTGGCCTCTTTCAACAAGTCTCTCCACCTATCCCGGTCTCGAGCCAACGCCATCCAGTTGAGCACCCCAAGGCTTTGGGCGTCCTGGTCTACGCCATCTCTCCAGCGCAAGCATGGTCTACCACGCTGCCGTCTACCATAGAATGTACCGCAAAAGACTTTCCGAGCAGGTTCCTCTTCGCTCATACGAGCTAGGTGCCCTCCCCACCGGAGTCTACCGAGCTTAATTTTTGTCACTATGTCTGCTTCAAGGTAGATTGCGTACAACTCATGATTGTACCGTCTCCGGAATCGTCCTTCCTCACATATGGGACCAACAATTCTCCGTAAGACTTTTCTCTCGAACGCGGCTAAGAGGTCACAGTGCCTTTTGCTAAGCACCCAAGTCTCGGATCCATACATGAGTACTGGCAGGATTATGGTCCTGTACAGCAGCAGTTTTGAAGTTATGGTTAGATTTCTGGATTTGAATAGCTTTGACAGACTGTAGTAGGCTCTGTTGGATTTGAGAAGCCGCCCGCGTATTTCTTCTTCTATGTTGTTATCGGCTGCTACTGTTTACCCAAGGTATTTAAAGGATTGCACCACTTCAAATTCGTGCTCCGCTACCTTGATTGTTTGACCAACTGTTCTTCTCGCATTCGACGCCACCATGTACTTTGTTTTACCTTCACTAATGTGCAGCCCCAGATTTTGTGCCGCCTGCTCGATCTGGATGAAGGAATCGTGTACAGCTTGTTCGGTTCTTCCGATGATGTCGATGTCGTCTGCGTAAGCCAGTATCTGGCTTATTATATAATATAATATACACCAAGTTTAATCAAAATCGTTAGAGCCGTTTTCGAGAAAAATCGAATAACTCGAAACTGTTACAAGAGGGATATTCGTTCTTATCGAGATGTTCAAAAACAAAAAAAAAACAACCTTGGAAATTACAAAACGGTAATCTGTACCAAATTTAAAGAAAATCCGTCAACTGGCTTAGTCTGTGGCTCTTTGTACAGATGGACGTACAGACGAACAGACGAAAACCACTTATTTGGACTTCTCCATCATCGTAATGTTGGTTTTGATTAAAACCTCGAAATTTTTTTTTTACACGAAACCAAAACTTGCCCTATAGAGCAAGTAAAAATTGTATTTACTTTTGTTCGTCAGGCCGTACTTTTGAAAAATGAATTTTTATACGGAAGCCTGGAAGTAACCTTAAAATTATTTGATATCAATAATTTCAAAAAAATATTTTTATAAGTGTTTAAAAAATCAATTTTTCGAAAACGGGAAACTATTTTTTTTTTTAAGTTTTGGTTTTAGATGTGCATTAATATTTTCTTGAAAAACGTCATACCAACTTCTTTTTTAAACAAGATTTGAGAAATTTTATATATAAATAATTGTTTTTTTTTTTTAAACAGCTCCAACGATTTTCAATTTTTTTTTTCTAAAAATGTATCTTTCTTAATCAAATCAAATGGCATACTTAGTTAAGAGCCCAAAAAATTTAAGATAAAGTTTATGTCATTTTATTGGTTTTATTTTTTCTAAAACTTTTCTTAAAGATTTTTCGTATAAAATTATTTATTTTTAAAAACTATGTACATATATATAGAACTCTTAATGTACACAGCAACTTTGAACCTAAGAGCAAGAACGTGCGACCCAGTCGTGGATTTTATTTAAATAATTAATAATCAAAAACTAACCTATCATTTTGCATAATATATTATCATCGGAATATGTTTACAGTATATGAAATATATTTTTTGTCGATTGTGCCAATAGGTCTATATTGAAACAGAAGCATTCTGAAATAAATTCAGTACGAGGCGGACATTACTTTAAGCCATAGGTTAGTTATTTTTAAAAGACTGAATTCAGCTTGATGCTCATCAATGAGGTTATTGTTCGTGATTTAGACAACGCTGCAAGACAGTTGTACCTAAAAAGTTTAAACGAAGAATTCAGATAGGCATCCGATTGATCTATTGTATTTGGATAAGGTTATTTTTGTGAATTGGAAATATCAGGGACTCTCGATGTTCTGTTGGGGATTACAACCATTCTCTATTACTTTGTTATTACTTAAGTGTTTAAATGTGTAAGTAAAATTGTTTGAATGTGTAACAACTTGCAAGTCATAACTTGCAGGTGTGGCCGCGGAGTAACGCTGCTAGTAGTCGTAATAGCCTTTAAAGTGAGCATCCATTTGTGCGGAAATATGTTTCCGACAGCCTTCAAGATTCCTGAAAATTGAAATATTTCTCACAGCATTCAAATTTTAAGAATCTTAAGAACTGTTCGCAGCATATTTACGCTCAAATGGGCATGGACTCTCAACTTTAGGACTAGTTATATGTAGTACCGGGCTTTGAGAAGAATACGGCTGTTAATGTTATTTAATTACGAAATAATACTTTTCATACAAAGTTACGTTTAGCATAAGAACCTAACAATGTATTTTTATAATATTTTGTTTGTTTGATTTGTTGTTATCTTATATTATTTTATTATATTATTTAAAAGGGCATTTAAGAGTTTATAAATTATGAAGTTAAGTTACACTCATGTAAATACCTACATACAACTTCTTTTCATGTTTAAAGTGTAACAAAGTTATATTCATTGATAGAAAAAAAAGCAAAAGTGAAATCAAATATAAAAAAAATATCTTCCAATTGAGTTATGCCAATCAGACATGTATGATGTATCTTTGTCTACTTGTTTTGAGCTTGAAAAAAAAAATGTCACTCGAATTCACTAATACGGATATTTGAATTGGGCATTACAACTTTGTAACACGTTTCTTCAATTACTGTCACATACATACTGTGTATCTATATATCTGTCACTCTGTGGACATGTGGGGTTGGGCTCTTTCTTACCGTTGTCGTACCTACTTCTATCGTTTTTCTTTCTGCATTAAATTTATACAAAAATACAAAAAATTAAACGCATTTAATTTAACTGGATTGAGAGTCTTCAAGTTAATTTATAGATGCCCACCATGAACGTCAGAGTGTGCTTGTCTTATTGTCATGTTGGTTTAAATTGAAACAGCAGGAGCTTGAGAAGAAAAAGGGACTTGCGTCATTCAATCATTTTTCTTTGTTTATTTTTTTAACAGTTACCTGATGTGATGATATTGATAAACCTATTGTTACGTTGACAATATATGTATACACATACAAGAAATTCTATTTTGCAACGTTATATTTTAATACTATTGCATAGCAATAACCCTTTTGATTTGTAGATAGGAGAACTTGATTAAAATCTGGTAGTTCTGATGCTTTGATCAGTTGTTTATGATATTTAGCCCACGTTAAATCCAACTTTTTGACATCTAGCACCGAACTCAACATTGGTAAAAATCCAAAAACTAGTTTTTTTTTTTTTCACTAATTGGCATATTTAGCAATGAAGGACTCCTTTTTGATTATGAACTATTTTCTACAATTTCTTCACACTTATGTACCTGTAAAATGTTTTTCATTTTTAGCTCAGTACCATTTTCGTAGAGCCAACAGTTCTTGTAGCAATAAAAATGTAGCACTATTAAAACGTGTTGATTGGGTAAAAAAAAACAATATTAAAGGACGTGCGGCCAATATCTACTTACTTGTTCAGGCAAAAGGGTAATTTTCTTTAAAAAAAAATTACTTCATAAATATGAATTGACTAAATATGAAATGACTTCATAAATAAATCAGAAAAAAAATTGTAAATTCAAGAATTTTATACTTTGGGCCAAAAACTTCCGTAGGTTTAAATGAACCCAAGAACTTAAAATTCTTAACTCAACAACGTAAAGTGTTAAAATTTTAGAATGTTGTCAAAATGATTTTTGTTTCCACAAAAAAATAAGAAATGTAATAGAATAATAAAGAGAAAACGGGAAGGTATAATAATAAATGTTAACAAATTCATTTGTATATTATTATGCTTTCCTGCTTTTTCTTTAATACTATTTCTTTTTTCTTTCTCTCCTGAGATGAAACACAAAACAATGTCTTGTGCTTTTATTATTCATACTTATTAATTATTGACTTATTATTCAGACTTATTATTGGATGTATTTTTATTATCTATTTTTATTTTTCGCCTCTTAAAGTTTCGAACTATTTATTATCGATTAAACCACAATAACTCTCAAATCTTCTTAGGTTATGGTAACTCTCAGAGTATAAATTTGACATTTCGCTCATTTTTCAGTATCATCTTTTCAAGAATATATATTTCTTTGTCTTGTCCCAAGAACTTATTCTTATGTCAACAATTTTTATTCTTGGTAGTAATTGTTACTTAAGGACGAGTTGTTGGGCAAACAATGTCATTCTTGAAACACATTTTTGACAGCAAAAATAGTAAATAGACACAACAATTTCATTGTTGGGCCAACAATTTTCCGTTCTTGAAAACGATTAACAATGTAAAAATTCTATTCGATCAAGAACTTGATTGTTAAACTGACACTTTGATTACTTAAAATTAAATATTTAGTTTTTACTCCAAGAGTTTTTTGTTTAGTCAACAATTTTTAATTCAAAATCTTACAACAATGCAAAGTGCTTAGGATAACAATGATTTTTTTCTGAGTTTACCTAAAAAGACCTACATACATATATACATATACCCACTTGTCGTGTTACCTTGATTTTTATTTCAATAGATTCAGCATACAAATAAGCTTGTTTTCGCGTTAAATTTATTTCCTAACGGTTATCAGTTAAATAAAATGTATATATATAGCTTAACCGAAAATTGCATCATTGATGCAGTCTAACCATAATGACCAAACCCCTAATTTGACTCGTCGGGTCTTTTGGGATATGATTGAGGACCTAACTCCCATCAATTATCAACAATAAAAATGATGTCGAGTATTTTCTTCGGATTAGGCCTTTTTTTGTCTAATTTCCCCTGTTTAACCTTTTTTTCTGCATTCCATCAGAAAATGTATATAAAAATACGCGTCCACTATTTTGATTTCTTATTTCAGCACACTAAAAATCTAAAAATATTTTAACACACTGCATGCAATTGTATTTACTGATGCATTAAATATTATGTAATTAACTCAAAACTTAAAAAGCTGTACGATCAACCTTAGTATTTCAGAATGTATGAATACATGGATGACAATTAAATTGAGTTTTTTTTTTACAAATTTCCAGAATTTAAGAACCTTACCCAAATCTAAATACCTACTTGACAAATTATTATTATCAACCCTGACCTTTTGTAAATTCATCAAAAATTTGTGAACCATATCAACTTTAAAGCTTATAGTCATGCTTGGTTTATATGCTTGCATACAAATTAACAAGGATTTCCATTTATAACAAACGGCTTTCCATTATTATGTACAAACAAAATTTAAACATACCATCCTAACTACTTCATAAACTTTTAATTACTAAGAACTGTAAATGTCTTCCTTGAAGGCGCATAAATGTCCATCACTGTAAGATACACGCAAATTTTTAATTTAAAATTTATCGATCAAACCGTTAGTTCTCCAAAATTTTAATCCTTGTTTCATGTGTAGGTTGTAGGTAGGTATTTGATGATGGCAGAGAAATGAAAGCTTACATACTTTGTATGCATGAAAATATTTTTATTTATTTCTGTCATTTTCATAAAGCTCATAGGTTTTAATTATTTTTATTTTTAAACCACTATCTGACTGAGAGGGGATGAAAAAATACATTAATTAGGTATCATGTGGTTTTACTATAGTCCAAGTTCAGGATTCGTAAAAAAAATTTAACTCGAGATAACAATCAAGCAAGACATTACGATGATAGAGAATACCAGCAATTCTGTCTGTCTGTCTGTCTCTATCTCAAGCTGCAGCCTAAGTCGCTGAAACGATTTTGTTCAAACATGGTAGTTAAGGGTTTTTGCTGATTCTTTAGAGGGGATATTGATTTTTTTTAGGACCATAATTAACTGTACCTACATTAACAAAACTTATTTATTTAAAAAATGACTCTAGCGATTTTGATTAAATTTCTTATGTGTACCAACTACAACCATAACTGTCGTACTTTTTAAATAAAAGATGTTTTTCATACCAATTTTTTTTTTTCAAACAAGGCTTAAGTATTTTTATATGTATATAATTTTTTTTTTAAGAACGGCTATAACGATTTTCAAATTTTTTTTTTCTAAAAATTAATATTTTTTAACGAAATCAAATGGCAAACTAAGCTTGGAGGTCAAAACAATTTAAGAAGTAGTTTAAGTCATTTTAGTAATGAATTTTGTGTTTTTGTTTTTAATTTCTTTTGAACGTATATTTATATTTAAAAACTTTATATAGAATCTTTAGCATCCACAGCAATTTTGACCCTGAGAGCAAGTACATGCAATCCAGTTGTGGATTTTTTTTTGTATGTAAGATACATAAATGGTAGTAATGGCTTCGTAGAAAAAGAAGAAAAAGACATAAAAATGTAGATAATTCAATCAAATGAAATCAGACAATCCGTCAGTACTATATGAACCCACTGTCTCAACGAATGGACCCATTTTTTAGACTAGGAACATAACATTTGTAAGACTTTTTTTTTCAAACCGGAAAGTTAAATGAGTTCCCATATAAGCTATTGTACATATTGCAAAACAATACCTATCTATCGAAGGATAGGTATATCACTCGTCATTACTGTTTCCTAGAACATCATATCTACAAATCTCGAAACAATAAATTCTGCTCAATTAACCAATAACTTGGTAAACAAATTGCAATGGAATTTAATACAGGAAGGGTGATTTTTTTTTTGAAATCTAAAGGGAGAATATTATAAAAGCTTAAATTGTGGTTTTCGGGACACCGCCATCAAACCCTCATTTTGAAATAGCGAATCGATCTATACCTCGAAAATTATAAGTTGTAGTAAAGAGGTTGTCAGACCGAAGCTGTACTTAAACATGGCAAGGCATGGCATTCTTTAAACCACAACTTAAGCTTTTCTAATAAAAAGAGGGTTTTTAAATTAGAAAGTCCTTGTTGAAAAAAATGTTTAGGTTAGAATAATGAATGAATATGTACTTTGCCCAATGGGCTTGAAGAAAGTTCTTTTCTTCTGTCGTCATTGTGGGAAAATACGGAAAACTCTATTTTTTGTTAATTTTATTAGTTTAAACTAATCAAAGGTCAAATACGTACAACCCATAAGTGTTCTTTATCCATGCCACTGCTCTACGCATGCACTAGGAGGACATTAAACCTTCTCTAGAACGTTAAATTTTTTTTATATAAAAACAAAAACAAAAAAAACTGGAGAAACACAACCATCGTTCGTATGTCATATCTATTATTCTTTATGTAGCTTCTTCAACAAAGGGGACTGCTGCGGTGCGGTTGCATTATCCCACTACACATACATACATGTTAAGTTTACTTAACCGAAAGTATGCTACAGCTTTAATGGTTTTAATGTCAACTTATTATACTAGCGGGTGGTAAAGCGTATTTGGAGAAATCCAAACAGTATTGTAGCTACAAAGCAAGAGCCTTGACGGCACGATACGAAGGGTTTGATGGATCCCGTGCCAATATTTTGTATTAAGAAGTACATATATGCACCAATAATTTTATTAAAGTAATTAGATGTAAAGTACTTAAGTCGAAAAGAAGAACAACAATTTGATGTTAAATCATTTTAATATATTATTGGGTTATGAATTCTGAAAATATTATTTCAAAATATATTGTAAGAAACTTACTTTTATTATCTTATTGTTATGAATGTAGGAGCGAACACACCCAGACGAAAGGAAAGTCTTTCGTTATGATGACTAAAGCTCTGAACGCTTTCATCCGAACTTCGAACTTTCGAACTTCGAACGGAACGAAATGGAACGGAACGAAATCTGTCCATATCTGTCTCTATCTGTCTGTGTGTATTTGTCTCTTTTGCTTAACGAAACTGGAGATCTCTGGATCCTTCGAGAAGAAATGAGAGGAGTATAAATACGAGGTCGGTTTAGTTTAGTTTTGACAGTGATAAAGATAAGTGATTGTGAAAGTGGAATTTGGAAGTGTTAATTCTTGTAAATTGTAAAGAGTAATAGTGAAACAGTTTGTTATAGATAAAAGTGTTTGTTAATTTGAGAATAAATAAAAAGTGAATTAGAAAAAGTTACATCACACTTTTTGAATTTTTGACGTTTTTCGAGTTGTTTTTATTAACATTATGCTCGTATTGTTGTACGGTATCTTTTAGGTTCTTTTAGGTAGGTATAGTGGTAGGTGTTTCTATAGCAAACCTTGCTACCTTACACATTGCTTGTCATTGGAAATGTTTTGTCTGTAACTCATGTATCTTCAAATGCAATTGAAAACCACTTGATTTTCAAGAGGTTTAAGGTAAAAAAAAAAAATATATGAATTTAAGGGTAACCAGGGCTCTTCAGATTTCTGACAGCTACACTACTGTTTTAGGATACTATGTCAGTGGCGTAGTGTTAGTTTTTGCCGCCCTTATCAGAGGTGATTTTTGCCTCGTTAAACGTTAAATGAAAATTTATATTATGGAATGCGCAATACTTTACTTCCGGGAGTCAACGTGATTCACACAGATCGCATTCGCATTTAAAGCAATTATGAAGTTTCTGGGAGAACTATATTATTAATACGATGAACTATCTAACCATTTCCATTAACACACTCCCTTACCTGCCAGTTCTACAGGAAAAAAATTGGCTGTGCGAATACTGACGCAACTCATTCGTCAGATACTGTAATAGGGGTGATTATGATGCGACTTGTGAAAAGAATACTAGAAAAAGTTGATAAACTAATATATTATAATGAAAAATTGGTAATAAAATTTACGTTTTTTACGCACTCAATTACGAATAGTAAATATTACAATGATTTAAATCAAATAAAAGGGTGCTTAGAGTATGTAGGACCTAAGTTCAAGACATAACCTCATAAAATCCGCAGTTTTTGGCTAAACGAAATTTAATGATTGTGCAGGCAGTTAACCAAATTCGAGCTTCCTAAGAATTTAAAATAGTTTTTAAAAATATCATTTTAGAAGAGTGAATCACAAAAACCCGTAATTTTTTACTTTTTATCGAAATTTAAAATAATATTTATCTTTGTTTAAATTATAACTAAGAAACAATAAATTAATTCTACGTATACATTACATTCCAAAGCTTCTTCTTCAAGCCAAAATTGTTTGATTGATAAATGTAAAGCTTGAACATGCCATCTTAGGATTTTAAAAGCATCCTCAAAAAATTGTAAAATAATTAATACTTTTTATAATTTCGAAAATTGCCGCCCCCTAGAAACGTGCAACCTCTTCCCCCTTACGCTACGCCACTGACTGTAGTGGTGTGCAGTGCAACATTTATCTATGTAGGCATATAAACATTTTTTTATTGTATCTAACCACAAATAAACTTTTGTACTTTTGTCTTTCCGTTGTCACTTTTTTTTACCGGTATGTGCGGTATATGTCTGTCATTTATAGAATGACTAATATATACGAGTACAAAGTGTATGCTCTCATGTTTCTGCTTATTATAGGTACCCCTTAATTCTATAGGACATCTTCTCGGGTTGGTAGGTGTTTTGCTTGCATATAATGTACACATGAAATAAATATACATTTGTAGTAGCTTTTAACCTTTAGACGCTTTATTTGTTTTTTTTTATTTTTTTTTATGGAAGACAAAGGTTTAAGGTAAGTTAGGAATTTGTAAAATAAAAAAATTAAAATCTTAATATTTAAACATAAATTTTATTTATGGTTTGAGAACAGGGTTGCTGAAACTAAGGGTTGTGAGAAATGGATGTTAGTAGCTAGAATAGGTACATTATTTATATCTATATTGTAACTACTTATTTATATCTAGAAATGCCTTAAGTCTCTGCGAGGATCAAGTTTACCCATTTGTATTTGTTTTTCTTCTTCTTTACCTGCACTTTCTTTTTTTCAAATTTATATTGGGAGTTTTAAAATTACTTGGAGGAATTATAAGCCGTGTTTTATTCAACAGTGAGTTACTACTCAGTGATTCATTTTATTCGCAAAACAAAAAAAAAAATTGAGTAGTCTATTTTATTTGTGTTTTGCGAATAAAATAAATCACAAATTTATAATTGGGATTACATTTACTCTCTAAAACAAAAATTATTAACAGGATTATTGTTTTTCGAAGTCTAAAACATCAAAAATCCAAAAAAGCGCATCCTCCTCCCTAGCACTTCTCCCCTATATCCCCCTTTATTTTTCAAATTGATTTATCTCAATTTGTATTGTATCTTAGATACAAAGATTGTAAGAAACAAATATTTACTTTGACATTTTTCACATTTTATTTCATGGGTTTGATTTATCTGCAGTAAGTGCATAAGAAGATAATGGGGACAAAGTTTTCAGAATTTCTTCTTTATAAATGTTTTCGTATTAAAATAAATATAAAAGCAGTAAGATTTAAATGCAATGCTGCATGTTTAACCACCGAAATCGGTAAAATGTTCATGTTGCAATCCCTCGAGATCGAAAAATTGTACAGCTTTCACAAGGGTAAATAATAACCAATCTCCCATTGATTTTACTTGTCATCCGTAAACTACATTTTTCCACGGTTTCTTGTTACAAGATTATATAAGAAAATACATACGAAAAGTTATGTCAATTATCCTAATGCCCCTAAATAACGACTGACAATAATTGTACATATATTAAGTCTTTAAAATTCACAAGTCAGCCAATACCTTAATGTATAAGTTGCGTAGAATATGTTACCATACTGACTGAGCCTCACTTCTACACCGAATTGGTGCGTTGAATGGAATTGAATGTAGAAATTTAACTTAATGTTGATACCTACATATTTCATTTGATTCCAACTGTAGTAGGTAGTAGGTACTAAGCCAATATTTTAAATATCTACCAAATGAACAATGAAAATTTTGAGTGATAAAAGTTTCATTCAGGGAGTACCACTCTCGTTTTTATATGCCCGTTTTTATACCACCCTTCGCAAACGTCTAAGATTTTAACCCCTCCTGGAATATTTGATTGGGGAAAAAGCTTTTTTAGAACTAAAAAAAAAATAAAATAAAAACTTTGCAAATGCCGATAAAACGTAAACAAAAATAAGCTTGTAGACATTGTGATGGAAATATATTTTGCTACAAGATGGTGTTGTTTAAAAGCTTACAGCAAAGACAAAAAATTATACATGAAAATATATTTTATGTGTTAAATTCGTGCTGAAAGAGGTTTGCGTGTTTGATATTGAATTCATGAGACAACAAGTCAAATTTTCAATTCTCTAAATCTAAGATGTTAAGTTTGCAATATTAGTAGAAATTATATCCCGGTTTTAATTAAATCGGTTTTTATTTTAAATGAAAGATTTTATATATAATTATATATAATTATATATAAAATATGTAATTATATTCCCAACAGTACGTATTAAAGCTTCAAACATGGCGTTGGCATAATATTTTTATAAATGAACGGTTCAGGGGAAAAACGACATGTCCACTTTTTGTGAAAATTAAACTAATAATAAGGTTAAATAGTATTTATTGAGTACTGTATGCGGGTATCCTAACTTTTTTTAATTTTGACCAACTTTTGGTTAGGCAACCCTATACTTCTAGGATTTTATTAAATAACAGTTGAGGGTAGTTTTTCTTTCGAAATCAATTGAGCCAAGGGCTATAGCTAAAATTTCATATCCTGAAAAAATAATGCACTCAAAACGACAACGGTAGACAAATGGGAAGCAGAATGGTAAACACAATATCGCTTACAACCTATAATAAGAGCCTTAACATAAGATACTTAAATAATTAATTACCATTGGTTTTGTTTTAAATGACAAAGAAAAATGTCCAAAAATGTATGGGGATAAGCCTGGATCGGTTAATATTAGACATATGTGGTTTGAAAGGGGGTTAATTGTAGTTACCAAATATGAAATTAATTTCTTTAAAACTATTACGTATGCTGGCTAAGCCCAGATTTTTAACTCTAAAGTGTTTTTTTTAACAATAATAAGAAAAAAATTCTTCCGGGCTGGCAGGGTCGCCTATGGTTTTATTTTTATTAGATTTAGCATTAAAAAAATATAATTTTTGGGTGAGAGTGATTCAATAAAAAGATTTTTATTTTTTTATAGGCTTTGGATATTAGTATTTGGTATGAGATGTGAGTTATAGTGCAGCAACAAAGCAGTTTTTTTTTAAATAATTACCTTACCAACAACAAATTAGACAGATAGATCTTCATTCCACGATACGAAAAAGTTTGGTTCAAGACGTTTTATGTACTTGTTCTCATTTGCCCGTAAGATGCACTTGATTTTCATACTTTAAGTGCGCACTGCGAGCAGAAGGATCAATTTAAACTTTCATAAACAAGACTTTTTAGTATAAAGCAAAAACGATTTATTATTATTTATTTATCGTGACAGAATTTTTTTTTTTGGACTTAAAGAAACACATTGCCAATGGTGATGGTTTTTGAAGAAACTTATTTCATATAAAACCACAGAAGGCTGAAAAATAAACCTGCCAGACTTTCGAATTTGACATCAGGACGCGTATACCTATAAAACTGCATACTCAGATTTTGGTTATACCTCCACTCCCAAAATTTGTTTTCTTAATTTATATAATAATCCAGCAGAAAATACCTCAACACTTTCGTTATAGGAACCTTTTTTATCGCAAATTTATTATATTATAACTAATAGTGCTAATGATTTTCCCAAATTTATTGTTATTGAATTAAAATTATTGTTGCTAAATTTTTCTAACATTCTCTTAATTTTATTTTTCAGGTAAGTTACATGTTAGAAGGACTCAAAAATAAGGCTTCTCGAATGCGTTGTAGAACATTTGTATTTAAAAACAAGAAGAACTGTTATCCTCTTTGTTCAGGAAACAATTTTCTTATTAATGAGTGCATTAATCAAATCAATAGTCTTAGGAGCTCGATTTTCAGGAATATTAGATCGCTGAACTTGGTTTAAATCGGGGTAAATATCAAATGTGGACATTCATACATAACTAAATTCTAACTTTAATTTGAACTCAAAATATTTCAGTGGCAACAATAAGTACCAACCATGTGCCTGGAAATCAAAGAAAATACTCTCAAATATAGTACCAACCATGTGCCTGGAAATCAAAGAAAATACTCTCAAATACAAATCTTTTTTTGAATTGATTTGTATTTTATAAAAAAAAAAGAATGGATATTATAAAAATAAAAGTAATCTAATAGTACGTCTCTTGTTCCACCCATCCACCAGGATTCCTTCGCAATAAAAACCGCCGTCCTTCATCATAAGCCAATATAAGCAAACTGAATGGTAAAGCAGGGACCCACCATCTCAACTTAATCGGGTACATATGCAAGGCCTTTCCCATGCCTGGTCCATAGCATAGAAATAACGCCACTGCAGTCTCGAAGACTAGAGCAAAGTTAAGCACCCAATTGCTCATTCCTTGTTGAATGATCGAGTTCCGGCGAGTTTTGCAAATGATAAGGTCAGTCCATTGAACAATAACAATTGCTACAAAAAATGCAGTTTGACAAGTATATTCTAAGGTTTTTCTATCTCTGTAAGTCCATTCTTGGCCAAAAGAGTCCTCGAGATCATTAATAGCTACAGAATCCCACTCGTGTCGCAAATCAAAAAGCCTCTTCGGTAAGAAACCATTCTCGGCCATTACAACAAAATAAGTGTAAAATCCAGCAGCTGCTTGAATAAAACCAATCTGTCCATAGGCCATTGAAATAAGTTTTTCGTTGACCAATTTATCAGTATTTGGATCTCTCGGAAGACGGTGCATGATATCACTTTCAGCCTTTTCATATGCCAACGAAATTGCCGGCACCATATCGGTTCCCAAATCAATGCATAAAATTGTGACTGTCCCTAGAGGAAGTGGAACGTTCATTAGGATATAAGCAAGAAATGGAGTTATTTCAGGAATATTCGATGTCAGTGTGTACGCTATAGATTTCTTCAAATTATCAAAGATCAGGCGTCCTTCTTCGATACCAGTGACTATTGAGGCAAAATTATCGTCAAGTAATATCATATCGGCAGCTTCCTTGGAGACATCTGATCCACTGATGCCCATTGCTATACCAATGTCGGCCTTTTTCAGTGCTGGAGAATCATTCACACCATCACCGGTCACAGCAACTATAGCACCCATTCTCTGAAGGCCTTCAACAATAATCAGCTTCTGTTGTGGAGAAGTTCGGGCAAATACAATTTCCGAGTGATTTTTCAGTGTTTCATCTAATTCATCTGCAGACATTTTTTTCAAATCCGCGCCATGTACAACAATAGCTGTAGCATCACGAGGAGATACTTCGGAGAAGTCAATTTGCAATCTTTTAGCAATGTCATCTACAGTCTCTGTGTCTTCCGATAAAATTCCAACCTTTTGAGCAATTGCTTTGGCGGTAATAGGATGATCACCAGTTACCATGATAACCTTAATACCAGCTGAACGACATTTTGAAACTGCATTGGGTACAGAAGCTCGTGGAGGATCAATCATTGAAATAAGACCGACGAATCTAAGATGTTCAATAGGAAAATTGATGTTCTCAATGTCAAATTCAAAGTTGGTCGGATATTCTTCCGATGGCAGCATTAAATCACAGAAGCCCAAAACACGTTCACCAAGACTTCCTAACTCATCATATGCTTTATAAAATTCTGTTACTATATCTGCGTCAAGAAATCGTTCCTCACCATTGACAAATATCGTCGAGCAACGTTCCAAGATTCTCTCAGGAGCGCCCTTCATAACCAGCAGATATCGTGGGTCCGTAGAATCATGAGTTTCGTGTATAGAAACTTGATATTTATTTGTCGAATTAAAAGGTATTTCAGCAACTTTCTTATTCTGCATACGAATGGCCAACACTTCACCAACTTCTAGTTCCATGCACTTTAAAATAGCTGCTTCAGAAGCATCTCCAATAACCTGCTTCTTCAGAATTGGAACAATTTCCTGTCGTTCTTTGAATACTGCTCGACTGCAAAGTATAGCACATCGAGCCAAGGCCTTGAACCCCACACTGTCATTCCGCGAGTAATTGTTTAAATTTCGGTTTTCAGTTGTGTCAAAATCAAAAATGTGATTATCGTACCACATGTGCGAAACAGTCATACGATTCTGGGTAAGGGTTCCAGTTTTGTCGGAGCATATTGTTGAAGTAGAACCCAGAGTTTCAACAGCTTCAAGATTTTTAACCAAACAATTTCTTGAAGCCATGCGTTTGGCAGTCAAGGTTAAGGTAACTGTTACCGTGGCCAAAAGACCCTCAGGAACATTAGCGACTATAATGGCAATCAAAAAGACCACCGAATCAAGCCAGTAGTAGCCCATAGCCCATGTGGTTATGAAAAATACTAATCCAACAAATACTGCTAGACCTGTAATCAAATTGATAAAATGACCAATTTCCTTAGCAATTGGAGTTTCAGTGGCCTTAAGTCCAGAAGTTAAACGAGCAATACGACCCATGACAGTATTATCTCCACAGCTTATGACTATGCCCTTGGCGATCCCCTCAATAGCATTCGTAGAGTAAAAAGCCAAGTTCTTAGTTTCCAATGGATTTTCATGAGTATAGTTTTTATTCCTTGATTGGGGTTCCGATTCACCAGTCAGCGAAGAATTATCCACTTTGAATCCTTGAGATTCTATTATGCGTATGTCAGCTGGAAGACGATCTCCAGATTTCACTTGAACTACATCTCCAACTACTAGAAAAGCCGAGCTTATATGAAACATCTCACCTTCACGAATTACATTTGCATATTGTGGAATTAACTTTTTGAAGGAATCCATAATTTTCGAACTTCTTGATTCCTGGTAGAATGAAAAGAGTCCTGAAACAATAACAACAACAGCCAAAACCAAACCTAGATAGAGATTTTCTTCATCTGTTGGAATAGTTGAATTGCTTGCTTGAATGACGAAGGAAAGAATGCACAAGAAAGCACCAGCCCATAAGAGAATTGCAAAACCGCCACAGAGGTGTTTGACAAATTTTATCCATTCAGACGTATGTTCCGGAGGTGTTAGAGCATTTGGACCATCACGCTCAAATATTGCATTTGCTTTTACATGGGTTAGTCCTTTTTCCGGATTTGTGCCAAATTTTGTAATTAGATCTTCTAGAGGGATTTTATGAAAGTCTATGTTAAGTTCTGTTTTTAAATCATCCATGGGATTGTTTGGGCGAGACATCTTTTAGGTTTGGGGTTCTAAAATGTTCAAGACTTTTTAGAAGTAGGAAAATTATTTCACTCTTTTGATTGATAAAGAATAAGTTACATGACAAAAACTCTACTAGTAGTCTAGTATAAATTAAAGAGCCGATGAAGTCAGAAATACATTTAAGAAATCTTCAATCTGCCGAAAGGCAACTGCTTTGACACAATTGGTAACCTGTGTTTCGCTTAGTAACATGTTTAAACGTTGACAACAAAGCGTTTATATCCTATATAATGGATACATTGTGGCTGGATTCCAAATATCAAATTTATTTACAACAATCTGTTTTGGTTATCGGAGCAATTGCTAACGAATTTGATGTTCTTTAATTTTCACACTAAAATTGTCAGTACAAGCGATTTCAATGTACACAATTCTACGTGGCTTTGCCACAAGAGACAACAATGAAAGAAGGTATGCTGAGATCTTCGCTTAGTTGAATCACTTAACTCGGTTGTTGACAAGCGGGATCGCATTTCGGACGTTAATGGCCTAACCGCGAAACATTTTAGATTATTTTTGGTGGTGGAGGGTTTTTAGATTTTTCTTTGAAATCGCTACGTGCAACTTATGGTTTTTGAGTAATGGTTTTCTGAACATGCTCTAATCATTTTTTTTTTGTTCGCTCGTGGGAAAAAATACAACGGGAAACCACTGAAGAATACAAAATTAAATATAGTAGAATATATGTATTTGATTAAAAAAAACTGTAAGGCCAGCCAGAATAATAAATATGTACATTTATGTTTCTATATATTAAAAAAATACTGTTGTACATATGTACGTGCAATACTGTTCACTTAAAGCATGAGTACAAATACAAGTACTTTATGTTGGCACCTTAAACTTTTTTAGTACAAGAATAGTAACTCTTTAGTTTTTTTAACTTTAAAATTTGCAATACATGTACCGTTATCTACTAGAACTTAAAACTTCCAAAACATAAATACGGAATTCATAACTTTACTATTTACAACCTGTACCTACTTAATTCGTCACCTCAGTATTGGGCTGATCCAAGCGACAATAATTTTGTTAAGAAGCTTCCGTATAAAAAATTTCACAAGAATCGCTTGAGTCGTTTAAGAGAAACTAAAAAATGAAAAAAAAAAACGGTTCTATGGTAGGTACAGTTATTAACATGTCTTAAAAATGTCTTTCATTTCAAAAGTGTGAGGCCACAAACAAAAGTAAATACAATTTTTTTTTATCAAAATCGTTAGAAGCGTTTTTGAGAAAATTGAACTTTTCCATATTCATTATATGACAGGTACCGTTAATTTTGGAAGAATAAAAAAATTAAATTTTCTTAAGGGTTTATCCCAAGAACCTTAACCACCGAATTTGAAGAAAATCGCTTCCGAGGCTTAGGCTGTAGCTCGAGGTATACACAGGCAGACAGAATTGCGAGACCCACTTTTTTGCATTCTCTATTATTGTAATGTCATGTCTGATTGTTTTCTCGAGTTCGATTTTTATTACGAATCCTAAACGTGCCCCGTCAAAGGGCACGTAATGCCCAGAGCCAAGTTCTAGCACTACATCCTTATTTACCCCCCTCTAACTTCTTTATTCTTCGATTAGGCCAGAAATTTCAAATTTTCAATATTAGTTGAGCTAGCCAAGAACACCCAGCTCAGTAAATTTCATTCACTTTTCATTAGGATTTTATGAGATACAGGGCTTTATAAATTGCAAAAACCGTGACTGACTGACTGACTCACTGCCTCACTGACAGATCATATCAAAATTATGGAGCACATCCCGTGAAATTTTGCACAGTGATAGACTTTGCGGTGCATATAAGGAAAACAATTTGAACATTTCTATTCAGAGGGCGTGGCAAGTGTTGTGATTTTTACAATTTGGTGATAGATTTCACAACCCAGTTTAGTCAAATTGAAAACATTGATTGTCCGGTCGATTTTGACAACGAATGCAATCAAATCAACCGCGGTTTTTATTATTTCTAAAACCGATTTTCGGGTGTAGTGTGCACATTTTCAATTAATTAGTTCACAAAACACCTAGTTAAATGTTGGTTTTTTTTTGTTCTTTCGTTTTAGAACATAAAACCATCGACACACAATTTATCCTTTTTTATTGGATTTTAACAATTTAACATTGGTCATTATTCTGACTTCACTTTATATCACGATTAACTATATGAATTTTAGAATACAGAATTTTGAGTTTACAGAATTTTAAAAACAGAATTTTGAATTTTCAGAATTTTAAAGTACAGAATTTTGGAATACAGAATGTCGGAATCCGAATTTTGGAACATACAGAATTTTGACACCAAGCCTTTAAAAATTGCAAAAACTGTAACTGACTGACCCACTCACTCACTGACAGGTCATCAAAATTGTGGAGCACTTCCCGTCATCCTAATAACTTGAAATTTTGCACAGTGATAGACTTTGTTGTGCATATAAGATTAAAAAAATTTATTCATGGGACGTGGCATCCGCCCATATTCACCATATATTGGTATCAAATGTATGGAGAACTTCTAATCATCGTAAAGTCTTGAAAATTTGCACAATGGCAGATTTTGCGGTGCATATAAAGGACTAAATTGAAATGTTGCTATTTCCCATTTAGTGGGCCCATATTCACTAAATTTGTATTAGATTATGGTAGATTCTTAAAATTTTGCACAATGGTTGATTTTGTGATGCATATGAACAAATGAATCGCAAATTTAATATTTTTCATTCTGGGGGGCCCATTGTCTGCAATATGCTCAAATGCCTATATGCACTTGTAAGCATCTTAGAAACTTATAATTTGACAGAAAGATAAACAAATTTAAAATTTTCCAATATGAGGATGTGATATCCTCCACAATTATCATTTCGCTATTGAAAATTTTAAACTTTACACCCTGTAAGTACCAACAGTGATACGCGAAACGCCTTTCTTGATCGTCAAAATAAAGATGGTGTGGAATCTGCTTGATTTTCCAATAAAGGTATGTTAAGTCAGCTTACCTGTTAAAAAAAAGTTATTGTGTGTTTGAAATAATGTTGAATACTTTGCAAAAAGTAATGAAATCACAACAAAAACACAAGTGTACAAAAAGCCAAGATCTCATATAAAAAAAAAACTGTATCCATTAAGTCTTGCGATAAAAGGTGTGATATATAAAAGCATAACATCTCTATTCTGGAGTCAAATAAAGTCAATTAAAACTCTAAAATTTGACACTGATGCGGATTGTGACAATGCGCTCATTCATCCCTTTATCACAAAGCTCATCCAAACAAACACTGTAGTTCCTGGTCCTTGACCTTGACCATCTTGTCAAAGTATAGATCATAGAATTTGTGGCTGACTGTGATGTCCTCTTTGCACCTTTATTTATATAGGTAAGTTTTTCACTATATTTTTGACTGCACGTGAATTATTTTAAGGTGGACAATAATTCAAGCTGTCGACCATAGGTGTAGTCCTTCTGTGAAGATGAGTTTTACAATCGCATGGCTCTATAAAATGTATAGTAGTCACTGCTTCTTCCCCACGACAAGGCTTACCCCATGATGAAAAAACTACAAAAAAAAAACTAACTGTTTTTTACCCCCATCTTGCTTTTAGAATTAAGTTTGGTCGCCAATGAAGAGGCTACGTGGGAATGCATACCGTACAAAATTGAATTGTATGAATCGACTTTAATATAACATGCGTACAAAAAAATTCACTTGAAATCGTAAAACAATACAAAAAAGGGACCAAAAACACGTTCTATATCTAGCCTTGATTCAATGTGTAAACTATATTTTCAAGAAAATACACAAACACTCGCAGACAAAAATGTCAGTCGTTCTTGGATACCATAATCATTAAATTTATTGAAGGCTATATGATAATCAAACCCTTTTCGCAATGTTTTTCAATATAATGTAGGTATAGCTTGCCTAGTGAGAATTCATATTAATATCTGAACTTATTCCGATACCAATCTATCAGGCAAAAGTAGTAACTTTGCATACCTTCAATATATAGCAAAATCAAAACTTTGTGTCTTTTATAGTTGCGTGTCATTATCTACTAAATACAATAATTAATCCAATAAAAGGGTTCGTCTTTTAAATATAACTAAAAGTATATGCATATATGTAGTTATTCGAAGCTTAAGTCTTGGAACTTGTAAGCCAGAGAATGTAATAAGCAAAAACATTCATTTGCTCGCACATGAAACATATATGTCCCAATTTAATTTCCAAAGCATCTTCATTTCTATCTGAATCTATTTTAAGACTGATTTACTGTGAGAGTAAGGCAAGAAAACTCTTATTTCTACCTACCTTAAATTTGGGAGAAGAAATTTCAGTAAAGGAAAACGTTATAGAAGAAACTTGTCTAGTTCAAAGTCTTTAACCCAATGACCTCAAAAAATTACGCGCCATTTGCTAAGAATTCAGAATGATGTTGCCAGAATGTACCTATGTACATATCAAATATCACATATATCCTCAAAAGATATAGTATCGTGCAACGTTGAATAAATAAAAAAAAAATTAATAAAACAATATAGTAACTTCCCCAACAAGACATAAACAGTGGCAGTCAAAACAATAAAAATGTGTTTTTCTTCAGTATTCACACTGCGCAAGGACATAGTTTTTCTTTAGTTTTGCCAACTATTTCTTGTAATTGAGTGTATGGGCAAAGGAAAATACCCAAACAGTTGTATTCTATCACCTGTACCCTTACGACCAATATTCGGGCAACACTGAAATTTATTTCAAAAGGATTATTTGAGATCTTATTTTAGAATAATAATTAAATAAATAATAAATAAAGTATTTTTTTCTGAGAAGAATAAAGTTATTAGTTGTTTTAATATCTTTGAATTAAAACTTTATACATACAAATACATATATATTTTACGAAGTGTTAATGCCCTCAATTGCAACTACAAATCGATAAAAAAACAAAACTCGAGAAGTTTGAAAGAAAATTAATTTTCTGTTGTATTTTTTTTTGTGGAATCGTGGAGTTTGAAACTTAATGTATTGATAAAGAAGAAATCAGATACCATTTCATTAAAAATGTAAGTGTTTGATCAATTTTAGAATCTAAATTTTATTTGAGAAATTACAAATACGTGTCTCTCGATGTGTTCAATCTTATAAATAACAAAAACATATAAAACATAAAACGCACTATTGTTTATTAACTTACATTTGTAGGTTAGGGTGGTTCTAGAACATAAAAATGCTTGTTTCACTGAAAAATTATTTGCTTGTCCGTCTGTCTGTTTCTATCTTGAGCTACAGCTTAAAGTACAGAAGTGATTTGCTGCAAGCTTGGTAGGTATAAGTTTTCAAAGATTCCCTAGAGGGGAAATTGTAATTTTTTTTAGGTCCAGAATTAACCGTACCTGCCATACAACCATACAGTTTTCGCAAAAACGGCTTAAACGATTTTAGTTAAAATTCTTGTGTGCACAACAAAAGGCAAGGTCGTACTTTTGAAGTAACAAATATTTTTTCATCGGTTAACAACGGCACTTCCCATAGAGCCGTTTTAGTTTTCTGATTTGCTTTTTTGATTTTCTTGTAAGCGACTCCACGGATTTCGATGAAAATTTTTACAGAGGAGGATCTTTAAAATTTTAAAAATATTTCGTATCAAAATTTTCAATTTTTTTTTTTGTAATTTAAAAACAAAATTCAAAATTTTATTTTAAAAAAGCTATTTTTCAAAAACGATTTTATGATTTTTTTTTAAATTTTTTTTTTTGGTCCGTTAATATTTTCTAGAAAAGGGCATACCAATTTTTTTTAAACAAGGTTTGAGGATTTGTATTATTATTTTTTTTAACGGCTATAACGATTTGAAATTTTTTTTTTCAAAATGTATCTTTCCCAACGGAATCAAATGGCATAACTAGTTTGGATCTGAAAACAATCAAAGAAGTTATTTTAGGAATGAATTTTATGTTTTTTTAACATTTATTCATTTTTAAATAAGAAGCTTCAACGTGCACAAGATCAAGTACGTGCGACCTAGTCGAGAATTTTTTTTTAACAAATTACTCATCCAAGTTTGCAAAATTAGTACAAAATCGGCCAAACCCAAAAATATACCTAAGAGTCAATAAACAAAGTATGTATATGAAAGAATTTGTTACAGAAAAGAGCAATTTAAGGATAGAAAGTATTTAAAAATTGTATAACTCTAAAAGATCTGTGAAAAATGCCCTAATTCTTGGAAATCGCTTAAGTCGTTCTTAATATACAAACGTTCATTCATTTTTCCAGTAAAAAAACTAAATTTAATTGCAATTTTAAATACAAATCAAAACTAATATTTTTCAAAAAACCCAAAAACAAACGTGTTTTAAAAATTTTACCATGAAGTAAGCTTTTGTAATAAAAAAATGTTTAAATCAGTTGAGCTATTTAAGAGAAAGTTAAATATTAAATGAAAAGCAACAAAAGCAGATCCTGAGCTATTCTGATCCTTTTATTGAGATGTACACTACGGCGTATACGTAACTTTTTGTATTAAACATTTTATTTTTGATTTGCAAATTAATATGTATGAATGATAAATTAATAATTTCTTTTTTCAGATGAATCTCAAAGCGACGACAAAGTCGAGTTAAGTTATTCGTCAGGTGAAAGTGGTGTCCTCATCATTTCTGTATTGCTTATACACATAGTGTTTATGATTTTTAAAAGAAAAAAATTCTTCGTAAACAACGGCTTGTTTTATTGTTTAAAGCCTATTCTACCTTAGCTCAAAATACAAGTAGGTAACGACCAAAAATGTGTTTTCTGGAGCAATTTCGCTTAATACATTCTTACGTGAAGTTATCGATGATATACATACACATTTTATAGAAAAATAATATAAGGTAATAATAAGTTTTTTTTTTTGTTATTACAGAACTTTTGACTGGGTGGGTTTTAAATTTGAAGTGGGTTGATTTTCTTTCAAAAACAATTATTCCAAACAATAATAGTCATGAAACCGAAGACTTTGGTTAAATTTATTTTCTTTACGCGAGGGGAAACAAACAGTAGCGACAGCAAAATAAAGGATTTATAGATTTGACTTGATCTTACGATAAAGAGAAGTAAATATTTTATAAAAAACAGCCATTATTTTTCTAATATTCACTGCTTTATCGTTGGGAAGAAGAAATTAGTATCTCTCCATCACAGTTATTGATTTTTTGCATTCTTTGACTACGTCTTACAGGTAGAAGGCCCCATGTTAAAAATGTTTAAGACATATCGTTCTTCTAATCGAAGAGGGACAGGTTGGGAAATAGAACTATTTTGTTATCACAATTAAGTGGATATCGATTTTTATACATTCTGTGAGTAAGCACAACAGAAGAAAGTTCTGTTATTAATGACAAGTTTATTTTTGTACTATTTCAATTAATTAAACAACTTTTACTCTTGTTTGAGCAAAACCCTATTTAAAACGTAGTCATATTTGAGGCCTAGCCTAGCCTCTTCTATATTAAATGATGATTTTATGGCTATACCAATCATCTTGACTGTCGAAAATATCCATTTTAAATGCACAATTAAACAGTAATGCCCTAACGGCGGTATGGAGGAATTCCATGTTTTAATATACAGATTTGAGATGAATCTTTAAAAAAAACTGTATCATTTTATCACTTATACCCAAAAATTGATGCAGGATCTTGGTCTTTCTAGAAAAACCTAAAACTACGTCCTATACCGTTGAAGAGATTTTCTCCAAATTTTGGAAAGTGAAGTGTTGTAGGTGATTATGGAGGGCTTTAAACCAGTCGTTGTTTACCAAGAATTTTTGTTTCTTAAAAAAAAAAAAAAACACAGTAGGTAAATCTATATATATAATTATTCCTTTTACTTGACCTTTGAATCAAATTTTTTAACTCCTACGTGAGCTTTAGGTCTTTATCTTTTTATAAGAAGATAAAGTACACGAAGGAGTTACAAAAAATCAAATATTGAAATGAAGACAATATAACATAACTCGTAGTAGTAGTCACATTCAGAAAAAAAATTAATAATTTCATACATGCATATTAGATAATTAAGTTACTTTGTCATTCACAGTTTCCCTGTTGCTCTACCCATTTTTGCAATCACAGCCAAAAAACCTAAAAAACTAAAGTAATTTGTGCATGAATTTGTTTGTTTTTTGGTTGTTATTGGTTACAGCGACAGAAAAAATGGGAATGCCAAAGGTATAGTAAATTAAATTTCCTATAAAAGCAATTCAATTTAATTTAGAGTTATTTGCATTTTACCGAGTTGAAATAGTATAAAATGCTACTGAGTGATATACATTAAAAAAAAATGACGTGTATTTTATATGGAAAATCTTCACACGCTGAGGGCCATTACTTAATATTTTTTTCGAGGGATCATATTTTAGAGAAATGTTTTGTTGGGTGTTTCCACTGAGTTTTCCTTAGGAATTGGAAAAAATCAATAGATTAGAAAAGCACCCTAATACACATATAGGTACCAATTTGCAAATAAAAAAAAAATATTTATAATACAAAAAAAAGTTACGTATACGCCACAGTGTTCATCTCCATGCCTTGTTCTTAATCCACCTCCATAAGACCGAAACAATTTAATTTTGCTTTGTTCAAATTCAAATGCAAATATTTTTTGTGAATGCGATCTGGTCAAAAGATATAATTAATCGGTTCCGCACAGAAGAGATTAGAAACGATCAGGAAAGTACAGGATCTTCTGTTCAATTAAAAAAATTTTGCCCCAAATATTTTCTGAAACTTCTTTTAGGGTAAAGCAAGAGCGAGTAAGAAGACACAAGTAGCTGGCTTGTGCCTTTGGGAAAGTAATATATTAATATTCAAAATTCATAAAGAAAGGTACATTTCTTAAAAGAATTTGAATAAAGAAAGGAAATACACATACAAAGGAGTCTAAAATATGGACGAATTGCTACTCAAATCAAATAAAAAATCATTGCAAAAATACATTTTGGAATTTGAAACAGTTGATGCCAACGGTCAAATCTATTAAACACGAAGCTAAATTTTTTTTTTGACATTTTTCACGCACTTATACTGCTCTGCTCTGGTCCAGCTTTCCTTCATTAAACACACCTGGAGTCTATGAAGATTTTCATTTTCAACTTGAAATTCTTTTATAACTCACTCGACACCATCAGCTTTCCTTTTTCAAATCCAGAGTTTACACAAAGTTACTTAAAAATGCATTTAAGAATTCTTAACTGGTCTTTGCGCAGTACGCCCGTAAACGATTCTGCCGCATTTTGCATATGCGTTTACAAACTTCTTGAAATTGCATTTAATCTGAATGAGTTACTTCTTAACCCATTTTGATACCTTAATTTTTAAAATCTAAAGAGAAATGTCTAAGATGCAGCCTTTTCATTGAATCAATATGAAAGTGGGTCACATTGGTGTATGTGGAACAATTGTGGTTTACAGAAAGAAAAAAGAAAAACATATTTGGTCACACACAAGTTTTAATAGGTATGACGTTCCAGACAAAGGTGTAGATTTCAGCTTTAGCATAAAACAATTTTAAAATTTCAATTGTTGCGAACAAATTAAAAAATCACTTACCCATCTTCTCATTTTAAGTGCTTCAAATATGTTGTGTGAAATCCATCAAACTGTACAGAAGTAACTAAAATGATTAAATCCAAAAAAAATTCATCTTTTAAAGCGCTAATATTTGAAATGAAATATTTTGAAGCATATCATTAAAATAAATATCTTTTATTCTGAAAGACATGCATAACTAAGCTATTAAACTACTTACACAATTTCTATTTCAACACTTCCATAAACCTTATTCAAGTTAAAGTTACCAAACAATAGCCTTAAATGGTACATTTTCAAACTTTTCATAAAAAAACTTAAAGTTTATTCAAGAACACAAACCTAGTTTTTCGATTCCAGAATGAACTTCGTATGTAACATAGTCCTTACCGCAAAAACGTGCAAATACAAAACACTAAGTAATTAATTAGACTATGGCATAACCGCGACAGCCATTTACCACTAGAAAGGTACCAACCCAACAGGAACTATAAATCAAACACCAAAGCAACAACTTACATGCATTAAACGGCGCGGCGCTTCTTATACATATATCCTAGCCCTCCTAGCTCATTGTCTTAGAACCTTAGAACCATAGAACCAAATGAATGGTAGTATAGGGAAATCAATTTGCACACAATGCGCCAGCAAACAAAAAGTGCTCAGCGAGCAACACTGAGTTTGAAAAATTTGCATGTGAAGTAGCAATGAGTTGTCCGACAAGCTCAATGAGCTTGCACGAGGTTAATAGTTCTAAGTGCTGGAAGGAAGGCATGCATTTGACCAGAAAAGTAAACTTTTACTATCCAAACTATAATTGTTTTTTCGTCGACATTTTCAAAATGAAGGTATCAGCTTGTGGTTTTTGAAATTCGAGGTGCATATGAATTTGTAAATTGCGATAGAGGTGCTATTAGATTGAGTTCTGCGTTCATAAAGAAAATGGAACTTCTTCTTAACTTAAACGATCGATTATTGTTTTATACAAAAATTGTATAGTCCTTTTTTAACTGAATTGGATACATTTTTTAAATCTGTTTAATATATAAATGCATTTCCTGGTTCTTTGTTCCTAAAAAACTATTTTATATTATCAGAACTTTCGAAAAACACTCTATAGTTGTAGTTTATTTATTTATTATTTTATCGTTTTAGCAATTATATGTCATATCAACATTGCTTTATTTATAAGTTGATACTGAGCAAGTTCCTACAACGCAGTTGTCTATTGCTTTTTCTTTTTTTTTAATGCTCTGGTTTCAAATGCAATTGATTTTTGAGGTCAACAGTCTAATAGAAACTTGTATGTTGTTCTGCCCGGAAGGTTTCAAAGTTAAATTGAACATTATTTAAAAGTCATTTCAAGTTTTTAATAAGACAGTCAAATAGATATACCTATATGTGAAATAGAAATTTTATTGATCCATTGAAATCGAATTTAGAATGACTGACACGGAATCGACAAACGCGAAAAATTCACCTAAGTGTTGTTAATCGCTTTTTTATGAAATTACGTCAATATTATGCAGAGTTAAGAACATGTAATCAACGTGTCATGTGTTTTTTAAATTAAAAAAAAAAAAACTTAAAAATACTTGCCATGTCTTGGTGGGATTCATCAAAACAAAGTAAAAGCGTTCCACGAATTATCTCAAGTCAATTTGGTTTGAAATCTCTTTTCGTATGTAAGTTTCAAACTGTTCAAAAAATAGTTGAGATTAATACGTAATCTCTTTTTTACGGCCTTTAGTCCATACAAAAATTTGGCGTTTCGTCCAGGTGGGTCTCACTAGAACTCATCAGTTGACACTGTTAGTGAGGCACCTTGTCAATACGCAAATTTTGTTTATATTCAGTTCAGCTTACATAAACTTTTTAGCAAAAGTCTAATTTGAAAATTTGTTTTTTGTATGTAGATAAAAAAATAGATGAAATATGTTATACCAAACTTACTAACTTAAAATATTGTGAGATGAAGTTATTCACAACTACATTTTCATAATGGTTGCAAATAAAATAATAAAATTTTAATGTTGCTTTTAAAAAATAACAATCATAATTGGACTTAAATTAAATTACATTTCTCTTCAATCCCACTATCAGGAAGGTTTCGAAAAATTTAATAGCATTATAAGGATATGCTGATAGAATATTCGTTATTGACAAAATTAAAAGAATCAAAAAAAAAAAAACTAACTCGATACCATCAATCGAAGACCTTCAGCTGTCTGGGAATAGTAGAAAAATTTATGTTGGGACATCAAAAATATGCAATTATTACTTTTTTAATAATAATCCTCTATTCGTTTGCATTATGACAACATGGCTTGTATAATCAATAAGTGATTTCCACAAATCTAGGTCGTATTACAAAAAAATTTATATAGATAATGTGAACGAGGTATTTCATGACAAATATATTCGCCCTCCCGACACAGTTTCGTATCGGAGTGGTATTTAATATCATTGGATTTTAATAAAGCCTACAGCTCAGCAAAACTAACTTCATTCTTTGGTGTGTTTTGGAAAGGTAAAAGTTACATTCCATACCTGTGTAATATTCATTTTTCTTTGTCATACTCAATACTCAAATGCTTCGAAGGGTTGTGTTGTGATGGCATTAGAAGTTGTTTTACAAAGTGTAAAAGTAATTTTGTGATACTATAATGCCTTGGTTCTGTTTTCTTTAAATAGATTTGAACGATGACTTCTGCACCAAGGCCGCCTTTTGCACCGTCACAACAAATGAGACCTCAAATGGGTGCCCCTGCTCCAGGATCTCCATCACCGAGACAGCCAATGCCACAAGCTCCGGGAATAAATAGTCAACAAAGGCAAATGGCGCCACAACTAAGAAGAGTAGATAGTCAGGGAAATGTTTTGCCTAACCCCGGACAACCACCAAGACCTGGAATGCAACAGCAAGTTCGCCCACCATCTAGCGGAGGGACAACGAGTCCGCCTGGTCAAGGTGGTCCCGGCCCTAGGCCTCAGGGTGCATTTCCCTGGGCTGGGCCACCTAGTGGGCAACAAAATCGTCCACCGCCTGCATTTGGAAACCAACCGCAAAACCAAGCTGGCAGACCATTTCCTCGCCCGGGTTCCGGTGGAGCTGGTAACCAGCCCCAATTTCGACCGCCATACCAACAGCAACCACAATATCAAGGAATGCCTCAGCAATTGCCTCCTCAAGTCCAACAAAGACCATTTGCCCCACAGGGCGGTACTCAACCAAGTTCCCCAATGAGCAAGACTAATAGTCATGATGATGATGACAGTGATGTTGTATTTGGACAAGCAGTTACTCCAGTAAGAGGTCCATCGGTAGGAGCATCATCCGTGAAGCCTAATCAAGGAAATGATGATGTTAAAACAATTCCAGAATCAGTACCAAGTATAGATACAAGCGCAAAGAATGCATCCTTTGGTGATTCAAATGGCAAGAAGCATCTCAAGGATATTGATGAAGAAGAAACGGAAAACCGTACAGTAGAGTCAAAAACGAATGAACAAACACTCGGGTCTTCCGAATCTAGTTCACATTCATTGAAATTGACCAACTTCCAGAAAATAAGTGGAGACGTTAACGACAAGACAAGTAAGCCTGAAAACCCAAATACGAAAAAAGTCGATAGTTCTCCGAAAGATGCAACATTTAATAAGGACATAAGTTAGTATTGATGTATTTGTTTTGCCTAGGTTTAAAGCTGCTATAATTTATAAAGAAGCCTTATTTTCCGACTTTTAAAATATATATACAATATTTTTTTTTTGTTAGTTGAAGACTTAATTTAATATATTGCTTTGTTTGCAGAAGGAGACAATGATAGTGGAGTTGACGAATCTACGCAGGAAAAGGTGAGTCTTTGTGATATTATTTTAGTGTATTTAACAAAAATAAGTCTTCGATTTAGTTTTGTAGTGCAGACTTGGGTACCTACCAAGTCATCCTGTAAAAATAATGTATTATTGATGAGAACTCCTAAAAGTATCACAGGTCAACCAATTTTTTTTTTTTTTGTTACAAAAATAAAAATTTACTTTTTTAATAGTAAATCGGGGGTCAGAAATTTTTTATCGCATCACGTTTTTGAGATATTGCTGTTTGAAAATCTAAAAAAACTGTTTTTGAAAGCAATATTTTAACGTGAGGTTTTGCTACTGCATAATTTGTAACGGTTTCTAAAAGCACTAATTTTCTGTTCCCAGATTTAGTTAAAATCATTTTTATAGATTTTTTCTTTAAGTTCAATGTAATGTGTTCGGTATTTTACATTACACATTTTGTCGTTAACAAAAATAGAATGTATTGAAACATGTAATGACCATCAAATGAAAGGTCTGAAAGACTGTAACCTTTTTTCATAAGATCATAAGTCTGTATCTTGTACTCGATTGGTTTGCCTTGAAGGCAATTGCAGGGCTCGTTTTTAACCTTCGTATAGATATGATCAATGATCATGTTTCGTCTTATACTTGTCAACTGCTAGGATATAGCTTGGAAGCTTATTTTTTAATTATCGATATTGTTCTTTTCTTTTCAAATTAATTGTTATCTTTTTAATAAAATTAATTTTTGTTCATCTAATTTACTCTTCCGCGCTTCTGTATGTTTACTTCATTGACATCAGGCAGGCAATTTTTCGTTTATGCTGTCAGAATGTGGAATAATCTAATCAGTCTTTTGAGGTCTGAAATCGAACACAAAAAAATGAATTTTCCATAAATTGAGAATTCTTAGCTCCTATAACGAAATTTCCACTTCACACGAAGCGAGGCGAAATAAGCTGAATGCTGGTCAGATAAAGTGTAAGTTAAATCTACCAATAACAGTAAAAAGGGTGGAGCAAGTGTTAAAGGAAAATCGTAGCCCTAGTTCCATAAAAATGATTAAAAACTGCATTTGCAGCAGCATCATAAAAAGCCTGACTTAGGTTTCCCAGAGACGACATGGCATAAAAGTCCCTCGTGGAAATCCGTAATTTTAAGTAACGAAAAGAGTTTAATTTCGACAGTCCCGATTGTTTTAGATTAAATTGGAATGATTGATAGACAAAAAAAGTCATTTAAATGAGTCGGCACTCCGAATTGAAAAAATGAAGTGTTTAAATACATTTTAATTTAAAATAAAACCCAGGATTAATGGAAAGAAATACAGAAAAACCCTTGAATGTGCCCCAGATGAATTTGAAGATATTCCTGCGGGGGAAAACTTTATTTTTCACCAAGATAACACCCCTTTTCACAAGTCTGTCTACGAAGAGTTTACATGGTTTTCATGAAATCCTGGACCTAACCTAATTATAAACTCTTGGAGGTTCATCGCCAACAAGATTTTTTCAAATGGGATGCATAACAGGAATGTAAAAGAACTAAAAATGTAACTAACCCTGGCATGATCAACGCAAAAGATCGGAAAAACTTTATAAACAACAGAATTTTCCAGCTAATTTAGAATAAAAAAGGATATACAAAGTACAAAGTTACAGTTTATAAGATAAATACCAAAATTTGAATGTTGTAATGCTTTTAATGTTCACCGTCTTTATACTTATTTCGCAGGAAAATTTAACGTTTTTGCAGTTCATCAACGATGAACGTAAATAACTTTCGATAGTGATGGATAGTATTTTTGTAGTTGATGCATGTTTTTGTAGTTAATTAGAACAATGAATAAGTTGCATTGTCCAAGAATGGCAGGAGTAAAGTATTTTGTACTCAGCGTCCATGATATTATTGATACGATGATGTGATTGCATTAAAAAATATTCTACCTGTATATTTTGGCTTTTAGCTAATCGATCTTTCAAAAAAAAAATAATTTAAGATTTTTAAAAATCCAAAATTATTTTTTTGGAAAATTTTGATATCAAATAATTTTAAATTTCTAAAGGACCTTTCATATAAAAAATTGTTTCTGTTGTTTAAGATAAAGTCAAAAATTAAAAAAACGGTTCTATGGGAGATACCTTCAGTGGAATTTTTAAAAACATTTCTTTCATTTCAAAAGTATGAACCTTCCAACAAAAGTAGAAAAAAAGTTAACTTTTCCTTAATGGTTACATGGCAGGTACTGTTAGTTTTGGTCCTAAAAAACAAAATTTCAATTTCACCTCTAGGGAATCAACAAAGACCCTTTACCACCAAATTTGAAGAAAATTGGTTCAGGGGCTTAGGCTGTAGTTCGAGGTATACATAGACAGACAGACAGACAGACAGATTGACAGACAGACGGACAGACAGAATTGCAAGACCCACTTTTTCGCATTCTCTATCATTTCTATTGTCGGATTGTTATCTCAAGTTCGATTTTTTTTTCACAAATCCTAAACTCGCTCTATAGTACCTATATTTCTATGAAAAATAGTGGTATTGAGACGATTTAAAATGTATTTGATAGCTTTTTTTTTATTTTTAAATCGTTTAAAAAATTATTTTGATTGAGCTACGATTATAACGCAACCATGAGAAATACCGAGAAGCTCAACATATTTTTTGTTGTTTTGTTTTTTTTTTGTCAAAAAAAGTGGATCATTTTTTCACGTATTAATATATAAATACAAATAGCACTTACCAATTCCGAGTTCAAATGAAAAATTATATTTTTGGGTTCAGTGGATTAACATGTAAATTTAAAGAATTATGACAGGTGTATTGAGCTATAATTATAAAGCCTGACATTAGTATAATCAAGTGCTATCCCTATCATCAACTGATATTAAATAGCGGTAAAATTTCTAGAAGAAACGTAAAATGCCTTTTTCACGTCAAATCAAAGTAAATTTTGTTCTTCAAAGTACGTCAAGTTTATTTGTAGAAAACTAATTTTAGTTTTTCAAATCTGGGTGCATTTTTTTTTGTAAAACGAATGTTTACTGAGCTTTTGGGACATAAATACAAAATCATATGAATATCATGGAATATCTGACCGAATACAAACCGTAGAAAATACAAACAAAACAAAACTAAAGCTTAATAGATTTGCCGACTGAAATTGGTATTCTTTTAAGACTAGTTTAAAGTTCAGTACGTAAAAAATAAGTAAATTTACAAAACTGTTTCCTGTCCATTGTACTTTATTCAACACTCAGTGTTTCATTTTAATTGCAAGAAAATGCTGAGTATTCTAATTTGTTTTTGTTTTACGAATAAAATGAAACACTGAGTAGTTACTCAGTGTTGAACAAAACATGGCTATTATATTCCAAAGCAAACTTGTTTGTCATACCTTACAGAACACGTATAAAACTTTTTTTTTTGTAACCAATCAAAGCTAAATTTCCTTTGAATTTTTCCTTTTTTTGCAAATCTGTATACTAGCCTTTAACTGAAAAAAAACTGTCCCCTTTTATTAAACACAAAAAAAATGCATAACAAAAATTTGAGCACTGGCTCATGTAGGCAAGGCTATTAAATATTATTAACCTAGCTTGAAAATGTTAGCTTTTGGTTTTTAATTATGTACAAGAATAGTGAAAAAAAAATAGAAAAGATTTTTTTTGTTCTTCTTTCATTTTTTATTATTGTTGATATTAATATGTATATTTTTTTAAATTTAATAATATTGTTGGGGGCTATATAAAATATCTGCTTACAAGTTTTAATCACAATGTGTTGCACAGTTTGCGAGACATAAACATATTAACAACAAAAAATAAATTTAAAAAAAACAGCAACAAATCCGTTATCCGAGACGCACGCAAATTTTTATCAAAATCGTTGGATCTGTTTTCGAGAAAACTCGAATCTAAAATGCTTGGTGGTACATACTTGTTCTAGACGAGATATTCAAAACAAAAAAAACAACTTTCGAAATTTCATAAAAATCATATACACCAAATTTGAAGAAAATCTGTTCTCGTGTTTGGGCAGTAGCAATGTACATAGGCTGACGCACTGATGTACAGACGCACAGACCCACGGACGGCAGGACACAAACCACATTTTTGAACTTCCCCATTATAATTATTTTGATTAAAACCGATTTTTTTCTAAGGAACAAGTAGAAAACTATTATGTTAAAAGATTTGAAAATTAATAGAATCAAGGATTTCAAATGCATGTCAAATTGTTTCAATGCGAGCATTATTCACTGAGATAAATCCATCAGATATATACTTAATTGGTTTTTGGTCGAAAAAACTTTCTTAGAACTTTTTCGAAAAAAAAACTTGGTGTGTTAACTTAACAAATTTTTCAGTAAATTTTTGCATTATTATTCGGCATGGTATAGTTTTTTCAAGTGTAAGGATTTCGAGAACTCTTTAATTGCTACTAAAAACTTTATTTTTGGTACCTTTTCAAAAAACAGATTACTTACTTCCCAGGACTAAAATTTAGATGTAGTTTTTAGTAAAAAGAAACTAAATTAGTCATAACACTTACTTCGCTCTTCAGACCTTATTATGCCCTTGGTATCTCCTCAAGGGGAATAGGGCATCCACTACTTCTACGCGCTTAAACGAATTTTTCGTTTGCTGGACAATTTTTCGGCTTTGTTTTCAGCAAATTGGTGAATTCGTTTGGGTTAAACACTTTCTGCTAACGATAAAAAAAACTAACGTAATAAAATCTGTGATTTGAACCTCTCGCTTAAGAAGCGAGTATCATGTCATTCCGCTACGGACTGTAAAATTTATGATAGGCGTAGAATGCATATAAACAAAATAAGAGAACAATTCGTTTGTGTGTAACGACTTTTCGTTTGTCGGATAGAAATTTTTCGACTTCAACATCGTTTGCAGCAAACTGTTGAATTCGTTGCGGTGAAACATTTTATGCGAACAAATAAATTTAAAAAAAAAGTGTTCAGCGTAACACCAGTGATTGAACCTGTGACCTCTCAATTTCGAACAATGGCTGTTGCTATTGCGCCACTAACTAGATAACTTTTGTGTAGCAAAATTATGTAGAACACACAATTATGAATACCACAAACGTAGAGTCAATAACTAAGAAAATTTGTTTCCTGCAGTCATTTGCTGTAAATGGATTATATATTAATACAAAAAGTGAAGTTCTTTGCAAAATACTACTTTCTGGAGAGGTTCTTCGTAAACTATTCATTCGTTTGCTACAAACAGTATAATTTTCTAGTAGACGAAAAGGTGTTTAGATGTCGAAGCATTTTAGTTAGCCGCAATCAACTCATAAAATGAGCTCCAAACAAATGGGTTGTTATGCATTATATTTGCCTTAATAGAATTACAATTTGAATCAAATGTAGGTAATACAGTTGCTGCAAATGAAAAACTTTTGCGGAGATTGTATTAACTTTCCAGCAAGTGATTTTAATTTAATTCAAAGGATTTTCGTAGTCGCAAACGAAAACAAAAATATTATTTCTCTGAGTGAGAGATGGCATCGCATTTTAGGTAGGTTTGTTGATTTTAATGTCATATATATGGTTAGACAATTTCTGGCGTAAAAAAGTAGCAAGCTGGACATCGTTCGGTGACAACTTTTTTAAAATTTTCCGACAGTCTTGGTAGCTTGGAAGCTTATGTTCGTGAAGAACATATATGCTTTTTAAGAATCCGTTTGTATTTGGGGATTTTTGTTGGTGCGGGCTTTTAAATTAGTGTTTAAATTAGCTTTTAAATTAGTGATATTAATCTAAAATGACTGCAACGCACTGTCATTTTAAATTTTAATAACTTTCATAATATCATAGGAGTGGAATTTTTCATCAATCAACGCGAAAACCTTGCTGATTAAATTTAAAACCGTATTCATAACAATTATGTTTATTATTTAGTTTGGTTAGAGCGAAAGATGATGAGATGTCTTGTGGCTGTAGGTTTATGAAACGAAAGAAGTTGATGCAATGATTTATCAACAAATTCATAGAATTTTTTAAATTTTACTGTGATTTGCTCTTCGCAGACCTAAAATCCTACCAACAAACTTGGAAAGCTCATAGCACGGCAATTTTAAAGAATAGGCATGCATAGTTTGTGTGTTTCAGGCAGGCCGTCGATATAGAGAAGCTGTGCCATGCAAGTTGTCATCTTATGTCTAACCCGTAAGTTAGTATATAAATATTACCATAAATGTAACATTCGTTGTTTGCAACGAATAGGGTGGCTCACAAAGCTGGTGGAAAACATAATTTTTGCAAAAACACTCAGATTTTTTTAAAGACAAGAAAATAGAAATAGCTTAGTTTCACTTTTCGATCTTAACCTAATAAAACATACTTTTCTGTTTAAAAACGTTCCACATTAAGATCCTTTTGTTCTTTATATTTTCTGATTGCAAACAGATTGTCCAGTATTCAGGAAAAAAATTCAAATGGATATTTTTTGTTGTTATCATTCGTTTAAAACATAAATACAGCATAAATCGATGAGATATTACGCTTTTGTGGAATGAAGCTTTTGTAAAAAGAAATTTTGCAAATGAATATTATAATTTTTTCCGAATAGATTTTTCGTGTCAAACGACATACATTTTTAAAAAAACTATTTATTCAATTGCAAAATTTCATTTCACAAAAGCTTCTTTGAGTCATTTGATTTAAGTTGTTTTTGTTTTTTTCAAACAAATTTTACCAACGTAAACGTATATTCTAAGAAAATAGGCCATTCAAAATTGAGAGGAACACAACAATTTGTCGAAAAAGTCCGTGTTAAAGGGAAATTCTTAGAGGGAGTCGACTGTAGTTGGCAAATTCACATAATAGCTCAGTTGTTTCGCCAACACGGCGATTAGTCTTTTTTTTATACATAAATTGAGTAAGAAACAAAGATATACTAGGTGTTGATGTTGTTTATGGTTGTCATTTATTAATATTCAGAGTTAATATTTGTATTACTTTGCATAGTGTTATTGATCTTTTAAATTGTTTTGCCTTGGGATTCTTTAAATGTTAATAAATTTCGAGCAAAATTTATCAACATGTAATAAACCGCGCAGGGCAAAACTATTTTAAAATCTAAATAACAGTGTGCAAAATAATAAAAAAGCGAAATAACAAAAAGCGAAACAATAAATTGCAAAATAAAAATTTTGCAAAATATTTTTCAAAACGCAAACTGGCGAATCAATAAAATGCCAAATGATTGATTTCCGAAATCAAAAATGGCGAAATAATTTTGGCGAAATGAAAATTGCAAAACAAAATTCCACAAAGAGACCTATTTTACTGCAGTTTAGTTACAAAGGGTATCATTTCTAAAACTAAAGTCCTTACTTAACAAAGTTTTTACCTTAAGTATAAGCACAGTATAATTATCGTTAACATATGGGTCAAGGTATACCAAAATAAGCTCTTTCTTAAATTATCGATAAGTGATACCAACTTTGGAGATAGATCCTTTCTATGGACAATTTTTTTCTTACGTACCCAGGAATCACCTTGAGCAATTAGGGGCAACCTGTATGATAAAATTATTTCGGCACCGCAGGACAAAGCATAAAGTATTTTAATATTCGCATGCAAAGAGCCAAATTATTCTGTAGGCTTTTAGGAACAAATGTAATGTGGACTTTGCGCTTATTGATTGGACATTTTTACTTCTGTCAAATGGAGTAATTTACTCCAACTTTTAATCTCAATATACTTTATATGAAACTACTCCAGATTCAGACTCTAAAGTACAAGCTAACAAAACAACATCCACAATAGTGCTGATTATTATTTCAAAAGAATGCAAGGACATTTATTATTATAGGTAGGTACACACAATCGTACACCTAACTTTATTTTTGTCTCACCCATAAACTATTTAATTGTATCTAATCTATTTTCGCTTCGATGATGATACGAATATCTCCAAATGAAAAACAAAACCAACAATTATTATTATCGTGTTCAAATGTAGGAATAATAACCAAATACAAATGCGAGAAGGTACATCCATTGACAAACACATTAAAACATTTTGTGTTTTGCGCAAAACTACAAAACTTTCTAAGGCAACAAAAGTAGGAGGAGAAATAACGAATCAAGTCACACAAAATGCAAAACACATCGACACAACTTCTTGCGGGGGCAAGTTTTCCTATATTTTTTTTTTTCTTTTTTTTGTATCAGAACTCTTTTTCTTTGCTTCACCTTGTATATGCGAAGAATATCTGAAATGGGGGTCTATGGATGTTTTTTTTTTTTTTGTTTTATACTTGAAATACAATACACACAATCAACTTGAACCCACCTCAACTCATCCCCCATATATCTGTCATCACATTGGAATATAACTATGCCACGGTTGATGGAGCCTCATAAGTCCCATTCGATTGAACAAACAATCAGTTTTGCCACAGGCGACCAAAAAGATACTCTTGTTTTAAAAATCCATCCGAAAAAAAAATTAAATTAATATTTAAAATTGGTTCTACAGTATTTTAATCAAATGGTCAACTTTCAATAAGCATAAATATTTGTAGTTAAAAAAGCATGTGCAATAAAATCTGCTAGAAGTAATATTTAGCTTGACAAAGAGATTCTTAAATTGAATTCTTTCATATTTCAGGATCGAAACGGACCAACGTCACCAAGCTCTCCCGCCAAGACACCAACTAAGCCTACATCTGGCATTTCAAGACCCCCGAGCGCAACACCATCAAATAAGTCCACCAAGTCACGGAGCGCTTCTAGATCAAGGCTAGCCCTTAAGACACCCGAACCAGATACAGCAAAAAAAGGTATTGAATTTTTGTTTTTTTTTTTTACGAAAATTCTTATAAGTTTAAGGGCCATATTTTTTTATTTGTCCGTTGAATCGTACTACACGTTTTGAAAAAGTAATTTTTTGACATTTTCTTAGAACCGTTCAAGAGAGCTGTTTACAGTTTTTCGTTGCTCAAAGAAATATTGGAGTTATTCAATCCTACATACAAATTTGTCCTCTGTAAACTTAAGAAGCTTTAAATCGCCGCATTCGAAAACAAACGAAAGTAAACGTAATGGCTTTGCTGTCTCTACCTATATACATATATAATTTGTACAAAAAAATAGAGAGAAAAAGAAATATCAAAAACGTTTACGTTCGTTCATTTTCGGATGCGATCGCGACGATTCAGTTTTTAGCAGGGATGTATAAAAGGCTAAACAAATTTGAAAAACTAAACAGAAGCTTCCCAGATTACAATGTTAACATCGTAATGTTTACTAAAATATTTTGTCAGTGTATTACATTAAAAAAAAATGGAGAAAGAAATTGAATTGAGTTTTCACATAAATGAAAGCGTTTAATTTTCTGCCATTGAAACATCATTTCAATCCTGTACCTCAGTAACAATCGCAACGATATGAGTTGGTGATAAAGATTCTGAATTAGAATAACTAAGTTCATCTTATCCTACTAAAGAATGTTTTATTCCAATTTCACATTATAAATTAAATTAAATTTATGACACGACCCGACCAGCTCACGAAGAATTTAGGCCTAGTGACTAACTCTCTCAACTATTTTCTGTGTGCTTGATGTAATTATTTAGAAGGAATGGAAGGGACCTACAATTTTCTGAACGGTTCTGAGCGTCTAGTTGAGATGCACTTTTCGGGACAAGGTGAACTCTTGGAGGTTTTGTCAGTTCCTCGCAAGAGGTAGTACCCCTGAAAAAAATATCTCTTTTACCCATGCATTACTTCTGCACTCACCAATTACTTTACATTAATTTTTGTTTATCAAATGTTACTTCAGTTTGACTTGATAACATTCTTAATTGAATTAAAGAAGCAAAAATTGTCTATAACTTGCTATTATGAGATGAATAAAGGTATTAAAAACCCTGAAAGAGTTTTATTTTTGATTTTTAAACTTTAACATTCCAATAATAAATCAATAAACTTAAAACTAATGGTCAGTTGTACAACTTTAAACACTGTCTGAAACCCAGCTATATTCGCCTAAAATTAACATTGAGATAAAATTAAATTCAGTTCGATTACGAAGAACATTTAGATCTGCCATAAAAGATTAACAACAAAAAACAAATAACCACAATATAGTTTTTCAAATCCCAGCTGGAATTAGCTTTTCCTAAATTGCAACAATACATTATCCAAAAAAATAAATGAAGCCTTGAGCCTGAACCCGTAAAAATCCTATCCTTACGACAGTTGCTGTCCTTATCGTTTTTTTAGATGTGATAGATTTCGTTTGGCGACAATCGAATTAAGGAATGACTACCTTCATTGATATTCCTGCAGAGAGCTTAAAATTTTAGCGATTTCTTACTATCGCGCTTTGCGCATAATTTCTTACATGTTGTGGGTTTATTGACGTTTCTTCGTTGAACCTTAGATTTCTGTAAGCAACAGTTTGGCCTTTTTAATTCATGGCTATGAAATGAATGAATTTATCAAATTTCTAGAAAGATTTAATTTGACCCATTTCCTTCTTAGCCATTAAATTTCTGAAAAACTGCGGACTTTATGATATTATATCTTAAACTTAGGTTCCCTATGTTTAGTGTAAAAACCCTTTTATTTTATTTAAAGAATGGAAACAGGTAGTCTAAGCTTCTTACTATAAAAAGAAATCTAACATAGAGAGCTGGCTATTCGAGATTTCACAAGTTTTCTCGAGATTTCTCTTCGTTTAAAAGATCAACTGAACTGTTTATTTTGAAAGGAGGCAAATCCATTTTATAAATTTTTTCTGGTGCAGCAAAAACTTTGTAGAACTTTTTTTGTAAAGAATATTCACCAGATTTGATTTGAGGTATTTTTAGTCTAAGAGCCGGGAGCAGATTTCTTGCGTGTGAGGTAACCCATTCATATTTATAGTATAATTAGGCCCGGTCATAGTGATGATGAAACCGTTAGTCTACCTGCATTTCTGTGGGGCGTTGCCGAAAAAATGTGCAATAACAATGCAGTTTCTTAAATAATTATGTTACAAAAAAAATTGTTGTCACTACAATAGAACTTCTTTTTCTGATATCAAAAAGTTTGGTGGTGCAAGTGAGTTTGATTACTGCATTCTACCAGAAATATGCACTCGAAAGCTCATACTTCAACTGACTTCAACTGTATATTTAAGGCAGACAGCTCCATGTTGATTTTCATAAAGCAACCGTTTTGGTATCAGGGAAGGACGATCCATTGTACCATAATTATTTAAACCCTGCATTTTTATTGCGCTTTTTCTCGGAAACGCCCCAATACATTCAGGCAGACTTACGGTTTCGTCATCACTATAAATGCGCCTTATTATATTATTAATATGAATCGGTTACCTCTCGCGCAAGAAATCTGCTCCCGCCTCTTGGTCTAATTGTGACTTCAAGCCCATCCTACTCTGATCAAAAATGTATCTTACAACAAAGCACAATAATAGTGAATATCATTAATCGTAACAAGGCGATCATTTTCATCGACGAAAAGAAAACGGTAATATCAAAAGTCCACATAATTTGCTGCTCATTGACAAAAGCTATTAAATCAAAAATGCCTTTGTCGCAGAAAATGAATTTCCGATGAAACTCAAAAACTTCTTTCAAGCGTTTGCAGACCTCAGTGTCAGTTGGACAAGTTTCGGAATATCGAGAAATTTAACATAACAGGAACTGCGAAAGGTCAATGGTCAAAGATCTTTGAAGATCGCGATAGGCACCGACTCGGAATATCGATAGTAATTTTCAATAATATCCAAACGTGTTGTAGTGCATTAATATTTAAAATGGTTATCTCACTCTCAATTCTCATAACAACATTATTTATACGAGTATGTAAAAGAATAGGGCTGTAAAGTTTTAAGATTATTACTTGTTTGGGGATAATGTTTGTAATCTTTATTTACCTAACTTTTGTTGAAAATGTCCATTTTGTATTAATTCATTATTTTTGCTCTAATTCCACAGTTCCAATGAATAAGATTCAAGTCGGTAATGCACCTTCACCCAACCTGAAGGCAGTACGTTCAAAAATAGGATCACTTGACAATGCCACCTACAAGCCTGGTGGAGGTAAAATAAAAATCGAAAGCAAGAAAATCGAAATCAAGGCGGCTCCAAGAATCGAGGCGAAAAATGAAAAATACACTCCAAAGGGTGGAGATAAAAAGGTAAGCTATGAGGAGCCTAGAGTCTTGAAAACAAACCAATTTATATACATTTAACATGCAGTTTTTACTCTTTTTTTTGCAAAGTAGGTAAATTAAGAAAAGTATCTTTGCTTTAGAATAATTTGTTCAAATAATTTTAAAATTTAAATAACAAAAATCCAACAAAACTAAATTGACCAAAAACAAAAATAACTTTGCAATGCACTCATCATGTGCACCGCAATAAAAATTTAAAGTAATTTCACGGTTCACTAATGACAGTAAAAAAAAAAACTATAAAATTCATCATATCAATTTTGCTGTACCTACAATTTTATATGCATACAGGCCGAGTAGAATAAAGTTTTGTATCTTTTTTTTTGTTGTTATTAGAATTTCACGCAGTTGATCTGAAAACAAAATTTATATAAAATCCAAATCTCCCTGGATTCAGTGCCATCAAAAATATATTGATCTGATTTATACTCGCGAATAGATAAAAAAAAAACTGTTTTTAAATGCACCACACTCACATATTTATTTATTATTTAATTTCGATGTGTAATAATTATTGTAGATAGTTTCAACGAAATTACAATGGAATGCTAAATCTAAAATCGGATCTTTAGAGAACGCCAATCATAAGCCTGGCGGTGGTGATAAAAAAATTGATACAATAAAAGCGGACTTTAAGGATAAGGCTAAGCCAAAAGTTGGCTCTAAGGATAATGTTAAATATGCTCCTGGGGGTGGCGATATTAAGGTAAGAATTTCAAAACATATTCCATTGGAATTTCAAACCTCAAATGTGAAAAATCTAGTCAAAATATTGTAACCGAATTGGCAGAAAGAGGTTGGGATCAAAAACAATCTGGCGTTTGAGGGAATACCTATAAATTTAGTTTCTTTCTTTATTTCATCAAAAAAAAAAAAAAAATTGTTATCAATATGTAGATATGTTTTCATTGCGGCATGTTGTGAATCTTGATTGAGCATGGAATATTGTATTTTTATAAATGGTCATAAGAAGCTCTTAGTTTTTTTTTTTTATTTGATTCGTCTGTTACTCTCTACTAGAAATTGAACCTTTTTTTGAGTGTGGTAGAATAACGGAGTGTATAAATGAAAAACAAGGAATGGTTAAAATTGAAAGAGATATTCACAATTTCTTAAATGTTTCTTGAGAAATGCAAACACTCAATGTGTAATAAAAAATTAAAAGAATTGCTTGTATTCTCGGCTAGTTCAAGATCAGCTTTAATTATTAAAAAAAATTAAAATTACCTACTAAACTACATTTCCATCAGATTTTTTAAATTTGTCGTAAGCGGGGCTGAACTGAAAAAAGACGGTTATGATTTTAGCAAAATGGAACCAATTACAGAGTTAACATTATTATAAATCGTCAAGGTTAAAACAAAAATTTTTTATAATATTTTATTATGTACAAAAATTAGAGTCTTGAAAAATTAATATAATAGATACTATATTATTTTTAAATGTTCAGTTTGAAATGATTTTTTAAAGAAACCTGAACTACGATTGAAATAACCCAATACCTATACAAATTTGAAAATCAACCGTTTTTTGGTTATCGTTGTTTTTGAATATATATTTTTCAGTTTTAGTACTTTGTGAATATTAATTCTTGGTCATTTCAAGTACCTACCTACTTTATCAATTTTTATTTTTATTTTATTTTTGAAACGGAGGGGGGCAGTTTTTGATCTCGAGGGGGATTGCATTTAAAAATAAAGATACAAAAAAGTAAACTTGACCTAAAATCTCGATTGATATTCACATATTGGAAGTACCAACTGTTAATGCATAAATTGCGTATTTTTGTGTAAAAATACTCAATATAATCCGAAGCAGAACTCGCAAGACACCCAATGAAACACAAATCATTTACTTTCATCCAATTTGTCGTTCAAATTAATTTGTGCATTATTATGACCAAAATACACATTTTTTTCAAAAATTTTGTGATACTAGCAAACCACTATTTCGAAATCCAACTGGAACCGAAATACAGTCTCGGAAAAAACCATTATACTCTAATATCAAACTTAATTTGTTCAGTGTACATAATAAAGTCAAAATATTAAAAAGGCTAATATCAATTGTATGGAAGAAAATACTTTAATATAATTTTGCAATTATTGTTATTACTGACCTGTCAAATCCAATTCAATGATTTGTTTCAATGACTGTTATTTATGTTCTCTTAAGTATTTTTGTAAATTTTGGACTTTTGTCAGATCTACTAAACGAAAACAGTTTAATTTCGGGTTTCAAATCGTTAAACCATCTTCTCTTTTGATCATTCCTTTAGAGATGAAGGTTTAACTCTGTTCCTTTCCGTTGAAGATTTTACGAGATGAAGCGTCAGTAATAATAAGTTGCTCAACATGTCCCACCCACTATAATGGTTTAATTCGTATCTTCCTAACCAGTGAGAGTGAAACGTCACTAAACCGATTGTGTATTTTGTTGCCGTATCCTCATCAACTGATTTTCTTTTTGTATGATAACTCAAAAGGGGCTACGGCTACGGGCCTCGAATATGCAAAAAGAGAGGTTTCATTAGCATGATAGAGCATCTACACACCATACAGCGATACAGCAGGACTGGGAGAGTGAGTGTTGCATGTAACATCTCTTTAGCTCTTCAGAATAGAACTTTATTCTTCAATTGCATCCTAAGTTCAAATAACCAACGATTTGCTTTTCTAAATGCATTTTCTAATATACTTCAAATAAATCTGGGTTCGAACCAGAGGCGGCGCATACGTAAACGAACACACGGAAACAGGTTTTGTTTATCCTGAAAATTGAGCACTATCCTCTCAAGTAATCATCTAATATCATTTCCCATTTATTCCCTGTTGTTGTAAGAAAATATAAAAAAACGGACTAAAGGAACTTATGAGTAATACATGAAGTATATATTTAGCAAATATCAACAATTTTGAGTTGTTGCAAATGTTTCAATTAATTTTCTGCTTCTATTATAATTTCTATTACGGAAAACGCAATATTATTCTTTTTTGACTCTATAATTGCCCAACAATTCTTTTGCAAAACTTAAAGGTTATTCAAGAGATTTAACTCAATACATACAGGGTGTTCCAAAAGTAATGTTCCAAACTAAAAATGGTTTAATCCCTGATGATGACTTCCCAAAATTTAGTAACTTGTTCATTCCAAATCCTAATTATTTTGTATTTATTGCAATTTTTTTTTATTTCGCATCCTCCGGCGTCCATAATTAATTATTGCTTTTCACTAATTTTGCAATTAAACATTGGTTAGTAGTTGGATAACTATTATTTCTGTTAAAATACTTTTGAAAAGATAAACTAATGTCGAGTCATACAATTTTCTTTCAGAATGCTACTGAAGTTAGAAAATAATTTTTTTAAAAACAATCAAACGTATTTTAACTTAGTACTAATGTTAAAGTGCAAAGATTTTGAAATAAAACAAAATACCTACTGGTTCATTTGTTCAGTGTTTTTTTTTTTTTTAATTTTAAAGAAACTGCAATAATTCAAAAGCTGTTGGGATTTGATATAAAAAAAAATCATGACCTGGCTTTTTACCATTTTCAGTTTTGACCATTTCTTTTAGGGCACTCTGTACACAAAATACTAATTTTAAATTACTATTGTTATGAGTTCCGGAATTGCATACTCTGAAAGCATCATGCATTAAAAAAAATCACAGCTTTTATTAATCCTGATTACTTTTACAGCTTAGTAGAAAATCATCTTGTATTGTTAGTTACAATAGAATACATTTAATAAAAACATTTACTTTGGATTTAAATATACCTACTATAGACTTTTTATAGGAAAATTATTGCAAGCATTTAGACTGTTACAATTAATTTTTAGTTTGTGAATCTCTTACTGTGCTATTAGTTTAAAGCATGACCTTATTGATAACCACACAAAATAACACATAGTTTAGATTTTGTTTTTCAAAATTATATCATACCTTTTTAACTGTCATGTTATGTAATGTAACACCCTATAACTGTATTGCATAAATCGTTTGTTCTCTCTGAATATTTATATTTTTAATTTTTATTTGGCATTTCATTTATCAGAAGGACGATGTTCCAAAGGACGTAAGTAAATCACAAAAATAACCAAAACCATTTATCCAGAACGCACTATATGGTTTCTCAAAATAAGATCATTATTTTATTATTATTATTTAAATTTTAAGTACTTAACTAAAATGCATACTTAATCAATTAATCATTTTCACATTCGAAAAAAATGAAACTCTCCTTTTGTTTTTATATTTGCCTATATTTTATTTTCAAAATATCTGTATGTTTCTGAAAATCAATTTCACTACAAATATTTTTTCTTATAATATTCTTTCTAAAAGTTCTATTTTAGTTTTAGAAAACTTAAATTAAATTTAAACATAAATAGAGCTAATTCATTGTGTAAATATATATTCATAACTATAATTGCATTTTAATAAACAAAAATACTTTTCAGATACAAACCCATAAGCTAGAAATTAAAGCACAAAGCAAAATTGGATCTATGGATAATGTAAAGCACAAACCAGGTGGAGGGGATAAGAAAATATTCGATGACAAGGATTATTTAAAGAATGTTGAGCACCCTGTTGCACTAACTTCACCTTCACAGGTATAACAAAATAACCCCAAGAACTAAAAAGAGTTTAAAGAAAACTAAATTTTAGCATTTTCACTTTAATTGTTATTATTATTATATCTTGTGTTTGTAATCAAAAACATAAGTTAAAGATTAAACAAAAATAAAAACACATAATGTATATTGGCATAGCGCACATTTTCAGCACAAATTATTATTATTACTCACACACGTATTTGTTATTAATAATAGTGTTTAACAAAACTAACTTAACTAAATGCTTTTAACAACCAGAGGCGTAGGTACTAGTTAACGAACATATTTTGAACAAAACCCAAATACAGTAGTCGAACAAATATTTATCCACCAAACTATGATAAAATAATATCGTAAATATGATTTGATTTTTAAGTTAATAAAAAGTTTTTATTTTTAAGGATAGGTACACAGAGTTAATTATTTTGTTGAGCACTTTTTATTGACTAACTCTCTTGTTAAGTCATATACATTAAAAACATATTTGTTTTTTTTTTTTCAACCGACTAGGAATGGATTGAAAGCAAGTTTTTCTCAAAGAAAATATTTTTTGTTTAAAAATCATATTATTGCGGGTTCTGTAATGCCCATTTTGTATATAAAAAAATCACCTAATTGGTCTCACATTGCACTATTAAATTGATCCTTTATGCAATTCAGCTAAATCTTTCTTCGGGGTATAGTTTAATGGTTTATATGAGCAGTATTTGATCTTCAAAAACACGGTGAAACTCATATTCTTTTCTGGCTAATTATCTTTAAACATTGGTTTATAATATGTGTTTTGCAGGATGGGCTTAATGTGAACTGAAGCCCATTCTACAAAACTCATATCATTTTTACTTAAGTTAGTTCAAAAAACAAACTTTTTGACAAAGAGATTCACCTTATGTTAATCAACTGACCTAATGTTAATCGAAATGACAAAAATGAAGCTTACAGCTATTTTCACAGACAAATGAGATAGACTTAGAATATATATTATATGTGACCGAGTTCAGTAAAGAATTCCCGAATGAAATTGAACTCAAAATTTGCCATCGAAGAGATTCGTACAAAGAATGAGAAATTGAAGTTTTAGAAAAAGACACAAAGATTTAAATTATTTTTAAGGCTACGGGCCTGCATAAAATTTAATTTTCAGGGGTATAGTGATAAAATTACACTCACTTAATAATTAAAAGCAATTTTCATTTCATTTTTCAATGAATTTTCAATATTTTAATGAACTACCTACAATCCTACATATTGTTATTTTAAAACTTACAACTAATTTTGTTTATCTGTAATTAACTGTTTTTTTTTTATAGCTCTGCAATGGGCACCTTTGTGCGTCAATACGCATTGAAATTGGTCATTGCAGTTGTCATGACAATAATGTGTGTATAACCAATATTATGGCATTGCATACTTTCTGATATCAAACATTTATCAAACTAAAAACAAAAACTAACACTACAAAAAGCAAAGCAATGCTTGAAAGCATTTTTTTTTATGCTAAATGCTTCTTTTCTGCATATCCCTTATTTTATTTTGATTTTTCTTATTTTATTTACCCCAATAAAATATTTACATTTTAGGAATATCTTTATACATATTATTAGAAGATTTGAAGATTTGTTCAAAAGTTCATAAATGGTGTAAGTAACTAAAGTGTTAGTTTGGGATGGAGTGCTTGTGTGAACCCTCGCCTTTTTCTGCTTAAGAGTGTATCCTATTCAAATGTCCTTGATGTCCTCTTATTAATATACATAATTTAATAACAATGCTGAAGAAAATGTGTGGTGTGCCCTGAACGTTTAAAATAAAATTTTTTGCATTGGGATTTAAAGAATATTGTACCATATTAGACTTGTTAAAGTAACATGATATATCGACAGCAGTTGATTATTTCTCATAACTCTAATAATCGATTTGTTTGACAAACGGATCGGAAAGGGTTGGTCGGATACCTTTCTATACTAGTTCAGTTGTTCAGTCAATAGGGAGTTGGCTTAACATCTTCGGTGTGAGTCAATTTTTTCAATGCTATTTTAGCAATATGTAAAACATTTTAAACATTCTTAAAAGGTAGTTTTTGTAATATTGAATTTTCTTAGGAATTAAAATTAAATAAAGGTAGTAATTATTACGTAACATTACAAATTATATACATAATAGCGGTATTTTTTTTAATGTACAACATGTACAGCAACAACAACACACAAAACTAGATAGTGTGTTTTTTTTGTTATTCTTTTTTTATTTTTTTTTTGTTAATTTTGAAAGAAAATCCTATAGTCAAATTATTAGACGAAAAATATAAAAAACATAAATTGCGTATTCTCCTACCCAACTGTATTATCTTTTTTTACGTTTTTTTAATTGAGTTTTAAAAATATTATTTCATGCTCAAAAAATTCTTTCTTTCAAAATTCAGTCAGACAAAACTTAATTTAAGACTCGTTCGCTCCAAAACAGGCACATATTTTTCCTAGAAGTGTTACCGTTGGTTCTAAATGATTTTTTTTTTATTAATTTTAAGTCATATTGTTGAAAATTACCCCTACCGACTAAAAGGAGAAAGAAAAACACCCGCCCCTATAGTGCAAAATACATACCTACTTGAATTTTTACCTTTTACAACAATAAGGCACCAAACCAAGTTATGCTATTTTATTTTAAGCATTTTTTCGAAGTAATACACCTATGTGCGACGTTTGAAGCATGTTGTATAGCGATAAATATTCTTCTATTCTTTTTGCTACAAAAAAGTGTTTTTTTTTTTATAAATTTTGTGGAAAAAATTCCGCATAAATTTTTGGCTGCTTTTGTCAATAAAATCGAAACAAAAAATCACTCTTCTTTTCAAGACGGACATCACATGGAGGAGGGTTGGTGTATTGATTTTTTTTTAAATGAGCTTTTTCATTACTCATAAAGCAAAGGGATTGAAAAATTTTAATTATCCAAAAAAAAATCTTAATTGTTTTTACTTGCGATATGGGTACCATATATCAAGTTATGCATTCGTACAAAAAAAAAGTTGAGATAACAATGAAACATGACTGTCTGTCTGTCTGTATGTATCAGAGACCACAGCCTAAAAGGATGAGTCGATTTACTTCAAACTTGGTATGTGGCCTGTTTTGGAGAATATCCCCAGACGTTTTTTTAACTTTTTTTTTGGACCCCAAATAACGTATACATATTTTTTTTTTTTATTTTAATTTTAGTTTTTAGATGTTGATAAATAATATCTTAAAAATAGCGTACCAATTTTTTTTTATAAAAGTCCTTGCAAAATTGTATATGGAAAAAATAGTTTTTTTAAAAAACGGCTCTAACAATTTTCGAAATTTTTCTTCTAAAAATGTATCATTATAGAAGAAATCAAATTGCATACTTTGTTTTGAGGTTTTATTCATTTAAGAAGCTGTTTTAGTCATTTGAAAATTGAATTTTATGCTTTTTTAATTTTTTTTTCTAAAACTGCATTTACAAATTTTTAATTAAAAAGGCTTAGTATAAATAGTAACTTTATCACAAGAGCAAGTACGTGCGACCCAGTTGTGCATTTTATTTTTTATCTCCCTATTGACTGAACTAGGGAAAAATTGAAATCACAATACATGTACATATACATTGGATAAAATTTTAAAACTTTGGTGTTTGTACGTATTTTAAAAATAAAACATTGATTGAATAATTCTAAATGTTTAAAATTTATGAAAATTCAAGTTTGCATTGGCGGCCGACGCGACCGACGCCGACGGTGCGGCGCGGCGGCGCGACATTTGCAGCAGTCTTTAAATATTATTAGTATGTTATGGACCGATTTGTATCATTCAAAATGATATTTTGCTTTCAATTTCGAATATGTATGTAAGTGGTATAGCAAGTGTAATTATGCTATGTTTGGAAAGGAGTTTTATATCTGTAAAACGACGATCATGAAAAATTACGATGTTAACGTTGTAATTTTGGACTAAATTTTTATTATTGTGAGATTATAGAAACACAAAAATCAAGTCAAAATCCTGGTTCTTCATAAAAAAATACATAATAATAGTCTACAATTATTGTGATTCAATATTCTTCAAATCCTATGCAAATTGATTTTGGCCTACTTGTGTTAAAAAAAAACAAGTCATTTCTGTTTTGTTTATTTAAATATTTGCATTTTATTTTTCGTTTATAATTATTTTATTTTTTTCTAAATTCAAAATCACACAGACTCCTCCACCTTCGTCCATGACAACATCAACCACTGGTGCCGATGAAAACCTAAATCAGCAGCATCAAACAGCAACAGCAGTCAACCAAAATTAATATTAAAATTATAAACTATTTTGAATAATTAAAAAAAAATATTTAGTTTCTTCTGACTCACTTATTATAGCACAAGAAGCTATTATTATTTAACATTGTTAAATTATTTGTTTTTTAATATGCATACTCATTGTTTTCTTTTTTATTTTATTTAAATAAAACACATTCAAAATACTTGATTTTTTTGTTTAATTTATGTAATAAAACCCATACAAACATATTTATTTTTTTAAAACAGCTTTCAAAAAAAAATATTATTAAAAAAACAAACGAAATTTTACACATACAATTTATTAAAAAATATATATATATATATACATAAATGGTAAAATTAATAAAATTTGTTTATTATATAAGATCTTATAGTACATGAACATATACGTATACATTTAGAGTACCAAAATGTTTATTGTAAAACAAAACATATAAACTAAACATATTTACAAAATAAAGTCAAAACATATACTAATTGAAAATAATGAATATATATCTATAAACTTATGTATACATCAAACTACATTATATTTGCGCATCAAGTAAAAAAAACACAATCATGCATACATCCGAAACATATATAAATACATAATTTTTTTTAGTCTGAGATAATAGTCCAGTAATATAAAAAAAATAATTGTTTGAGAAACACATGTCGTGTATCCATTTTGCGCAATTTTGAAAAAAAAAATTAATGCTTCTTTTCGGCTTCAATTTTTCTGGTAGAGTATTTTTTTATGAGAAAAAGATTTTGACGAAAAACTGTTTTCACTAAGAAATTTAGAACTTTCCAAAATTTAGAACTCTAACGGTTAATTTCTTGACAAAGTTCTAAAATCAGTTTAAAACTATAATTTTTAGCTCTCAGTTTTTCTTAAGAAAAAAAAAATGAAAATGAAACAATTTGAGTTTTATGAGCTAGAACTTTGTGAAGAAATTAGCCGTAAAATTTGGAACTTTTGAAAATTAAGAACATTTTAAGATGTAAGTAAATTTTACATAGTTGCATGCGAGTTCATTTCAAGCATTAGCATATTATACCAAATTTTCAAAAGATTTTCGACAAAAACTTCTCAAGAAGTGTCAACATTTTGTTTCGCCAATTAAGTTTGAGAATAATATCAACTACAAAAATACTCTACGACTGATATTGTGTAGAAGCCCAGAAACTCGAATTTATATGTTATAAAACTTTTTTTGTTAGACCTTTTGAAAGTTAATTGCTCTGTACATTGTGTGCAATATAAAATGCAAATTTTACTAGACTATAAAGTCTTTTAACTTAAGGTTAACAATTTGGAGGAAACAAAAATTGTAAATTTCATTGTTTTTGCTTTAGAAAATTTTATTAAGTTTATAAATAATTTATTAGAAAATAATAAGAATCAAAAATATTAGTACCTGCATTAAGTTTCATGTACAATTTTTGTTGTTACATGGATTGTCAGGATTACAAGAGCATGTAGTTTGTATCTTATGGGTCTTATTCCCAATATTATACATATATTGTTTCGTATTTTATATATTTTCTGTTTTATAAAATCGTCTTTGTTAATTTTTGGACCAAAATATATATATATCGCCGACAAGTTTTGCTAAGATCAGGCAAGTAGGTATATAAGACTGCAATCCCCCATCAAATCGACAAATCAATTTTTACATTTGTAATACTGGTAACGCTAGGTCTTTAACAATACGATGTCAAACTATCAGATGCATGCACTACGGTTTTTACCAACAAAATTTTTTCCAGGCAATTTTCAATTATTTCACATCAGTAACTGGAACAAACCCAACTTGACTATGATTTTTTCATCACTAAAATTAATTTTATTCTAATAAAATTTATGGAAACATTGGCTTTGTGAGTTCTATATAACTAAATTCGACCCGAAAAATTTGCAGTTTACTTTTCATCAGATCTTAATTCCGAGCAAAAATTTGTTCATGTTCCCTATATTTTAACATTTTCCAAACCATCATTTTAATTAGAGAATTTTGTAAGCGAGAATTTTGAAAAGTTAAATTATGGAAAACAGAATTTTGAAAAGCAGCTAAACTCGAAAGTCGGGCGGCCACCACGAAAAGACAGAATTTTGAATCTCATTCGTATTCGATCCCTTATTATGTAGCTTGTCTTAGACAAAAACAAAAACGATAACGGTAATGTCTTATTAAATCCGTGCAAAATTGTTGCCCATGATTTTTATATACTCGTATAAAAGTTGACAATATTTGTTTAAGTACCTAGAAACTAATCTGTGCATATTTTTAATAAAGACAATTTATTATTGAAAGCTAATTTTCGTTTGGTTTAATTTTTTTTTAATTTAATCTGTAGATCACTTTTTTTAATTAACGAAATATTTTTTACATACAACCAAACATTTATATTTAAAACAATTAGCTACAGCTATTACATGTAATATTAAGTTTGTTTTTTATGTATGCATACATACCTACCATTAATAAAATACATTGTATATTTAGAAAATTAAATATTATGCAAATTTTATTATATATATAAAATAAAAATCACTTGGCATTAATAAAACAACAAAAAAATTAAAGCTGTCATTCATTAGTAATTTTCTTTTGACACTGAATGTAGTTCATCAAATCTTATTCGAGCGAGCTTGTTGACATATTTAATTTAGGACTAAGCTATACATATATCATGGGACACACTTTATAGAATTTTAATATTTTAGTGATTTGTTTTTTATCTCATCGCACATATATGATTCAATAATAATTGAACGATATATAAGTAATCACGCTGAGCAGTAAAGCAAAGCCAAACAGCAGCATCAGCAGTAGAATTGGTGACTCAATTGATATATTATCATCATTCGTAAGTTTTATTATTTTTTTATTTTTATTTTATTTTTTATTTAATATTTTTATGTAACATGTATGCTTTATATTTTTAATATTTATAAAAACTTATATGAATTTGGTAGACTAATATGATTATTTTTGTTCTCATTTTTATTATGTCTTTGGAATTCTTTAGTTTTGGAAAGCACCAAAAATTACACGAGCAACAACTCTTACATCATCAATGTCCCTGCCTGCCGAATGTTTGGTTCTATCTGTATCGATGCCATCATTGAACAATGTCAAACGACCAAAAAGTGCTGGACCAAAGAGTGCCAGAAAACCAGGACAGGCAATACATCCGAAACCTTTTCGATTATTTTAATAGAAATTTATTCATACCTACACTTTGATTTTGTTTAAAATAAAATTTAAAAAATTAAAAAAAAATTGATAATCTTTGTGAAAATGATTATACATTTTTATAGAACTAATAAAAAGTACTTAATTTAAATATATTAATAAAAGGACATAAATCACGCACAGTTAAAAGTAGCAAATAAATCAAACAAAATAAATAATTTAAATTAATAGTGCCCAAAAGCTAAAACTAACTTTTGTCTTTTATTTTGAAAAAACTATAGATAAGTATTTTTCAGCCTACTCTTGGAACTGGAAGGTACATATTTAGGATAATAGTACAAAATCTCTCGTTTTTAGTAAAATTGCAGTTACGATTTACGATAATCATCTAAAAAAAAAATGATACTCGTTTTCTTTTACGACTGCTTTCGGGGGTCGTATTTGACTTGAATATCACTTTGTTTCATAATTTTTATGTTCGTGTATCGGTTTGGTTTTATTTTGCTATTTGACGAAGTTCATATATTTATACATTTGTAATTCATAAGCGGTTAAAATCGTGAATATCATTTTATTTGGTTATCGTTTTTTTGCCTTTCGTTTTGTAATTCGTAAAGGGGCCCAGGATTCAAAGCACGGCTTTTTTTTTAAACTATCTGAAGACTCAGAGCTGTATTCATCAAGCGCTCATAAGTTATGAGTGTTCATATCGGAATTTTCGGAGTCACTGCTGTCAACTTTAGGAGTGGTCGACACCACTCCTAAGTCACTAATATTCCTCCGAAAACTTCGATATGAGCGCTCAGTAAAAACGATCAGTAAAAACAATCAGTAAAAAATTTCTTTTGGGTAATTTTATATGTTGATTGAAAAAATATTTGACACATGAAACTGATACCAATCGATGGTAAATCAATTAAAAATTTTTTTTTGCCAAAAAAAATAATCCCAGGAAAGAATATTTTTTGTAAAAAGCATTTTTTAGTATGGGCTTTTTTGCATTTTGTAGATAAATAAAATGCACGACTGGGTCTCACGTACTTGCTCTTAGGATCAAAGTTGCTAAAGCTAAAGCTTCTTAAATGTATAAGTTTTTTGTCACAATAAATAATTTTATAAGAAATGTTAAAAAAAAACAATAAAATAAACTACTAAAATGACATAAACAACTTTTTAAATTCTTTTGAGATCCAAAATAACTATGCCATTTGATTTGATTAAGAACCATAATATTTAGGAAAAAAAATTGAAAATTGTTAGAGCCGTTTTAAAAAAAAATAATTTTGTATACCTATGCAAATATATAAAAATTCTCAAACCTTGTTTAAAAAAAAGTTGGTATGCCATTTTTAAGAATATAATTAATGCACATCTTTAACCAAAAATTCAAAAAAAAAAACAGTTACCCCACTCAGGAAAAAACGCAACATAAAAAAAAGGCTCTAACTAAATTCAAACTCATGTCTCGCTGATGTTTATTTTCACGTTAATGTATAACTTGGTTCAAGTTATTTCCAACAGAGTATAGCGTTTGAACCTAAATTATTAAAGTTTTACTTTTAGACCGAGAGCCCCCAGCAATTTTTGGCTGTGAGTGATAACATAAAATCACTGGTACTTTAAGATAGATCCATACTTTCTATAATCAAATATCGAGTTCTTGCATAAGCGCTCTTGATATGAATATGGAGGGTCAAGCCTTTCGCATGGGGCATTCTGCCTGCAAGACGCAATCGAAAAGTGCAAAAGAATCAACTTTCGGTTTATTTGTAAAAGCAATATAATTCTTTTTTGCGATGACAGACCAGCCATGTCATTACGATGATCGAGAATGCGAAAAAAAATGGGTCTCGCAATTCTGTTAGTCTGTCTGTCTGTCTGTATGTATACCTCGAGCTACAGCCTACAGCCACTAAGACTATTTTCTTCACATTTGGTGGTTAAGGATCTTTGGTGATTCCCTAGAGGGGATTTTTTTTAGGACCAAAACTAACTGTACCTGCCAAAATAACCATTAAGGAAAAGTTAACTTTTTTCAAAAACAGCTCTAACGATTTTCAATTTTTTTTTTTTTTTCTAAAAATTTATCTTTTTTAATCAAATCAAATGACTTATACTTAGTTTTGAGCTCAATACATTGTATTTTTTTGTATTTCTTATAAAATTATTTATTTTTAAAAACTTGATATAAGAAGCTTTAACGCCCACAACAACTTTGACCCTATTAGCAAGTACGTGCGACCCAGTCGTGCATTTTATTTATTATTCTACGCCGTTTTTTCCCTCAGTGCCGTTTTCAAAAATTGATTTTTCGATATTTAAAGATATTTTAAACATCCAAAAATTATTTTTTTTTTTTTAATTTTGAAGTTGTTAAAAAAAAATTATCAAAATTAATGCAGTCGTTTAAGAGAAAGTCAACAATGAAGAAAGAGTCAAATGGAATGTACCAATAGAATTTTTACAATTTTCGTTAAAAATAGTTAACTTTTCCTAAATGGTTATATCGCAGGTACCGTTAGTTTTGGTTCTAAAAACAAATTTCAATTTCCCTTCTAGTGAAGAAATTTGAATAAAATTGCTATAGTGGTTTAGGCTGTATTTCGAGGTACGGACAGACAGACCGATAGTCAGAATTGCGAGACCCACTATTTTTTGCAATCCCCTATCATCGTTTTTTACGAATCCTAAACATATCTTATTAGTACAGTAACTATGTACATCAGACCTTGCGTCAAATCCGGTAGTTCTGATCTTTTGCTGAGTTGTTTATGATGTTAAGCAGATGCTAAATCCAATTTATCGACATCGAGCGCCCAACGCAACATTGGTAAAATTTTAGCTATGAAGCGCTATAAATTATGTTCTAAGGTTAAAGTTTGAGTTCTATATTATTTCTGTAGAGCCAACAGTTTTCAAGGTACAGCTTTTCAAAATATAGCAATAAAAAATGTATCACAGAAAGTGGCAGAAATAGAAGTATATTAAGACATTCTCTGTTTCTCATAACATGAATCAAACTAGTAAAACATGTCACTTGGGTGCCTATATTCCCTAGGTCAGGCGGGAGGGGCAATTTTCTTTAAAAAAAAATGATTTCATTTATGTATAGTTGATAGTTTGGGACATATTTTCAAACTTAATTTTGCAAAAAATACGATTTTTTTCAGTTTGAACTATTATTTAAAGGATTTTGCATGGTAAAGTGTTGTTTTTGTTTTAGATTTTAAATGCTCCTACAAATTTTTAGTCAAATACTGAAAACTAGACCCGTAAATGGCTTTTAATTTTTGACAAAACTGCAAATAACGAGTTATATCGAAAAGGAGCAAAAAAAAATATAGATTTTAATGATTATCAAAACTAAGTACCGTTTGCTGAATCATTTATGTTCACCAGAAAGTCGTATGTGACAGATAACGCAGAGGAAAAAGTAGCCCATAAGCGCTTATGTTCAACATAAATAATTGAATCAATGAGTAAGAAGTCCAATTTCTTAATTTTAAAAATAAATAATAATTTGTTAGTTTTTGTAAAACTCTCTTAATTTGTTTTTTTCTCTAAAATAAAAGTTGTACTTGTGCGTTCTTAGACTCACCGATTCAATTTGAGTATCGTACAAGCAAGCGGCGCTGAAGCACCTCTGAATAAAATCTTTATTCGTGTTTTTTTTTCAATTTTTAAAGGGTGTCACTGGCGTTCTAGCCTACCCCTGTCTGTGGTTGTAGCCTCATCTTACAAAACCTACCGGAAGCAACTTGCACCAATACCATGGATCTTTTAGGCCGTCAAAATCATTTTTAAGCTAGACAACGCACCGAATTGCAGAGCTGGTGGATAAAAACAAAGTTGGAAGGACAAATTTTGAAACAACTACCCTTGTTACCATGCTCCTTAAGCCCTAAATGTAAACGTGGAGCTGACAAAGGTAATATAGAGGGATGTAAGCTAAAAGAGAACCATTACAGCAACCAGCGGTCTGGAACAACATTTACCTAGGCCTATTGAAACCCCTTGAATTTTCTATATCTGAAAAATAGCATTATTGCCTTGTCGCTCAACAAAAGTAACCTTATAATCATACCAAAGAGGTACAATAAACAATGATTAAGGAATGTACTATAAGTGAGCCTATTCAAGTGTTGCGGACTGCACAATCCACTGACTTTTCAAAGGCATTTGATGAACTAATGTCGTTTTTGATTGAAAGTTTGGAAGCATCCAGAAATCTTCTGGATAAATAAATAAAACAGTTTCAGAAGACTTTCTGTTATTTTTAAAGAATGAATTGTATTTTAATTTCTAATTATTCTCTTTTCTTTTAATTGTTTTTTATCCTTCGGAATATTTCCTAATCGCTTTTCATCACTTTCAAATGTTTGCGGACTCTTCTGGACGTCCAATCGAAAACGACATAAGTCATAAATTAGACTCGCCAGGACGATGTTTTCAAAACCATTTTTTGAACTTTATATTAGTTGTAGAAGGTTCTATTATATTATAGGTTGATCTAAGCTACACCAAAAAAATACATAATGTATTTGCATATACAACACTTTCTCCTCTGTATAATTTTTTGAACTAATGTCTTTTTTGATTGAAAGTTTGGAAGCATCCAGCAATCTTCTGGATAAATAAATAAAACAGTTTCAGAAGACTTTCAAATGTTTGCGGACTCTTCTGGACGTCCAATCGAAAACGACATAAGTCATACAAATATTATTTAAATTAGACTCGCCAGGACGATGTTTTCAAAACCATTTTTTGAACTTTATATTAGTTGTAGAAGGTTCTATTATATTATAGGTTGATCTAAGCTACACCAAAGAAATACATAATGTATTTGCATATACAACACTTTCTCCTCTGTATAATTTTTTGGTCCACCGAAAAAAAGAGAAAGATAAAAACAACAGATTTAATTATTTTAATTTATATTTTTAACTTTATTCTTATTTATAGACTTTTAAAAAGTAAATTTTTCTTACACACGCAATTTAGTTGATTTCATTTAAATTCAGTTTTATTTTTTTGCTTCTCATGTTTAAATGCAATTTTTGTTTTATTTTGTTGTTAAGTTCTAAGTTTGAATTACAATAAATATTATTAAAAAAGAAAAACAATAATACGCATTTGCTTTAGTTGCCATTATCTATAAGTATAATGATTCTTTGTTTATTCGATTTTTTTTGTTACCATTTTTTCTGAACTACATAATTTTGTTAATGTTTTTTGTTTTTTTTTTTTTATTATTAAATTATATGACATACAAAAAACTTGTTTATAGTAATAGTAGTAAAAATCTAAATATTAATTTAAAAAAAAAACAGAACAAAATTGTAATAATTATTTATTAGTACTTTTGGATTTTCTGCATAGAAAAATATTTTATGTGAGATTCGTTAGCATTAATTTTATTACATTGTTTTTTTTTGTTTTATAAATATTTGATCGTTTAATTTTTGTTCATTAAAAAAACTTTGTTTTTTGTAACATGCAAATTGTTTGTTTTGATATAATAAAATATATTAGATATTAATTAATATCTGTGCGATTTCAATAACAAAACATAGAATTTGCGTCTAACAAAAACTTCAATTTTCTACATTGTATATTGTTTTGTTTATAAAATTTGATTGCTTGTGCTTGTTTTCTTTTGCAAGTTAGGAGATAGGAATAAATTAGTGACAAATATTTTAAATACCTGTTTCGGAATCTTAAAGTACATAAGTAAATTATGTTATATTCTTTGAACAGAATTGAGTCCGTTTTTTCTGAAAAGGAGATAGATCGACTCTTGGCCGAAATGAAGTTATCGCGACGGTTTAACGCTTGTCCCATTAACCGATTATCAATTACGAATGTATGAATTATGAATTTATTCATATTCATATAAAGTGCAAAGACTTTCAAGCATTGAGAACTCAAAATATCAATCGAAAGCACTACTAAGGCAGTCAACATGAGATTCACCAAGTAAAGAACTGAGACTGGAAAATGCATGGGCAATAGGGTCAGATAACTCCTTTGCAGACCATCAAAAGCAAACTTTCTGGACATTGAAAGAGATTGGGTTACGAATCAGTAAAAAGATCACTAAAAGAAAACACCATCAAATGGTACACAGACGGATTGAGAGCAGCAAAAGCAAGTAAAAGTGTAGTAATGTTTGGGCGAAGAGCCGAACTCTCCGTACCAATGTGGCAATCCCCAAGCATCTTTCAGGCTTATGTTAACGCCTTTGGAAAATGGTTCAAGCTATCCTTAAGTTCTAGACTCGTGTTCAATCAACTCTTATATTTAATTTTACAGAAAAATTTACAACCACGAACTCTACGGGCTTTACAGCGACATCACCTTGTCAAAAAGCTGAGAATACAGCGATTAAGATGGCTGGGTCACGTGGAGCGTAGGGACACCAACGCATTAGCCCGACGAGTCTTCTCATCCAACCCAGTTGGACAACGTGACAGAGGAAGACCTGATCTTAGGCGGCGTGATAAAGTGGTGGACGACCTCAACTAAATTGCACAATATGCTACTATTCATTTTACCGAGCGTTTTGCATAAGAAGCAGCGGAAGGATAGAACATGAAGTTTAGGTGTCGTTTTTTTGTTTCCTTATTTTTGACTTTTAAGTCACACCAAAAATGTTCAGCATAAAGTTTGTGTCGTTTTTTGTTTTCTTATTTTTGTATTCTTTTTGACTTTTAAGTCGCCAAAAGATTGGGTTCAAGTCTGCCGATTGGGATGGACACTTCAAAAAATCGACTTTATTTAGCTCAAACCAAAAAGTTGTTAATTTTTCTGATTGTTGTTCTCCTCGGACAACAGTAGTATTACATCCTGCATAATGTTGAAACATAACACTTTTGTCTAAATACCGCCCTTGGTACTCACCCAAATAAGAAAAACTACCTACTACTAACTACTACATGATGTAGCCACTATTTACAGTGGACTTTGTGTAGGGCTGGACTCTTTGAACGTCGAGCAAACCGTTTTCCGTCCATTTCAAACAGTTTTATCTTTGTTTCGTCGCTCCACAAGTTATTCCTCAAATATTTCCAAGCTTTAAGAGAGTCAAAATTAATTTTATGGAATTTATACTAAAAACTATATACTTTTTTAAGCATAGCAACTTGTCGGTACGTGATCGAATTATCTAAGAACGAGTGACAGTCAAGCCAGTCAAAAGTTATAAAGATTGCCGCCATTAGTAATATTTATTTTGAATGAAGTTTTTATAATACAAATACTATATACACCTGAAATAAATCAACCAAGAAGAAGACTTAGCACTATTTAGTTGGACTTGTTAAATTATATTGCTTAAATACAGCTTTTAACGGCGCCTTTGACCCACTCAAGACAGATAAGTATGAACATGACATCCACAGCCCTATTATAAGGCGAATTCTTTCAGCTTAAATAACAAGCTGCGAATGTTCCGCTCCTATGTTGAATTCGTATTTCTTTATGGCTGTAGCATGTCGAAAATCATTTCTACAATCACAAGTAAGCTGCAAAACGTTCGTGAATAGGTGTCTGCGAAACATCTTTAGATTTTCTGTGACCAATCGTCAAAAATTATGAACTTCATAAGAGAACGGCGTGGGACGATAAGCACATGGCACAGGACAGTCGAGGAGCTGGTGAAAAGAGTACTGAGGTACATTTCAGAAATGTTACACCATGGCGAGTAGGTGCAGTGGAGGCCTTTAAGGGGATCACCACAAGTAAGATCTGAGGACCTATGTAAGTATTGAGTTATTGTAAAAATAAATTAAAAAAATACCAAAGACCCAAGGCCTAGAGACTGACACTCTCAACCATTTACTGTGAGCGTGTAGTTTAGCAGGAGGGACTTACAATTTTCTGCCGGTCCTGAACGGCTAAGCGAGATGCACTTCTCGTGACAACCAGTAATTGGAGGTTTGGTCTTTTTGTCGCAAGAGGCGGTACCCTTGAAAAAATCAAGGTGGCAAAGCTGGCACTAACCAACCATCTAAATTTCGTAAAAGCTTTGGTTGATTGAATAGGGTCTCAAACTCCGAAAACGGATTAAACTGTGCGAAGTAGGTATCTAGACATCCTAATTCTTTTGATCTGGATCGATGTACGCTTGAAAGGTAGCTAAGATAGAGATTTGAACGTGTAGTAACGTTCACATTCATTCACCTGCGGAGTATATACCGCATGCATGTTTCTTATGTTATGAGCAGACAATAGCTTCCCAAATCCGTTGCTTAAATATTTACCGTTACCATAACAGATTATGATCATTTTTGGAACGCCTACTATTATCAAAACTTTATCCTGTAAGAATTTAATGGTAATATGACTGTTCCTTTCAAATCATTTATGGGCGAAAGGAATCATGTCCGATATGTGGACTCTCTGCAGAAAAAGCGAAGGGCAAATGTCAACAGATCCATTCAATTCTTGACTATGCGAACATCAAGCGTTCGACAGCGTATGGATTGAAGCCCTTGTTCAGGAACTCAACATACTGGACTTTCCTTCAGCACTAATAAAAATAATATTTTTTTTTTTCTTTCTTTCAGAAACTTCTTTGTGTAACTGGAAAGCTACAAATCAACAGTGAAGTGTATCAGAGCTGGAGTTACTCAAAACTTGGACCATACATCCATATTCCACATCCTCATCCCAAACGATAGCTGTTTGAAAAGTCGAAACCTACATCCGTAAGTTGTTTGAGTTCTAAAAAAATGGTGCATCCGAATTAACTCTTCCAAATCGGAACTATTGTGCCTTAGACGAAAATTCAAAAAAAAAATCGAGCTCTATTGAAGTCGTTCAGAATAATCCTAGCAACAGCTGGTTTGGGAAAACAAATGCCGTCAAAAGTACATACTCGTTGCTAGAACGAATTATAATTACATAACCTTATACTGCTAGTCCTGCTTTATGACTCGGAGGATTGCACGATAAAAAGAAAAGATGAGTTGATGATACTGAATAATTTTTTTGCGTCTCGGAAAGGACCTTCCATGGGTCGTAAAATAAATATTGATTTAGATTCAGACAAGATTCCGATACAGACATAAGATAATTATGTAATAAAGTGAATTTGTTATAAGAACATAATTTAAAAATTTTAGTGACAAACATTAATACATATTAATAAAATTATTTTTAAAAAATCATAAATGTAATAGCTGCTTTAACGTTTATACTTCATGCATATCATCTTTCAGAGATTTTCTAGTCTCAAATTATAGTTTTTGTTTTGTTTATATTATATGTACTTGTATTATAATCCGTCATTTAGGTAACTAATTTGCTCTTTTTCACATGAGTTTAATAATTCATTACTTTGTATTTTCACATTTTCAATTCAATTGACTAGATAAATCTAATTTCAACGCGAGGACGGTATATTCTTCTTCTCGCCTCCGTGTTGAGATTCAAATCTGATTTTTTTGTTTTCATTCACATATTTTGTAATCTTTAACTTTGGTACTAAAACTGTCTAAATTATATAATCTATATTTAATAATAATTTTTTTTAAAATTAAATTACAATGACCAAATTAAAAAAAGAACAAATATGAAAAAAAATAGAGAGACATTTTTGAGATATTACAAAAAAAAAAAAACATTAAAACTTATGTTATGTCGATTCTGCTCGAATATGAGTTGTTGCAATATATTTATAATTTTTTTTTTTTATCGTATTGAAATTATTATTTTTATGTGTTTATTTTTTTTTTAAATAAAATTTAACAAAACGTTTGCTGCAATTTTTGTTTATTTTTGCTGCACAACTCAGTCTTTTTGACGGAAGTTTTATTTTTCAATTATTATTTTTATTATTACTTTTATAATAATAGTTGTGATGTTAAAAGAAATATTAAACTTTTTTTTTTAAATCAGCATTCGAGTTTTTAAAAGTGTATGATATTTTACTTTTTTTTTTGTTGTGAAAAAAATTGTATAATAACCTAAAATTCAATATATACTTAAAAAAATATAACAAATAAAATTATGTATGTGTTTTGTATATAATGTATATATATATATGAATAAAATCTGTTGTTAATGTGAGTTCAGATTGTGTGTGTGTCATTTTGATTTGTTTTTTGTTTTTTTTTATTTTATACTTTTTATATGATGTTTTATAGATTTTCTTTGTAATTGTTCATAAATATTTTTTGTTTTTTTGTTTTTATTCTTTTACTTACATAACTAAACACTTTCGCTGACGTCGTTTTTGTGGTTCGGGTCTTAGAACTGCTCGTACTGCTTCTTCAAAGACCTTAATGAACGAATATGTTTTGTTTTATTTGATTCATTTGTTTTCTTACAAAAAATAAATGTACCTGTTTAAGTCCTCGTTGAGTTAATGCCGAACATTCCATATATTTCACAGCCCTGATTTTGTTAGCTAATTTTTGGCCTTGTTCCCTTTTTAATGGTGATAGTCCTTGTTCAGCCAAACCACTAAGTGTTTCCCTATCGTCTCGCAAATCAATTTTTGTACCTTGAACAAAAAAAAAAAAAAAAACAATTACAATTTATATAAGCAAACAGAGAAACTGTATGCGATGAATGTTCTAGAAAAAAATTGGCACTAAACAATAGGGGTATTCATGCAACCTTGGTAAACCAGGTTTTTCCTCGTAAAGGTGGAAAACATATCAGATTTTTTACTTTACCATTTTTACCAAGAGTTTACTAGGTTGCATAAATACCTGAGATTTTTCTTTCTCTTTTCTTGATGGTCTCTTATTCTCAAATATCAAACAAATATGTTACAAAAATCAACAATCCATATATTAAGGTATTTTAATAACTTTGGTCTTGTTTGAAAGGTACCAGCTGTCTTCGTAGTACAATTCAATTTGTATACCATATGTGTCTTCATTATGTGCTACGATTATCCGTGGTTTTGAGGTGAAATTGTTACTATGTTTTGAATTTTTTAAAAATTTATATCTGAAAAACTTTCCTTTTATTGATAAAATCGAGATTATAAAAAATACATTTTTTCCCCTCCAAAAAGTGACATATTTACAGTCATATCCAACATTGGGAAAAATAAAACTCTGAAACAAACAAAAGATCCTATGCATTTCCTATAAGAAACTTAAAGATCCTACAAAAGGTTATAAGGGGTCAAAATAAAAATAAAGGGGATTTTTTTTAATTACTTGCAAATAGTATTTTTAACCTTGATCTTCAAAAATAAAACTCGAATAACGAACGGTTCTCGTACATACTTACATACATACATACAAGGGTGATTTTATTTTTTTTTTCCACTCCCCAAGCAAAATTCTGTTGGAAATACCCAAGAAAAAATTCCCTAAAATATGAGCCCTCAAAATTAATATTTAGCATTCGCGCTCAGCTACTGAAGATTTTCCATGTAAATTCAAGTTTCAGTTTTTTTTTTTTAATGTCCATAACTCAGCAGAATTTTATGCTATTTCAACGCTGTGAAAAGCAGATTACTCTGAATTAAACGATCTACAAATCAGCGACATAAATGTAAAATATAACCGTAAGATAGTACAAACCACTAAAGACAATTTTGTCATGATTTTGTTTGGATTTTTGAATGTTATTGCATAAATAGTTGCAGTTACGGAAAAACAGTGAATGACAAAGTTGTAGTAAATTAAATAAAGTTTTAGTAAATAAATCGAAATGATTCTCAAATTCATCAAAACAGAAAGACATAAAACAAATAAAAATCACGAGAAGTATCAATTATAGATATTTGCAGGTATTAAGATTTTGTATAGGAAATTTAATTACAGTTTTTCTGTGTAACCTTAAAAAGTGCGATGGATGTAAGGCAAAAAACCTAAAAACTAAATTAATTTGTTCATGATTTTTTTTTGTTTTTTGTCGTTATTGCAGAAATGGTTAAAGCCACAGGAAAACTGTGAATCACAAATTTTTAGTCACTTAAATTTTCTATATATATGTTAATACCAGCAAATCTCAATAATTGATACTTCTCGAGTAGTGGGGAAACTAAAGCATATTATCTCGGAACCGGGCGAAACTGCTCCTATTTGGATGATTTTTTTTTTAATCTTTAACCGGTTACAAATTACCGGTTCCCGGTTATTATTATTTATTATTATTATTATTATTTATTTACATATAATTAAAATTAATTAAAGACTTCCAGCTCTAATAGTAATAGTATTTTTTAACGTAAACAGCATATGAATGAAATATGAAAGTAATTGAATGGAGATAATGTGTAGTTTAAATGGAAAACTTGGAGCTATTGAGGAAGTTGTATATTTTAGAAAATTAAATGTGTAGGGCATTGTGTAGATGGTTTGGATGTTGAAGACAATTGTGTTGAATGGATTGATATGTTGCATGAATTTTGTCGTAGTAGATGATTTATGTCCATTATGTTGTTGCATATTTTACACATAGGTGGGTCCACTCTTTTTAATATATACTGGTGAGTAGAAGCAGAATGTCCCAAACGGAGTCGAGCAAAAAAGTAGTGCTCTGTGCCTTTGATGTCGATGTTGGGTAGATCGGATTATGGTGGACTTTGTTTATACTCGAATAGTGAGTAGAGTGGCAGTGCCATGTTTCAGGACGTTTCTTTAGAATCAAACTGTCAATGTGTCTTTTGAGATCAAGTTTGGAAAAGGCGTTGAAGAGGTAGACGGGAGATTTCGCTGCTAGATTTGTTTGGAGATCTCCGAGTTCGTTGCCTTGAATTCCAATGTGGCTGGCTACCCACATAAGCTTTAGTGAGTTGATGACGGCTTTGAGTACTGATAGACTGTCCGAGCAAATAATGGTTTTATGTTTATATTGTGCCAGTGTTTTCGCAGTGAAAATAGATGCAAAGTGTGGCAGAAAACTTCTTTTTAACGGTCCGTTTTCAGAAGTGATTGCAGAGGAAGTGTTAATTTTAGACTTTTATCCATCAGTGAAGGCTATATTCCATCCTTTACCTTTTAGGTTTGTAATTATTTCAAGACAGCATTTGCGAAATATTAAATTGTTTGTGTTGCGTTTAAACGGAGTCTGTAATCCCTCCAAACGTCCTTGAAGTGACCCGAAATGCTTGCTTTCTTTAAGTATAACCAAATAATGGTTACATTTAAAAAATGCCGTTGATGCCTTGATAGTAAATTAGTGACTCCCAGAGGTTTTAGTTACGGTTTTACCCCCACCGGTCGTCCTATAAGTATGTATTCAGAAAAGCTTGTTTAAAGAAAAAAAATATTGCGAAACAATTCAAGGACATTTGGTGTGATTACAGACACGACTTAAATGTCTGGCATAATGTTTATTATTATTTATTATGGGGTTATTTATTATTATTTATATGGTTAAGTTTACAAAAATGAAGTTTTTTGAGCCATTTTCTGAAAATGCATTTCAAATTTCATGGTGCATGGTGAGTGCCTCAAATATAAGGTGAACCACATATTTAAATTCGTGGTATTTTTCCTGATTTACCTACGCTTCCGACATCAAAAGTTGATTCGTGGGAAAGTCTGGCAAGGGGAATGCCGCACTTGAAACGTCTGGGACCCAATTATTTGAAATCTTGGTGGCACTCTCTTCGATTATATATGAATTTATGTGGTTATACCCACGGCAAATCGAAGAAAATGTTTTTGTAACAGCCCTGCCACGATCGAATGCCGTAAAAGAAACCTGCCAGACTTTTGAATTCTGTATCAGGACGCTAATACCTACACACTCCCAAAATTTGCTGTTGGCTCTTAGACTACATATATGTAATTTCACTAAAAAATACAATCAAAACTCACCAACTAATATGATAGGAGCATCCGGGCAGTGATGTTTTATTTCCGGATACCATTTCGATGTGACATTTTCAAACGATGACGGGCTAGCCACACTAAAACATATCAGAAATACGTCCGTTTGTGGATATGACAATGGCCTCAATCTGTCGTAATCCTCTTGACCTGCCGTATCCCATAATCCAAGTGATACTTGAATTGTGTCAACTTGCATTGGTGCTGAGTAATTGTCGAATCTAGATTTATCAAATACAAAAAAAAAACAATTATTTTACATTTAAATACAAATTAACAAAACAGAAACAAGAAATACTTTGTTTAATTTAATGAAGAAGAAGAAAAGAAACAACTTACACTGTGGGCACGTATTCCCCTGGAAAACTATCTGTTGTGTATGATATTAACATGCATGTCTTCCCGACTGTGCCATCACCGACGACAACGCACTTAATTGGTCTTCCTGTTGACATCTAGAATGTAAGACGAAAGAAAGCAAAAATTGAAATTCATTGTTTAGCTAAACCCCAAGATGCAATTCGGACACTCGTCGAGCACCTAAATGCAGTTGACAGTGCTGTATTCTAAGACCATGACGCGCTTAAAAAGGGCCCTGGGATACCATTATTGAATTAAGTTATTATTCAGTGGCTTCTAGAAGATATACATAATTATGTAAATACTGTCGAGGTATTTTAACAACCGACCTTGCAACGACGAATACGCCTATAACATTGGTCACATCTAGATTATTGAAAGCTTGGGTGTGATAATAAAAACTCTTTTCTGATGACAACTTAGCTGACTTTACACAGGATCATTGAGAATCCGCTTTTAGGTTCAAATGAAATGACAAAATGAAAAATCATTATGAAAGCTCCGATGTTAAAAATTTTATCATATCACTTTTTCACGGAACAGATGCCCGTGATTATTTGGCCCAGCCACATGCGACAGTATTGTAAGAAGTTGGTGCGTTAAGTTAAGAATAGGTACTTAAGCTCAACAAAATTTAGATATCGGTTGTGCGCATATTCGCCCTTTCGGGATTGTACGACTGGCAGTTTGAATTTAGCTGTAGACAAATTTCCTTGTTTGTAAAAATGCAAATGCAAGTTCCAGGACTAATTTCAAAAGACTTAATAGGGCCTGCACAGCCATTAATCCGCTACTGTTTACTTGGGCCATAGCTGGATATCCAACACAACAAATTCTACCAATTAATTAAATTTATAAAAAAAGGAAAGAAAATGAACGATTGCAATTAATTCGAAATTTGCAAGTTTGTTTCTCAGGAATTTATTGCGGGTGTTGACGTTATGGATATAAATAGTCAATTAAGTCATTTTTTTCTTATACTACTGATAGGGCGGCGCTCCCATTTCGCCGTCGATGTCTAGAAAAGGAAATAAACATATTCATGTCAGCAATCAAGAGAATATACTTTTTAGAATAAATTGCCAATCGATTGAAATTTAAGTTTTTTTCACAAATCACAAAATTAACAAATAGAATTGCAAAAATAATGACAACGCCTGCAGCTGTCTTGTGTCCCAAACAAAGCAATAATAATTTTCCTCCCTTTTTTGAATTTATGAAGCAGGTAGATGTAGTAGCACACTGCACGACGACTGTGACGAAGACGACGACGACGACGACAGACCTCGCCTTTGCCTGGCACCGCTGTTTATGATTTACCTTTTTTTTTTTATTTAATTTTCCTTTAATGGATGTGCTGAATTAAAGTTTAAACAATTTGTACTGTTTTCTTGTAAGTTTATTAACGAATTATTTGTGTTTGCATTAATTGGAAGATATATTTTTTCCAGTTGAGAACTTATCAAATAAAATAAAAATTAAATAAGGAGACTTTTTTTTACTCCTTTTATCCAAAATGAAAATGAAAATGTCACTCGCTAAACTAAACACCCCACGAATGACAGTTGGTTGATGGCAGCATTCAGGTATTGAAAATGGTGATGGGTGAGTTAAGGTTTCGAATGCAGTTTGTGGTAGGATTCAGATCCCTAACACCCAGTCTCCACAAGCAATATTTAGGTTGCAACGCAAGTTGAAATAATTTCCTGCTATGAATATTGCCCATGGAGACCACTTATCACATGCTAAAAAAAGGCATAATGTATTTCTTGGCCCTATAGCATGCTATGAAGAAGCATGCTATGAATAATTAGAGAAATGTTATGGTTTAGTTTATTGCTCGGGGAGACTCGGTGTTAGTCCGGTCTCCACGAGAAATATTTTATATCATGCAATTTTCCATAACATGAATATTGCTACAAAAATACAAAAGTTCATAAGATAAATTGCTCGACTCATAGCATGCTATAAAGAGTTAATTTTCACTCACACAATTATTTTGAGAAACACCCATTCCAGATCCAAGCGGGACTAAGCTGGACAATTTTTCGAATTTCATGTTTAATTTCACGACGATTTAGTCAAAAGGTGCACGCAAGTTACAATTCAAAAGTCAACGCTTATTTTCTAACTGTCCATAAACTTATCTGCCAAAATTTAGCGCACCAAATATGCCCCGCATTAAGGCTTGCCCAAACCAAAGCGCGACAGTGCGACACGACAGTGCGTCACGACAGCGCCAAAATTTATTTACACGTCACGACATGTGCGACACGATTTTTGTATGAAAAACTTTTTGCGCTTAATCGCATTTGGTGTGGGTATTCTTATAATATGATGCTGTGTAAATAAATTTTGGCGTTTTCGATAACGCACTTTTGTGTCGCGCTGTCGCACTTTGGCGTTTTTCATATAAAAATCGTGTCGCACATGTCGTGACGCACTGTCGCACTTTGGTTTGGGCAAGACATTATTCTCCAGCTAAATTTTAATATTTTAGTTTTTATTAGATTCTATGAAAAGTTTATAGTACCTATAGAAATTGATGTTCAAAAATATTTGGAAAAATAATCGGCTGGAGGCAATAGATTTTAAGGCCTGCCCAAACCAAAGTGTCGCACTATCGCACTATCGCACGACACCGTGTCGTGTCGCTTTGTAGTGCAACACTTTTGTTTGTGAAAGCTCTCTGCATCCACTGTCACACGGCTCTTAAAGCCTAGTACGCTGCGGATGAGAAACGAATTTTTTTGTTGGTCTCCACCAATAAAAGCAAAAACAAATTTTTCGTTTACGATTTCGTTGTGTGGTGATTTTTGTATAGGATTTTTCGTTTCGCTTCAGCAGCGTACCGGGCTTATGAAAAAAAAACTGTTGGCCGAGATAATCGCCTTCAAAGGCTTGTATGCTTATTTTTGTATTTAACAGCTGTTAGATATCAGTCAAGTTAGTATTAATGCAATATTATAGAGAACCATAGGTTAGGTTAGGTAAAAGGGCTGACAGTTGTTCTTGTTACCGTCACACTTAGATCAATGTAGATCCATTGTGATACCCCCTAGGGGTATTCCCATATGTTGAAACCTATGTATAATAAAACTTGTGTCGTACAACCTTTTTGTTCTTTTTCGCACGTCAGTGGCGAAAATTGCTGGTGTCAGGGCGAGGTGCCCAGCCACCGTTTGTTGCCGCCCCTGCGAGAAGTCTATGTGCTGTTTAGTAGCTTTGGTTCGTTGTGTTATAGTCGGAGGAGCGGTAGTTGCTGGTGTTAGGGCGAGGTGCCCAGTCATCGTTTATTGCCGCCCCCCCCCTACGAGAGAACCATAAAAAAAGCCATAAAACATTAAATTGTTAAATCACTTTAGATGATATTACAACCGTAATTTTGAAAAAAACTGTTAATTTAATCACTTTAAATGATTTTGCAAGCATTTTAAAAAACTTTCATTGAACGTTGTTGGGAAAGTTGGTTAAAAATTCCGAAAAAGGTTCTTTTTTCAAACATAGAACCTTTCAGCAATCAACAGCATTATATGGAAAGAGAAATGTTTATCTGAAGAAAACAGAATTCTTATTCAAAAAAGAGACCTAAATTACGTTTGATTGATGGTGTCATATTTAAAATTTCAATACAAATTTTTGACTGATTTTTTTTTCATAATTTTACGTTATGAAACATAATTTTTTCTTTCAAAATTCATTTTTAACCGACTTCAAAAGAGGAGGAGGTTATCAATTGGAATGTTTTTTTTTTTTTTTGTTTTTGTTGTTTTTTTTTACCTCAAAACTTTTGAATGGCTGGATCGATTTTAATGATTCTTTTTGCATTTGAAAGCTGGTGGGTCTCCATTGGGTACGATTTCAATTATTTGGTCCAGTTCTGACAATGACATCTATTAGAAAATATAAAAGTCTTAAATTTGAAGTCGGTTGTTCTTCTATTGAAATTCAAAGTTTTGTATTCAAATAAAATGAAATAAAACCATTAAATTTTCGTAAAAAATTGGCCCCCAAAAAAATGCTTAATGTAATAAAATCAGTTTGATTTTTTTTTTTAATATTATTTCTTTCCTACATTTTAAGTTTGAATCACAGTTTTTTAAAAACCAAAAAACATAGACCATTTGCTTTTCTTCAGTCAGTTGTCTTCAAAAAAAGGCCATTGAATTTGAAAGAAAAAAAAAAATTATATTTTATAGCGTATAACTTTGAAAATTAATAATCAGTTAAATTTTTTTTTTCAAAATTCAGAGTTTGAAAAATCAGGCCGTTGAAGAGATTTTCTTCAAATTTGGTGGTTAAAGATGTTTGGTGATTCCCTAGAGGAGAAATTGAATTTTTTTTCAGAACCAAAACTAACGGTACTTGCCATATAATTATTAATTAAAAGTTAACTTTGTTCAAAAACGGCTCTAACGATTTTAATATACATTCTTTTGGCTAACGGTACCTCCTTTAGAACCGTTTTTTTTCATTTTTGATTTTCTCTTAAACGACTGAACTAATTTTGAAGATTTTTTTATCCGGAAGCTTAACAAACTTAACAAACTTAGAATTATTTGATATCAAAGAAGTAATTTTTTGGATTTAAAAAAAAATCTTTCAATTTTTTTTTTTGAAAAATCAATTTATCGAAAACGTATTTTTTGAATCTTTGGTTTTAGGCGTGCTTCAATATTACTTGAAAATGGAATACCAACTTTTTTTTTAAACAAGGTTTGAGGGTTTTTATATATACAAAATTCATTTTTTTTAAAACGTCTCTAACGATTTTCAATTTTTTTTTCTAAAATTTTATCTTTTTTTAATCAAATCAAAGGGCATACTTAAGAGGCATTTGTGAAAATTACACACGTACATAATGTCTAATACCAAACATGCATGCCTGAAGAAAGATCAAAAAAATTATATTTTTCTCAATCAACCTCTCATATTCAAAATTTGCTAAAAAAAAATAGCTTGGAAACATTCGGAGATATGTATACCAATTACAAAAAAAAGTTATAGTCTAAGAGCCGACAGCAAATTTTGGGTGTGGAGGTATAACCAAAATCTGAGCATGCAGTTTTATAGGTATACGCGTCCTGGTATCAAATTCAAAAGGTTTATTTTTCAGCCTTCTGTGACTTTCGGAGGGTTAAGAAATGCGATAGTTCCAAGTCATATGAGAAAGACAAATCCAAATCAATTGAAATTTTTAATATTGAAAATGATGCTCTGCCATTTTTCCTCAATCGTGAAGATCTGATCATTAGAACTCAAGAAATAAGCTTTTAAAGCTTTCAGATTAGAAAAACAAACAAAAAATAAAACAGAAATGTTTCCAAAAATGGTTCGCTTAAATAGCATATTATCTTGAGTTCTATTATTCGAATCGTAAAGATTTAGGTCTTCAGACTTAGGAAAAATGAAAGAGCATCATTTTAAATATTAAAAATTTCAATTGAAGAGTATTTATCTATCTCAGATGAATTAAAAGAATTGAGTTTTCTAACCCCCCTAAAACCACAGAAGGTTGAAAAATAAACCTGCCAGACTTTCGAATATGAAATCAAGACGCGTTGTATACCTATAAAACTGCATACTCAGATTTTGGTTATACATCCACTACAAAAATTTGCTGTCGGCTGTTCGTCTATTAAATGTAGGTACCGCTATTTTACTACACAATAAAGTCAAGGGTTAATGCAAAATATTCCTAGCTAGTCGTTAAAATACGTCTATTTTAAACGAACTATTGTACATATTCTACCTATTTATTCATAGCTTTAATAACCTACAAGTTGGTAAATTTTAGCAAGTATTTAATATCGTCACAATCTTCTGCTATATTTAGTAAAACAATTAAACAATCGATTTTCTATGGTACATAAATCTCTTAAATGCGAATGTAGAAATTTACTGTGGGAATCAGACCCCGATATCGCATGTTGTGTGGTGTTGGGTAGAGGGCGAAATGGAACTTTTACATTCTATTTGTGTTGTATGATGCACAAAGTAAAATCCTTGACAGCAACCATGGAATGAAGTTATATTCTTTGAGTTCTTGAAATTTAAAACATATAAATTAGCGCGCATCCGAAACTCATGAGTTAACCAGCAGAAGTGTACAACTCAATTTAATTTGCATTCGAATGAATCCTAGTTAAGCAACCATAACAAGAGCATCAGAAAATACACTCCACCCAACTTGATTATAGTCACAATTTTACAAAATCTTATTAAAAATACTTTGAAATTGTATTGACTTGTATTGAACTTTGTTAGCATATTTTTAAAAATGTATAAAATGTCTTAAATCCAAGCTAGATATACCAATAACGCCCATATTCGACCAACCAAGTTGTGCATGGCCAAAATCTGCAATGTCATAAATGTAGTAAGATCTTTTGATTATTTGCAAAAAAATATTCGAAACGTCACTTCGTCTTCAGTTCCAACGCTTTATTTTTGTTAGCTCTCTAGAATAAGGTAACCTGCTTGCAAGGCAGTTTACCGCTTATTCCACTGTAGGTGAGGCACTGAGAGTAGTGCCATCGGACAAATCTTTTCGCACTCGTTCAGTAGCAAGAGTTCTGAAAGATCTTGACGCACACAAATCCTTTAATCCGGGTAGTATTTCTCCCATTGTTCTAAAGAGATGTTCTTGGTTCTTCCACGCTGGCAAAAACCACTGCGTAAACTGCTTAGAAGGTCTCTTTCCAAGTGGAGGGAATAATGCTTTTGTTCCATTATCGCCGACTGTACTCTTGTGTCCCTTCTTTTCAAGGTCATGGAAACGCTGATCAACTATCAGTTTAAGAAAAATCTCGATTAACGAAATCATTGGTACCACGAATAGGTCGAGAGTTGATCTAATGGTATATCTTACCATAAAGTGGATATTTTAAAGGCGTTTGATTGAGATTGGCATCAAAATGTCTTAGCGAAAATGAATCAATTCAGCTTCGATGATCTTTTTCTTCGCTGGACTAGTAGCTACTTTTCGAACCGTTCTATACAAATCGTTCTAAACGGATTCAATGCTAAAACCCTTGACATAAAAGCTTCAGGGCTCCGTTCTGTCTCCAACTTTATTCCTAATTTTTAGTAATGATCTCCTGTCTGAAACTTCTCGTCCACTCAATTATTATGTTACATTCAGCCTATCATATTCGATTGTAGATTCACACCCATGTTTTTAGATGTAGAACTAGACTAAATTTTGATCTCGATAGTGCAATTGGAAATAATAAACCGTATACCTAGAATTTAATGCTTCAAAAACTCAATGCTCCCTACTATCGTTAAGAATAATGCTTCTTGCATAGAATTATTAGGACTACTAGGCTTTTATTAGTACTATAAGGCTTTCCATCGTTACGAGTGTGATGTGTGACCCTATTATATTATCATCAAGTAGGGATGAAGGTAAGCTTAAAAATTAAAACATAGGGTGTGTAAATTTTACATGTGCAACAAATAAATGTAACGGATGTGACGACATTTTATGAATTTTAGATATTTTTAAAAATCTGACCAAAAAATTGTTTTTCCTGGCGACATCATTTAGGTGACATCAAGTGTACATTATAAGATTAATGTGGTATACGCTATACATTATGTTTTGTTCATTTATGAATCCCAAACAATATGTTGAAGTTGTGATGAAAATTAAAGTTGCCTCTGAATCTGGACTTGGGAAAATGGTGTGTGACTTTTCAGAATTCAAACTTGATGTATTTTTGATGAAAAATAAGCACACTTTGAGAACATATACTTTGCCTCGTCGAATAAGGGTGCATAAGCATCAGCAGCACGAAAACGATTGTTAATTACTCCATATACAATATTGTAGACATACCAATACATGATAGTAGGAACATCTGTTCACTCCTGTTGATTCTGATGTTTAATTTGTCAGGAAACGGGGTACATAGTTTGAAGTTGTATTATGAATTCTGTTCACGTGCTTGAGTAAGCTCATTAATTTGCAAGGATTTTTCGAAAAAATTTAATGCAATTTGTAGACTTTTGGGACGATACATTTGTGCGTGATTTTGATGGCGACCGAGTTAAATTAGCGCTGAATGTTTTTAATGAATACAACGCAACGTATTATAATTGTGTGTTTACTAACAATTCAATTATTAAATGTGTAAAGAGTTGTTGTTAAAGCCCAGGATGAAGTATTCTCTTTAGAGATCTAAAAATCACTTCATGAAACAGTTTCTAAATTTAGATAGTCAATAGTTGGATAATGTTTGAGTCTTAATGACTCAAACCATTACTGGGAAACCATTACTTCCAGTCAGGTAACATTCTTTGTTACATAATTTGTGCTTGTTTATCAAACAAGCACAAAAGAATTTTTTTTAAATTTTAGTTTATTTTATTTTTTTTTTTAATTTATTAAGATTGGTTTAGGCTATATGAAATATTTGCTAACCAAGTTTAATCATCTACTTAACTATGAATTGTGAAGTCATAAAAAGAGTCACCAATTCGTCCTAATATGTCAATTCTTATTTGGATATAATTGTTAGTTTAATTCAATCAATTTGTTTATTGTCACAATATTCAGAAGTCGATGATTCTTACACACTATTGTAAAGATAATATATAAAAATAATATAATTGATTTGGGTAGACTTCTACAAACATAATATACTTAGGTAAATAACATCATTTAACTAAAAAAAAAAAAAAAAAACTTTTGCTGTCTACGACAACACAAAACTGAGATGACGAACAAAAACATCGTTGACCATAAACATAACCCGAATAAACAAAAAAAAAAAAATTGAAAAAGAAAAACAATCTAAAGCCTCAAAACTAATTAAAAACTTTAGAAAATTCCCCTTTTTCCTGCATATGCACTTTACCGACATCTCATGAGCTTTTGCATGTTTATACAAATAACTATTCTTCAATTAATTTATTTTTGTGTCAACCACAACTAATTTCCCAAAACACATTTTATTTTCGCAAAGTTTTTTTTGTTGAGTTGATTCATGTTTATCACCACTTTGTCATTTTGTGTCCTTCTGTTTGAGGAGTATTTTTTTTAACTTCAATAATTTTAAAACACCAACGACCACCACAAAAAATCCTTTGCATAATTTGTAATGGTTTTTCAATAGAATGATTTCCAGACTTCATTAATTGGTCTCTTCTTTTTATTGATATCTTCTAATTTATAAACAAAAAAAGTGTTATAAACAACCTGGTCTTTTGAGCGAGGAAGTGGTTCTAAAGAGTAAAGATAACAAAAAAAAAAAAAAAAAAAAAATACCAAAGAAATTCTTCAATATATAGGACACATAGACTTTAAAATCCTTGACGAAATTAATTGAGACTCTTTGTAAAATAAATGAATGACCTCCTAATTGGGGGATTGACAACGCCAGCAAAATGGAGATTAATTATTATCGAAGTCAACTTGGCAACGCCAACGGACGGACAAGTCTCCCGTTGCGATGTTCTATTGGTCTTTTGTTGCGTCATTCATGTTGTGTTACATTGTGATGTGTATTTACATGGACATCCTGCCAAGAACCCTTACATTTCATATTGGTAGGGGGAGGGGAGGGAGTTGATTCTATATCGCACTACATTGTGTTCCGGAAACTCCTCTTCTTGATTGTTACATCTGGATGAAATGATACCCAGTTTATGTCCAAAAGATATAATAATCGCCTGGATTTGTTATATATGTATGTATGTATAATTAAATTAAAATCTCAAGGCGATAGGTATGTTATTATTCCACATACGATTATGTATGTTTGTTGCAAATATATGTACATAAAATCCTAATTATTATATTAGGAGTATTCGTACAACCTGTTAAGCTCTTGGTAAACGTGGTAAAGTGCAAAATCTGGAATACCTCTATTATTGAACACAAACAAATTTTTATTTCTTTGAAATTGAACTATGTCATCTCCCGATGGTGTAAATAGTTTGGAAGACAGGGCATCTGAACCAGCACCCTTATGCAATTTATGGTTGGATATCACTGTACTAACTTTTCCTAGGTTCAGTGGCCTGATATTTTCATTCCTTCTAAAAAGTCAGTGTTCATATCTTCTTTTTTGCACATAGACTTTGCGAGCTGCTCTGGGCCCAGCCTGCAGCATCGACTGAAATGTTTCGACTTTGGGTAAATTTGCCTGGTGGTATTCCCCATCGAACCAGGGGTTTTGCTTTGACTGTCTTCCGAAACCCCTCACATCAACCAATGATTCCACTACTCGCTTATAGTTAGTACTGTTGTTGGGTTTTCAGATAGATTGAGGGAGATGCGATCAACCCCTAATAATGCACTGCGGTTTTTTTCAGCCCATTATATTTAACTGTTTTTTATCCCATTAATACTTTTACTTGCGATATTTTTTGTTGTATTAGTGTTGAAAGTCTGACTGATTCATTTCATACTACTATAGGTATTAGAAAATAAGTAAGGATTTGTGGTAAACAGTAAGATTCTCCTAACACGGGAGTAATAAAATATATTTTTATAAATAGAAAATTTTTCTCAAAAAAAAAAAAAAACAAATTACAGAAAACTACTTTCCGGATATAATTTTTTTTTCTAAAATCTAATTTTTTTTTAGACCTTCGAAAACGATGATGTTGTGGGTATTGTAGATTTTTTCCTGAAAAACAAATAATAAAATTCAATATAATAATGAACAAAAAAGTAAGGCGTCTTCTACGGTTTCGTTTGAAAATGTTAATAAAGGTGATTTGAGTTTAAAAAAAGTGCGTTTTTAAAAGTTTTCTTCAGTGGTTTGGCATACTTTCTATAGTTTTGTACTTTTTTTGTACAGATTTGTACAACTAAGTCGGGTTTTTTAGAAGCTTAGATTCCAAGCTAGAGCATATCGAAAGTTGTACAGTTTTGTACAAAAAAAAAAAAAGAAAAATTAACCACAAGCACCAATGTCACCAAATTAGAAAAAAAAAACGTTTCACACAGTTTTATAACCAAAGAAGAGTTTTGTACAAGCTTACATTCAAAGATATAGCTAAGACAACATTTGGTACTATACCGGGCTGGGGACATTATGAAAAAAACTGTATTAGGAAAATGTGTACACTACGTAGATAATATATACTTTTTATTTTTTGTATTTTTTGCGTATCAACGAAGCTGATGAAAAGCCTGCAATTTTAATACTTTTTGTAGTGTTGCTCTGAAGGCAAAGCGACTCGTTCGTTACAAAATGGCAGAGTTTCCCATGACCCCTTCACAAAAATTATTATTCTACAACGCCAAACTAGATGCACTCAAACAATGCAAGTCTGCAGATAAATAAACAATTAGTTGCCCCTATAAGTAGTTCATCGCGACTGGAACTACTAGTAATGCTATCGTTGATTCCACTGAGCGAATTCTTCCGCTACCGTTTGTTTGGGAACCAAACCAAAATTTGACTTGGATTTGGCGGCATGCTGCGGTGCTTCAAACTAAAATGTGGCCTCATAAAAGTCAAAAAAAAAAAAACATAACCCATCAAGTAGATATAAATAAGTTTCAAAAATTTTCTTATTGAGAATATCATAAACCTAAATAGAACCTAAGCTTAAAGTTGAATAAAATCCAAATGAAATGAAACAATAAATAATTGCATTCTTATGTATCAAAACCATCCATTGATTCGTCGGAGTTGTCCATGTCCATTGACAAAATGAGATATTTCATATGCAAATTTATGTATGTATTGCAACTGTAATATGATCCGTCTGAAAATTCCAATCAGATGCCTACTCATACCTACGAGAAAAAGCTTTACTTATTCGATGAATTCGAATTCCCTTAAATTCAGGAGACTATACGTATATGAGTCACCTACCCTTACCCACCTATGTCTTTCGATTGCAATTGCATTCCAAATGAACCAACTGAAATGGGTTCATCTTTGTACATCACTCTTTTTTTTATTTCTTCGTGTAGGTACCCGCACCTTTTGTCATATCAATTCAACAATCATTTTTTTTTTTAATTGACTTCAAGATGTCTTAAATTGAATAAAAAACCATAGGGTAATTTTCTAGATTATTCAGTTTTAATTATTGTCTGTTTAACAATCAGAATAAATTAATGCATGCTAATAGTCAAAGAGCTGTAGAAAATTTAATTTTTTCTTTTTAACTCTATTTGATTTTTGAATAAAATTCAAAAGTTTTACTCAAAAAAACAACTCATAGTTAACCAAAAAACAGACAATTTGAGTATATTCTTAAGTGAAATCGTGTTTCTTAAGAATACAAAGCCTTTATTGGTACCTACTTAGTTATTGCATTTAAATTATTTTGTACCTTAAGAAACACAACTTGCTTATGGCAATTATTATCTTTAATATTTTGTCAGATGCATTTGAAACAAAAAATAAACAAAAGAAAAACTATTATTTGGGGTGATTTACAATGCATGCTCAAGACGCCAAGCCTTGCCTCTCTTGTCAAGGAAGACAACCGAGAAATCCACCAACAGGAAGACGATGGTTATAAAAAAGAAATATTACCCATTACTATATTGTGAGACTTTAAGGCGACAATACACCTTTACCTCTTCGATTTATTCGTGGAATTGCACTCGCCCGCCCAGTGCCGATGATGGAGGAGATGATATCTGTGTCTCGTTTTAAGAGATACAATATCTTTATACATACATTGCATAAGTATATATATATGGAATATAGGTAGAGGTACTATCCGTACCAAAAAAAAAGGAAATAAAAAAGTAGAAAGTTTTCTAACCCCTATTTTTGGTTCATTTGCCTCATATCTTAAACTCTTGCGTGTAAAAATTGATAAAGAGAGGAAAATAAAAAAAATAAAATGCACGACTGGATCACACGAACTTGCTCATGTAGTCCAAAGCTATTATGTATTAACTTAGCTTAAAAATGTAAGCTTTTTGTTATCTGATGTGAGTAGGTAGAGAGATATGCACAAATAAGCGAAAATAAATATTTTTTTTTAAACGTGAACACTTTTTGGATTTTTTTTTTGAAAAACTATTTTTTTTCGATGAGTTTTATTTTTTCAAAATTTAGTTTTTAGATGTTGATAAGGTATCTTAAAAATGGCATACCAAATTTTTTTTGACAAATAGTTTCAAAAATTTGTAATAAAAAAATATTAAAAAAAAACGGCTCGATAGATATTTTTGAAAAAAAATCAAAAAATTTATTGTTATTGAAGAAATCATATAAAAAAGTCTAATCAAAATCGTTAAAGCCGTTTTCGATAAAACTCAAATAATTAAAAAATGTTGTATGGGAGAAACTCGTTCTAGATGAGATATTCGAAAAATCATCTCTTCCAAATATTAAGAAACTCCGTTCACGCGTGAACACACGGACGCACAGACGCACAGACCGACGCACAGTATGTCCTCTCCATATAAAACAGTGCTCAAAATACCGTTTTTAATTTTTGGGAATAACAATAAAATAAAAGTTCCAAATCAATATTAACGGTGTAACACACGTCATACGTAAGTATTACCTTCTCTCTTGGTCTGGCGGCCAAGTTACGGTACTGCAAAGTCGACACTTTTTAATTGTTTTTGATTCACATATGCAGTGTCTTGATCTAGTGGTTGAAGTTTTTATTTTTAAAAGTTAAATTCTTAAGTTTAAAAAAAAAAAAAATATTCCGATTGTTGATGAAGGTATGTAGATTACAAATTATATTTTTTTTATTTTTAAAAGTGTTTTTATGTATATAAAGTAAATCAACGAAAAAGGCTTTTACTCGGAAGCAATAAAATTTTTAGAAAGGTTTTTTTTTTTTTTAATTTGCGCAGAGAACTTTTAAATCTAATGATACAGACTGAAAGACCAAACTCTCTTTATTATAAATCCGAAGAGAGAAGTGAGAGCATGGTGCGCGTTTTTAAAATAAAGTGGTTTGAGTTAGAGACTCAGTAAACTTATAGTAAAAGAATTGACATAAATTGTGGTTAATATAGGTATAGCCGAAAAGCTAAGTTCGTGGGCTTATAGGTTTTTCTGCCGTGGTATCGAATACAAAAGTTTGGTACTTTTTTTATAGCTCAAGGTGGGAAAGGGGTAGGTTTTGTTTAAAGTTAGCGATTTTTCTGATTTTTTTTTCTCAGGTGTGTAACCGCTTGAATTCATATAGATATTTAATAAGAAAAATGGTGCTCCGTAATTTTTCCAAAGTTCCAATACCTTTATCTCGATGATCCAATTTATACAGCTCAAAATAAAAGCTTAGTAAGCGAACCCCATCGGCGAAAAATCAAAAAAAAAAAAATATTCGAACGAAGAGATTCGGTTAAAAATCTTATTTTTTCAGTTCTATTAATCAGATGGTCAAAGTTAAGCTTTTGTGACTTAGGATAACAGATCAATTTTTGTAGGTTTTTTTACTGAAAATTTTACTTAACGCGATCAAAATGCATCAATTTCTTACTTCGTTTTAGATAAAACATTTCCAAATTGCGACTTCCATAAGTAGCAGGTATAAGCATTAAGTATTTCTTCTTCTTGTTCTTCTTCAGGTGAATCCACAACGGATAATATTAAAATATTACAGAGAAAAACCTTATCTGAAGTATTATTGGACAGTGAATTTGAAAAATTTGAAGACAAATTTTTAGATCTCCAAAAATTTGTTATTGCAAAAACAAATGACGGATGTTTTTAATAGATTGTTTATTTCTTCTGATCCCCTAATAACTTATACACGCGCAATGCCAGTGATCAACCGGAAAATTTTTCACCCTGAAGTCATTGAAATGTTAATTGAAGAACCATTCATTTCTTAAAAATAAAATACTCAAAAACTTTAAAAATTGTTGTGAATACTTTTTTATTTTAACATATTATTTACTAAATTTCATTTGTTATAGCAGTGAGCATCAATATTTAACAGTAATGATGATTTAAAATAGATATTAATTAATTTTTATTATTAAAAATTTGTCAAAAACAAACAAAAGATACAATTTTCAATCTAAGTTAATACATAATAGCCTTGGACTACATGAGCAAGTTCGTACGATGCAGTCGTGCATTTTATTTTTTCTTATTCTTATTTGTTTTTTTTTTTTAAATCACATGAATTGTGTAATTAATCACCTATGGTACGGATTCCTTCGATTTTGTAAAGCAGCTATAAGAAAATTATTTATACGTAGGTACTAGAAAAAAAGTTTTGAGCTGTTCCTCTCTACAAATTTCGTATTACATTTATTTACATTATTTTATATTAAAATGTTTTAATGAAATTGTTGACAACTCATATTCATATTAATATGATTTTATACAAAGGAATGTCAATATAAACAAAAATGCAAAGGAGCACTGAAAAATGCCGACTGTGAACGGTAATTTATTGCAATATTGAACAATAATGTCAAATAAATCGAAACAAATGAATATTTTTGGTAAAATAAACTGCCCAACAATAAACTTACATAAATCCCTTCTTCTTTGATAATATATAATAAAAATATACCGTCTGGGTTGTAGGTTCTTGTTTTAATTTTTATGGGAAACGAAATGAACCAATAGGTATGAGGTATTGAATCAAGAGGTGGAAACATATTAGGGGTATTCATAAAACCTGGTAAAACTGGTAGATCTGGTAAAATCTTCTATCGAAAATCTTTATTGTCAGTTTTTCTACACAAATTTTTTTAGGTAAAATATTAATTGTGGAAAACTTTTAAAAATATTTTTTGGTAATTTTATATACAACCAGCCACTAATATGTACCATAATATGAACCATAATCTTCTCAAAGAAAATCAAGTATCAAATACATAATTTACAAACATTTACCCAAGTTGATTTTAGGGGCGTTCATCAAAAATGCGTGGTAAACTTTCCCATTTTACCAGATGGAAAAGTTTACCAAGTTTCATTTATACCCCTATTATTATATTTTATTCTTTCAAATATGTTGACAAATAAAAAGGTTAAAGCTAAAAATGTGTGCAGCTTCCTCCACGCTCCAGCTAAATAAAACTAAGATCATCTGCTAAAATATTTTTTTGAGGCTATAGAAGTTTTTTGGTTTCAAACGTTATTGGTAGGTTACTCCCTAAATTAAAAGCCACACTTTTATTTGTGAACTTTTTCTAACACATACACTCAATTTGTTTTTTGTTCACAAGGAACCAATACGTTGTCCCTTGTCCTAAAATTTAACAACCAATTGCCTCAAGGTTCGCAATATTGCCTTTAATTTTTTTTGTTCTCATCCTACAGATATTTATGTAAATATTTGCATTTGCATGGAGGACATGGAAGGTAAAAATAAAAATAATGGAAGTGTAAAATCCCCCATTGATTTAAAATCCCTGATCTGGCATATGTATTTTATGTATGTATGTATGTCAATGTCCATTGTGTATGTTATCCTCATACAATAGGAGTGTCATCTTCATCTGTACTATATAGCTATACTATAGTATCCCCTTAGAATTGAAATTAAGTGAAACAGATGTCCTCGGATATTGTGATTGATAGTTTGCAATTGATTGGTGCCTGATGATGCTGTGACTGTGACACTGCGAGTCAAATAATTTCATTACTGAGATTTAGACAAATTACCTGGTAGGTCATGCCCATGAGGAGGGTCAACCTTGAGCATAAAGTGTGTCTATTTTAGTTTCACATAATCTTCGATTGGCATATCTCTGATACGTTTGATTCCTTCCTTTTTTTTTGTAGACTAAGTTTTTTTGTAAGGTTTATGCAGGCTATAGAATGAGAATTTTAGGCGACTACTTTGTATTTTTGTTCGTATAACACAAGGAGCTGGATTTATTAACAGAATTGGAAACCAATTGAAACAATTCAATTACAGTGTCGCGCAAAAGTTTTAAAGTTATGTTAAAGATACATCACTTGAAGATATAAGGGGTAGTAACGATTTGACTAAAGATTAAATTAACTTTCAAATAATAGAATAGAAGAGGAAGGTTTTAAATTAATGGGACATAGAGGGCCTAACGTAATGCGTTGAGCGTTGACAATATTATAGACCGAAATCCCATAGCAGATTTTAGGTGTGAGTGATAGCATAAAATGTTTGGTATTTTGGGAAAGGACCTTTAATTGTATGTATTAAATGTTGAGTTTTTGCAATCCATAGCTGAGGCGTTTAGAAGTTACAAGGAAACATAATTCATTCATCAAATGCACAATCAATCAAAGACCTTCAATGATCTAGTTTTGGGTTTCAATGAACCATGAAACGGCTTCCATACCACTTAGGTTGTAGTTTTCGTTATCTACATTACCTTTCTAAAGAAAAAGTACGATTTAATGATGTAATTAACCATCTCATCCAAAATACTTCCATAACTTTTAACAGCCGTTTACAAAAGTTCTCTTCGGAGAAAATTTTATTTTCTTCCACTTAAGGAAAAAAAACATCAAAAATAGAGAAGGATGGTTCTAGTAATATGTATATAGGTAACCAAACCACACAGAATTCAAGCAGGGGTTAAGATTATATTTGGGAAATAAATCCAATCAGTTCCACAAGCATTTATAAGTTCGTAAGGTCGGGTAATGTGCGGAATTCCACATGTGTACACCTATCACATGTTAGTAGGTATATACGTCCGAGGACGAAGCTGAGTAGCTCTATCTATGCTTTGGATAAATATAATCGATTAAACGGGATTTCATCGTCTACTTGGCGCCACCGTTAGCAAATGAAAATCCTTTAACCCACCGCCCGCCGCCGCCGACGACGATAGATGTTGACGCATACTCATATATTCTCACATCTCCTCCTGATATCCTCCACTTTTGCTGTAAGAGTGTGTATCAGAGCGTGCAAAAAGGTAAAATATCGCAAACTTGTAGACATCGAATAAATGAGTCGATTCCGTTGTTCGGTTCAAGTTTGATATATTATGGCTGACAAAGGTCCTTCGTTGTGTGCAGAATATTCGGGACTAAACGGTATGTGTTTTAGTATAAAACTCTTTCTAGCTTTAGAAGAGATTTCAAATTTGCTCTTTTTCCCTTCTACCATCATCAAGGTGGTCATCGAACAGAATAAGAGGCGATTTTTCAATCGTTTACCTTTCGTTCCGGCAATTTTAAAGTTAGCTTATGATGCCAAAGGGTTATAAATAAGTAAAGCCTCTGAAATTTTAAAGAGTCAAATGAATTATTTACGCAATCTATTAGAAATGACAACCTGATGATTTTAAAAGCCTTATACAAAAAACAGTGATACAATTCGAGTAAGTTGACTAAGTTTAGGTAATTTTGTATGTAAAAATTACCCTAGGATTTCCTTCCCATCGTAAAAAAAACTATAAGAACTTTTATATTTAGGTTTTGGATTTGTAAAACCTACCTGACGATGTGGCAGATAAGTACTGATACATTAATAAATTGTCAATTGCGTGTGCGGAAGGATTTCTCGACAATTTGCATGACATTAATAAGGAAAATCGTTGACTATGACAGTTAGTCTAATAGGTGCACCTGACCTACACCTATTTTCGTAATTCCTAAAGTCATAGCCAGCGATACCACTTTGCTACAATTGTAGAAGCTTTGCTACAACTTTTCAAAAATTTTAAAAACCTCTCCCTACTACACACCATCATCAAAATATCGAAATCTACTACATTTTTAAAATCTCTATTTAAACATACTTCAATTCCATAAAAAAAGGCTATTCTATTTCACTATGCATACTGTATGTTACCCCAGAAATTTCATACAAAATAATAGAATAAAATGAATTTACTCTCAAAGCAATCTTCTTTTTTCTTAAATTTATTTAAAAATGGTTATTTAACAATATTAAATATATTTTTATTTAAATACAAAAATGAACAATTAGTCGCTAGTCTACCTTCTAGTGGAGGCTGCAAACAGGTATAATTTGACATGAATTAAAAAAAAGGCTATACAAAATTACCCGAATTGCGTAATCTTTATGCTTTGCACACTTATGTATGATAAATAGTCAACATTAACCAAAAACAAAGTTACAAATCGTCCCGTTTCTGCCTGAACCACGTATCTGCAAAGTAAATTTTGTTCAGTTTTTTTAAGAAATTTCGATTTTTCTCCAAATTGAATAATTGGATTGAATAAAAAGAACTCAAATTAACTGTAAAACATATTAATTGAGGTTATTTCACAATTTATACTTTTTCATCTTCCTTACTCAAAGTTTTCCAGCGATGTCTTATGTTAAGCAAAATCTTTTAAAAATATGTAGTTACGAGGTTCACGCAGAAACGGGACGAAATGCACTTGAATTTTTAAAAATTTTACCATTAATTTATGAACAACGGCAACACTTAAAAAAACAAACTATAGTTTTTCTTAAATTTAAGGGCTTATATAATTTTTTGACGGTCAGTTTAAGTTTGAAACACACACGTACTTGCCCTTTAAAGATTGTTAATACTTTTGAATTAGATGCGTAGCGAGCCCCGGAATATAAAAATCGTTTCTTAAACCAAAATCTAAAATTTCTATCACAATTTTGTATGTTTTCCTATTATTATAATATGGTGACGTGAAATAAGGCCCAACGAAATAAGACAAAATTTCAAATTTGGCCTTATTTCGCTTTTGAAATGAAAATAAGGCCAAATTGGCTTTATTTCTATTTCAAAAGCGAAATAAGGCCAAATTAAATTTGGAAATAAATCCAATTTTTTTTTTTTTTAAACTCGGCCTCATATTAATAACTATAATACAATTAACAGTTTTTACAAGTGCCTTGCCATATGGCCGCAGGTCCAGGGCTCCACCTATCAGCGTATAAACAGTGAGGTAAAAAAAGAATCAAAGTTTCTTAAAATCTAGATTTTGTAAATGCAAAGAAACTACGCATACACCCAACCTCGCAGCTACCCCAAATCCTGTAGTGATCCCAAGCAGGAGGGTTGCAGGAGGGCAGCATGGCCCCCCAAACATACCTTACTGTTGACACGCACATGAGTGGGGGTCCTGGGTTAAAAAAAATTTAATGTATTAATGTAAAATGTAAAAATTCGCTATATATTAAAAAAAATCACTGTTATTCCCCACTTTAATTGTGAGTATTTTCCCACTCAAAAGTGATAGAATTTCTCCCTCACTCAGATTCCCGTGGAGTAATTTCCCTGCACCAGTAACAATATAGCAAAAAATATAAACTTATGTCCCATGTTATTGAAAAAATATTATGGATTTATGTCCCAATATCTTTAAAAAAAAAAATTTCCAGATACTTTTGGCAGTCAAAAATATAAATAAAAACACGAAAACGAAATAAAGCCAAATTGGCCTTATTTCGTTTTCAAAACCGTAACCACATACCAAGTGGGAAATTGTGTAAATCCACTGTTTCTGTCACTGGAAACAGCAAGAGTTGTAAAAAGAGAAAAAACTTGTTGAAAAAATGATAAATTTGTACCTACTTTGACTTGTTCGAAGTCAACAAGTAAAATTTAACTTTTTTTCTAGGTGGTAATTAAATGACAGTATCGGGAATATTACGTACCGGAAAAGTTACTCAGAATAAATATATACACTAGCCAAAATAATTAAAGGAACAAGATTTTTTCTGATTTCTTAGTGGTTTTTCATAGATTGTATCGCAGTGCAAATTTCGAAACATTTTGTTGCTTTTTCATAAATTTGAACGTAATCTATTGGAAAAATGTGAAAAAAAGACCAGAATAATAATCAAAACAATTTTGTCTCCAAAATTGGATCACTCATACCATGCAAACGGTTTAATTGATCAACTTGTAAATTTGCAGAGTTATGGCAGGTACCTATGTATTACATGTAAGACATTGAAAAGCGGTAGATTTTCTAAAAAAAGAAGCAAAAAAGACCTTTTTTCGTAAATTTAATAACTTAAATAAAATGCAAAGTTAAATATTTTTCATCAAATTTTACCACTGATGTTTGTAGAAAATGAACTGAAGTTCTTAAATTTGGGCTTGATTTGTTGAGAACGCAGACAAAAATAAAACATAAGCTTAACATACATTTGCTAACTTAAATTTGTATTCATTTAACCGAAAAAAATTGTCCACTTTTATTGGCACAAAAACAAAAATTAAAATTTTAAAAAATTTGGTTCCTCGGCATTTCTTCGGCCTGATTTTTCCTAATGAAAGCTCAAAAAAATTAATTTGTGAAAAGATTTGAAAACTAACAAAAAATAACTAAAAAAAAATTAGAACAAAATTCTTGTTCCTTTAAGTCTTTGGGATAGTGTATATTAAACATGAATAAGAATTTTATGGGAAAATAAATTTTTTTCTGTGCATACAATTATTCAAACGAAAAATTGAGTCTTTGTAATTAATCTAAGAAGCTAGATAATTCGGAAATAGAACGGTTAGTGGTCGGTATATAAATTTAAGGAATTTTTGAAGGTTTGTAAGCCATCACACATTAGTCTTATCGTCATTCATAAGCAATGGTTTGTTTTACTGCAAGAAAAACATTGCTTTTTATGATTCTAAACTATTGCCTAATAAAAAACAAAAATTCATAAAAATACAAAATTGATTGCGCACTTAATATAACAAAATTTTCAAATCACCCTTATAATTTTGTGTGTAATAATCTGCTCCTGAGTTATTGATGATTACAGAACAAAATATCGAATAAACAGGAAGGCTTCTATCTCTAAATTAAGTGTATACCTATATTAAAATAGTTGGTACTTTAGCTCATTAAAACCAATTTTAATCACTGATATATTTCTGTACCTTGTCCATTTCTTACAGTATTAACTTAAGTTTTAGTAAATTAACGGACAGTGTAAGGTATTCATTTTTGTTTCCCAGAATTGATTTTACTTCTTAAAAAAACATGTTTGCTCTGTGTTACAGGCTGTTGTTTCCAGATTAGGAAACATTGAGTTAGAAATTTCCTACTTGCTAAAAGGTATCGCGCTTTGTGCGTGGACGCTTTTTTCTGTGTTACAGAAATTTTAACAAATTTTAAAATTTACGTTTTCAACTAGAACTTAATGTATTATGCTATTGTATTGTGTTGTAACCTCGGGGTTATAACACTTCCAATGGCCTTTTTCGGGGTATACTTCTAGCTATACTATACATTTCTACACGTAAATACCCTTCAATATTTTTTTTCGTAAGCAAATGAAGATGACGTTCCATCCGTTTTTTTGGTGGACAACGGGTTTTTTTATTTATTTAAAACAAAATTGAAAATACGTGAGGTATTCATTATGATAGAAAAAGTATTCTTGACAATAACAATTTATGGAAAAATTTTTGTATTATAATAATGAATACAAACAAAGTACTTGCATAGAAATTAAGGCATATGATATGAAAATGCCCATAAGATAAAACAACCAATCTCTTAGATTAACTTTATTTAACATAGACAAAACAAATATTCTATTAAATTTTATTCTTTGAATACCTAATTTTTTTTTTACAAAATACATTATCATATAGTTAATTTAATCGGAGACATGCAAAATGCTAGTTTTGGGTACCAAATACAATTTATAACATTGTATGAATACCAACATGAATATTATTAGCATTTTAATATTTGTAGCGTTCTTTTTAAAATAATTGGTCAAGACCACCTAAGATTTAATCAAGATTTCAAGATAAACATAATATGGAGCAATTCATTCAATTGTTTATAAAAGAGGACAAATAAATTGCCCACCAACAGATTAGGTAAAAGGGGGTAGGTGGGCTAAAAAGTGAGGTGGGTGTCGAAAATAGTGGTCTTTTACGATTTCTTTCAAAAGCAGACCTCCAAAATTCAAAAATGCTTGCATCAACTTTTTTTTATTGCTAAGCTCATCAAAAATCCAAAAAATAATATTTTGCTGCAAAAAAATTGATTTAAGTAAAAAACATAGGTAAGGTACCTACGTTAAAATCAAGTTTTATCAAAATCCATAAGTTTTGAAAAGGATAAAAATAAAAATAACAATAAAAAAATTGTTTTTTTGGCATTTTTATATAGGTACTTCTAACTACTTACATACTACGTACATACTTTTTTGATAAGAGGTCTACTTTTGAAAGTATTCGTAGAAAACCACAATTTTCGACAACCCTCCCCTTTTCCCCAGTTTTTTAGTGGGCAGTTTAATTTTTATCTTTCATAATATCATTAAGGTACCTTTTCAAAAATTTTCCACGCCTGCCTTAGCCTTCTATATTATAAAGTTGCATTAGTTCTGAGCTTAAACAATCAGTTTTCCTGCTATTCAGTAGTTAGGTACTTATACGATACCTACTTATGCCTAATACCTACCTACATTAAACAATTTTCTGTCCGCATTTGTAAGGTTGTTGATAGAGTAACCATATGCCTAAAAAACACAGCTATTGATGATAATAAACATTCTCTTATCATAAACAATGATTCATAACAATGTTAAATAAACTTATAAGTTTTAGCCACACAATTAGTTTTGTGTGTGAAAACATTTATTTGACACTTGGTTCTCAACACGACGAGGTGGCCGAGTGGTTAAGGCGTTGGACTGCTAATCCAATGTGCTCTGCACGCGTGGGTTCGAATCCCATCCTCGTCGAACTTTTTTTTTTTTAACCAGTTTTTGGTTCTTATCAATAATAATGTTGATGTTAAAATTTTGGGTGAAATAAACCTATATATGGTATGGACACTTAACCCATACATATTTTATGAGATGACCTAAATATTTAAGTTGACCTTTAGTAGTTTGAAACCTAAAAAAAAGAATGAACATACAAATTCTGTTTAATTTATTTTTAATCCATACAATAGGTAAGGCAGGGTAATATTTTAAATTTGATTATTTTTAATAAAAAGAAAAAGTAAATGGAATTGACTCTTTAGAATACTTACAAAAAGTTAATCATATTGAAGATGAGGAGATGTTTGAATTTCAACCGATTTTTAATGCATCATAAAGCTGATAACATTATCGATAGCGTTTTCTTTACATAAAGGTTTATTTCTTATTTCCGTTAGGTAGGTTGGTTACAAGATGTTTCCTACTTATTATTTAATATGAAATAATACTTTAGAAAATGGTACCTACATGAAAATGTTCATAGAAAAAAAATCGTTCTACAAAAAGGATCTATTCTGACAGTATAGACGTGAATTAGTGAATGAATTAAAGTTGGGGAATTGTACTACGAAATTTAGGATTTAGGTCTATTGTACATGTACAATATAATATATATAAATATAAAATGTAAAAGACCGAATGGAAGTTAAAAGGTTTGCCGAGCTTGGTATCATAAGCTCTGCGTTGGGCTGCCTGATGAAGACGAATCTCTTGACTTTGTCGATTGCTGCGACTATAAATAATAAATTTTTATAGTTTAAAGAGTTTTAAACAAAGAAGGCTATTGCCCTTCAATGCCCTCCAGCTGCGACTCTGCAGCTTCCACAGTCTGAATCTGCACTGTAGCTGAAGAAATCACAAGTAGAGACGATCTGTGGACAGGGTTAGGCATCAGGGCTCCAAACATATCACAAAAATCCTCAAACAAATGCAGACAAAAAATTTAAGTAGAGTCCAAAAAAAAATTGCTAGCTTTGCTTTCCGTTTTAGCTTAGGCTACCTGAGTCGAAACCATGTGAATAAAGAAACGAAAGCTAAAAAGCTATTTATAATTTTCCAGAGCAAGCCATTAAGCGTACTTTTTTTGTTTAATCACATGAAACAAAATAACCTAGAACTTATACAAAGATACTAGTTAAGGCTATGACTATAGCTAGAATTAGCTTCCTAGGAAAAAAAATTATTTATTTTACTATTTACAAGATCCAATAAGACATTAAAATATATCTATATTTTTTTCCGAACGCTTATAATTTGACCACCATAAATTTAATGAGAACTGGTAGGAAAAAGCCCTAGAATTATCTATGTAGCAGATTTATAAAAAGTCGTTTATACCTATTTATATTATCTAATATTGGACAAAAAACTAAAAACGATTTTCCTTATTTCATTTAGGCTTATAACCTTTCATATTATTAATACACACTCAACACAACACAGAACATATAGGTGTTGGACTGTAGGTGTATCAACAAAGCAATAGGTGGGAATTTTCCACTTCAGAGCAGCCACTATGAATGCGATTAAGATTCCAGCCTTATCTGCTTATCAGGGATTGACTTTGTAAATGGAATTGCCGCTTAAATGCAAATACAAAATTCTTAAAAAAAACTATGGTACAATAAAATGAGATGAAGGTATATAATATACAAATGTTATAAGCCAGTAACATGAATGTGAAAAATGAGAATGTTAGGAAATCGTGTTACAAAGGTTTGTCGGTGCCGTAAAATTAAAGAGAATGTTTTCACGTGTTCCTCTGCTGTTTGTATAAACTATATTTTTAAATTCTTAGTATTTATATCATTTTTACCAAATTTAAAAAATGCAAAATTCTTTCATAAGGTTATGTGGTTCATTTTCCAAAGAGAAAATTATTGTCATCTGAAGTAGGAGATATTGATGAAGTTGACTGTCATCTAAGGTATATACACACATTATGCTCTAAAGGTATTTACAGTTTGCAAACGATATCAATTTCATACAGCTGATTTCTTCACAGAGTCCTAACGGTACTTCTGGTACTCTTTCTAAAGTTGAGTTAATAGGTATGCCGCGACAATCCCTCAAGCTTCTTGAGAGTATAATCATTTATATGTATAAGTCAGTCTCTAATCTCTTATACGATGTTGGTGTAACTCAGTTTGACCCGTTTATTTGGTGTTCAAAATTTGTTTTTTTTTTTATAAACGGTCTTTAAAAATAGAGCTAGGTTCGTTTCCTACCTATTCGGTATCATTCGGAATACGAACTAAATGAAACCGAATACATGTAAATGTAAAACATGCCTAACTATTTAGTGACCCAGTAGAAAAATAGCTGATATTTGTATTTAAATGGATTTATTTCTGGCACTCCTGATAATGTTCCAAAAATATCAAAATGTCTCCTCTATTGGCAGTAAAATTTCTTCCAAAATATCCATATTATCAATCCAATCGCACTAATTCACTTAAATGTATCTAATAACCAAAAACGAATATGAAAAAAAATATTTATATGATTTTCATAACCAAAAGGATAAATGTTCCATGTGAAACGCTTAATTTAATCCGATTGCCTCAATGTATGGTCGCGCAAAAAGGAAGAAAAAATACAAATGATCCCCATTTGCAAGGGAAATAAAAAAAAGGGGTTGATTCCTGGCAGAATAAGAAAATTATTAAAACTGATTTAAGAAGATTCCAATGCGGCCGCATCATACACAATGTTGAACCTCAACCAATTTATGTATGTGTACCGGGAATCCAGAAGTAGATTCTCAGGGAGCAGAGTAAATTACAATAAATTCGATTTGCCAACCCGACCGCCGCCGCCGATGAATATGAAAGCTGAAGTCATTTTAGCCGAAGAGCAGTTCAAATTGAATAGTTGTTGTCCCGAACAGCAAACTATATCTATGTATCGCATTCTAGTCTTGTTCTCGGCTTTGACTTGCTGACTCACATGCCCGTACATCTTTTGTACGCGCACATATTCCTGAAGAAAATTGTATTCGAAGCGATAAAAATAAATCTTATCTATCTCATAGAGTTGGAGATGAACGTTCGTTTTATTTTTTTTTCTTCTTGAAATCCTTTATCTGGGTGACATTTGGTTGCTGTCGGATGTCCTTCCCGTTCCTACTGCCACCGTCTTTCCATCCGTCCAATCACATTCATCTCGCGAGTCTTGTGCAAGTAATTCATTTTTGCACAAAATGCTCAAAATTATCCCCGAAGTTGAAAAAAAAAAAAAAAAAGAAATTCATATCGAAAACAGTATCAATGTATCTGCCATTCATACCCCCTCATCCTCCTGAACCCCATATATCACAGCATCCGTAAAAACACTAACAACACAAGTTTTCATATTTCCCATGAATGATTATATGCAGTTTTCCTGTGGTGTGTAGCCATCCTAAAGCGGTGCGGCTGTCGGGGTCTTCAAGAGGAACATGTGTTTGCCATTGGAGCAAAGCCATTTCGAAAAAGTAGCCACCAGCAGAGACGTTTTATTTTTTGGTGGTGCTCATGCAATTACTTTACGATTCCCATTGGCTTCTTATCGGATTTGTATTGGCAACTTGGGGGTTGCTGAATTATTAATGATAAGATTGGTGTCAGTAATCGTTCGTTTAATAAAGGAACTGATGTAAGACCCATTGAGTGTAATAGTGATAATCAACGAAGGTAGGTATTTAACCTGCCTGAACTATAGATACCTTCAGTCTTCACCATGGAAACATTGATTTTATTATCTGGCAGTTGTTAAAAGGGTCGGCATCATTCCCAGCCGGGTGTTCATGTACGCATAAATAGCATAACCGTCAGGCCCCTCTACAAAAAGCAAAACATTGATATTGTATTTCAAAATTCTATCACTTAAACAAAATATTTTTTACTTGCGATATGGGTACCATATATCAAGTTATGCATTCGTACAAAAAAAAGTTGAGATAACAATCAAACAAGACATTACGATGATAGAGAATGATAAAAAAGTGGGTCCTACAATTCTGTCTGTCTGTCTGTCTGTATGTATCAGAGACCACAGCCTAAACGGATGGGTCGATTTACTTCAAACTTGGTATGTGGCGTTTTTTGGAGAATATCCCCAGACGTTTTTTTGATTTTTTTTTTAGACCCCAAATAACGCTACCTGTCATATACCGGTTTTAGAAAAACTAATTTTTCTCAAAAACGGTGCCTACGATTTTGATTAAAAAAATCATGGTCATTTCTTTGGGTAAGGTCTATCTTTGAATGAGAACTATTTTTTCAAAAACCGTTAATAACGGTACCTGCCATAGAACCGTTTTTTTTTTTTAATTCTGATTTTCTCCTTCATAACTCAATCAATTTCAACCATTTTTTTTCATGGATGCTTTTAAGTTGCCGTAATAATATTTAGTTAAAAAAATTTCGAAAATTATTTTTTTGGATTTAAAAAAAAAAATTGAAATTTTTTTTTTGAAAAATCATTTTTTCGAAAACTATTCAATATTTTTTTTTCAAATTTTAGTTTTTAGATGTTGATAAATAATATCCAAAAAATTGCGTACCAATTTTTTTTTTATATGGAAAAAATAGTTTTTTTAAAAAACGACTCTAACGATTTTCAATTTTTTTTTTTAAATGTATCATTATCCTTGACTATGCATATTAAAAATGCGCTTATTGTACAAGATATTGAATTAACTTAATAGACTATTGCTATCTACAAACGGAGTTGAAAATATTTAACAAAAATCACATTTTTAAACATAGTAAGACCTCATTTTGTATGCTACCTACATGGGATTTTTGACAAATTTTACCATTTTACTTTTATCGATGTTTCAATGCGCTGTACTAATTTTGAGCTCTATGCTTGTTACCCAAACGATTCCTACAATACCAAATAATAAAAGGTTGTCGCTCATCATCTTTAAATTCAAGGCAATACAAATTGTTGCCAACGATTTTTACGATTTCAAGTTAAATTTACGGTAGACTTTACAAGAACTCGGCTACAAACACCTATGATTTAGTATATAATATTGTTTGAACAAGCAATTTCTCAGGCCCCGCTCATGACTAGCACGACCCTGATTTTTATAGGCAGTATAATTTTATCTATATAGAGTATATGATGAAATCTTATTTAGTCTCATTGGGGGTAAAGGTGTACTGATATTTGCTCAATTCTGAATGTCTTTTGCTAAAAGGCGTAATACAATCAGTTTGATAGTAGTGGCAACTTGTTAATATGTACATTTATGTATACATTTCAAGACGGAAACATTGTCTACTGGTTCTAAATCCATTTTGATAATGGTTCAAATGAACTACATAAATGCGTCTGCTAATTAGAAACAGTTTGAGTGAGACTATTGTATCAATTTCTTTTAGATATTCGTCCATCTTTATTCTTAAAGAAAAAATCTGTGTATAATTAGAAGCTTTGGATATGATGGACTTCCTAATGAATTATATCAAATTACATATATTTTTTTTGAATACGAAGTAAAATTAGCGTGTTCGTATCAATCCCATTTTTCATGTCGGACGTTCGGATACAGGGCAATGCATTATACCATATACTCTATTTCCATGGATACGATGCTGGCCATTAGCTTATGACATGTATCATCTTTTGTACTCCTAGCTATTGATTTTTTGGGTATTATTAGTCTTGATTTTGTCAATCAGAAGCAAATGTTTTAAAGCTTTTTTTATTAGAACAAAGTATTGCCACAGATACAACCTTGCCTAAATACAGGGTTTCCCGTAATAAGTCAAGGAAAAGGGGTTATTTTGGGGTATGTTCTAAGAATAAAATGCAAGACTGGATCGCACGAACTTGCTCATGTAGTCCAAAGCTATTATGTATTAATAAATAATAATAATTATTTTTTTTTATTATTTTTGGAGTTTTTAGATGTTGATAAATAATATCTTAAAAAGGCATACCAATTTTTTTTGTAATAGTTTCAAAAATGTTAGATTTTTCAAAAAAAAATTAAAAAAATTTAACGTTATAGAAGAAATCATATCAAAAAGTTTAATAAACTCGAATAACCCGAAAATGTTGTATGGGAGGTACTCGTTCTAGATGAGATATTTTTGACAGGGGGCTAACCTACAAACTCTGATGATGTAGACGTAAACGAAGATGAAGGCAAATCCATTACGTATTTAAACTCAAGAAAACTGTCAAGGTTTGTTATTTAAATAATATACGCATACGTAATAAATGAGAATATTAATCAATTTTCAGTGACATACGTGAATGTTTCTTTGCTCTTTATACCACACAAATTCATAATAAGTACACTTACACTAACACTGTCAGCAAACAAATTCCAAAAATTTACAACAAACCACATACTCTTAGCAAGTCCATAAACTATAAAAGATACTAACGTTTATTACTGTCCAAAAACGTTTTCCCGTACAACCTCAGCAGATAATGCACAATCAGCCCTCATTCGCTTGGCTTCATTCTGCAAGAAAAAAAAGGAAACAATAATCTAAACCTAACTTGTAATGTTGAAAAATTTCACGAGATGTTCTTTTTTTTTGTTTCTTTGTCGAACAACTTAAATGAACGTTACTTTGGGAAAAGAAAAATGTACGCAGAACCGGAAGTGGGATGTGTCAGCTCCTTGCACAGAGAATGTCAGAGGAAACCAAATTGTGGGCGGCAAATGGAATGCAAAACCTGAGGAATATCCCTAAATATAAGTTAGCTCGTCGCCAGAGTAGTGCGTCCTTACTGCCACCTTCGTCCTCTAGAATTTTGTTGATGGAATTGCTACACTGGGATAGTTAATGGGGCAATTTTGGAATAATCTCAATAAAGATGGTTAATTTCAAATTTGCAGTTATTAGCATTTTGATTTTTTTTAGTGACTGTCTCTTTAAACCATTTCTTATGTAAAATTGAGGGACCTACACTTTTCTGCCGGTTCCGAATGGCTAGTGAAGGTGCACTTTTTGTGGCAAGCAGTAGTTTTGTAGCTGTTTTTAAATTCCTCGCAAAAGTCAGTACGCCTGATTAAATATATAACATAGGTTGCTGCTTGTATAGGGGTACGAGCCCCACTCTATGCAGCTGGGTTCGTTACCAACTCATCGCCAACCAGTAGGATGCCACCCATGGGATCTTATGAGATAATTGAAAACCACCACATCATTTTCAGTCCACTGTTCTAATCCTTAACTCTTGTTAACAAAAGCCGGGCAGGCTGCATTTAAAAGACCTAAGGTCATACCGACAACTAATAGTAGAATGGTAAACAATACAAACAAATTGTATACAAAAATATTTTAAACAATGCGTGTTTTATCTCGATTTATTTTATTCCAGTATTAAAACTACACTGCCCCATTTTGCGACGAACGTCGTCGTCGTCGGTCGTCGTGATATTCCTTGTTCGGAAGGAAAAGTTTTGCAAATGAGAAAGGGTTACTTTTACCATCTTTGGCACTTTTTTCAAAGGATACTGCTGGTGGAGGTTGGGTTTCTTTTTTTTTCTGCGTTATATTGTAAATCGTTTAAGATTCAAACAGCACCTAGGGTAGCACACTATAGGTATAACACGCCCGACATCCAGGAACACAGGAGAAACTTTAAAAATCGAGCAAAGATATAAATTATAGCTTGTGTGATACCTTTGGCACTTTTTGTTTCTGGACGCATCAGGAAAAGATTGTTGGCGCCAAACCCGGTGACTCCGGCAGTATTCTAATGGATTATATAACCATTTTGGTCTCCAAACTTTTATCCGATACGTTAAAGAACTTTTAGACGGAATCAGACGATGAAGATGATGATTATTGGGATGATGACGATGATGAGAATGAATGAAGAGGGCGCCACCGCCACCGCTGCCGCCGACCAAGTCGTTGAGAGCATACATTATCTCTATTTTAACTTGGGAATTCCATCAACTTTACCCATAGACAAAGATGTCAAAGATGTCAATTATATGTTGTTTGACGGATTGGGTCATGTGAACAAGAACGCACATATCGAAAATCATTCAAGAAATCAGGCATAAAATTCAAACTAAAAAGTAAGAAAAAAAAAATATCTTCAATAAAGATTACTCTTTAGAGATTAGAGTATTATGTGTGTATGTGTTGAAATTGCGACGATACGTATCATATAAAAAAAAAAAAAATATTTTCGTGATTCAGGTTCAAATGTTGCAGAAGCGATAAAAATCCTAACTCGAAAAAGTTAAGAACCCAACAATGTCCCCGAAATGTCTTGCAATAAAATAAATTATTGACTATAAACTGAATGGCGATTGAATGTTTTTATTTCGAACTAATCGGTCTTTGGCCTATCAATGGATTGAGATAAATGTGTATAGCAAATTTATACTACTATTGCGTGCAAACTATTTTTCGAAGGTTTAAGGAATAAAAATCAAACTGCTTAACCAATATTACATATTGAGAAGTTCCTACCCTTTAAAATATTCATGAGTAATAAAATTCTGTGTCACATATCGTCAGTGAAAAATATGAATATGAACACATTGTAAGAATAAACGTGAGTGGAGGTACAGCAAACACAAAAAATCGAACTTTTGTGTAGTCTATTTCAGTTTAACTGTAAATTCGCCATATACATACGTAAAAGTCTAAACTGGAAATTTTGAACGTCCAAGTTTTGACCTCTGATTTTTACTTGCTCTATAGGGCAAGTATTGGTTTCGTGTCAAAAAAAAATCGAGGTTTTAATCAAAACCAACATTACGATGATGGAAAGTCCAAAAAAGTTTTTCTCGTTTCACAAAGTTCTTTCTTCTTAAAATAAAAAAAAACACGCTTTAAACCAAAATATTTCGATGCACTATTTTGTTTCGTGTTTGTCATGGCAAATTAAACATTTATGTAAAATTTTATCGCTGTACCACTACTGGAAGGGGGTTTTCTAAAAAAATTACGCCTGTTGCATAGGAAAATGACTATTATTGTCACTTAGAGTAGTCGTACTGCCTTGGTTGTAATCTCAATGGATTCAGCATACAAAATTACTCGTTTTGACATTCAAACGATATCCCAAACACAATCAGTTTAATAGATATAGCTTAGCCAAAAATTGCATTATAATTGCAGTTTTTTCAAGATAGTAGCCAAACCCCTAATGGGATACCTTGGGACATTTGGGATATGAGTAAGGACATTACTCCTAACAATTTCCACTAATAAAAATATTGTTAAGTATTTTGTCCGGGTCAGGCCTATTTTTTGTTTAATTACCGAGGTCTATAAAGTATTTTTTTTTAAATTCTCAATTAGATTCGCTGATATAGGCAATTTTAAAAAAACATAGATTTCTTAGCATAGTTATGTACGTTTCCTGTAGTTTTTGATTTTTGTAGTAGTTTTGTTACAGTTTAAAAACATTTGAATTTACTAGAAAATGTAGAAAAATGTTCGATTTGCAATAATGTATGTACCTTTTGGGAATGAAAAAGCACGACTGGGTCGCACGCACTTGCTCTTATAGATAAAGTTAGCATTTATGCTAAGCCTTTTTAATTAAAAAATTGTAAATGCAGTTTTAGAAAAAAAAAATTAAAAAAGCATAAAAACTCGATTTTCAAATGACTAAAACAGCTTCTTAAATGAATTTAACCTGAAAACGAAGTATGCAGTTTGATTTCTTTTATAATGATACATTTTTAGAAAAAAAATTTTAAAAATCGTTAGAGCAGCCGTTTTATAAAAATACTATTTTTCTATATAAAATTTTGCAAGGACTTTTATAAAAAAAAATTGGTACGTAATTTTTAAGACATTATTTATCAACATCTAAAAACTGAGTTTTGAAAAAAAATATTGAATAGTTTTCAACAAAATGATTTTTCAAAAAAAAAAAATTCAAACTTTTTTTAAAAATCCATTCATGTAAAAAAAAATCTCTGAAATTGATTGAGTAATCAAGGAGAAAATCAGAATTAAAAAAAAACGGTTCTATGGCAGGTACCGTTAGTAACAGTTTTTAAAAAAATGGTTTTCATTCAAAGATAGACCTTATCCAAAAAAATTACCATGATTTTTTTAATCAAAATCGTATTAACCATTTTTGAGAAAAATTTGTTTTTCTAAAACCGGTATATGACAGGTACCGTCATTTTTGGTAAAAAAAAAAATAAAATGCACGACTGGATCGCACGTACTTGCTCTTTGGGTTAAAGTTACTATAGACGTTAAGGCCTCTTATATAAAGTTTTTTTTAAAAATAAATAACTATGTTATAAATTAACAAAATATAGGGTTTTTCTCGAGTTACATATTTCTACAAGAAAAGTGGAATTTGTGTAAAAAGAATAAAACTACTTTTAACTTTTTAGTTTTTGTAATTAATACATATATTTTTTGAAACTTAATTAGATTCTTTAATGTTATATGAAATATCTGTGCAAAAGTTTTAGTCAAAATTGCTTTAACCATTTGTGATGGTTTTTTAACCATAAATTTGAAAAAAAACCGCAACGCTGTTTCTCCGATGCTCGAGTTTTTTAAGAAAAACTAAAAATGCAGTTTTGTTGTAATCACTGAACATAATACATTTTTTTAACAAAATCGTTAGAGCCGTTTTCGAGAAAAACCCAATAACTCAAAACCGTTATATGAGAGGTATTAGTTCTAGACGGGATATTCAAAAACAAAAATAAACTAACTTTTAAAATTACGTAATAATAATCTGTACCAAATTTAAAGAAAATCCGTCCAAGCATTTGGGCAGTGGAGAAGTGTACAGATGGACGTACAGACGTACAGACGCACAGACGCACAGGCCGACGGACGGCATGACGAAAACCACTTTTTCGGACTTCTCCATCATCGCAATGTTGGTTTTGATTAAAACCTCAAATTTTGTTTTTGACACGAAACCAATGTTATTGCCCTATAGAGCAAGTAAAAAGCATAAAATTCGATTTTCAAATGACTTAAACAGCTTCTTTTATGAATTTAACCTGAAAATAAGTATGCAACTTGATTTCTTCTATAATGATACATTTTTAGAAAAAAAAAAATTTGAAAATCGTTAGAGCTGTTTTCTAAAAAAAATATTTTTTCTATATAAAATTTTGCAAGGACTTGTATAAGAAAAAATTGGTATGCCATTTTTCACATATTATTTATCAACATCTAAAAACTAAATTTTGAAAAAAAAAATATTGAATAGTTTTGAAAAAATGATTTTTCAAAAAAAAAAATAAATTTTTTTTTTAAATCCAAAAAAGAATATTTTCGAATTTTTTTTTATTTAATATTATTACGGCAACTTAAAAGCCTTCATGTAAAAATAATGAAGGAGAAAATCAGAATTAAAAAAAAAATGATTTTATGGCAATTACGGTTAATAACGGTTTTTGAAAAAAAAGGTTTTCATTCAACGATAGACCTTATCCGAAAAAATGACCATGATTTTTATAATCGAAATCGTAGGCGCCGTTTTTGAGAAAAATGATTTTTTCGAAAACCGGTATATGACAGGTACCTACCGATATTTTTAGTAAGAAAAAAAGTCAAAAAAATTCTGGGGATAGTCTCCAAAAAACGCTACATACCAAGTTTGAAGTAAATCGACCCATCCGTTTAGGCTGTTCGTCTGTGCGTCCATCTGTAAAAAGAGCCACAGCCTAAACGGGTCGACGGATTTGCATGAAGTTTGGTACAGATTACTTGTTTGTAATTTCCAATTTTTGTTTTTTTTTTTGTTTTGAATATCTCGATTCGAACGAATACCTCCTATATAACGGTTTAGAGTTATTGGATTTTTCTCGAAAACGGCTCTAACGATTTTGATTAAACTTAGTGTATGTTATATTATAAGTAATTGTAACAATACTGCGTTTTTAATTATTCTCATAAATAACGAATAACGGAAATATGATGAACACACTTTTCGTTAAATTTTTCATTATTTTAAGTTATTTCCGTATTAAAGCAATACTGGCTAAACTAATGTCGTTCGAAACTTGTCACCAGTTCGTTTTCATCATTTTAAAAGCATTTTGTATTTAGTCTTTCAAAAAAAAAAGTTTTGAAAAAAAAATTAAACAAAAAAAATGATTTTATTTCGAAAGTACGTGCGACCCAGTCGTGCATTTTATTTATGTAGGGATGTGCAGAGATTGTTTTTAGTTGAATTTTTGTATTTTGTTGCAAATTTTGAACAAACTTTGACAAATCACAAAGAAAAAAAAACGACCTAAAACTAAGAATATCGGTGTCAAATCATTACAATTCGTTGACGAAAATCTGTTAAGCCGGAAAAGTTTTAATTCAAGCCTGAAAATCTTGTTTTGAGCTTTTTTTTAATCCTAGAATTTTTATTTCAAGATTGTTAAAGCTTAATTTAAGAATGCAAAAGCTTAATTTCAGACCATAATAAGAAAATATATTATTGTATTTAAGTTTCTTTTGATATTGTTTCTAGCTCGTTTATTCTTATTTTTAGAATGAGTGATCTTACCTTTAGAATAAATCCTCTTACCTTTACTTCCCCCACTGCTTCCCTTCTCTCCTTTTTCACCAAAAACAAAAAAATCTTAAATAAATTGTATTCAAAGTCTTTATTTAGCAGAAACGCTTAAGTTAACTTTATTTCAAAATAATTTGCTCCATTATTTAATAAATATAAATGTAAAAGTGGTCTTGAAAAATCAGTTACTGTTATTGAAATGTTATTTTAAAAAGGAGTTTTCCGACACTTAAAAATGTTGATGAACTGCTACTTTGGGCCTTTTGGGGACAGTTTTTTACTTATATAGGCACAGAAATTGTTTCATCACCTATTCGAAACAAAAAATATAGATATAATAGAAATGCTGTTTTAATAAACTTTTAATATTCATTACCTTAGTTAATATTATTTTCCCTGAATTCTGCCCAGAGTCCGAGATGAGGTATTGCTTCTTTTCTTCAATTTAATACAACTTTCAATTTAACTTAAAGAATAGCATAGTTGTGCCACATTAATTATTTAATCAAATCATAAGTGATATGTTAAATCCGAATAAAGGATATGTTAAATCCGATTCCTAACTTTGAATTGCTTTAGCACTTAACTTTTTTTAAATAATTAATTTAAGAACGCGGAGCTCAAATCAAGTTTTTTGTTCTTAATTTTGAAATAAAAATTAGTTTTAGGAATACATGTCTTAAATCAAGAATAAAAGGGTTACTTTCAGGATAACAAAAATAAGAATACACAAATTTTAAAATTAGCCTACTTGTTCTTCAATTTAGCCTGCCTTCATTCCCTCAGTGAGAACTGAGAATAAACTAGAATATAACGAAAAACTTACGTTAATCGGTTCCGACTTTAAAACTGCCTTTGTGATGAGACTGTTAACTTTTGGGGCAGAAGACTTCTTAATTTTAAAAGTAGACGTCATTACCTTTAACATCTTAATCTCAGAACTGGTAGGTACCGAATGTACCTTACCACGCCAATCGTACTAGGATGCGGAAGAACGGGGCTTACGTACGTTAAAAAGTGCTTTTCATCATGCCGATGACGTCAGTTGGTCTGTGCTGTGCGTTGATATAAATATAAATTTTCTAAAAGACGGTGAAAAGACTGCAAAGAATTCCATGATTTTGGGTTATTTATTTAGGTACATTTTTCTAACAGCGCAATCGATTTAGGTCAAAGTTTTACAACAAGTGTTCCAATTATGTATAAAAGTATTGTGCATTAAATCAGAAAAAAAATTTATATTTTTTTCCAAGATATTAATAAAAATTCTCCCTATTCATTTGAATTGTTTTATGACCTTATTGAATTTTAACACGATCTGTGAATGACTAAGCCTCTTTGTTTTGCACCTTTCAAAACTACCAAAGTCAAGCAAGTGTAAAAAGTAAATGCTATTAAGTTTTCAAGTTAATCAACATGAAAAATTTGCAGTATTTACTACAGAGTACCTAAATTCTAGTTTTTATGCATTCCAAATATGACAGATTTTTTAGCATTGACTTAATTTGTATATGCTTAGAAAAATAAGTATTTACTTAAAAATCCTTGATATCACTGTAAGAAGATCCAGCCATTTGGAGTAAAGAAAATATTATCGGGAAGCTTATAACCCCAATAATGAATGAGATTTCTGAGGAAATGTGTTAAGTAGAAGGATTTCCAATGTAAATTTCACCAAGAATTGCGAATAAAGTGAAGCGATCATTGTCCCACAAAAAAGTGATTGCATTTTCTGATCTCGGATATACATAAGTGCTGGGTGTAGTGGCGATGCAATAAGCTGAGCTCTGCAACTTAGTCCTTCAATTCCTCATTAGGCAGTTGATCTCGAAATAATTTCGGAAAGAAATGCAGAGAAATGTTCAGAAAACTCTTAAAAATTATACCATAGATTCCTAGGCTAAACTTAGGGCAAACTTAGGATTTAACTTAGATTGAAGTGAAAAAACATTTAAAGATGTTGCTCATTTGAACCAGTGAGTTAAATAAAATTTATTTGCATTATTATCTTCAAGAAAGATGTTAAATCACTTTTTGTAAGGATCTCCTAGCATAGAAAATGATCGAATGGCAAGCACTGAATTCTATTTTTTTCACCACCACGTATGAGTATTTTAATTAAACTCTGCTTAATAGTTCTGGGAAATTATGCCTAGCCTTTTGGCATCAGCATTTTTACTTTTGGAAATCTTCAACAATAATAATATAGCATTACTTATAGCCTAAAACCTCTAACAAAATGAAAATATTTCGATGGTTAATAGAAACAAGAACACGAAATACCATAAACATATCATAAGGGAAAGTGCGTTTCACTTTTTTCTTATGCAAAGCAGGTAGTAAAAAGTTGGTTTGCATAAAAAAAAAACGTTTTCGACTTTCAAACCTATATTGGATCAAACATTGGTCATTTCAGGCTATTGCCACTGGAGTTGTTTTAATTTGTTTTATTGTCATTAGGATTACTTGCCTCCGAAATTTTACTTTAAAATCGTAAAAAATCTAACCATAAATGTATGGGCTTATTGTTTAAAATGTAGATATTAATAACTAGATGAACCATCTGGCTTAACATTGCACATTGCTAGTCAAACATATTGTAAACGGCTTGTTGTATTTAAGAGCAAAATTACAAAAGCTTTTAGTTATTTGAGATTAATGAAACTAGCTAAACAATAGAAGTTAAATGTCAGTGCTCCCAGATTACCAAAACAAACCTCAACAAAATACATAATATACATATTTATAGGTACTTGAATTTTGTTTATTTTTCCATTTAGCTAAAAATTGATTTAAAGCCTTTACTACAGCATCATGCTCCATTGACTTCCAATAGAAAACTGACCAACCGCATAAAAATCACTTCCCTACCGACAAAACTGTCGGATCCTTAATACCTACAAGGAAAAATGATTAAAAGGAGCCTATAAACAAAATCACCTATTGTAATAAAATCTCAGCGCAGAATCCTGCATTCCAGAGATTGTCAACACCCCCATTGCACGAGAGTGACGACAACAACTACGTCAGTATAGAATCTTAGCCTAAAATTTTTCGCCTTGTAGGTGCTTTCTTTCGCAAATGCAAAGACAACCATCCAAGGAAATTGTGTCCTTTAAGAAATTTTCTATCCTCTCGTTCACTCCAGAGCACGTAAAAACAAAAACAAATAAACCATCAAAAAGCAACCGTCCTTGCCCCAAAACGCGAGTCACGATACACCACACGAAACCATATTTCCACCCTCTAAGAGAAAAGCAACAGCATGTCAAAACCGTGGGATGCGCATGTGTCACCTACATTCGCACAATATAGCTTTGAATCTTCATATCAGTTACACACCTTCCCGTTTCCCAAATAGATAAATCAACAAGAAACAGCTATCGAGGGCTACGCTACGAACCACGTGGTAAGTGATTTTGTAAATATAATCCACAACTTGAACTCTCTGAGAGCGTTTACAAGCGGTAGAGTGGAGACTTTTTGTCATAAATGCTCGTTCGCTCTTTTTACGTTTGCATTAATGTTTTGCTTTGAAATTCTTCGAATTGTATTTTGATTTTGATACTGCGCATTTGATTTGAGTGGTTTTGCATTCCGCACTATGAAGCTATATACATAGTTAGATTTAAATTTGTTGATAAAAAACTTACACTCATGGATAAAACTAAATTGTTTCACGAAGCCCAACGTTAAAGAAGCATGAATTGAACCAATTGCTTAATCAACGTTAAAATAAACTAAACGTGTGTTAAGGTTTAGTATCTGAGGCATTAGTTTTGATCTTATGTAAAGCTCTTTCGTATTAAGGTTGCAGAACTATCGATAGATACATATGTATTATTATAGATTTCTACGCATTCAAAATTTGTTATAATACATGACAAAAATTAACAGTAAAACCACTTCTGAAATTAAGTGCATAAATGTGCTAATATGTTTTCAAGTAAAATATTAGCAGGTACCTTAGTCACGTTTTACAAAAGTTCTTCACTAGCCCAAAAATATTAGTTCACCGTATAAAAGCATCACATTTTTCAGGGACTTCTTAGTTGCTAAGCTTTCGATTTTTGATTGGAGAAATAGAATCACCTCATATCTGCTGTCATTTTGAAATGAATTAGGTATAACAGCACTATTTTGGTTTATGACTTATGACAACAAACTTGGTGTCTAAGGTATACATATACTTTGCAATGCAATGTTTGCATCAAGGAATTTTGGTGTCCTGAAAACGCACAGAACTACTGAGATAAATTTAATAGACCAGTCATACAAGACAAAAGATTTGCGTTAAGTAGCAAAAAACTGCACAAAACTGATTGTTTAGGATGTTATTAGGATAGATACCAGCAGTAGAAACTTAAGTCAGCTTCCAAAGACCTGTACCAACTGCATGATGCATCGAAAACCTCAACATTTTGGGGCTTTTTCAATTTATTACTTATAAAAGATGCATCCTATAGTGCGTTTTGAACCTTGGTATCCCAATAATTGGTGTGATGATATCAAGGATTAATAGTATTGAAATACAAATTTTAATCCCATTGCGTACCATGTGGAATATATTTTAACGTAATGAAGGGAAGCAAAACATGAAGAGGTAATTAATCCTCCTTGGTATACCTGTTATTTTTATGGGTGCAGGGACATAAGGCTCAGGGAAATAACGCCTACCTTGAGTGTGAAATAAAGCCCAAATCAAATTTTGGCCTTAGGTCAAACTCAAGTGGGACCTAAGGCCCAAATATTCTTCTTTTTAAATGGAACATAAGGCCCAAATTTTTTTGAGGTAAAACCAAGTAAATAAATTGGTTTCGCATTTCAATTCACAAAAAAATTGTATATACTTTTATAAGCAAGAAAGTTCAGTAAAGGAAGGGGCCAGGGCCTCCACATATGAGTGTATAATCATTGTGGTATGTATGGGGGGCATGTTGACCCTACAAGCCCCTGCTTGTAGGTTCTTTCGAATTTAAAGAATTTGGATTTGAAGAAACTTTGATTCTTTAAATTCTCAAGAAACTTTGCATACACCCAGTCTCACACCTACCTCAAATCCTATAGTGTGCCCAGGCTTTGGGGTTGCCAGGGGGCAGCATGCATGATATTTGTTTTTATTTGATTAATAAAAAAACACTTTACTTTATATTCAACTTTTTCTTCGTAAAAGTGGAAATTAATATTTCACATTCAGAGGCAATTAAAGCCACAATTTTTTCGGAATTAGATGCCCACTTGGTATGGGAACTAAGTCCACTTTACTAAAGTGGATTTCATTCCTACTGGACTCAGTTGCCCCTGCATTCCATGACAAAAAATCGCTCTTCAAGGTGGTGAAGAAATGATTTTTTTTTACCGAAACGCATGCTGAAAAACAATTTGTGGCCTTCGTATGTCAAAACTATTGATATCTCTGAAAAAAAAGTTTTTTCTCCCTTCTGCATGAGTCCAAGTTGTATAATATCTTAGAAATAGCATAGCTTTGGAAAGGTCTATATCTTTTTATGATCGGCAAACATAGTGTAAGTTTTGAGAAGATAAATTAGTATTGAGCAATACAATGTTTTTATTAGAACATTACTATACTCAGTGGAGACATTTTTCTGCATTCAATTGACTATATCTCTATAGACTCCCGTGACTTTGGGCACTGTCCCAATATTATGAATTAAAATACCTACTATACCAGCAATAAGCTTTCATTTATAATTTTTAATTGTATTGCGTTTACACCCACTTTTCATACAAATTTGCCCATAATCCTTTTTATTTAAAAAAAAGAACTACTCTCAGCAAAAAGTCTTACCTTTTATTTTCAAAAACTTTCTTATAACTGACATTTAGAAAAAAAAACAGAAAGATCGGAATAGTTTTGAACTGCTATCGCTCTTACAATATATGGCAAAATGTTCCGTATACGTCATAGTGACCCAATTTTTTTTTAGTTTCTTATTCCGTTTTTGTTTAGTTAATGGTAGACTAAGAACCGCCAGGGCAATAAATCAGTTCTTGCATTTAAATTTAATATATAATTTGTTCCTAAAATGACTTACGTAAAATTCTAAAATGGTATTGAGCTCCAAACAAAGCAACAACAAAATTATAGGTTAGGATGTTTTAAAAAAGTTTTTGTTGATTTTGTTGCTTATTTTTTTAAATATTTTTTTTAGCATCAAAAAAAAATCTAAATTCTTACAAAATATTATGTGAGTAAGTTCTCCAATTCGGCTTAGTTTTCGAGTAATATCAAAAATATCTAAAACAAGGACCATTCTCTCAAAACTGCATTGATGATCTTAGTCAAATCTTGTGTTTTAAGCACGCTTAGATATCACACAAACATATTCAAGAATAAAAACCCGTGAACGCAATTGTTCCTTCCTAAACGCTTAAGCTTTTTATTAGGAAAAAATAGATTTTGAAATTTATAGATCCGATTATTTAGCTTTGTAACTTATAACACTGAATGAAAAATAAAATAATTAGCTACTAACAAAAATTACACTTTAAATGTACCTATTAAATTTAAACAAAGCAAGTATACGACACAGTGTCCCATGGTAATTTTCTTATACGATTTATTTCGGTTTACAATTTTTTATAAAAAAAGTATTTTAATTTTGATACATATAATACAAATACATACATGTACATATGTACATACATAATGTTATGCACATATTTAGTTTTAAGACTTGCAGACTCATAGCTTTTTATTCCATGTCAAAATACCCATCATTTGTGTTTTCCATTTTTTTTAAAACAGAATTTTGAAATCCCCATTTTCGTTTTCCAAGAATAATGCAATCTACTAATATACACCCATCAAAGTGCATTCAATTGAAACATCTTCTTAAACCATAACTGTCAACTTCATACTCCCTATAATATGAACCTATCAACCCCTTTTTTTAATCTCATCTCATTATCATCGTCATAATCATCATCATCAAAATAAACAAACTCATATGCAACCTAGATATTTAATCCAGCACTTGACGACAAATGTAACTGACCGTTTAAATGATTTAAAAACAGCGTGTAATTTGCTCTTCAATTACTCAAAGTAGCTATATCATTTTACAGAGTTAGAAAGTGAATGAATGAAATACAAATCTACTTGTAATCTCCTCGACTGCTTTTTGTATAATAAAAAAATTCTATTCATCCCTTCTATATAGTTCTATGAGTATTAATCCGAGTCTGAACAAACCAAAAAAAAAAAAAACACTCCACTCAAAATATTATTTTCTTGAGTGTATACAACAATTTGTGGAACGTAAATTCAACAGATACAATTCAATAAATTTAAGATTGTGCTCTTTGGTATTCATACTTCATACATAGAGGTTTGTGTCATACGTCTTCCACCCCAAAGCCCAAATACACACACCCTCTCTTGTAATAAGCCCCATCATCATGCCATATAGGCCTCCACCTCTATAAACGATGGAGACTTCAAAGAATAACACAAAAAAAAATATAAGAAAAAAAAAAAAAACAATACCAACCACCAGCAAATTCAACGCAAACTGCGAAAGCTAATTCCATATTCAGTGCCTCCACTTTAGTTGTCAGTCCGCATCCAACTAGATAACAAGTTACGAGTCCGTGCTATAGTCCACTCAAGAACCGAGCCACGAGGTCGTCCTTTTGCACGTAATCAAACGAATCACGATTTATTATTATTATTATTTTTTTTTACCTGCAAACAAAAGTTTGTTTCGGTTTTTTTTTTTTCAAAACAAGATACTTTTTATTCTCAAATTTGTAAACATAAAAATTAGGTACGCATATTAAATTATCGTGGGAAAATTACAAAAAAAAAAATTAAGTATGACGAACTTTTGAAATTGTTCGTTCGTACTTTTTTTTTTAATTTAAATTCTTACTCATTATTGCTGTATTTTAATTTTATATACATTTGAGAATGATGACGTGACGGGTATAAATACGTAGTTTCAGTTTTTTTTCAAGCAAAAAAGAACCACATATCTACTCTCCTCCGGACAACATACACTAAAATGTTGATATAGTAAAGTTGTTCTGTGTGCGGATTATACGCGGAACACTTACTTAGTATATTTATTTTACCTGTAACCTCGTTTGACGAGTTTTTTTTTTTTTCAATTTCGTGTCCGTCATATTTTTTTTTATTCTTTCTTCCTCTTGGAGCTTTATACGCCGCGCCACACCGCATAAAACACAAGAAACACTCGCAAAAACGGAGCATATAATTTAACCTTTGTAAATAAAATATATAATTCATTATTGTCGGTTATTTTATTATATATTTTTGAAAAATAGCATTCCAAAATTGTTTTCGGAAAAAGCTCTTCTTTTGAACGAAATCGATTCAGACGATCACGAAAGTAATCAAAAGTAAATAATGAACCAAGAAACTATTTACACTTACGTAACAAGTGTCATTTGAGTGAATATTTTTTTTTTTCAACTTTTTTTTTTTAATTTGTTTTTGTTTCATTTTTGCTATTCGTAATTTTGTATTCCTATTTGCTGTGATCGTGTTTTCGAAGCAGACAGACTTCATGTCAATCTCTACACCACCCTACATACTTAGACGCGCTAAAAAGGGGCGGAAGAGACAAAGAAATAGAAAAAAAAATGTGAGTTGATATCAAACTCAATATACTCAACCAGAAAAAGCTGAAAGACGACTTTGAAAAAAAAAAAAATATTTATGCATATATATTTTTGTTGGTTCTCCTTGTCATCTCATTCTTGAGGTTAATCTGGCTATGTACTCGCTTTGGAGACTTTTAAATGAGTATTTTCTGTGAAAACTTGAATCGACTTCGATCAATGATCGTGACGACGATCGTGAGTTGAAATATTGCACTCGAGACGCTAAGTTGTTGCCGCGCTCTACACGCTACCATGATGATCATGATCACCACCGGAGAGGAATTTGATCGTTGATTTTGATTTATTTTTTGCCGTTAGTATAGTACGAGTACCTCTTGCTCTCTGCCCCTCAACTAAAATTTCTGAGAGTGGCCTTCGCAGAGAGGAATTTATTTTCTACCCGTGCGTTGATGATATCGTGTCCGAAAGAGTATACCTATTATAGTCGTTCTTTATTTGCTTGCTGAGATTCTGATAATGCAATGTTATTAATTCTAGCTCTTCTCTCGTTGTTGATAAGCCGGTCTGGAATTTTTTGATCTTGTCGACCCAAGTCGTTGTCGTTGTTGTTATACGCGTTCAAGAGAAAACTATGTTATAATTGATAATATATTTATTTTTATTATTCAAGATTAATTTTAAAGCCCCCCTTTACCCATTGTGATCCTCGAAACTCGATTCAGAATTTTTCAATTCTAAAGAGTGTAAAGTTCAGCTGAGCAATTAAACTTAAATTGCCAAGAGTGCGCGTTTTTTTGTTGTTGTTTTTGCTTGCTCCATATATATAAACAAAAATAAAATACTTATTTACAGAACCGAAAAGGAAAACGCAAAAAATTAAGTATACAATAAAAAAAATATATATATTAAGAGAAAAATACTCAAAGTGAAATGAAGAAGTAAAAAAAAAAATTAAATAATATCAGTAAAGTGATCGTCACTCGTCGGTGTTGGTGATTTAAAATTACAAAAAAAAAAAACTCTTAGAACCCCCACATATACATATATATACATAAATATGTGTTTGTGGTGAGTGATAAAATTAACCTAGTGTGCGTGAATTTGATACAGAATATAAAATACTTATATTGCGAAATATTAGTCTCTTTTGAGATTGAAGAAAAGAAAAAAAAAAAAAAAACGCGGAAACAGAGTTAAAAAAATAAAATAAAATTACGGACCCCACACACACACTTTTCAAATAAGTTTTGTGATAATTTTTTTTTTTTTTATTTTGCCAAGTACTGATGTGTGTGTTTTGTTTCCTTATCTACTATCTTTCTTAGTTACTTGCGATTGTAAACAGTGATCGTGTGTGATTATGCATTATCAGTGAATAAGAGAGAGATAGATTTATTTATTAATTCAACACTGGTGCTCCTAAGGAATCTATCAAAGGAGTTTTTAAAAACAGAAGAAAGTAGAAAGAAATCAACAACAAGGCGTCCCCCGAGCAAGAAAGTAAGTCATCTTCTATATGTTTATTCTCACTTTTTGAAAAAAAGAAGCTTTTTTGGTCTTCGATCAACATTTTTTTTTATTTTCATTCATTTCGTTTTAACTTTGAGTGTATGAGTGTGGTTAAAGTGAGATGAAGATGATGATGATGAGCAGTGGGAAGGAATTTCAGTTATTAAAATGAATTTTAAACAAGTTCAATGAAACCAGCCAATGACATTTGTTTAATTCCTATACTTTTATACAATTGATATTATAAGGAGGAATTTGAGATGTCCTTATGGATAAACAATAAACAGCTTTTTTAACCAAAATTACCTACCTGAAAACATTTCAAACATTGACAAATGATCTAACACCAATCTTGTAAGGTTTTAAGCTTTGTTTTGCATCATCTAATCAAACAATAAATTAATAAATGATCGATTACCTGAACTCTAACTTTTCGATGAATTAATGTTAGCTCGCCTGCTTAAAACTTGGTTGATATTCTATTATTGAAAACCTCGACATGAGTTCAAACAATGTAACAAATCAAAATTGGACGCTAAAAAGTACCAACTTCGGAAGGACCGAAGAATTGTAAGATGGGGAACACTCTGGCTGGCTGACTAACTTTAACTATTCTCAACTTTAGAATATTGAAAATTGAGCAACTAAACTCTGAGTGAATAAAAACATTTTCCAAAGTTCAACCTTCAATCAATAAAATTGCCCTTAGAGTGTAGATTCTTTAAAAAACACAACACTTTAGCTATAGTTATTATGTGAAGATATTCAATTTATAAAGTTTTTGGTTTATAAATAATTTTTTGATTCAGTTTCATACTATTTTTAGGATAAATTCCAATCCATTACCTGAATATATTTTTCAGTTAATTCAACCCAGGGTTAAGACAGGCGAGTAGAACTATGTAAAAGCGTTTGTTTTGTGTTTCTGTATTCTTACACAAAAAAACCGACTAGCAGCGTTACTAGCAATTTTGTTTTGCCTGCAAGTTGGCTACCAATTATTCTGCTAGTCATTTGAAGTTTTCGATTGCTTTCTTTTTTAAACTAATTAAATTGAATATTTTTTGTATCTAAATCATTTAATTGAATCGGTGAGTGTAAGAACAGTACAAGTTCAAAATCTTAGTTTTGAGAATACCAAAAAAAAAAAAAACACTGTTTTACAGAAAAATTATCAACTTTTTTGAAAAATAATGTAGGCAATTTATAAAAGAAATATGTATTGGCATTGAACTTGTACCTACTGTTCACTCCACACAAATGATACGCAACTTCAATTTGTTTTTATTGAATCATAAAAAAATTAAAACTACGACAGTTAATCAACAACATGTAATTATTCTGGAGCATCGTTTAATGTTTGATGTTTGATTTACACGTAGGCGTGCCTCTTTTAGAAAATGAATGAGTGCGAAGGCAATGCATAGTCGGGGCATCCCTTTTGAACTCGTTGATTTTTGAAAAGAGGCGCGCATCTTGCGTCTCCGTGCAGGAGCTGACAAATTGAAAGAAAATATCATCTACATAGTTGATAAAACGAAAAAGTTCAAATATTATTTTAGAGAAAAGAAAAATTCAAATAAAAGAGAGTGCTGCAGAAAAACTAACAACTTTATTGAAAAATAATGTATCGGATAATTTGGAGGTGGTATTGATCTGCAAATGCCCCATACTTTGGTTTTCAAAAAAGTTGACAGTTTTTTTGTAAAACACTTTTATATTTGTATGTTTTTAAAATGAAGAATTTGGACTTGTACGGTTCTTAGACCAATTTAGTTGTATTGCGGGTGTGACATGAAATAAACCACACGATTTGCGATTATTAAATCAAATTTGAAGATTTTGTTGAATGAGATGCATGTCGTTCGGATTTGGATCAATTTAACATGTAAAACAAAAACGTGATGTTGCTATATTTTATCGGGATCATTTTTAATTATGAAAACTAAGTTCTTATTTTGATAAGTAGGTGACCTTAAAGCTTCGTTTAAGGAAAAAAAGGAAAATAAATACATACATTAATATTGGAGAAAAAGAGGTAGATAGCTATATTAAAATCTGTATAATGTTTTATTTATTTTCCGTGATCTGCATGAATTGGGGATAGTTAAACGCAACCGTTTATAAATTGTATTCCAAAATTTATACCTGAATGTTGAAATTTATTACCACTTATAAAATGAAACACTCGAAAAAATATAAATATAATAATGTAATAGATGTTAGAAAGAAAAACATTACCTATGAGTGTGACATGTGACATTTTGTCATGATATTTTAATGATCTACGCTCAATATTTTACTTAATTACACAATTTTCGTAATTGACTTCCTCTATGTATATTTCTGCCGGTGGAAAGATATAGACAGACAAATTAATATTAATATATCAAAAGATGGTCTAATGTTCCCTTACATCAATTTGTTTGTCCAAAGCTTGAAAATAAATCAGAATTTTGGAAAAAAGAAAATTATAGTACAAAATAATAACATGAAGAAAGACTGCATGAAAACTAAATGTTCCAGTCATCCTACTACAAAATGTGTAAAAAACTTAAATCTCAAGCTTAAGTAAAAGTATTGGTTAAAAAAATTAAATCATCAATATAATTTAATTGATTTTAGAATCGTGCATTCTTGGACGTTTCATATAAAAATCTACCATAGATGACACTGTTGTCACCACAAATTTGAATTTTGTTTAAATGTTTCAACGGAAACTGATACATTGATTTTCAAAGTATGCAAGGAATGTACTAAATTACTCTCAACTATTAGTTTTTTATTTTATACATAAGCACCCGCTAAAATTACATTTTTTGTGTAGAAAATCTTTAGCAAAGGTAAATTACGTGAGAGCTTACGATTAACAATGTAATTTTTTTTATTTTTGGAACTACATTATTATCTTCTGTCTATATAGAAAATCTTTCTAATTTTTTCTCAAAATTGTTTCACCACTTTTATTGAGTTTTATTTATAAATAATTTAAAGGATATAGGATTCAAAAATCACATCCTTTGACTTTCGGGATCCAATACATTAAAATTAGAAGCAAAATTATTCTGTTGCGTGGCACAAATACAAAAGTCTAAAACTTCAAAAAATTCACATGTTAGCTTTTGAATTATTAAGTTATTATTAATTTCCATTTGCGTTAATATTTTTAGCATCTACATCGCCGTCTGCATTTTTGTTATTCGAATACCAAAATTAAGTGCAAAATTCAGCTTAATTTGATTTGCAAGTTCCTAGTATTTAAATAATATTTATTTTTCACTCGTTCTTGAACTGTGCTTACAACGTGATATTTTTATAATTTTGTAATTATTCAAAGTTTTTTTTCGGCTATATTTATTACAAATCAGTGATTTGTTGTGATAAACAAAGGCACTACCGAATGCAAAATGGAATACGGCTGTGTTTTTTTTTTTTTTTTTTTTTAATAAAACTATCTATACTTTTACATAAACGTGAGATTTAGGTATTTTTATTGTTACATACATACATTTATACACAAAATAATGTGCTTTGATAATTTGCTTACAGCTTGAGCTCCAATTCCAAATAATGATTAAAATATTTTTGGCGGAATGATTTTATTATTTTACTGATCATTTATTGATCGCTTTCACAATCTAAAAGATTATGAAACTTTTATTTAGTTTTTTTTCAGTGGTGATGGTGATGTACATCCATCCACTAAGAAATGCTTACGATCCTTATATTTAGTGTTAATAGAAACTTACTCTCTAACTTCCCGGAAACCGATTTTAATAATTTTGGATTTATTTGAAAGGTACAGGCATCCTTCCTCCTACAATTCAGTTTTTATGTCATGAATCTGCGGTAAACCGCTCGGCGGTACCAGTACATTTTTTTAGCATTACATTTTTCCTATACAAACAAAAGTCACTCATACGCCACAGTTACCCTCGACAATGTCAGTTTAACTCCTAATTTTTTTTTGGTTCTTAAGGTTGTTAACCTAGGCCTCAAAGAAAAAATGAAATAAGAAAAATGAGGGATTTTTTTTCATTTTTTGAGGCACTTTTTTATTTCAAAATGAAACAAATTTCCAATGAAATCATATCCCAATAATTATTACGGGGACAATTGTGAGTACAAACGTCGTCAAATTATTTATTTTGTGAACTAAATCGTCAGTAAAATTGTTTTTTTACAGCAGATACTTCATTTAAAAAAAAAACGCTCTCATATAACAGAATAGTTAAAAAATCGCGTGATTTTGTCAAGGATTTTGTAATGCGCTATAATGTTTATCAAAACAAGCCTCAAAATTGCTAATCTATTGTGGGTTTGAAAATAAGTAGGGAATAATGCTAGGCAATTTAATCTTTGTGGGTTTGAAAATCACAGAATATTTGAAAATCGGGTGATAAATTTTTTAAACTTCTATTATTCGCTAATGTTAAACTGTTTACCTGTTAAATTTGTAACAATAATTTTTTTAATAAAAGTTGTTTCTCTGTAAACTATAAATTATTTGATTTCAATAATTTTATTTGATAATTTATTGAATGTCACACATACCTATTCCATTAAACCAAAGGCTGATTTATACGTTTTTCTCAGCAGTCTTCAAATAACTGGAGCTATCAAGAAATGATAAGGTGGTTTTTTTCTTAAGAGTTCATAGCATCACAAGACAATGACTTTTAGCTACTGGATGCAGATAAAGTTGATTTTTTGTTGATATATACTTTCTATTTTCTGTCAATAATTTGATTTGAGATTTAAAAAAAAAACTTTTGGCCAGGATACTTTTTTATTTCATTAAAATCTAGTTCATTAACCTTCGCTTGTATGGGGTGAGTGAAAGCAAATTTTTGGTAGACAGTTAAATAAAACTTTTTACTGCCGAAAACAAATAATCCAATGAAGAAAAAAGCGATCAGTCCGATGCGTGTAGTTATAAATTTAAATTTAGGGTTAATTTTTTTTGTTTTTAAATAAAGTTAAAAAAAAAAGTTTTTGTATAGAGGAGCATAATAATCTACAAGATCTTAAAATCACAATATTTTCTCAACAACTTTCTTTTAAAATCAAAAAACCTTAAAGTCTTTCATGTATGTACATTTTGGTAATAGCTTCCACCGTTAAAGACTTGTATACGAAAAAACAATGTTTTCGAAATTTATCCATGAATAACTTTTAATGCATACATGGTATTGATATGGGGACTTTTGATCTTTTATTTTAATCGATAATTCAATCATCTATACCAATTTTCAGCTCTATGCAAATTTTGTCTGGTTTTGCACTTTTCTTTGTCCATTATTACTGGACTATTTTTTGAAATGTGGTTGACCTGTGAGTTGCGAATAATTACTTCAAGAACGAGTTTTAAGATGTTGCACGATAGCACATTACTTTGCCATAGAGCTTTCCAACTCCAAAGGATTAGAATATGTTTTAGTCTATTACATAAGATATGTACTGTACACACAGACATTATGGCAGACAGATTGAAAAACTTTCGAAACCAACAATTTTCGTTGTCTCTATCACTTAAATGCCATTTTAATCAATATCAAGAGTTTGTTGTTCCTTATTTCACCAATGCAAAACTTGACATATTAAAAAAAAACATCATTTAATAAAAAAACACGTATAGCAACAATAACGATAAAAAACCACACACAAACAAAAACTGAAACATCGCAATCACTTGATATTCTTAACGTCACACTAATATTTGATAAGAACAACCAACAACGTAATCAAAAATGTAGTTTTTATGTTAATGGCAAACAAAATAGTAATAATACAAAATTACCTAGAACGTAATTTGTTATAGCTGCTATATAGCTGCTATTAATTTCCTGCTGTAATAACTTTATTCTGATACGTAATATCAGTTTTATAGAGAATATCTTCTTGGAATATAAGCTTTCTCACCCATATTCCAATGGTTTTTTTTCACTTGGTTATTCTAAAAAAACTAGAGGTAGGTACTTTTTTTTCTTATACAAACCAAATTGTGTATCTACAATATTGTTGTTATTTTTATTTCATTTTTATTGTTTATTTAATCAAACACGAGCGCAGGAAAAAAATATGCTGATCTGTACTACTTCTATAGCTTTGACGCATACCTCGAAAATGTTCGTTTATTTTAAAAACAGAATATTTTTATTTTTAGATTAAAGAAATACAAAAAAATGGTTGTTTTTGTCTCAGAATAGACGCAGAGATGCAAAAGGTTAAAATTGATGGTCGATTTAAAATAATTTGTGTCTTATGGGTGAAATATAGCATCAGCCTAGTGATGGTTTCTGTTTCCATCCTAGAATCGAAAGACCTATAATAATGGATCATTTTAACAACTAATCCTACTCATAGTCACAGCTACACTATACTCCATCACGTGATAACATTATTAACCTTAGATTCAAGCGCGTTTTATATTAACTGCTTTTACTAATATTAGAAGTGTTTAATTAAAAGTGCAAATGTTATTTAAAAGTATCGTCTCTACGAGGGGTAGGTGGATGATAGAAAAAAAAAAACTTTTGAAAATCAAGTGCAATTTTTTATTCTGTTGGCCGAGCAAAAGCGATATGGTTTATCGGAGTTTTTTTATTATTATTAAATATATAGTGTGTTTGAATAATACTCAAATGACTCTGATTCTCATATAAGAGTAGAGTCAATAAATGTTGCGATTAGTGATTAGAAAATTGTTGTTAATTTATTTACATACAATGGAATTTTATTTGCGTCCTTGATCTCAATGTAACAAATTCGATTGATTTTGCTATTATCATAATAATTTTGACGTTAAACTTATGCCAATGTACATTAAGGTGGTTGTTGATTTTTTTTTGGAAATCAATTTTCAAATTTTCAGATTTTTGTCGCGGTTTTAATTACATTCTTTTTTAAATTGAGCGTTATTTTAGTTTATAAACAAATTCAGGTTTATATATCGTAATGGCTCAACTTTGTTTTATTTTAAAAAATTAGCACATTGATATTTTTTTATTTTAGCAAGGTGAGGGTAAAAATGGAATTTTTATAATTTTGATGTACCTACATACTAACAACTAGCTACTAGTTTTATGTTAAATATCCTTCTTTCTGGTGTATAGATTACCAACGACAATAGCATGTCAAAAAATTTTAATTTACTGTTCAAAGGCCGCTGCCAAACGTACCTGCCGTGTCGTACATTTGGGCCGTCAATTCCATTTTAATTCCCGGTAAAGTCACAAAAAGTGAATTTTTAATTTGCTTTTCTCTGACATAAATTCAATAGTCTAGAGGGGTATTCACGATTCGATGTAAATGGTCTTGTGTAGTTGCAAAAGTGCAAAAGTGTAACTTTTCTTTACACTAAAACAACAAAATATTAGATTAGATTAGATTAGATTAAATCTTTATTGTTGATTAAAATATAAAATTATTACAATTTTTTTAAAAGATTATAAAGCATGGCTCTTAAGCCGTTTGCCGTTTTCTAAAAAAAAATTACAGTAAGAGATTTTAAATTTAAACAACAAAATATACAGACTACAATTTTTCTACACTTTTGCACTTTTGCTATACCCTAACTCTATTGCAACAAAAAAATATAATGGTGTAAAATTTGTCTTGTGTACAGTTTGTGGGTATAAGCTGTGTTTAACGAGGAAATAGTTAGATCAGAATAGGACAGATCAGAACAGTTTGGTGAGATTCGTCAGAATAGAAAACAACAACAAACAGATTTGAAAGTTCCCACGAATCTGTTCTAATCTGTTCTGACTCAAAAGCAAGTAAAGAATATCTTGTTCTAAACTGTTCCAGACAGCGTCATTGAACAGCAAACTAGAACAGTCTGGAACAGAAAAACCACAATGAAAAGCAAAAAGTTGTACTTTTCTGTTCTGATCAGTCCAATAAACAATTAATACAATTTTATTAATCAGAAAAAATTCAATTTTTTTTTTCATAGAAAACGTCAGTGTCAAACCAATTTGAAATTTTTACTCTGGTCTCGCTATATAGTTTACAAAAGGTGTGTTCACGATTTACGAAAAAAAAAAATAAATTAAAACTTCGCAATCTTAAACCTTTTTGTTGCACCGGATCGTGAAGACCCCTAATGTAATTCTATATAATTAGTATAAAGTAACCCATTTTAACATTAAATTGTGTTAGCAAAGGAACAAAATCGATCTACACTACATCGTCCAGTAAAATAAGGATTCAACTGCGTAATTAATGCTACCGGGCAAAAATCTTAGTTTGTTTTTAATAATTTCAAACCCATTTTCAGTTTTTTTTAGGGAAACCCTTACATATTATAACCTTTTAAATATATGCCTATTATAGATATCTAATCGAAGCAGAATAGATTGACTGGTTTAATATTATATGGACGCGGTGTGTATAAATATGGTTACCCGGCTTGTAGCATAACGTGCAATCTGGCAACACTAAAGGGTTTTCTATAGAACGGTAGTAGATTGTACATTTCATAAGACAGTTTTGAGTTCGTGGTACCTGGTATCACGTGCACGTTATATGATTGACAACACTTTGGAGCAATTGTGTGTTATCCCGCAGTTTTGATTCATAACTGTTTAAATGGTTAAATGCTATGCAAACCTTGTTTTTGTAAGAGAATTTTGGGAAATGTTCCAAACTGAGTTGATGAACCCTGAGAATCTAAAAACTTGTTAATCCCGAGCCGTCATGGGTTTCGATTTATTGTACTTTTTTTTTAAATAAAAAAATAACTTCTACTTTGCACAAGTAAATATTTTGTAAGCCACTCTCTATAATAATAATTGAATTTTTTTCCACTTTCTTGCATTTTTTGTTATGCCGTGTCCTATCCGATTCGACAAATTTGCTTGAATTTAAAATTGCTCTATTTAAAGGAAAGTATTGGTTTCGTGTCAAAAAAAAATTTAGGTTTTAATCGATACTAACATTACGATGATGGAGAAGTTCAAAATAGTGGTCTGTGTTTCTGTTAGTCTGTGCGTCCATCTTAACAGAGAGCGACAGTCTAAGCAGGTCGACGGTTTTGCTTGAAATTATTGGATTTTTCTTGAAAACGGCTCTTACGATTTCGATTAAAATTGGTGATATGTTATGTAACTGTGACAATACTGCATTTTTGGTTTTTCCCAAAAAAAAAAAATAACGGAAATATGATAAACACGCGAAATTTGCACTTAATTTTTGTTACCTCCTCCTACACATATCCTTGCTGGCTCAACCGATTTCTTTTGAAATTTGTCAACAGGTTCTTCCAACAATTTCAAAAAGTATCGTGAATTGAATTTTTCAAAAAAAAAAAAAATTAAACAAAACTATTTTTTTTAAATAATTTTTTTTTAAATATTTTTCAAAGGCTCTTACAAAACAAAATTCGTATGCAATTTTCAAGATAATTATTTATTAATATCTACAAACTTAATTTAAACAAAATATTCACCCTTTTTACAGAAAATGATTAAAAATTTAATAAAAAAAAAAAAAAAAAAAAATTGTTGCAAGAATTTCATATGGCAACTTAAAGGCTTTTCTATTTGAGCAAAATATTTGAAATAATTATAGTCATCAAGGAGAAAACCAGAACTTAAGAAAAAAACCAGTAGTACCAGATTTAAATAAAATTATTTTCATGAAAAGATAAAGATATACCTAAAAAAAATTACCCTAATATTTTTTATCAAAATCGTAGGAACCGTTTAAAAATAAGTTTTTCTGAACCGATGGCAGGTACCGATATTTTTGATACATTTTTAAAAAATTAGTATACAAAATAAAAGACACATCAACTTTTACTATGAGAGCAAGTTAGTTCGACCTAGTCGTGCATTTTATTTTTATCGAAATTGTTACTAACCGTTTTTGGACTAACTACACAGGTTCGGGTCTATGATATAGAGTGATATAGCAGAAGGGGTGGGGTTCCAACATACAATTTATATTTAAATATACATACATACCTACAACATTGCATTGATTTTAAAACATGAAAAAAGGTATTTGTAAAAACTTTTTTGCCACTTACCCTATCATTCCGTTATTATACTTATTAACTATGTATATAATAAAAAGAATCAGACCCATGAAAAATAGAAGAAGCACTGGGGAGGGAAAAACTGCATTTTTTTGTTCTACATATGTTTAAGACTTCAAAGAACAATAATATGCAAAGAAAATCCTGTTCATAATATTTGTGATATCAAATCCAAATTTGAATACCTTTACTAGGTACTACTGTAAGAGTATAATTTTAAATTTTTCTTTCCAAGATCAACTTCGATAGCCTTTAATGATGTGCAATATATGTATATTGCACAAGCGCACTTCAATTGCGTTAAGTTTCCAGCGCACAGCAAATCAAGACCTTGTCCACTTTCACCTTTGCTATAGCGACAGTGCTTATTTTTAGAACAAGTTATGGTAATTCATTTTTGTTTTCTCTTAAAGAAACACTATTGCAGCTTTATTATAGGTGTATGGTATGAGAATAAGAATATCTTAGGAAATATAGGTAGCATTTTCAACTTAGTATACAAATTTAATTTTTAATTGATTTCAACAATTTACAAGTAGAAAGGCCAGAAAATTTGCAGCATTCCGATGTGGAAGCTTTTTTCGTCTAAGATCGTCATTCAATTTTTTATTGGAATATAGAATCTTCGAGAATGACGTAGATAAATATAAGTAGAACAAAAAGCTCTTCCAAAATTCATGCCTCCCGTTCATAGGAGTATTTATAACCTTGAAAAACAAAAACATTTAGATATGTAGGTACCTACTACATCAATGTGTTATCCGTCGTCGTCGTTCAAAAATAAATCAAAACCAATGGCTTTGGCGCCCAAAGTTGCTCACTCATCAAATATTCGATCGAGAGAAAAAAAATTACAATAATTTGCATAAACTTTTCATTTGGTAAGATTTGATCATTCTATGGCTCTATTTTGTCTCAAAATGAGTGTTTTTTTGAGTATGTAATAGAGTTGCCACTTTATTTATAATTTTTTAATATAAATACACTTGAAGATATTAAATCAAAAAGCCATAAATGTTATAAAAAATTGAACTATAAAAAATATCAATGTAAAATGTAAATAGTGTTTAGTCTTCTACTTAGCTGATTTATTTATTTATTTCAGCAGTACATAATATGTATTATAAAACCTTAATTTATTGGATTTTCTTGATTTAATTGGTAGTTGATATTACTACTGAAAAGTGGCATAACTTTTCCTGATTGTGTTTAAAATATACACTCAACAGTTTTGTATTTTGTTTTCGTATGTATATCTCATAAAAAAATAAACTCAATCACAAAAACATAGATACATGATAGTAGAGAGACAGAATCAAAAAAAAGGTGAGGAAAAAAACAACACTTTAAAGCTAAAGGCAAGAAGCAGTCAGACCGCAACAGATATTTTTATTTAAAAAAAAAAATAAAAATTAAAAAAAAAAACGATTTTATAGCTGAAGTATTAGTAATGGTCAAAGACATCTCTGGTTTTGGTATGAAATGTTATTTATCCAAAAGGTGAATGCGGAGGCAGAGATTTGATTTAAATAAAGTGGTTTATCACATTAAACTTTTTGTTTATGTTTTGGCATGGTAGGCGTGTGAGGTAATAAAAAAAAAATAAAATAACTTAATTAACACAATTTGTAATTAACAATCGTCATTGTTAGCATTATGTTTCTAGCTTTTCTTCTTTTTGTTTGATCTACTCGTGAAATATTTGGACCTCACTGTGATAAGGTTAACTACGTGCTAAAAATGCTAAATTCCTCTCATTTATTGTAAATCAGCTGCAGGAATACTTAAAGATTAACTTTATTTTTTTTTAAATAATGAATAATAACTATAATTGTAGATGATATGAACATTTTATAATTTTGTGGTTTACCACAATACCAGTTGTGATTCAAAAAAATAATTTAATTTAAATTGAAATAAAATTAACTTGTGCATTATAGCTTGTGATTTCACTCGTTAAGATACTGATTATTAAAGAATTTTGAAAGGTTCTGTAAAATTGAAATAAATAGCTTAGTTTGACTTCAAAAAATGAAATATTGTTAAATATCATAAGCAAAGTAGTATTTGAAATTAAAAATAGCATAATTCACCAAATCATGTGGTTTCAAAGAGTTGAAGATGGTTCTTGGCGATCAGTTCAGCTAACGTTACTTATTAACCCCGCCTTATAGTAGTCTAAGAAACACCAGTCACTTTGACTTTAAAATATTATCTAATCAACAACTGAAACTACGAATATATATAAAAAAAACGTAATTTCAAATTTTTAAATTCATTATTCTTTAAAATTGCATTTTTGTATATTTGTAAGGCTTGCCATAAAGGTGGGTAAGGTAATTGTAAAAGAAACCAAAAATTGATCTTTAAAGCATGGCAACCCTATATGCTTTGACGGGATATTACTAGACAACCCTGGTGCAAATTGTTTGTTTAAATACCAACTCAATAATTGTGTAACTTTTATGTGGTTTGTTGATGCGAATATGTAGCCCTATGGCCGGATACTAGACTGTAATAAATGAAAAACAAAACAGATCTTAAAAAAATCAGTGACTCAAAATTAAAGGCCAAATTAAAAATAGTGGACACGTTAAAAATTTTCTTCTAAATTTTCATCTATTTTGACGTGCCCAAGTTGTAGATTTTTCACTATTTTTTTGAATACGCGTGACTTTCATGTTTTTATACAATCTAACGATTTCAATATCAATTATTGAACTCTACAATGTTTAGTTAAGAAAATAACTTTTTGACCTTTTCAAACATTTAATCGAAAAATATACCGTTCAAATGTTATGGTCAAACGGAAAATATCAAAAACATGATAAATAACGATTTACAACCCATTTCACCATTTAAAAACTAGCAAATTTTAATTTTGATATAAATTTGTATTTGTCAAGTAATAATCTTTAAAAATGTAGATAGCACAGTTTACAACAAAGTTAAGATTTTTCCTTAATTTGTTATCATTTTTTTTTAATGCACATCCCCATTCATAACTTTTTAACGATTTATTTTTCAGCTATAAATTAAGCATGACTTAGAAGCTATAACAATGATCTTGAATACCTTATCCTTGATAATAACATGAATATTAAAAATTTTATACAAAAAAAAAAAATTTTTAATGGTTACTGTTTACTCACTTTTGACGCTGACTGTATATTAAATTTGCCAGAATAAGAGGGTTAGTTTATCAAAAAAAGACCTGAAGTTCAAGATAACATTTGTAAAATATTCTCATCCATTAAATATCGGTAAATTAAGTAGAATTGTAACCTTGAAACAAACTTTTATTTTGAGGTAAATTGTTAAAGAGACAAACAACAAAAAAAAAAAAACAGAAAAGAATCCCTTAAGATTTAATCCTACAATACAAGCCGGCAATTATTCAAAGAATAAAGAATCTTATTCTGTTCAATCAAAGAACAAAAATAAGGAAATTATTTCGATTTTATGAAGCATGAGTGCGACATGCATACAGTTTTCAAAATTGCAACAACAACACAAAAAAATTCTGTTTAATAATTAAGAACCAAACCGCATTGAGTTTACATGCACTGATTTGGAATGAAATGTTAAGATTTAAAACCGGCTTTAGGAAGAAATAATACAAAAAAAATTGTCTATTAAAATAAAAAGAGGTAAAACTTTGATGGTATACTGAAGTCCATAGTTTAAGGTAGAAACATGTTTTACAACAACAATTTTTCTAAACTAGGGTTAGGAAACTATCGGTTAATTTTTCCAACAAAAACGCTGTTTCTGTTTATTGAATATATAAAAGATCTTGTTCATTGATTGCAGACCTATTTAGAAGATATTCCAGCAATATCAACACTTCTCTGGCTGCTGTATTCGCAAAATCTTCATACTACTAAGAACGTCGGCAGATGTCCTACTCAGAAAATTTTAAAAGAAGCAAGTCTTACCAAGACAACAGAAACCAAATTCATGCGATTACAATTGCTTACGTAAAAATTTCTTAAGTTTCCTTAAAATTTAATATTTGTGTTTGAAGAATAGTGTTATAGTAATAAATTCCAGGATTTCGACAGCGCACAATTGATTGAATTATACAAATATGTAAAGTCAAAATAACTTTGATGTTTCTTTATTATTCAGCTCAAGTTATGAAATGTACATCTGTCCTCCAAATCGATTTTTTAAGATGCGAAAAAAATCTCAAAACTGATTTTCTTTAGAAAGGTGTTTGATTTGGTTACAAGTCAGACCAGTCTATGTTTTTTTCTTAAATGAGAAAGTTAGCCACATAATTTTTATTTCGAGTTACTTCTTTGATTCGCACTTCTAAGACACTCTTTTTCAACTACGGAATTATGTTTTACGACAGCAAGCAAACATTTTTTCTTCAACACGGAAGCAGGATTTGGTTTTTCTTTCTGTGCAATCTGCACAACTCTGACTTGATAACTATAAACGACGTATGTCTGTTATCTTTATTGGTATGAACGATTTAGCTGTTTTTTTTTGTGATACAAATCCAACAATTTTATCACTACGAATGAACAACTGTTTTACCCTCTGACTAATCAAGCACTGATATTAGGGTCAGACGATCTTACAGACTCACTGGTGTTCTGCCTGCCGGTGTACGGACGCATAAAAGCACGCGCTTTTTACAATCGTTTAATTTTTTCATAACATCCACTGCTTTTGCGCCACAGTTTGTTGAATTGACGGTTATTAAAGATGGAATTTATCGTTGTCATTTGGTAAAGGAGTCAGTTATAATATAGCCCATCTTATACTTTCTCTGTAAAGATTAGAGTTTAGCTCAACGAGTTATTTTCTCAGTAGAAGTATAATCATTAGTCTTTTTCTTATCAAACAACATCAGCTACATCCACTACATCAAAAACTTCTAGCATTGAAATCTGCGTGACATTTGGATTAATAACGACTCATGAATAAGAGTTTAAGCAATTAATGATTCTTTGAAAAACTACTCTTAACCAGAGTCTTATAAAATCAAAGTTAATTGCTTTATCTCTTAATAAAAGACTTTTATTGTTAATACATTATTTTCTCGATGGTTTACCAGTGTTACGTATTGTTGAGTGCCCTGGTTCCTGAAGGGTTTTATTGGTACTCCCTCAACAAATAAATTTATAAGAAAATTGAACTTTCTTCTGGTTCCACCTTCTTGCCAGAAAATCGAAATGAAAACATCATTAAAAAATAGATTTATTAATAACTTGATCACAGCGCCATCTTTTGGGTCCAGATTTTGAAATTTTGTTTGTTTTCTCTAATAGCCTTTTCACACCAACCAAATTTCGGACCAAGATTACAAAATCTCGTTGAACCGTTCAAACCGCACATAAACTAGATTTTGTTTGACATTTCCCTTTGTCTCACTGCTAAAAAATTCATTAACTGTTATACAAAAGACAAAAATATGTTATAAAAGTTTTAAAAAAGCTAACAAAATCAAGGAGATTTTGTAGATTTTGTCGTAATCTAGATTACAAAAAAGATTTTGAAAATTGAAAATGTATGGGAAATGTAGTAGATTAAATTTCGTACTTTTTGCACGAAATCTAGATTATGGTTCGGTGTGAAAGCCATATATAACAACATAATGTAGTAGGGTTTGTATATCTTATTGTACTTGCAGCTAGGCTGCCTTATTCCATCAATTTAAGTTCAGAAATATAGCTCATTTTTGTCTATAAATAGTCATTTTGGTTAAATATGGCAACACCTAGCGCACCTTAAGTTAGTCTATGAATCCATCGTCTCGTCAAGACAAATATTATGGTCTGAATATGACCCTATTCGCTAGGTCATTATGAAGTAACAAAGATCAGTAAAAGGTGCTTTAACAATTGCTATTTGTGATAAAAATCAAAAACGATGACAACATATAGGAACTGCAGGATGACGTCACAAGAATACCAAATTTTGCAAAATTCCTTTAGGACCCCAAATGTATACATAAATTGATGCCTACAAATATTATTTTCAACAAAACTAGAAAAAAAAAATCACCTGGGTACTAAAATGTTGACTTCTTTAAGACAATATAAATAAAGGTAGGTACAAAGGTTATGTGTGATTAACACATATTTAATGTTTTCATTTGATAAATTATGCGTGCCAAAAAAGCTTATGCAACAATAATACAAAATTTTCATTGAAAATAATATTAAAGAAATGGCATGGCTTATGGTTTTATCAAGATCTTTATAATTGTTATAAATGATTGAATCACTTACACATACTGAGACAAAAAATAAAAAACACGACACACCCATTGTATTGTTTTTTTTTTTAATTTTTTATATTTATTGAAAGAGCGCGAGAGTTTAAACAAATTATTGTCGCCACGTGCGCAACGTTTTCAAATTGTTTGAGTTTATTTTTTTTTTATGTTGAAAAATTCTCATTTAACTTGCGTACAATTCCTACCTACACTCATAGCGTTTATTGATTCACTCAAGATCGAGCAAAGTTCATTAATGAGTCTTGCGCGCATGTTTAAGTTGTGTGAATCCAAATGAGGGAACACCATACACAGACACCACACAGGCCACACATTCAAATATTAATATAAAATACGACGAAATTAATATAAATTGGAACTGGAACATACCATACCGCTTTTTAAACATTTATTCATGAAAAAAAAAAAAAAACTTTTTGATATTGATTTATGGGTGATGAACATGGCGAGTTCGGATTGACTAGTCTTAGATGTGTGAATAAAAAATGGATAAAAAAGTACAAAATGATCATTTCCTGTTCAAGATTTTCAAGGGGAACGGCAGATTTAAATTATGGAAATCAAATCGTAGGAATAGGAACGAATGCGTTGAACTTTGTAGAATAGCAAAAGATGCTTCTTCAAGTTCATTGAAGGCATACATTTATAGTATGTAGGTATTTGTATGTATATTATGTAGGCAGTAAGCACCTACCTACCTCATAAAAAATTTATTAAAAAAATTGCAAAAAAAAAAAAAAAAATGTGTGGTTAAGGGTTATTGTTCTTCCTTGAATTTAAAAACAGTATCTACCTTGTTGCTTATTTCATTTGCGATTGAGTTAGGTACTTTACCTGGGGAAAGTTTTAAAAATCAAACTCAAAATAACTCATATGAGGAAAAAAGTTGTCTTTCTGTCATTCGTAAGTCAAGTTAAGGTCTTAACCACTAAAAGCAATTATCTTCTTGCTGGTTAAGAGCTTTTTATCATAGGCAAATTACCAATATATATCTGCCATACACTTACAATAAAAATAAATATATTTTTTTTTTAATTAAAATTTGTCTTCAAAAATTTGTTTGAAAAATGTATAGGTACACTTTTTTCAAAAGCGTATTCGACGTAAAAATCTATTTAAAATATGTTTTTTAGAACATTTTTTCTTAATTTGTGACTTTCCCCTAAACGTCTAAACCGATTTTATTTATTTCTATGAACGGATTTGTTTACAAATCATTAAACCCCAAATCGGGTTTAACCTACTTACAATTATCGTATCAAAGTTAAACTTCGTACATGTAGTTCAGATGACTTTACAATGTTTTGGTAAAAACACCCAAAATTGAGTTTAGTATACTTACAATTATCGTATTGTGTATATACATATGTAGTTCAGATGGCAACACAAAATTTTGATGGTACGGATCCTGGGAAGGGGCATTGGAGGGTCGAAACACCACAGATCGATTTAAACCTACTTACAATTATCGTATCAAATTGAAACTTCGTAAATGTACAAATGAGTTCAGTTGACTTTACAATATTTGGGTGTTGCGGACCCTGGCCAGGGGCATTGGGGGTCGTAACACCCCAAATCCATTGTAGCCTACTTGCAATTATCGTATCGAACTGAAACTCTGAAATAGTCTTTTTCATCATGAAACATTTTGTATAGGGAGTAGGTACCACAAACTTGCATTTTAGGGCAAGCATTGGTTTCGTGTCCAAAAAAAATTTTAGTTTTAATAAAAAACCAACATAACGATGATGGAAACAAATAAAACTTAAAGCATATTGAATTCATTCTGCTGAACCCTTGAATAAAAATTGATTACTTACACATAAAGGCTTGCCCAAACCAAAGTGCGACAGTGCATCACGACATGTGCGACACGATTTTTATGTGAAAAACGCTTTGCACTTAATCGCATTTTGTGCGGGTACTCTCATATAACGCTGTGTAAATAAGTTTTGGCGTCGCACTTTAGTTTGGGCAAGCCTTAATACAAAACACATTCTTGTAAGATTAAATTAAAGAAAATCTCGTAACTGAAAAGTTGAAACTTTAGAAACACAATTTTAACAAATTTCAATAAAAATTGTAAAATATCAAATCAAAGATAATTATAGCTTGTGTCAAATTGGTTAACAGCATTAATTATTTAAATTTTTCATGGCTCCAAGAAGCTGGATAAACAAAATTTGAACATGAGTCCATAACAGAAAAAAATTAATCTAAGACACAACTGAATCCCTTTTGTATTAACTTTGAACTCTGCAGACAGGATTCTTTAAAATACCTCTAACCGACTTAAGATACTTTTCACAATGGAATTTTTATTTATTAAAACCAATTGTATTATGTGATAAAACCATCCGTTAATTTACTTATCAAATACCTCAGTAGTTTCTTTCATTGGAAAATGTGAAGAAACAAATGTAGTTTTCGTTCTGTCACGCGGGCCACCACCACCTCCACGCTATGCTAATGAAATATCCACCTTGTGTGTTAAGAATTTGAATTTATTCATAAAACCTGAGGAAAAAATGCAAAAAAAAAATTACATAATAAATATTTTCTAATTTAATTACAAAAGTAAAGACTATTAAGTATCTATGCATGACGATGTAGAAAACTTAGACGTAAAAGATATAAAGTAGCTGCGCAGCTGTAAATTTGTTGGGAATACCAGCTTAGCTATTATATTTGTAAAAAGCACACGTTTAATCTACAACTGACATCTTAATTACTAACTTTTTTTTTTAATTACAATCTCAAAACTAGTTAAGTGTGCTTTGCAGTTCAATGAGTGTTGCTGTATGCATATGAGATGATGAGCTTAGTGATTTTTGTATGAATAGTGGTCATAATGTGGTCATATTTATAAGTAATAAATTTATTAATATCTATAATTTTTTTTATTTAAATTCAACCTACGAGTAAATGTGTCAGTATTGTATAACTTGTATAGTATTTAAAAACTCTCTTATTATAATTTCTTATTTAATAGAAAGGCCAATTTTATTTTTTTTTATATATTTGACTGAGACAGATCTGTGATTAATTCTCACACCCACAAAACTGGTTATTGAATTTACGAGTGAAACAAAACTATTAAACCAGATTTAATTTTGTATCGATCGCAAAAGAGCAATTATCTACTTTAGTATTAGTACACGTGCGGTGTTTTTCAATGACGTTACGATAATGATTAAATATCCAATGCAAGTGTCTGATTGCGATAATCTTTTAAATTACTATACAGGGTATCCCATACACACAGAAAATTATCAAAAATAAATATAATTCAACATTTTTTAGCTATGATTTTGCTTTCATACCGTTTTGCGTTGATTTAACATGTTTTCGTGTTGGTAGGCCGCTTAAAATGCCGCTAGAGTGAAAAAAATGATAGATAAACATTTAAAGTAAAATAACAGAATAATCATAAAACAACATTTTTTCATGTAAATCTTACACAAGTCTTTTTTTCTGTGTGTAATTAGTCAATTTAAGTTTTGATTGTTGGGTTTATTCTGAGAAAACGATTTTTTACTAAGGGTCTATCTCTATCTCTACAGTTAAAATCACTTTTCGACGATTTAATAAAATACTTATTTTGAAATATCTTGGCCCATGTCAATTTCTGTACTGATAGGTTCTATAATGGTAAAAACTGTTTAGAAAAAAATACAACCCTTTGTAACTGCTTTCAAGTATAAACCATACTTTTCTAAAGGTTTAATATGTGCTTATTTTGAATCCTATATCAGAATGTTTCTAAATATCAGCTCTCATTTTTCAAATATTCCTGTTGGAAAATCACAAAGACACCTTTTTCAGAGTATTCGAAGCATTTTTTTGATTTGAGACGATAAAAGTTCCGAGTTTGAAAATTCTGACTTCAGATTCGAGTTCAGCAGGTCGAAAAACTTTAGAAACCGTTATCAATGTTTGGGCCGCAAAAACGTTGTTGACCAGTTTTATTATTTCCACGGTGTGTTTTAATACTTATTGCACAACGATCTCTTACCATTACGAAAAAAGCACCTTTTAAACCAAAATATTTCAATGCACTCTTTGGTTTCTTGGCTGTAATGGCAAATTAAATATTCATGCCAAATTTTATCGCTATAACATATCTAATTAGAAGGAAGTTTTCTTTAAAATAACCCCTTTTGGATTGAAAATAGGAATTTACATAAAAAGGACTATTATACTTTTTTACAATGGTGGTATTATTTTGATTTCATTAGATTCATAGGATGAAAATAAGCTTATTTTGGCATTTAAATAATCTCCTATGAACTATTAGTTTAATAAATATAGCTTAACCTAAAATTCCAGCATTGATGCATTTTTTCAGGAAAGTTACCAAACCCCAAATGGGATTCATTTTGACCTTTAGGATATGAGTAGGGCATTTCTTCCAACAATTTTACAACAATAAAAATGCTGTAAAGTATTTGTCCGGGTCAGACCTGTTTTTTTTTTTGTCTAATTGCACTGAGCCAATATCGAATTTGAAAGTTTTAAATTTTTGCTTTACTTCACTCATGTTTTCTTACTATACTTATCTGTCAAGTTTTAATATATTATAAAAAGCACCATACGGGTATTTTATAACACCTGGTCAACAAGGTTTTTGTTGAAATTTTCAAATCGGCTCTATCTATAGGCTTCTGAGAGACCTATTCCTGTTACAAAATCACAACAAAAACATTTTTGTAACGGATTATGATAGAACTAGTTTTATATCAGTTTCTCCTCCGAGAAATCTGAATGTATTTTTCATTTTATATACTGGAAAAAAAAGTTTCTTTTTGCAGAAACAAAACAATACTTTTCTAAAGGTTTTCGAAGTTCTTCAGTGGAGAAGGTAGAAGAAGATTCAATGGGCTTACCGCGATGCACGCAATGTTGACGTATTTTAAACCTATGTATGACTAGTTTCATCTAAGAAAATTTTACCATAGATAGCTTGCACAAGTGCATAACAAATTTAATAAATTCGATGTGCATAACTGAAGGTATCAAGCTTAGGAACAGTAGTTTTTTGGTGAAGGTTTTTATTCTTAGGTACACCGAAATACACCATGGATTGCTACTGTCATCAACCGTAAGTAAATACAAAGCTTCTTTATTTATTTTTATAAACCTACAAAATAAGATGCTGAATGGAATGAATGATAGATAAAACATTTAAAATAAACTAAGTAGACATTGATTGTAAATTTTTATAGATACGTAATGTACAAATATTTAAGTTATGTTTATTTTTTTTGTCATTTTCAGATACAAAGCTGTGATTAATTACGGCTGATAGGATTCACTTCTTGGAAAAAAAAAATTAAAAACCACACACAATTGATTAGTTATCGTAAACTAAAAAAAAAGCAAAATGGACTCATTTGGCAATCAATGGGCGACGCCTCCACGACCGACAGATGATAGCTTACAAATGGATTTAGTTGCTGAATTGCACGATGGTGGCTTTGAACCACAGACTAGAGCGAGATCAAATACTTGGCCATGTCCAAGACCAGAAAATTTTGTTGAGCCTATAGATGATTTAGATAGCACAAAGGCAAGCAATCAACAGTTGTCTGGTGGTAAGTTAATATTTTCATTCTTCAATTAATTAAAAAAATATTAGTATTATTTTGATTTAAGTGAAACAATAAAGAGATCTCATTGTCATAGAAAGAAAAAAATCTGTAGTTCTGTTCATAGTGGTTTATAGTGTAAAAGATTCAGCATAAAAGTGTTAATTTTGGTCAGAATTATTTAAATACAACTACACAATTAACACGATAAATGAAATAGAAACAATAGGTACAAATATTAATATAGACAGAGGAAATGCTAAGGGGTTTCAAATCTTTGTTTATTATTCTTACAGGTTCTATTCAAAAAAATGTGTCAACTTCTTCGTGGGCTTCAAAGCTTTCATACTTTTTAGACTATTTTTGAAATAGTTGACGTTTCGTTTTGATTATAGTAAAATATTAGCTGCATTTTATTATTCATCTTGAACAAAAACAACACGTGATCCTAATCATTATCTAATGAAGATCAGATCATGATGATAATAAAATGCTGCTACTATCGTAAACTTTCTTAAAATAATAGTACAGTAATAAAATTTGATAAGAAGCTTTCAATTGTCATGAGAATCCAGTACAAGAAGAGTCCATTCAAATATTTTGGGCTTTAGTGGTAAAGAACTTTGTGCAACAAGTGCTAAAAGACCCTGTTCAAAATTCCTAAAAATAATCCGATGTTCATTAGAATCAAGATTGCAAAAGACCTCTTGCGAATCATGACTGAAAGAGTGTTTTTTTGTTCACTTTTCACTTTCACTGACCTTATATTCTATTAATTGGGGTCCTAGCAACTGCCACAGACTCTTCATTTAAACAAAAAAAATCGTATTTTCTAACTTCGCCTTTTTATTTTCGTGTAAATGAATTTTAACCTGAATCTTTTGTTTTATAAGAAATAAAATAACTGATGTCGTTACAGACAATGGTCTCGAAAATGTCATTTCTCTTACAATCTGACGTTAAATTTTTTGAAAACATGCGAAGATATATTTTAGTATATGTACATGTGTAGGTATGTCCTGATATGTTAGAAAATTGTGGCCCGCAGTAGTACAACGCCCGGGCCTTGTACCACCTTCTATCTCTTATACTTTTAGGGCTAGTTTTATTTTTGGTGTTGCGTTACACAAATTTAAGTTAAATCGCAACTAATCCTTCCTACAAATTTCATTAAACTCAATAATAGTAAAGATTTAAGTTCAGGAGGTCGGGAAATTATTTGGGAAGGGTGAGTTTCTTTACGTCTGGTCCTTCATACATTTCTTGTATGCAGGAAAGAATCAAAATTTGGAATTGAATTTAAGCTCAATACAAAAGATCGAGAAGGCCTCAAAAACTTCAAAATTGTCTGAACTTATTACAACTTTGAGGTTTTCTCTCGTAAAATTTTGTTCAAAAAACTCTGAGTTAACTTCAATTCAAATTCTCCATTAAAAACATGTCTTAAATATTTTCGAAAACAAACAAACTTTATTGAATACAGATTTTATTTTAGATTCTCAACAAGCTGTGTCCCAAAATGTTGGAGCTTCAAAAAAGAATTCATCGCGACGTAATGCTTGGGGTAATTTGTCATATGCAGATCTTATAACACACGCAATAGGATCGGCAACGGATAAAAGACTCACACTCAGTCAGATATATGAATGGATGGTTCAGAATGTGCCATATTTTAAAGATAAAGGAGATTCCAACAGTAGTGCTGGATGGAAGGTGAGTTTCTTGCAATGACAATGAAATGTTGTTAGACTATCGACTATCCCTAATATTTCATATCATCAATTAAATTCATAAATGTATCTTTAAGATACGTTTTTTTTTGCATTCAATTTAAGTTATCCTGTTTTTATAAGACTTCTCTAATTAATACACAATTTATAAAAAAAAATCTGTTTGCTAAATATGTAATTGATTTCAATATCGAGTACATACCTAATATTTTTTTATTTAATTGATCTCAAAAGCAACGCAGCTCTTGCAATTCTTTAAATGGACTTTTTTATAAAATTTTTATAGCGTCATGAGAAAAATATCTATTTCATAAGATGAAACATTGTAACGTCAACATTCAACATTTTTTTGATCGAATCCAAAACAAACCCATAAAAAAAAAACACACAAAGTATAAAAAAGAAAAAAAAAATAATACAAACTTATCGCGTCTCTTCCGTGAGCTAAAGAATGCAGTTTAATAGCTTACTGCTATTTCAGCTGCGAGACCCCTTTAAACAGTAAAATATAAGGCTTTATGACTTTTATAGCTTCACCATAATGATGTTGCAATGTATCAATGGAAAACCGCCAAATCAATGGGAAACCAGTTCACGCTTTCTCGCGATGTGTTTTTTTTTTTTTTGTTTGTCTTGTATATCTAACGTCGAATCTAACTTTCGATGAACGAGATGTCAAGACGTATCCGCGATCCGACCCGTTTCTCTACCATATCTCACCCCGCACGCTCCTCTTTTCGTTCCATTCGATGTGATTTGGTGGAAGGTAGAGCAGGCATGACGCCGCCGGCAGCGGCGGCGACGACCGACGATGGTGAGGTTGAAGACGATGCGGTTTCTCGGGGAATCATAACAAAAAAAAATATTATTACCGTCGACATAGTTTTCCGTTTATTTGTTTACATTTTGCAGTCAAGTTCATGGCCGGTTATGTATTCGTTTTCATTTCTTTTGCTTCTTGAACCGTTAGTTGGTGCATATAGTCGCCATTGTTTTGTTTATTTATTTGTTTGTTTATTTTTTAAAGTTTTTTGTTTATTTACAAACGAGACAACGCACGCGCACATTTATTAGGCTAGAGCGGTTAGTCAATGCGTCAATATCGGCGCGCACTACTTTGTGTTATCATGCGTTGCTGGAATGGTTCTAATAAAGGGAAAATCAAATAGTTATCTTAAATATCAATACCTTATCTATAGTTGAACCAGCTTAAGAACTTAAACAAAAATAACAAATTACAATAGCGGTAACGGACAAAAGGTTTTAGGAAAAAAGTTAAGGCTGGCAGTTTCATAACGAATAAAAAGTGATAATTTAAGCGAAGGAACTATAGTATTCAGTGTAATTTCCAAAGAAAATATAAATATTTCTTTTGTCCGAGGAAGTGAATAAATTATTATTTCTTTAAATTTCAACAAAAAAAGCATTACATTATAACAGATATTCTTACAAATTTTCATAAATTTTTTTTCCACACTACCAACAAAATCACAGTAGGGAACTGTCAAAGCTAATTCGCGATCCACAACGTTCCACAAACTTATTAATGTAATGTAATGTAAGAAATATTAGGTTTACATTATTAGGTAGGTACTTGTACACAATTGAAAAAACTTAATACTAAAATAATTGACATAAACCTAAAAATTAATAAACATGGTAGGGATTTGGAGGGTTATTTTTAGAGAACACGTTTCAAGGATAGTTTTGTTATATAAATTGCACGACTGGATCGCACGTACCTGCTCTTTTAGATAAAGTTAGTATATTTGCTTCGCCTTTTTAATTAAAAATTTGTAAATGCGGTTTTAGAAAAAAAAATTAAAGACGCATAAAATCGATTTTCAAATAACTAAAACAGCTTCTTAAATGAATTTTAAAATTAACTTACCGTAAATTGCAAAAACACAGATACTGAATGCGTGGATTGTGAGAACACCATAAATTAAAAAATATATTTTCCTGGTTTCAATTGTTCCTAGCTTATGTATGTAAATAAAAAACTATGTTATTCGAGTACATTTTCCGAAATAAGTAACTTACGTTAGTAAAACTTAGGTTTGTTACCCCGCCTTCATAAATATAATCCAGGCAAAAGTAGATCCCTTTATTATCCTACCTATCCTATCCTATCGATTTCCGACAGTTGTAGGAGTTCTTCTTTTGACAGAAGTTGTAAAAAACACGATTTTCGACAACTACCTCACCCCAAAACTTTCCACCAACCTTCATTTTTTGAACCAAATGACTGGACAAAATTGAGTATTAAGAGCAGGTGCTTTAAAAAATGTTATTTCTAACCATAGTATATCTTTCAGAAATTAGGGACAATCCCAATGTTAGTTTATACCGCGATTGCATTTGTGTTGAGATTGCCCCTACTCATTGTTAGGTATACCTACTTCCAAGGAAAGATGGTATAAATCTGCATACAAATAAACAGCAAACCACACCAGACGTTAAGGCTGTAGAACCTGAGTCTAAAACTAGCTAAATACATACTCGTATGAAAAAAGAAAACTTTAAATAAGTATGACACCAAAACAAAATGTTAAAACATTGCAAAAACCATCACTTGGCCCTTTTCACAGGAACTATGTTCACTTTTAATAGGCTTTGTACATACATATCTTCTTGAATATGAACTTGAAATTCTTTTCGTCGAGCTATCAAATTTGATGTGTTTCGAAACTAATTACATCTCATTAATGGTGTTGCTTCCATACAATATTCCTTGTGCTATTCACGGTACACGCACTTATAATCCGTAAATAATGAATCGTGTGTGAGTTTCTACATTGGCAATAGTTCAACGACCATGATTTACGGAAATAGTTCTATGCACTTAAAGTATACGTAAGCATATACTGTACATATACGTAAAGGTGTGTAAAATTCCATTCAATATAACCACATTACTAAAAAGTGCATATAATAAGAATAATTTATTAACATAATTAACGTCCAAGGCCGTAAACCAATAAAAAAGAATAGCAGGGTGGATTCAGTCTAAAATTTAAATTTTGGTCTTTCGAAATTTTTTATTTGAGGGATTTTAGGTTTTCAGGATTTTGGGTTTTCAGGAATTCTAGTTTTTTTGTACCTATTTTAGGTTCTTGGTACTTCAGGATTTAGGTTTTTCTGCATTTTCAATTTTCTGTTTTTGCATTTTCTTTTTTTCGGGATTCTGACCTCGACCCATAAAAAAAACTATTGAAATGTTCCTGTTTATTTATCAAAATTAATCGCGGGAAGAACATTATATCTTTAAAATGTATATCGCTTTCGTTTCGTTTTTTAAATGGATGGGAAATCATAACAGCCGTATATGACACAGCTGAAAAGAAAAAGAAAGTCAAAAGTAAACAAAAAATATTTTTATTATTTTTTTTCCAAAACTTTTTTTTTTAATTGGAAATTTGAATAGAATTAAATTTTTAAAAAATATTAAAAACTTGTTATCAAATTTTGCATAAAATTGGTTGAGTCTGTATACATGTCCCAAAAGTCAACGACGAAACGAAAACATGAAACAGTGATCCCTGTAACGGTCTTTCAAGTGTCATGATTACTGATCTTAATTTTTCTCAATTTTTTTTGTTGTTTTGGAGTATTGAATAACCCTGCTAACAACTACATTCAAAAATTTAAACACACCTGCACCACTTTTAAAGAAAATGCCCCTTTTTTGATCAATTAAGTACTCAAAAATTTTACATGACTCTTATTTAATGGACTGTAGTGTAAAAAAAAAATGTACCTCGAAATTTTGGCAAGTTACCTTTAAAGTTGCAGAATGATATAACATATTTGAAAATAATTCATAAACAAATGCTATTGTTAGCACGGCTATTCCAGGTTCCAAAACAACAAAAAAAAAATTTTAAATTAAGATTTTTAATCACGGCACTTGAAAGACCGTCACAGGATGACCATTTTTTCGATTTTTTTTTTCGAATGCCCATAACACACAAAATTCATCGCTATGATTTTTCAAAATTATTTTTCTGATAACGACGTTGACTTTTGGAACACCCTGTATAGTTTATAATGATATTTAAAGGAAAAACATAAATATATCGCAGTTTCAGCAGTTTTAAATTGCCAACACTCTACAAATACGAAGTTTAATCGAAATCGTTCGTTAGATGTGTTTTCGAGAATTTTTTTCAAAAATGAGATATTCAATCACACTATTATCAATTGAATCTTAAAACAAATGGAACAACAATTAACCTCCTTGGCTACGAGCATGTCATTATCTATCTATCTAACTAAACACACGTGTGTGTTGTGTATGGCGTATGGCGTATCTAAGCCTTATCAAAACGTCCACAGAGGTTTATATTTATTATAAAAGAGATAAAGCATTTATTAATTTTCTTTCTTTTAACAGCTTATTTGATATTCAACCTCTTAGACCAGCTGATAATATATTTATGACAGGAAACTCCTATTGCAAGTCTAAAAATATCTATCTCACTATATACATACATACTTGGCGGACTTTGTGACTTTAAGTGCCTACACGCGTGCCGTTTAATTTAAATTTCATAACTTAAAAATACACCTTGCCTGCTAGGTGGGTATTACCTCTATGTGACTTTATGACTTTGGATAGTGAAATTAACAAAGAAACGTGCCTCCTTAGCGTTTGATGAGTTTTTATAATTTTGTATTCAATAAAATTGCATATAAAATACGCAATGAATTTATACTTTGCTTCTGTGATCATGGAATTGTGAATATGACTACCAAAATGCATGGTGGTCTTATTAAAAATGCTAAGAAATTATTTTTAGGTTTTACATTTTACCTACAAAATTCTAATTCTATAAGGCTAGTGAATTTTGTCATTATTTCGTAAAATCTAAAATGGGTAGTATCGCTGTAGCACGGCTGCGGCGGCGTGTGTATGTTTATTAAAACCTATCACCTTATTAAAATTTACAGAATTCATAACATTTAGATTAAACTGCATGTGTGTATATTTTAGTTATTGAATGGTATAGGTAGGCATTATTTTGATAAAAAAAACTTATCAGTTTTACGAGCTCACTATGAATTATTTACATACTTTCACACTCCCAACAGTGTGGAAGGTACAAATATTTAGTGAGATATTTGTCGATAGTGGTAGTAAAAAAATGGCAGCTTTTAGAGCATGTACTCGGAATGCCCAAAAAGCGTGCGCTGGCCGGTTAGTGCCATTTTGACATTTTGATGTGACCTAAATAGTTTGTGGAATGGTTAAGGGTGGTTCCGTCCGAGAAGATAAAAACTGTGATCACTGATTTGTGGGCTCGTGAAAGACTACTGGCTTACTAGACCTACCCTGGGATTTGTAATGGAATAGTGTATTTACATCATTAGTGGCAGAAAAGTTGATAAGTTTTTACTTTGGTACTTTTGAAAAATGAATGGTCCTAAAATTTAACCAACGCTGCCTACATGACTGGTTACTACATTTACAGCTTTCTTTCAGCACCGCATTAGCTTGACTATCTCAATGTTTTTCTAAATTTTCATTCCTAAGAGAAAATATCTAAATGCTTTTTATGCTATTCAAGTTGGTAAGTCACGCTATCTAACTGAGACGGCCATTTTGGTTCCATACCGTATGTGATCTAAGTAAAGTTTTTGTCAACACGGATGATCCTGTTGACTCAATGCAGTCGTCATTAAAAACTGCTAGTTAGTTATAGAATAAGGGGGTTTGAACTTATAGATAAACCTTTTGTCAGTACCATAAACACCATCACAATTACGTGGTAGTGATTATCTGCTAGATATCCTATTTAGATCAGACAAAAACGGGCAACTTTGGGAAATATTTTCACGAGAATCTGCATCACGTAGAAATTTAATCCACTTTAATCTTCAAATTATAACTGATAATCTTTTTACTCTTCAAAATAGGAATTATTTTCACCCGATAAGAAAATTAAAACACTTAAATTTTTGTGTAAATACCCATTGAGGTGCTTTTGATAATGAAAAGTGTTGATAAAGCCTCACATGTCTATTGTCCCCAAAAGATAGTTAAGATCTTTAGATTTAGGTAGCGAGCCACTTGCTTGTGGCATGTTCGGATGCCAAGTTGACAATTGTAAGAAAAAATACATGTAGCCCTACTTAAACAGAGGGCATGTGGATAAGTTAAGATTGTTTTGACATGAAGTTCAAACCGTTAGGTTGCGTTAAAGCATTGCAAAATCTTCGACTTGATGAAGGTGCGGTGGTAAGAATGTCAAGTCAAAAGAGTCTTAAAGAGCAGTAAAATAGGGCATTATATCCACAGCTCTTAAGCAATGTTATTGATTGCGTCTTCTTAATTCTCTAGAAGGAAGTATAATAAGTTCAACTGACCCTAAGTAGACATTTTGGGTTTGTTTTATTTTTCTGTTTATACAACAATAAAGGCTGAACAAATTTAAGAGCCTTAGCAGTGCTAACACGGTTCTACAGTAAAATCTATTTTTAAAAGTTAAATTCGCATTTATTTAAATTAAAATTTGTATCTTTAAACGTGTTCACATTGTTTTATTTTATATTTTGATTTTGCTCCTAAAGCAAATCGTTTGAATTGAAACAAAAAAAAAAAACAAAAATAATTGAATTCATTTAATTTAATCGAATTATTCTTGCTGATCATCATCATCTTATATATATTTTTATAACTCGCAGTTAAATAAAATGCCACAAAGTTGCCACTTGCCAGCCAACTTCATAGCACACAACAGAACACACGGAATGTATCTTTTTAGTCCGAATGATGCTTTCACTATCAATAGGCACAATTTATAAATAGATTTTCAACAACCACACCCACAATGTACCTATCTGTGAAATAAAAATTTATATTTATGAAGAGATAAGCTACTACATTAGTATTAGTAGTAGGTATAGTTGTGGGCAATGTTTGATTAAACAAAAAAAATGTATACAGTCTGTCCATCTATCTCAGCTGTCTGCTTCCGTGTGCAATAATTAATACAAGGTTAACCTGACTGTAAATAGCGGTAGAAATTGATGCAGTCAGTGATGGTATAAAGAAGTAGTTGTCGGTTGCATTTTTCACATCTTAAGTATGCAGATACTTTTATAATTTTGATCAAAATCAGTTTCAAGACTTGCTTGCTAGCCCAACTTCTTTTGCCTTCAAAAACTCATCTCACTGTACTGTACTTTTATGAAAAGTGACAAATTCAATGGCAGCCCATGTATTTTTTAATGGTTTACGCCACGGTAACAAAAGTTGATTTGGTTACTTCGTTACTTTTTTTAGAAAACGGGCTGTGGGGTCGTAAGTAACAAGTCTGTATGTGTTTACATCTCCAACCATATCTTACACACAGCAAAGAAATATAACTACATGTGCCTCTCAAACATGTCAAAATCAAAGTGGAATGTAACTCCATCCTACTGTCAAAATTGTGTGATTGAAAATAATTTGATCCGAACAAAACAAAAATGTATGCATATTTGAACACTGAATTGTATAGAGTGTGTGATGGTCCTAAAAATGTTCATGTATGAACACATGTCAAATCGTTCATGATGAGATGTGGAACGCATTCAAATATTCTGTCTCCACACTATTCTACATGATTTTTTTCTCATATTTTTGACTGTGTTTATACTCTGTGAGTCATTGTGGAGGCACTTTAAGAATGATGCATGATGCTCAAATTTGTTATCGATATAGCTGAAATGCATTGATGACGTATCATATAACAACACTGGACTCCTGCAATTATAAAATCAAGTACCGATTGTAAACATTTAAATTTACATCAAATTTATATACAGACAAGACCATTCCGATTGGCGCTTGTAAAATTAAATTATTTTATTCACTTTTTTATAATGCTGAATTCCATATACGTTATAGAAATGCTATTACAAGAATTAAATTTTTATTAAACTACTAAATTAAGGTCAACAACTATAACGTAGAATATCTTAAGGCAAAATATATAGATTTATTCAATAAGTTTTATATGTATAGTTTAGATTTCTTGCGCAGTAGTTGCACTTGCAATTGCGTGCTAAACATTTGATTTGCGCGCAATTCAGTGAACGACAAACAGCATTTTGTTTGATGAATAAATATAATATTCTAATAATTTAAATGTACTTTAAACTTGATTGTAGCAAGACACACCCAGTTAATTTCAATATTTATATCACCTGCATTTACATTAGATACTATGGATTATCCTGTGTGTCGCAACCGCTTTGTGAAGGGACAATTTTGTACATGTTTTGTTATCTTTAAAGTATTTCAAAGTTAATACAGTGCGAATCACTTAGTATAACAGACTAAATTGAAAAAAAAGATTGAACCCAAGGCATTTTGTATGCATCCCACATTAACTTATTGTTATGGGTACGGTTTTTTTATGGCATTAGACTGCCCTTGCGACTTGCTTAGCAAAATCTACATTTTTTTAAGCTTACAGGATCCGGAATAAGAAGATTGGAGTACTTCTATTTTACAGATAATAACGTCTTTAAGAGCAACTGATCCTTACTTACTGATTAGGTTCCAGTGACTTTACATCATTCATTAACCCCTCCTTGCCCTTCCGAAGTATGTGACAAATCCACTTCAACATACATCTTCGTATCCTACTGTCTATGGATTCTTAACCCGTTTTCCCATGAAGTTCATCATTTTTTTAATTTACCTATTGTTTTGAGCTATTTCGGTGTGAAATATATAAATAATCTATAGCACTGCACATCTATGCAAAAAATGCTTTTGTTTGATATGTAATTTATGCCCCTTCGATTTGTGTGGGCTGCGTAAAGTGTACCACAAAAATAGTGTTCGCCGTTTTATTATATGATTGGAGCGTAACAGTCACAACTGGCCGTTTAGTATTTAGAATTGTTCGTCCATATTATGGACAGTATTCCGAATGCATTGAATGGCTCCATGTCCGTCCGTTCATCCGGCCTGCGCACAGCACATCGCTTCTGATTAGCAAGAACAGTATTGGTGACAGTATGCAGCCCTGCCTGACACAACATTGGAATAAAAATTCATATGACAACCTTCCGCTATGCAGAAAGTGACATTTGCATAGCAATTAATTTATCTTAAATGTTTGCCTATGTTTATTTGGACAGCCAAGCACACTGTTTCGTTGTTATTCGTCCACTGATCTTTCAGCACCTTATATGAAAATATTTTTCACAGAACACTATTGATTTTATATGGAGGCTTTCGTTCAATGCCACTAAGAGCCTAGATTTTAGTGCACTCAGTGATCCTTTAGTCTGCCAGTACTAAACCTGGGTATTTGGGTGTTTGCTCGAAATCTTCAAATTTAAGCTGTACGTGTTCTCACGGAACATACCATTAAGATGGTGGTCTCGGGTCCTACATTCACTCCTCTTCTGTTTCTGAGGTCCAAAAGACTACAGTTTAGTTTAAGGTTTTGACACGACTTGTATTTGACCGTGGCATTCGAAGAAAATTGTTATTTAAAATGTTGTTCTTCATACAACTTAGTACTACAGGAAATGTCATCAGCTTCGGCAGTGTTTGTGGACTTTAGTTTAGGTAATGATTTCCTTCACGTTAAGAAAGTCTGTAAAATAAAGTGGAGGGGTAATTTTGGAATTCACTACATCTACATATTTCAATTGAAATGTTGCCCTGAATTGGGTTCATCGACATCGCTGTACAATAAGCCGGAATTAATTTTCCATATTCTCAACATTGGAGCTCAGAAAATGATGGCCACAAGCATATCAAAGACAACTTACATACTGACAATAATTATTATTACTTCAGAAAATGCACGAATTGATCGATGAAATTAGAGACCGTCATGACAACCCATTGGCACTGTTCGTTTAGTAAATATAATCGTCGCATTTGTATTTAGGTATGTGAAGTGTATTGTAAACAGACGACTTATATGTGGGTTACTTCGTGTTACACTTCATTATTAATTAAGTCAAACTTTTCACACAAAACCCGAGGGATTATTATATCGAAGAAGACAATTCTTAATATTTTCCATGTACAACATAATCAATATATTTTTATCCCGTTGCTTGGCTGTCTAGAAGGATTATAGACTAAGGCAAGCACAAGACATGACACCAAAATGTACATACATATAGCATATCAAATCACCCACCCTAATAGTCTGAGATGTAAAAAAAAGTTGAATTTCTTATGGCCCTGTGGTAAAAGGAAAAACACTATTCGTGCTTTGTAGGTACCTGAATTATTTTATTAGCTTGTTGCACTTGACTAGTTTAAACTAGTGTTAGAGGACTAATATGATTCTGCTTTGAATCCTGTAGTCAATCCTACAAAATAGTAATATAAAAGTTTATAGAAAATGTAGACGCTACCTACCATATATCTCTCTTATTCTTTCAATGTAAATTCCTTGCTAAAAATGTAACTTTGTGTCTCACACTATTACGACTACTTCGTATCCGGCCAAATTATTACCACAATAACACTTTTGTTCATTATGAACTTTTTTCCTCTGAAAACCCCAGACTTTCGGCTACCGATTCAATTCAAGAATGTCGTCGTCTTTTCAGCACCAAAGATTCTGTCCAATATAATTGCCGATTATCATCAAGGACTCAATTCGTCTGTGCACTTAGTTCCTCTTTCTTATACCCTCAACAGCTTTGACTAAATCAAAGTAATATCTTCGAAAAAGAAAGATAGACGAAGCAGCAAGCATTGTGGGTGGATGTAAAAAAAAACCTTTCATGGAAATCCAATGGAAATTGTAAAAAGTTTTCACATTAATAAAAAAAAAAAAAAAAAAAAAAAAAATCGCATGTAAGTATTTATATCGGGTTCGAAGTTCGAGTATGTGGAACTTAATGTTTTTTTTTTAAATACAAAATGTTAAGATGTTAGAATGCGTCATAAGGACTTTTTTGTATAACTAGCCCAAGTATTTGTTGATTATTCTTATTATCAGAGTGAAGACGGTTGCCTCCGAGAGCCAAGTCATTTGGAAGCTGATGATAGTTAATTTTTAGAAGATTTGGGGTGCTTGCTGGCTATGGTATGAGAAAGTTTTTATTTATACAAAGTTTCATTTAAATATAAGGATATAACCATCGTGGCAGAAAGTTTTATTTGAACTGTGCCATCGAATAATGTTGCTGCCGCCCTATAAAGCAAATAGGTATCATCGAAATTGTATCATATTCAAAACAATCTTGCAAATGTATCTCAAATCTCCCTCGCGATATCATATACTGCCGGTTATGGGTTTTCTGTTTCTATTTCTATTTATTTTTTTTTTCATCTCTCTCAAAGAATCGAAAAGAATTGGCGGCGGATGGTACAATCGATTAATCGGAATTATAACGTCTAGGTGGCGCCCAAAAAGCATAGATACCAAAGCATCATATCAGTTAAGAAAAGTCTGCAAACTTCTTTCAAGTTCTTATGATTCACATCGTCGTTTTTGTGTGGGTATGTTATAGTAGCAAAGTCAGTGCAAGAGGAAGTGAAGTGTCATTTATATAAAGGTAATTGCCAAAGTGGGCACAGTATTTAAGATTTGGGTGGTAAATAGTCTTTTTTTAGTTTTAGTTGTCAAGATTTTAATTTACTCGAGGAAAAAAAAACATTACGACGACGACCTGAATCTACAAGCCTCTTTTGTCATTTCGCTTCCAAAAAAGATTTTAATCATAGAAAAGATGAGAAATTTGAATATTAGTTTTGTTTAAACGAATTTTACAAGTCTATCGAGCATAAAAGCTCTCTTATCGTGATATTTACAAATCGTTTCAAGTAACCAATACTAAACTATTTGCCTCACATGCGGACTTCCATTTATATAAAAGAACCCCATCTTTCACATTAAAGGGTGTTTGTAACTGAGGCTGCCTTTAATTGTTTCTAGTAGAACGATCAAGAAATTAGCGTTGGGTAACTCTTAAGCCGTAATTGGTAATATGGAATTTTCTTTCGTCTTGTGTCTATAGGTACTTGTCTATGTCTATACTTGGAAATTGTTTTTCAACACTTTTGACACTTTCAACAAGACCAATAAACTTTTTCACGAAACTAATAAGCTTTTCTATTTCTTTTAAAAAAATGTTTGTGCTGTTGCAGAAATTCTTTTGGTCATTGCGTTGTTCTTCAAATAGTTAGTTGTTAAGAGTCTATGGTTTTGTTCGAAACGTTCTTACGTACTTTTCGTTGTTCTTCGAGACGTTCGTGTTTGGTTACTCGTTTTCCAATATCGCTGGTCTCGATAAGTTTCGCTTGTTCCCCGAACTGGGCTATGAGCCCATTTGTCAACATTAGTATACATACTTGATCTTCAGCCATTTCAAACTTAAATTTTCCTGGAAACGAATAAGGTAATTTTGTTGTTCCAGTAGTTGCAAGACCTTGCTTATTGAATTCCGCTTTTAGCTCAACAAAATTTCACTGCTGGCACGCTTTGCTTATAAATATGTAATCAAAAATGTCTATAGTTTTGTACAGTGTGGTACAACTTAGATTATTTACAAGTTCAAGGGTATTGAAATTACCGGGCTGGGGATATATGTATGTCCCCAGCCCGGCATATCCCAAATCGACAAAATGAAAATGCATACCAGATCCACGAGTTTTGTACAGTTTGGTAAGAGGCAACAATTAAACAAAATTAATTGTTTGACAATTAAAGGCGAACATGTACCCAGCCCGGGCACCTAGTCCGGTATTATCGCAAAACTAAAAAAATGATTACGTTTTGTCCAAAATTTGTAAAAACAAAGCTGATAAATACGTCCATGTCCCCGCCCGCCATTTTCGCAAACGTTCTTAGGTTTGAATGTCTATAGTTTTGTATAGTTATGTACAACAATTATTTACCATAACCTTCTTCTTCTTCCTTTTTATCGACGCTGTTATGATCTCGATGTCGAGGGGATCATAACTGTCCCACGTATCTGCTTCACACTAGTGACCCGCCTGTGGGGTTCGCCTCCCGGTTGTGTATTGTTCCATTTCTGAGGACAACTGAATGCTGGTGTTTTTTCATTTGCGTGTACCAGGAGTGTTTAGGCCTACCTTTCTTCTTTCTCCCTATTGTTGGAACGATGATATTGCCTTTTTGGCGGGGTTTTCAGGATCTCTCCTTTGAACATGGCAATACCAACTGAGTCGGTCGTGTTCAATTTTTTGGGAGATGGTATTTTTAACATGAAGGCTTCCTCGAATCTTCGTACTTCTAATTCTATCAAGCTTTGTAACTCCTGCTGTCATACGAAGCATCTTCATCTCAGCTGCCGTTAACTTACTCTCATACTTTTTGTACATTGTCCAACATTGTGAACCGTATGTGAGTGCTGGACTCCTTTCAGCTTAGGGGGCATTTTTCGATCACAAAAGATAGCAGAGTTTTCCCGCCACTTCATCCACCCTACGCTTACGCAAAGATTGATATCGCCAACAACAACCTCTATGTATTTAAATATGCTATTAAATACATTTTCTTTAAAGATACATTTGTATCATAATAGTAACTGAAGAAAGAGTTACAAGTGCAGTCTTACTCGACTGAACTGTGACCTGTGAGTAAGTGATAAGTTTTTGTGTGACCTTCGCACGTTACTTATTTTATTCTGTTACAGATATCATCTGGTTTCAGTTGAGTGGCAATTTAGTTTTCCAGACATGTTAGCATTAGTTATCTCTTGAGTTACTCGTTAGTTTCAAAAGGTGCAAGTTACTGAACAGTTTTAATACAGTTACAAGCCTGATCAGCTTGGTAACTTGAAACTTAGCTTTCATTGCCTTTTAACATAAACTCAAGCCCATCATTTACAAGTGGAAAATGCAACTCATAGTTTTTGAGTTTTCTTGCTTAAGTATGTAAAAAAATTATAAAGACATTTCTTAGTAGCTGAGTTGTATCAGAAAAACTTCTAAGTAACTCGTATGTATAACACATTTTGACGCTTTCTGGTTACAAAATTCAGTATGTAGATATAATGCATATCAAACAAAATAAAATTGCTCTTTGTCTAAGAATTAAAAACTATCTTAATAACCTTTTTACATTTTTATGAATGAAAAGTTATTTTCTTCTTTGACTAGGCATTTTTGGAAGCAAGAATAAAACATAGTCATCAGGTTCAATTTACTTGCTATTAAGTCTTTATTATGATAAATCTGAAACCCTTGATTGTCTCTTTACAAAATAGTTTCAATGAATTACCTACACACAAAACAAAAAAAAAAAAAAAAAAATACGATTTTCAGTATGACACAAAGACTATAATTGGACATAAATAAATGAAGAACCAATTCGATGGCCATTAATTTGCAATTTATTCTCAATCCTATACAAAACTAATCGTGAAAAGAAATAGATAGTCTCTTGCTAGACATACAGAGTTTTCACCAGAGCACATTACAGCCCATTCAATTATCCTTGCTACAACCATAATGTCCTACAATCAGGATTGAACGCATCAATTTACACAAATTTATATCACTTGCTCATTTGCTATGTCGACAAATTTTGTTTCTTTAAGTCCCTTGTTGTGCGACAAACTATACATAGCTAGAAAATACCTTCCTTTTGATGGTGTTATTCTTTGTTACTGAAAAATGTCAATTCTTGTTATCATGTTATATACTATTCAACGAACATACGACAAACGTTGCTGGCGACGACGATAAACCCACCGATTTGATATTCATTCTTTGAAATTCAGTTTTCAACATTTATTATAACAGAACGAGCAGAACCTTAACACACACTGTAGTGGGTTTTGTCTTATTCTTTACTATGATGAGGTTAGCAGTTTCTTTTTTTTTGAAGATGATCTTAATTTAAAAAAGAAGAAAAAAGAGTAATTTTTACCTTTCCATGAAGGTAAGGAGCCAGGACTCATCATTGAGAGACTCTGTGCAACCCCATCATCGTATTTGTTTGAGGCACACACATGACAATTTCATACTTCATATAATGAGAAGCAATGTTCCAATGCGACGACGACGACGACAGCGACAAGACACCGTCTTCGAAGTCGTTAGAGCCCCACCATCATCGCCAATTTGGCGCCATTTATCACGAATAGCAATATACTCGTAAAAAAAGGATACACACGCGGGTTTTCAACATAGAGTACAACAAGAAAAAGAAAAATCTTAGTTGACTTTTTCCTGGCGTCTGCTTGAATAGCTCGTTGAAGGTATATTCTTCCACGATATCACCACCCGCATCCTCATCCCACCTCATCGTGACATTGAACGAACGAAACAAAAAAAAAATGACTTCGTAAAGGAAGGATATGAAAAAAAAATGAAAATTATTACACATATCCCGTAGTGATGAAACAAGATAAAGAAGCAGTTCACTTTAGATAAGTTGATAGTACGAAGGGGGTGAATCTGAATATTATTCCTGATGTTGGTTCATGAGATGACATCACCCTTATTCTGCCGTTATAGCTAAGCACCCTTTTCAACGAATCTGTATGACATTTTACCCCTCAAAATTGCTGCGGTAGGATTCAAATCAATTACTTTATTTTATTTGCTGTGTTTTTGGAGTTACCACCGCATAAAAATATATACTAAATTCTCTTTTCAAAACTTATTTTCATCTTAAATGATTACAACATATTTTTGAATTACATACCTTCTTACCTAAGATGGGTGAATATCGGCATAAACCAACAAACCTTCCCCTACTAGCCCATTGCCTAGCTAGTAGTTGCCACCAGTTACGCGCACTAAGATTGTAAAGATCGCCAATCGGTATTAAATGTGGAGACTCGCCGGTCTGGTACATTAGTGTCCATACACTCCACGCAACCTTGCCATAACCATCTCAATTGATGTTTTCAAGCCTTTTGATAAAGTCGCTGTAAAACAGGTAGAGTTCGTCGTTGTCTATTCTTCTTTACTCTCCATCAATGCACACTGGACCAATTTTATCACTCAAAGAATCTGCCAAAGCAACTAAGCTGGTTCTTATCAACAAATGACAGTGTCTAGGACTGAAATTATTTAGATCTTACATAGTGTTTCCCTGGTTTCTTGGGAGAGGGCGTTGCTACTTAAATGACGTCCAAGCCCATAGAAACAGCGCCAGCGCAGCGGTTAGCAAGTGTGATTCTTCTTTTGATCTCTTCACTGATTCGGATGTGCGATGTTGTAAGTTAAACTACTTAAACTACTTCGGTGTTATAACCCCGTTCTTACCCCGTTTACATGCAGGTCTGAAGTGAGTTTTAAATATGCTTCAACCCCTTAGTAAACCTAGTTCGACTTCAAATGGGTTTCAATGATGTAAATGTCGACAGCATAAGCGGAGGAGTTGAATAGGCATTTGAAAAATGTTATCTCCGGTGTTGACTTCTGACTTGCGCTCCAATCACGATGTTTAAAACTATCCGAACTAGCAGTCTTACTTCTTCTTGTTCGGGTGGAATGATATTTTAGCCATCATCGTCTATGTTGAAAGAATTGTTCTGCATAACAGCAAGTTTGGATTTCTGTACAGTTTAGCGGTTTTGAAAAGTTAAGCAGTTTTAAAAAGTGTTCTATCCAGATTCTCCACCACAATTGCGTGCCTCTTATAGTGTTCCCAATTTCATCACGTCAGGTTTCTTTTTATTCTGGGGTGATATCCTTGGATAGATTGTTTTACTCCTTGGTAGAACTTTCAAGTATTACTCCTAGCATAGCATTCCTCAATAGACTTGACCTTTCTTCTTCTTCTTTCTCACCAATTCTGCACCGACTCATTTGCCTCGTCCTTGACAGCAGTTGTCTTCTGAAACCCAGCACTTCAGAGAGGTGGCACTACTTATGACAAGTTGACAATGATTCTACTGCTCATCAAGTGAAATTTCCGAGATATTGGGCGAGATTCAATATCCGCTCTTCGCCCTCTTGACATGAATATTCGCATCTGAAATCTAGAAACTTGTTATTCGTATGCGTTCGGACATCCATGATCCATCTGCAAAGTCAATCAGTCTGAGTCAGCCCGCTGAACCAAAACCAAGACTCCGAACACAAACAAATAAAAAAAAAAAGTGACACCCAATTCAAAATGATGACTGTATGACTGCGACCGATTATTCACTATCTTTAGTACAGTATAAATTCTCCCTTCGTCTTTGTTAATCTTCTGGGAGACACTAGAAATCTAAAACGCTGTTTTTGAGTGGATGCAATACCCACCACGTTCACGGTGTCTTTTATGATGCTGATTGTTTATTGAATAAATCTATTACTGTAAGACGTTCTACAGTCTTGTTGTTCCAATAAGTGTTTTAGTAACCTATTGTTAACCGTTAAATGCCTTAGTCATTCGTTGGTAATGCCTCTACAGCCGGTTAAAAACGCTTCCTTTCCGTCATCAGGAGAGGGAGTTCAATTGGAACCGACTGTAACGAAATCAGATGTCAGTCATCAACGTGTGATCAGTCCTCATCTGAAGGACAGATCTCAGCAACTCAAAATGATTACTTCTGTAACCTTTCCTTGATAGATATAAGAGCTTCCCTCTAATGATACCCTATAATAGTATTGTAATTTTTTTACTACACAACACAAGTCCCTTTTAACGGGACCCGGCAATTGCCACTTTAAGGTAAAATATGTATAATTAATGTTAAGACAAAGTTAAGGTCCAAGATGGTGGTGCCAATAAGCTCTCACCCAATTTCAACATTACCCAACATAAGGAACAATAATTTAAATTCACTGCAAAATTAAAACGTATACTTTTTCAACGTCCACAAAAAAAATTAAAAATTGATTTGCTCATACAATTTAATTATTATTACACACGGCAACCCTTTTTCTGAGAGTTTTGTCAGTGTAATGCAAATCTAAAAAAAATATTTGCCATAAATATGCTGATAGTTTGCATTTATGCAAAAAAAAAAAAAATACCAACCACTTAAGGTAAAGAGGAATCTCAGTTACTATATATCCTAGTTATAGGACAGACCCGAGGGTTATCGAGTCTAAAGACCAAATTGTTTGCCTCTCTTTTTTCCGAATGCCAAATGCTTTCTATATTGATCTAATTTATTATTAAGAATCAGCATGAATAGACAATATCCTATTCATTAGCTCAGTGACACACATATACATTTTGTATAGTATATAAATCATTTTAGTCTTTTTTTTTTTTGTTGAATTCAAAAACATTCCATTGGAGCTTATTAAATTTTATAAGCTCCAATAATTCTTCGAATGACCATTCCATTAAGTTTTCTGCATGAGCAAGTATTCTATATGTAATGCATATTAGTTACGCGTCCCAGGACTTCTGCAAAGATGTTTGAAAGGAAAACATCAACAAGTAGTGAGATACAGATGACGATGATGAGATGATATGATGGACCTTATTTCTACATATCACATAATAATTGTCAGCCATCTTGTAGCTATATTCTTGTAAGATGTAACCTTTAGGATTATTGAGGAAAGTATCACCAAGGTGAAGAAATAATTGGCTTCGATATAATATAGAGGAACTATAACAATGTTCACCTTGATTACGAGAAAATGGATTGGCGTTAATGTAACTAATTGCCATGTCCTGCAGTTGCAATTAGTTGGCGTTGATTTTAAAATGCAATTATGTTCGGTGTTGATTATATTCAAATAATTATACTAAACATTGAATTATAATACTCAACAATGCCATCAAAAAATATAATTCTGTGACCTTTTCTGAAACACTGTGCCGTATTCAAATTATTAAAAAAAAAAAAGGGAATTGTATGTTATAGTTATAACGAGGTGTGGGAGTAGGAATGGCTATCCTGATCACCTAGTTCGATGATCCAATTAGCATAGCACTAGAATGCTCCTCTTGGTGTCATAACCCTTTTGTTGCTTGAATTGGATATTAGGTCACTTTAAATGAATTGTTGTACGCTAGTGATGCTCTTATCAATTATTTTTAAATAACTCTTATAACAATTACCGTTACTTTATTCTAAATATTGAGTAACGGTTATTTTGATTATCAAAATAAAATTAATTGACATCATTGAAAAAGTTGTTTTTTCAGTTATTTTTTATCGATGCATGTGTACCATTTGTTGGTTGAATCCATAATCTCACCTACTTAGGTCCTCAGACCTTTATGAGTGTTTTGCGATCACCTTAAGGGGCAAAGGGCCTCCACTCCATCCTGCATACGGCAATCCAAATAAATTCTCTGTTGATACTATCGAATGCTTTTTCGAAATCTATGAACAGCTGGTGAAGTGTTGATTTATATTCGACGGACTGTTCAAAATTGATCCGCAAGGTGTTAATGTGGTCCACACAGGATGAACCAGTCTGAAAACCCGCTTGCTCGGCGTCGAGTGTGTCTTATAGATGTTCCTTTTTTCTCTAACACAATTTTTGCTGCTATCTTGGCAACCACGAGAAGAACGGGTTCCAGTTTTCACACTGCATAAAATCTCCTTTCTTCGGGAGCTTGACAATCATTATCCTTTTCTACCTACTCTTCTGGGAAGCACTCGGAGTTCCAATCTCTCTCTATAAGTGGATGCAATCAGTAGCTAACTCGATGTTGTTAGTGCTGCTTGTAAGAGCTAATTGCTAAAATTTCGGAATTTTGGTTTTTCTGCATTTTGGGTTTTCAGAATATTGGATTTTCCGGATTTAATTTTCCGTACTTGGACCCGCACTTCTTCCTAAGCAATTTGTACTCTTTGGAATATTTCTTTGGTCCGGACGTACCCCTTTAATTAAAAAATACAAAGCCGACTAATTTGTTATTTTTTTTTCAGTGTACCGCCAACAGTAAAATGAATTTTTCGAAAAACAAAAAACAAACTGTTTTACTTCCTCACTTATATCTTTTAGTTATCAATTATATTTCTTAAATTTCTTCATCTACTTATGAAATATAAGAATCAAAATCAATGACAATTTGAATTACTTCTTAAAAGAACAAAATCATTTTTTTACAAAACAATTGATTAACTTTTCTCAAAGAAACAAAAAAAAAAAAAAAAAAAACTTTTTCAATATTTCTGGCGCCATCAGTTGAAAGAAAGTAATAAAATATCAAGAAACGTTCAACTATTTACCATTGGAAATGGAAAAAGTTTTCTCTTCATCCTTTAGATATAAGAACTTATTGACAGCTCAATTGTTCAATCGAACGAATTAATTCAAATATTAATCTCTTTTGATTTTCAATCATGACAAAGTTACAAAAGCATTGAATGGGAAGGGTAGGGTATTCAGATTTTCTTTTGTTGAGCCGTTGAAATGATATTTTTTTTTTAAATTTTTTTTGAATTTTAGTGGAAAAGAAAAAATGGAGTAAAAATTCTTATACTTTTAAAGTGAATGTTTTATATACAGAAAAGCATAATGAGTTTTTTTTCCTTTTTTAACCAGGTAAAATGTCAACTTAAACTTGAGAAACGAAGAAAGATCTAAAGAAATTTCTATTAATTCAAGTAACATTTAATTATGTTTTGGAAGGTGCATTGAAATATACAAAATAATAAAATCGTTCTTTATTGTTTAAGCATTAATTAAATCTAGTACAACCATGCTGTGAAACAAAATCCCAGACACAAATATTATATAGAAATAAATTCGTTCTCTTTTTGTCCTGCATGCTAAAAATTAATACAACTTAAGGAAACAATATCATTGATTTGTGTTCACTGTTTTTTTTTTTTTTTTGTTAATAAATCAAAGCTCTGAAGTCATAAATCCAACAAATTGTGTAAAACACTTTAATTTAACCACAACAGTGATAAAAAAAGACATAAACAATTCTTTATTTGTGTCGTTTTTTATAGGTTCGTTTTTTTTTATAGTTAAAAGTGTCGAACTTACATAGACTTCCTTGTTCTTAAATTTAAAATGTTAAAACCAAAATTTGTCTAAGGTAGTATTTACCGTCAATCAAATCCATTGAGTCAAAATAATACATTTTTTTAAGTTCTGAAAGAAAACTATCCAGTGAATAGTGTCCATAAAAGTAAACATTTAAATTTTATTTTATTACAACTTTGACTTTAGTAAATTTGAGCTGCAATGAGTCAAGTTCATTCCAAGTTATAAAATACAGTAGGGAAAGACTGCAAATATTTTACTGCAAATATAATTTAAAATTTATTATTCTTTATGTTAGATTAGATTTTTCTGCAAAGAATTGTTAAGGTCAGTTAAATGGCCAGTTTAATGGTCTTAAAACTTTGGGGGCTAGTAAGATTTTTTAATGTCATATCGTCGTTTTATACGTACAAGCTAGCAGCTTTGGCTTTCTGGATTCTAACCTAACCGGCAAGATTCTATACGCTTTAAGAATAATTGCAGTTACTATGCAGTTCCGTCCTTAATTTATTAAAGCAGACTTAATTAAAAGCAGATTGTCAGTCGTGTAAATGCAAAATTATTTTTTGAGTGTAAACGACCCGACGTTTTTAAAAAATTGATTTTGCATCTTCGTCCTCGTTGGCACTTGAAATTCGTTAACACTTTTTGATAAAATCAAGATAATTGGAATCTATAAACGCCAAAGTTAACACGGATTACTTATACTTAACCTTAGGTTAACTACGAAATTCAGCCATTTTGAACAAAATCTTCTTGTACTTTTTATACAAAAACCTTCCAAAAATGTCACATTTGTATAGGGAGTATACAAATTTGCATTTTTTTTATTGATCCAATGAACAATGGTACTGATTTTCAAAATAATAAAGTTATCCAAAAACAGGAATACTTAATTCTCAAAAGTTTTGGTAAAAATCAATGTTGTACACTTTTTTTTAGAAAAATTCTTGCAATAATACGGAAAAGTTCATGATTACTAATGGAATTTTACTTTTTAAATTTAACGTTATTTTTTTCTGGTCATTTTGGTATATATGTCACTGTTCACCTAAAGCTGTCTCATTAATCGCACCGCTCGAAAAAAGCGACACTATTTGTCTTCGAGTCCGACTGAATCATAAAAGGGATACTTTAAAGTACAATAATTTCAATGTAAACTGAACAAAATTGTGTGAAACTTTACAAAACTGTTCGATTCCTTATGCGACAAAATCGATTATTTCAAGTGACAATATGTCCGCTTGTTGAAACAAAATTATCTTAACTTTTTTGATTGGTACAAAGTTACAGAGGTGTATCACTAGAAATACCGTTTTTTGTTGACGTATATTCAAAATAATAAGAAAAGGAAGAAAACAAGAACAACAACTCACCAATTTTTTTTTTCAAAAGCAATACATGTGTCCTTAGAAATCAAAAAAAAAAAAAATGAGGGAAAACACATTAACCGCGTTATCTCTATAAGTACTTAGGTAAAGCTATCACTTGAGTATTGGAATCTATAAAACAACAGCTCGTGGCTGATTGTGAAAAATGCTTTCTTATCATATTCTCATCAGAAAAACTTTTGTATCTATTTTCATTTTTTTGATTCATTAACGTTTCATAATGTAAATAAGGTCAATTAGATAGATTAACCATATAAATTTTTTCTTGCTCATATTACAAGTAACAATTTACATACATATACTAGTTCAGTCGTGCGGTAAAATTTTTACCACAGAATCATGTATTACGGTAACACATGGTTGCAAATTGAATTGTAGGCGGTAGACTACTATTAAATAAGACCAAAATGTTTAAAAATTGTTGTCATTAAGTTAATTAAAAAAGGAAGCAATAGAACTCGTGTTAACGTATTAATATAATGATGATTATCTACAAATTCCAAGCTCTATTTGCTTATATCATTTACTTTGAAATATTATTTCAATTTCAAATCGCATAACAGCTTGCAATAGATATACATTTTCCCAATTTCCTAGATGATAAGGATTATTCATATATCATAACTAACTCGTATGATAAGATCTGATTTCTAGATTTCCATTGCTATAGTTAAATGATCGATGTTTTTTCGGCACATTTTGCAAAGTACCTATTTGCATTTTAGTTCAGAATATTAAAAATAATCTTTTTAAGTGGTAATATAATATTCATAAAGTTTATAATTATTAGCAAAACAACGGACGAGCACCACCAATCTGATAATCGAGTTGGCTGGTGTATAGCAACAGAAGTCTAATAAACTTGGTGGTACAGGATACTCAAATATCCCAAATATGTATATGGACAAATCTATTAAGAAAGTGGATTCTGTGTTATATGAATAAAAATGAGCATCTACTCAAATCTCCAATTTGCGGAGCGATTACTCCATTTGGTATGAATAATATTCTTAAAAACATACATTTCCATGAGTATCTACCTATTCACCTTTTTATGCTAAGTACATACTCTGAGAACGTGCTCCGTTTTCTTCATATCAGTACTATATGTTAACACTCTCTATTTGCTCTTTCCACTCAAGAACCAGAATTTTAAGAAATCTTAAAATAGCTATGCCCGTGATAAAAAAATTGTGTGTGTACGTTTAGTAAAGTTTGGAAGAGCTAAAAAAGTTTTTTGGTTTTTAGCTGATCTGCCTTAATAGTAATAAAATTGGTACGTGTCGATTAAAATTTTTCAGAAAGATCGTAGACATTCTTAATGCAGCAGTAGGTTGCATTTAACAAGGATACATGGCTCATTGCTGCTTTTTATAAATCTTTCAATTTTAGTTTTTTGTTTCTCCTTGATCTCCCCCTTCTCTTGGCTCTTTTATCTTTCCCTATTATGCAGCTTTCTAAATACATATGTAAACATTCTGTAAGCTTTTTCCGGTGTACATATTATTTTTCTGAGGTGCGTGGTCAGTGGTAGCCAAAGTTAATTTGGGATTTCGGAAGGGTATGTACATTATACTTCTTTGATGATCTCACAGCAACTGTCAGGATACACATTTAAATTTTAGTAGGCAATTTTTGGATATTATTTGTTTTTCAGTCATTTAATGTAAGACAAAAGAGGAAAAAACCACTACTTAAAGTACAAAAAAAATACACAAGTCGTTTACATATTCACAAAAAATTCTTTAACATTTAAATTCATTGTCATTTAATTTTATATTTGGCTTATCAATGATACAGAATGTTTTTTTTTGTACATTAAACAAAATCTATACTTAATATCAAAGCAAGTACAAATTTTAACAAATTTCAAGGTTTGAATGTTTTTTTTTTGTTTTTAAATTATATTCAATGAAAATTATGCATACGAAATAATGTCCTCCTAAAAAAAAACCAATGAAACAAAATTCCTCAAATTCGTTCTAGTAGAAAGTCTTCTTTGCTTTCATGGTCCCTTCTTTTTCTTGTTTCTTGTCGTCCACTCACTTAAAATGGACTATAAACACAGAAGAGGATAAGAAAGATGAAGAGTTCTTTTAACAAAAAAGAAAAAGGATATGCCTGATGCCATATCGGCTTCGCCACACTTCCTCCCACCATAGACTCCTATTATATCTCTTAAGTTTCCTCGTGTATATCTTAATATATTACAAGTTGAAATGAAAGAAAAAAAAATTAGATATTCAATGACCATTGATGCTTTTATTATCGCTATTGAGTTGAATTATTATACAAATACACCATCCGCTCGATCTTCAGAAGAAACTAATAAAAGCCAAGCAAAAAAAAAAAAAAAATTCAAACTGTCTTCAAAGCGACGAAGTTACAACATTCTCCTACCACTAGTCTTTTTATTATGTCCTTCAGCGAACGACTTTTATTCGGTTATTCATTTTATTTTGATGCCAGATAAGTTTATACTTTTCAACCGCTTTGGTCACTATAACTCTATATACTCTACAAACTCATTCCCGAAACTACACTGAACTTTTAACTTACCAAACAAAAATCTTCAATCGGTTACACTACGGATCATTTGATTGAATAATTTTAAATTTCGAACGTATTCCTTTTAAATACCAAAAGTTACTCCTATTTTTTTTTCTTTTTTTTTCATTTAGTTGGTTTCTGCAAATATCTCGGCTGCAGTACCTACATACATATGCTGCGATTTATTCACAATAAAATTACCTATAAGAATGTTATTATTATTTATTAAACAAATAAATTATAAATTAGATTTTTTTTTTCAAAATCATATTTTAGTAACAAGTTTTTAATGCAAGCATCAACTTTTAGTCAACTATTAAGAAATAAAATAGTGCATATTGATAAGTACAAAACTTAAAATTAATCAATTTAAAACCATTTTTTTTTTGTTTTTTTCAAAATTTTGATTTTAAAAATTATTTATAAAGCAATGAAATAACAAATTTCTGTTTTTGTAACTGTTTGTTTTTTGCTATTTCAAGAAATTTTTTTTAATTGCCACTCCTAACATATAACTAGTAAGAGAAAATGTATTACTTTTAACTTTTTTGGACTCCACCTATAACCTTTTGTCTTTGTATTAAATAGGAAGATGCATAATCAGCTCCCAAAGTTCTGCCAACAATTACTAACGGAATGTCTTCAATATAATTTTTACTACGTACGACACTGTCGTGTATATAATTTTTGTATGTACTCGTATTTTATTTCCATTTTATTAGGATTTTCTTAATTTTTTTTTTATCGAAATTTCAATTTGAAAAATTTAATCAGCTACAAAAATAAATGAAACCCAAAAAGGAACGAAAAATAAAATAAATTATCTTTACTTTTTAAACCAATATAATAATTTAACAAGTTAAGAAAAAAAAACATTTTAGTCATTTGATTCTGATGCGTAGTGTAATTCGACTAGAGCAGAGATGTGTCTGTTTGAGGAGTTTTTAAGTTTATTTTTGGGTGCACATTTATATGTAATATTGACCATTTTGCCCATTGATGTCTTTTTTGTTGTTGTTTTGAGTATTTAACTGAAGGAGTTACTCTTAGTCAAGTTTATGTTTATTATTACACCACCATCGTTGCTGACAGTTTTCAAGTGGAGGTGAATTGTTGATTGCTTAACTTCACAAATTGATGAAGTTTTTTTCTCCTTCTTCTTTAATTTTATTACAGTCGGGGATTTTATCGCACACATATGACAATTGAATAGTTGAAATAACTTTTGTTAAGTGTGTTTGTATATTTATTGAGAGTCATTTGTTGAATCAATAAATAAAGTTATCGCTTAATTGTATTGATAGTTATGTGTTTGAGTATTTAATTAAGTTGTAAAATGTATATGAGTTGGATTGGTTGGTGGTAACACATTTTAAATATTATCAATATCTATACGTTTATTTATCATATTATAATAATTATTTATAATATGGTTCAAAAAGGTTCCGAAACTAATAAAAATATTTGTGGTGTTTGGAAAGAGATTATTGCACAATATCATAATCTCTTAACACAAAATCCCTTAATATTAAATCCCTAAACAAAAAAAAAAAAAAATAAACAATACAACTACTATTCTTATGCTTTACTGAAATATTTATATATATAAAAAAATATATTAATAATATTTCGCTACAAAAAAATATAATAAATACAAAATATTGTAATAAACATTTAAATCAAATTTCATTGAAATCTAATTACCTATTTTTGTAAAACATAAACATTTTTTTTTTTGCATTTTCCCGATATTTTAGAGGCTATATAAAAAACATTACTTGAGTAAAATTTTTAGAAAGTTTTACTATCCAAAAATTTTAATCTAAAGTTGTTCGATAGGCCACTTTTGAAATGTTGGTGGACAGTTTATTTTTCCCGTCTTTGGCAATTTCCCGAAAGTTCCTTTGTTGTAGCTAAGAGCTACAAAAATCGAATGTAGAATCAGTATACCTAATTAAAAAAAGTACCCTTTGACCAATGATAAGCATGTGGCGTTCTTTTATTCTTGATTCACATGAACATCGGAATATATTATTTTTTAAATCTACCATTCATTTCACATTACACAACGAACCTTCCTCCTTAAAAAAAAAAAAAAAATTTAAAATAAAATATTTCGATGCACTCTTTTGTTTCTTGTTTGTCATGGTAAATTAAACGTTCATGTCAAATTGTATCGCTGAAGCACTATTCGAAGGGGGCTTTCAGAAAAATTACCCCTGATATAACTTATGGTGACCAAAACCCAATTGGGATTTGTTGGAACTTTTGGAATATTATTAAGAACATTAACCCCAACAATTTCTACTAATAAAAATACTGTTAAGTATTTTGTCCGGGTCAGGCCTCTTATTTGTTTAATTTCATTCATTTATTTTTTAGTGTTTTTTTTTTGAATGTCGGAAATTTCTTATTAAATCGAAAAGCACTTTTTTAAGAAAAAGTGCAAGTTTTTGTTCAACTTATATATATAAATACAGTAGAATCTCAAAAGCATGAACTGTTCTATATCATGAGCAGTTTGGAAGATGATTGCTTTTTTCCCAACTAGTTTTTTAAGAAAAATATCTGAATAAATTTGTTTTTTTATATAAACAACTTTTATATGTTATGTTTTGCATTTTTTTTTAAATAAAATTAATTGTTATTTAAATAAATGCAATGTTTTTATGTTAAGCTGTTATGAGTGTTTCTTAACCTAATTCTCGATGCTTTGAAAGATGAAAAATTCTAAAAGATGAATGGGCCTGTTTTATATTTGTTCCTGTTTTATATATAAATATATCAAATTTTGACTTCTCATAATCAAAACTAGAAGAAATTCAGAAAACTTTGAGCATCCGAACTAATGACAAAAATAAAATTGTTCATAATAGTGCTTAGTTTTATTTTTGTTTTTAATTCAATCTTATTTTTGAATATAATAATAATTATTATGTGGTTTTCAATTTGTAACAAAAAATTAAATAAATGCATTGACTAAATTAAAAATTGTGGTTAGTGAATTCAAAATAAAATAACTTTATATTTGGGAGAAAAAAAAAACAGGTAACCAACGATTTTGAAAACTTTTAAGTCTGGAAGCGAAAACCATAAAATATTGGTACTAAGAAAAAGTTTCACATTTTTTTATAAGAAAGCTAAAACTTTTAAAGAAAGTACCCTGTGATCCAGTAGTCCATTTAATTTTTGATTTGTGCTTATCTTCTTCTTAAGTGTGACTTTTCTAATCAGTTTTCACTATTCATATACCAATGTTCATTTTATTTTAGTCTGAGCACAAAACAGATAGTACGAGTAAAATAGTACAAACAATCAATGTAAAAAAAAAGTAATTGGTACCCTCATGAAACTGGGCAAGAACTTTCCATTTGCAATATGATGATGATAAACTCGTGAAATTCGGTAAGAGCGTTTCATTTGAAACAAGAACAAGGAATCTAGATAGACCTGAAAAATATTTTTGGTAAAATAGTGTTTTTTTAGGGGGAAAGTTATCGGTGAAGAAGGTACCACCATTATCTGACTGAATAAATGAAATTATGAAACTTGGTAAAAAATGTTACATTTAACATAGTAACCAAGACTATAAAGCTACATAATGTAAGGTATGCAGGAGTATATAAAAAACTAAAAAAATTGTATCAATGTCGGTGAACATACTTGCATGCAATTCAAAAAATTCAAAAAAATTTAAATTAGTGTTAAAAAATAATGCAAACTACATGTGTTTTAATAGTCTATTATGAACGATAATAAAGTTCCTTATTCGCATTTGATTTAAATTCAAGCCAGTCACTCCATGTCATTAATGTCCTTGCCAACACGTTCATTCAGCAACTAATTGAAGCATTCATTTTATTCGTTTTGTAAAAATTAAAAAAAAAAATCTATCTTGAAACGCAAATCATAAAATTTAACCTAGAAACAGACTATGACAACGACAAAACACAGAATATGAAAAAAAAGGAGAACAAATTTTAATCACACTGTTAGTCATTTTGACAATCAGGGAGTTAATGACATCCTTTGGCTATCTCACATTTGCTATCTCTATGGAAGGAATTATTATTATTTTTTTTTTCATAATGAACATTGAATTAGTGTATGTGTGTGTTTCACATAGATATTAAAATACTCAAACCCGATTAAGATTAAGTGTGTATGATTTTTTTTGCTTGTTTCGAGTTACATCTGGTTTAGTTCACACGACTTGAAGTTGAATCGAATCGGCAGCTAGTGGCAGCAAAAAAAAATCGCACTCAAAGAGTTCTGCTGTGTCCTTTGTGATTTTATTGTATGATACCAATCGCGTGGAAGACTCGCCACCTGATTTTTACAGCGCTGATATTTTTTTTTGACTACGATGCGGTGCGGTTGGTGGTGGGAAAGGACAGGTAACTGTTTGCTTTAATGTTTGGATAAAAGGTTTTATTCGGTAGGTATTTTATCTTCAAAGGAACACATTGTGGGGTAGTCTTTTTTTTGAACTCACACAAAACTAAGTCCATTTTCATTCATTTTATAGGACGAACAAATTATTTGGAAGTTGAGGCATCTATTTAATTTTGTTTTAAATCAATTATGTTAAGAGGTAAAGACTTACAAAATGTTTAGCAACATGCATTACATACTCGTATATTTTCAGCTGGACTAACAATTTCCTTTCGGTCTATAAATCTTCGAAGAAAACTTATTATTATAGAAATCGATTAGGTAGATCGGAAGGATACAAATATTTGTGGCATTTGAACTTTCCAGAGTATACACATAACTCTGGACAGTTAAACTACTAATGAAATTTACAGTGAACCACTTAACCGATTTGGCTGATTTTTTCTTTTAAATGTTGATTTTTGTGAGCAAACATTTTGTAAAAGTTTTATAAAGTAAACTATGCCAACAATTTGTCAATTCTGTTCAAGTAAAACAACTAGAGAAGATAGGTGTCTATTTTCATCCCCTCAGAAGGGATGGGGAATTTTCTCAAAAGTTGCCTTAAATCAGAAACGAATTATTGAAAAAGAATGGCGTTGAATACGCCATTTTTTAGCAGTCAGAAGAACTTTCTTTTATTAAAATTTAAAATCTAGTCAATCCATACATAGTAGATAAAATGATTTCCAAAATCAGAATTAATAAAAACAAAAATTCAAACAAAATTATTAGCTGATTTTTTTCAAAATTTTAAGTTATTAAATATAATTTTTTCTTCCAAAATCCAATCTCCTTATTTGAAGTGAACCGGCTCAAAAAAAGAAAAAAGGTTTATGTTTTTTTTGTTTTTTTTTTTTGTAAAACTGTGATTCAAACTTGAAATTTAGGAAAAAAAATAAATTAAAAAGAAAATCAAACTGATTTTAAAGCATTTATTACTTTTTTGAGGTTCATTTTTTCCAAATTTTAATGGTTTTATTTCATTTTAGTTGAATAACAAATGGTAAATGTTAATATTTCTTCTATTTTTGGGGGAATTCAACAAAAATACAAAACTGAATTTTTATTGAAATTTTTCCAAAAAAATAAGTATCTTTTTGATATTTTTAAGAAATAATACTATATAACACATTCTCTTTTATTGGCACTTGGTAACCCATTGAATTTTGGAATTATATTTTATAACGTAAAATTTTGAAAATAAATCAGCTAAAAATTTTGATTGTTTTTTTTCAACATTCTGATTTTGAAAATCATTTTTGCTACTACTATTTATTGGATTATCTTAATAAAAGAATTTTTTTCCGGCTTTCAAAAAAAAACTTATAATTTGATCTTGTATTAAACTCCGTTGTATTTTAATAATTTTTGTTCTACTTTAAATCAACTTTGGAGAAAATTCTCTTCCCATCTGGGGAAATAAGAAATAGAGCTCTATTTTTACAAGCCCTGTCGCACGTGCTTGCTCTTATAGATAAAGTTACTATTTAAATTAAGCCTTTTTAATTAAAAATTTGTAAATGCAGTTTAAGAAAAAAAAAATTAAAAAACCATAAAATTCGATTTTCAAATGACTAAAACAAAATGAATTAAACCTCAAAACAAAGTATGCAATTTGATTTGTTCTATAATGATACATTTTTAGAAAAAAAAAATTTTCCATAGAAAATTTTGCAAGGATTTTTATAAAAAAATTGGTACACTATTTTTAAGATATTATTTATCAACATCTAAAAACTAAACTAAATAAAAATATTGAATAGTTTTCGAAAAAAAAAAAAATTTCAAATTCTTTTTAAAAATCAAAAAAAATAATTTTTAGAATTTGTTTTACTACATATTATTACGGCAAGTTAAAAGCATTCATGTAAAAAAAATGGTTGAAATTCTTTGAGTCATGAAGGAGAAAATCAGAATTGAAAAAAACGGTTCTATAGCAGGTACCGTTGATAACGGTTTTTGAAAAAAATGGACCTTACCCAAAGAAATGACCATGATTATTTAAATCAAAATCGTAGACACCGTTTTTGAGAAAAATGAGTTTTTCAAAAACCGGTATAGGAAAGGTACCGTTATTTTTGATAAAAAAAAATCAAAAAACGTCTGGGGATAGTCTCTAAAAAACGCCACATACAAAGTTTGAAGTAAATCGATCCATCCGTTTAGGCTGTGGTCTCAGATATATACAGACAGACAGACAGACAGAATAGTCGGACCCACTTTTTTCTCATTCTCTTTCATCGTAATGTCATGTTTGATTGTTATCTCAACTTTTTTTTGTACGTATGCATGACTTGATATATAGTACCTATATCGCAAGTAAAAATCCATTCGAAAAATTTTGCTGAATTATTTTCCTGATCACTATAACCGGTCCCTAATGCCTTTTTTCAGCATAGATTACTGCACTATAAATTTTAGAGATTTATTCAAACCAGAATTTCCAAGTGACGACCACTAAAAACTAAATTGTTGAAGGGAAACTGCCTTCAACTTTTAAAAATTGTTGTTGAACAAAACAACAATCTGAACGAAAATCACTCACTTGTACAGTGAAAAGACAATTTTGGATTTTTTTTCTGTCGAAAGAAATACCTTGAGGTCCAAGAATCCTGAAACCTAGTATCAATCCTATGCTAATATCGTGGTACGTAAGATACTTTGACTACTAGCAATTTGACCTAGGTATAGTTAGATGCATATAATATCTAAGGACAATAATTAAAATTAAAATAGCTAAACCTCTAGAAGCCTGTAGTTTAAAGGTATCAACCAGGCGGTAGTTCTCACCATTCAACGCACGCAGCGTTTAAACTCAAAAGCCACTATTTAACAAAAGAATTTATTTTAAAAGCTCAAAAACTACACCTAGTGGGTATATCAATTGAGTGTAATGTCTTATTTATTGATTTCAAAAAGTTTCACATAAATGGCATTTGAAACAGAAACTTAAACTTTTTCAACTCTTATATAGTCTTTTCATTCATCAAAATGCTATAGCCGATTACCAAAGAGTGCATTCAACTTTTAAGTCGGTAAAGTGCGACTCGTAACTTTTTTGTTCTTCAAGAAATATTCTCGATACAAAAACCATTTCCATAAATGATATACTTCTTTTCTTATACACCAACGACTAGCAATCTTTTGAATGTATTTTATTTACCAATCTTCTTATTCATCATTTTTTTTCATCACTTTTTTTTTGTTCTTTCAGAACTCAATCCGACATAATTTGTCATTGCACAATCGTTTTATGAGAGTTCAAAACGAGGGTACTGGCAAATCATCATGGTGGATGCTGAATCCAGATGCAAAGCCAGGAAAATCAGTTCGTCGAAGAGCGGCATCAATGGAAACGTCAAAGTATGAAAAGCGAAGGGGACGTGCCAAAAAGCGCGTCGAAGCACTTCGGAATGCTGGTGCTACTGGTTTGAATGATGCCACCCCATCGCCCAGCAGTAGTGTTAGCGAAGGACTTGATCATTTTCCAGAGAGTCCTCTTCATAGGTAACTATTTAATTTATTTGACATACATACTCGTTTCTACATTGTATTGTTTTAGTAGCGTTTTTTTTTTTGTTTGTTGAGAAAAATCTTTGGTTTCCTTAGTTTAGATTGTGTTCTTTTTCTTGCTTGAAAGTAGAAATTTAGTAGTTAGAGTATTTGATGAAGTAGTGCATCAGCTGCAGCAAGTAGTTAAATCTCTTAAATGATAGGGTGCCACTACTCACCAGTTCAGAAGGAGAATTTGTAGTATAAAAATGTGGGAAACTCACCAGTCAGTTTTTGAAAACAAAAATACGAAGAATAATTTGTAATAATAAGCTCAATTTGAAATGTAGACATCAACAAATTAATATATACTGACACCACCCTGATGTTTCTCATCAAACTACATCAGGACGTAATCTTTATTTAAAATCAAAAAAACCGCCCCATTCCAACTTTCAAAGCACTAATTTTAGTTGAAATAGGCGACCACACTAACAGTAAGTAGTACTTTGCAAGTTGATGTAGCTATAACTGATGGAATTTGATAAGAAACACCACCCCAGTGATACTGAAAGTAGCATACAGTAAACAAAAAAAATTTTGGCAAGGAATATCTGTGAAAAAAGAAAACAAAATGGATGATTTTTTGAAATGGGGCAGTTTTATTTGTTTATTGTTGGCTGTTTTATTCTACGTATATGTCGATTTTTTAATAAAAATTATTGGTTATAAGGGCCATAATCATGGAGGTGGAAAACCGGTTAATACAATTGAGATGAATCTCCGAATGTATAAACCTTGTTTGAAACGAAGTTAGAGTTTGTTTTATTCGATCTAATATACCCGAAAAATCATTTCGTGAACGCTTCCATAACTCAAAACCTGAAATTCAAGTAGCCAAAAAAATAATTAAAATCAGGTACCTGCATTTTCTTCAAGAATTCTCAGGTGCCTTAAAAAAAGACTGAGAAGAATCGTAATTTTTATTTAAGTTGTCTATTTAAATATCAATTTTGTATTCATTTAACGTATAGATGGCGCTACAAATGGTCTTTCCGGAATGACATGGAATTGGTTTAATTAAGTTAAAGTAGTAATTGAAGTTCAATTTGATATATAAGGAGTGTACATCAATCAAGCGTCATTCCAGGAACGACTGTTTTGGATGAATAAAGATTAAAATTATAATTTAATGTCAATATTATGATGTAAAACTAAAACCACTACAACAAAACCTCAAAAATTATTAATGCATAATTGAAATTGACATAGTTTTAAGACTACCACAGTAGTTTTTGGATGTTTCATTTTCGTATGCCTTCGTGATTCCCCGGAACACTATTTAATACATTTTTAAAATATAAATATTACGAGTACATTTTAATGGAGTATTCCAACATAATATTAATGTGGCACATACCCGTATAAAATAAATAATTTAAAAATTTAAAAAATATTATATAATAAAAATTCTACATGAAATTCACATATTTTTGTAAATACCCTTCATAAAACGCAGAAAAAATTACATATAACTAAAAATTTTATTTTAGTTTATTTCAGAACTTTATTTAATTGAATTTTTCGATTAATACTTTTTTTCAATATTTCAATATTTTGCGATAAATTAAAAAAACAAATAGTTTTAAGCTCTGCCCGTTTTACGTTTAGAAACTACTAAATTATAACCAAACTCAACATATGAGCGTAAAATTAAAATATTAATTAATCAAAGTTAGTTTTTTTAATAATTTGAACAGTGAAATTACCCACTTCTATGATTTTGGCCCATAAGATTTTTTTAAAATTAAAATAAAATTTAGAAAAGCTCTATTGGGATTCCACAATTTTAATCTCATTTTTTTTTTGAAAATTAGTCTCTCTGAATTCTACAATAAAAAAATACATAACATTATCATTAGGCTCAACAATGAAAAGCTTCTTAATGGTTCAGTTAACTTATACCTACAGTTTCATTTCGATATTTTTAGACTAAGTGCCTCGGGATTGTAGTTTAATTTTTGAAAAAAAGCTGATATTCGCCCTAAATCACACATACTTTGCTCAACTTATTCTTATCAGATTTCATATAATTAATTTATACGTTTTAGTTATTACTTATTAGAAGGGAGGAGTAATATAATTTTTGGTTCCGATTTTAATTTCAAGCACTAAAGAATTTTCCGGGAAAGTAACGCCTAATTATATGAAAAATTGTCGGAAACGATTCAAATGCCTAGGATTCGAAAACTAAATAATATTAATATATTATAATAATAAATTATACTTAATATTGCTTTTACTTAAATAACTGTAATAAATTTTTATAAACAATGTTTTTGATAAAATTATTTTGTATGGCATAAGGTCATTTTTAATTGATTCAAGTCAATTTTAATATTGAACCGGAGTGGAGGCAGCAGATAAAGTCTGATTACAACCAAACTTTATATTATTGTCATACTCATAGCTTGGCACCATTTCATCTACATATGTGTCCGTAAAAAATCAATTTTTTTAATTTTTTTCCATACATGTTTGACCTATCCTAATGTTCGTTGTAGGTACAGTAAATTTTTTTACTTTAATTTTAAAAACCTTCAACTTCTGTTATAACCCTGAAATACGCAACTACTCGTGTTTTTTTATAACCTGAAAAATATAATAATTCTAAATACCAAAATAAGTTTGTCTGTTTGTAGGAGATTAATTTTAATAAAACTTTTTAGTTTGTTTTCTAGAAAGAGTAGAGTTTGGCTTAAGGCCTAGAATTTTTGTGATCATTTTAATTTTTTAAACATTCTAAGCAGTTTTTTTCTAATTACAGTTTTATTTTTCTTATAATATATTAAACTATTGCTATAGGCCTTCGTTTAAATTTATTTCTTACCGTATTTTCCTACAAATGCACGCTAATTAGAAAAAAAATATATTTAAGGCTGCAAATGCAAAGTAGTAACAAACAGAATTTTAATTTTTATGAAATGAAATTTTTAATTTATTATTTTAATTTAAGTTCAACATTTTATTTATTTATTTTTTTTTAATTTGCTTCTTTTTCTTTCTTTTTCGTTAATTTTAAATAATATTCGTTACTTGCGCACCCATTTACGAAAAAAAAAAAAAAAACAAAAAATGTAAAACAACAGCGGTGGTGGATTTCAATTATCACCTGACTTCCGTCAACGTGCATCTTCAAACGCAAGTTCTTGTGGTCGCCTGAGTCCCATACCGGCGATGGTGGGCTTGGAACCAGATTGGGGATTTCCCGCGGACTACACAAACACAAACATAACGCCAGCGCAAGCTAATGCTCTTGACCAATTGGCGGGATCTCTGGCCGATGATTTGACGCTACAAAAGGACTTCCTACAGGGGTCAGTGTTTTTTGTGATTTTTTTGATTTAATTATTTTGTTTTTTATTTTAATTTAATTTTTAAATTTTAATTTCAAATAAATTTGGCTTTTAATTAATTTGATGCATGAAATAAAAAAAATATAGTTGCATGCTCAGTTGAAAATGCAAGTTTAATTAAATTATTTAGAAAAAAAAAACAAAACATTTAAATAAAGCATAAAATATTTTTTAAGCACGAATGGATTTTATCAAAAAGTATATTGTTCCTTTTCAATTTTTTTAAACCAAACGATCATACGGATGGAGTAGGTTTAGTGCAGCTTCGGCCATACCCAATCAACCACCACCTCCGTACCAACCACCACAGCAAAATAATTATTCAATTAATCCGGCAGTCGCTCAATCCTATGGAATGCAACAGAATCAATGTCAAATCCATCACTCACTGACTTGCACTTGTTTGCACAATTCAAGAGAAGTAAATAATTTAATGAAATCTATTATCATTTTTTTTTTGTTCTTTTAATTTTTTGGTTTAATTCAAATAATTAATATTTGTTTTTCAAAATTTCTTGGCTTATTTAGGGACTGTCACCATCGTCTGGAACTGGAATGTCGCCTGCATATCCTAACAGTGAGCCATCTTCCGATTCCTTGAATACATATAATTCTGTCGTGCTCGACCCAAGTGTGGGGTCAACAGATAGCTCGGGCTTACTGAGTGCACAGCAACAGTTGCAGCGTCAACAACGACATCAGCAGCACCAACAACAACAACAACAGCAGCAACAACAACAACAACTTGGCACAAACTTAGAAGGTATCAAACAATATAAATTCATAGAAATTTTATTTTATATTATACAAGTATAGAATATTCTCATACATAGTGGCTTATTGAAAAGAGGGGGGCTCAGGGGGCTTAAGACACCCATTCCCCCCAAGCTTCCAAAATCATGATATTATTTATGTAATTTTTCGTAAATCTTAGAAATTTAGTGGGGGCTCAGATATAAAAGCCCCCCCCCCCAAATTTTTTTCTGGATACGCAACTGCTCATACATTCATTCCTCATTAATTTGTCAATTCGATATAATCAAGGAGTCGGTTTCAATAAAATTATGTTCACTTGTTCTGCATGAAATTTGTTGTTTTTCAATATACTGTCTACGAGCAAAATCCCGTTTTTCGGTAGTTTGGTGAAAAAAAACTACTAACCTGGCAATTTTATTATTTAAATTAATCAAAGGATAGTGATAAGTGATAACTGATAAGAAGAAAAACAAACATTGTTTTATCCCTGTATCCCACATTGAAGTTAAAGTCTTAGTTAAATTGCTTGTAATTTTCAATGAATTTTTATTTTCACTTTCCAAAAAAATCAAATAAATATTCAAACATATTTTTGATAAATTTGTCAAAATCAGATATCAATTACGTGTAAACTAGAGTAAGTTACTTTTATTCAATTAACAGTCGCTGAAAAATGTTTGTTTCTTCATTTTGAGCAACAATCAACGCTAGACGATACCTATTAAGCTATCGTCCATATACAATCTTTGAACGATATATAGTGATAGTGTATGATGATAATCGAGTTACGGAAAGTAATTTTAAATATCGTTCAAATGATTGTGATTTGAAGAGTTACTTAAATCAAGACTATCGCCGAAATGATATCGTTAAGAAAATAAAAAAAAAACATTAGATAGTAAATGAAAGAGTTAAATGCTTATTTTATTATAAGATTTGTAATCTCAAATAAAATAAAAAAAAAACAGATAGTAGAGTAAAAAACAAACACAAATTAAACGTTTTTGCTCAAATATAAGATTTTATTTGACTTTTATTTTGGTTTTTAAACAAAATCGTTTTATTTGACGTGGTGGAGCAAAAAAGCTGAATGTGAAAATGGTCTGAAAACTCAAAAATATCATTTACTAGTTAAAATAAATTGCACGACTGGATCGCACTTACTTCCTTTATAGATAAAGTTACTACATAAGCTAAGCCTTTTAATTTAAAAAAAATTATATGCAGTTTTGGAAAAAAATTAAAAAAGCATAAAATTTGATTTTCAAATGACTAAAACAGCTTCTTAAAGAATTTAACCTCAAATCGAAGTATGCAATTTAAATTTCTTATATAATGATAGGTTAGGTTAGGTTAGGTTAAAGTGGCTGTCATTAAAGCTATCTGACACACTTAGACCAATAGAGGTCCATTGTGATACCACGAACTATAGTGAACAAAAAGTTCCCTACTAGTTAAAACCATTTAGAGCTTCTAATGAAGCGAGTGAGACTACTAATGTCTGTGTTCGAGAGATCGCTAGGTTCATTATAGAAGTAGTCTCCTAAATGAAGTTTGCGTCTATAGGAGAGAGCAGGGCATGTACAGAGAAGATGTGAGATTGTTTCTTCCTCTTCTTCGTCTAAACAGCTCCTGCAGAAATCATTTGATAGTACACCGAGTCGTGCCGCGTGTCTACCAATAAGACAGTGTCCTGTTATGACACCTATTACAGAGCTGATTTGAGATCTGCTGAGGGACAGAAGGCAATTTGACCGTTTCAAATCTAGTTTGGGCCAGATTCGTTTGGTCGCTGTACACGTAGTAGTATTAAGCCATCTTGTATTTGATTGTTCCAAAGCGATTCGTTTCAGCAGTAGTTTAATTGTAGCTATGGGAATACCTATATTTGCCTTGTTGGGCAGGATAGGCATTTCCGTTCCAATTCTGGCGAGTTCATCGGCTTTGCAATTCCCCGGAATGTCCCGGTGTCCCGGCACCCAGATAAGGTGAATATCAAACTGTTTGGCCATCTCCATTAGAGACGATCGACAGTCTTGGGCTGTGATGGAGTTTGAGGAGACTGATACAAGGGATTTCAAAGCAGCCTGACTATCAGAGAAGATGCGGATATCCGAACTGGATATCACGTTTTCTTTAAGCCAGGACAAGACTTCCTTTATCGCCAGAATTTCCGCTTGGAATACGCTACAATGGTTTGGAAGGCGGAAGGAGAGACTAAGGTTTAGTCTATCTGAGTACACTCCACCACCCACCCCATTTTCAGTTTTCGATCCATCCGTATAGAAATGAATTGATTCATTTTCTAACAGGGTCCCTTCCTCCCAAGTTGACCTTGTGGGAATGGTGACTTCAAAGTTTTTGTCGAAAGCTAGAGTAGGAGTGATGTAGTCGGAGTGACTTGGGAATGTTCCGAACAAGTTCAGAATTATGGTGTGGCCAATAGAGTTATTGGTCCATTGAGAGATGGCTTTGAGGCGGAAGGCTGTGTTCGCGGCCATTTGTTTGCCATATATATCAAGGGGTGTAAGGTTGAGGAGTATGTCTAACGCAGCAGAAGGTGTCGAGCGTAGGGCTCCACTAATGCACATGCATGCTGAACGCTGCACCTTGCATAGTTTATCACGATTGGTCGCTTTGTCTAAGGCAGTCCACCAAACAGTCACCCCATAAGTGAGTATCGGTCTAATAACCGCAGTATATAGCCAGTGAGTGATTTGTGGAGACAGGCCCCATTTATTCCCTACAGCTTTTTTGCAAGAAAAGAGAGCTACTGTGGCTTTTTTTACTCTTTCCTGTATGTTTGGTTTCCAACTTAACTTTTTATCTAAAATAAGACCTAGGTATTTTGCTTCATTTGAAAAAGTTAGTGGAACACCGTTAATCATTGGAGGGTCTAGTTGTGGAATTTTGTATTTCCTTGTAAAGAGGACTAGATCAGTCTTGTGGGGATTAACTCCCAGCCCACACCGATCTGCCCATTTGAGAAGCTTGTTTAGAGCGGTTTGTAAGAGTTCTATTAGAATTTGGGGATGTTTCCCAGACACGGCAATGGCAATGTCGTCAGCGTATGCAATGACTTTGAATCCCTCTTCCTCCAGGTTTACTAGCAGCTCATTGACTACCAAGTTCCATAGAAGTGGGGATAGGACTCCACCTTGTGGAGTGCCTCTGCTGACTGACCTTCTTGCAGTAAAGCTACCTAGTTCCGCATTTATAATTCTGCTTTTCAGCATGAAATTTATCAGGTCTCTAAGTGAACTATCTACGTTGAGATTCTGCAGTGCCTTAGCTATTGCGGCGCTGTCGACATTGTTAAAGGCGCCTTCTATGTCTAGGAATACAACTAAAGTGTACTCTTTGTGATTTAGGGAGTATTCGATGGTGCGTACCAAGGTATGTAGCGCAGTTTCTACCGATTTTCCCTTACAGTATGCGTGTTGTGATGTTGAGATAAGATTTCGCTCTATCGCACTACGCAGGTGAATATCAATCAGTCGTTCCAAAGTTTTGAGAAGGAAGGACGATAGACTGATTGGTCTAAGATCCTTGGGGGTAACATGGGAGCATTTGCCGGCTTTGGGTATAAATACGACTTTAACTTCTCTCCATATTAAGGGAATGTGAACCAGATTTATACAGCTGCTCAGTATTATCTCAAGAGTGGGTAAGATTATATCCGAAGCAAACTGTAGTTCAGCTGGTATTATGCCGTCTGGTCCTGCCGATTTGTATGGATCAAAGCTATTAATTGCCCATTTCAGTTTTTCCCTTGTTATTAACCCTTGGATATTTAATAGTTTGTTGTTTGACTCAATTGAGTACATGTTACAAACGTTTTGCGAGCTACCTGGAAAGTGAGTATCAAGTAGCAGATTGAGTGATTCTTCACACGAGTTTGTCCAGGAGCCATTTGATGTTTTTAATGAACTTGGCATGACTGGATTAGTTGAAAGAATTTTTCTTAATCTAGATGCTTCAGAAGTGTCTTCTATTTTATCACAGAAGTTCTTCCATGAAGATCTTTTACTTATCCTCAGTTGTTTCTTATAAGTCTTAAGGGATTCTTTATATAAATCCCAATCTGAGGATTCCTTTGTATATTTAGCTCGATTGAACAGCTTTCTACAGCTTTTTCTGAGCGGTTCTAATCCTGAATTCCACCAATGAGGTTTCTTATTTCCTCTTATTTGGATAAGAGGGCAGGAAATGCTCATTGCGTGATTGAGGATTGATGTGAGATCCTTGACTTTGTTGTCAAGGTCGGAAGTATTAGAGGGGATATCTTGAGATTCGGGTTTAAATGATCTCTTAAGAATGTCCCTATACAGCTGCCAGTTAGTTTTCCGATAATTGCGGAAAGCTGGCGGTCTGGTTGGTTCATCATTTAAACTGAATTGTATGTATCTATGGTCAGAGAATGAGTGATCTTCAGATACTTTCCAATTCGTTACTATTTGATGAATGGTGTCAGAGACAAGAGTGATATCTAGCACTTCTTGTCTGTTTCTGGTAACGAAGGTGGGTTCGTTGCCTATGTTACTTACTATTAGGTTAGTACTTAGAATAAAATCAAAAAGGGACTCACCTCTATCATTTATATCTGTACTGCCCCATACAGTATGATGGGCGTTTGCGTCACACCCAATAAGGAGGCTTATTTTTTGCCGTTTTGCTTCAGCTATGATCCTCTTTAGCTTATCGCCAGGAGGGCCAGGGTCGTCGTGGCCAAGATATGCCGACACTATCCAGTACGTCCCATTTTTGGTATGTATCCTGGCGGCGGTAATATCACGATCGCTGAAATCAGGGAGTAGATATACATTAGAACTACTTTTGGCTAATATGCAGGATCTTGGTTCACCTTTATCCGACGCATACAGCAAGTAGTAGCCAGGAGTCCTGAGTCCTTGAATGGTGGATTTGGCAATCCAGGGTTCTTGGATCAGGACTATTTCTTCCCGGTTCTTATGTAGCCGGAGAAGAAGGGAGGCCGAGGCCTTAATCGAGTGTTGGAGATTAATCTGGAGGAACTGCAGCATCTTGACTACAATCACTCAGACCAATCCCCAACACTGTCAGATTGAGGTCTTCTGATTCAGAAGAGGAATCCAGTAACTCGGCTTCGGAAGCAGAGCCAATGGATTCCTCTTCGCTAAGAAGAGCCTCTCTCCCGGAGTCTTCATCTTCCTTTTCGGAGAGACTGTCGACGGTTGGAGCCTTTTCGGCAGTATGTTTGGTCCTCTCTTCAGACTCAGAAGTGCTAGAGGCATCAATTTCCATTGCTGGATCGATGTCCCTAACAGATTCCGCGCCTGTGGAGGTACCGGGTGGTTGTGGAGGATCTTCGTTGATTCCCTCATCTTTTTTGTAGATCTTCAGTGTAATAGATGAGAAACCATATCCAATCACACCTTTGGTCGCCAGTAGAGGAGCCAGGGACTCTTTATTCACCACAATAATTGCGGATCTTGAAGCGCCCTTTGGCTCATCCACTTTCGCGACTTTCCAGTTGTGAGTGGGCAGGTCCGGATTACTACACTGAATGATCTGGAGGATGACATCTAGCTGAGAGGGTTCCTCTGGGATCCAGGCGCGAGCCCGAGGCCTGTTAGGGATTTGCTCTCTAGCAACGACCTCAAGTTTCGCACCTGGCCAGATTTCTCCTATCATGCTAACAGCAAGCTTATAAAGATCGCAGGATCTCTGATCTCCACAAGAGCTAAGCTTTACTTGGCCTCGGTGCCAGCCATAGTCTCTAATAACCGGGGGTGTACCTGGGTTTTCTTTCATGATATTCAGGAAGAGTCCCGAGAGTTCTCTTATTACCACCCCCCAGCGATCTGGAGAAATCCTGCCATCGATATCGCTTCTGTCGATGACTGCCACAATAATTTTGTTCTGGAGCGCTTCGCTGAAAGAGAGATCTTCCCTACAGATAGCAGATGGAGTGCTAGTCTGCTGCATTTTTGGGCGCTTGGGTTCCGAAATGGTTCCCTCCATGGACCGTTGTCGCTTTGACGTAGAGTCGCCGCCGGTCCCAGCATCTTTATTTTTCGCAATGATGCCTTTAGCCCATGCTAGGGTTACTTCCTGCTTCGGGTCACCATTAGTTTCTAGTTTTTCACCTAGTCTTTTGATGATTCTCCTAGCATTCCGTAAGTCTCGAGCGCGTTTGATTCTTTTCGTGGGAGAAAGACTGATTTTAGTGGTTACAGCTTTGCCTTTTTTCAAGGGTGCCTTACCACTAAAATGGGGTTTAGAGGGAGAGAGAGGTTCTCTCGTGGTGGTTGCAGCGGACCCTTTTTTCAAGGGTGCCTTACCACTGAAGTGGGGTTTATTGGTAGTATTGGATTGTTTAGGCACAGATCCCGTACTACCAATGGCGCCTAGCTTGCTCGCCTCGCTACAGCCTGCGGACTCTACATTGGCAGATGTTCCACAGACTGTGCTAGACTTGCTGGCCGTTCCGCCACTCAAAGCTATCGTTGTCACTGGCGACTTCTCCTCATTAGAGGCAAAGCCCGTGCCGGCAGTCGCGACTTCTGCCGACATTTGAGCGGATATCCCCGCTCGAGTTTTATTTCTTATAGCTTGCATTTTTCATGGTTTTCATGGGGTTTGAATTTTGTTGGTTATCTCTGCTACCGCAACTGGATTGTTGGAGTAGAGGACGTAAGCCTTCCCACCGCGTCAAGGTCAAATTCGAGGGAAGGAAATATATATATATAATGATACATTTTAAGAAAAAAAAAATTGAAAATCCTTACAGAAGTATAAAAAAAAATTTTTTTTCCATATAAAATTTAGCAATGACTTTTATAAAAAAAAATGGTACTCCATTTTTAAGATATTATTTATCAGCATCTAAAAAATAAATTTGGAACAAAAAAAATATTGAGTAGTTTTAGAAAAAAAAACCATTTATGAAAAAAAAATTTAATTTCAAAACTATTTTGCTAAAAAAACACGCCACATAAATCGACCCATCCGTTAAGGTTGTGGCTTCTGATACATACCAGACATACATACCAGACAGACAGAATTGCCGGACCCACTTTTTTCTCATTCTCTATCATCGTATTGTCATGTTTGATTGTTATCTCAACCTTTTTTTTTTATACATGTATAGTATGTACCTATGTATATCGCAAGTAAAAACTAATCGTATTTCCTAGTAATTTAAATTATTTCTTTTGATTTTTTCTTGCAGATAATTGTGCTTCAACCCTGATAGGACAGTGCATGGAAGCATTGAATAATCAAACACAAATTGACGAATTTACTATTGATAATTTTCACGGTGGCATCGAGTGCAATATTGAAGAGGTTAGTTATTTTTAATTTAAAATTTTTCAGATACATAATATAGATTTTTGTATGTTTATCATTTTTATTTATTTTTTTTTTTTATTATTTTTACTTTTGGGCTTTTAAACGATTTAGATTATGTTTTTGCTTTTCCCCGATTGACTGAGAAGTTAAAAAAGTTTGAGAGAAGTTGGCATTGAATTTTGGAGAGAAGTTTTCTACTTATAAGGTTAGATTCCAGATGAAAATCAAACAAAATTTATAAGCCGATTCATTTCATTATTCAGTGGTGAATTTAAATGCCAGACAAATCTTCTCTTTTGCTTAAAAAAGTAATTGAATATGATTTTGACTACCGTGAAGGAAGAAAACTTATGTTTGACTTCAAATTGATAAAAAATTGGAAGACAAATTCAGTTTCAAAAAAAAATGTTGAGTTTTGAGTTCATTTGACAAGTTTTTTTTTTAATTTGTATAATATACTATATATATATACTATACTATATATATATTATATAGAACATTTCTGGCTATGGTACAGAAAACTTATGAATATATGTAGGTAGAAATTAATGGAATCGTTATAATTTTGTTATATCTAGAATAATCAACAAACAGAATAATTCCTTTTCTGTTTAACTCTTCAAAGTATTTACTTACCCACCTCCCACCACTCACGAAATAAGAATAGAGATGAAAACATGAATCGATTTTCGATTTGTATAGCTCAAAACTTAAATCAAATGTTGTAGTAATCGAAGGTTCTTACCTAAATAAGAAAATACTCAACAGTAGTTCTTAGACTTGGCAGCAAAGAGAAACATGCATTTTTTTTTCAAGTTTATCGTTAAAGTATTTCTCCTGTCTAAAGAATTATGTTCAACAGAAAATTTAATAAAAATATCAATTTTTTTTTTGTTTTCATGTTTATCTTAGAAACTACTTGTGGTCTCCCACAAAAAGAAAATTTATTAAATTTCTTATAAAAAATTTCTATGAATTTTTTCGTAACTGGAATAGTTTTCATAAAACAACTACAGTATTTAATTCTTAAACCGGCTTCATTTTGTAATTACAGAAATGTGTCTGCTCATCGGTTGATAGATTCAATTTTTTGAAGTGAAAAACTGAAAACTGAAAATAGCTTGTTTGCCCTTCAATAATATAGTTTTTAGAAATTTAAAGAAAAAACAAACAGGCACAATTTCAAAGTTCCGCAAAGTTTACCCTGCAGGATTTTCTTGGTTTATTTGTGTTTTTTTTTTATGTTGCGTTTCTTTCTTCTAGCGGCATATACAACTTTCATGCAAAGTTTTAAGGAACTTATTATTTTCTATGTACCTAGTAAAATTGTTTACTTATGTATATGATTTTGACAACTCTGCCACTTTAGTGGCAATTTGCCACCGTTCTGCTACTTTTCTGTCTATGCCGCTTTTTTTTAAATTTACTAAAAGGAGAACAATTTCCACATGATTTTTATTATGTGTTTTCTTCCGATGAACTATAAAATTAATAATTGTTAAGTTTAAGTTAAGTTTTTTGTAAAACTTTTGGTTCATTGAAGTCAATTTTCATACAAACAATGTGTTCCTTTATTATTATTTTTAAGTGTCAACTTTTGTACTCGAGTGCCAGTCTTTTTGCAATTTTTCGAAAACATTCAACGGTAACACTGGTCCCTAACGTTAAGTTGCTAATAATAATTGGTGTGACACATCCTAATTGAGTTTTTATGGACTAAAAAAAGATAGTGTTTAAGCTTTTAGTTGATTTCGACAACTTTTCGAGATGCTGATCGACATTTTTGCATAATGTGTTTGCATATCTCTGCGGTCGGTACCTACTATTTCTTTTCTTTAAATAGGTAAACCTATTCTACTACAAGTCTTATTTTTTTTAATAACACTCATGTCAGTCATAATTTTCTATTCTTTTCTTGCATAAAAACTTTATAACTATTTAAATTTTGAGCAAACAATATTTTGTTTTTATATAATTTTCAGTTAATTCAACAAGAAATGAGTATCGATGGCCTCCTTGATATCAATATTCCATTGGCTACACTCAATACACAAAGTACAACGACTCCACTGCAACAAAACCATCATCAGCCAACGAACAACAACAATGCAGGTGCATCATCCATCGATTTGCCTCAGAGTCAATCAACAAACACTCACACGAGGGTACAATATTCACAAGCCAGTGTGACACCACCATCATGGGTTCATTAAACATAAAACAAAAAAAAAAAACAAAAAAACTATAAATAATATTAATTTTATTATTGTTGACCTTATAAAAACTCCTCTTAAAAAATAAACAAAAAATTAATTAAATAAAAATCAAAAATTAAAAAAGTTACAACAAAAAATAATAATTGAAAAAAAAAAAAAAATAATTAGCATTAAGAGTAAAAAATAAAACAATAAAAACAACACACTATTCAAAAAAATTAAAAAAACCACAATACTATCTTGAATTTAGCTAAAAGTTTCATATAGAAAAATTAACTTAATCTAAGTATAACAATGAATTAAAAGTAAAATAAAAGAATAATAAAGAGTAAAAAACAAAATTATTGTAATCATGGCTGCTTCTACTTCTATATAAATTGTAATGGAATAAAAACTTCAAAAATTCAAATAAAATTTATTTATAAAAATCGTGAGGTTTGATATTTCAAAGCTTTCATTAGCATTATAAAAAAAAAATAACTGTACATAGATGAATGTCCTAGGCCTAAGTTGTAAATTGAACAAAAGAAGATTATATAAAATATATGTGTATTTTAATTCGTGAGATGTGTTCGAGCATTTCAAAAATATCACCATGGTATACAAAGATTTTTTTTTGCAACAGCTTATATTTTGAATTATAGTACAGTCGAATGCGAACAAGGCGTAAACTGCGGGATGGATGTTAACGGCCTAATAATTTCGCAAAAATCTCAAAAGTCACAATAACTCTGCGTGTCTGCGAGTCGCAGATTCAAAGTCAAATTGAAACTTGCACGCAGTGGCGTAGCTAGGATGAGTTACACCTGCGGTATCGAACCCCAGACTAAAAAAACAGTAAAATAAATAAGATTAACACCCGGAGAAAAAATAACGTAAAATCAAAGAAAACCACTTTGATTTAATTACTGTTTGGAATGATTTAACTTCGAGGATAAACAGTTTAAAGTAAAAGCCAAAAGAAGTGAACTTAAAGTTCTTTCATTTGAAAAAAAAACACGTGCATACCCAGGATACGAATTGTGTCCATATAGTTACTAATACAGTGCCTTACCTACCCATCATGCTAGCTATTTGCTAACTATTTCTATGAGTTCGTACTTGACCTTTAAATTCGCAATAATTTTAGATTCAATTTTACGTAACTACGTGAGGTGCACTTTGATACTACAATGAGTGAACTTTGAATGCGAACAAAATTCAATTCAACTTCAAAGTAAACACGTAACGCTTTGAAAATAGGTAGACCATATTTGAAATGACATTGCATATATTCAAATCGAAAAAGTTTCAACGGGAAATCAAATATGTTTGATTTTGTCCTGATCTGTTTCCTGCTCAGCAGGAGATCACAATTTCGGTTGGTTTTTGTGATTTTTGCAAGTAATGACTGTCTAGGAGAATCGGGCTACTATTTTGCTTTAACTCCTCTCACACGATGCATATTGTCAATAACATTTTTAGTGCGACACTACCCACTATTTTCAGAAAAATAATAGTTAGGTTGTAGAAGTTGAACATCATTTTTTAATTTTTTAATAGCGGGCAAATTTTGACTGTATTCGGTAAGAAATGTACTATAAGATTAAAAAGAAGATCATATCATTGAATTTATTTAATAGCAAAACTTTAAATACTTATTTGTATATGCGGCGTAATGGTTATTGCGATGGCCACCGGAAGTCTTGGTACGATTCCCAGCCATTTCATAACCTTGTTTATTTTTCAGGAGTACTGCCTTTTGCAATTAATTGACAACCTACAAGAGTAAATGCTTGTTACGAAAGTGCATCTGAGCTAGCCGTTTGGAAGCAGCAGAAAATTGTAGGTCTCCTCCATTCTTGCTAACTACACACAACACGCAGGAAAGTATTGAGAGAGTCAGTCACTAGGTCTTGGTTCTTCGAGAGCTAGTCTTACCAGAATATTTATTTAACTTATTTTATTTAAATGTTTGAGAAAATATTCATTTACTTTTGACACACTCTTGATTAAATGTAACACTATTACAGTTAACAGTTATCGATCAAAGCAGTGAACCTTTATTCAAATTGTACTTAATCAGCCATATCATGAATTCCATGCGTATGATGAATTTGTTACGAAACCCGAAAAAGCAATCAAAGGATCCGTTCGTAAGTGCAATTTTGTATGAGATTTTCCACTACGATGGAATTTATGACAATTTTTCCGGGATTCGTAGATCGTAGCAATCCACGATAAGAAAGGAATTCAGAATTTATGATAAGGCCAAATTAATTGATCAAGTTTTCTTAGCTACAACTGTCACACTAGCTACAGTACGAGTATCTTCGAAAAATATATCAGAATGTTGAAAATTGAGTGCGTTTCATTTTTTAATACGAAGGCAAATTAAGTAAGTTTGAGTTTCATATGATAACATTATTAGTTCGTTATTGATAAAAGCTAAAAAAGGGGGAGTTAAATTTCTTTAACATACCTTTTATCGGGGATAGGTTGATATCATTTTAAATTATTATATCTGTAGTTTAAAAAAAGCATAACTTCATCCATGATAATCCTAAGGATTCGTTGTATTAGTTATTCTAATAAAAATTGAAATATTGCAACTGTTTTTTTTTTTTTAATTCGACTATTATTAAAACACAACAATGGATTAAACCATGTAATGGGATTTTTGGATATTGCTGGAGAACCATAATGTTGTTTAATTTCAAAGATCTCTAGCAAGCAGCTTAATATCCAAGTTCAATCCATTAGTAGAGAAGAAGAAAACTTTTTATATCTTTAGAGTCATTCCATATGAAAACGTCCAATCGGAAAAGCTGCCTCATTTTTGATTTTGCTGAAACTTTGTGAGGATGTTCTCTAGGACTATAAGGAAGTAAATTCATGGTGATTTAATTTTAAGTTGCGTTGCTTCCCCGCTACCCCCTTGGGAACTTTTGAAAAACGTAATTTTTATGTTATTTTAGTTTTGCTTCTAAAAACTTTTCTATTAAAGATATTTTTTTGTTTGAAACGGCATTTTAAAGCTTATAAATAGTAGTTTTTGACTGAAGAATAAAAAATCAGGTATCAATTAACCCTGAATTAAAAACAATTTTTGAAAATATGGTAATTTTGTTGATTTTTTGTTGTTTTTGACGGACTCCAGAACCTCGACTATTGTGTATACGTGGCTAATATTTACCAAATATTAAATATACATTTAATTTAATAAAATAAACTCTAAATTAACTCGATGGGTGTACTCCTTCTACAAAAATTTTAAGCTCAAAGTTTTGAGTTTTTGAAAAAACACATTTTTTATGCTATGATTTCACTAGGTTTGACTAAAGATAGGAACATGAAATTTACAGTGTATTTTTTTTTAGTCTTTAACTATTAATTCTCAAAATAAAAATTGTGTGTTTTTCATATCTTCCAAGTGAATTGCTTGTTTAAAAAAACAGCAAAAATGCTAAACAGACAAAAGAACCCCTACTTCAGGCTATGATTTCACTACGTTTAACATGAGCTAGAAATATGAAACTTACAGTGTATTTTGGTTGGGTCTTTAACTATCAATTTTCAAAATAAAAGTTTTGTATTTTTCATATCTTCTAAATGACTTATTTAAAAAAACACTAAAAAACCTAAACAGATAAAAGAACCCCTACTTAAGGCTATTATTTCACTATGTTTGACATGAGATAGAAATATGAAATTTACAGTGTACTCAGTTCTACTTCTTAACTAAAATCCCTGAAAATTTTATTTTGTTATTCACATATCTTTTATGTCTACGGCTTGTTTTAAAAACAATTAAAACACAAACAAAGCTAAAAATCCAAAAGAGACCCTTATTTAAGGCTATGGTTGCACTATGTTTGACATGAAATTTACAGTGTATTTAGTACTTATTTTTAGCTTCAAACCCTGAAAATTTTATTTTGTTATTTGCATATCTTCTAAGTCTATCACTTGTTTAAAAACCACTAAAACGCCACAAACTTTTAAAACGCAGTAGGTATCTAATTTTTGCTCAATACATGGATATCAATTAATTTAATCATAAAAACAATTTTTTACATTCTGTACTAGCTAAAACTTTGTTATAAGCTTTCTTCTACATATAATAAAAACTATAAATTACGAAAAATTGTAAATTACAAATAAATTGTTTTTTTGTTTATTTTTCTTTAATTTCTCCGTCAAATGTCGTATAATTCTTAGTTTCTTTCCTTGAGCAAGGGATATGCAGCAGGTTCTTATAATAGAAGAAAGCTTATAAGAATTATCACTTGGATTTTGTAAAGTTTCTTAGCTGTTATAGTTTTGAGTTACAGCTGGGTAAAAAGTAACGAGTTTTTTCACATTTTGTATGGAACTAAATATGAAGGTAGCATAAATGGTTTATATCTTTTTAAACGAAGCGAGATATCAAACATATTTTTTATGTTTATGTTTAATTTTGTCAAGTTCTAAATCTTCCCATTTGCAAAATGTGTTTTGCAAAGATTACAAACACTTAAAAACTGTAAGAAATTCAAATGGTAGATAGTTATTAACATTTAGTCCAGTAACCTTGCCGTTTCGTTGAAAGGAGACCTCCCGTCAAATCCGGTAGTTCTGATTTGTTGCTAAGTTGCTTATGATGTCCAATTTTCAACCTCCAGTGCCGAACGCGCAGATAGAAATATTTAAAACATAAGGCAATAAGCGTACAAGAAATGAAGATTTTGAAAATAAGTTGTTCACAAACTGTTGGCTAAAGTAGCTTTTTTTGAAAAAAATAAAACTACACAAGAATAGATTTCTGCCTCTGTGATAAGCATATGGATTTTTTCTAGGTGTTACTGTTGTCTTTAAAAAAAGGTATTTTAACATGTGAAGTCATATTTTTAGAAAATTGCACCTCTTACCTGAACGAGGGGAAATAGACACCCCACCCTTTACATTTTTTTCTTTTTTCAATTCTTCAAGATCGGCAACAGCAAGGCGCTTGATGGATCATCTTGTAATACACCCTTTGTGGTATTTGACTTATCAGTCAAGCCATTTGCTGTTTTTATAGCAATTTTGGTACTTGAGTATATGTTCTGAAAAGCGTTTATTATTTTTCCACTTGCTCTAATTGACCTTAGGTGCATCCATAATTTTTGGTGGTTCACACAATCAAAGGCTCCCTTTAGGTCTTCGAACACTACAAAAAAACTTCCTTATTTTTTGCAAGGATAATATATATAGTTGCGCTAAGGATACAAATATCCACGCATCCTCTTCCTTTTCTGAAGCCGTTTTTTAATTCTGGGATCGATTGTTCTTCTTCCGCCCAGTCTTGCAGTCTGTTTGATAAGATTTGGGTATAAACCTTTATTAGTGCATTTTCAATGGCAATTGGCCTATAGTTTGTTGCGAGATACTTGTTCTCCTTCTTAAGTACCATCGTTACGTCCGCTCTAAGTAATTGTGATGAATTTCTAACACTGATATCTTGGTATCGAAAATTCTTTGAAAGAAAGACCTTAATAATGCAACCCATAGGTTTTGTAGGTGCTTTAAAAATTCATTTGCAAGATTTGTTGTTGTGTAAGCCTATTATTATTAGTTTTAATTCTTCTAGAGTTATATCTCTGTCCACAAATGTGTGATACGTATCACGAAAAAGTTATACTGGGTCACAATGCCACTATACAGTAGTTGAAGGTGATTATTCCAAACTTCTTTTGATATAGGGTTTTGTGTTGTGGTATTTAGTTGGATTTTCTTTATGGCTTTCTAAAAGTCCTTGCTATTTTTTGGGTTTTGTAGCTTATAGTATTGTTTTATTGGTCGTTTGTATTGCTTTTGAGTACAATTTTTTGCTAGATATGTACTGCTATCTTTTTTCAACACTGTTTGGGGTCCTTACGATATATTTTTTTTGCTAAATGATTTACTACTAGCACGTACGGAGGCCAAAATTTACTATTCATAAATGCTGTTCTTTTTGTCCATAATGGAGGATTCAATTAGCAAGTAATTATTGCTTATAAACATCACAGATTAACAATCACAAACGGTTTTGCAAACGTTTAATTTGGTTTCTATTCCCAATCCTTCAGTTACGGAAAAATCGACCTAGCTAAAAAAATCGTTATTTGTTTTTTTTTTTTTAACTTTTGACAATATTTTCCACAATAACTTTAATAAATTAGGATCTAACCCAAAAAAAAGCCATCACAAAATTTTCAAAAATTCAAAAATTTCCGTCAACTAAATCTAAATCTAAATTTTTTACTTTGTGGGCAATTTATTTTTATCTTTCATATACCATTTATACTAATTTTTTTTCAACTTTTGCCCTCTAAAAACTTGATCGGTCTAAATACAACTCAAAAATTATATGAATAGTCCTTTCCAATAATTGTTATTTTTTGTTTTCTTTACCAAACTCAAATTGGGTTTACTTTGAATGAAATTATCAATAAATGCTTTAAGCTACAAAAGTATGGTATTTAAAAGTTCTTAGTCCACGAAACCTTGGAAACAAATCACATCCTAAAATCTCACAAAGTCCTTAATAGTCTTTATTATTTTTAAAAATTCAAAAGAAAAAAATTAAGCTCTCAAAGAAAAAAAAAAACACAAAAAATCATAAGAGAAAAAAAAAAACAACAAGTCATAGCAGATGTACTGTCCTACTACTTTATAATTGATTCATTTCTTCTTGCAATATTTGAAGGTAAGTTCAAATTAATAAAGGACAACTTAAGGATTTGAAAAAAAAACATATTCAACTCATAAAAAAATATTATTATGCTTAAAACTCGTGGTCTAAACTATTATTAAGTGAACAGAAAGTATTTTCTTTAAATTTTCTTTCTGTGGTGTTTGGTAGAAACATGATAACTCCACTTTTGGACTTTTTTCATTTAGACATTCTAATGTTTATTAAAACATAGTAAAAAAGCTTTTGGAAATATTTGACCAAATAATTAAAATTTTCATTTCTAGTTATTATCAAAACATATTCAAAAAGCATCATAGAAGCTTTCTTGATAAAACATTTTTTGGATGAAGTTATCATGTTTCTACCACGCACCACAGATATGTATATTGAGCATTTTTTCAACGGAAATAATCAACAAGTACAAACGACTCAATGATGAATTTAATTATTTTCATTTTCTGACCTATACAAGGTCGCTTTTCAGACATCCTGAACATCCCATTCCATCATCGTGTTGTGATTTCTAGATTTCTATTGCTATACTCTTAAAGAATCTTTGGCTAAGATGTTGAACGTTTTTCCACTTCACAATGAGAGCCGAGAGATCTGAAATTTAAGTGACGTTTATGAATAAATTATGTTAATACTGTAATTTTCTAATTTATGAATATACAACAGGATTTTCAAGAGGGTGTTTGTGATTTTTTTTCTTTCTGTATATTTTAATGCGCATAAGTGGTTTTTTGTATATGATAATGGACGTAGGACTTTGTACTTGTAAAAAGGGGGAGTTTATGTGGCAAAACAAAAAGAAGCGCGCCAGGCAATTATAAGGATACCTTCTATTATGGCTTTCTTTTTACTGTTTTCTTAGAAAAATACTTTGTACTCCTATATTTTATGTTCATTTTTATTTCTGCTCGAATGGATTTTCTGACTCGCGAGACTTAATACGATTTGAAAAGTGAAATTTCCACTTGATTGCGATAGCAACTTCAGGACGATTTTTAATGAGAGTGTGGTTGTCAGAAACTTAGTAGACCAAAGATTTATTTAAAATTTTTAACATGAATCTTTAAAATGCAGGTTCTGCTCTATTAATGCAAACAATAGGGCAGAGTGGGTACGAAAGTAACAATTTGTATGTTTTGTGCCAAAATACATATTAAAATTGAACAACGCCTATACTGATGAGCGAACATTTGGCTATCGTTTAATATAAATTTGCTTTCCAACTTTCTTCTTTCTCCCAGTGTATGCTGTAAAAAAGAGGTGAAAGTCGAGTGTTACAATCGTCCTTCCCGGTGTATCGATTGTAACACGATGAAAGGACGGTTGTAACACCGTAAAAAATTAATAAAATTAAAAAGAAATATTATTTTAACTTCATATTTATTGTAAAAATCCAAATACAATGTACGTAAGATATATTATACGTAAAAAAAAGTAGGTACCAATATGATGGTACTGTGATCAGCCTTGAGTTACATACATCAAATTCTGTTTGATTTAAATTCACTCAGTTAATATATATTTAGATTAATCTAGGTCACTTTAATAACAGAATTATTACTCAGTAGGCAACAAAATAAACAAACAAAACAATATAAAAAATAAAGAAGATTCAATTTTCATAAAATAAACAAAAAAAAAAAACGAAAAAAAAGTCAAACATCAAAACACTAATCTGTATCCGACACATAGTTTCGGCATTGAAAGAATAGCTGCTTCGATTTATTTCCCACACATCTAGTGTGGTGAGCCCACATTTTGCAGGAAGTGCATTGAACCAACTGTTCATTAGGAATGGATTCAGAGAATTTCCCAAGACAATAATGAACAAACGGAATCTTCTTCTTCACTAGAACTAATCGCGTCCAATAAATTCTTACGATTTGGTCTTCGATTAATTTTCTGCTTCTTATTTTGATTTGGCTTGGATTTTTTGTTTAATTTTTTTTTGGCTTCTTCTAAATCATTTTTTTTAGGGGTACAGGAACTGTTGCAAGTCTCGACCTTGGAAACAGCATAACGATTTCGGGAGAAAAAGTATTTCCCGATCCATTGAGAGGTATAGCAGGAAATGATAAATTCAAATTCGATATGGCTTCTGGAGTAATTGCAGACTGGGATGAAGTTGAAGGCAATGAATGGTTTGGCACTTCATATGGAAAAACTGCAGATTGGGATGAAGCTGAAGGCAATGACTGTTTTGGGACCTCATGTGGATTTGGTCTATTAGTAACATCGCTAGGAGAAAACTCATCTTCCCCCAAAACATCAGGATTAACTGGCCAAATTCCGGATACCCGTAAACCTGACAAGATATTTGTGGGTGTTGCTGCTTTTTTTCGATTTCCTGAAAATATGATAAACATTTTAAGTCAGAACCATAAAGCTAATGCTTTTACTTCTTAATGTTACCTGCATTAAATCTCATCCAATTTTCACAAGCCTGATTGAAATATGTTTTCATTGGTCCAAAAACAGTTTGGTCTAATGGCTGCAGTTTATGAGAGCAGTGAGGTAGAAATGTCAATAAAACGATGCCGTTTTCTTTGCAGAAGTTAACGACTGGCAGAGAAAGATGTGATTGGTGATTATCAAGGAGAACCAGCTAACGATTGTTCTCGGAGGCATTTGTATGTTTTACGAGGTGTTCCATAAAGTTTAAGAACTCTGATTGCATCCATCCGAATTTATTGGCTGCTCCAATACTGTCCTCCCTTAAGGAATACCGGATTGTAGTTTTTAAGAGGGAATATGAATAGAGGAGGGATTGCATTGCCTATAGCGTTAACAGCCAGACACATGGTTACCAGAGTTCCTTGTTCCGCGGATGAAATGGCTCCGACTTGCTTTTTACCTCTTTTAGCAATGACATTTGTTGGTTTATGGACAGTTGTAAGGCCCGTTTCATCAATGTTGACATCAAGCAAATTATTGAAGAATTTTGTAACATTAGGCTTGTTGAAGTTCATAGATCTTGGTTAACTTGTTGGTTCCGATTTTCGAATGGCAAGAGTTCTGTTGCGTCTTAGAAAGGACCTGAGCCAATCTTGGTCTGCCATCTGATTCAATTTCCAGTTACCAGGCATTTGTAGCTTATAATGGCTCGCCACTTGGTATGCCAACTTTCGAACACAGTTGGTCGTAAGTCCATAGTATAAATCGGCACAGTGATTTATATATGCTTCCAACTTTTCCTTAAATAACACACAAATAAAATTAATTTAAAATTTGACCAACTGCCTTAATGATTTTTTTATTTTAGAAATACATACTTCATAATCATCTGTAAATTTTCTATTGTGGGATTTATACCTGGGTAAACAGCGTTCTCAGAAGAGGCGTGAGAAAATCTTGTTTTCCGAACAAAATGAGTTAGAGTAACATGACAGATGTTATAAGTCTTCGAAACACTTCGATAGATTTGCCATTTTTTAGCACTTCTTTAGCTGCTTTTACCATAATTTGTTTCTCAATCATGCCTCGAGAGGTATTTCTTATTCTTTGTCGTGGCATTTTGTACTGGTTTTGCTCAAAACCGTGATTTTTTTTTGTAATAATTGAATCACCTAAAAGTTTCATTGAAGATCAGAACATGAACTTTCATCTTGATACTTTTTGGGTGGACGGTTGTAACATGTTACAAACGTCCACTCAAAAAATGTTACAATCTTCCACATCTGTTTTTTTTATATTCAAAATACAATTAAAACGAATCTATTTAACAAATTGTAAAAACAATAACTCCCTTGTGTGGTATTGATTGGAAGCACGTTTAGGCAAAAGTGACATTTTATTCATATTCATATTTAAGCTTAGTCTAATACTTAATCCTATGTACATTATATATAATTCAAGAGAGAGAGAGTATACACCAGCCATTTATACTTCATTATAGTTTGTGCTATACAACATCTCCCTCAACAACTGGTTCAGAATAAAATTCACTTTATATAAACCGCTAACACTTTATTAGAAATATATTATTTTTAAAAAATACGATGCAAAACACACCACAAAAAAAATGTATTTCTGTGTTTTTTATAGATAGTTAGATAATGCACTTAAGTGTGTGATTTTGGGCTTACTAATATAAGTGCAATTTTTCTCCACAGAGATATTTTAGTTTTTTGGATAGAAAATTATATTGCTTGTATCATTGTTCTTATCATTGCGATTGGTTTTGAAATGCTATGGAATTCGGATCATTCTTGACAAACGAGAACATCAGGTGAATTTTCTGGGTACGAGCTTCAGCGGCCCCCAGGGAATGGTTTGTGTCTAAAAACAAATGCAAACACAGAAGTAAAAGAACAGTAGAAATTTGAAAAGCCATTGTGGGTAAATATCCTCATTTGAATGGTCAAAAATCCATAATAGTTGACACCAAGAATTCTAATTTCTTTTTATTTTTAGTTCATTAAATAACATAAACACTTTTTTATACATTTAAGAAAAATTAATAAATGCATTTCCAGATTTCCTTAGTAGACCAAAACAAATAAAGAGGGATGTTGTTAGGAAATATGCCAGCAGTATACGACCAAGTTTGCAGCTTCGAAAAACCTGTGCTAACTGCATGGTGCACCAAAAGATTTTCGATATTTTCACACTTTTCACACTTTTTTCAGTTCTTATCTTCTAACTTCTAAAATGTGCATTTTATAGAAAAAGCTAACATAGAAAAGCTAACTGCGATTCCACTATATCTGTAGCTAATATTGTCTTCTTTACCGGATATTTGGATAACTGAACATTTTTGATGAACACACGTGAACAAACGATTCAAACCCTTTCCGGTCCAAAACTTTGAGTTCGGGGTTCTGGCTCTGACTTAATAATAAACTTATTTCAAACAATACCCGTCATTATCCGATTTTTTTGTGAATTTTCTTAATAACTCTTTTTTTGCAACGTGAAAAACAACAAATTCATGTCCCCAGCCTTGCAACTTCGCAAAATAAAAAAAAATCTATAGTTTTGTACATTTTTGACGAACAACCAAAGCCTGGCCTTGTGCAAGCTAAGATACCAAGCTAGATCTTATTGAAAATGTAAGGCTAAGCGCTAAGGACATATGGAATCAGCCAGGCATATTCGAAATAAAAAAAAGTAAAATGCAAATCGTATCCACCGGTTTTATAAAGTTTTTTACATTATCTCAAAATTATATTTATATGGGATGCTATAGCCACATTTTATTCCTTCTCGATGTCCATTTAATACATTAATGGCCAATTTAATAAGGCCTATTTAACAGTTGTACAGGCTTTTAAACATATAAATGAAGTTTGTTCTATACAAAATATGAAATTAAGAAATTAAAAAGTCTGCAAAATGTTTGTTAAACTGGAATACGATTTTTAAATAATGCTCAGTTTGTTTGTTTTAACACTCTACTGCATGCACTATGGTCCAATTAACCAAAAAAATAAATACTATTTTTTTTTTCTTCGTTTATTTACTTTTGCTACTTGTGCAGTTACATATTTTCCAAGAAACTTAACTTTTGCTATATATGGCGGGCTGTGCAGTTACACATGAATGGCGTAGCGATATTCCTTGAAGCACAGATTTATTCTGCATTTAATGAACTGCACTTGCAGTCATTTTCATATTGCTAGTTTGTTTTACCGCATTACGGTGTGTATCATTATCAGCGAAATGGAGACATGTTTTTTTTCTCAACGCCTACATGGCATGATCTGATCAACAAAAGGCTGTTCTAGTTGAGTAAGTAAGTCCTATTTTAGGCTTTCAATATTTTCTTGTAGAAGGCAATTGGATGAGGGACATAAATACAGAAAGACCATCGAAGTGTTCCATTTCACTTCGAGTAATGTTGCTTTAAAAGATTTTCTGTTGGATTCCTTAAAAATCATATCAAATAATTCTCCTACTAAAAGAAAACCATACAAAAGAAGTCATCGGGGGTCTCTCATCCCCTGATTCGAGGAGTAGCACAGACATTTTGTTTTGTAAAAAAAAAATATGATGAGTTGGTTGTTTTCTTGCTCCAAAAATAATGATAAGTTCGACTATCAATTTGTTATTAATGCACAAGCAGCCATATATGGCATACCTTAATATTTTGTGAATGGATAAGGAGCCATAATATATGCCATATTGCCTAAAACACGCCGTATCTTGAAATCTACAGAACATTCTACAATCTACATTGAACATTTAACAATTTAACTATACTAACCACTATTGAATCTCATTAAAAAATCATATAGCAGCCCATAAATTGTTGGAGAGCCAAAAATAAATACACTTTTGTTTTTGCTTTTTTCCACTATTCTGATGCTACGCGCATTGTTTAATTTGGTTAAAAAACTAAATTACACTAAAACACATTAACAAATAACTATTCTAAATGATCAAAACGATAATTTTTCACTGGCAGTTGCGTAAATCCATTAATCGGCGTTTAAAAATCAAAAGCCATATGTGGCTGCTTGTACAGTAAAGGGTTAATCACTGCACCATTTTTAAAAACGGGTTTTCAATTAAAATTTAAATTAACCCGTTGCGTTGACACACAAGGCCTGTCAACGGTGACACGTGCAATGTGAATATCTTTAAAACTTTAGCTAAAAAGTTTATGTAAATCATTGACAAGCGTATTGAAAAGTCAATTGATGATTGCAAGTCAGCCCCACCTGGAAGAAACGCCAAAATATTTTCAGTAAAAATCTATATTAAATATTAAGTTTTCTACTTGTCGTATTTAGAAAACCTTTGATCCTAATTTTTCAATAGTCATATAAAGCTCAGTTAGTGCGTATCTTAGCAATAACTGTTTTTTTTTTTTTAATATACATACTTAGAGTTTATTCTTCTGATAGCATAACTGATGATTGCAAAATCCAGCCTTATTTTGATACATATTTGTTAATTTTATCTAATAGATAAACGAGTAAAATTTCTCTGAAGTCAAGGTGTTCTAAACAGACACCACAATTTATGTATTTTTCTTGAAAAGGTTTTAAAAAAGGATTCAAAAGAAAGGTCAAATTCTTCGCTCATTTAATTTTTGCCCAAGGACGTGGGACTAATTTAAATTCATTTACTCGAGATCCTTTGATGGCTTCCGCAAAATTAATTATCTCCTTAGGGATGATCCCAAGAAGTATTATAGTTGCAAATATGCCCAACATCAAGCAAATCAAGCGAACACTCCAGTGCCTGAAGAAAAGAAAAAAAAAATATCTTGAATTAGATAATTCTGCTTCTTGCATCCTTATTCACCCTCGACTAATAAATAGGAGCAACGAATGTTGTCCAACTTTGTTTCGCGCACCGGACGTGGACGTTCGTCATCCTACGCCAACCGCATTTCCGCATCGCATAAAATATTCACATTTTAAAAATTAATTTACGACAAACAATTTTAACGGACAGTGATTTTCAAAAAGTTTTTCCTCTCCAGGTAGGTACATACATATATTTTAAATTCTTTTCTTGGAATTTCTTCTTTTTTTTTTTTATTTATGTGTGAGTTCTAAACTGCCAACCAAGGGCTGGAATTTCGAAAAAAAGGACGAAAACTTTGCCAAGAACTTTGGTTGGACTCAAAGAATGTAAAAGTTTCTAATTCAAAAATTGAATTTGAATTCGTGAAGTAATCTTCAAATTAAAGAAAGAAAAGAAAAGAAAAAAAAAATGGAAAAAGATAAAATAAAAGAAGATGTAGGAGGACGAACATAACGGAAGATGGATTGAGCTCATGAAAGTGTAATTGAGCGTAAAAGCTCGGGAAATTGGCTTAATGTAATTGAATGTGCAAATTTACTTGTATAAAATACTTTCAGATATACAATGCATATTTATTTTAGTGAATCTAAATTACAAACATAAAGCTATATTATACATACATAACTATGGCAGTTATATAAATAAGACGACACAATGAATAAACAAACAAAAAAACTATGTGTTAATAGCAGGTATTTTTAAACAAATCACACTTCAAAACTTTCATTTATTAAGTAAAAGGATAGTGATACTATATTTTGACAAAGTAACGTTATACCTTTTGTTATTTTTACCATTTAAGTAAGTCCAAGTTTGATTGCCCAAATCTCAAAACTAGGTTTTTCGTTCTCAGGTGCGATATGTCAAATATTCTGTTAATCTTCATAATAAATTTTGAATGAAAGACATATATAAGACATTATTTTTGAAAATAAAAAGATAGTATAAAATTGTCCACTTCATGGAATGATTTTTGAAGTTATACTTCTTTACCGGCATTTATAAATATATTCAACCAGCAATAACACATAGACTTTTTCAGCCCATTATTCTGTTTTTTTTTTTTTTCACACAGACACTATAAGTAGGTAAACAATGGCAACACACTTACATTTTATACTGGGTTTGTTTTTTTTTTTTATTTTGCATTTTGTGTACAAGACAATATATTTATTAAATTACAGAAGTCGGCCATTGTTATTAATAAATCTGAGTGATTTATTTTCTGCACTATAAGTGATAGAAAAAAAAAAAAATACACCAAAAGATAGGTGGTATAATGTTAGATTACACAACGGTTTTTTTGTTAATTTTCCCGGGAAGTTAGGGAAAAAAGAAAAAAAGAGAAAAAAAAACCTTTTTTGGTCAAATATTTTTTTAGACCTTTGCAAATGGTGTTGGTGTGGGTAAAAATGATGTTTTATTGAAAAACTAAGTATGCACATTGAAAAATAATGAAAAACAAAATTAGCCATCTACGGATTCTATTCAAGATGCTCCATAACGGGTTTTTTTAACTTTAAAAAAGAAACAAGTTTTTGAAAGTTTATTTGAGTGTTTAAATTGATTTTAAAAATCACGGAAAAAATATTTTGTCAAAACGACTTTAAAATTTATGTGTTGTCTACACATTTTTTTCAATGAATAAAAGGAAAAACAACATTTTTCAGTTAAAGTTTTTTGACCGTTTCCAACGGTATTTTATTTTTATCTTTTTCAGTTTTACATTTGCAAACTTAAAATTTACACAGCCATTAGATGTTGGGTAAATACATTTTGTTTACAAAATTTGAAATATTCTGTTGTCTGTGAGCCGAGATAACTGTAAACTATTTAGTCAGGCCCCATTAAACGACGATTCAACTTTACTAAGCATAACGACTTTGATAATCTGTTTCCAGACATTTTCCTGATTTTTCTGACACTTTTGCTTTGGAACTTGGCAGATCATTATCATTTGTCGTTTTCATTTCATTTTTTTTTTTTTTATTTATTTTCATAAAATAACTTCTTATCCACACTTATTTTTCGCAATCAATTAAATTAAAATTTTTTTGACCACACCATTTCGAAATTTTTAAATTTGTTTGTTTTGTTTTTTATTTTTTAATTGGTTGACAATTATTAATATTTGAGAGTATATGCAGACTGTCTGTTTCGTTAAAAAAATTTAAAAAAATGTTCTGTCTTTTTCACACGAAGCTGATTTAAAGTATTGAAAATAAGAAGAAAAAAGAAGTGTCATACGGGTTTTAACTTTTGTAGAATTTCTACTTTTAACATTTTTCAATATACAAAAAACACCATACATCATTGACACAATCTGTTGGTCTGGAAAAAATTGAATTTAATGTTATATTGTTATTGTTACCCATTCCATTTCTGTAGACAAAAAACTCAATTTTGTTTTGGTCCAACAACAATTTAGCACTCAAGATTTCATAAATTAATTAGTACGAATTCTATGCTAACTTTAGGCTCCAAAATTGAATTTATTGCTTTAACAATGGGCTTACAACAATTTTTTTGAATATTATTTTTATTCTTAGGTACTTAAAACGACGCACGCATAAAAATAACACATCGACATTTTATATTTTTTGAATTATTAGAAATGAGAAGTTTGAAGTCAAGTTGCTTTCCTAAGTTTCTGAATATACAGTATGTTCAACAAAATTATAAATTTTTTAAAAAGTAGGTACATATTTTCTACTTTAATTATTACGATGTTGAATACTACGTAACACGTCAATTAATTAATAACATATTTTATATAACACCTTCACGTCACGTAAATAAATAATAGTAAAAAAACTCATTTATGTTAAATAATTAATTTATTACTATTAATTTTAGTATTATTATTTATTCACGTTACGTGAAGGTGTTATATAAAATATTTTATTAATTAATTTTCTACTTTACAAAATCGTTATATTTTTGTAGTGTAATGCTACAGTAGATTAATAAAAAATGTTCAATTAGTTGCAGTTACTTTTTTTTATTATATTGTTTTCAATTATTGAAGTGTTCTCGGTTGGCTACGGTTGCCTTGTCATAGAAGTTTATGATTGTTTTATATTCTCTATTGCAAAATGAGAAAACGAAATAAAAATTTTCCCGTTTTCATGGCTTTTTGATTAAGAAGCAAAAACGTATGATAAAAAATACTTAAGATTTTAAATTAAAGCTTTTAAATTTAATGAACAAAATTGAGATTCAAATATGTATTTACTTTTAGATCAACATTTTAAAGAAATCTATATTTTTTGTGCGGAAAATAGCGTTTGAAATATTGTCCATATATTATTTTCTAGTGACTGACACTCTCAAACATTTTCTGTCTACGTGTGTAGTAAGCAGGAAAGGAGGGGACCTAAAATTTTCTAGCAATGCACTTTTGTGCTAAGATGTACTTTTTGTGACAACCAGTAGCCTTGTCAATTTCTCGCAAGATGTGGTATCCCTGAAAAAGTTCACAGTGGGCTATAAGCTAGGATAAGAACCCAGGCCATCACAATAACCATTACGCAAAGGGGTTCTACCAACAACAATCCAACATCATTTAAGATAATTTGTTTTAAGAGGGAATATAACGTTTTCAAAATCAAAACTACAAAAGAGTTAGGTAAATTTGTATGTAGGTATGTAGGAAATAAGAATCTATTTATCCTTTCTATAAGTACATACTACATCTGACATACTTCATCTATGTTTCAACTGCAAACAAATTGTGTGCAACAAGTGACTGCTCTTGCTGAATCCAAAACACTTATCCAAGTTTGAAGAGTGCTTGAACACCTACCACCACATACAAATATGTTTTGGGGTGGTTTTACACTTCGGCAATGTTAAACGTTTTCCGAGGGATTACTGTTGTGTTTAAGTTTTCCCTGTTCCGTACACCTGTATTGCGTTGTGGTGATTTGAACCGAATTGAAACAGAAGAAATTATTTTGAGTATGACATGAGCTTCTGTTCCTGTTGCGGAAAAATTTAATTTACGAACATAAATATTTAGGATTTCAAGGGTTGAAAGTTAAAACATAATCTGAACTTTTATAGGTGTTGATTGAGAGAGGTTATACCTAATAAGGGTTGTGTTGTGAGATAATAACATACTCTTATGCTTACTTAATTGCTTTTGTGGGTTTGTAGGTCGTGGGAATTGTTTGTTTTTTAGAGATTAAAAAACAACCCCCAAGAACAGCAATGCAAATTTCGTTTTGTAAATCATTTGCATAATACAATTATTACTACCCGATTTACATATATAGGCCATTATTATATTTTTATACGATATGCTTTATAAGCAGGTGGGAGGGTCCCGATAACACTGGGCTGCAAGGAAAATGTTTTTTTTGATATATTTAACTTCAAATTTCTTTACTGGTAAATCCTTTTTTACAAAACTATTAAATGGATGTGAATAAAGCGCATTTTATCGATCTAAATTATTTTAATTAATTTAAAAACTCGATGTCGATGCTCAAAGATATATTGCAAAGTAAAATTTATGCTTTGTCCAAAATACTCTCTTTAGTCCAATTAATTCGTTTTAAGGGGTGGAAAATTCTGATATAATAACTTTATGTTTTTTGGGATGCTGAGCACGAATCTGAAGATATCCAACAAAATCAATGACGGGAAACATGCAAAATTATTGAAAAAAATAAAAAAGAATTTTTTTTATTTATTTTTGTGCATAATCCAAAATATGGAAATTTTTCGCTTAAATCATTTATGTAGAATAGAAATGTTAACAAAATTATCAAGTTTGTGTCTTGACCAATTTTTTGTACGACTTCTGTATTTTTCACAAAAATATGTTGAAAATTTCATAAAAATCAGTCCTTTTGAAAATCACAAAATATGCGTACACGCAGTGTATAGCGATTGGCACAATTTTTTTTCAGAATTAGTCTATTTTATCATGAAACTTAAAGAAACACGTAGCGGTACGGAAAAGTTTGGAATTACCAATGTAATTCATATGTTTATATCGGATTTCCTCTGATTGCTGCATTCTTTACACCATAATTAACTTAGCCAGCATATAAAGTATAGAAATTCCATACTATTTTCAAAATTAGAGGTTTTCTTGCAGTGTACATCTAAAGAACTACAGAATTTTGAAGTTTTTAGTTTGTTTTTTGTGTTTCTTAAATAAGGTTTCAAAATGTAACTATACATTGATGAATAAAAATCTGGTTCCAGGTGCGTTTAGCCGAATCAGCTCCATAGTTTTGAATATATATCAGGTCAACCGAGAGCTCTTTTCTACAAAACAATTACATTTTTTTAAAATCAATTTAAAATAACATGTACGTTAGGGTGGAGCGTCAAATCACATTTTTTGATTTTCGTATTCGAATAGCTTTTAAAGGTTTCTTGGTAGATTATCCATACGTAAGAACTAAAATTTAAAAAACAAATAAACATTTCTTAGCCGGCGCTCAAAAAATGGAGAAATGAACAAAAATTTAGCTTTTATTTCTTGTCGACCCTGTTACTCCAAAAGTATAAATCACACGAAAAATGATTATATGCAAAACAGAAAGATTATTCAATTTCTTAACAAACCAATCCTAACAATTTTTTGTACGCTTAGTCGTTCTCGAGATATGTGGTAAAAATTATCTTTTTTAAATACCTTTTTGACAAACTTAACAGCAACGGATTGTAATAGTTTTTAAAGACTTAAAGGCGCTAATAAAAATGCTGTGACTCCAAATGCATTGGATAAACAAGAAACACATCTCGACCTGTGACGTCAGTGGTCTAAAGTGGTGGAGTGTGCGTAGTGCACACGACTTCTAAGACTGAGCTAAGATCTGATATGCGTGGGTTCGATTCCCATGGTGTGCATAGAAAGTTTTCCATAATAAAATTGGATTAAAGCTTAGTACCACAAAAAGGAGACTGATGAGTGCATAAGTGGCAAAACACGAAATAGCTATATCTCCAGCCAAACAAGAGTGGTAGCGCCTTTAAGTTGTTGTTGTTGTTCAAACATTCAATGAAATTGACGGAAGAAAGAATGGTCAAGTCTAATAAGCTGACATTCTAGTACGAATAGTACAATAATAACAATAATATGTAATAGTTTTTGTTTGTAATGAATATGGATATTTTTTTTTTCTTTTCAAAAACGGCTCTAACGTTAGAGATAAAAGCAGTTTTCTTACTAAATTTCAATTATATATCTATGCGCCGGTATACGTGATTCTGTGGTCGAATTTTGATCGCTAAATGATAAATAATTCTTATCAATAACTTGTTATTTTTGTTTAAAGCATGAAATCACTACATAATTTCTCATTTACTTTTAACCACTAATATTCTTTTACGCATGCAACATCACCTTAACTCAAAATCGAAATGCGGTTCTTTCTTCCTTTGTTTAACTTTCTTTTTATGCAAGTGGTACTTGGTATACTCTAGGACAGGTTACGCTAGTACATAATTTAAAAATTTGATTTACATAATCATTTTTCAAATTTAAGGAAATTGATAGATATTATATAATTTTAAAGTCCAATACAAGTTTAAAGACAAAAAAAATACTCATGAAATCATATAAATTTAATAACAATGAAATCTTTCCAATTTTCCATTTGCAAATAAATCATCATAGATCGGAAGAAATTCATTCGTCATTTAAAGCTCCACGCGTCCTCTTCCCTAACAAAAATGCTATAACATTTTCTATTACAAGCCGGTCTTCTTCTAATATGGTTAGGTATACCTATCAACACTCTTGACACATTGTGATTAAGTGAAATGACGGTTGCCATTTAGCCACCAATGTAATACGATGCCTACTGCCTTGGATGAGATGTTAGAATAAGTTCCCTTTGTCATCAGGGTTTCCTTTAGAACCACCCAACCCTCTGGTATTTGGTTGTTGCCGTGATTTTTCGTTCCCCATGACATCAGTTAAATTGTTGAATATAGGTAGGTACACATAGGTTTTGAAATTCATTTTTGTATACCATAACAAAAAAAAGAGAAAAATGAAAATATGAACGCAAAGTAGCTAAGAAATATGTCACATAATAAAAAAAGAAAAAAAAAAAAGACTACATCTCAAGCATTTGCCCCAATGTGTCTAATATTCCCCCACATGATATCGGTATGGTGGAAAATACAGTTTACCACAATTTTATTATATTAAAACAAGCCCGTGTTCCGGTATAGAAAATAAGAAAGAAAAAAAAATTAACATCAACGTAAAGGTTCACTGTGTATCCCGTTCCGTTGGCATACAAAATCAACAATCTTCATCATACTTTCTACAAAGTGAATTTCTCCAGTTGCAAATGTTAAAAAAGGTAATAGTATTAAGCACATTGTTTACCTTTATTTTTTTTAGTAGGATTTCGGCACTATTTAGTGTGATGGTTCTGCAATTTCGTAAGTTCAGTTCTTCCAATTGGCTTACTTACTTATGATATCAATGCAGGGTTGACTACGACATCAACCAACAAACCTCTTTAATTTCTTACCCATCTCGATCTGTTAAAGTAGATATCTGCTACCAATATAGTCACACGAAAATTTTCCTGAGATCACTCGCTACTTCTGAGTCCAACTCAAGTTGCAGTCTTCCTTTTCAACGTTCTCTATTGGGGTTAGATTGAAAGACTCATTGGGCTTTTGCGATGATGTCAATTTGTTTTATCAACTTTTTTTTATTTTTTATCTACTCGTACTTAAGAATCAGCAAAACGGTATCTAATTTGGTTCATTGTTTATGTTTTACATGCAAATCTTTTCTGGGCTACGTTCGCTTTTGTTTCTGCAATTTTTAAAGTATATTTGAATCTCAAAACATTGGGCAACAATTTATTTTTTGTTGGTAGTATCGCCAACAAAATCGTATTTTTGGTACATAGAGATGGAATGGGTATCAATAACCATAGAACATTGTATAGTTAGATTTTTTCTACATAAATAAATTGTGGCTATGATTTTGCGTTTTTTTTTAGAAAAATATTATAGATACAAAGTTAAACATTAGCAGGGTGATCATTCTGTAATTTTCAAAACGATAATCGTCCAAACAATATTCGTGAGCTTGATAGTCGCAGAAATTCTTATGCAAAAAAAAAAACTTAAAATCTTGATTTTTACCATGACATTTGAGAATTGAGTATTCCGTTTCTTTTCCAGAGGTTATTTTTTATATGAAAAGTAGGTACAAGAAGGTCTTATTAAAAATGGCTGAAATTTTAAGCTGGAAACTAATTTTTATAATCAAAAATTATCGTTTTACAAATTTTCAACGAAGGCAATAGCAACAATGGGAAAATGCTTTAATACCGTGTTGCGTTTTAAAAGACGTTTTTTGATAAAATACACAAATTAAAAAAAAAAACAAGAATATCATTGGTAGTCCCCAACTCTTTCATTCCGTTGCTAGAGGTGTTCTACACAAAACTGAATTTTTTAGTGTTTTCGTATTAAAAAAAATATACTAGAAAATCACCCCTATTACGATTGTCGTAATAGGGGTCGCTCTAGAAGCGACATTTAACAATTTAGTAAAACAATAGCTTTGCAATGGGAAGAAATGTGAAGAGCGGTGAAAACACCAAAGTTTGAATTTGAATAAAACGTCAATTGTAATCAGTGTTACCAATTCAAAATTGTAGTAGATTTGAAGAAAAAAATGTAGTAGACTTAGGTAAAATTGCAAAATTAACTATTTTTACAGAAGGATTTTAAAATGAAGGTAACATCAAAATCAATTTTTTTTGATTAAGACTTCTAAAAGTTCAATTTTTTGCACTTAATCTAACATTTTATAATAATATCTTGTATAAATTCTGAGTTCTTGGAGGGGGAAGGAAGGAGGTCACCCCACCAGCTCACTTGGGTTCGGTATAAGTCCACAAAACTATTGTGAACTTATAACCTACCAAGGTAAGTTAAAAATTGTAAAAAAAAAATTGGATCATAATTGCATACTTTCTTACATCAAGCGATTTTTGAATATTTTTTTGACAAAATGTTCAAATATTCAAAAATTACCTCTCAAATATTTTGTTTAAATGTTAGATGGTCCAAGGGTTTGAGAGTAAGATTTTAAGGACGATTTTACCTTGGACCGAAATATTTGAAATTTGAAATGTAAATTTTTGAACACATGCCAAAAAATAATATAAAATCGCGTGATTTTTTAACAGTTTTAATTTGATGTATGATCAAAACTTCAATGTGTTCCTCTAACACTTTACGGCCATTTTACTTTGAATTGAAATATTTGAGATGCAGATTGTTAGGTATGCTCAAAAACTAAGAATCTACTTCTCAAACATTTCAGTTGAAATTCAGATGGTTGTAGAGTTTGAGAGTAAGATTTTGAGCATACGTCAAATAAATATAATAAAAATTGTGGTATCTTTATAACTTTATAAAATAAAACTCTTCATTGGGATCTAGAGAGCGATATGTTTACAAGTTTAAGAGGCCAGATAGCCGTAATATTTTAGAATAGTGTATAATAACGTCGCCGGAAAGAAAAATTATTCTTACTCCATAGGATTTACTAAGGACTTAGGATAGTTTGCTTTTCGCTGTCGATAAGTTGTTCACAAAGTAATTCAAAATTCTTCCTCTACATTAGGAGTTTTTTTTTTGTTGTAATACATAAAAATAAAATTTGTCAACTTTGGATGTGAATAAATTCACCTAGGTGTCAAATGGTGACAGTGGTGGGCGATGATGGCGGTGTTGAAAAGTGCCAAAGTGTGACACTTGCAGGATGTGGAGACGAAAACTTTTTCATTTTATTGGCTTCTTTCCGAGATTTCTTGTCCTTGTGGACTTTTTTTTTTTATTTTTAAATAATTCAATCAAAGAGCTTACAGTGTTGGCATGAGTAAAGTTAAACTTTCTGTTCAATCCAATTTTTCTCCCTGATTTTTTCCAAAGAACAAAAAAAAATCTTACTCATGGTAGAGTATGGTATGATGATGTGATGCAGGGATAACGCAGCTAAATTCGAGTTGACAACTTTTGTGTCTGATTAAATTTTAATGCCAAATTTTGCGTCATTAATAAATTCTGCATGAATAATTTGTGATTGTGGGGCGGATTAGGTATTTTCGTGGTGGAAAAACGGTACAAAAGGAATGAGCAGTGTCCTTCAAATACAGGTGGCTATATACGACACACCAGAGTATTGTCAATTTGTTTTAGATGGACAGACACTTAATTCAGCTAAACTTCCCCTGACACACAAGTGAATTTATTAAGGGAAGTATAATATTATACAGCTACTTGGCTCGCTACTCCTAGACCTCGTTTTGGCATCAATAATTTGGAGAGTTTGTCTTCTTTTTTTACGGGTGGGTGCGATTTAACCGTTGGCATTTTTAACTCTGATGGCAAGTTAACATTGATAAGTTGATTTTGATAAGCGCTTTGGGGGATTTTCAAGATTTATTCAATTAGACTTGTGTGGGAAATAATATAGGCTGAGATTGAGCTTTGGGTATTAGGTATTTTAACTTGAATGTTTTAAGTAAGTTATTAGTGCCCACCTATCTTTGAAACTGGACCAAATACATTTTTTTGGAAAATTCATTGAAAGAAAACTCTAAAGTATTTCTTTTTGATTTACTGAAATTAGTTGTCCAAGAACTATTCCAGTTTTTTCGGTATTAAAAGCTTTCTAAAAATACTTTATATGGGCAAATTGGCGTCCTTGCTATTTACCCGGGTGCGAAGCCTTAGCATCCGGGTAAATGGCATAGTGGGCCATTTTGAAGTTTTTCCTACGCCTACATTTTTAGTTTCTTTATAGGGAACATTTTTGGAAATATGAATGGTTTGCTGACAAGCATTCTTGGAGGGAGGACTCATTACCCTTTGAATGCCATCCAAAAATGAAAATTGGGAGGAAGAAAGCCTTGAAAACATTTTGAGTTTCAGAAACCACCCTACCCATTAAAAATAAATAAATGAGTTATAGTACCAATCAAATGAAGAAAGGAACTCGCTGAACAAAAACACACTTAGCATGCCAGTCTGAAATTTTGCCCAGGCAATTCTGATCAGTAGAATTTGAAGACGTTTAGAAACATTTGGCTATGTTAAGTTCGCATCTCCATATGCGATTTAAAAAAAAGAAAAGTTTGTGGTTCGTTTGTAAGTACAACGCACCATTTTATTCCGCTAGCGTAAGGTTGTACTTTAAGCTATAATAGAAAATATTTTATTCACCACATTTTTTTTTTCCAGATTTTACTTTAAGGTTCCTTTGCCCAGGATTAGCCAAGGATAGCCCAGCATTTATTTTCGATACCCACCCTTAGTTCAAAAGTTAGTTTATTGTTCTCTGAAATTACGAAGGAAAATCATTTGTTCCACCTCAAAAACAAAAAAAAAATAGATTTTTTCAGCGTACAAATTATTAGTTTTATGGTGTGGTTCGATTGTCAACTGATACTCCAAGGTAGCCCAATGTAATTTTTTGTTTTTTTTTTTTTTTTTATTTCCGAAGTCAGAAACTCTCAATTTCAATTTGTGGTTCGTTTGCCCAATAAAATCTAGTAAAGCCTACTATTATTTTTCGTTAACCAACCGACTGCGCACTGTTAAAAATTATAACAAAAAATATAAATTTCGATTTCTAAATGGTTACTGCTCTCAACAAAGATTTTTTGTTATAAATTTTTAACTGTGGGTTGGTTAACGAAAAATAATCATGCCTATTATGAAACTCGCAATGTTCTACTCCCGGGGAGTCCGGCTGATTCGCAGTACTCGCATTCGCATTTAAAGCAGTTATTGAACATGACAGGAGACGAATTGGTAAAGTAGTTACTCGTAGCGATAATATAGTTCAATAGCAAGTTCAATAATTGCTTTAAATGCGAGTACTGCGGATCAAGCTGACTCTCCGGGAGTAGAATATTGCGAATTCCATTATAGCCAAGAATATCGGAATTTCATTGGGCAAACGAACCACAAAATTCTATTTCAAAAAAATCGCATATGGGGGTGACCTATATCAATATTATTTCCCACAGCGATATAGTGACAACTGTTACCTACATACCTACTATAGATGTAGGTCGAATATATAGACTTTCTGATTACAATTTTTCAGAAGCAACATCTAGCATCAAAATAACTTAACCAGGGATAAAAAGAACTCAACCAATTGAGGAGTGACTTTTCAAAAAGGGATAAAAAGACTTTTTGTCATTCCTCAGAAAATCGGAAAAAAAAACAAAAAGAAAAATTGTAATTTTGCATAGGATTTCAGATTTTCACCTGCGAGCCGGGCCCGATTTATAGGGTAAGTAAGTTTTTTGTTTTAACCTTACCTAAACCCACGAAATTAAGCATTAAAGTATGGAGGACAAAACTGCATACTTGGTTAAAACAAAGTGAAAACTTTTTTAATCCCCTTTTGAAAAGTCACTCCTCAATTATGGGTTACTCAAGACTTAATGTCAGTTTCAGATTCTATAAAGTGGCACTGAAGTCGAAAATATTGGAAACTTTCTTGCTTCCTCGGCTTAATTGTTGGTCAGAAAAAAGACGATGACATTCTCTTTAGTTATTTACTACTACTTAGGTATAGGGAGACTGTACGCTGTTCATGAAAAACGAAGCGACGCGAATGCGACGTTCAATTTCATGCCCCTGATGCCAACGATCATCGTTCGAGAACATATCTGACTCGCTTTTGTCTTTTTTAATTCACTTTTGATTAAATGACCTTACTAATATCTTCGAAGACCTTGAAAATTAATTTTAGAAAGAATTTTAATACACAGCATACAATTCAAAATTTTTATTCTATTTCAAACTATTTCTGAATATTAAAATTTTTAATAGCAAGACATTGATGACAAACCAAACCATGACAAAGTATACTTACTTTCCTAAGGAAATGGACCACCAAACGGCTCAAAAATTCTCTGCGAAAAAAATCTTATATAATAGAAAGATTCTATGAAACTTTTCCTCCAAAATTATGCCATCCATTCACCATCGCGTCTCGTGATATCTAGACGACTTTCTCCATTTAAATCTTATCTCATAAAATTCAATTACCCTGGAGCTGTGAACTTAGCTTACGACCAATAAAAAGACAACTTATCGCGTCCCTGTGATCACACATTTTGCAACACTCTCTCTCGTCATCCCCAACAATCAGAAATATAGGACCAGAGACATTGTCATATAATAACATGCGAATATTACTTCGGAAGATTGGTGATTCGCTCTAATAAAGTATTAGCCGCCGAAACTAGTGGTTACTAACCCACCCCTAAAGTCGAGACATTTCGAATCCGATGTCATTTAATAGGCGCAAATAAGTATCAAGAATCTACATATAAATTGATACTTATCCTTATCTGAAGCTGAGAGGCTGCTTAAAAGTACATTTTTATTTTTTCGCACACGCATTGGATTAGAGAAATCAACTTGTAAAAAGGACTCAGTTTCAATGGTGATGTGTTTTTTTTTTTTTAATTTATTGCAATGGCAAGAGGCCATTTTTTTTTTTTTTTTTTTGAGAAATATGCAAATTAAGTGCGAAAACATTGTGAAACTTGGTTTGCGGTGGAAATTTGTGAATGTATTGGAATATGAAGGAACTAGGATCTGCGTGGCAATTAGATGGATTTTTTATGAATAGCTTTTCGCTATATGAAATGAATAAGCATTTTAAACTTTAAATTGAAGTGTGAAAAAAGAGAAGAAGCTGAAGTTTATTATTTTGGTTTTTCATAGAATGCGTGAGTGACAGTACCTATTTTAGAATAAAACAGAGTATTGTTTTAATTGGTTTCGAGATAATTTGATATAGGAAATCCACTATAAGTGACCAAGACGTGAAGCGAAGTTTTCATGAATCGTTTTTCTTTTTTTGTAGTTTTTACAAAAACTTTTAAGAATTTAGTAATCTGGTTTTTGGAAACCTCCATAATGTTTTAAATCAATGCCATTGTTCATTGGATTATTAAAAAAAATAAATTGCACTACTGGATCACACGTACTTGCTCTTATAGTTATAGTTACTATATATGCTAGCCTTTTTACTTAAATATTTTTGAATGCAGTTTTAGAAAAAAAAAAATTAAAAAAGCATAAAATTCGATTTTCAAGCTTCTTTTTACAAAAAAAAAAATTGAAAATCGTTAGAGCCGTTTAAAAAAAAAATATTTTTTCTGTATAAGGTTTTGCAAGGAATTTTATAAAAGAAAGGTAAGCCATTTTTGAGATATTATTTTTTAACATCTAAAAACTAAATTTTGAAAAAAAAAAATTTCAAATATTTTTAAAAAATCCAAAAAAATTATTTTCGAATTTTTTTTTCTACAAATTATTACGACAACTTAAAAGCTTTCATGTATAAAAAATGGTTGAAATTATTTGAGTCATGAAGAGAAATTCTGAATTAAAAAAAACCATTCTATGGCAGGTACCGTCAATTTCGGTTTTTGAAAAAAACGGTTGTCATTTAAAGATTTACATACAAAAATGACCAGATAGCCAAAATTGTCGGACCAACTTTTTTTTCATTCTCTATCATCGTAATGTCATGTTTGATTGTTATCTCAACTTTTTTTTTTTTACGAATGTATAACTTGATATATTGTACCTAGATCCCAAGTAAAATTTACGGAAAAGTTATTACACATTCAAGTCTACTGAAGTTTAACACGTATTTTTATTTTCAGATCCGAATTTAATGCATTAACCGAAATAATTCTTTTTAACTTCTTTATATAATCATTATTTGTAATGTGAAAACAGATAAGAGTACCGCCATCTATTGTGAAAAAATGTGCATTATTTGTTTTCTATAAATATGTAAACGCCAAAGAATATTTTATAACATTACAGTACATTATACCAAGTACAAATTTTTATGGAAACCTGAAAACTTCTCATTGGCAGAGCTTTCAAGTTTTTACAAACTTTTTTGTTAAGCGAAATGAAAAGAAAGTATTTTATTTTAATAACATGTCCAAGCTTAAAGTTCATAATAAGCTCATACTTTGAACTTTTAAAAAGATGCAGGTATAGAAAATAATCACAATTTTTAAAAAGGCTTACGTTATTATGTGTGTTTATGCCTACTGTTTCGTTAAATCTGACGTAAACCCCGAGTTAACTCAGAAGCAAAGCGTTTCAAAAAGATTCAAATTGCGAAATGTCTTTAGTTTTAAATTTCTAGAAAACAAATATGTAATAAAACTAGGTTTTAACCACGACAAAATATGCGAGCATTTGAGAAAATTGCATGAATATAAAATTTTAGGTTTTACGTTGTGACTTTTAGTACAGTCAACTTGTGTTTTTACCGGGAACGTTTTGGGGTAATTTTTGATTTCTTTCATATGTTTCTGTGGGTGCTGACTCCGAATCTGAGGTTTGCAAACAAAATTTCCTTACACAGCGTGATCAAAAAATTTAATAATAAAGAATAAGTTTTGGGTTATAATTATGTACCCAAGTACCTACCCTCTATAAAGTTAAAACGCGAAAATCCAAGATAATTGACTTACCAAGCACTGTTGGTACCTGGAGCGTACCGGAATCCCGATTTTCAAAATCTCTAAAAAAAGTTTAAAATCACGTTTCTAAAGTACTGTTTTTTTTTAAATCCTGCTTTTAATAATCCCGTTGAAATATAATCCCGTCTCTCGAAAGCCCGCTTTTTAAAAACCCGTTTTATCCCGCTTACCCCGCCTCGGATATTAATAAAGATTACTCAATATATTACACCTTAACCCATTTACTACCAAGTTCGTTTAAAACTCAAAACTCAAATTTTTTTTAACAAAACTTTATTGAATATGTCGATAAGATTCCAAAAAAATAATGTTAATGTATTGAAAAAAGTCACTAATATGTTTATTGAGCTGTACCCAAGCAGGTACAATGGCAAGATATGGCTTCTAATTTTTCGTATAAAATTTTTTGAAGCAGACTTTTTCAGTGCTCGAAGTTACTTCACAAAAGATAAAGCTTACAAATCCATTCATCGCATCAGGTATTATATGCATCTAAAAAGTTTATCAATTCTTTTGGGAAATGGGGAAAAACAATGCTTGTTGAAACTAAGCGCTTTTAGGCTAAGGGTTGAAATAAATATATTTCTTTTTAGATAGAATCGAGAAACAATTTTCTGCATCAGCTGTGACTTTTAACACCATCCAAGCATTTGCCAGTCCAAAATTTATGATTGACGTAAAGAGCGCCTACCAATACTCTTTTGCTTGAATTTTGATTTTGTATGCATACAGACTGGTCGTGTAAGTCATGATATGGTCATCATCATCAATAGGAAATCAAACTGATTTATTATTAGTACGAAATCGAACTCTTGATTTCAATATTCAATGTGGGGAACTAGCCTTGCCTTCATGACTAGCTCATGAAGAACCAAGGCCTATTGCCTGACACTCTCAACTATTTTTTGTGAGCGTGTTGTCGTGTTGTTTAGCTAAAGTTCAGGAGACCTACAATTTTCTACTGGTTCCAAACAGCTAGCTGAGGTCTATTTTTGACATATCAACCAGTACTCTTGGAGGTTTTGCCAATTCCTCTCAAGAGCAAGTACCTTTGTAAAATTCTAGGTTGCATAGGCTGGGAATGGAACCTAGACTTCCAATGTGATAAACGAAACGATAGGCGAAGGTGTACTACGAGTCTTATCTTCATCAAGTGGTAAATCTGGCATCAGGATATTTTTTTCATATTCTTCTATTGCAATTATAGCGCTTGGAATATTATTGAATGTTTGATTTGAAAAAAAAAGAAAACAAAAAATGACTTCAGATTTTCCCATTGTACCCAAGCGGGTACACTTAACTTTACAGTTACTAATCTCAGGTTAAAAAAAATGTTTACTTTACTTTTCGATTTTGTATATTTATACCACCTCTTATAAAACATTTGTCAAATAAATAAACAAAAAAATAGTAAAACTAATATTTGATTTATTGGCAAATATGCAACAACCACCCAAAAACCTAAAAAATCGAAATGGTCCATCACATTGTGTAATAAAAAAAACTACCATTTTAGTTTTTTTTTTTGCAATGACCCGAACTCGAAAATATTGTCAAGATGTCAAAAGACAAAAATATTTCAAATCTCATTAAAATAATTTAGAGATAAGGCAACGGTAACACTATACAATACTTGATCAAATAATTGTTTGCTTTTTTCTTCTTCATTCTATACAATATCCATGAACATTATGGTACCCAACCATCCTGTGCATTGAGCCGTAAAATATATTAATTCCCGCTTTTGGAATCAACACAAGGTGCTTTATCGCGCGATTTTTTAAAGAAAACAACTTGTGTTGATTCCAAAAGCGGCAATATAAAAACGGGATTTTAATAATCGGGATGGTAAAAAAGGGTATTTTGAGAGCGGGTCTTATAAAAGCGGTATATTAAAAAATCGGTATTAGAAAAAAACGGGATTTTGAAGGCGAGATTTAAAAAAACAGGATTTCGGAAAACGGAATATCGAAGCAAACCCGTTGGTACCTACTGTTGGTACTTTTCAGATATTAGGAAGTGCATTGTTTTTAAAAATTTCAAAAAAAATTAGATTAAAAAACTGTTTTGGGTCAAAATCTTATTGCACTTCACTATGTGAATACATACTTAAAAAATTGAAAAAAATTGATAATGTGTGAAGAAGCATTTTTTTACAAACTTTAATCCGTCAGGGTTAAAGACGCAGAAACGTTCAAAAGTTTTTGCATTTTTGACTATGTTGAGTAGTGAAATTTTAGTGGAAAACCTGAGGCTTGGATTCAGCACCCCTAAAAACATAATATATTTTATAAATTAAAAATACCCAAACATTCAAACGTTTAAACGCCACAGGTCGTTTGAACGCGGCCAAACCCAAAGGTTCTTGCACTACTGATTTTTTAACGCAGAAGTGATTCTGGAGGTCTTAGTAATATATAATAAAATCTTTTTTAAAATCGGTCGCTTAGCTATTATTTTTTGAGTGATAAATTGTGAAAAAAAGAAATGTTTTATAAAGACTTTTTTAAGAATTTTTTTCTGAGATATTTGTTCTTTAATATTTTTTTATACAAAATTACATACTTTTGAATGACGGTACCTCCCATAGAACATATTTTCCATTTTTCAACTACCTTATACGGAAGCTCCTTAACAACCTTAAAATCATTTGATATCAAAAATAAAAAAAAGTACTGCACAATTATTATTTTTTTTAATCAATTTTTCGAAAACAGGTCACTGTATATTTATAAAATTTTAGTTTATTTTAGTTTTTAAATGGTTTGAGAATTTTCAATTTTTTCGTTTCAAAAAATATGTCTTTCTTAATCAAATAAAATGGCATACTTAGTTTGAAGCTCAAAACAATTGAAGAAGTTGTTTATGTCATTTTAGTAATGAATTTTAATGTTTTTTTAATCTCTAATGCCTATAAAATTATTTATTTAAAAAAAAACTCTATGTAAGAAACTTTAACGGCCACAGCAACTTTGACCCTAAGAGCAAGTTGTGTCAGTCGTGCATTTTATCCTAGATTCAGCCAAAAAAAAAAAATCATTTTCCATAGGTCCTTGTCGACCCCAATAATAAAATAAATAGAGAGGTGCTTTTTTAAATCGATAAATGCAAAAACCTTCGTATCTAATGAAGCAGCTGAAAACATAATAAAAATGCGATCTATTAAATTATTCTTAAACTGCAATGTGGTGCGATACTGTTGGAAAAAGTTTTTAATTCCGGGCAGCCACGGTAGTGGCAGACGGGTGGTAGTCTCTTCGCATCGTGGCGACAACAAAAGGTCCACCTTCAACAGACAGATACAAGATATTCCGACTTTTCTAGCTGCTGATGTGTTATGAATGCATATCGAAGAGGAAGTGCACCACTCTGCAACCAGAACAAATGCTAAACTTTCCACCGTTTAATGAACTTTTGTTTGCAAACTTTTTAGTTTTGTTTTTTTGTTTTTGTTCGCTGTTCGCAGTTGAAAAGTTTAACCTAGCCATGGTGCCATCTCTCTGATCTGTTTCACTGTCTACTGGGCTAGTTGCATTTTTTTCAAATTGAACAGCACAAGAGTCATCATCATGTTCTTGTGATTAACGAGATACGAATAAATTCAAAGCAACATAACTTTTGTAATTGGTTGTTTGACTCTGCTCTTTGTGAATGGATGCATCTCTTTAAAGAATAGATTCTCTTTTTTTTTTTGTTGTGTTATATTTAGATTGGTTCATATTTTTATAACATTTAAAGAATTTGGTCTTAAATAAAAAAAAAAAAAATAACAGACAGATTTAAAATTATGTTTTTCATTTTGACCAGACGAATTATTGTTTTAAACACAAAATACATAAAAATCATACCAAAATCGTCGTAATAATAGTCCAGTGAACGAACAACGAATGAAAAACGCACAGTGGTCAAAAAAGCGATCTAGCTGGACATATTTGTAAAAACTCTGTCCTAAAAATATCATTAAAAATGTAACACATGTGTTTTTTTAGCATCGCAGGTAAAATAACAGTGCTACACGAATTCTAAGTTGTTGTTTTGCAAAACATAGAAAAAAAAGAAGATTTTCCAATAAAATTCAACCGCCAGAGTAAATACATGGAATTTGTTAAGTTAAAACGTTAAAATCAAATATTTTCACAACAGGAAACTTCTCTTTATAGGAATGCATCCAGTTAACAAGTTATTGCTAATAGCTTTCAAAAATCTTTGAATGGTCGAAAAACCGAATACGAAGAACAAAGTTTTGTAAAGGTAATTTGAGGTAATTATTTTTATACAGCTTGTCTAACAAACTAATACATTTTTTTGCTTTTATTTGCGAAAAAAGAAGTTATGACTCTTTGTCCCTGAAAACATCTTAACACAATTGGTTATGTTTTGATGTATTTAGTTCAAAGTAGTGCTATAAAGCATGCATGTATATGTATTTTTAATACATTTTTGTACATATTTATTCATAAACATATAAAGTTTATTTCTGAGTTAAAAAAAAAAGAAAATTGGTTTTGTCACGCATAATTTAATATTTTGTTAATTTTCCAGATTTTTGCTAACGATTTTTTTAACTGTATAAATATGTCTCTATTAATATAATTTTCATTGTATGTATTAAAACAACCGTTTTAGAAGAAAACAATAATTACGTCCAGGTAGATGTGCAATATTGACCACTGTGCGAAGAGAGCTCTAGCGGCAGCTAGGAGAAATATGCAGTTTTTTTTCAGTTTTTCACGTTTATCTCGAAAACAATTTCTCGTATCGAAAAATTTGTTTTCACAAAAATTAAGCTTATTTTATAAAAAAAAGTCGTTGTATATTTTATTTGTATCGGTTACAGCTTAGAAAATAACTTCAGCGGAGATGATGAGAAACATGCGGTTTTTTCGGTTTATCATGAAAACAATTTCTCGTATCAAAAAATTATCTTCTACAAAATTAAAGTTTATTACATTTCCAAAACAAAGATGGTATTTTTTTATTTTGTACGTGCATCAGTTTATAAAATTAATTTATCGGCAGTTAAGTTACACATGTATTTTTTTTTCGGTTTTTCACTTTATGTTGGAAACGGTTTCTCGTATCGAACAATTCCACCATTTTTATTTATTATTTATTTGTTGTATAGTACTTAGAGATCATAAAAACATGATAACCATACCAATAATTGCTTTTAATGACTGCTTCTATGACACTCTTTTGCTTACGCTTGTTTATTATATTTTACAATGAAACTTGTAAGTAAACAAAAAGTAAATGTAATTACATATATAATAGTGATCGATAAAAAAATCAAAATTTATATCAAATGATTTAGTAATTTGATATTTTTTTTTTTAAAGTTTAACATAGACACTGTGGCGTATGCGTGACCTATTTTTTATTTATTTTTAAAATGTTTAATTACGTGCACATTGACATATTTAGGAATCAACTTTTTGTATTTGTTATAAGTAGAATGCCAACTAAATGATGGTCTTACATTTTATAGTTTATAAATCAAAGAGAAAATAATTGTTTCATAATGTCAGAATAAACTTGTGATTAGTTGCTGTGTTTGCATACTTACTACGGTAAAAGCAACGCTTTCATTAACAATCTCTGCGTTTCACGTAAAAGATTCAAATATATCAGTTTCTCTTGTAGCAGAACCATTTTTATTAAGGATTTAACCAGTTGTAAGCTATATTTTCGATAAGTAGTGTCTAAGAAACAGTTTACACATTTGTATTGGCTAAGCAATATTCTGCCAAGGTATAGGTTGCCATGTTTTAACGATCAATTTTTGAGTTTTTTCTAACAACATCCGAGATCTAAGCCACAGTATATGACAACTTTGAGAGGTGTAAAAACATGATATCAGAGAAAATTTAATTTAAAAATTTTATTTACAGGTGGGTAAATTTAATAATTAAAGATCGGAAACTATTTTCTTAACGAAAATAAATAAACATAATGATAATGGAATTGATAGAATATAAATATGAACATTAAAAGAAAAAAATGTTGTAATCTAGAACTCGAGGTATGGACGTTTTATCAGAGTTTTATTTTGGACAGTTTTACAATTAAATACGTTTTTGAAATTCCTTAAAGTTTTTAAAGACAGTTTTCAACAAAAAAGTTAAATAGGAAAAAATTGCACTGTAGTGCTACAAAAGCAAGTTTGTGCGATCTAGTCGTGCATTTTATTTCACGATGTGCCTTATATTAGTAGCAAAAAGTTAACTCTTTACTTTAAAGTGCCTTGGGTTTGTCATTGTAATCGGATTGTCTAGATATAAATCTCTTTGAATTGTGCAATAAAAAAGAAGTTTAGATCATTTGCCATTAATTTTGAACTAAATTGTTCATTAATTGGACCTTTGGTAGATATTCTCCTTGAAAGACAGCTCATATATACGTTCTTAGCAAAAGAAGAACTTTACTACTTCACTTAAAGCATTAATCTGAAAAATTATAGGGAAAACAAACTGAAAACCTTACTTTGGTTTGGGCAAGTTCAAGCTCAAGTATCTCAAACTTCCAAGGAACAATATTACGAATATTTCACTCGTAGAACAAGCTAAATACTTCCGTTCATTTGATACTTAAGACTTTTATTTGAATTCTGGGCCAGAAATGGATAATACCTCTTTATATGAAAATTTAAGACGTTATATTAGAAAAAGTCTTTAGAATTAATATCAAAATGATTTAATCAGATTTACAGATTTTAGATAATCATTTATCATATATTCTTTAAATATTATTTTTAAAAATCCAAACGAAAATCTTTTGAACTCCGATCGGATATAAGAATAAATCTTTCATCTTTTTATGAAAGCGTTCTACACACATATATAAAAGCAATCCATTCAGCTATATATTTTGTAAAATATACAAAGAAAATTCAATGATTAAAGTTTTACCGTTATCCTGAATGCCTCTTTATATACGACACATATGGTATAGAACTTTTTCCTTTTGTGTCCGCCCATCATCACCACCAGTTGCCTTATCCATGGTTCAACAGGTGTTAAGTTGTTTCCACTTTAAGTAAAAAAGTTTTCCAACTGAAAAGAGAATTTTCTATTTTGTAGCTATGGGCAAATACATTGATAAAGTAGACAGCAGATAGGAAAATCTAATTTTGCATGTATTGGCGAGAAAATGGAAGCAGAGGTGTGTGGCTGACGGCGGAAAATAGCATTTCACAAGCTTAAGATGGTTTTCATCTTTCTGAATAAAGCACCACAATCCTGTGTAGGTACCTACATTAAATATGGTATGTTGGTATATGAAGGTATACAAAATTAAAGTACATGGTGGATCTAGGATTCTTTTTCATACTTATTATAAATGCAAATGTATTTAGGAGTCAGTGAAAAAACTGGAGTGGGAAACGAAAAGTTATATAAAGAATTATGTATATTAAAACAAAAGTTAACTTACTCTCAAGTTTCATGCTGTGAAAAGGAGGAGGAAACCCTTGAGTTTTCTCCCGGTAATGCAAACTACCGATGAATCAATTGAGAACCTTTTTACAACAGTCGTCCATTGTGGGTGTTTTGAGTAAACAGAAATTTCAATAAAGCCTAGTACGCTTCTGATGCAAAATGAAAATTTTCCTTTGTCTCCATGAAGACAACGAAATGTTCACGAAAACTCTACGGAAAAATATTCATGTAGATTAACAAAATACAAAATAACGAAAGGCATTCAAAACGTCAGTTAATAATGATAGATCGAACCAATAAAATGCACGACTGGATCGCACGTTCTTGCAAACAGTAAACTCTTTACTTAAATATCTGTGTGTAAGTTTTAGTAAAAATCGCCTCAGCCGTCTTCGAGATATTCACAAAAAAACAAAATAAAAATATTTTTGCACAAAAACGGCAAGGCTGTTTCTCCGTTGTTCGAGTTTTTCGAGAAAATCTAAAAATGCAGTTTTGTTGAAATTACTGACGACATACATGTACAAATTAAAAAAAAAATCGTTAGAGCCGTTTTCGAGAAAAATCCAATAACTCAAAACAGTTACATGGGAGGTATTGTTTCTTGACGAGATATTCAAAAACAAAAAAAAATAACTTTTTAAATTACGTAAAAACCATCGTTTTCGAGAAAAAATCAACAACTCAAAACCGTTATATGGGAGGTATTCGTTTTAGATGAGGTATTCAAAAAGAAAAAAAAATTACTTTCGGAATTACGTAAAAGCCATCTGTACCAAATTTGAAAAAAAATCCGTCCAAGCGTTTGGGCAAATGTGTGTTTGTTTATTTTTTTTTTTTTTTACATTTCTCGTAAATATATCACATGACGACATCACGATAAACATGAGTTCAAGCTATGTTAATCATATAATAGTCTATCCTACCACATTCTCTATTTTTTGAAGCGTAGGGTCCCTAAATACTTTTAAATAAGATGTAAAATTATATAAATTTTTACTTGCTCTATAGGGCAAGGATTGGTTTCGTGTCATACAAAAATTTGAGGTTTTAATCAAAACCAACATAATGATGATGGAGAAGACTAAAAAAGTGGTTTTCGTCATGCCGTCCGTCGTCGGTCTGTGTGTCTGTGCGTCCGTGCGTCCATCTATTCACATTTCCACTGCCCAAATGTCTGGAGGGATTTTCTTCAAGTTTGGTAGAGATGATTTGTATGTAATTTCTAAACTTCTTTTTTTTGTTTTTGAATATCTCATCTAGAACGAGTAAAATTTTGAGTTATTCGAGTTTTATCAAAAATGGCTCTAACGGTTTTGATTAAAATTGTTGATATGATTTCTTTTATAACAATAATTTTTTAGAATTTTTTTTTTAGAAAAATTTATCTTCTTAAAACTGTTCGTAGGGAAAATCCCACTTCTAATTTTTTTGAAGACTTAAACTGCTTTTAGAAAATTAACTTCATAATCTTTTGATCCCATTTTTGTAACTGCATGAAGTGTGTATCAACTTATATTGGTGTATATCGTTATTTTTCTTGCCACACCCACTTTTAAGGGGCGTTTTTTTTTTTAACTATGATGTTTTTTTTTGGATCAATTTTCATGAAAATAGAAATAACTTATTAATTTTTATGTAAAAACTAAATAAAAGCTTAGCAATCTCATTTTTCGGGGAGTTTTTGACTCAATTGATATAAAAACGATTTTGTAAATTAAGACATATGATGAAATATAAATCATGATAAATGTTTTCTACTAATACCGGCATGGCAAAATACATACATTTTCAACCTTTTTGCAAAGTTATTTTCAAGACTCTCCGATAATAATAGAAATGTTCCGGATATTTGATACCAATTCAGTGATGGGCAGATGTCCACCATGCCTTAATGGTTGTTTTCTATTACTACCCAAACAAAAAATAATTACCATTTTTATGTAATGATTTCAACTTTTATGAATTCACTTTTATTTACTCTTTAATCAACAAACACTTTTATCTATAACAAACTGTTTTACTATCATTGTTTTACTATTACTAGAAATAACACTCCCAAATTACAATGCCACAAACACTTATTCTTATCACTGTCAAAGGTAAACTGTCTCGATCTCCTTCTCCGACCTCGTATTTGTACTCCTCTTATTTCTTCTCGAAGGATCTAGAGATCTCCAGTTTCGTTAAGAGAAAGAGACAAATACACACAGACAGATATAGACAAATATAGACAGATTTCGTTCCGTTCCGTTCCATTACATTTCGTTCGAAGTTTGAAAGTTCGAAGTTCGGGTGAAAGCGTTCAGAGCTTTAGTCATTCATCATAACCAAAAAGACCTACATGGGTCATTTTGTCTGGGTGTGTTCGCTCCTGCATTCGTAACAATATTTTCGGTACAAAAAGTAAAATATTAGCGTAAACATATTTAAAATATTTGTACACCGACAAAATTTTGTATGAAGTTTAGAATTGTCATGAAAATCCAGGATCAGAAGTTTCCATTTAAATATTTTAATGGACACTTCTGATCCGCGTGCATTCGGTGTCGATAAATCCTTTATTTAGTTGGATTAGAAATTACTTATCTGGATGTTTACAGGTCCTTTTGGATAGATTTAATTCTAAAACTCACTCATTAATAATAAATCTATCTTCTAAAACTTCTAATGTATACTTTTTTCGATATTTTTATAGTCAGTGATCTATTGAATGTAATAAGCCATTTGCATGCCTTCCCTATAAAACTGTCAAACTAGTGCTTTTAGAAATGCTCATCAGTTAACCCTTGAATCTAATTTTGGACGTACTCTGTTTATAATACAGAGATTATTTCGTGAGCCGCACAACATGCATTTGAAATGCAATACCCGGTTCTATTTTTTCCTCCCATTATAGGAAGCTAACAATATGAAATTAAAAAAACAAATGAGCTAAAAGAGAAACCTCTTTTTGTATCCTCTCCCATTTCACTAAGGCTCATATATTAAAAAAAAAAAAAAAAACTTTATTTAACATAATATCGCTTCTGTACCTACACTTTGCGGTAAACACCCTGTATCCCAAAGTTATAAAAACGTCCGTGTGTACCTAAATCTATATGCTCAAGAAGATAATACCCTTTTTATATTATACCCACCGTGTGCTTTTTGTAGCGCTCCTTCTTGTATGAATAATATTCAATAAAGACGACACAACAGTGAGCAACTTCACTAACCATAATAATTTATTCCAACTTATTTCTATATATGTATAAGTTCTAGTATGAATGATACAATGGTAAACTCAACTTCAAAGCTACATCGGCAACAGTGCCATAAGACCCTTACCCATTGAGCATGACAATTCGTCCTTGCAACCATTTTCCAATGCCAGCCATACAAAGAAAATAAGGAAAAGCAACAATTTGTTGTTTTCTTGTGTATTCCTATGCATAACTTAATACATAATCTATAGGTCGTTCAAACACTCAGTGCGCACACAAAAATACAAAAGTCCTTATTTTTCCGGTACCTAAATGGACTTTCGTGGTGAAAAGCTTTAGTATCAACACCCAAAAAAAAAAAAAAAATTCACAGGATAGGTCTCTTATCAGTTTGGCTTTTTGCTCCTGCTACAGTTTAATCTCTCTCGCCGGGCTGAAAGCAACGTTGTTTATGAGAATTACAAACCTTTTTTTTTTGGTATCACAAATAGCAATTTTGTATGTGAAAATCTCTCTTTTGAAAGGAAAAAAAATCTGTAAAAAGCGGTTTTGTGTACATAGAAAACAGAAATTGCATTAAAAAAAAGATTGTATCTCATATTCGTGCCGGGTTAGCCTTGGTTTGAAGAAAAAATAAAAGTGAAATTAAAAAAAAAAAAGAAAAATTGTGTATATTTGCAATTAAATCAAATATAATAAAAAAAATACATACATATACCAACTCCATTAAAAGGATACCATCCTAAGAATCTGAAATCAACTTAAGAAATGATCAGTAAGTTCAAAGCTATACGGATTTTATTTTTATTTAAATTTTATCATAATTAAATTTCTTCAACATTTGAAAAAGGAGGAGGTAATTTTCTTTTTGCCTTAAAGCCATAGTCCCAACGCAAATCTGATAATCGAAGTCTTAACCCATCATTAACCCAAACACCCTTGACCTGCCCACCAAAGCTAATGTAATTCTGGCTCTTCACTTCAATGCATTTTTGCTCCGGAGTCGAGTACGGGACATTTTCAATGTTTTTTTTTTTATTTTTTTTCCTTTTTCTCACTTTGTTCAATTTTGCAATCCATGAACCCATCCTTCTTGATTAAACCCAATAAAGTGAAAGCACACATACACACAATACAGTGTGTATATCTGTATCTGGTATAGCCATCATGCCTTTATCAACCATCCAGCACCTATAGTAGCAAAGTAACAGGATGACAAGGACTCTAGTCGATTGACTACAGAGTCGGACTCGTATTTTAAATCGATAAGGCGGAAGTGGATCATTTTTATATTTTGTGTTGAAATTCAGAATCGAAATTTATGGATACGGTTTTCACATAAAAATTTAATTGACCCTTAATTGATTGGTTGATTAATTTAAGGGGTCTAGTATAATTGGACTGCGACCTATTTGATCTATTGTGCCCCCAGTTGGTTTTTCGCATGCTACAACATAATTCCTTTCAGAAAATTCTGCATTTGTAGTATTTTCTAGGAGTGGAATTATGCCTCTTCGGCCTAATAGCATCCCATTTGTTTGAATCTTTGGTGCATTAGTGCATGGCAGACCAGAATATAGTCTAGTGTTTCTTCGTATTCATTGCAGAATCTGCATGTCTTAGATACCTTCTCAGTATTAATGGTCTGTGGTGATTATTCCTACTGAAATTGATACATGACTTGAACCGCTCTTGGTTGTAGTTCCGAGACGCATTTTTGTAGTTAGTTTTCCCCAGGTCTTGTGTTCTTCTGGTCTTCTCGTCTTTTTACTTGTTCTATATCTTAATCTGTGCGTCCATCTGTACACATTTCCACTGCCCAAACACGTGGACGGATTTTCTTCAAATTGGTACAGATGATTTTAACGTAGTTTCGAAAGTTGGTTTTGTATTGATTCTGAGGATCATTTCTGGAACGAATAATTCTCATATAATGGTTTTGAGTTATTAGATTTTTCTTAAAAACGGCAGTAACAATTTTCTTGAAAATATGTGCACCTATGTATGGTGTTAAGATTTTGCAACAAAACTACGATTTTAGTTCTTTGAAAGGAGAAACAGCGTCGCTATTTGTTCCAAAAAAAATTTTTTTGTTGCTTTTTTGTGAATATCTCGTAAACGGTTTAAGCGATTTTGATTAAAACATGTGCAAAGATATTTCATATACCTAACTTCAAACAATCTTATCAATTAAAAAAAAAAAATACATACAAAAATTCCTTTTTGGCATGTTTCCACTTTTCTTGTAAAAACATTAATAACTTAACCAAAACCATATATTTTTTACATTCCTAACATAATTGTTTATTTTTATAAGAGTATAATATATATAAGTATATAAGAGACGTGCATTTGCTAATGCTTTCATAAAATATAAAAGGATACAATGGTTTAAAAAATTGGTCGAAAGTCGAAAAACAGGTTTCTTGCTCTCTGTTATTAAATGTTGGAGTTTTTGAAAAATATTGTTAGGCTCTTTTGTAGATAACAATGGGTCGAATGACAAGTTTTCGATACCGGAGGTCTAGAGTTGCCAGGGCCGCGTCTAGGGGCAGTTGCCCCAGGCACCGCGCCGCCATGTCATAAAAGGCGCTGTGCCACACATGGCCGGAACTGCAAATTCAAGTAAAATAAAATGCACAACTGGGTCGCACGTACTTGCTCCAAGAGTCAAAGTTATTGTCGATGATAAAGCATCTATTTTCAGGAAAATATCAATGGACATCTAAAATCGAAATTTCAAAAAAATCGATAAATTTGAAATTAGACATACGAAATTAAATCAAAATCGGTACAGTCATTTTTGAAAAAAAAATAAGTTTTTTTTTATTTTCTTCATTTATTGTTAAAAATATGTATGGTCTGTCAAATGTAAGGGCTTTATAAAAAATATCAAAAGATTTAACTATATGATTTTAAATTGAAAAGAAAAATCGTTTTTCGAGCTTTCAGAGATTGGTACTCATTTATCGGTGATTTTCTTTCCAATTCCATCACTACTTGGTTCGTTATCAAGAGCGAAATTTTTAGAAGTTACTCAATTTACGATTTTTCTCAACTCCCGCAAGTTGAGATAAATTTTAAGAACTTTGCTCAAGCGAAATTCATATTTATAAAAAATAAAATGCACAACTGGGTCGCACGTACTTGATCTTAGGGTCAAAGTTGCTGTGGATGCTAAAGCTTCATATATAAAGTTTTTAATTTTATAAGAAATTAAAAAATAAACATAAAATTTATTACTAAAATGACTTAAAAAACTTCTTAAATTGTTTTGATCTCAAAACTAAGTATGCCATTTGATTTTTTAAAAAAGATTAATTTTTAGAAAAATAAATTTTGAAAATCGTTGGAGCCGTTTTCAAAAAAAATAATTTTAGTGTACACAAAAATTCTAAAGCTTTATTTAAAAAAAAAGTTTGAGTGTCAATTTTAAGAAAATATTAATGGACATCTAAAACCAAAGTTTCAAAAAAAACAATTCGCGCGTTTTCGAAAAATTGAAAATTGAAAAAAAAATTTGGGTTTTAATAAAGTTTCAATTTTTTTTTTTAAATTTTGATATGAAATAACTTGAAAATTGCTAAAAACTTCTTGTGCAATAAATTCTCATCAAAATCCGTAAAGTCGCGAGAGAAAAACGGCTTTATGCGTGGTACCGTTTTTAACCGATGAAAAAATATTTTTTTTATTTCAAAAGTACGACCTTGCCTGTTGTATTACACATACAACATACTTAACTACCAAGTTTGAAGATAATCGCTTAATTACTTTAGGCTCTAGCTCAAGATAGATACAGATAGACTGACAGACAGCATTGTATATAAAACCTATAGTAATATCAAAACAGACGATTTAATAATTTATCTCCCGTTGGTAAGGGGGTGCTGCCATAGCTATTTTCACTCGGAAGAATAAAATGAAGAAATTAAAAATGTGTGTGTTAGAACAGAAAAATATATTTAGCACAGTAATGGGAGTAAGGGAAAGATCCGAAAACGGATGTTTGCATTTTGACAGACCAGAACTAAAGGGGCAAACCCATAGAATCCGTTGCGTCCGTTCCGTCAACGAATCCGTTGTCGATGATTTAACTTCATTCATTCAGTTCGGCTAGTTTTTCAGTCGCGTCCGTTCTCATAGGTCGCTTCTCATAAGAACGTGTGTATTTTATCGAGGTGTCAGTTGAAAGCGTCGACCAAACGCACGCAACGGATTCTATGGGTTGCCCCTTTAAGGCGGGAGAAATTACAAAAACAAAATAGTTGTTTGTTTTGCAATACTTACGATTTTTTTGTTTGATGTTAGTGAGGTATACAAATAAACACACACACATGAAGGTTTTTTGTATAATGCCGAATAAGATATTTTTATTTTGAAAACTTGAATAGATTTTTGTTTTGGAACTTTTCTGTAAAATGTGTAATTAAAGGATTGTTGCCAGTTTTATATTTTGATTTTTTCAGTAGTTTTTATAAATATCTACCTAGTTATTAGGTATAATTAGAAATAAACTACGTATTTTGTAAGGGGTGATTTTATTAAAAAAATATATACTATGTAATAAGTACCTACTGTTTTTGTTTTTAATATGCAATGTAGGTACATATTATGTATTTATCAATTTTTCAAACTCGCAGTTGTCTTCCAACTCCTATGGATTTTGTATAGTTTGTTCTCTTTTTACTATTATTACTTATTCCTCCATTACCTGAATATTCATATCAAAAATCAAACCGGCAGTTCTCTTCCAACTCCCATGGAATTTGTATAGTTTTTTCTCTTTTTACTATTATTACTTATTCCTCCATTACCTAAATATTCTCTTCCCCCACCCCAGTTCTAAGATCTCACAAAAACTCCAAAAAAATAGCACAGCTCCGGTAAGCCCAGGTGGCGCTACCATAGTTTTGCGTCTTGATAGTACTATAAGAATATATATACAATCCAGACAGACAGATAGAAATTCGAAACCCACTTTCATCGTAATGTCATGTCTTATTGTTATCTCGAGTTCGATTTTTTTTTACGAATCCTAAACTTGCCCTATAGTACCTATATCGCAAGTAAAAATTAAAAAAAAAACACAAAATTCGATTTTCAAATTACTAAAACAACTTCTTAAATCAATTCAACCTCAAAACGAAGTATGCAATTTGATTTCTTCTACAATGATACATTTTTAGAAAAAAAATTTGAAAATCGTTAGAGTCGTTTTTCTCAAAAACTATTTTTTCTACATAAAATTTTGCAAGGATTTTCATAAAAAAAATTGGTACGCCATTTATAAGATATTATTTTTCAACATCTAAGAACTAAATTAAAAAAAAAAATAATGAGTAGTTTTAGAAAAACTGATTTTTCAAAAAAAAATTTAATTTTTTTTTTTAATCCAAAAAACTAATTTTCGAAATTTTTTTCACTAAACGTTATCACGGCAACTTAAAAGCTTTCATGTAAAAAAAATGGTTGACATTGAAGGAAGGAAGGAAGGAGAAAATCAGAATTTAAAAAACGGTTCTATGGCAGGTACTGTAAATAACGGTTTTTGAAAAAAATGGTTTTCATTTAAAGATAGACCTTACTCAAGGAAATGACCATGATTTTTTTAATCAAAATCATGGGACCTATTTTTGAGAAAAATGAGTTTATCTAAAACCGGTATATGACAGGTACCTACCGTTATTTTTGGTCCAAAAAAAAATCAAAATACGTCTAGGGATAGTCTCCAAATAACACTACGTACCAGTTTGAAGTTAATCGGCCTCCGATACATACAGACAGAAAGAATTGTCGGACCCACTTTTTTCTCATTCTCTATCATCGTAATGTCATGTTTGATTGTTATCTCAACTTTTTTTTTGTACGAATGCATATCTTGATATATGGTACCCATATCGCAAGTAAAAAATATGGATTTATGTCCCTCTCAGGTGGGACATGAGTTAATATTTTATTTAATGAGTTATGTCCCAACATGGTGGCACATTAGTCCATTATGAACTTAATATATCCCATGGGCTTATTTTCCTGCGCCTCTTAAAGACTCCTATACAACTGAAAAAATAAAACTGAAAAAGTGCAACAACGCCGAATCGGCGGCGTTATTTGACTTTGACAGAGAACAATAAAGCCGAACGCGGAAATTCGGCTTTATTTCACGTTGTCAGAGCGCAATAAGGCCGAATTTTGAAATTCGGCGTTATTTCGCTGGGCTTTATTTCCCGGGACCCAAAAAAACACACATATAATCAGATCATAAACCTAGTTTAAATAAAGGATGGTAATTGAAATTCAAATTAGTTTGGATAAAACCATTTGAAAAGACATTCCGATTCCGATCTTATATAACAGCACTGACAAATTATCATTTTACTTACACACAATATTATGTATGTTTTGAGTTTTTGTCGTCATAATTCTAATGCATAAATACACTCCTGTTCAGAAGGATATAATGTCGTAGAAATATTCCTCTACAAATGCGTGATGACGACGCACGTTGTGAACTTGTCAACGAATTTACAATCGAATGCAGTGAGTGTATACTACTTGAAGAAAGGGGGGATCTCAAAGTGCTGTTGAAAGCATGAATATGGTGATACTGATAGACAACATTTTGCAGCAAAATTCTATTTTATTGTGATGTCTTTGAGAGTTAGTTTGAGTGCTTGGATTGACATACATACATGCATGCAGGCATAAAAAATGATATTTTGAAGATACTGTAGGTTCAAATGTAAGATAGGTATATTACAAACTTTTGGTGTCTGGAATTCTACTGCGGTCTCGTTGAAAAATTTAAACTCTACAGTTTCACGAATTTTTTGAAATAAAATAAAAATATCTACCTTTCCTTTATGGCAATAATATATGTAATAATAAAAAATTTTTTTTTGACAATTGCAAATTCATAGTTTTATGTAGGTATGTATTTCATACAATGAAAGAGAAAACATGGTTTGCTCATTGTCATTAGATTTTTGACAGTCCTGCTGTGAGGTAAGATTCATCTTTCTCGCAAATTCGTTTCATAGAATTTTTTAATATTTTGCTATTTTTACAGTTTTATCTCACTTGAAAACTTTTTGTATAAATACTCGGTTCTAAAATATACAAGAAAATAGTGTTTAAAATCTGGAATGAGCTTTAAAAACGTTTTCTAGCAATTTTTTTGAATTTGCAAACTAGACCAAATATCACTCGAAAAATCTTTCTCTCAAAGAAACTCAGCTGGTTTTCATCTGAAACTGACAGTATTATCATTTTATAAAATGAACTCAAAAAGATTTTCCAGGTCGGTTTAAGGAAAACAACTAGGTAGTTTTTCAAAAACCAAAAAATATAGACGCTTTAGTTTTCTTGAGTCGGTTGACTTTAATCAGGTTAGGTCATTTAGTTTTTGAAGAACAATTTATTCCATAACGTAAGATTTAAAAAAAAAAAATAATCAGCTACAAATTTTATTAAAAATTCTTGGTTTAAAAAATTAGCTAAAAATTTTGTTTTAATTTTTTTCAACATTCTTAGTCATTTTTTTCAAACTATTAACTTGATTTAAAATGAACATGAAAGAAGGGTTTTCTGGCTATCAAAAAAGATTTAACTTGATTTTGTATTTAACCCCGTTATATTTCAATATTTTTACTTGAGATATAGGAACTATATATCAAGATATGCATTCGTACAGAAAAAAAAGTTGAGATAACAATTAAACATGACATTACGATAATAGAGAATGAGAAAAAAGTGGGTCCGACAATTCTGTATGTCCGTCTTTCTGGCTGTCTGTCTGTCTGTCTGTCTGGCTGTATGTATGTATCAGAGACCACAGCCTAAACGGATGGGCCGATTTACTTCAAACTTGGTATGTGGCGTTTTTTGCAGACTATCCCCAGACGTTTTTTGATTTTTTTTTTTTTGACCAAAAATAACGGTACCTGTCATATACCGGTTTAAGAAAAACTCATTTTTCTCAAAAACGGTGCTTACGATATTGATTAAAAAAATCATGGTCATTTCCTTGAGTAAGTTCTATCTTTAAATGAGAACCATTACTAACGGTACCTGCCATAGAACAGTTTTTTTAAATTCTGATTTTCTCATTCATGACTCAATCAATTTCAACCATATTTTTTACATGGATGCTTTTAAGTTGCCGTAATAATATTTATAAAAAAATTTTGAAAATTATTTTTTTGGATTTTTAAAAAAAATTTAAAAATCATTTTTTCGAAAACTATTCAATATTTTTTTTTTTTTAATTTTAGTTTTAAGATGTTGGTAAATAAAATCTTAAAAATGGCGTACCAATTTTTTTTAATAAAAGTCCTTGCAAAATTTTATATGGAAAAAATAGTTTTTTTAAAAAACGGCTCTAACGATTTTCAAATTTTTTTTTCTAAAAATGTTTCATTATAGAAGAAATCAAATTGCATACTTTGTTTTAAGGTTAGATTCATTTAAGAAGCTGTTTAAGTCATTTGAAAATCGAATTTTATACTTTTTAAATTATTTTTTTTCTAAAACTGCATTTACAAATTTTTAATTAAAAAAGCTTAGCATAAATAGTAACTTCATCTACAAGAGCAAGTGCGTGCGACCCTTATTTTTTTTTTTGCTTTATGTCAACTTTTCAGAAAATTCTCCCTCCTATCAGAACGGAAGAAAAAAGGCCCCTATCCTTACTAGTAGTTTTCCTTAAATAGATCTAGAATTTTTTTTGGCGTAGTTCATTCTATAAAATTTTAACAAAATTTTTTGTTAAAAAAAGTTTTATTCACAAAAATCTAATTTTTAAGTTTTAAAAAATCCGAAAAGCTGTAATTTTTAACCATTTACTGTTAAAGTATTTTTGAATACCAACATTTGCAAAAAAAAATTCATCCAAATCGGAGCAGTTTTAGCCGGTTCCGAAGTTATGCCTTATTTTGAGCTTCAGTTACTTCATTAATGGTTTTTATTTGGATTTTTTGTTCGATAGATATTTATTCCGAAAAAGTTAACTACAGCAGATGAATTTTCCCCTCAAGATGCAAGGTACGCCTCAATATCCTTTTGGTTAAGGTAAATTCATATAAACGGCTGGCACGATTTTAAGAAAATATTTTGAAAATCCAAAACCTTTTTTTGGGTGTGATGTGGGTGGTGGGTACCTATGTACAAACTTTTAAACACATTCAAGTGGCAAAGCAGGTACGTACGAGTCGTTTATGCATTTTTTTTCTTAACCTTAAACTGAAAGGTTTCAGTTAATCTGGTGTCTTATCTTTCTAAACAGACATCTCAAAGAAAAGAAACAAAAGCTCCTCGAAAGATTTATTTTCTAGATGAACGTGCAAGGTAACACTGAACACATTAGACATGGCAAGCATTTTGCCCATTCAAAGATCCTTACCAAAAAAAAACAGTAAAGTCTCAAATAGGGGAGTGGGTTTATTTTTATCTATTGGAGTCGATATGAATCCTTCAGCTTCAACGAAGAAGAAACAGAGATGTAAGAAAAAATACTCAAATGCATTAGAGGCTTTTTTTTAAAATCGTATTTTTTCGCCTCTCTATTTTTGTTCAGGGGGGCGTATGAGTAACTCATTCTCTATAAGAATCAACAGGAGGAAAACGTGCTGCTCTGCAATTTGTGTTTTGTTTGTACAGAAGATGGATGACTAAATAAAGAAGAAGTAAAGTGAAGGGGGAGATGAATTATTGTTTGTGTTCATTGGAGTTCAGGCAGGTATTGGATACCTGAGAAGATAATGCATGTTTTTTGTGTGCACACGAGCGTATGAGAGATCAAATTTGCTTTTGAAATTATAATGGTCAGGCAGTAAATAAAGTTTTGTGTTTCATGGATTCCATTTTGAGAGATAAAATTTTTGATGCCTGCATATGTGTTAGTATTTGAATTCGAAAACTTTTACAGGAGATATAATTTATATTATATGCAATGCCTAAAGTGCTATCGTAACTTGAATAGGATTTTGTTTTGATTCTTTCTGCTATGAAATATTTTGGACTCCATGAATAAAATTATGTAAACTGCCTGGCCATCAAAATTTGACCGCAGAATCACGGATAACTGTAACACATACATTTTTGATAAAAAAAAAATTGATCGTAGCAGGGAGTCTGCTTGTGCCTTTCAAACATTTCCAAAAAATTCGTTGCCGTTAAGTTACTCAAAATGGGAGCAATAGAATTCATGTTAAAGTATTAATATAATGATGATATAGAAGGATAGTTCAAGTAATTTATGACGTCAATAAGAAAGTTTTGAGAAAGAATTGAGCATTTTATTTAAAAAAAAATTAATTCTGTTCTGTTTGTTGTTTTTTTAAATTTTGTATTTTACTGGAAAAATGGTTGTTTAAAGCTCAAATAATTCAAATTGTGATATTTTTTACCAAACAATATTTTTTCATTGTACATCAAAATCGCAATCAAAAGAAACGCTAAGACCAGGGCTACCTTCATGCTTCTAAATGTGCATTTTCAATCCTTATTCAGCCTTTCCTCTTTCCCTCCACTTATTATTAATTTTTTCGATTTTTTACAAGTTTATATAGTTATGGTATAAGAGTCTCCAATTGGACAACCTACCCTTTATTGTTACTTTTCCGTAGACGTAGTGTAAAGGATAAGTAGGTATAGCTGGTAAATTTTTTTTTTTAGAACTAGTCTATTTCATCGTGACATCTCTCCGTTTCATAGAAAACACGTTTCCGAGACATTTTTATGTGCGTGCGCCGTTGTCGTCGGCGTCGGTGGCGTGAGAAATTTGTAAACACGATAACTTTTGTTAGAATCAAGACAATTGTAAACCGTAAACGCAAAAAGTAGAGGATTATTTAACTTAGGTTATTTTGGTGGGATTGGAAAACAAACGAGGGCATTGGGGGGTCGAAACACGAAGTTTCTTATGCATAAGAACTTTTGCAACGTTGAGTATGTAGTGCCGAAATAAATCCTTATGCAGTAAATAAATTACCTATTCATCTGCTTAGAGCAGATTCTAATGAATAAGGCTGCTAGTATATAAAATAAGTATAGCGATTGTGCACAATTTTTTTTTTCAGAATCAGTCTATGATAAAATATAAAACATCATGAAATTTAAAGAAAACACGTTTTTGAGACATTTTTATAAGCGTGCGCCGTTTTCGTTTGCGTTGGAAATATGTAAACACGATAACTTTTGTTAGAATCTAGACAATTGGAATCTGTAAACGCCAAAAGTTGAGGTGTAGGTGTAGTTTGAAATTCAGCCATTTTGAACAAAACATTATTGTTCTTACAAAAACCCTCTAAGAAGAAACAATTTTGTATGGGGAGTTCTACAATTTGCATTTTTTACATATTCCAATGAACAATAGTTCGGATTTTCAAAATAAACCGGAATACTTAATTCCCAAAAGTTTTTGTAAAAATCAATATTTTACACTTTTTTGTAGGAAAAAATCTTACAACGGTACGGAAAAATTTGGGATTACCAATGTAATTCAATTTTTTTTTATATAATATATACATAATATCGGATTTATTATAGTTTTTAATTTTTACTTGCACTATAGGGCAAGTATTGGTTTCGTGTCAAATAAAAATTTTGAGGTTTAAATCAAGACCAACATTACGATGATGGAAAAGTCCGAAAAAGTAGTTTTCGTCATGCCGTCCGTCGGTCTGTGCGTCTGTGCGTCCATCTGTACACTTCTCCACTGCCAAACGCGTGGACGGATTTTCTTCAAATTTGGTACAGAAAGAGTGCCTCCCATACAACATTTTTGAGTTATTCAAATTTTATCAAAAAGGGCTTTAACGATTTTGATTAAACTTTTTGATATGATTTCTTCCATAACGATAAATTTTTAGAATTTTTTTCAAGAAAATCTATCGAGTCGTTTTAAAAAAAAAAAAATATTTTTTTATTAGAAAAATTTCAAACGATTAAAAAAAAATTTGGTATGCCATTTTGAAGATGGCTAATATTATATACATCTAAAATTTAAAAAAACAAATCATTGATAAAATCAAATCAATATGAAAAATCCAAAAAGTGTTCCCGTTTTTAAAAAAAATATTTATTTTTGCTTATTTGTGCATATTAATACCTACACACGCCAGATGACCAAAAGCTAAAATTTTCAAGCTAAGTTAATACATAAAATAGCTTTGCACTACATGAGCAAGTTCGTGCGATCCAGTCGTGCATTTTATTTTATCCTATCACCCAATGGATTAGGTATTAAAACAAAAATGAAAATAATATCAAGTTGTAGTAATTGACGAGATATAACCAAAAGATTAAAAAAAATTTTGGGCTTCATTTCAGGATAGGTATAAAATAGCAACAAAAACTAGTAGATTTTTATTTATTTTCATATTTGCAGGTATTTTTTTTTTTGTAAAAACTTAAAATGTTTCTATTTTCGAATATTTATTTAGTTTTTTCTTGTAAATATCAAGCATAATCAACCCAAACATTTTAAATGTCTGTCTTAAGGCCTTAGTTCGCAGCAAAAGAGTAAATTTGGCGTTTTTAATAAGTTGTTAACCACTATATTAAATAGTATAGAGTAAATTAGATTTTGCATATTTAAAAATTAATATTTTCCAACAATATTTCTTTTTTATATATTTTCAGATTAAATTATATAAATAAAGATAAAAAATCTGTTATCATAGCAAATACACTACTAACACATCCACCGCTCAAATCCAGCTGAAACCTCAAACAAAATATTTGGAAAAACTAAAAAAGTTTTTTCATATTTTAATGCACGGTAAGTATTTATTTTGATGTTTTTTTTTTCATCGAAAGTTAATTTATGAAAATTTTTGTGTCAAAAACTCAAAACTCAAAAACCTATCTGGAAAACCATCACACAAACTAAACACAAACAAAAAAATAACAATCACTTACCCCGGCGTAGGTGCCTGTTTCTTCTTATGCTGATATCTTTTCTAGTAGGTTTGTTCATTTGTTCACATTGTAGGACTTGATGATGACTTGCATTTTTTTAGGAACCTTTCAATTTTTAAAATATTTAACATCTTTACAATATCCTTACTTACATTGAATAAATTGAAAGTTATTATTTTACTATCTGATTTCAGCACCAAAAAAATTCTAAAACTTTGAAAGTTTTCACAACATAACTGCTAAAGTTTCTTTTTTACTAAACCCTTAATTATATCGACAGGGTATAGAATATTGGGGTTCTTTAAAAAAAAGAAAAATAAATAGGTATGCATATAAAATTTTATCAAAAAAAAAAATAAATAATTATTCAATCCTGAATATATATACATATATACCAGGCTGCCGATTCTGGTTCTGTGAATAAATGAACCGAATAAATAATTTTCACATTCGCTATTAAGTATTAAATTTGGTTTCTGTATTTAGTTATTCTTAATATTTTCAGGCAGAAGGACTTGTTTTCATGTTACTTCCATTTTTTTCACAGAACTAAAATCGCTTTTATGATAAAAAAAAGGTAAAAAGCTTTCGTTTTATTTTTTCACAGAACCAGAATCGGCCCCAGATCAACCAAAACTAATAGAACTCTCTTCTACAAACAAAATATTATTATCTGTAGGATGTGACATTAAAAGCTATTTTTATGAATGTACTTATTGCAATAGCTAAACTTCTTATTACATGCAAAATTACAAAAACAAACACATTCGGCACCATTAAAAACTTAGAATAAAATTCAAAAACAATAGGTTGGTAGATTATACAAAAATATATTATTAGAAATATACAAAATTTTCACTTTATATGCAAATAAAAATTCGGCTCGTTGATATTTATTATCAGTTCGTTAGTTATACCGAAATATAAATAAGGCACGCGAACTATAACTACTTTCCATACATAGTCAACCCATAACTCATTACCATAAACTAAGTTGATTCCATGAATATGAAATTATTGTTTGCTCCTCGGAAGTCAAACATACGAGTTGGTACGAAGCTTTAGAAGACTTATAAACAAAAAGGCATTACAAATACCTATCCTACCTAAATAAGCTCTATGATGTAGGTAGCTTACTTATCAAGAACCTAGATAAATAATACATTTCACAATATTATTTGTATTTTGAAGTAAAAAAAAATCGGTTATGAATTAAAAGGATTGAAACAAACACACCACCAAAATACACCAATAACAAAAACAACACAAACAAATAAAATTTAATAAATTCAATCCTGATCCTGAATGCAGAAACTTTCTCAAACACAAAGCACTATCACTAACATATACCTACACTAATTTATTCAACCTACCTATACTACTGATGGGTCCGTACCTAGTATGTGTAATTCAAAATTCAATAAAATCGTTTTTCCGGTCCGGCATGATGCATCAACTCACATGGCTAACTAACTAGGGTTGTGCCAGAATCGAAATTCAATTGATTTCGATTAGTGCTTTTTCATGCACCTGTGTGTACCCATGTGTATACCTATCCCCTATTCCATGCTGCAGGGAGAATGCTTGCGGGAATCTGCTGAATAACTTTTGCCAAAGATAAAAACCCAATTAAATAAAACCATCGTTACAGGTATTTGGTATAATAGTGAAAACCGCGATTGGGTACGAGTTGCTGGACGATAGTACCCGTTGTACCCGGTCAAGGGTTTGAGACCAGCATCAATACGTAAACCATCGTTCTCGGCGAGTGCTGCCCACCATCCAACATCACAACAATCCGCACCCTCGTCACCACAAACAACAGCAGCAGCAGCAGCCGTAGTCGTCTCCTCCACGTCATCATCATCAACCTCATCAACGGCAGCAGCGCATACCCAACACCATCCACATCCTCATCCGCATCCGCATCCTCATCAACATCATCAGCATCACACTCAAGCTCCTCATTCCTCCTCCGCAGTCACTGCAAATTCACTTCACTCTCGAGAATCGGTGGTTCAACCCCTTGAAGGGTACCAACCCCCCACAAGCGCATCCAACTCTAACCCAGACGCCAGCTACACCGTAGCCGCCACCACCAATAACGGTTCTTCACCATCATCGATAGCGGCCACTGCAAGCGCAACAACGTCAGCAACAATAGCATCAGCAATGGGCAGGCGAGAGATTAAGCGGGCCAACACGAACGTTCCGAAGTCCTACGACAGCTCAAGCGGTAAGTTTTGTACGTTTTTTGTTTCCTAGCTACTGCTATTTGACCACCTGTTTACCCTTAGGGTGCAGATGAAGCAACAATAGCCTCCAAGTGCATTGAATTTATTTTACCTATAAGAGTGTGTTTTAATTTTGCCAACCGATATGTAGGAATTTGTGGGATTGTGGCACCATTTTTAGGTTCTGTCTACATTTTTATGAATTTCCATTTATTTATCAAGCCTTTTGTAATGTAAAGCAATCAAATTATTGAAGAAACTAAACACTAGTCTTAGGATTATCGAAATGTGTGGAGTCGTACATAGATTTATCTAAGTAACAACTACGTATTACTTACACAATTGCGTAAAAGCATAAAAACTGACATTTTTATGTAAGGGGCCGGTTACAGCGATCAGAAAAACGAAACAGGAAAAATTTTCGAATGGATTTCTTATGTTCTTTTCAGATGCTCGAAGTTACCACCGCCATAACAAAAATTCGAAAATCTAAGTATGTAGGAATTTGTTGCTAATTCGTTGCTAATTTGTTACCCCAATCTTGTTGCTCCACGTTTTAACCTTGAAATGCACTTTAACAGTTTCATAAGAAAATTTAAATCCCTCAAAAATGATCATATAATGAAAAGATTAACACCAATTCAAGGGCTACTCCTCGCCTTGCTCCTACCTTTACTCGTGAAGTTAGCACCGCCGTGGGTTTGGGGGGTAAATTCGGGAATACGGCAACAAATTAGCAACAAATTCCTGCATACTTGGATTTTCGAATTTTTGTTATGGCGGTGCTAACTTCGCGCACCTGTTCTTTTCACTCGTTTGAAAACACAAAAACATAAATCGAGGAAAAATGACTCAGAGAAGATTTTCTGAAGAGAAATTTTCCAATCGAACAATAAGTTTTTTGTTCAAATTGTATTTATTTATTTTCCTGATCAAAAAAATAAAAATTTTTTTTTACAAAAACGACTTATTTAATTGTAAAATTTCTTTTCAAAACTATTTTTTTACTGATTTGTCATCGATTTATGTTGTATTTGTGTTTTAAAACGAGTGAAAACAACGAAAAATTGTATTAGAATTTTTTTCTTAATTCGTTTTCCTAACCAGCCCCTAACCTGGTAAATTTGTCCACGTAGTAAAATGGTTAAGTTTACGCAAAAGTTTCATGAAGGCGCCTTAAAAAAATTCTGTAGCAAATTATGTGGTAAAACCAACCCCAGCTACTTCAAACTACCCAGTTAAAATTTACTATTTCTAGGTGGTAAAGTTTACCAAGAACATGAATACACTTAATAAGCGTTTTCTTGCAATGAGAGCGTGAACATGATAAGTGTGGTACAGTGCTCGGTAAGTGTGACAAAAGGATGCCAGATTTTTTTGATTTATTTTTTGTATTTTGGGGTTTTTTGTCCAACGGCGGCGACATGATGATACGGGTCGGTTTAAAGTCACAAAATCTGAAGAAACATGGAAAAGGTGGTAAGCAAACTGCCATTTCCATAATAACTTTTAATTTTTTTCCACATTAACCATGCTTACCTACAACGTTAAAAAAGAGCTTACATTGTTGTACCGTTACTATATTTGTATATGCTATACAGGACAAGCATTGTTTTCGTGTCAAAAAAAAATTGTATTAAGATGATAGAAAAGTCAAAAAAAGCGGTTTTCGTAATGCCGTCCATCGCGTGCGTCGGTCGGCCTGTGCGTTTGTGCGTTTGTGCGTCCATCTGTACCTACACATTTCCACTGCCTAACCGACGCACAGTGGGGCAAAAGTAGTGGTTCTGTGCGATAAATTATTTTGAAGAGTCTAAAGTGACATTTTGTGTTTAAAAGTTTTGTAAAGTAGTAAAAATGAACTCAAATTTAATTTTTACTAAGAAAAGACAAAGTTGCTTAAACATAAACTTGCGTGTTTACACAGCAAAAAAATCTTTTTTTCATATTGGTGTTTATTATCAAGGATTATGTCATTTTTCCAAAGACAAATGTGTTGTTAATAATAAATATGAATAGAATTAAATAAATATGAAAACTTTTAGTACAATTTTTAATTTTAGAAACAACAATATATGCAATATTAACAATGTTTTGTAAGGAATCTCATAATTTACATTCAATAATACATTTACTATCTAATTAAATTTTGTTCATTCATTTTCAAAAGAAATATTCTCCACATCAAACATATTGATAGCATCTGAATGAAAATCTTTTTTAGTAACAAAAACGTTTTGGCTTCTGAGACTTGATAATACAGGATCTGAGGAAATCATCATTCTATTAAAAATATCGGTTAAACTATCTTTTCTCGACGTTTTTATTTTGTGCACTGTTGTACTCATATAGTACCAGGGATACAGTGTAATGAAATATCGGGCGGTATCTTCACAATAGCTTTTGAATTTTTCGTTGTTGAGCTTGAAACCACTTGAAAGGCATTGCAAAATTATATAAAATTTTTGAATTAAAAGTACATCAATTCCTGTGATGGTGGCGGATAAATTGCTTTTTTCAAAAAATCTCCTCGCAACATTACCTGTGTTGGTATTTCCGTATCCCGGCTTAGGATGATCAACAATTAAGCCAAATTTGTCTTTAAATTCACTTTGAATTCGCTTTTTATTTTCACTGACGACAACTTCTGTTGTTCGACTTGTTCTCCACTCCTGAACTGGAAGCTTATATGCAACATGCAGAAGACATTCAAAAAGTCGAATCCATGCATGTAAAACAGAAAGACCAAATGATAAATATTGTTCGGATACAGGCAATTGAATCATTTTGTCTACGTTGTTGAACTCTTTACTTGTACTATTGCATAAATAACATCTCATGGAAGATTTTGTGTCGGATAAACTGTTGCAAAGTTTGCCATCAATCATTGATAATATTGTTTCATGTTTCACAACAAACTTTTTAGAATCAATTGATATGTTAGATCCATGAAGATTCTGGATTTGCGTATCTGTTATATCCTTCTCAATTTTTACAAGTTCGTCACTCTCTTTTTGAAAGTCAATTTTTAATGGACGGCAATAGCGCGGAGATGAAGGACAGGGATTTTTCCACAGAACTTTTTGGTTGTATGAAAGTTGTAGTGGGACCAGACACTTCATAAAAATAAATTTATCATCGCTCTCATAGCTCTCTAAATATTTTTGATGATATTGGCTATGACCCGAACTACCATCAAAACCCCACTTCGATATTAGCTTTAATTCGTTTTCTGTATCTGATTGAAAAGATTCCAAAACATTTCTTTGATTGATCAGTATTTTTTCGCTAGTGTGATCGAGTAGATTTTGCATGGATACCTCAGCACAAGTTTCTGTTATTTTAATTTCAGGAGGGTAACAGTTTTTCTTTTCTTTTTGAACCTCTTTGTAAGAGGGGAACACATTTTTGGCATAGGTTCTTATGATATTGTACTGGTGCCTTGATAATTTTGCTTCAATCATCATAGACAAAGCTTCTAATGATGACACCTTTCTTGGTTCATCAAAACTTTTTTGTCTTTGTAAGAAACTCTGAGACGTTGTTGCTTCTTTCACAAAATCTGCTGCTTGCTTTTGACCCGAAGCCCGTAAACTCATTTGGGCAGCATAAACAAGCTCATTTGTAGGAACTGCATTTCGCAATTCCGCAGTTCGTTTGCGTTTTGTTGATTCACTGCATGTTTGAAAAAAAAGCGATGGACGTCCAGCAGGTGAAGAAAATTTTTTAAAAGAAATGAATCCGTTGAGCCATTTTAACTCTGAGGCAAGAAACCGTTTTTTTGTTCGATTTGATCGTTCCCATTTGATTTTTAGTTGATGTTTGAAATTTTTCAAGTCCTGTCGCAGCTCACATAAATGAGGTTCGCTGCATAACGTCTTACGTTGAAGGAAAGTCTCAACTTCAAAAAATTTGGCATCAAAAGTATTCTTTTCACTGGCCATAAATACTTCAACCAGTTGTTTTCTTAAACACTCATATTTTTGTGGTTCAGAACCTTAAAAAAACTTGAGTTAGATTACTATATAAAGATGAAATTTATTCCTAGAAATGAAAAAATAATCCTTTGTAAGACTATAATCAAGTTTTTTTAACTGAAGAAGGTATAAGTATTTTTACTCTTTACTTTGTTTCTTTTTTGCTTTGCTTTGCTGCGTAGGTTTTTTTTTTATGGCGGTAATGCTTTTCATATTATTATATTACTATGCAGAAAAAAAAACAATCGTATTAAAAAAATATTAGAAAAATAACAAGAAGTTATAGATCCTGTTGATCAAAATTGTATCAAAAAAAAATCTGTCATAGATACCTGCCAGTGCATGAGGTTGAATGAAATAATGCAATGAAATAAGATGACCCTACCTTTCATATAAAGACTGCAAACATAAAAAATCGAATAGTTATTGCCTCTGAGGTTCATACAACAAAAAAACAACAGTCGGCACTATTGAAAAATCGCGAACACTATTTTTCTAAAATTAAAAAAATATATATGCGGCAGAAGTTTAGCACTTCTGCTTTCACATTTATATTAAGGAAGTATGTATTAATTATGGCCAATTATTAGGTTTGCTAAACTTTTGCCGCCACGGAAGATATTATACATAAACTAAAACAAAGTCTTAAAAAAAACACTCGCACTTCATATCCCTTAATTAATTACAAGAATATTTTTTTTTTCATTTTTAAATAAAAAAAATAAATCTTCACATCTTTACCTTCCAGAGACATATTTTATATTTTTAATCGCACAATAAATAACAAAGTTATTAAAAAAAACAGTAGGAACTTTTTTTTGTACTCTTTCCGAATTGCAAATTTCACAATGAACTTGTCAACTTTGATCGCGTGACTAACTTTGTGCAAAGCATAAAAATAAAAAAAAATGCATTTTTCTTATCATAAATACCGTATACTTTGTGAAAAGAAACAGTTTTTTCTTCTTTCGACAACATTTCAAAGTGACCTTTTGCGCACTGATCTCTATGGAGCTGCCCCAGTGTGCGACGGTTCTTCTTCAAATTTGGTACAAATGATTTAACATAATTTTATAATTTCAAATATATTTTTTTTTAATTTTTGAATTTTTCAACTAGAACGATACAATATTTTTGAGTTATTCGATTTATCTAGAAAACGGCTCTAACGATTTTAATTAAATTTTTGATATAATTTCTTCTATAAATATAAATTTCAAATTTATTTTTTTTTGAAAAATCGTTCGAGCTGTTCTTAAAAAAAACTGTTTTTTAATAAAAACGTTGGTATCTAAAAACTAAATTTTGAAAAAAGTCATTGACCCATAATCGAAAAAAAATAATTTTTCATAAAAAAAACAAAAGCTATAGTTTTCAATATAAGTTAATACATAATAGCCTTTCCCCAGAAAAAGAAAATATCAAAAAACAACAGAAATACTTACAATTATCATGTTAGAACTTTTTCCCAATCTAGATATCTATTTCTAGCAATTATTTTCCACAAGAGTTTTTGACAAAATACTCTTCAAATTCAAATTTTCTAGAGAAAAAATACAAATTTTCATTTGTTAGCATAGTATTTTATTTTTAATATAGGTACTCGAGAATCAGATGCCTAAATGTTTTTCTTTTTTTTTAAATGTCCAAAAATTATAATACTTCTTTAAAATTTTGTTTTTAAATACATATTTTTTGCAAATATTTTTTTTCCTTAATTCATGTACGTATCTAGGGAGACGGACAGAATCCCGAATTCCAAAATCCAGAATGCCCAAAATCCAGGAATCCCAAGATCCCGAAAACCCAAAATCCCGCAAACCAAAAATCCAGAAAACCCAGAATCCCGAAAACCCAAAATCCAGAAAAGCCAGAATCCTTAAAACCCTTAATCCCGAAAACCCAAAACCCCGAAAATTCAAAATCCAGAAAGCCCAAAATCCCGTAACTAAATTTGAAACTCTTATGAAACAAAAACACTAAAATAATTTTAAAATTAACAACAAAAATAATTTTATCTGCATACAAAAAAAAGCTTAACAAAAAATTCGAATGACGAAAAATAATAAGCAAAGCAGCCAATATCAAATATAAATTTAAATTGTATGAAATCCCCTTTAGAAAATTTATTTTAGAAAGATCTTTCCGTTCCGAGACAATTCTAGTGATCTGTTTTCTTTGACTACGAAATGTTTTTTCAAGGAATAAGATGTTATTTTTAATTCATAGTTTGGTCAACATTGATTCAATGATTCTCAGCTTAAGCAAAATCATATTGATTTCACTTTGAATCTATTTATTTTTTTATTTTACGTTGTATTTTCCCTCATTGTTTATTTGTTCAATTTGTTAACTTGTAAACATCACCGGAATTCCGGAAAAAATAGAATTTTTTGTGGTTCCGATTTCGGAATTTTGGGTTTTCTGGATTCTGTTTTTTCAGGATTATGGGTTTTCGAGAGTATGGGTTTTCGGGATTCTGGGTTTTCCCGATTTTGGGTTTTGTGGATTTTGGGTTTCCAGCATTTTGGGTTTTTGGGATTTTGGTTTTCGGGATTTTGAACCCAATCCACTTATCTATCTATTTGTTATAAAGCATTATTTTTTATTTAAACACAAGACCAAAATTGTAGTGCTCAGTATTTTAATAAGAAATAAATAGTTCTCAGTTACATAATGTAAAATATTATGATTTTTAGGCAAAGTCATCGTCCTCATGATAAGTTTCTGGATCATAACTTGTTCGATGTGGTGGGTTCAGTCATGTTCGATTGGATATGATGAGTTGTTCTGTGATTACTTGTACCATGATTGGTTGCGTAGACCCGGTCTAATATAAAATTACATACATATAAACAATGCGTTTTTATAAAGTCTCTAGTCTAGCGCAACGATTGTAATTATGCAAAATTACTTATTTCAAAATTCAAACTGAGATATTTTTGAACATCAATGTTATGTACAGACTTGTAATACTATGCTTAGTCAAAATAAAAGAACGGGTTTTCCAATTTTGTGTATACAATCAAAAATTCTGTATTTTATTCGATAAAAACTTATAAAATAAAATAAAACATCATACTCAAGATCCCCAAGTAAGTTTTGGGTACATTGTGTGTACAAGTATTTATAAATGCATCTTCTCAATTAAATTACAGATAAATTTCTGTTTTTAATAAATAAGTAACTATACCATATTTCATATGAAACAACAACAAAATAGCCCTCTAATCGAATTGTTCATCAACCGCATCGATGGCAGCCCTGAAGACATCATCAGCACATGGATTAAGGTCCCAGAATGCACCATCGCAGCCTAATCGTTCAAAACATTGGTATCGAATGATTTTCTTTCTTGTATCACAGCATGATGATATCGCATAAACGCAAGCTGAGAGAACACGAGGTCCCGGTGCAGGTGGCACTGGACGTGTAGTGCTTTGAGTTGCTGAAAAAAAAAGTAAATTTTAATTGCAGAACCCTGAGCAGTTTTTAATGATAAGCCTCTGGATTCTGAAATCTCAAAGAATTTCCTCTTCTCTACAAAATTTGTTTTCTCAGTAAAAGCAATGAATTTATATAATAAATTATTTTTTATTTATTGTGAAATTCAAATCTAAGAAACTTCAACTGATTTATATTTAATACTTCTTATACTATACTGGTGTTCAGTCAAATTAGGAAATGAAATTTCATTTTTGAGGGACAATTATTTTTATGGGATGTGTTTGGGTATATTATCTCCTTATTATAAATAGCAATTTGTTAGGATGATAGAGGGGTGAGAGGAACCAACCTCCTTTCCAAAATGGCGACTCCTCCCGTCTCTCTATCATCCAACAAAATTGATTCTTATGAGATACATTATATACCAAACATATTCCAGGTCCAGGGGAAAAATGGCCCCATGTACCCTTTTTTGTCGAAATTAAACTAATGATGAGGTCTCGAAGTATTTATTGAAAACTATCTGAGGGTATTCTAACTTTAACAAAACCAATTTAATTCTTTTTTAAAAAAATAAAAGAAAGATGTGCATTTAGTACCTACTAAGTTCTAAAGAAAATGAATGTTTGAATGAACTTATGCCGTTTTTCCCCTGGGCCCTTCAATTTTATAATTATATGCTGACGAAATTGACTAAGACTAGAGTATTATTTTTGCTTATCAAAGTAAATAAAAATTACCTGTTCCCCTTTGAGGCCATCTGCTGACAGGCGGAGAAGTAACGAAGTCCTCATCACCATGCTGGATGAGTGGAGGGGGTGTTCTCCTAGGTGGCAATCCTCTCGATGGTGCTATAGTAAAACAATAATTTATTATATATGTTATAATTTATTATAATGTTTTAATTGTAATTAATACATCTTTTATAAGTTCAATTTCTAACTTATTATAATATATTACGTATACGCTTTTTTCAGAAAAAGCTTAAGTTGCAGTCTCTTCTATTGCAGGAATTAGAGGGTTTTAACTTTAGTTTCGTTAAAAATTATTCATTACTTCAAGAAAAATTTAAGTATTTTGCATAAAGATAGTAGTTTTGAAGCTCCTATGTTATGCTCTGTAGTTTTAGTTAATAGGTTTTCTTTGAAATAACAGAATGATTCTGTAATCGAAAGTGATGGTAGTGTAGCTCACGTATTGGCATGTAATGCAGCTCACGAACTATGTCATTAATGAACCAAAACTCTAAAACCAAAAGTCTTTTATTTTACCATTTTTCATTAATCTATTTCATGAACTTTGGCTGGAGATACAATTTTAAACTATAAAGCCTGTAAAGAGGAAGATTTTTGCAGTTGTAACTGACTTCCTTTGTCATGTGGTGTATTTTTACTTTTTTACTTTTCATAAAATACATACATATATCATATTTTACAAAATTCTGAAACGCGCATCTTTATAATATGTGGATAGTTGAAAAATCTTTTATGTAATACTACTTAAGAAAAAAAAAAATAGAACGCCAGTCATGCCAAAAGTAGTGTAGCTCACATAATGAATTAACCCTTAAAAGCATGTTTATAGATTCCTTTCAAGAGTATGCCTTGTTTTTTCGCCAATAACCAGACTATATTCAGAATTTATTTTTTTCATTTAAATAAGACAAATTTTATATCGAAAGTTATCCTTAGCAAAACGATTTTAAAATATTTTAAAACTTCTTTTCTTATATGTCTTTTAAAAAAAGTTAATTAGAATTTGTTGCAAAACTTATCAGCATTCCGGTGCTGATTCTTTTGGACGGACCTAATATTTAGCCAGTTGACGTTTATGAGATCTTTGAGCTCTCAGTTATCACAGCAACCTGAGCAGAATTCCTCACTGGCAAAAACTTAGCAGAAAAAAATGTTTATTCGTTTTTCAGCTTCTGTCAAGAAAATTCTCTAAAATCTTAGAAAATCTGAACTGGCTAATTGATTTTTTTTTTTAATTTAAAGGTCACGAAACAGAGTATAATTAAATGAGGAGACATCAACACGAATGTTGGTGTGAATATTTTGGTAAATAATGTGATACTGTTAAATTGTGGTTAATTTTAATATTAACTTAATGGTTTTTTTTTTGTTTTGTTGCATGGACTAATACCCCTTTCACTTATAACTACTCAAATAATAGAAGTTACTATATTATTTGAAAACTGACAAAACATACCCTTATCGGAGAAACGAAGTTGCTGCGTAAACTCAACTGACCCCCAGAAAAAAGGAAGTTAAAATCGTGAGAACTGGCGAATCGGGCCACCTACAGTAAATTTATGCCCGAACTACGCACGAACCATCGACTTGGTTCATCTCCGACCGAAATCGGAGATAAGTGGAAATAGCTTGACACTTTTGGATTTCTTATTATACCCGCAGTTAGGCTGCCTTATTCCGTCAATTAACCCTAAAGGTTTGAATGAATAACATTAAACGGCTAATGGCCGTTTTCGGGGTTTGAACTAAACATATTATATCATACCGACACCAGGTGTTTTATAGTATCTTTTTATAAATAATTTACCAGATACTACATTATAGGCTATTTGAATGCCAGAAGTTGGACGTGTGGCCTCAAATTAAAAATTACCAACCTGTGTCAGTTCGAGGTCCTAATTGTGCGTTGCTATTAGTAGAAGAAGAAGAAGGTACAAAGTCTTCATCACCACGTTGGAGAAGAGGAGGCGGTGGTCTCCTGGGTGGCAGTGGTCTCATTGTTGGCGGTGTTCCCATTGATACCCTGGTATCAGGTGACGCCTCAGTAGCTAAAAAAAATCAAAATTCATTACTTCTCTTGAACTACGATTTTATTATTATAGATTTGATCGCCTCTCATAGCAGTTTTTTGGTAAGAAAAATGCTGGATGATGTTTCGTGAGTGGTGAGAAATTGTAATGTTCGGAATTATAAAAGTAATTAATCAAAATTGTTATTGTAGCCAAAATGGACAAAATTAGGAGAAATTCATACAAACAAGTGTAGATAACATTGAGTATGACGTCCGAGAAGTTTTAATGTAATTTACTGGAGTTAGGGGCAAAAAATGTTTTTTTCGACCTATATCGATTGTAAGAAATCTAGCTTCGTCAAATGTTTACCCATTTCAAATTCTTAACAGTTTTGAAAAGAAGACACTTAGACCTTGTTTACAATATAAAAAAAAAACATGATTAGGGCCAAAAATAAATTTTTGGACCTTTATCCATTGCAAAAAAAATTTTAGTTACCTTTCCAACAATGTAACAAAAACATGATTAAAACCAAATTTTTTCGCAGTCTAGGTGGTTTAACCAATCCACATGTTTTTTGTACATTGTTCAAAAGGTCTTAATGTCTGCAGTAAACAAATCCTAAATGGGTAAAAATTTGACGAAGCTTGATTTCTCACAATGGATGGAGGTTGAAAAAAACGATTTTCGAAAAAATTTGGTGCTCCAATTCTGTCTGTCTGCCTGTCTCTATCTCGAGCTACAGCCTAAGTCACTGGGGGGATTATCTTAAGATTTGGCACTTAAGGGTATTTGGTGGTTCCCTAGAGGGTAAATTAAATTTTTTTTAGGACCAAAATTAACGCTACCTATCTGCCATATGACTAAAATGAAAAAACTTATATTTTTTCGAAAACGATTCCGATTTTGATTAAAATTTGAACACATTTTTGTACTTTTGAAATAAAAAAACAAAAAATTTATATCGGCTAATAACGGTACCCCCCATAGATCTGTTTTATTTTTCGCAAACGACTTTATCATATTTCGGTGTCAATTTTTACACAAAAGGTTCTTAGCATTTTTCAAATTATTTCATTCCAAAATTTAATAAAACAAAATTTTTGCATTTAAAAAAAAAAGTTTCAAAATTTTTTTTTCTTAAATCGATTTTTCAAAAACGTGTGAATGATAATTTTTTGAAATTTTCTTTTTGGACGTACATTAATATTTTCTTGAAAATGGTATGGGTACCGTCTTTGTTTTAAACTTTTATACAGCACTTTTATACAGAAAAAATTATTTTTTCTAAAAATTTATCTTTCTTGACGAAATCAAAAGGCATACTTTGTTTGGAACTCAAAACAATTTTATAAGGTTCTTAAGTCATTTAAGCTATAAATTTTATGTTTTTGTTTGTGAATTTCTTATAAAATTATTTATTTTTAAAAACTTTATATATGAAGCTTAAGCATCCACAGTATCATGCATCCTAGTCATGCATTTTATTTTATACTGTTTTTGTCACACAGTGTAATATAATTATAGCAACTTAGTATGCAAGCAAATATCTAATTTCGAAAAAAAATTGGTTGAAATTTACTTTCTAAAATTTATAAAAAATAACACTTCCAAAATACAATTTCACAACCACTTATCTTTATCACTTTCAAAATCAAACTTTCCTGATATCTTACTTCGAGCTAATATTTATTTTCATCTCATTTCTTCTCGAAAGTTCTAGCGATTCTTGTTTCGTTAAGATAGAAAGAGACACAAACATACTGAGACAGATTTACACAAACACATCCAGATAGGTACAAATATACACAGCCAGATAAAGAGAGATACATTCCATTCCATTCCGTTCCACTCGCTGAATGAAAGAGTCCAGAACTTGTCAATACTCATTATCAAGGCTTCACATGTGTCATTCTGTTTGTGTGTGTTTGTTTATACATTGGTAACCATTCAAACATACATACCTGGTTTCAAAGGTTCTGTGGCCCAAATTGGACGGTCTTCTATCTCATCTCCTAAACCAAAGCGAGTATTTATGTCCGGAGATAGGCGGCTCGGGGGGGACCCTGCGTTATGGTAGATGGGCGATCTTACAACAGACCTTTAAGTTGCAAGAAAATATGAAATGAATATGTAATTGCAATAAACTTATATTTATGTATTACTAATGCTCACTTTTGAGGGTAAATATATTGCTGAGGGTTATGAAACACTCCTGCGTAGCTTGGAAACTGATTGGCATAGTGTGGTTTTCGTTCGTAATAAGGATTACGTTTGTGACGTAGTCGAACATGCTCGTCTTCTGGGACATTACGCCTGTATCGATGATTATATTTTTTTGTTTTTTTATTTAGTAAATTTTTGGAAGAATTAAATTCCTCTTCATCAGTTTTCCCACTGTGTGTGTTGGTATTTTCCTCATCAACCAGCGATATAACTTCCATATGAATATCGTCTTCGTTGAACTTGTTATCATTTTCATCATTGCTGCTGACTTCTTTGATGCCATCATGGTCTTCAATTGGATTAATGTCAAAATATACTTTTTCCGGTTTTATATAACGATAGTTTTCAGTTTGATTGCGGTGTCTGTGATGTCGAGATATTTCTTTGTATTTCCTTTGACTGTGATGTGGTTTAATTTCTTTCGCATCGTGCTCTTTGGTTGTCTTATTCTTTTTCTTTTCCTTACTCGGATCTAGAGAAACGAAATATAACATTTATGAAAAATGATATACAATATGAGAGAACACAAATCATTGTGAGATGACATACCATAATCCTCGCTAACAATGTCCTCCTTGTAGTATATAATCGGATGGGCTTTCGATGTGGTTTCGACAGCTGCAAAGTTCTTCCACTATGCGTAATGGAAATATAAAAAAAATATAAGCATTTGGAATGCAAAAAAAAAAAAAAAAAATTAAATTCTGTATACATACATCGATGTCATCAGGATCAACGTAGTCGTTGTATGTAAGGGCATCACTGCTGCCATTGTCGCTGTCGGTCTCGGATGGCCGACAGGAAGCCTGTGACATCAAAAGGACAAATATCAAAGAGCAAGTGAGAGAAAAGCATTTCCGTTTCGACGACCGGAAGTCATGTGCATTTGTGTTGAACGAGTTCATTTTTATTATTGTTGTAGGAATACTGAAAAAGACAAAATGGATTTGTCAGATTAATAACTGAAATTACAAAAAGGAAACACACACTGGTTATTGTTTTTGATGGAGAAATGCGAACTACATGTATATTACCTATACTCTAGGGCATTTTTTTTTTTTTTTTTTTGTGAGAATGTCAGAAGGGGCTGAAAATTGATGAAAAATTAAATTTTGAGATGAAAAGCTCGTATAATACCCTTTGAAATGTTTTGAGGCGATTGGTTACATACGGATTTTTGTTTTTGTTTTGAAAAAGAATAAAATTAATTTAACCAAAGCTAAATTATCAGTTAAGCTTTCAAAAGAATAAACTCTTAATATTAAAAAAAAAAAACAATACAGTTATTCATAGGAATAGGCTCTATCTGACTAACAACAAAAAAGTGATGTATTAAATTGATAAATTGACAGAAACTTGTAAGTGAATTAATATTCTAGCAAACAGTACCTATTCAGTTTTCAGATCAAAAGTTAGACAAATTAAAAGCAATATGTAAGTACATATCGCTTATTTACTTGAAGATTTTCATAATTCAAAGAAACTCGATTTTGCAAAAAAACATGTTTAAAGTTTTCTAATTGGTACAAATTCAATGAAATAACGTCATTTTCTTGCTTCTGACGGGAAATGCAGACAAGATTAATACTTGGAATCTTTTTCACAATATAAAGGATGGTAAAACGAATAATTTTGCGTCATTAAATTCAGTTTTTTTGAGTTATGACAGTCTTCAAGTAAATGTTATATAAAAATTAACCAGTAAACTGGTAAATTCGTTTGGGTTAAACACTTCTTCCGAACGATAAAAAATAAAAGTTGAGCGTAACATCTGTGATTGCACCGGTGGCGACCACTCGCATACGAAGCGAGTATCTTATCATTCCTCTACGAACCGTATAATTTATGAGTGGCGTAGAATGCATATAAACAAAATTAGAGACCGAATCGTTTGCATCAAATGAGTTTTCGTTTGTTAGATAGTCATTTTTCGACTTCAACTTCGTTTGCAGCAAACTCTTCAATTCGTTTGGGTGAAACAATTCATGGGAACGACTAAAAACCACAAACAAAGAGTCAATTATTAAGAAAAATGTTTTCCTGCAGTTTTTTGTTGTAAATGAATTATATATTTACACCAAAAGTGAAGTTGTTTGCAACAAACTACTATCTGGAGAGGTCCTTTACAAACCATACATTCGTTTGCTGCAAACAATCGAATTTTCTAGTAAACAAAATGGTGTTTAGGCAAGCATATTTTTCTGCCCCAATCAACTTATGAAAATGAGATCCAAACGAATGCCTTGTTTTGCATCATGTTTGCTGTAATAGAATTACAATTTTGGTCAAATATAATACAGGAGATTTTATTAACTTTCCAGCACATGATTTTCATTAAATTCAAAAGATATTCATAAGCCACAAACGATAAAAAAAATATATTATTTCTCTGAGTGTAGATAAATAAATAAATTGCCCACTCATAGATTGGAGAATATTAGGTGGGTTGTTTTTTTTGGATTTATGTCAAAAGTAATCCTCCTCTCAAAAATAGTAAAATGCAAAAGTTGTTGATTGTAAGCAGTTCTAAAACATTAATTTGGTAATCTCCTTTGGATAAAACCCCTTAAATATTTCTAAAATGCAAGAAAAAACCATTTTTTGTTTCTTTATTTTTATCTTTTACAAAACAAGTTGGACGTAATCCGATGAAACTTGGCTAAAAGTAAATCTGTATGTTTCAAACTTATTTAATTTTTGTTTAACAGTTAAATAGTATTAGTATTTTGGATTTATGATGCATTTATTTTTTTAATTAATATAATTTTCAACAAAAAAAAAATTAAATATTTTTGATTTTTAAAATATGTATTTGGTTTGAGTTTTATGAGATTTTGTTCAAAAAAACAAAAAAAGACACTTATTAAGATTCATACTTTTCCAGAGAATTGCACTCCTATCAGCGAATTCAGTATCAGATTTTCTCTAATATGCTAAGTTTTTGACAAAAAGAATTTGGACCATAAAAAAAGTACTGTCTTTGAGATGTTTGAAGTAAGAAACAAGACCATTTTTTCGCAAAAATTTTGATGTGTGGAACTTAAATCTGAATTTTTTGCATATTTAAATAATTTTTTGGAAGTATATTTACATGTAAACGTATATTTATAGCAAACGAAGGGTTTTCCCCGATATTAAAAAAAATTTTAGGTCTTCTTACTTTCTTTTTTTTCCACTTTTTCTGTAGCAGATCTACTTTTGGTAGATATCCTAAGAAACAAGATTTTTGAAACCCATTCCAAATTTTACCTCTCTTACTTTCTTTTCCCTAATCTTTTGATGGGTAATTAATTTTTCCCTCTCATTTCCCTTAACCATTTATCCTAAATTTTTCTCCACACCTATTCTCCTGTTTTTTTTTTTTTTAATTTTTGGCACTAGTTATGAAAATGGCATTTTTCAATTTAACTGAAAATTGAAACTAAATAGTTCTGAAAAGGCAAAACTGTACTTGAAACTCGATAACTCTATAAGATAAATACAAATTTTGTATAAGATTTTTATTTTTTTAATAATACTGGTTTTTTTAAATATTTTAATAAAAGAAAATTCTTTCGACGATCGCTAAAGAATTGTTAATACAAGATTGAATTTGTATTGGGAAAGTCATCAGATTCATTCTTTATAATCTCTCAAAAACAAGTAAATAGAAGCATATTTCCAATAATTTTTTGTATATTTATTTTTTTTTTCAAAAGAGCTCTGTATTAATCACCAGTAATGCAATTGTGTTGTTTTTCGCCGATTATTTATGTTTATATATATAATATATTTATTCTTGATTTGTTTACCAGTTTTATCCACATAAAGTTTCCATATATGAAAAATACATTTTAAAACAATGTTTCTAAACTTTACACTCATTCAAAATGTTTGCGTCACGTCTGCAAACGTAGAAAGGTAGGTGGTCAGCGCTTAAAATACAAAAAATTACAATCACTAATTTTTTTACATATCACTAACGATTGCAAAAAAAAACCTCAACAAAGGCATTTTATTTTTTATTTTGTTATGCATAAGTGGTTTCTGGAATTTTTTTTTGGAATGTGAACTTTTGGAATATGGGGAAAACCACTGGGCCTTGATGGAACCACAGTGCAGATCGGATATTGTGTACTGAATTTGGAGTTTCGACGAAGAGTCTGTGCTGAGATTAGAACAAGAACTGACGAAAAAGCATTTTGTATCTGGTTTATGTGCAAAATAATTGGGAACACCTTCTTTGAAATCCGAATAACTAATAATGTTGTTTATTCTTATATTCTTATTGTATTTACTGTTTGATGTTTGAACCTTAGTATACCTAAGCATTTAGGCCTGGAAAATTAAACAAAACAGAGGCCCGACCTGAAAAAAATGTTTACAGCTTTTTATGATTGTAGGGAGCAATGCCCTTACCCATATCCCAGAAGTCCCAACAAATCCCATTTGGGGTTTGACCACTATCTTGAAAAAACTTCATCCATAATGCAATTTTCAATATACATATATCTATTCAACTAATTTACCTTCACAGATCATTTAAATTTTAAAACAAACTTCTTTTGTACATAATGCAGAATGCTATAACAGTCCTTTTATTGTGAATTCCTATTTTTAGTGCAACATAAGTAATTTTTCAGAGAACGCCCTTCCAGTAGTGGTACAGCATCAAAATTTGACATAAACCTTTTATTTGCGATGAGAACCGAAAACCAGAAGAGTGCATAGAAATATTTTTTGATAGGGTATTATATTTTAAGGAGAAAGAACGTTCTGCAACAAGTACCAAACACTCCGTGAAATTAATTAGAGAATAAAAAAAAAATTGGTAGAAATATTCCGATGTTCATTAGTACCACGAATTAAATAAAATGCACTACTGGATGACACGAACTTGCTCTTGTAATTCAAAGTAATAATATATTTATAAGTTATTGAACAATTCAGTTTTTGTATTATTCTAAAAAAAATAGAACCTGTTGACAAGTTTTGAAAGAAATTGATTGAGTCATCAAGGATATATTATAAGGAAATAACTAAAAACTATGTCAAATTTCACAAAAAATGTGTTCACAATATTTCCCATATTCGATTTTTTTAGAAAACTCAAAAATGCAGAATTGTTACAATCACTCATAACATAATTGCACCAATATGTATACTACAATAACTAAATTTAAACATTTTTTTCAAAAACCGTGTATTATCTAAAAAATAAACAAAAAAAATGCAGTATTGTTTCAATTATTCTAAATATCACCTATACACCAAGTTCAATCAAAATTGTAAGAGGTGTTTTAGAGAAAACTGCAACAAATCAAAACCGGTTTATTTGGGGTACTCGGTACTCGTTGTAAACGAAATCATTAAAAATAAAAAAGAAAAAACAACCTTGGAAATTGGAAAATAATCATCTGCACCAAAGTTTCAAATAAATCTGTCTCACCGCTTAGGCTGTGGCTCACAGAAAGCAACGAAGGACGACACGCTTCTTCTCCATCTACGAAATATTGATAAACCTCATTCATAACCATCAGTAATTAAAATTCGACCTTTGCGATCGTATTGACTAGTAATATCACAAATATTATTTTGCACAGTTCAAAAAGTTATCAGTGTTTTTATCTTATGGAATAAGTAATTGCTCATATATGTACTTATTCCAAGTTCTAAACTTTATTCTGCTCCATTTCTGATGTAGATATCCTATTGACGTCCCGCTTGATAGACATTTTTTTTTAGTCTTTATTTGAAGTTTTTGCAAAAAAAATTTAATTTCCACATACACAATGGGGTCTTCATATTAAAATCAGTAATGTTCCATTATAGCAACACTTTGGTTTAATTGGGGTTGTTCTAACTGTGGTTTTTATTTTTTGTGATATTATTTGTTTACAAAAACTCACCCTACATTGTTTATAACAATGGTTTGTCACTGAAATTTTCAAAATTAATTTCAAATGCTTAAACACACCGAAAAGTTTTACAACTCATAGACCTAAGGATAGAATCACAGAAAAAACTGCAAAGAATTTTGAATTATGCGAACTGAATGGTGAAAAACCGAACTCGATTTTTTTTTCATTTTATAGCTTTATTCATTTTTGAATACGAAATAACTCGAATACAAAATGTTGGCACTCTTATTAAACTACCACAAAGCAAAACAAAGATTTGAAAACATTCTTGTTAAAACAAAATTAAAATTATTTAAAATCAACACGTACAATGTATGTATGTACATATGTACATAATGGGGAAAAAATATTGCCATTACTTTCATCGCTTTATCAAGTTTTTTTTATTAAAAAAACATCACTATAATTTCATGGCAGATGTTTTTTTAATTTCTTTTAACCAAAATTATTTTTATGGAATACGGAGAGTTAAAACACAAAATTATGTTGAGAATCGCACTTAAAGTTCTAATATTTTTATTTCAACTTTTTTTACCGAAAATTACCGAGAATTTATTTTCGACAAAAAAAATTGACGACAAAATTTAACTGTGCAACATACATAAGTTGCAACATTTTTAATTGATATTTTTGTAGCAGTCGACCGGTTCTAACTATTAATTAAAACATTACATTCCAAACGAACTTTTCCGAAACTTTTTGTTTACACCTTCTGTAAGTTGAAGTTTTCTCATTAAGTTATACTTAATCAACAAACACTACCACTATAGGTTTAATTTAAGCTCTGCAGACTCATTGTCACTATTCCAACCACTAATTAACAGCTTCGCCCCAAAAAAAATTCACCACATTCATTGTTTTTTACCTTTCGTTTAATATAATTTATATCACACAGCGAAGAAGAAAACAAAAATAATAAACAAACTTAGAATACTGAAATGTGTACAATTTAAAGCTCAAGCCACGCGATAGATAGAATATTCTTTTTTATACTGACAGTGATACATGCTCCCAGTGCCATTATATATCTCAAAACCACATTATAAAATCGCCGCCTTTCATGATGACGTAGACTTTAGAACTTTTTCGTTCTTTTGTCGTAGGTATAAGATAAATAAACAAAACAAAAAACATATTTTTAGGCACTGAATGTAAGGCACACAATACTAAACCTTAGTTTGCTATCGGTACAAACAGTGCTGTGTATGGTAAACCCAGCAGCTTGCACGATCGCTAAATTTTAGTAGATAGCTGATAGAAGGTCATTCATATCTTTGATATAATGTCCCACTTGCGAAATTCACCATATGGTTGCCATCATTGATTTTTTTTTTTTAAATATTTATGTTTCTATTGATTATTCAGCGAGCAATAAATTTAGAAAATTTAATTGAAATTTTTTTTGTTATACAAACAATTTTTCAACATTTTCAATAGGGTAGAGTCGGCACCCTTCTGACAGTCCTTATTTTTGGTGTGTGCAGTTCTTTAAAAATTCTGTAAAAAATTGTGAACGTGGCCTTAGTGACAATACGCATTTGCCAATAAGTACTGCATTCTGTCAGCAAATGGCACCCATTTTGGGATCGAAAATAGGTTCGAGACAGTTGTGTTATAATTTTCAGGGTAAGTTCTTAAGACGTTTGTGTTCCTATTACGCTGTGTGACACTCAAAATATACGCGGGCGGAGACCTATCACAATTTGTAGAGCTTGTTCCACTGATTACAAAATGGTATGTTAAAACTCCGTAACACCCCCAAAATCTGGAATTAGGGGCAAAAACGGTTTTTTCAACTTTCATTCATTGTACAAAATCTAGCTTCTACAAATTTTTACACATTTTTTACTGTTTTGGGAAGTAGACACTTAGACCTTTTTAACAAAATGGTGGGGTTAAACCCGCTAGACTGTATAAGCTGAACAACTTCCATTTTTTTCGTCATTTACCCTACTTCCATATCAATTTAAAGCATATGCTTCTAATGCAACATGGTGCTTTAAAAATATATTCAAAAATAATGTTTATTTCTATAAAAATCGGGCGAAAATTATGTAAGAAAAAAACTGTTTACGATTTCAACCCAGATAAGGAAATTTGAACGAAGGAACTTGCCCCGTGGTTGGGGCACATTCGACAGTTTACCAATTTTTTTTCAAAACCATAAAATAAAAATAAATAATTGTTTTAAAAAACGCAAACTTGTTCAATACTTTGAGGAAATACCAATTTTGAAAATCAAGTTAAAAAAATATTGAAAAAGAACAAAATACATCGGTGCTATGCAACGTTTACTCTTAAGGTTTCAAAGGGTGCCGGCTCTGCCCATTTGTTGTCGTTCATCTGTATGTACACATTTCCACTGCCCAAGTGAGTGAACGCATTTTCTTCAAATTTAGTACCGATAATTTTAACATAATTTCGATTTTTTTTTTTAAATCTCGCCCACACAAAAAACCTATCATACAACATTTTCGGCTTTAACGATTTTGATTAGAATTTGTGTAGGCAATATATACTGAAAGTGACTGCAGCAAAACTGCATTTTTAGTTTTTCAAAAATAAAAATCTGAAAAAGGAAGGTTTTGTTGCCATTTTTTTTTTGTTTTTGTATGTCTCGTAAACGATTTAACCAATTTCTATTAAAACTTGTGAACATATATTTCAGATAGGTATTCCTACTGTGAAAGAATTTTTATTTAATTTTCGAAAAATGAGTTTAGAAAAAAATATATCAACAAAATTAACAAACACTTTATAGTGTTTTTTTTTACCTCTTTTGGTTTGGGTTTTGGAATTAATTTTTTGGACCAAAATTTTAAATATGTACCTGAAATAAATTGATTCCAGTAAAGCTGATTTTTTTGAAAAATGGATGCTAAACGATTTCGCCGTTAATGGTACCTACACTCAATAGAAACGTTTTTTTTTTATTTCTTGCTCCGAAGCGACTGACCTAATTTCACGAGCAAAAGTGAAGCAGTTTTAATGTATTTTTTTTGTAAAAAAATTAGGTACAAAAAAAAATTCGAAGAATGGGTGGTGCATATATCGAAATATTGTTAATTGTTATAAATAAATAATAGTTTTAATGTAACTTACAAATTTTACAAAATGATTTTATTCTGGAGGTAGAAAAATCGTTTTCAAAAGTAATCTTATTAATTTTAATTTTTTTTCAGAAAATAAAAATATTTTAACATCTAGTTTTAAAAATATTAATGGTTGTCAGGATGACTTCATCAGATAACTCCAATTTCACTTTGAAACAAGGGTGATCTCGTACCGATACAAAAATACGAAGACATTGGTTTGTGTTTTAGAAAACAGGATACTTGTCTATAAAGTTTAACTTATCTACGTCGTCGATATCCAAAACATGTCAAATAAATTTTTTTTATCAGACATTTTTTGTATACAAAAAAATAACTCTACTTTTCTTACTATTAAGTTGTCACTGTCACTTGCATAACTGATAAAGTGATAACTGATAAGATTTGGGGGAGGATTCCCTTTCTGCGTCAAAAATATAAATAAATTGATTTCTCCTTATACAATCAACTGATTGTGACTCAGAGAAGCAAAAAAACCTAAGTCAATATTTTCCAATTGTACTTTAATCACTCAGTATATAGGGTTGTTAGAAAAGATGATTGTAACATTCATTGAAAGGTTTACTTGTTATTTGTTAGTTCAACTGCAATATCTCCTACATGCAATACAAAAAAAAAATTGCTTGGTAACACTTACAAGGTCATTATAAGATTACTTATTATTTGTTTTAGGAAAAAACAATTATGTCGATTGTTTTGACAGTTTTCTAGGAATCATATGGATATATTAGCGTACGTGCTGCCAACAACGAAAAAGAACTTAATTGAAAATTTTTTCATATTTGTAAAATTACTCAGCTAGAGCTTTAGTCATTTTCATAAAAAAATATATTACCCAATAAATTAGTTTTTTTTTTTTAATTTATTTTTTAAGATTTCAAGGTCTATTTCGAGTAAACAAAACCAAAATGATTTTGTTGGAAAAACACGAATAAGTGATACAAATGAGAGCATAATGAGTTATTAATAATCTTTAAAAAAACATACACTTTTAGTACCTGTCTTCAATTTTTTGTTTTAAATTAATCTATCATCTCTTAATTATAATTTATTATAGACAGCGACATAAAAACTAATTCATTTTATTAATTAAATTTGCACATTTCTCAAGATGGAGAGAACATTTTATTTGTTTGTTAAAGTGATGCAAAGTTCTGCAAAAAAGGCTACAATAGCTGGAAAACCTTATAACAAATGTAAATTGGAATTTATTTAATTGAGAAATATATTTATTTAATATAATTCCTTTTTGTTTTTCTTTTTTTTTATGCTTTGACATTGTTGTCAGCTGTGAAAACAAGTGTTCATATACTGAACAAACTAGTTATCCATGATGCGAATTGTTTTGCAAAGATTTGGTACTGTTGGTTCCAAATATGAAATTATGGATGCAAGATCGATAAAAATCAAGTGAAACAGAGTTTTTGTTACATTTTCCGGGTTGAACTATAAATTTTGTAATTTTCAAGCTAGATTTTGTATATATAATTAATTGACTTGAGCAAAGAAAACTATTTTGTCCAGGGAAATTTCTAAAATCATGAGGGAATTTTAATCAAAGTAGCGTATTAAGAGAGTCCTTTTTAACCCAATTCACACAGTTTTTACTGTGTGACTGATTTTGATGACTTTTTTAACCAAACGTCAAAATTTAATCGTGCTAGAAATTTTAACCAACATATTGACGCAATTCACACACGCCCTTAAAAACTCTAATGACAAACTCGATTATAGGTACCTAGAAAGGGTATACCTAGTCCATTTTTGGCCTAGAGTAAACACGAACGTGTTTGGTGTCAAATGAAAGGTGCAGTTGAGCTTGTGATATTTCTATTTTTCAAATCGTTCGTGGAAGAGCTAAGATATTTGAGCTTAAAGTAGGGAATCTCAAAATAAAGATTTAATTTTTGTTTTTAAATAATTCTTCATAGCTTGCGAATTAATCGATCTAGAAATATGATATTAGTATCAAATGAAAGGTGTTTGCCCTGTCTAAAAATTGTTCATATGTTATTTATATGTAATTAAAAGTAACAGAATAAACTTTCCAACAGTGATAAAAAAGTATATGCCATCACTGAATTTTTTGAAATATCGGTGTGTCAAGGATCACTAAAAAAAATAGCTTTCCAAGCATTTAAAACCTAATCGCACGTTCATGTTCACTCTGGGTCAACGCTCCATCGTAAAATGGACCATTCCGTTTGGGTGTACTTGGTTTCGTTAGTAAAGTTAAAAATATGTACATAACAGTATCGCTCTAGAATTAAATCCTGGAAAGACAGACTCTTAAGGGTCAACAAAAAAATTAATGCATGAATTTTCTGATTGATCAGAATGTCCCCATCCATGGCGGGTCTAAAGTCTCCAAAAACCTATCTATTGGCTTTTTATTAACTGCATGTGAAGAGGGTTTATAAAGATGAATAAATTGATATTAATAGAATCTATAGCCTAGAATTGTGTTTTGAAAACAATTTTTTTTTTGGATTTGACGAAAATATTTAAATTTTTACAATTTAAGGATAAATTTTTACAATTTAAGGATAAATTTTTACAATTTAAGGATAAATTTTAAATTAAAAGAACGCAGATAACACCAATTTAAAAAAAAGTAGATCATATTTTTTTTACCAGAAACTAACTTTTATGGAGAAAAACGCATGCCTAACATTTCTATGATGGCAGCAGTTTGCAGGCGGTGATAATACGGATTTTAGGCCTTACGTTTTATTTAAATATAATAACCCTTAAAAATTTGCCTCTGATGGTGAAAAATTAATAGATTTTTTTTTCTTTACTAACTGAAGTATTTAGAAAAATCAATTTCTTTTCAAGCGGCCGGCGCGTTATTCTATTTTTAAAACGGATTGCATAAATTTTTTGATTGATGCGATTTGCTCTCTAAAGAAACTTTAAACACGATTTTCGTTCATGGATCATGGTTAGAATAGGTATTTTTTTATTGGAATAACAGTCACATCTCTAACACAATTTATACATTTCAACCCCTTTCAACAAACAAAGATGAAAAATCGTGGCGGAAATGATTCAAAGCTCGTTATACCTACAAATATAATATATAAAACAAAACAAACGTCAGGATATTTTCTCATTCCTTAAAAAACATAACAATAAAAAAAACAGCAATTGATTGGAATTTCACTCTTCAAAAGTTTTAGTCTGCTGATAAAAGTTTGCTATATATATGTACGTATATAGTGTGTACCTAACTTCAACTTGTTTTTTCGTACGAAAACGAGAGAATACCAAATAGTTTTCGATTAAACTTTTTGTTTTTTGTGTTGAACTCTTCGGACGTGACCGGTTCAATCAGACTTCAGATTTGACCTGACTCTTGGCGTAAAAAAAACAACAAAATACTATAATTTCAAAACACATTTTAAGTACTTTGAAGATAGAGATTGAAGTTTAGAGAGAAAAATAAAAGATAATTCAGCCTTCAAACTATAAATTAACGTCAATGTTTTGTTTAACGCTGACTGATTTTGTTTAGTTTTATCAGATTGGTAACTCATGTTTTACAGTCTACTCTGGCTGATAGTCTCAACAAAGTAAAAATAATTTTTCCAAGAAACAATTAAATTCAAATTTACTACACAATCAAAGGTTCTCAGCACAAAGATTAACTGTCAGCTACCTAAAAGTCTAAAAGATCAAGCTAAGTCGGTCAACGACATCCATAGTTCAGAATTTTTAAGGAATAGTTTCGAATGGGTTAACTCATTCAACGAGTAATTCGAGTTGAGATTTATAACAAAAAAAAAACATAATTTAATAAATTTTATCCCAATATCTACTTTATCTCAATAAGAAATGTGGGAAATCTAATTTTAAATTGAATAAAATGCACAACAATACAATTGACCTAAAAAACGTACCTTGTATAATTTTATTTCTTTTATAAAGACACATAGCTATATTTAGACAAAAAAAATGAAAATCCTTACCCCTAAACGCCATTAAAAAAATGAATACCTCGTTTTCGAAAAACTGATTTCTCAAAATATAAAAAACGCAATTTAGTTTTTCAATCCAAATCATATGCATTGTGCATAAAAAAAAATCGTTGAAATCGAACTAATCATTTCTGAGAAAACCATACTTTAAAAATGGTTTAATAGCCGAGGTAACGTAAATAAAGATTTTTGAAGCAAACAAAATTCTTTTCACAAAATGATAGAACGTGCTCGCTATTTTTGAAAAAAATCAAAAAAACTTATTCCAAAAATCCCTCTGAAGACTTTCCAAATACAGGTTTGTACCAAGTTTGCAGTAAATCAATCCATTGGTCTTGGCCGTGGCTTCTCATATAGACAGACAAACTGACAGACAGACTCCGGCCGCGCCGCCACTCGACAGACAAAATAAATTTTTGTAACGTCGCGTCGTGTTTGTTTGTTATCTCAATTTTTATTTTTACTTGCTCTATAGGGCAAGTACAAGTATGTATCTGTTTCGTGTAAAAAAAATGTCGAGGTTTTAAAAAAGAGAAATCCAAAAAAGTTCTGTCTGTTCTGTTCGTCTGTTCGTCTGTGCATCCATCTATACAGAGAGCCACAGTACAGATTACTTTTTTTTTAATTTCCAAGGGTTTTTTTTTTGTTTTTGAATATCTCGATTATAACGAGATATTATTTATAATCAAGATATCCATATAACGGTTTTGATCTATTGGATTTTTTCGGAAACGGCACTAACCATTTCGATTAAACTTGGTGTATGTTATGTAATAAGTGATTGTAACAATACTGCGTTTTTAGTTTTTCTCAAAAAAATCGAATAACGGAAATATGATTAACACGTTTTTCGATAAATTTTCCAAAAATTTTAATTATTTCCGTAAATATTATTACTGCCTCAAGCAATTTCGTTTAAAATTTGGCAATTATTATTACTTTGAGCTACAAGAGCAAGTTCGTCCGATCCTAGTGCATTTTATTTTGTACGAACATACACGAGAATTTTGCCATTCCTCATTTTATCTACAGTCGTGATTGACTCTATATGCTTCCATACCTAAATTTAGAATAGTTGCAAGAATGGGGAAAAAAATAATTTTTTTTATCATAAACTTTTATTACTCACGACATTCACGCTTAAGATTAGTAGACCGGGAAAGATAGGTTTGTTGTGATGTTTCTGTTTCCCATTTTCATGAGAATCGATGATTAAAAGAGACAATTCAAATAGTTTGGGTATAAGGATGTTTTTTTAGTAAATAACGTTGTGCCAGCATATACCCTGTGAAAATAATGGTAGATTAGAATAAAATTGGTAAAAATAATCTGGTGTTCTGGTGGTGATTCCCCAAAATTTCCCATGATATAATTAAGAGGGAACAAATCGAGTATAATCTCAGTTTTAATAAAATAATTACCCATTTCTTACGATTTCAATTCAACTTGATGAATGTTATGTAATAAGTGATTGTAACAATACTGCATTTTTCTCAAAAAATTCGAATAACGGAAATATGCTGAAAACACCTTTCGGGAAATTTTCAATAATTTTTAGTTATATATATAATTTCGTTCAAAACTTGTCCTCATCATTTTAAAAAGTATTGTGTATTTAGTTTTTTAAGAACAAAAAAAGATTGGAAAAAAAATTAAATCGATATTTTTTTTTTTTTCAATATACAAATACATATGTACATACAGTAGGTGGTCACCCAATTATGAACGATTAGTATTTTAATATTTAAAAATGGAAACATGGAGTTTAATATAGCAAAAAGAGTACAAAACAAGCAGTAGATGTGACAAAAATTGCTAGAAGGTGCAGAAGTGCAATTTATGGAAATAACTATATGATAGAGGGTATCCCTTCACTCTTTAAGGTGTGAGGGGCGGTTTTCTGATTTGAGTGCAAATTTGACTTAAATTGGGAAAAAATCATTAAAAACCAATTAAACCACATAAAATATTGCGTTATAGTTTTTCTTAAAGAGACCTTAGCTCCCATATGTTTATGTTCAAAAACAGTAAACTGATTACCTACATAGTTTGGCAACCGATAGAGATTATTATTTATTTTTTATTTTATTTTGTTTATTTATATTTTATTGTTTTTTTTTTTAAGTTTTACTTTACAGGTCACTGTGGCGTATGTTCAACTTTTTTTTAGAGAATTGAACAATCTAACTTTGTCAATAAAAAATATTGCTATGCGTTATAACTTAAGATCTCGAAATCGAATCATACATCAGTACACAAACAACAAAAATACGAAGGAAAGTAAACAATTTTTTTCGAAAATGTTATTGTTTTTGCCCCTTAAAATAGATTCATGAAATTTAAACAAATTTCATACTATCTTTTAAAAAGAATAAGAATAAGAAAAAGAAAAAAAGTTAATTTGTCTTTCCATTACATTTTACACATTTTTTTGTATATGCAAATGTAGCCTGGGGTGAAATCGGATAAGGTGATTGTTGATTGTGAAAAATAAAAAGTGATCAAATGAAATTTTCGGTCTGCGTATGGTGATCATAAAAAATGTTCCAATAATTGGCATCACTTTGAAAAATACACAAAAAATCGAAGTAAGCATTTATCATTAAATTGTCGCCGATGTTTTTTTTATATTTCAGTAGCCCAGAGGTAAGGTGTTTGACAGCTAACCTGGACGCCCAGGTTCAATTCTCGGTTATGATCTAACTTTTTTTTTTATTTTGTAAGTTTTTTTCTTCTTTTTTTAATAAGAAATTATTCTTGGATAAAAACAATTTAGAAATATTATTTTTTTAGTGGCCGATTTTTTTCTGTTGGACAAAATATTGCAATTTCATATGAAATTGACACCTAAATATATAAATAAATAAAGCTAGATTTTGAAGAAAATCAATTTAAGACCATGAAAATCTTATAGCATGTAGCGGTTAGTGTGATATATAAAATTTATTGGGCTGTGATGAAGGATTTCATTTTGATAAAAAGTTATGACGCGCTGTGTAAAAAAACTCTTTTTACAGTTATCTCTCCGCTCACAGACTACAGAAAATGTGAATAAAAGTGTATTAACCAAATATCTAATGGCTGTAAATTTTAAGTTCAAGCTGAAAATACAAAACCATTGAAAGCAGTAAAAAAAAACTTACCGTAGCTCGCAGCCATTTTTTTTATTTAATCTTATTCTTTCACAAACGTGTAGACAACACATAAATAATCTAAATGGCATTTTTAGTTTATATTTTTCCCATTGTTCCCCGATTTTTAAAATCAACAAAAACACTAAATTGAACGTTTAAACGTTTCAAAGCTCAAAAAATCAAAAAAAAAAAAATGTTATGTAGGTTTTTAAAAAATATCCAAATTAGAAACCGATTTTTTTTGCTATTGTTCATCGAAATGTATAATTTATTTATTATTTAGTAGGGATATAAAATGAATCAGTCAAAGGCTTACTTCTGTAATTTAATAAATTTATTGTGTGTAAAAACAAAAAAAAAATCAACCCAGTATAAAATGTAAGTGTAATGTAACTGTTTAACTAATTATAGTCTGTGTGAAAAAAACAGTTATAATTGGCTGAAAATGTCTATGTGTTATTACTGGTTGAATGTTTTTATAAACGTCCGCCGAAAAAACCATATACCAAGTTTAAAGTAAATGGACGCTATGGGTTCTGACAGATTCAGACAGACAGAATTGAGAATTCCCTATCATCGTATTGTAGTTTGATTGCTACGCCTTAGAGCTATGCGATCGCGGAACTTGTTTCTGCAGAAGGGCCTCCCATGGTCGACAGGTCGAAGTGGAGTAAGATGTCACTACTAATTACCCTCCCTTTTAACAAATTAGACGGTAGCGGAAGAATTCTCTCTATGGAATCAACGGTAGCTCCACTAGTTCCAATCAAGATGAACTACTTGGTGAACACCTTACATTGGCTGTTCCGAAGTAATCAGAGTATAGGCGTGTAAGGAACGGGTAATCCGGCCTGCCCTTCTTGGAGTAATTGAAGGACCTGGCCCTCCAGGTTGGGGGCTCCTGCCGCTGGGGTAACTGCCCGACACGTAGGCGTAAATCGTATAGTTCTGAACCAACTACAAGCCTCGGATATGGATGATCCAAATGTTGACGATCCTGGCAAACGAAACTTGGACAATGAATGTCGGATCTGTACGTAAAAATGTCCGGACCTTATACGGACCTTAGGAGCCGAACAACAAGTGGAAATACTAGATAATTACAAAGCTAATATTACAGCCATCCCGGAAAGGCGATAGGATAAAGAGGTAATCCGGAATATGTGATATCTTCTACGGAAAGTGCTACAGTGGACAGGGACAGCGGCTGTTCGGATGTGGTTTTGTGGTGAGAGGCAGACTTAGTCAAGAAGTCATGCACTTTTAATAATATGTAAGTGAGCGCCTTGTCAGGGCCAAATTTAAGAACATCACGCTGATCTGTTCCCACGCCCCAATAGAGAAGAAAGATGTCGCCACCAAGAAAGCATTTTACGGACTTCTCGAGAGGACTTATGATAGGTGCCCGAAGTACGACATCAAGATTGTGGGCATCTTTGGTTTGACGGTCGGAAGTCAAAGCCTGCACGAAAAAACTTCCAAAAATGGACTCCAGGCTTATCAACTTTGCAACGGGGCATAATATCACCATATCAAGCACTCGATTTCCCCACCTCAATATTCATAAGGGAACCTGGTGGTATCCAGATCAAGTAACTGTTGACCAAATTGATCATGTTGCGATAGACGCCAGTATCCTGGATGACCTAAACGTTCCAAGGGGCCAACATAGACTCAGATCACAACCTATTAGTATCTAGAGTTCGGATGCGGATATCCATGGCGCCCCAGCGAAGATGTTATGAAAAAATTCGACGTCGGAAAACTAATATCGCAAGAGACTGCCAGGAGCTTTGCTGATCGCGTCTTCCTCAATCTCTCAGAAAACCCACCAACAGCAGTGGAATCATTGCCAACTGGCCATTATGTGCTGGGTTTCAGAAGACCACCAATGCGAAACCCCTGTTTCGATGAGGAGTGCCGCTGGGCACATGCAGCCAAGGACGAGGCATATAAGTGGATACTGCAGGCTAGGACCAGAACTGGTGAGAAAGAAGCACTCCGAGTCTATGTGCAAAAAAGAAGAGTTGAACACCGACTTCTTAGAATGAAGAAGAGGGAACACGAGAAGCAAGCGGTCGAATCTATTGAGAGATGTTACGGCAAAGGGAATGTTCATTTGGACATTTCCCATTCCAATTCGATTGAAAATTATCGAATGTCATTGTACTTATTACTCATCCTCATCGAATTCTTCATTAAAAAAAAAGATACAATATGACTTTTGAATTTAACCAAAAAAGGTTAAATCAACACTGACTGTGTGTCTAAATAAACGTGAAATGAATTTACCCTACATATCTACTGGTAGGAGTCAACATTTATTAATAACAATTCTGTTTACTAATAAATTATTATCAGAAATATTTGTAGAACTTTATACCTTCCTATCTTTAAAGATAATTTTTCTTCTGCGTCATTTTCTCAAACATTCTCTGAATTCGTTACCTGAAATTGAATTTTTATCTAAACTTTTTTGCAACAAGTGTTACCTTCAATATGAGTATACACAAAACACGAACATCACAAGAAAACTTCTACATGTCGCAATGGAAATACTGGAATTCAACTTAAAAAGTTTCAATCAAGTGCCAATTCATAGTAATGCTCTAGATTCTTAACATAAATCAAAAAGTACCTAACTTCAACTCGGAAAGCAGGTATAGGTAGGAGGTATGCAGTATCAGTTGGTAAACAAGTATCGAACCAAAAATAAAACAAGAACACTTATTTGACTGTGTTTAATACTTACTAATAGTCAAACAAAAAAAAAGAAATAAAAGAAAAATTAGGACTTTTCATCGTATAACGCTGGCAATTTGTCAGCAACTAAAACTTCCCTAAATAAGACAAATAAAAAATAAAATCCACCAAATTGAATACTCCAGTCGGCAGGAAAAACGAGCAAAAAAAAAAATAACTTAAATCGACTCACCGACAAACTTAACTTCCGAAATCAAAACAAATAATGACCCTAATTGTGAACCATTTTATCTCTCCACAAAATTGATGAGTTATACACCCTTAGTCCTCCCAGTCATTTCCACAGTCATACCACAAGCTTTTTTTCACTTTTTTTTTATCCTCTTCGCAACTTTACAACGCCAATTTCCATTTCAAAAGAACTTTCCCTCGACGACGACGCGACGCGTCGCGTCGTCGTGGTCCTTCGTCATTCTTCACTTTGTTTTTCCTCTGACAAACAAAAGCGAATCTAAATTTCTTTGGTTTTTCGTTGAAGGCAAACATGAAGGCACAATACCTTTGTTATAGATTCAACACATGAATCAGGAACAGGACTCAGGAAAAGGAGGGATAAAAGATAAATGCAATTCAGGATTTTTTTTGAATAAATATTACACTTAGCTGTATATTCCAGACCATGTCCTGTCCGTGTCCAGTTCATATCTATTGAGAGCTCCCAGATATTTTTTTAGGTTCAAGTCTTTGTTGGCTTAGGATTATGTGTGGGGGAACTGGATAGTCCTATGAATTTTATGTATGTACGAGTATCTGTGGTATATTTGTGCGTGGTGTGTATCGTCCTGTGCGATTGCGGACAAGGATAAATTCTCGTCCATACATATAAAGTTAATCCCTACACCCTACACACACTCAACTTTGCCAAAAGAAAAGCAAATCTAAGCCCATTTTGTTGCTTAATGCTAGGAAGCTACTTTTAAGTAAATATGTATTTTGGCAGAAAAAGGTAATTTATTTACACATGACTAGCGGATACCATGAGTAACTTGCAATTCTACTTATAAAAATAATAGTAAATATCTGAAAATGGGCAACAATTCTTAACCAGCTTGTGAAATTTATGGTCCAAAAAAAAAAACAACTGAGAAAAAAGTTGAAAAACATTTTTTTGCACAAACATCATTAAATTTAAAAGTGAAAAAAAAAAGAAAATACATTTTTTTTTTCAGAGAACCAGAACACTAAAATATAAATTTATTTGAATTGTTTTCCAATTCAATAGCAGCAATATATTGAACAACTAAATATATCTTCGTGCGTCAACAATTAAAAAAAGAATTGATCTTTGACTTCGCATCTTATGATGTTTTTTAACCTCCATCTGTTCGTGATGATTTTTTTTACACACATAAATAAGAGGCTAAGATTGTATGACTTTATAAATGAAACACACGAATTTATCTTATGCTGAACTTTTTTCTAGGAATTTTTAATTTTGTATTTGAAAAAAAAGCACAGTCATACAAAAAAATTGCATTTTATTTATGTTGTTAGGACAGATAACAGTACCTATTGTAAAACTAAGTTAGAAGCTTCGAAAGGCCTGTGCTAACTGCATGGTGCACCAAAAAACAATAAATTTTCGATCTTTATTTTAGTTTTGAGATTATTATTTCTCCAGTTCTAGGCAGGATGAACTACTTGGTGTTTGGTGATGAACTTATGCGGACTACTATGACAGATTGGGAGCGCAGCTTATCGGCCTACTCTTCAATTTGGAGTTAACTAAGAGTCTGGTCCTCCATAGTAGTGTTTGTACGTCGGGGTAACTTCCCTACCACTGAAAAACAACTTATTTCAAAACAACAAGCCTCGGACACCGGACCGAATGATCTTAATTTTGGGATCTGCATGTGGAATGTATTGTCCTTATACTGAACAGCCTGTTCAGTATAAGAATTGTAGACGTGCAGTCTACAATTAGTAGAGACCCTGGATGGGCTAATGGCTGACGTAACAGCTATTCAGGAGAAACGATGGGACGGAGAGAGCATGCGATGGATGAGATCATATAATATCTACCATGGGAAGTGTTTAAAGGAGCAGGGTCAGCGGCTGTTTGGGTGCGGTTTTGTGATAAGGAGAAGACTTATGAAAGAAGTCTTGGACTTTAATGTGGTAAGCGAGCACCTGATCGAAATCCGCATTAATGCAAAAATTTCAGAAAGTTAACTGATTTGGTTGAGACTGCCAACACTTTTACTAACAGCGTTTCTCTTAATTTCTAGACCAGCCACCACCTTTACAAGAACAAAAGAGAGTGGAGACATTGAAAACAAGCCATCAAAAAAGCCAACCACAACGAATTTTCTGGTTTGCGTTCCGTTATACTTCATCATTTAATAAACGGGAAGACGGAAGAGTACCTATATATTTATTTATTTTGCAACCTGTCGAAAAATATTAACAACATTATTGTAAATTCATAAAGCAGATACAATTCTACTCAATAAAGTTGTTAAATAAACAAGCCATTTCGCTTTTATATTTTGTGCAACTTTTTGTTTGCTTTTTTACAAAACTATGTAAATTGCGCATAACTCGTCAAAATTTGACAGAGACATTTCTGAAATGACTCTAGTCTTCGGAAAAAAATATTAATTTGAGTTATGTATTGTTATATAATCAAATGATAAATCAAATCTGACGTCATTTTTTTTTTATTCTATGTGAATCTTCTGTAAACAAAATTCGTTTTCCTGTCTGTCCAAAATATCTATGAAATGTATATGTTTATCTTTTTCAAGTTTATTCTCTTTAATAATGATAAATATGAATTCATAAGTATTTAAGACATCAATTTGGTTTGGAACTTAAAATCCGAAAAGTTTTCTTATTTATGGTATGAAAAATGTATAACACACTGATCATCATTATCGTTTATTTTCTTCTTCTTCAAACTATATATTTTTGAATTTGCGTTGTAGTAATCTCGCAATTAAAAATACACTAAAGCATTGCTAATAAAAATACACGTCTAGACTATGACCAGTTTTAGATATCTTGTTAACCAAGTAGAATCTGGTTGCACCTGAATGCTGCTGGGTTTTGTTAAGAAGATCCACCCAAAGATTTTAAGGCCTAGTTTTTAGGGAATCGTGGAGGGTAATTTTTTCAAAACTCAGTAAAAGGAAACATTTTTCGAATTCCGTCTCTTAAACGGTATTTTAAAAACCTTTCTTTGACATGATCAAAAAAATTTGGGTCCAAACCATCAACCATTCAACAAAAAGTTGGAAAATCTACCTTAAAAAATAAGAGCACTTGTCTTTTGTAAGTTTTTTTTTTATTATTTTGGTAGTTTGATGTTTGGAATTAAGTGTAAATTTAACTTGTTTTTGAAATAAATGAATGTGTGGATTTCAATAATTCTTTATAAGATAAAAAAACTTTGGTTTCAGATGCTCAAAATATATTTTTTTCGTTTTTGAATTTCAAAAAGACTCTTGAGAGTTTAAAAAGTTATATTCATTTACAATTAAGTAACGAAACATTTTGTGGTTGGTACATTATTAAGTTAACATATTATTACGGCCATATTATTCACATTCCCAAAAACTCGATATAAAACTAGTTTTATTGCTGAATCAATCAAAACTAGATCAAAAAGCAAATCGGTATTATGAACATTGAAACATAAAACTAGTTTTAAATTTGTAAAGTAAAACTACATAGTTATATCGATTACTCTCAAAATATCCAATGAAAAAAAAATTTAATTAAAATGTCAGATTCGTCGCAGCTTTTTTATTGTTTACCGGCCATTTATGAACAGTTTTTTTTACGGGTAAAAAAAAATAATTTTATCGAAAATTAAACATGTTGGTAGTTTGTCCAGTATATTTTCGCTCTTTTCATGACTTTCCATGGTATTTCCCATAGTATTTCGTAATCTTTCACCAGCATTCCGTGATTTTTTCACGGTATTCCGCGCTTTTTACCGCAGTAGTCTTCCATATTTTCCCCACTTCTCATGCTTTTTTCGCCAATTTTTAGGGGTTTCTATCTGACTTTCTTCTTTTTTTTCCGCAGTATTTTTCCCGCGGTTCTTAACGGTTTTTTCTTTACCTCCTATGTTATTCTGCTCAAAATACTGCAATCTTGACCAGTGTCACACGACTTTTTCTGGTATTCCACACTTTTTACAGGTTATTTCGCATATTATTCCGAGTCTTTTCACGCTTTTCTTCACGACTTCCCGCGCCATTATACGCGTTTTCCTCCTGAACTAAGTGCATTCTTTATACTCCACGTTCTACTATCCGAAGTATTACGCGATGATAAAATAAAGAAAAAAGAAAAAGAAGAAAGAATCATGAAATACCGCGGAGTATAACAGAACAAACTGTTATATTCAGCGCTGTTCCACGATTCTTTCTGTGTTATTAAACATTTACAATTTACCAATTTGTGACGGTATTCGAGTCCAATGAATTCAAACAAACATTAAATTTCAAATCTAGTATTGTTTTTTCACAAAACTAGATATTTCTGGATTTTTAAATTTCGAGTTTTATCCAAAACTAGTTTTAAGAATTCGAGTTTTAGATGTCAGAACGCCTGTGAATAATACCGATTTGTGGAAAATTTGGAATTTAAAACTAGTTTTGGCATAACTAGTTTTAAAATGAGGCCAATAATGGCCGTAAATGTGTTAGTTTAAGTTACAAACCCACCATTTCGATGAAAAAAAGGCCCGTGTATTTTGTGGAAGTAGATTCTTTGATCCTATTCATGCAACAAGTTTGGCAATAACAAGCTTTTAACTTCAAATAGAATAATTTCACATCTATGTTGCCTAGTTTCTCAAAAGTATTATTTTGGACGTAGGTACTCGGACGTAGGTACTGGTATGTTATCTTCTGAAGTAAAAATCTTTACATTATACCTACAAAGTCTACCCATCTTTTCTTTCATAGATGTAGATATGTAATACTTATCTATACTTATGTTTTACGTAAACACTTGCTGTGGATATTTATGTAATAAAACTTATTTTATAGCCAAAAACCGTAACATTATAAATATTCCATAGAATATTTTTATTATCCGCTTGAGGGCGCTTCCTTTTGTTAAAAATTTCTCGGTCGACTTCATGCCGAGCAAAACAGGATATTAAATCGATTTATTGTCAGTTTAGGTTAAGTTTAACAGAATAATATAGGTTTAAGTTACATACCTACATTGTATATATAAACCCGTATTTTATATATTAAAACAGAATGCTTGTACAAGAGTCAAGAAACAGAATTCCTTTGTATTTTTATGCGAAAGGGCTTTGTTTTTATGTATGAGTTGAGTTGTGTTCAACTGATGTTATTGAATTTATAAATAAGGAAAATTAATTTCATTCGGCTGAATAAGATATATGTATAATGTAACTTGATTTATTCTTCCTATGTGTGTGTGCCTGTACATAGTGTAGGCATTGTTGTGTTTAAATAAATATTAATTTGTATAAAATAGATTCATTGAAATTAAAGACTTTGATATTTGATTCAAAACGTTGTTGATTCAAACGGTGTTTTTATCATACAAAATAATTTTAATCTACGTTGCATAAACTTGAGTTTTTTTTTCTAATAAGATAGTGGAAAGTGTTGTTCTTTAGAAGATTGACCAAATTCAAATTCAAATAATGGTAGACCGATAAAATTTAACATGAACGTTTTATTTGACATGAAAATCAAAAGCCAAAAGAGTGCATTGAAGTATTTTGGGTAAAAGGGTGTTTATTTTTTTGTGATAATAATGGTAGATTTAAGAAAATTGGTGGAAATATAAGAATCAAAAAAAAAATAAAATGCACGACTGGGTCGCATGTACTTACATAAAAAAAAAATATTTTATACTTTCTTACAAAAAAAAAATCATAAAAATCATTACTAAAATGTGTTATAGAAATTCTTAAATTGTTTTGAGCTCCAAACTAAGTAGGTACATATATGTATCTACCATTAAATTTCGTTTGAATGGATGAAAATTGAAAAAAAAGTAATATTTTTCATGTTCGTTATGTGGCAGGTACCATTAATTTTGGTCTTGAAAAAAAATTTTAATTTATTCTCTAGGGAATCACCAAAAACCCTTCACTACCAATTTTGAAGAAAATCGCTTCAGTGGTTAAAGGCTGAAGCTTTTAAAAACTTACACCATTTTAGTTTAAAAAAAAATTATAAAATTTATCAGTTCATATGTTATTACAATTTGAACTTATCAAACAGGGTTTTGAAGATTAATATGAATAAAAAACATTTTTTTTTATATAATCAATTTTGTTTGAATTTTTTTCTGTGTTTAAACAAAAACATTTTATTTCTGATTTAGTTTAAATCGTATTATCCTATATTGATTCTATACATTTTTGTTGTTTTCAACAAGCGATGCTCAAAAATATTTTGATAGGAAAGCTAAAAATCTGTATAACTTCCAAGACATTGCTTTTACTAATATCAAAGAGTGTTCAGGAACAATTCTTTCCAATTAAAAATTGATTGTTCAAAGTGCAAAATCCCCTAATACTTACTCCTATACAAAAAATTCCTTCTCTACAATTTTAACTGTCAGATCACAGATTACCGTATGTACATTTAATATATCTCAAATTTTGTTTTCGGTTTTAATGACCGATGCACAATAATTATAAAAATCGCAATTGAGGTAACATGTATATTGATTCTTAAAAATAAAACTATTTGAGTGATTTATATGGTTGTTAAAATAACTATTTACCTACATACTTAATTATAAATAGCTTGATAAACCACTATTTTAATTTATTTCTTAAAACAATTTAATCATTTCCGCATTTTACACCAATAACAAAAAAAGGTATTTACTCAATTTAAAAAGCAGGTAATTACAATTATTAGTCAATGCAACTTTCAGTTTTTTTCTAAGAGTCACAACTCTCAAGATAGAATAAACTCCATTAATAACAATTGCATTTGTTGTTTTGCATATTAACACTTGCATGATTATGCACATATTCATCTCTCCATTGCAGATGCAACATTGTTAATAATCTATAATGTGTTAAAGCAGTTCAGTAAGTCATAATAATTTTTTTACAGAAGTCACATATTGATGTTAGATTAATTTAAGAAAAAGAAAAGTAAAGGTATTCTTTATGTAATTACAGCCATTAAAATAGATTTACTCATTTCTTATAATTAGATTTGTACTTTAATGACATGCTTTTCTCTCATCGTTTAATTATCAATTTGTAATTCTATTTTTACTTGATACTTTTGAACAACAGCAAGAATCTGGGAATTCCGACATTAAAACACAATCATTATTTCGTCTTTTACTTATATAAGTACGTCAAAATAAAATAATAATAATAAATTATTGTTGTGCTAGAAATGGAACCAGTGGTCTGTTTAAATAAAAAAAAATCCAGTAGAGGATTATTATTATACATAAGTAAGGCCGAGCTGTCAATTTGACCGCAGTACCAGGGATAACGATAACACAGAATTGTTGTTTATGAATTATCCCTTCTAAATTCGGTACTTTTAATAACAAAATATAAAAAAATCGCCTTGTAAGGTTGACGTTCCCAAAACGTTCGCTAGTTCTTAAAATAAAGCTTTCCTCAAATTTAATAACCCACGCGACTTAACGTCAATCTTGTTAAAAACCTTAAAAATGAGAAAATATTAAAGGTCTTTTGATATTTGAAAAATGAATTCATCTCCGAACAATATTATGGCAGCAGTAGGTATGTAGGTATATCGTGAGAAAAATTTCAGTGATTAAAATAATTGGATAAATCAAAAGCATCCTGCAGAAAGATTCTTTTAAACATTTCATTTTATATTGTGAACGTACTAGAGTTGAAAGTTATCAAATTAAGTACAATTTCAACACACACACCCCACCTCTCTGCATGATCTAGTCTTCTAGTCTACCTAGTCTTCTTAATAGAAGACATGCCTCTTCTATTAATATATATATCCTTCACAAATATAATGTCAGGCATGCAGCATCACCTATAGAGAATTTGGAAATTGATTGGAACACATAAAACAACCTGAGCACGTATCAAATGGTGTATCATGTTTGAAAAATCCCAACAATGAATCTAATGAGACACATACACTTCTGACTTTTGATTGATTGATGACTTAAAGGAAATTTGGTAAATGTCTAGACTCTAGACTTGAGACCATTTGATTTTTATAGACAAGGCAACGAAAGCAATTTTTTCGATGAACACCTCAATCGGTCCTAACGTAAAATGATAAAAAAACGTTTCGAATTGAAGGTATATTGGCAATTGATATATTATTCATTTGGTTGTTTTGAGGAAACGAATTGTTGCTAACGATTTTGTCTGAGTTTTACTTTCATCCCTATGGAGAACTTTTCTTATAAGGCATTCAAAACATGTTTGAGGCAGTATTTCGGGCTTAGGAGGAGCTTTTTGTATTTCCATGTTGACCTTCGTCTTAACATAATTCCATTTGTTGAACTTGAATACACTAAATCATGGTAGGTATCAGCATTCAGCATACTGACTTAAGAGACTTTCTCGTAAGGAACCCAATCGATTTCCAAAATAAATTATAACAAAAAAAACCCATTTACACAAGAAATAAATTTCGCGTTACGTTGCAAAAAATTGCACAACATTTATTTTATAGGAAGTTTTTAGTTTAGCTACCAGTAGTGTAAAACCAAGTTAAGAGGCTTAGACCATAACTTATTGCATGGTGCACAAAAAACTCGAAATTGTAGGCTTTTTTTTATCTTTAGCTACATCCAAAAATGACATACCATAAAAAGATACGAGTCAGAATTTGCATTAATTTAATTTAATTTCGAGTGAAATTTATTAACATGAAAATTATGGCAAGACAAAACAATTTAAAAGCTAAAAGCTAAAACTATACGAAATACTAAAAAGTTTTACTCACTATACATCAATTAATAAATTAAAAACATAAACTACATTCATCTGGTTTTTGCTAAATGTAAATTTGCCAGCTACAGTCGACTCCCTCTAAGTCCAACTTCGTTTTAGTCGAATTTCCGTTTAACTCGGACTTTTTAGCCAAATTGTTGCGTTCCTCTTAATTTTCAATCAATCAGACGGTAACTAGAAATTTTCCGAAACTCCCTCTAAATTGAACGAATTTTGATATCCCATGAAAATTCGACTTCAAGAGGGAAAGTCGACTATAAATAAAAATGAATAAAGTAATATTAAAACGGGAACTAGCAGTAAGCAAATATGCCAAATAAAAAAGCACAGTGTACCTAAAGATAATTTCAAACATTTTTATGTTCTTAGACGTCTTGCCAGCAGAGATGTACTCGAATACTCAAAATCCAATTAAAACCATTCTGGTGTATGGAAAATGGGAAAAAAAGTTTCGAAATCGAAGTTTCTTACGATTACTTACGAGATGTTGTGTTTTTGACTAAATCCTTTTTTTTTTTGTAGAAAACAATAAAGTTATGGTGGAAAATATTATACAAAATCGAAAAAAAATGCAAAAAATCGATATTTTTGTTAGTGACAGTAGCTGTGTTTTATTGGTAAATTGGTAGAAAGCACAGCAATCAATTGCCAATAAAACGATTTTCGTCGTTCTAACATTCAATGTTTGAATTTTAGTATGTTGATGTTTTTTGGTGCAATTTATGGCGAAACAAAACTAGCTTAGGAGTGTGTTCGAAAACTTCATCCAATGTCATTTTCGATTTGCAATATGGAGTGATCTCGGTTTGCCTTTCTTTATTTTGAAACAAAATACGAATACCTAAGCAAATATGTCTCTTTTAATCTGCGCAATGGTAAAGATATTAATTAACTTCTTAATTAAACAAATTTAGAGTAATTTTTGTCATTCAATTTTTTTTCTAATCAAAAAGTGTTTTTTTAAAAAACAGAAATTTAACGAAAACTGCCAACCTTCACACGAAAAAATATTTCTTCTATACGACTCTGCACCTTTTTCATGTCAAAATTTCAAAGCTCTTTAGCCAGTATCGCCATCTTAATTTATACTGCCTTATTTATCGGCAACATTCAAAGTTGGGACTATTAGACTCCCTAGTACATTTTCACTACATTTTTTTTTTATTTTATAAACTGTTTTAATGTTTTTATTTTATTTTTTTGTTTTTTTGATTTTTGTAAATCCAAAATTCGATACCTCAAAAACATTGCATGTTTGTTAGGTCAATTCTGACACTATATTGCCATTTGAAGGGTCAACATTAACTGAAAAAGTAAAATGTGTTTTCATTGCCAAAACTTTTCCTGGCTATGAAGTGCGCCGTGTAGTAAAAAATTGAAGTAGGCTTGGCTTGGACTTCCGCTTCAACCTCGGCTTCAACTTCGCATTGTAGCGCATCGCTAGTATTTTCGTACTTTTCAACTTTGACAATAGTACAAGATTCAGCTTCACCATTGTGTTCAGCCAGTTCTCTCTGAAACGGATGATGTTTGGCTACGTATTAAAGTTCCTGTTTATATTAATTGAGTGGTTCTTGTCCTTTATTTTTTTTAAAGTGTTAATGCTTTTGAAACGCCCACGTTTAATTTAAATTATAATGGTTTCGATTTTTATTTAAAAAAAAAAAGAAGAAATTTATGGACAAAGAAATTGGTTTGGGGTGGATCATTTTCACTACAGTTTCTTTGTATAGTAATAGTAAAGCCCTATTTCCATGTTAACACAAATTACAATTTAAACAAAATGTACACACTTACCAGTTATTAAATTACTCCAATCGAATTTCAGCTTTATATTTTCACTATCACAACTGACTGCAAAACTTTATGCCTGAAAATAAAAAAGTCTATTAAGTAAATTGACAAACTAGAACTGGCATCTTGTTTATTTATTTTTTGTGTATCTATTTTATGTTTGTATTTTAATTAGCATACTCATACAGCTAGTTTTTTTTTTTTTTTTTTGTTAAGCTGCTAAAACAACATTGAATACAAATGTTTTATGTCAACTAAGCAAAGCAAAATTACCTAAACTAGGCAGAATTCATTGCTTTTAAAGAACAAATAGAATTTAAACTAGGTACTTGACCTCCATCAATCTATTTTATTATATTTTCGGGCCTATTTCTCCGGAAATAAATTCATCTATATTTTTTTGTAAAGATAAATAAAAGAACAACATTTTTGCAGTGGAAATGTACAATGTACCTATACCTACGTTTTTGTTATTTGGCGTGCCTTAATACCAAAATACTATGAATCCATATAAAGTAAGTAAATAAACTTGTTGAGGTGATTGTTGCTTGTTGGTATATACAAACACATTTAAACGTAAAGCTCTTTGATTTAATATCTTTTTTTTTTTAGCAACTTAGCTGTGAATGCTGAAGCATTATTAGTATTCAAAACAGTTTTGGGAAGAGATGTTTTATAGGAAGAGATTCATAATATGACAGTTTTATTATAAAATTAATCTTGAGAAGAGTTTTAAAATCGTGTAGTTATTGCTTTTTATTAGCCACAAGAATTTCCGCAAAATATTAATAATCATGCATTGTTTTTGACAGGTTCGTAAATCGTGAGTCTCAAAAATCATCATCTGTCAGTTGTTGTCAGACGATGATGCCGGTTTGTTTTCGTCATGAATAAATCGATGCACTAACACCAAAAAACTAATTTTGTATATGAAACCATGCAAGGTAAAACGAAATTATAATATACAATTTTTCGATTTTTCGTTTCGTTTAAGAAATACAAAAACACTCAAAAAATGTTGATATTTTGTATGGAAACTTAATGTTTTTTTTTTATAGTCTATATCTCTAAAACAATAAGATAATACTTCTTTGCAATGATAGAACAGTGATAATTGTGATAGCAAGATAATTGTTCTCTGAATTATTGAACAATCTCTTCTCATTTTAAGTACGCGGCTCAGAGATCTTCTACACGGGCATTCTGATTCTGCCTGCAAGACGCAATAATTGCAATCGAAAGATAATACTCTTGAATGAATAGCATTCTGCCTGCAAGATGCACTAAAAAAAATGAAAAAAATCGAATTTCGAAATATTTCGAACAGCATAGATAGTTCTTCATTCCAACGATAGAGCAGAGCAGTTTCATTAAAATAACAAGGGTCCAAGACTCTTTAAATGGAGCCTTTTACCCATGGCGTACGCAAGGGGGGTGATGGGCGTCTGTTCCACCCTAAAATTTGTATGCCTATACAATATTTTTTTTTATTTTTGTTCTATAAAATTTGTTCTTGAATGAGTTTTCTTTATTTCAGTTAATCCGTAATTTGATCTCATGGATCGATAGGGGTTTGTTTGCAAAGCTTAAACCCAAGTTTGCACCACCTAGCATCTCTTTTTACCAAAGTTATGCACAAAAATGCTTTGTTTTTGGTTTTTTGCTAATATTCCGGTTCCAGTATGCCATGATGCAAAAAACTAAAATTCAAGTGGTTCATAATAATATTTTCTTTCAATAAAGTGCAATTTCTAGATTTGGTTCAAATACATCCGTACAAAAATGCAGCTAGATAAATTCAGTTCTTTGTTTTAAAATTAAACTTGTTCGTAATTATATCAACAAAATCTAAAATTGTGAAGAAAAAACTAACTCTTCACTTTTAATAAAAGTCGAGGTACCCAAGCTTGAACACATGCATGTCGTATCGAAAAAAACAAGCAAAATTTAGTTTTTGGCAAAAATATCTCGGCTCCAACATGTTGCATTGGCAAAAATAAAATTACAAATGGTTTTTAAGAAAAAAAAATAGGTCTTTACAACCAAGGACAGCCGAGTAATTAATTTACTAACAAAGTTCGAACTCCATACAAAAAATAAAAAACAAACAAAAGAAGTACATAATTAATAAATTTATAAGTAAAATAGACTTTTCTTAAAACAAGAATTACTTTACACTCGTTGGTGGTAAAGAGTTAATTTTTTTTTAATTAGTAGGGAATATTAATTGTTTCAAATTAACTTTGATTTAAAAAACCATGAGGTGCATCATTTGCAAAATAATAACAACCAAAGTGAAGAAAAAAAATTAACTTTAACTAACTGTAGTATATTATTGAATTGTTTAAACAAATAATTTGCGTTTTAATTTTTGCCAATGTAACATGTTGGAGCCGAGATGTTCGCCAAAAACGAAATTTTGCTTGTATTTTCGCTACGACATGCCTGTGTTCAACCTTAGATACCTTGACTTCTATTAGTCGTAAAGAGATAGTTTTTTCTTCAAATCGTGGGGAATGCAAAAGAACTATTAAATTAGTGAAAGCAATGTTAATCACATCATAATCTTTTTTCGAAGTAATGAAGAAAAAGTGTTTTTTTAAAACAAAGAACTGACTTGAATGGGCTGTATTTTTGTACAGATGCATTTGTATAAAAAAAAATTCCACTTAAATCAAAGAAAATATTATAGTGAACCATCCAGTTTTTATTTTTTCGCATTATATCACAGTGGAACTGATATATTCGCAAAAAAAAAAGAGTTCAAATGCAAATGGTAAAAAGAGCTGTGTTGGTGCAAATTTGGTTTTAAGCTTTTCAAATGAATCTTTATCGGTCCTTGAAAAAAAGTGACAGTGCCTCTGCGTGCAAGCTTAAGCAGTTTTTTCACAACGCTTTAATTGAATTATCTTTATACGCCCTTGCCTTTTCCTCCAAAACGCTCTCATAAATGCAAAAAATCAACATTATCTACATCATGACTATTTTTTTTTTTAATATTCATTTCTATTGATCTTGATAAATTCTTATGAGTTTCTACATGTTCCGTTTCCTGTTTATGTGTCTCTTTTCCATTTCTGAACCTGACTTGGCACAAGCTAAGGAATAAAAAAAGGAAAATATCGGAGTTATATCAGCCAAGTACGAGTTTGTATAAACTGTATTAGGAAAATATGTGCACTATGGCGTATACGTACTTTTTGGTTTCACATTTTATGTTTTTATTACAAAAGATAATTCTTTGTCCATGAAAGAGTTTCCCACCCCTCAACAAAGATTATTGTCCTAGGACCACCAAACAAGATGCGCTTAAAGAATGCAAGCAAGCAGATAAATAAATAAAACACCATTTTTCGATAAATATTTAATATTTAATAAAAATGCTTAAAAGTAATGATATTTCAAAATTAAAAATGTTATATCTTATTTAGTGTCATTATAAGTGCATTTTATAATTACAAACTTTGGTAAGATTTTAATTTAAATTTAAATTATTTTTCACCGAAGTTCAAGTATGGTTTTAACAATGGCCTGCTCCAACTTCCACCGTAAAATTTTGTCTGAGCTATCAAGAAAATCCCCAGCTTTTTGAAAAATATAAATTTAACACCCACAATTAACCACTCAAGATAGGCAAAAATAAAATTTTAGTGAAGCATTCAGCGTTTACTATTTGGTAATTCCACTATTCGAGCAACTTTAACTGGCGAGCTTGCGACACAGTAACAACAATTTATGTTATGGAAAAATTATCAAGAGAAAACCTTTAGCTTTAGAGTATAAAATAAAAAAAAAAAAACTTTCTGTATTCTAAACATTTTTTTCTTTGTCTAACAGGAACTTAGATAATCTTAAAACGTCCAGAACATTTAGTTCAGTGTAATGAGGACAAAATACTTAAATACTTAAAATTATATACCCTCATATATAATTGTAAAGTAATAGTATCACACGGTTTGTTTTAACAACAAGTTTTGTATTTAAATTTGTATATTTGTGTATTTCTGTCATTAAAAAGTCATCAAAATTCACAAAAACATTCAATCTCCTAACTATATGATATGAAATGACAAACACGATTTGTGAGCCAATTTCTGTTATCCGAATTGCGACTCAGATGCAATTGAGTATTTTATTAATTGAAAGGCAATAAATTTGTAAGTATACACAAATTATGGGATATTAGCTTAAATTGTGATAACTTAACACAAACGCATTTAATTTACTGTTGAAGTCTTGGAAAATAGTTGTCATTAAAAAGTCATACTAGTGTCTTTTTAGTCTATTTTATCTACTGAATCTAACATAACGGCTATCCAAATATTAGAATCAAATAAATGCTACAGCTTTCGAATTAAGTTAGGAGTGTTTAATATTTTCTTAACATAGCTCATTCCGGAATTTAAACTCAATATATAAACACATAACCAATAGTTCATAAAAATAGTTAACGGCTGCATTTTTACCTATTAAAAAAATTATTTTAATTTTGTGTTGGTAAACCACATTATTTTTTTTTTTTTTTTTTTTGTATTTTCCTGTCATTCGTCATTTTTTCTTGAAAAACTCTTGGACTTTGTACCTGCACAAATTCGTCATAGGTATTTCTTAAGCATTATTGGCCACTGAAAGTGCAAAATACCAATCGATTTGCTAGAAAAAAATAAAATAATATCAATCCCCACGATAACAAAACCCCGCAAAAAAAAACGTAGGAAAAGTAAATACCTACGTCATTTTTAATCAAGAAGGTCGAATAAGTGAGAAAATGTATGTTTATTTTTTCTATTCTAATATGGATTTATGCAAAGTTAACAACCTGCACAAGGCCTTATGCACGAACTGCAAACCATTTAGCGCTGTTTAGGGAATTCGAAGTAATTAGGCTTAGTTACGTTTTTTTTTCGCACAGGGAATGGCCTTTAGTACCTACCATTATATCTCAGGTATCGCCTCTTGTTTCAAACATGACTTTACTTTTATTTTACTACAGGTATACTTACTCATAGCCATTAATAAGAAAAGTAACCTTGACAACGAATTGATGACGTGATGGGAAATTTCCTCACAGTCAATGGAGTGATATAAAAAATGATGTTATGTCATATAATTTCAAGCACACTACCTAGGTTCATTGTATGTTCTTATGTAGGTATACGAAATAATAATGAAGATAAGTAGGTACATAATTTGTTGGATATTGTTCATGCTTGAATATTTAAAACTTAAAAGCTCTATAAGTACCCGATTGATCTGCCAGTATCGTCTGTCATCGCCATTATAATTCTTACATCATTCACGTATTTCATTGCAATGACTTGAGATATATGGTTGGATTTGTATCGCTGTCACGACTGTCATCTCATCAGCCACCCACTTCAGATTTTCCCACTTACTTACACATTTCCCAACTCAAACCAAAATGTCATTCTTCACATTTACATAGACAGGAATATAGGTAAATATTTTGAATAATGTGGCATCACTCACATTTATTTTGTATTGTTACATACTTTTCTTCCTCGCTAAGCTCACACCCTAAATCCTAAACTTCTTAGTCACTATAAACTTTAATGTCAGCACGTACGATTTCCCATTCCAGTGCCACAAAAATGTCTCGTTTCTAAGAACTTTGTTTGTCAGGAGAGATTCTTCTGCCAAAAATAAAATATGTGTTTGTATGTTTTTGTTTATCCTACCCTGTCTACCCCTCCCTACATACCTTACTTACCTACAAAAATTTGGTTGATACTCTTTTTTGCGCATGGCTGACCAAGCGTAATTAAATTATATTCAACATTTAAGTTCTCTTCGTTTGTAATTTGAGTGTTTTAATTGCTTATTGTCCGGGAGTTAATGAGTTATGCACACTGAGGCACCTTTTAGCAACCAGAGATCTTTATTTGATTACATTGATGTCATCCCCACAAGACCGGGAAAATACCCGACCACCCTAACCACCAGCCCACCAACAATTTCTGCCAGTCATTATTATTTTGTTTATTTTCCCATACTAGGTAGGTAAAAATGACACACGTATACTCCTACTCGTATCTCGGTCTTAACTTTAACCACAAAAAAAAAAGTCTTGCAAAGCAATGTGGCAAATTGTGCGAAATGCTTCCGCACATCTCTGTTAGTTCAAAGGACTTTCGGGTGACCATACAACATACCAAACTCTTTATATTGTATTATGTAAGGATTTTTTTTTAAAACAGGACTTTACACCTCTGACGATTTTTCCTCACCAACTAATTTTTTAAGGTACCAATTTTCAACTTTGTATCTTGTATCGTTATTTTTTAATAATTGTTTTAAGGTTTTTTATTATGCTGACGTCTGGTAACGTTTGTGGTAGTTATTTATGTAGTTATTTTTAAGAAAAAAATATATGCATTTGCAAGTCATTCGTATTAGCTTGCAGCTTTGTACCTTGTCAAATTTTTGAAGTTATACTTTTTTACCGGCGTTTATAAAAATTTTCAAGCAGCAAAAACACATAGACATTTTCAGCCCATTATAACTGTTTTTTTTTTTTTTTATTTTGCACTCACAATACATTTATTAAATTAAAGAAGTCAGCCAATCTGATTAATTCATTTTCTATACCTATACTATAAGTGATAAGAAAAAACAATTTCAGAATTTTCTGAAGTTTGTGAGCGGAGGTAACGGTAAAAAAGATTTTTTTTTCAATGGCGCTTCGTAACTTCTTATCAAAGACACATAAGACTATGATTCAACTTTATTGCGCATCACAACCGAACTAACTTTCATTTGATATATCTCAGTTAACACTTCATGATAGAAAGATTTCGGAACTCGACCAGGCACCAGTGGAGAACGATACAATTGGCTGTCAAATGGATAGCGGTGGTTTTCTGAAAAAATTATAAATTTTGTTTTGTGTGTCCGATTTTAAATATTGAGGTGTTCCTGAAACATCAGGCTAGAACGTGGTGCATTTTAATAAGATACAAGGTGCTGTCATACATCGACCACGACTCACTGAGTTCGACGCTTTTATTTTTGAACGAGCAATATTTTGCCGAAATAACCAATATGTGCTAGGGAAGCCGCGCTTAATATCCCGACAGGAAGTAAGGTCTATTAACCCTTAAAATCGATTCTTTTTATAAATTTCACACACAAAAAAAATAGGACAGATTTGATTTGCTTTTCCATAATAGCTATAATTGTTCACATAAAATGCGACACAAACCTTAAACGTTTAAGTATATATGCAGGTGGCTTTGAGGCACGAAAACAATTGTATGGGGTAGCAGGTGTACTTGCCTCTATTAAGCGAGAGGCCAAATTTTGTAAAAAAAAAATACTTAAAATAAAAAAAAATATTAAAAACAAAATAGTTCAAACTTGAAATTTCCAAAAACTGATTTGAAAAGGTACGTAATTTTTAATATAAAATTGAAATACCAGTAACCGGTGGCGATTACTATTTTACCTTGGCAGAATACACAGGCTTATTTCCCTGATATTTTAAGCTTTAGATCTTACTTTTAGAATTTATTTCTTTGGTTTGAAGACTTTAAAAAAAAAATATTGTAGAGAAATCTTTGATATTGTTGAGTCATGTTTTATTTACGATTGAAACATTTCTTCTTCAAAACACAAATTGAAACAAGAAATTATATAAAATAGATATATCTAAGATAAACCTCAGAGTTTGGTATTAATATTTAAAATTTGGTTTTGTTCTTCTGTTGCAAAAAAAAAAAATTGAAACACCGGAGTTGTTGTAAATTAATTTGCCACCTTCAACATTATAGAAATCAGGCATATTTTATTGAAAAGTATACAAAATTCTCTACACTGAAGACAATTCATTGCAATGAAAAACAATTTTAATAAAATATCATTGACTAAAAATGAATCATTGCATATATATGGTCACCATATAATCATCAAATAAAAGAAATAGTTTGTACTCTTCCCTCTTCGTATGTCCTAGTGTCGTTTAAAAAATCAAAACCAGGCGACCTATCTACAAACTCAAACTTACATCGCCTTACACAAAAACGGCACCGGATACGGATATAGCCACATCACATTTTTTAATCCATATAAATGTTTCGTACGGTGTGCTGTCTATGTTAAAAATTTGGCATTGGTGAGTTTTAGTCTGAACAACCATTACGAGACTGACATTTAATTCTTCGGTTGAGGGCACAAAAGGGTTTGGGTTTGGACAGAAATAATCCCATACTGGATTGGACAGTAAATAAATATGTACGTAACCGTTTGTCTCTTCTAAGCTCTTCGATAATATTATGGATTTTTTGTTTAGGTCAAGTGAGATTTAAGTCTTATTTCGCTGGGAATTCTAAACCCTCAATGTTTTTGAAACTTTAAGTGCATTAAATTATTTTTAAGCTAGAAGGAAACCTGCTTTTAAAGCTTTCGGGTTAAGAATTAAAACAAATTAAAAAAAAAAAACATTGATAGATTAACCCTTTCTATGAACTTTTATACAACAATGGGTATAGGTGAAATTATGTTAATCCTTTGAAGTAAATTAAGGAAGGGCGAAAGTTTTTTATTTGAATTTTTAATTTTAATCTTTGTCTTTTGGGAAAGTTTGTTTAAGCAACAATTTTAATTAAATTAAATATTTTTGTAGCTATTTAATAGATATCTAAGTTCCTACACCACAAATGGTAGCTTTTTGAAGAAAGAAAATTCAAAGAATTGAGAGTGAAACTTTTATATTTTGTTTTTTTTTTTATATTTATGGTTTGTACCAAAAATGTGGATAGCAGTAAGTTGACTATTTCCATTCATTTCATTAATCCTTTTAAACAGTATAAAGTCTGTCATGGACACATTGCTGCTACCTATATCATATATTATACCATTTTATCACCTTTGTTTCAAAGAATACTAAAGTTAGGTCTGGTTAGATAATGTGGTAGTACGGCAAGCCACACTGCCTCACTCGTATCCCAAAGGATCCATTGCGTTCTCCGGCATTTAAGTGGGAAAGGAGGAAGAGTGCGACAAAAGAGAAGGAGGTTAAGGTAAATGTTAAGTACGGGGTGCCTCAATGAACCATCTTGCATTCACAATGAATTTAAGTGACTTTGCCGAGACATCATCGTAAAAGTATTCACCATGGTCTGCTTTCCTGGTTTTGGCTATAATAAGCAAGAGGACATTCACGAAGGAATTGAAAATGAGAGATTGAATCTGATAACATGAAAGCAGAAGAGGCAATTCTGTCGTCAAAATAAAAATTTAAAGTATACGGTTTTATTTGGAAAATATTGTTGCGCCCAGATCCTCCAGAACTTTGAATTCAACCCCAGGCCCATCAAAGGGTAACAAAGTTCGTTTTGATAATCAGTCTCGCTCTTGGCTCCCTTTGACAGCGAGTTTGAATTTTGTAACACTGATGAAGGTGATGGCTTTGATTGCCGCCAGGTTATCTATGAATATTAGAGTGCTTTTATTTTTGGGACTTTTGATTTTTTCTCACTCCCCAAGCAAAATTCTGTTGAAAATACCGAACAAAAAATTCCTCCAAAATATGAGCCCTCAAAATTAATATTTAGTACTCGCCCTTAGCGTGTGAAGATTTTCCAAACAAAATACACGTAAATATCTATAACTCAGCAGCATTTAATACTAGGGGAGAGTGGGTACAAAAGTAACAATTTGTAAATTTCGTGCCATAACTTTAAAACCAAAATGCATAGCCAAACAAAACAACTCGTATAATGATGAGTGAACATTTGGCTATCGTTAAATACTAATTTTTTTTTTGACTTTCTATGTTCTACGAAACCCTGCTATGTAAAAGAGGTGAAAGTCGAATGTTACAATCGTCCTTTCCGTTGTACCAATTGTAACCCGATGAAAGGGCGGTTGTTACGCCATATAAATGTAATAGAATAAACGAGAAATATTGGTTTGACTTCACATTTATTGTTCAAATCCAAAATTAAAAATGTTTTACGAGGTGTTCCATTAAGATAATGAACTCCGATTGCATCCATTTTGTTTTTTTAGCAGCTTCAATACTGACGATGGATCCTCCTCTTGTATTTCAGGATAAATGGCACCGAATTGTTTTTTTTAAGATTTTTGTAATGATCTTTGTTGGTTTATCGGCAGTAGTTGTAAGACCCGTTTAATCGATGTTAAATATATCTTGTGAATGAAATACACTGATCCTGCTTATGCAGTTTTCGTTACAAACGTCCACTCAAAAAATGTTACAAACGTCCACATCCCTTTTTTTATATAAAATATTCGATTGAAAAAAAAATTTTGGGTCGATAATAGGAAGATTAACTCCATTAAGTTCAGAACAAAATCAACTTTAGTTAGACCGCTACCACTTTATTAAAAAATAATTGTTTGACAAAAATAAATTGCAAAACTCCCCAAAAAAATATTTAACTTTTTCATACAAATTTTACGTTTTAAGCTTTATGTGGCACAATTCAGTACTTTGACATTTGAATTTTTGTGGGTGTATTCACGACTAAATTGCGAAGATTTCTACATTTAAAAATGAACGCATACGTTCATAGTTTTTTGTTAAAACTCAATGTTACAACCGTTCCACGTTACTTTCGTACCCACTCACCCCTACTATTCCAACGTGGTATAAAGCAAATTACTTTGAATCAAATCTATAGTTTTCTAAAAGACATTTACGCTTCTTTGTTTTCAGAATTTCACTTAAAATTGGTAGGAGCATTTAAAATCTATAACAAAAACTGTACTTTTAAATAATAGTTTAAACCGAAAAAAATCGTATATTTTGCAAAATTTTTCAGTTTGAAAATATGTGGTTCCCAAACTATGAAATAAAAAAATTGTATTTTAAAATAACACTCAAAAATAATTTTCTGGCTCTAGGATAAGCTAAACGATTTTTTTCCTAGGTGTTACCGTTGTCTTTGAATAGTTATTTTTAGATAATGAAGTCATTTTTTTGTAGAAAAATGCCCCTGCTACCTGAACGAGCTGATACAGGCATCCCACCCAAACACTACTCACAAAAATTTAAGCACCCTAATGGCTATATATTATTAATATTGTAATATACCATTTTACACGTAAAAAGATGATATGATGCTTCGCAAAGTTCAAGCACTTGTGCCTTTAAAACGCTTCTCCATAACTGGCCTTTTTTGAATTATTAGGTGGGTACACTTATTACAAAAAGGTATTTCTATTGTAACGTGTGTGACACAGTAACTACATTTCTTGTTCATAATTTGTGTAGTATTCTCTTAGTAAAGTATTTATAAGATTTAATACATTGTTTTACATTTCAAGTGAAATTTCTTGATCCAATATTTTTACGTCGCAGTTTCTTAATATTAGGTGTAACGGGTGTTACGTGAGAAATTCAGCTTAGACTCGTTCGGATATTTATAGAAGCCAGATTGTAAATTTTTGAAAGAAAAGTAATGTATTTCGTATTTAATGTGAAAGAAGATTTTATTACGATTGCAATAAGCCTTTTGTTTGAATGAAATTGATATTAAGATTTGAATTTACAACAGTTCAAAAATTAACGGGTATGACATTTTTTTAAAGGGGTTGACATTGTATTAAGAAAATTGTGTAAACTATAGAAATAAAAAAAAAGACGTAATTAATTAAAACTTTAAGGAGTTAAGTACGATTACGCAATAATTAATTAATTTCAGTCGGAATATGAGTAAATAAATATCAGAGTAATTGACTCCACATATTTTTTTAACTTATTTCTAGTTTTGACATAAATGTGAGTCTATCGGTGAGACAGTTGAAAGTTATTACAATAATAGCTTTTGATGACCTATTGAAGGCAGCAATTCATCAAACCAGAAATCTTAAAAAAAAATTAAGTAAATCTGATCTGATACAAAAATACATTTATAAGATTTCCGGTTTGATGACTCTGACAACCCTATGAATAAACTTACACTTCTGCCAATTTGGATTCTTCAAAATATCTATGAAAGCTATAATTATGTTGACCTGTGCGTTCTTATCTTATCAGAATTAAGTTTTGTGCTGCTTTTAATTTTCGAAATTGAATGATCTTTGGCAACCCTAATGCATCGGATTTTGCTTCTGCCAATTTTTTTTATTTATAATATTAGTAAGATCTATATATGTATCAATTTTTAGCTTTGTACCTTGACACGTAATACAAAACTCAAAATTAATTGCGTCGAATATTTGGCCAATATTGAAAAAAAAAAATATTGCATTACTTGTTAAAATGTATGATTTAAAAAATGTGAAATAAAATTCTGAGTTTAAATAAATAGTTTTCGAGACAGTTGTAATTTTCCTACTGCTTTTTTGTACGACTCACTGTTGTCCAAAATGACTTATCTCGTTGCAAAAATCATAACTTTTGAACCGATTGAGTTAGCGGTACAATTTTTTTTTTAATTTGAAGGAAATTTCTAGGGCTGCTATACCAATGAATTTCAATAAAATTATTTCACAGGGTGTTTCGGAATCATAGGCCGAAAACAGATTTTCTTAAAAAACGGAATTTACAGAAAAAACAATTGAAGTAAAACTTTAAAAATTGTCTTTAGTTTTGCAAATTTTGATAAAAACAAAATGATGACCCCCTAAGTGTTTATAGGCTGTTCTAAAATAAAATTCATAACAACAGTTGATGCTAAAATTTGGCAAAGAAACTTTTTTTTTTTGCTTTAAGCGGTCAATAATAATGGTTTATACATTTTTAAGTGACATATTTTATGTGAAACAGTAAAGGGAAAAAATAAACGGACCAAAAAATTAAAAAAAAAATCAAGTATAATAAAAAACATATGTATAGGTATAAATATATAAAATAAAAATATATACATAAAATATCTTAAACAATAATTATAAATTTTCAGTAAAAAGTTCACTGCCATCATCATCACTTTTAATATTTAATAGACTAATCAGCTCTGGACAGTAGCTTAAATAAGGCATATAACCCTTAAAATTCTTTTTAATTTCTTCATTAACACTAATTTCTGAGTATTGATTCTGAAACAATTGCACAAATTCTTCAGAATTCGACGCATTGTGAAAATGTTCCAAAAGGACTTTGTTAAAAATATTCATTTTCAAATTTAATTAACACGATCCGGTCTTTAGTCAAACGTTTTGAAAACTAATGAAGTTTATCCATAGTCAGAGTTAATATAACAGTAAAACATGCACATGCACAAGGATTATTTTACATGTAAAATTTAAGCTACCCAAAATACATTACTTGATAGCTCTTTTATTGGGTTAGTGAAAAAACTTAATGTTTCTCTCTACCTGTTTTATTGGACCATAAAATAAGGATCTATAATTAAACATAATCTTCAACCTTTAATATAATTAGTAGGTAATAAAAAAATTAATCTCTTACTTTTGGCAAGTTAACTCGTGTTTACCTAGTTTAAGATTTATAATAGGTAATCCTTTTGGCTTAGTAATAGCAGGAATCTACTTAAATAGGAAAATGAAAGTAGCAGATTATAAAAATTGGTAGATATCGTAAAAAATTTCGCAAAACCTATATCAATTTATATTCGTAATAAAATCCAAAATAATATTTTTTTTTATTCTTAGCCTTTTAAATTAAAAATTAAAATTTCATCCGTTGCTGGTTTTTACAAGTATCATACAATGTGTGGGTTTTTTGACAACCTTATGAATGACTTTTTTATTCATTATTACTATCATTATAAGAATAAAGTAAGAAAACGTTATGTTTACGACGCATTTTTCGAAAAAAAAACTGACATCAAAGTCAAAAATTATCACGGACAAGAACAACGGAACATCCTTCAAAAAATAATATCTGACCAATAAAAAAAGATTAAAAAAAAAATTGTAAACGCAGTTACAATGGATAATATTTCTTCTAAAAATTAAAACCTTAAAATCGTTGCTAGCATTACTATTAACAGAGAACTAAGCGTTTACGTGGGTCAAGGTATGCCAAAGTAAGTTTTCTCAAGCCTTTATTTTTTTCAAAGTACAAAATCTCGGCAGTGCGCAAGCATGCGCAGCTAAATATTTTTATTTTGGTTCAACAATTGGTTGGTACACATACCCTATTTGGCTTAATGCATGGACACGAATGGATTATTAACGGTACCTGCCATAGAACCGCTTTTTTTCAAATCCAATATTCTCCCAAACGGCTTATTCGATTTCAACGAAACTTTTTGTGAAGAAGCACTTATATAACTCAAATGTAAGCCAAAAATAAAATTACAAAAAAAATAAATTTTGGATTTTAAAAAAAAATTTGAAAATTTTTTTTGAAAAATAAAATTTTCGAAAACGGGACATTGTATTTTTTTGAAATTTTGTTTTTAGATGTGGATTAGTGATTTCTACAAAATAGCATACCAATTTTAATTTAAACTTTTTTTTTTAAGAAAATCTGTTTTCGGCCGATGATTCCTAAACACCCTGTGAAACAATTTTCTTGAAATTCATTTGTGTAACAGCCCTAGAAATTTCCTTCAAATTAAAAAAAAAACTGTACCGCTACCTCAATCCGTTTAAAAGTTATGATTTTTGCAACGAGATTAGTCATTTTGGACAACCGTGCGACTGTCCCACACGTAACGATGGAATGCTCCTTTTCTTGATTTTGACTGTCAACTATCAAAAATCATCTCACACGATTCCTCCCCAGTTTGTTTCCAGTAGTCAAAATACAAACGACTGGAGATGGAACAGTTTGACGGCTTTGGAGTTTCATTGATATAAGAAATATCATCATTTAATTTCTTTAACGGTCACTTTGATTTTTGTGGAAAAAGTGGTCATCAGCTTACGTGGAATTACCAAGAAGTAGCTTCTTCATTTTAAAAATGATTTTAGGTTTTATGGAAGTAAATTTTGTGCAAAAATTTAAAAAAATTGTTTATGAAGTGCAAGTACGTGCGACTCACCATCAGTCGAACAATTTATTCCAAATTATAACTAGAAAAACTAGATACGGAGAAGACAAATACTCATTAAAATTTTAATATTTCCAACAAAGTTCTGTTTCTGCGTCGTCCTTGCTTGTCTGCATAAATTTTGCAAAACCAATAATCGTATACAGAGGTAATTAATATTCAGAACAGCTGCATATGAAATTTTATTCATCTCCATCAAACCTTTTTTTGGTCTCTTAATTAAATATATTAATTTTTGTTTGTATTTGTATGCATGTATACTGTATAGTAAAGGTATACGCATGATTTACCAATCCTCACCTATTAATTATGCAGATACAAAGTAAATACAGATTTTTTTTTCTTGTCCACAAAACTGGTGTTTTTTTTTCAACTTAAATTTTGCTTTAAGCTTGATAATAAATTTGAATGAAAAATAATGTATTAAACCATATGCCATAGATGGAATGGAATAATTAACTATGGATTATATTTCATCAACATCTTAAAATTATTATTTTAAATATCATAAAATTATTATCCCATAATGACATATTATTTCGGATTTCGTCGATTACCAAGGGGAAGGCCAATCATTATGGCCTGGTTCTGATGGTACCTACTACAAGCATCAACATTTTAAGGGAAGAATTTTATGTTAAAACGAAATTCGTGCTTGGCATTTTTTATGAATCTGAATTTTTATATCTTCCGTTGAGGGATAAAATTTATTCCTCACGTAGGTAATGTTTTATAAGGAATCAAAATGAACTTGGTCTTTATTTTATTTTTTTTTTTTTTTCATTTCATTCTTTTGCGATAACGATTTTTGTTGAATTATTTAAAATTCATTCATTCGATTAAAATTGAAATGCCACAAGTAATACTTTTCAAGTTAAATAATAAACATTATAACCTCTGGAAAAAGAGATATTTTTGGTTATTAAATTTTAATTATGTTTTGATTGATTTTTCTGGGCTCTTAAGTAAAGTTATAAAATTTCAATAAAATTCGGGGGAAGCAATTTAAGATAAGATTTTGGCTTTCGAACTTTTCACAGTAAAATCAATCAAAACCTACTCATAAATATTAGAAAACAAAATCATTCAAAAGTAAAGTTGTTATTTGTGGGAGTTTTACTCCATCTATTTGTTTTGATTCAAATCTAGGGTAGGGTAAAGTCCTCCGTTTCCGCAGGGTTTTTATCCTTTTTAGCAAATCTTTGGTTTTGTTTGCTAGCAATTTCTTTCACAGGCTGTGAGAACTAGAACGCCAACACAGAAGTTACTCAAACAGGTTGCCTGCTTCTGTTTTTTCCTGTACCGCTATTTCTTAGGTGTACCTTGGATTGGTTGACAAATTAAAGAAAGCTTATTATTTATTGTGTTGTTGGGTTAAATCAATATAAGTTGAATTTGTATTAAGTTTATTGACCTTTTTTTACTGCTTTTAATAAAAACGCAATTGCTTGTGCTTTTCAAATAAACCTTCAGAAACCAATCAGGTTTTATTTGTGTTCAATAGTTTCAAATTAATCCACAGTATCTATCTTAACTTAATTTACCTATAAGCTTAATGAAAAAAGTAAAAACGTTGTTCTTGGATTCTGCACTGAACATTTTTAGAAGTATGTGTGTGAATGTATGTACGTTGTACGTGTACATTCGTACGTTCGTGACACTTTTTTCGTCACAATAATGTCAAGAACGAATAAAGATATCCATTTCGGGTGAATTTTATTTTACAACTTTAGCATTCAAAGATGCAGAAAGTCGTCTCAAGAAAATTTAATAAGCAGTTTTTCAATATTACTGCAATTTGAGAAACAAAAATGTAAAAAGACTAGTTTCGTTGTGAAACAAATAAAGATATAGCGTAATGAAGAATTGTTAAGAATTTCAAAAAAATATTTCGAGAATAAACTATGATGTTGTAATGTTTTATTGAAATTTTCGCTTAGTTCAACAAAAGTTTGGACACGAAAAGAGTTGAAAACAACAAGTTCTGTTCTAATGCGGTGCCTCCTAAAAGTAGTGCGTTCAGTTATTTTTCGTTACAAAACTATAGATATGCACCCTAACAGAAATGACAAATTTACTGCAGCATTTCTAATCCCAAAAACTGTTCTGTAACACAAAAATCAGTTACCCAAAGTTTTTCTTTTAATTTTAATGTTTAATTCAAAGAAAAGTGCAACCAGCAGTATAACTCAAAACTAAATTCGATATCACTCTAACCGGCTATTACTTTTTGTCAAACTCAAATATCACTGTTAGCTCTTTTGCCCCAAGAAGAATTTAGTCGCCCATTGATTGCACTGCATTAACACTGGGTTCTTACTAAAGTTGAAGTTTATTTTAAACTGTTCCAATTATTTTGTCTAAAAAGTTCGGTAAAAAAAGCAGTTGGCTGTCAAATTTGCCTTGAAACAAATAGAAACACTGACTATCAGAGCTAACAATTCCAGAAAAAGAGTCTTTTTATTCTTTTGTTTAGAGCAAAAAACTATTTATAAAAATTGGTTTTAGACACCAAACTAAGTTATTCAGTCAAGAAAACAAGGTACTTTTTTATAATAATACCTTTCCAAAGAAAAAACAACCGACTTCAAATTAAGAACATTTTATATTTTCTCATGAATGCCGTTATCGTATAAACCAATTAAAATTTGTCCCAAGGGAGACCACCAACTTTCAAATACAAAAAGAATCATCAAAATCGATCCACCCAGTCAAAAGCTCTGAGGTAACAAACATAAAAAAAAGTCGTTTAAAAAGTGGCTGTGTTCGTTAAGCCTTTTTTCTTTTATTTTCAGATAAAGAGAAAAGGAGTAGTTTTGGCTTTTTGTTTGTAAATTATAGCAGGTTCGACGCAGATTTTTAAAATAGAGTAAATTCCAATATTTTGGTGATGGTTAAAAGAAGGTAACAAATTTAATTTTTTTGAAAAAAAAAACAATTAGGAAAACAACAGTTCGCTAAAAATGAGCACACAATATTTATGAACTCGAAATGCACACAAAGATAAAATTTAATTAAATAATATGTAAATTTGTAAATTTGTTTCTTTGTATGTATTAAAACTCAAAAAATTTTAATCTTAACTAGCTCCGAAATTATAAAAATTGGGAATAATTGACTCTTCTGTATATTTTACTGGGTATTTCTTAGTAACCGTTATATTAGACTTAAATAAAATCTCAATACATTCAAAACGACTTGGTCCATATTATAAATACCTTATATCATTTTATAAACATCAATTAATTTTAAAAAGCCATTTTATTTAATAGTTTAAAAAAATATAATAATGATCTTTGAGCTAAAAAGACGATCATAAATTTGTACTCTGTGAAAATTGATTTAAATTGAGGGCATCGATCTTAGATAAGCAATGTGCCATATGCGTGATAATTATTTAATAACACAGTAAGGTCAAAAGTTATAAATCAATTTTAATAAGATTAATAAAACTTGATAATAAAAATTACAATTAAGGCAGTAGTGCTTAAAATATCAATTTTTGAATGTCTTTTTATTATATGTTATTCATATTTCCATTTTTCCAACAATTGGAATGTTTTCAATATTAATATTATTATTTTTTTAAATGTCATCCCACTTTTGAAATCTGCATCGAAAATTCAAATGAAAAGATCCATAAGTTTACAGTTAGCTTTTTCTTTCTTTTTGAGTTAGAGAGTACCTAATGGATGGTTGTTGAAATATTTACTGGAATTGAAAAAAATGCATTGTTTTCAAAATTTTTGAAGGCTTCTAGGTCCTAGCTTAAATTCTTTGAAGTGGATTGATTTTTTACTATTTCACTACCTCATTAAGTCCCGTCCAACCCTTTATATAAGCATGCTGGGCCTGCGAGAGTGCGAGAGGACATTGAAATTATCATTTAGCTTTAAGCGAATGTGGATATACATGGTGATACGTGTGAGTAATATCTCATATATTTTTTTTTCTAAAACCATTATATGGCCGATACCTACCGTTATTTTTGTTCGAAGTAAATTGACCCATCCCGTTTAGGCCATGGCTTCTGATACATATACATACACATAAACTGAAATGTCGGATTCACTGTGCATTAGCCCGACTCACGAAAACTCCACTCAGGTACAAAAAGTGAGATATGTTTGAGGAGGCATGCTGCACCCACTGCTTAGGATCACTAATGGGGTAGGTGTGAGGTTAAATGGTACAAGGTTTCTTTAAACATACCTTGCACCTACCCCAAATCCTATAGTGACCCCGAGCAGGGGTTTTTAAGGGGCAGCATGCCCCCCAAAAAATACTTCGCTATTTATGCGATCATTGGTGGGGGCCCTGGCTGCTAACTATATGTACTGAACTTTCTTACTTGTAAAGTTCGCTGTCAACAATGTAGCAAAATTATGACTTATGTCCAATCTTTTTGAAAAAATATTATGACTTAGGTCAATTAATTGAAAGTGTCATAAGGCCATAATGGCCAAATCCCACATTCGAAAAGCAACAAATGGACATATGTTCAAATATGGCCATATGACACTTTCACAATGTGTCATACAGACATATGGCAATGTGACACATTGCCTATGACACGGCACCGCTTTTTTCTTTTGTTTTTTTTTTTGGTTCAAGACACTTCTGATCCCATCGATCATAATTTATTTATTCTAATTAAGCCCAGCAGACAACTTGCCTCTGCTTCCATTAAAAATAAGAACCAACTCAACGTTTTTCTCCAAAAACAAACAAGAGTGAAAAAATGACGTAAGCCAACGCGTGCCATCCATAAAAATTGATGCTGCATTAATTTAAATTATAGTTTATAATCTTTTTTCAATTGCACACAGGGTGTCCCCAAAATAAACATCAGGCCGGAAACCATAATCAAATGCTTAAATGTCTTTTAGCTATTGAAAACGAGAGAAAAAAGTACTTATTTATTTTTTTTTTAACTAACCGAAAAATAAAAAAAAAGTAATCATATTTTCTAGTTTTTTACAAAAAAATAAAACTGCTTTTTAACATTTGACTTGAACTGATAAAAACATTTAATATTAAAGATCGCACGAACTTGCTCATGTAGTCCAAAGCTATTATATTAACTTAGCTTGAAAATCATAGCTTTTGGTTATCTGTTGTGTGTATGTATTGAGAGATATACACAAATTAGCAAAAATAAATATTTATTTATTCATTAAACGGAAACACTTTTTAAATTTTTTTTCGAAAATTATTTTTTCGATATTGGGTCAGTGAGTTATTCTCAAAATCTAGGTTTTAGATGTTGATAAAATCTTAAAAATGACATTACTAATTTTTTTCAACCGATTAAAAAATGTTTAGTAAAAAAATATTTTTTTTTAAATAACGGCTCGTTAGATTTTTCAAATAAAAATAAAAAAATTTATCGTTCTAGAAGAAATCACGTAAAAAAGATAAATCAAAATCCGTTTGAGCCGTTTTCGAGAAAACTCAAATAACTTAAAAATGCTGAGTGGGAGATACTCGTTCTAGATAAATGTTAAAAAAAAAAACAAAGTTCGAAATTACATAAAAATCATCTCCACCAAATATGAAGAAAATCCGTTCAAGCGTTTGGGCAGTGGAAATGTGTACAGATGGACGCACGGACGCACAGACGCACAGACCGACGGACGGCATGGCGAAAACTACTTTTTCAGTCTTCTCCATCATCGTAATGTTGGTTTTGATTAAAACCTCGATTTTTTTTTTGTTGACACGAAATCTTGATTAAAACCGTAGAATTTTGAAAACAAAACTGTCTGAAAAAATGCTTGTCCAAAATGATTGTTACAAAGCTGTTTTTTGTTTATTTGATGATATAAAAGAATTGATTTCTGCCTTAAAAATCATACCTATAGCAGATATTAAAATAATTTGTTTCATTTTAAGTTTTTGAAAATAATGGTTTTAGAAAACAATTCCCATTTAAAACAGTTTCCAGTACCTAAATTTGTTTGTTCTTGAATCGTCCTCATGAATTTATCATCATCTAAAGTGTGCATTGCTTACGAACAATGAAACACGCTGTGTGCGTTCTTTTATAAAAACATTTTAAGTGACTAGACATTTAGATTGGTTGATATTGTAACATGTGGGAGGATAAATGCGTGATATGAATTCATAAATTGCCTCCATTATTTAGTCGGTAGACAAGAAATTGTAATGGCATGATGAAATTGGGATTTTCCTAAAAATTTTTGAGTCAAATGTTGATGTTATCATCATCATCATCATCATCATTATATTAATACGGAAACACGAATTCTATTGCTACCTTTATAGCTAACTTACCGCGGCAAGCGATTTAAATATTATTTATTTCATTTGATGGATGCATAGTGCACCAATTTTCGTTTTTTTTTTAGTTTTTAGATTACTACTTTCTAACTTGGTCTTGAAATACACCACTGCAAATTTTTCAAGGAATTCCAAATTCTTGTCATAGCATCATGTCTCATGATTTAAACGAAAGTTACTCGGCTCAACCATTGGATTATTTCAGCTAATGCACGTTCATTCCAATCTTTTTCTTTATTAGTCGGCACTGTGAGTAATCCTGTTTCGATTATGTTTGAGCAACCTTTTATATTCACAGGTACTTCGTATGACGCTTCCATACGTGAAAATTTTCTCGACCAAAAGTAAATGAGATCTTTGATGAAGCTATTTCTTACCAGTATAAATTAAATCGACGCAAAAACAATAATTTACCTCAAAAGAATTTTTTACTCTTTGCAACTGCAGGTACCTTCCTATGATTTTAATAAAATTATTAAGTGGAACTAACTTAGTTCTTGACTAAAGAGACCCATAACCTGTTTTGTAAGTTGTGTCAGAAATTGAAATGATTTTATTAGACATAATTCATAAGTTGACGTTTTACAATGTTAAATAAATAAACGTATTCAAATATATGTATGTAGTTTTTCATTCTCAACAAATTTCCCAAAAAAAAAATAAAAAAAAAGACCAAACTTTAACCTTTGCTGAGATTTTTCCTTCCTTATTCCTTAAGTAAGTAGGTTTAGGTATATGCAATATAATGATCCAATTTATTTTGCTTGAAATTGAAAGCTATGCTACTTTCAAAAAAAAAAATATAAGTAATGGTCAGTAAAATGACAGAACGTGCCATAGCTTCAAATCTTTTCCTTGATATTAACACAAAATAACAACCACACTAAATTAAACCCGGAAGGTGTTTTCGTCGTCTCACATATTTTCGTTTGTCAGCATCAGCAGCAACCGGCAACGCACCGACCGTAGCGTCAAAAAAGGTGATACCATTAAGAGATAAGATAGCTTTTCCAACAGCAAAGTTGTGTATATAAATTCATTTTTATGCTCCTTTAACTGAGTACTTTACCACCCCAAAATTAGTCTATGTGATAACAAGGGTTATCTTTAGAAGATTTCAGCAAGATAGTAGAGATACGGGAGGATGAAATTGGAAGGCAGGTATTTACTGGGATTTTTGTTTTGTGGAAGATAATCGTTTGTCGCAGAGTAATTTCCTGCACAAAGATTGTCGATGTCAGACACATGAGTAAGTTAAGTATCTTCTGAAACCTAGAAAAATAAACAAACAACAAAAAAATGTGTTGTCACAGAATTTATATGAGTTCAAATAGGGGACCTTGTAGCGTACCTAACATACATACATGTACAGATATGAGACATAAAAAATGCCAGCATATTTATTTTAAGACCTACAAGCTTTTTGTCAACTTCAATTATTATTATTATTTCTAAGCTATTTATTGTAAATTGCATGCCAATTCGCCAAACATGTTCGTGTCGCACCTCTAAGAAATTATAGATTCAACGTGGTAGGTATGTGCCCGTGAAGAATAATAATGCGAGTCTATTATAGAATGGAAAGACATACCATGCAGAAATAACAAGCAAATTCAATAAAGGTTGTCTGCATATATAATTTTAGATTGTCGGTAAGTAGGTGTTGCCATTTATTAAGACTGTGTCAGCAAACATGATTAATTAATTTTTCTTTTATTGAACATGATGTTTACAATTTCACTTAAGATACATTATTTACAAATAATACAGTCAAATTAAAATTTGACATTACACAAATTATTAACAGGGTTTTCTTTGCATTTAGGGTCAGTTGGGGTAAATGGAAACAACAGTTATTTTTGCCTTTAAACTCATTATTTAAATTCAAGAAGCAAAGAAATCATATATTTTGAATTTTCGTGCAACCGATGCATTTTACCTCGGGTTCCTTTATTCAGTTTTTTTGTTGAAATTTCTGTTTCAAAGAAAATGTGTCTCGAAAAACTGACAATGAATCATTTAAGTCTTTAAATATTTTTTTCTTTAATTGTCACTTTAAATAAAGAATTGAGTAATATTGTATATTTCTCAAGTTTAGTGAGTAGCAATAGTCTTAATTGTTTTAACAGTTTCTCGTATTAAGTAGTTAGTTTCTATAATTTCTCATACACCCGAGTAGATTTAAATGAAAAATGAATTTTTGGTAAATAAAAACAGATTTTTTTTTTGAAATTGTGTTTTAATTATTTGATGCACTGTAAAGTAATGCCCCGCACATATGAAGAAAAGAGATCTCCTGCCCCGCACAAATGAAGAAAAGAGATCTCATGCCCAGTACGACATTACTGACGTTAAAAAGGCAGTATTTGATGCTATAAACATTTTGCCAGGCTAAGGAACATCATCATATTCCAAAATCTGTTATTTTCAACAGAATAAAATATAGAAAAACATCTCTTAAAACAATTGGATCTGGGCGTATATTCATATTTTTTTCAAACTCAGATTTATCTTAGACTGAGGTTTATCCAATGATTATGATTAGATCATTTCTAGTTTTTCTTTGAAACGACTTAAACAACGTCTATGAATAAATGACATTGAAGATAGAAAAGTTTTGTGTCTCATAACACCGCCAGAAATGAGCATTCCTTAATAAAAATTAAATTACTCTTCTTAAAGGTCTTTCTTAAAGGTCACCACCACCAAAAATTATTTGTGTTCTCACAAATCCAACTTTGGTAATTATGGGAACCAGATTCCACTACAAAATAAAAGAAAAAATTAGACAGGGTATTCTTTGTAAATTTAAACCCAATTTATCTTCAAATATTTAAGTTTAACTTTTATAAATGTACAATTATTAATCTTATTAGTTTATTTTAACAGTTTTTCAACTCAAAGCACTCTTTATAAGCCTTTAAAGTAAGATTATTTTAAATTATGGGGTAAATGGAAACATCGATTAAAATGAGGAAGACTCTTTGTGACTGGTTGTAACTTATAGATGAATCATTTATGTTTACATTTGCCCCATTCCGAAGCCTATATAAAGCAAAATAAAGCTAAGAGAGGTTACCATTTAGCCCTGATTCGAAAATAAAATGGGGTAAATGGGAATATTGCAAGGGGAAATTAAAACATCAAAATATTGCATTAAATATTCCTAAAAACGTGACGTAAATAAAAAACTAATATCATGGTTTTGTAAATTTAAAACTTTGCGAAATTAAAAATTGCTATTTTTATTTTTTTTTTTGTTTTTAATTTTAAATTGTAATGTCTTCAAAATTGCAAAAAGTGTCCCCAATTACCCCAACTGACCCTAATAATTCCTCGAAGCCTAAAATAAAAAAAAAAAAACAAAAATGATGTTCACTTCGAATCGATAAAAATGGAAACATTAGCACTATAAAAATATCGATACTTAACAAAAAAAAATATATTTTCTACTTCGTTAGAAAAGTAGCCGTAGACTGCTAAATTTTTGTAGTAGGCCATAAAAAAAAACCAAAAAGATATTATAAAAACAATAATACTTTTCAAAAGAAAAACAACCGACTTCAAATTTAAGACTTTTAATATATTTTCATGGATGCCGTTATCAAAACGGAACCCAATGGAGACCACCAGAATCTTCAAAATCGATACACTCAGTCAAAATTTCTCAAACATATAAACAAAAAAAACCTACAGACATCATAAAAATTGTAGAGGTTGAAAAAAATCTGCTTTACTGATATCAATATATTGCAGAAAGAAACAGTTAACTTTGGTCAAAACTAATTTATTGCAAAAAAAACCCATACAGACGAATGTAACCTCCTCCTTTTTTGAAGTCGGTTAAAAAGTATTTGTCTATTTAAGATCCTGAATTTTCCATAGCTTGAGTACTAAAAGCCCAGAAGTACCAGATCACTATAAGAATCTGCGAAGAAATTAGCTGTTATAAAACTAAATACTTATAATTTTTTTTAGTTGTTAAAGCTTAAACTTAAATTAAGCATATAAATTTAACATAAAAACTTTAATATTTATTAAGTTAAATAAAATGTGACTTTTATTTTTATACAGAGGAAGAGCAAAACAAATCCGTTTAAGTCCGAATCTTTTAGTTTTGAAACAAAAAAATACTTTAAAAGCATGTACATATCTGCATGTCAAACTCATGCATTTTATATCGTTTATAAATACAACTTCGACAATTTGTTATCTAGGTTTCATTGCTATTTTCCTATAGTTAAGTTCTGCTAAAATGTAAAAACTGAGATTGATACTGTAATCCAAGTACGAATGAACTAATATAAAACAAAACAAACCACAAACCCATGATGCGTCCAATTTAACAATAAATAAGAATTATCATTTTAATTTCTAAAGTGGGTTTTCCCATTGCTTTAAGACGTCACAACACAATGTAATAATGCAAATGTAATAAAACATTTACGAATTTAAACGAAAAAAAACTTTCATAATTTGCATTTGCTCCATAGGGCATGTATTGGGTTCATGCCAGTATAATTCAGAGGTTAAAAAAAAATAACATGCACCAGCTGAAATAAAAACAAGGTTTTTGCTATACCGACGATCGTCATTTATTCGTCTGTCTCCGTGCGTCTGTTCGTCAATATGTACATCAAGCTAGATAGGGCCTTATCGTATTTTGTTTAAAATTGCGTACATATTTTTTTGGTTATTCTGGTGAACCTGGTTTACGGTTCAACCAATAAAAAAAAAAAATTGTCAATAAGTTTTTTCTTAAAAACCATTGAAAGAGAAGAACAAGTGTGTTCGATCTAATCAGGCATTTCATTGGTTACATCCACCTTCATTTCTTGACAATGGCTGTACTCATGGTAAGCAGAAAACAAGGTATGCTCATTGGAAGCTTTTCTTTTTTCATTCAGAAACAGCTCTGAACAGAGGTCAAATACGTCGAACATGCTCTGAACTGAATGTGTTCTGAGCACCCAGATTTATTTGTGAGATACATTTGAGAACATTCAATTATATTCTTAGTTTTTTCTCCATTTCGCTCCTGTAGTTGGGTTAATGCATAAAAATATGTATCAATTTTTAATTGTTATTCATCACCCACATTCACCCATTTTATTTTTTTTTATTTGTATTTTTACACTTGATCGAAATTGTCTATGTTCAGCTTTCACTGAGTATGATCGGTCGATATTTTCTGAACTCGAAGTTCGGGCAAGCTCTGAACGATTTCTGAAAAAAGGTACACAATTTTAAAGCTCTTAATGCTCTGAAAAAACACGGAACTTGATAGTTTTTTTTCTTGACAGTTAAGACTCTGTTCTGAGCGAAAAAAGAATAACACCTATTGACGATGTTCACAATAGAATCAATCAACTGATTTTTTATGTAAGTCCACCTGGTGTCGTGTTCACTTCTTTAAAAGGGCGACATGGTTCATATAATAAGAATTATATTCTGTTTATCATATCATGTGATTTACCTATTGTATTCATGTTTTGAAGTGGTACCTACTTCTTAATTAATTTACCAAAATGAATACCAAAAAAATACACGACTGGATCAATGGATTTTGTAAGTTTCTTATAAACAAAAATTAATCGATGGTCGACCTAAAGCCCACAAACTATTTAATAATTAATTAAAAGTACAAAGGTTACAAAACTTAATATTCATTAAAAGTAAATAAATACATTTTTAACAAAACCGTTAGAACGCTCGAATTACGAACGGTCTAGTATTTATACATCCATAAATGTCATTTGGGTTGTCTTATAAAAATTCCTTTTTAATTCTTTTTTTGTTAATTAATGGAACCGTTTTTTTTTTTTTTTTTTAATTATTTCTTTACATAAAATTAAAAAAAAAATTGTGTTATGGCTACTATTATTTTTAAACATCTCAAAATAAAGTCCAAACTAGTTTTTAAACGATGCTTTAAAAAGAAACTCTGACAGATGGCAACCCTACCGTAAATTTAATAAATTTATGCATTTATATAATAAGATTGCTGCTGAGATCTCCCTTTGCAGTTGCTGACTAATCAAATCAATTTTCATCAAGCATTGTTTGTTCTAAAATAAAAATGTTGAGCGCTTTAATTTTGTTGCTCATGTTTAATTCACATTCGCATTTTTTTATTGATTCCATTTGTAAACATAACAGATCGTGGAATAAGTAAAATCTCATTCATATAAACATCTTTTTTTAATTATCGGTGCTTGGTAGTGAAAAAATCGACTTGATAGCTTGGCCTACAAGCGATATTTTCGTGCAAAAATGATTATCCGCTCGTCAGTGTGGAAACTGTTTATTCGTTATTAAATTTAAACAAAGTTTTTAATAAATGTTTATTTTTAAAATGAAAATTATCTTTGTCCCGATCGATGTGAAGGCTGTACCTAAATAAAGAAATTAACATACCTATTTTTTTCAGTGAATGAAAAACACTAACACACATTTTAGGTATTTACTCATAATATACTCATACTCATACCTCATACTCACTACATATAAAATGATTGCACTGTGGTATAGTTTACTTTCAATCTATAAATTAATACTTTATTTATTTATCTGGTTGTACGAAACCGAAACGTTTTAAGGTCGCACAATGTGTGGCAAATGAACGTAGACGTAGTAATTGTATTGTGGGGTAGGTCATTATTTTATGAATAAAAAACTATTTAAAAACAATAATTTCTTTGCAGGCATTATCTTGAAAATGCACTTTTATTTAAAGACTGATTTGCATGTGAAACTGGGAAAACTACTTAACTTCATACAGTGGACTGACTCATGAAGCTTGCTGCTAACAAAGACAATCGCAGACTGCAGTGGCATATTGCACTTTTTGCATGTCATGCAACCAACTTCTTTTTTTTATTTTAGTTAGCTTATTATGAATTCAAACAAATGGTGTTGAAAGTATGAATAATTTTATATTTTAACTGTTAAATTCTTTGCCGACGATCGACGCACAAGTGATGATTTTAAGAATTTAGGCGATCAAAAATATTTTTCAACTGATATGAATTTTTAATCTTAAAATGCAGTGACAAATGTGCAAAAAACGAGAACTCTGTGAGAACACCACAGCTTTGAACTGCTTGTATGTATTGAGCTAAAACATTAATATGAATAGGGCATTGTCCTCTATCTTTATGACTTTTTACTTTCTCTATAGGGCAAGTATTGGTTTCGTGTCAAAAAAAAATTGGGTGTTTTAAACAAAATCAACATTACGACGATGGAGAAGACTAAAAAAGTGGTTTTCGTCATGCCGTTCGTCTGTTTGTGCATCTGTGCTGTGACTGTACACATTTCCACTGCCGAAACGCGTGAACGGATTGTCTTCAAATTTGGTAGAGATGATTTTTATGTTTTCTATTACGTTTTCCCATCTAGAACGAGTACCTTATTGAGTTATTCGAATTTTCAGGAAAACGGTTCTAACGATTTTGATTAAACTTTTTGATATGATTTTTTCAATGAAGATACATTTTTAAAATTAATTTTGAAAAATCTATCCAGCCGTTCTTATTAAAAAAAAAATATGTTTTCATTATCAAAATCAAAAAGCTAAAATTTTTAAAAATAAATTAATACATAATGGCTTTGGACTGCATGAGCAAGTTCGTGCGATTCAGTCGTGCATTTTATTTTTTTCAATATCTATTGACTAGCATAATACATATAATTTTAATAGAAATATGTTTTATAGCCACATCGTATTGTATAGTGTTGAAAGGTCTAATGAAAAATTTGATTTTCGAAAAAAAACCTTGTCTCGAAAAGGCGATTTTTAAGAATTTTTTTTAAGAGAAAAATTTGTATCATAAATGTATATATCTATTTAACCATTAATATTTTCTATCTCTTTAAGTTTTCAAGATGTACAATATTTTTTACATACATTACCCCACTTTACCCTAACTTCTCGATGGAATATCAAAAAATCCCGTCGCAGCGGAAACTTGAACTATCTTTTGGTGTATTAAGTTTTTTTTTACCACCTACAGTTAAGCTGTAGGTACAGTGATTTTATTGAAAAAAAAACAGTGAGATTTATCAACACTCTTATAAATATACAGTGGAACTTCCATAAGTCGAACTCTCAAAAAGAAAGACAAAAAGTTCGAGTTATAGAAACTTCGATTTAAGGAGATAAGAAAAATATGTTGAGTTTTGTTGCAAAGTTCTCAATAAAAATTTGAGTTATAGAGAAATTCGACTTAAGGAAGTTCGAGTTATGGAAGTTCGACTGTAATACCTTTCAAAAGAAAAACAACCGACTTCAAATTTAAGTTTTAATATTTTCTCATGGATGCCGTTATCAAAACCAAATTAAAATGGGACCCAATAGAGATCATCAGCTTTCAAATACAAAAAGAAACATCAAAATCGATCTACCCAGTCAAAAGTTCTAAAATAACAAACATACAAAAAACAAAAAATAATATATGTAAATGAACTGAAAAAACAGCCCGCACTGGGTGCCGGCAAAAATAAAAACAAAATCAATTTCAGAAGAACTATGATGCAACTATTGTTGGGTATGTTTTCCGAATTTCCAAATTAAATTTAACCATGCTGAACGATAGATTTAGATTGAATCAACAATTTGTGTTCTTCATTATACAATTTGGGGGCACACGCGTTTCTCATGACTCAAGAGTCACGAAGCAAATCCCGAAATTAAAAAAAAAAGAAGGTATACAGACATAAATAGTTTCAATATATATATTTTTTATAGCCTCGCAATTCTGACATCATTTGTATCATACCAAAAAAAACAAACAGAATAAAGTAATCCAATCCAAATATTGTTTTAGGCGAAGAGATTACAGTAAATACCGGCGGCGGCGTTGCCAATGTGGATACATAATGTATCTTAAGAGTGGACAGATCAAGGATTAAAAAAACTAATTCAAACAGTAAAGAACAATTTTATTATGAAGCGATGAATGAATTTTCAATAATTATTTAAATTGAATGAAGATAAATATGTAAGTACATTATACTTGGTGTTAAATAGCGTTTAATTGTTAAATAATTTGATCCCTAGATACCATTCTGTCTGTCATTTTTCAATATGTATTTTTACTAGTACCTAATGTACATACCGCCATACCGTCAACATTTAACGGCAGAATCATGATATAAAAACTGATTTGTTTGGTCAAATAATAACAAAATTATTAAAATCGGTTGCATGTAAATTAGTAAAAATAGGTGCAATAGAATTTGTGTTGATGTACCTACCTACCAAACCTACCTTGTCCGAAACATTTTAAGAATTATTTTCAGTAATTTTTAAAACTAATTTTATGTTTTTAAAAAATTAAATTTTTATTTAAAAAGATTAAACACTAAAAGTAACTTTAACAAAAAGAGCTGGTATATACTGTACCTACATTTGTACAAGCCATCAATGTGTTGCGACTGTTAAAAATTATTTCGATATTTGTGACTTGGTGGTTTTTGGAGTTAAGTCGTATAAAATTTGAATTCGATATCAGAGCATTTACTCACAAACTAGTTCGCAAATTTGGGTTTTATAAGATTAGATACATAGGTTACAGATATCCACTCCCAAATTTTTTGAATCACTCAAGTAAAACATAAGTTGTCTACCTAAAATGTATCTTCTCTTCTACCCACGATACTTTACGTTTAGAGAAAAGATTCATTAATTTTTGTGGCCCATTTTGTTGTTTTCTTTTTTTTTTATTTTTCTTATGTGAATTCTAAATGAGGAGAAAAACTTCAAAGACACATGCCTTCAAAAGGAATGTGACACCATAATGTTAAAATCACCTACTACACAAATTACCAAGTTCATTCTTTCATTCAGTAATTTACCTGCATAAAATAAACAGCAGCACCAATACCAGTATCTATTAGGACAAAAAAAAAAAAACAGAAGCAGCAGCACTTCAGCTGGCCGGACTAATTAGAATAAACAAAGTACTTTTACACCTTGATAGGTACTTTAATTTCATGGGTCTCATGGACAAGGGACGCACAGAGAGATGGAATAGCGATTAATAAAGCACTTCAAAGCACGCTCTCATGAGAAAGAACAACCAAGAGAACCAATCAGATACAAATTATGTAAGGTTAGATCGAACTCGAAGTAAAGTAGTGATAACAATGAAACAAAAGAATATTATTGTAGTTTACCTTTAAGAAAACAAAAACAATACAATACACTGGACTTGGACGATTTTAAAGCGAAACTAATTAAAGGTAGTATATACACGGCGATTGAATTCGATTAAGCAAATGCAGCGGCAGCGGAGGAATCAATGACGGCACGTAACATATGGTTCGACGTCATGTATCTTCCGAATCCAACTGAAAATCTGAAAATACCAAGCTGGCGAACTTTTTCAGAAAAAAAAATGTAAAACAAAAGCTATCTGTTTTGGTTTCGGTTTGTGTGTGTTAATTTTTTGATCTGCCAGCAGAATAAACGATATTAAGAGAGCTTGCTGCTCATCAGTGATGCCAGACTCTTCGAGCTGTCTTTTCCACAATGAAGATCAGAACTGCCCTTTTTCCCATGTCATGTATTAAGGGTTTTTCTTTTTTAGCTCATAGCGGTAGCGGATCACTGGGCTGTCCTCGGAGCATTCTGAACGCTCAAGTTGCATTTCTTTTTCTAGCTCAGAGCTTAATGAGCCTGATAAAAAAAATTTACCGAGCACGATTACGGAGTGCGAAATTAATAAAATATTTAATTTATACAGAAATTTACTTTATTTGAAATAAATGAAGTCAATTAACTAACTAAATAATCGACCTTATTACCGTCTATGGCCATGGTTCATGATCTTAAGATTTTTTTTGATATCTGTTCACAAGTTGTTAGTACAATAGGCAAACATTTTGAAAATAAATGATAAGAAAATTTTTGGGGCTCCTTCTAATTTTCTAAGACATCGCCACTGCTTCTTGCACTGTTTATTTTGTATTATTTTGTTTGTTTTTGTGTAAGAATTGTATTTTTTTATAAAAAAAAAATTTGGTTTTGTCTAAAAGTAATCATAAGATACTTAACATAAAAAAAAGTCATGTTGTGTACCTAAATTTTTTAAAATTATACGTGCTGGGTTTTGATTTTCACTTTTTTTTAAATAGCTATTTTTTAACCCACAGCCCTCTAAACATGTCTTTTAAATGCTAAATGCCCACAAAAAACGGGTAATACATTTATTATACGTCTGGTATCACTGTTATTGTTTTTTTTTGTCGGTTTGTTGATTTTAGTTATTCGTATAGCGCTGGCGTGCCAATTGACAATGGCTAGCGAAGACTGAAGCTGATGATTCTGCTGAAGCTCGTGTTTCAAATGCTGTTTAGCTGGTTTTTGTTTTATATTTACTTACTGTGAGATAGTGTTGTGTGCTTCGTATGAAGTGCAATCATGTGATGTCATCGTAGTACTTAACTTACTTCTTCTACATTTTACTGATCGAAGAAACTTTTAACGTAGGAATGTAGATATTACCAAGGTAAGCTCTGATTTATGCGATGGTTAATGCAAGGTGAACATTAGAATTGTTCGTAGCTTTGATATAATAGCAAATCGTATTATAATCAAAACAAAGATAAACTTAGATTTATGTATGTATTTCGATAGAAACCTCTTAGTCAATCGATAAATACGCGTTTAAATAAATGTCACTTTAACTTCTTGTTTTTATTATATACATAGGTATATTATTATTATTTTTATATTTATGTAGATTTAATTTGTCTCCAAAAAAAATATAACATTTTAATATTTTAAATAAATTAGTATAAGTAAATTAATTAAGATTCGACTTAAATATTAAAGCAATATCAACATATTTATATTGATAAGACCCATAGTTTTATTAAGATGAGTCTTACCAAAATTTTTCAACAAACCAATTACAATACCCGATCGAAATTAAGCGGCGGAATGTGTGCAGATGTTTTAAATTTTTCATGAGAAAAAAAAACATTTACTGTATGCATGTTCCCATTGTACTTTAAAAAGTACACCAATGTAACTCTTAAGTAAACATTTTTACCAAACTTTTTATTTTGTAAATGTCTTAATTATCTATCATTAAATTGAAAATATAATAAAAACTAAATAGTTTTAATTTTGAATACCCTTGGGTGTTAATGGGTTAAGAAAGTTTCGCATTTAAAACGGTTTCTTATTAAATTATTATTTTAAGCTATTTGTAGTTGTCAGTTTCTATGAAGTAGGTAATTGAAATAAATAAAAAAAAAAAACTCATATTCATTTGCAAGGAAATGTAGTTCCTTTTTTTTGTTTTGTTTTTCTTTTCCTTGTTGGTATCAACATTTAAATACTATCTAGCTCTCTCCTATCTAATATATTCGTCCAAAAAATCAACCCTCTCTTTTCTACTCCTTTATCAAAAAAGTTGTTAAACATGTCTAAAAGTGGACCTATGATCAAAATCTGGAGGCTAAAATTTTTGGGCACACAAATTTGTTCTACGTGCGACATCTTTACCAGTCATATCATCTTTGGTTAAATGTCGCAAATATTATTTTTTCGTATCTCACTCTTAAATAGGGGAATCTATAGTAAAAAGTCTTGTAGGTTTTGTGATCCCCTAAGAAAGATGATGGAGAATGCAAAAAAAGTGGGTCTTGAAATTCTGTTTATCTGACAGTATGTCAAACTGTCTGTTTCTATCTTGAGAGCCTAAACCATACTGAAGCGATTTTTTTCACACTTGGTAGTAATGGGTTTTTGGTTATTTCCTTGAGGGAAGATTGAAATTTTAAGGGTAATTAACAGTATACCTGTCATGCAACCAATATAGAAAAACAGTTCTGAAAAAAAAAAAAAAAGAAAAGTTTCCTCAGTTTCTCGTAATCGACATAACGGATTTCAACGATTATTTTATTTTAACGTTCTTAAAGTTCTTAATACATAATTTTCAAAAAAAAAATTGGAGTTAAAAAGTTTCAATTTCTTTTTTTTTAATCAACTTTTCGCAAACTGATTTGTGAATTTTGTTGAAATTTTTGTTTTAGACGTCTATTAATATTTTCTTAAAAACGGCATTTATTATAACTTTATATAAGCTTTTTACTTCCACAGCGACTTTGAACACAAGATGAGGTATAGGTACGTGTGATCCAGTCTTGCATTTTTTTTTTCTATTTTTTTCTAATCTAAAAAAAGAAATTTTTTTTAATTTTATCAAAACTCAAAAAGAGCATTTTTTTATAGTGAAGTAAGTAAGCTCGTAATTTTCGATTTTTGGCCAAATTAAAACACATTTTTTTAAATGATGGCTTTTAGAAACAAAAAATCAAAATTTTTATGTAGAGAACCGCGTTAACCGATAAAGAATAAAAGAATAAATAAACTATGTTTTCGATACAGTCGTCTCTTAGAAACACAAAATCTACTAGTAAAAATGCACACAATATCTTAAAAATATTTTTCAAAAACCGCATATCAGAAGAGAAGTACAAAAAAACTGTAAATTTTAACTTTTAACCGAATTCAACAAAAACTGAGTTGTTAGTAGTTTGCTGAATATAAGATTTGTTGTATTGATCGTGACCGTTTAGTGTTGACAAAAACGTTGAAGATGTACGTCTTCAATTGGTTACATCGTCGTCCTTTTGACATTTTATATTCTTTCCTCGGTTTAATGTTTTTTTCCTTTTTTGTTTCATAGTTTATTCTCAAAATGTACACCCTTTCGCTAAAATTCATAATATGTTTGTGTCCTATATGCATCAGAACTCTATTTGAAAGTTTATTTATTTTTCTTTAGCTCTTAAACACTTTGAAGGTTGAATGAATAAAAATTGTTTACTTTAGTTAATTAACAATTAATAGAGCTTTTCTTGGTTTATTGAGTTACGATTATTATTGACAATAATTAACTTCATAGATAGGTTACTCCAAAGAAAAAAAACAAAGATACCCAAAAACAACATCAAACAAAACCCAAACATTTAGATAATTTAGCAGGAATTCCGATTTTGTTTGTTTTTTTTTTTGTCCACATAATTGAAATAATACACATGGCCCATATGGGGAAAGTCGTGCATATTATGTTCATCATTCATGATGGCTCATCGATCGCTGAATCGTGAGGTTTTCTCCAGCTCAACGCCCCCAATTCATTAAATTTTGTCGAAATATAAATTAGTCATTTCTTAATAATTTTATTATTCAATTCATACCGATATTCTACCAACGACCTACCCATTTGGTTTTGTTTTGCGATAAATGCGGATAAGGTTTATGCAATATTGAGCTGTTGTTTATACAACATTTGGCAATGCATGCGACTGTTATATGAGATACAGCATACACATTGAGCTAGAATATTCCTTGAAATTTATTAATTTTTAAGTTTCAAAGACAAGAAAGGCAAGGACGGTATCACCGACTCATCGTTACTTTATGTTGCATGTGTAAATGTACTGGGGTGTGGAATCGGCTAAGGTGATTGTTGATTGTCACATTTGTAAAAATCAAAAGTGATCAAATGAAATTAGGTCTCCATAAGGTGATCATCAAAAATGTTTGAATAATTGGCATCACTTTTAAAAATACACAAAAAATCGAATTTTGCTTTTATACCGAAACTGTCGCCAATTTTTGTATATATCAAGCGAATAAGGTGCTTGATAGTTAAGCTCGACTTTTGGGTTCAATCCTCGGCTACTTACAAATTTTTTTTCGGTTTTTCTGTTGGACAAAATATTGCAATTTCATATGAAAATGATAGCAAAAAAGGTGTCACCAGAAAAAGTCACAAAAATATGATAGTCAAATGTGACAATCATCTTACACAGAACGATTTTTTTAATTTGGCTGCCAACTACCAAAAAAATCATCTTACACTATTCCACCCCAGATTTAGTTTAAAAAAAACAAGTAGGTCCCTACACTCAGAGAAAGAAACAACTCAAAATCAAAGAAAACCACTTTTGATATAACTATTTTTCGTAGTGATTTTGCTTCGAAGAAGAAAAGAAGAAAATTTCAAAATCAAAATCAATGTTTATTTAAAAAAAAAAAAGAATTGAACCAAAGTCATTCAACTTTAAAAGAAATACTAAAAAAATATAGGAAACATACCGTCATTCGAACCAGCAATGGTTGAGTTATCAGTCGGATGCCTTGCAGAACGGAATACGTTTTATTGAAAATAACTTGCATATATTCCGGGTTGAACTAACTTCAATGTTAAATTGCATTTTTAATCAAAAATGTTTCACTTTGAATTTAATAATGGTCGAGGAATGTTATAACTTATAACAATTTACAATTAAACACGACCGAATTAAAGTTTACGTTGCTTTTTCTTCCTCAGTGTAGTAACATCCGTGCGATCAAGGTGTGTATTTAATTTTTAAAACGGCTTTAACGATTTAAAATTTTTTTTTTTCTAAAAAGGAATCAAAAAGCGAATATCGTTTGGAGCTCATAACCATTTAAGAAATTGCTTTAGTCATTTTAAAAGAAATTATATAAAAGTCTTTCTGAGGATGTGTCACACCAACTTTAACCATGGAGAGCAAGTACGAATTTCATTTCATTTTCATAGATATACATAACATACCTACCTAATAGAAATAGATAAAAGAAAATTGATTCATTAATAATAAAAATAAATTGCATTATTATTAGAAAAGCAAAAGTTGTTGTGTTCTATTATTCCTAGAATTTTGAAACTCAAAGTTTAAAAAAAAAAAATGGATTTTGGCACACATAAAAAGATTTATCTACATTTTTTTTTCATGCATGAGCAAATTCCTTCAAAAATCTCAAGAGATTCTAAAAAACTCGAGAAATTAAAAAAATAAAACAAAAAGGAAATTTCTTTGATGGAAAAAATGAAATCGGTATATCTACCTACAATACAATATTTTACAAATACAAATACCCATTAATACCGCAAAAAAGAAATATCTATTTAATATTTATGTCTTAATGTAGATATCGAAGATCACTTAACAATCTCCGTTAAATGCCATTGAAAAAAAACACACTTCAAGGTCTAACAGCTGTTCTTTGTTATTCCATTTTGAAAAAAATAGCCTTCTATTATATATAGTTAATTTCCTATGCCTAGGTACATAAATGTATATAGAAAATTCCCATATGAAATAAAATTCACGGCTGGGTCGAGCGTACTTGCTCTTAGGGTAAAATTTTCTGTAGATGCTAAAGCTTCTGTATAAATTTCTTAAAAATAAATAATTTTATTAAACATTTTGAAAAAAAACATAGAATGTGTTAGGTACAAAAATGGCTTAAGCAACTTCTTTAATTGTTATTATTATTGTTATTATTGTACTATTCGTACTAGAATGTCAGCTTATTAGACTTGACCATTCTTTATTCCGTCAATTTCATTGAATGTTTGAACAACAACAACAACTTAAAGGCGCTACCACTCTTGTTTGGCTGGAGATATAGCTATTTCGTGCTTTGCCACTTATGCACTCATCAGTCTCCTTTTTGTGGTGCTGAGCTTTAATCCAATTATTTTATTATGAAAAACTTTCTATGCACACCATGGGAATCGAACCCACGTTATCAGATCTTAGCTCAGTCTTAGAAGTCGTGTGCACTTTTTTTTTTTTTTTTTTGTAAATTCATTTTTATTTTTCTTCATCTTATAACTATCTTAAAGCTAAACAAAAATTCATAAAAACTAGCCTACTTATCCATAACTTATGTCTAACTTACTGGCCCTATACGGGCGCTCTAAATTAATCCATTATCTTAATGCTATAATGCCTTTCGGCCTTAAAACTATTTAAATAATAATATTTCACGGTTTTTATTTTTTAACCAAGAAATACTTAATTAAAAACTTGGTGTCAGTATTGCTTTTTTTTATGTAAAACTTAAAACTAAAAAAAAAACTTAAAACTAAAAAAGAACTATTTCGATAGACTACAATTCGTAGTACGTATCAAAGGGGGAGAGGTTGGAAGATCGGTAACAAACCAGTCTATTAAGTTATTATTATTGTTATTATTGTACTATTCGTACTAGAACGTCAGCTTATTAGACTTGGCCATTCTTTATTCCGTCAATTTCATTGAATGTTTGAACAACAACAACAACTTAAATAGTTTTGAGTACCAAACAAAGTAGGCATGCCATTTTTAGAAAAAATAATTATAAAATAAATAAAATATAAAATTAAATAATAAAATAAAAAATATCAAAATAATTTTGTAATAAAAATACTAAATGATTGTTCAAAAAAAGTAAGTTGATTTTTCGATTTTCAAGAAATTATTAATGGACATCAAAAACCAAAATTCAAAAAAAAATCATTTAGGTAAAAATTGGTTTTTGGAAGAAAAAATTTTAAACATTTTTTTTTAAATTTTAATATGATATGAATCGAAAATTGCTATGAGCCTTTAGTGTAAAAATTGTCATTCAAATCCGTTGAGTTGTTTACGAGAAAATCAGAAAAAATTAAATCGGTCTGTTATGAAAACATTTTGTTTATATTAAAAGTACGACCTTTAATCAAAATCGTTGGAAGCGTTTTCGAAAATATAAGTTTTTTTTTCATTTTCATCATACGGCAGGTACCTACGTACCGTTAATCTTGGTCCTAAAAAAAAAATAATTTCTCATCAAGGGAATCACCAAAAACCCTTATCTAGGTATACCAAGTTTGAAGAAAATCGCTTGAGCGACTCAGGCTCTAGATAGAGCCAGGCACAAAGACTGACCGACAGACAGGCAAACAGAATTACCGGACCCGCTTCTTCGCATTCTCTATAATTGTAATTTGTAATATCATGTTTGTTTGTTACCTCAATTTTTTTTTTTTGATCCCTAAACCTGCCCTATATGCATACCTAGTACCTACATAAATATATCACAAGTAAAGCAAACATCTGAATGAGCATTCGTTTCAACATGGCAACGTACTGTAACATACACCTATTTTCCACACATGTCACTTCTATTTTGTGTAGTTATTCAATAGTATCAACGAATTTTCAGTTAAATTGTTGGTGTAAGTCATTTAATAATTAATTTTTCAAATTTGGTCGACCGCCAAAAAAATACTAGGTTGGTCGAATTCGTGTAAATAACTTTTGAATTCTTCCTTACATTCTATCAATTTAACATTTTTATACCATGTTTTACAGCTCTTATCTTCTTCAAACATTGTATGTGCATAGGGTTCTATTTCGTATTTTTCTATATATGTAGATACATGCTTGTTTTTTTCAATGTGACATCAGGCGCACTCGATAGCCTAATCAGTTCGGTGACGAGTTTTCGGATCTTATGGTTGCTGGTTCGAATCACACTATTCACACACAAGTTTTTTTCGGTTAATTCAAGCAAAAGATTATGTGATTCATCATGGCATAATGATCGGTCTCTAAAATAGACAGATCGTTTCCGATTGAATCACAGAAAAATTAATTTATTTCTCAAATACGCTACATTTCTAAAATAAATGACAGTGTTCTGGGAGATAAACGAACATTTTTTTTTTAATTGCTTCAATGGAGTCTAATATATAATAATAGAGGAGGTAGCAATAGTGATGTTGTAAGATAGAAAAGTGGTAAAAGTGGTATAGTATCATATTAAAAGAGCATTACTTGTGTGGCTTACGAATAATCTTTCGTCAATAGGGCAAGTTTCTTTCTGCCTGTTCCTCGCATTGAAACTGATGTAAATTTTTAAACTCGGTAAATACTTATAGCAGAGTCATTTATTGCAGAAAATAGGCCGAAGTTCTGAATTTTTACTACTAGTAGATAGAAATTTAAAACCTTGTGGAATATCTTTATAAAGTCAACAATATATTTTGTTACATATGTATCTGCAGTTTGAGCACGCCCACCTAGTGCGGGAAATAGCTTTTTAAACAGCTAGTTTCATTTTTAAGCAAATTTATTGAAATGGAAGAGACTTTAGTTCTTGTTCTTTCAGAATTTATTAAAGATTCAAAAAGTATTTTCGTCATGCCGGGTTCGGTCTGAGTGTCTGAGCGTCTGTGCGGCTGTGGGTCCATCTGTACACATTTCCAATGCCCAAACTCGTGGACGGATTTTCTTCAAATTTGGTACAGATGGTTTTTACGTAATTTCGAAAGTTATTTTTTTTTTATATCTCGATTAGAACCACTTCCTCCAATATAGCGGTTTTGAGTTATTGGATTTTTCTCAAAAACACCTCTAACGATTTTCTTCAAATTTTGTGCAGATGGTTTTTACGTAATTTCGAAAGTTTTTTTTTGTGTCTGAATATCTCATCTAGAACGAGTGCCTCCCATACAACATTTTTGAGTTATTCGAGTCTTCTTGAAAATAGCTCTAACGATTTGTCTTAAAATTTATTACATGATTTCTTCTGTAAAGATACATTTTTAGATTTTTTTTTTTTGAAAAATCGTTGGTGCCGTTTTTTTTATATTTTTTTAATAAAAAAATTCGAACCGGCTTAAAAAAAAAATTGGGTATTTCATTTTTAATATATTATTCATCAACATCTTATAGGTTCATTTTAAAAAAAAATTACTAACCCAAAATAGAAAGAAAAAATTTTTTTTTTTTAAAAACCAAAAGCTAAAATTTTCAATCTAAGTTAATATCTACATAGTAACCTTGCACTACATGAGCAAGTTCGTGTGATCCAGTCGTGCATCAGAGTTATTTTGATCCCTCGTTTATCTTTGATACTAGAAATGCTTGAAGCATTCCTTTTTTTCAGAGCTCATAATGAAATACATACAACAAAAACAAAATTCTAAAATTTCAAGTAACAACTATAATTCAAATTTGAGATACAGAGTGTTAAAAATTACAAATAATCGTATCCAAAGTTCAAATTATTGATACTTGGCAAAAATAAACATGAACCCGTATTCGTTTTCTACTAAACTTGTATAGGCCTAGGCCACACCCCAACGTTGTTGTTAGATTCACCTTTTGTTACATAAATGAAGTATCTATGGTCTTAATACAATTGTATGAAATTTAATGTAAAAGAATTATATGGGTGACTGATTATATACATACATTAGATATAAAGGGTGGACAGTTTCATAAAGGTCACGTCCCCTGAACGAAATTCTTAAAAATTGACAAAAATTTTCCAAATTTTTTTCATAACGATCAAAAAATATTTTGTAATTTTTTTGTTTTCACAATTTTCAATAGCATTGTAAACAATTGTCAAAAATATTTCCGATTTTTTTTTTAAATTTTTCTAAAACAATTCTTTTACAATTTGTTTTTCATCTACAAAGTTCTTTTAAGAGCTATAAAGGATATTTGAATATTCGAGATCTGAGGAGTTTTGCCTTTCAATCGAAAAAGCATTTTAAACAACCAACAAAAATGTCTATCTTTAAACGAAAATAAAGTAGGTACTTTTTTATCCTAGAATCTTTTTTCCTTGGTCTAAAGAAATAATAAGCTGACTTCTTAAGAATGAAAATAAAGTATTTATTAAATTAAAAGTTCTACTGGTAAAAATTGTCTAAATTTAAATTTTCTAATTTAATCAATTTAAATTTTCTAATTTAATCAAATTAAATTTTATTTTTCAATTTTTTTCATTATTAATGAATTTTTTGATGATATTTAATTCATAAAATGATAGATTTTCTTTTATTTTTACTTTCAGCTACGTCAAACTTTGTGGGAAAATTTACTCAAAGTGTTCGTCGTATTGTCCAAGATGTCAAAGATGAAGGAGCTCCAAGTAAAAAAAAACTAACTTCTAAGTCTTTTTTTTAATTTTTTTAATCAATTTGAATATTTCTAACAAATAGGTGGCATGAGCCGGGAAGAAGTTATCGAAACAAATGAGAGGCTACGAGCGTTGCGACTACGCTTGGAAGAATCTTATGACACCGCTAAGGGATCTCTTGTCACCTTGATGAACAAATACGGCGACTCAAAAAGCCAAAGGAATATGTTTCAGCGATATCCGATGTTAAAGTTAATGATAAAGGTATACCTATAAGTACATATTCTAATACTAGGATTCTTTATCTATCAACATATATGTATGAAGATATAAAAAATAATAACTTTGATTTATTTTAGGACGTTATACGACTTGAAACACAATATTGGACGCTCATAGATATTCCACGTCAAGAAAAACAGGAAACAGTTCCCTCGTATGTAATGCGAGCTTGCTCGATAATGGAGAAAACACAGAAATCCGGTGAAGGCGTCAAGACATCAGCCAAACTAGCAGAGGAGGCTGCCGAAAGAAGGGAACGAATGGAACGTCTAGAACGTATGCATTTTAACTTTTTTAAATAAACAACTAGGTATACTATCATAAAGACAAACTTGTTTGTAGATATGACGACAGCACAAATCGAACTGGAGAACACTCAACTGATCAATGATTTGTACAGACTTCTTAAGAAATATCTAGGATTACGGCATTTAATTCGAGTTTTGAAGGTAATTCGTAGAATAGTACCTTCCAGGTATTCAAAACTAATACTTATTTTTTTTTTTTAATTTTAGGATGAATATGGAAGCTCAAAAATGTATCCAATAATTCCACGTTACACAATGCTCAAGGACATGATAAAAGGCATTATGCACGATCCCGATTACATGGAAGTTTGTCACGAAGTTAACAACTAATTCGGCATAAACAAACTCTTACTGAGATTTAAAACCACCACCAACAAACATCATCTTCATTAAAACTTTGAATAACAACAAACAAAAAAAAAACAAACATTACATATCGCTATGGAAATATATTATACAAAAAAAAAACAAAGATACATATATACAAATTATGTCTATACTAAATAGAAAAACCGATATTATATCAAAGTATGCATTATAGATAGGCAAAAACTTTTTATTTTGGATTATTCCTAAATTTTCTCATATGCATGCATGCAAACAGACAGGATATAAAATACAACATCATATTATATCGATATTTTCATAATAGATAGATTAAAAATCATCACAAAAGAATACTTGTATAAATTTAATATTTATATGCAGTATTTTCAATTCATTCAAATAATTGATCGATAAAGTAATGCATGCTTCAAAAGCCAGAAAATAGTTAGACAATATAATGGGAAATTCATACCCAAAAGTGTAGCTTTATTATTTTGAGTGGACAAAATAGGTTATTTAATTGATATTTTCTTTATCCAATTTTTGAATTAAAAAATAATTTATATAAATAAGATTAGGTCAGGATGATTTAACAATTTGCTATTAAAAATTGTCAAACAAAAAATTTCAAAATATTTTTGATAAATGTAATTGTCGAAAAAAAATCCAAAATACTCTTTACAATTGGCCAAATTTCCAAAATTAATTGGGCCAATAGTTCTTTCCTCATAGAAGAGTGATGTCTTACCTGCAAAGAGTTCTCACAAAATTCAATTTAGTACTGAATACAGTGCTGTCGAAGCGCACTGGCTACTTGGGTCGAAAAAAAAAACAAAAAGAGTACAAAAAAGGGGCCCACTATAAAATTCCGTATAAGAATAGAGAAATAAACAAAAATTTAAACATTTCTTCGTGAGACAAATGAAAACAAACAAAAAACATGCCCATTATGGAATTCTCAATTCTTTATTCCCGAGGGGTCAGCGTGATTCGCATTCTCATTTAAAGCAATTATGAACTTGTCGGGTGAACTATATTATCACTACGTGGAACTACCTTACCATTACCACTATCAACCTTCCTAACACGCGAGTTACAGAAAAGTAACTCGCAAACTAAACTAAGTGCGAATCCCGCCGAAGTGGCACTACTTCGATCTTTCTTATTGCAATCGAAGATACTAAAAGATACAATCAATTGTTTCAGTAAAGTTTTCTTTGTTTGACCCCCTAAATAACGACAACCAGGTAGGGACATTTTTTTTTTTTTTGTTAAAGAAAGTCATAAAAAAAGATATAAACAAATACCTTAATAAATTATTTTATATTCGTCTTTTAGTTAAGTCTTCCTGACTCTATCCCAACAAAATTTTTGATTTAAAATGCAAATCTTATTAATTTTATTCCAATTATATTAATTTAAAATGCTTTAAGCTTACCTACTTAAAAAAAACTATCCTTTATAAGTAATAAAATATACAAGTGTTTACAACATCAAAATATATTAAGAACAAAATAAAACGCTTTTCATATTAAAAAAAAAAAAAAACACTATAAGAAATTTGATATTAAAAATAAACTATTCTACTTAAAACTAAAAACAAAATCAAAAACAAAACTAAAATATAAAGCCATAATATATTTGCTAAAAACAAACAAAAATATTTTGGTTAACAAACAAACAAAAAACACTTTACAACTAAAACAAAAAAAAAAAAAAAACTATGAAAAAATTGTGAACAATACACCCACCGAACTTATCCACTACAAACAAAACTCATAACTAAGACCAACTATATATTTAAATAAAAAAAAAAACATTTCAACATTTACCTAAAATGACATCTTCTCATTCCTATACATTATACTATACAAACAAAACATAAATACTATATTATTACTAAAATTATTTTTTACAGATTTTTAATCTTTATAAATAATATTTCATATCCAAAAGATACATTCAAGAAACTGATTTTATAATTTTATTTAAAAAATACTTGAGTAAGATATTATTATTTTCTAAATACATATTATATTATTACCTACTCCAACGAAACAGAACTTAACTTACATTATTTTTTTCCTGCTCTTTTATCGGAAACTAATCGGTTTCCTGGATTTTAACACGAGTTTTTTGTCAAACTCTTATCAAAAGAACAAAATTTTGCTGGGAAAAACTTAGCACCACTGCACGTTTTTTAAATTTCGCAAGTGGATTAGTATTTCAGACTCAGTGTCTTAAAATCATTTTTTTTAATTATTCCCTGCCCTGTGCTCTCTGCAGATGAGAAAAAACAAGCTTAATAACCGGCTTACAAATTTTGAATAATGTGGTTTTTCATAAACCTTACATTCTTAGCTGTCTTTTGATTTTCTATTGTTTAAAACTTAAAAAAAAAAACATGAAAAAAATAAATTTCCATTTTATTTTTTTGGTTTATTAATATGTATAAATTGCGTTTTTTTAACTTTTAACAACAAAGCATTCAAACATAAAAATTATTAAACAATAAGTAATTCTTTTACTTAAATAGGTAACCGAAGCTGGGACACCAGCTAGTCGGATATAGGGAAAAAAGGCCAGCACATTGAGGGTAAAAATTCTTGGCCCAGTTTTCATTTTATTTTTGCCAACAAAAAAGTCATTCTTGTAAACTTAGGGAGACTTTAATGATTTTATAGAAGGTACATAGCCTTGTTATCCGAATAATATAATTATTCTAAGATATAATACAAAAAAACTTTGATTTTTATAGGTACATTATTTTCCCCTCGGTTTTACGGTTTCGTTTTTCTTCACACAGATTGTCTTTGTGTTTTACTTAAAAATCTTATTAAAATGAGCCAAAAATAAGATATTTCCATAGAGAAAACTTCTTGATTTCATGAAGCAAATCTTATTATTGCTCTTTCTTGGCACTTAAATCAAAATTTTCGCTTTTATTCCATAAAGAAGACTAGACTAGAGGTAAAGTGTCCGACGGGTAATCTTTAAACTCCAGGTTCAGACCTCCGACATGATCCAATTTTTTTCTTCTTTTGTTTTAATAAGGCTTTCATACTAAAAATAGGATTTTTGCTTGGATAAAAAACCATAGAGAAAATTTATTGCTTAAGGTGGTATCATTTGTATTTTATTTGATCGATTTTTCTCTGTGTACAAGGAAACATTATTCAAAATTTAAATAAATAATTTTAATTAATGACAGAAATTTTTCAAAATAGAATTACTTCGGAACAACCTTATACTTGCTCATAAAATGATTTTTATTATTTATCTGATTTATTTTAATGAATAACCCATAAATTATGATTTCTATTTAAGGGTATTTTATGCGAAAAATAATTAAGTCACAAACGCAATAAATCTTTTTTGACTTAAATAACAGTTGAAGTCATAAAAAAATTTATTAATGTTTTAATCAATGGAATTTTCAATATAGATACTTTTTAATTTAAAGTTATATAGATGTGGCGGCGCCTCCGTAAAACGAAACAGGAACATAGGAACATATTTTTGTCTAATGGATTATTATTTTCGATAAGTTCAATCATTTTGAAGCAGAAATGCTACAAAATTGGAAATCCATTATACACTAGCACTAGCCCCAAACAATCAAATGAACAAGATTTTTCTCTGAAATCTTTAATGATTTTCTATAAACTGTATCTCAACAAGAAACGGGTTCATTGGCATAAATTATTTACTATGCATTTATAACCTTATTCTTTTAACAAATTATTTTTTTGAACTTTGGTTATGGCACAACAGTATAAGAAATAGCGGAACCAATTTTTTTTTAATTTTTGTTTTTTGTGTCAATAAAAGTAGAGACATTTCAGTTAATATTTTTTAAGCTTTTTAGTTTTGTTTTTTATTGTTTTCTCTATGATTTTTTTCAATCAGATATCCGTCTTTAAAGTAATGATATTTTTGGTATTCGAATATATACATGTAGGTCGTTTTCAAAATTTCAAGCATAATTAAACCTGATTATTTTTAAGTTAACGCTTAGGTAATTGTTCCTTGTAGCATTATTTGGAATTTTAATCCATAACAGCTGGAATTTAAAAAAAATACGATTTTTATCAAAAAGCTTACCTGTGTACTTGTGTTCATAAGTTTGCTTGATAGCGTATAGCATTGTTTTGAACCTTATAAGTATAACACTTGTAACGAACCTGAACTGCACATTTTCTATGCTGATAGCTAGCCAGCTATCTCTTGAACTTATTTTGATATGTTTGGTCCAGAGAAAAATAGTTTTTACGATTAACTAAAAAATCAATGTTTGGAGTACGAATAACATGAGTCGTGTGGCAGTTTAAATAAATGGCAAGAAAGTTTGGTGGATCGATATTACAGATCATCCTGCGGATTCGGTAGTACATAAACATAATAATCTATTCGTAGCGTTGGTTTTTCTCTTATTTCACTAATGCTAGTTTTTTTCAACTTAATACGTGGTTATGGATGTGCACAACAATTTCCCATTCATTGCATAGGCTGTGTGTCAATTTCGTTGAAATCAAGCTGCGTTAATTTTGATCCCAATGTTGATTTTGAACAATAATAAAATACTTTATTTTATAAAAATAAATAATTTCTCTTACAATGTTAACCGATTCTTAATAGTATTAATTCAACATTTATTTATTATATTTTATTTATTAATCTTTAGCCATTTGTATAAGAAAAATCGGCCTATATAGGTTTCATTTCATTATACACCTATGTAGGTAAAATTTTGCCAACAAAATATAATAGCGTACAAGGAGAAATCAATTTAAGTTTATTTAAGTAATAACAACAAAATTTTAATTAATTAATAGATCAAAATTAATTTTTTTATATTTTGCATACAAAAACATCGTATTAGTAAAATTTTAAATACTTATCCGTAAATTAAGCAAGTTAAAAAAAATTAAAAGAAGAGCTTTAAATGTGTTAGTGTAAACATAACAAAATAAACCCATGGATTTTATTGTAACTTAAAGCAAAAAATAAATACTTTACAAATAAATAATAATAATAATAAATAATAAAATTCTTCCTCTTCTTAATGTATTGAAAATATGAAAATAAAACGTTTAGTGAGAACGAATAATGAATAAATAAATAAATTGTTGTATTTTTATATTGTTGTTTTATTTCATAGAAAAAGTAATGATATATATTTTTCTTTTTTTAGCTCTGACCGGGAACTGAGCCGTCAAAAAAAGAATTGTGCTACTTAGCTCGGAGAGCTCTGAAAGCTCAATCAGAGCTCGATCAGTAGCGCTCGGTTGCTGAGCTCTGTAAAAAATGACATAGCACATCGAGCTAAAAGTTGAACGCGACTAGTTTTATTATTATTTTAGTTTTTTTTTGCATTTTATATTTATTATGAATTAATTAAAGACAATTTTGAAAGTTTTTTAATACAAGAAACATAATATGACAGTTCAGGGCATAATTATGTTTCTAATATAGAGAGCACGCTCTGTTCAGAGCGAGCTCTATTCGCTCAGGCCCCGCTCGGTGCAAAAAAAAAGAAAAACGCCTAATTTATTCCAAATTTCAGATATTTAAAGTCCTGTTCGCACCGAACCATAGACTAGAAAATTACTAATCTTGATGAGTCACGCTGAACTAAAAGACACTGTTTAACGCTTTCTTTCACTTTGTCAGTTGTTGCCACCAACAGGTCAACAACAATCAAACATATATTTTGTGCAAAGTTATAATTTATAAATAAACCAAAAATGACCACAGTCAAATTACAAAAAATTTACTACTTGGCAAAATCTTTAATTCTGATATAAATTTGTATACAAAAAATTAAACGGTCAAAAAGACTTTTGTAGTTCTAAGCATCCCAAATTTTCATATGATAAGAAACAGCCAATAAATTTGTACGGATCTAATGGTAAAACACATTACAAATGTGTAAAATAAAAATGAATAATCAATTGTAAGAACGGAATAAGTCCATAATTATAAAGATGTGTCTACACATCTCCAGAGTGGAAAAAAAAACCCGGAAAATTATTTTAATTATTGTTTCATCAGTTGTAAGAACGGAATAACTTTTTATTCTTTTTTTTTTGAAAATTTTGAGGAAGTGTATTATTAGAGGTAATGAAAAGTACATCAGGAATAATTTTTAGCTAAATCGGATAAGCCATTGACAAGATAAAAGATAATAACAATAAAAAAGATAATTTTCGTTTTTTTACTAAATAGAACCAAGAAGAATGCATTTCAAAATTATTTTCTTCAAAATAAATTCGTCAGAAACACAAAAATTAATATTTAATAGAAAAAGAAATTTGTATTAATAAAAGATGGTAATTTGCGCCAATACCAAGTTTCATCGAAATATACATTACTATTTTTGTAAAAGATAAAAATAAAAAACAAAAAAAAAAGTAATATTTTTAAGGTTGTATAGAAAAATTGGTGGGCAATTTTTGTTTCCCCTTTCCCCGTCAAGTATTGCAAAGAATACGTTCAAATGCACGTCATTGTTTTAAATAAAAATGCTTGCAGTTTCCCGCGAGACCACTTCGTCAACGCACATTCAGTTGCGTTTTAGGGGGGTTCAAATCGCATGCTCGCGAGCATGGCTAGACAACATACGATGCTCGTCCATTTGAACGGAAAAACAACATAACATGATGAACAACATAACATTGGAAATCAAAAGTTTTTGATTTCTGTCGAGTCATGCTCGCGACCATATTGTTGACCATGCTCGACCATATGAACCCCCGTTTGTAAGAACAAGTGCACGCTAGCGGGATATTAAAGCTAATTGAATGCAAACACAAGATGTCAAAAACTAACAAAATTAAAGGGGGAAAGATGAAATCTGATTTTTTGATTGTGTCAAAACTTGGTCAGATTAAAAAAAACATGTCAAAAATAAACAACAACAAATGTTTAGATAAATGTCAAAAGAAGTCGGAAAAAAAATCTGTACATACTATGATTTGTTGACTCCTTTACCAGTACTAACCCAGTACTATACCTCTATTTTAGCTGTCAGATTCACAAAATCAACTCTATTCTGGTGAATGAAAGACGCCATAAGAGTAGGGGTAAACTTTTCCATCTGTTAAAATGGGAAAGTTTACCACGCATGTTTCATGAAGGCCCTCAAATTAACTTGGGTAAATGTGTGTAAATTATGTACTGATTTATTATTTGGAGAAAATTATGGTTCTTTCCTTCAAGCAAGAAAACGGACTCAGTTTTCTCGGTGCCAAAATGTACCGAGGTGGAAATGAACAACACTCACACATTTACAAACTTTTGTGTATGAACACAAAAGAGAACGAGGACCAAAATAATTTTTTTTTTATCCATGGAGAAAAAGTGTGAAAAGGACAGATATCTGACATATCCTAAGGAAAGACAAGGGCGACCGAAGCACAAAATAGTAAACAAACTAACATTTAGTTGAATAGTTTTTTTCGTCGTCAGTGCACGTGCCAGGTAAGTGTTTTAAATAAAATATTAAGAAAACTTTGATAGTGTTATTGAAAAATCATATTTTGTTTTCAATTCAACCAGGAAATATTATGACGCCAACACCAACTACAAATTTTGTTCCCAGAAAGGTTCGACGGAGCTGTTGTGCTACAATCATCATCCCTCCTGTCTGCTGCATGTGAAAATTCTAAGTGGATTGAAGTTTTATTTGTAAAAGTAATTTATTATGTAACTTAAAAAAAGTTTATTTGATATGAAATAAATAAATTCAAGCGAAAAAAAAAAAATTATTTTGAGTATCTTTATTGGCAAATGGCAGACATTTTTTAAATGGGAATTCTTTTTTCCGACACCTTTTTCTGTGAATGTGCGTGTGTGTGTGGTTGATTTCTTCTCACTAATACTTATGCATTTCGGCTCCGAGGTGGTTATAATTTGAACCGAAATTGATCCGTTCTCGCCCCGACTCGGACCTAACTCGGAGCTATTTCGGACCCGCACGTCGGACTCTTTTGCTTGAAGGGAAAGAGTCAACTAGCTTCATATTTGTGGCTGGTTATATCTAAACTGGCCAAATTTAAACGTTCAAAGTTTTCCACAATTACTATTTCCAGATGGTAATCTTTTACCATCTGTGGAAAAGTTTACCATATTCTGGATTACCTATACAAAATTTGACAGTTCGATTACCAAAAATACCATTTTACCAGGTTTATCATGCTGCATGAATACCCCTAGTGTTTGTTTCCGAATATAACTCTGGCGATATATGTATAACACAAAATTGGCTGGAAAGCAAAATGCACATCACAAAAATGTATGACTCCTTACACTGCCATTTTTTATAAAATAGATTTTAAATTATTCGACAACAACTGCTATTTAAACACAAACATACAAATTCAGGAAACTCGTTTATTTTTCATTCATTCTGTTGTTTTTCGCCGCTCGGTAGGTATACTTTAATTTTTCAGTTACAAAACTAACTAATGTTATGTTTATTTTACGCAGATTCAACAACAATAATCTGAGGTCTCACAGCTGTAACGGACCAAGTAAAAAAAAAGCCAAATCTAGTGACAAAATCTGCGCAAGGCTTAACTCTAGGTCTGTTTGGGATCTCGCCACAACAACGAATTTCTACTATTTTTGAGTCCAAGCCCTGTCAAACCTGTCAAGAGAGAGCGCACTGAGAGAGAAAATCATTTCTCCTCTTTTGAAAATTTCTGCCCAAAGAATTTCTTGCAGCTGAAATATGAATTCTGTCAAAATCATTTCATACAGCAAAACAATAAAAAAAAAAAAAAAACAATCAAATGTAATGAAAATATTTTTTAAATGAATTAACAAAAAATTGAAATAAAATCAAAAAGTGGACTAACCAAGTGTGGCAGATATTTTTGATCATCGTGTTTCCGTTTTTTAGCAGTTGCGGTCGTATTTGAGAGAATTTTATCCCCGCTCTAAATAATTTGACTGATTTCATATTTCAGCCCAAAAAGTTCCCAAACGGACCTTCTATTAAGATCTGTCATTAGTTTGGTCAAAAACAGTTTCGTTTCAAATTGTCAGTTGTTCGAAAAAGACATTCACCATAAGATTCAATTATAGCGTATTTACTTTAACTCGTTATAATCTCCGAATTCACTCTTCAGCTTTTAGCTCTCCAAGTATTGGCACCTGGTAAGTTGCTTTCCGCGCCATCTGTAGCGTTCGCTCTATTTAGTAAAAGACGACCTTTCAAGATGAGTTCAGTTTATTGACTGTCATAATCTACATACTACTGTAATAGATAATAATCTATAGACAATATGGTTATATAATGAGTGAGGGAGTCAGATATACACTCCACATCTCCCTTTTTACTTTAAACAACATTATTATTATAAATACGTTATGTAAATCTACTTAGTTAAAGTTAAAGTTATAAATTCATATATTCATTAATTCATTAAATGATTATTTTCTAAATTTATAAGTGGTTAAGAATTCATTATTGCATTTACAAAATCATTTATAAATATGATAAATCTTATTTCGCAGGATAGGTCCATCGCTCGGGTTGTTTTATCATCCTTCCTGCTCTTGTCGTATAGTTACCTGTAGATGTTGTAGGTGGACATGGTTTTGTCGTGTAGTTACCTGTAGATGTTGTAGGTGGACATGGTTTTGGAGCCTGCGATATAATTTCAGAATGCACCTTTATCTCCCCCCGCGAAGATTTTGAATTGGAAGCTCGAAGCTCTCCTTCAACTACTTCTTCTGGTTTATAAGGAACATCATTTCGATGTGCATTATTTAGATGGAAAATGTTTCTTCTGTAGACTCCTGTGTTAGTTTGAACATAAAAAGACCGAGGAGTATCGGCCTTGGATTGAATACGACCCCATTGTTGGATATCGCGAACCCATACTACGTCACCAATTTCAAAGGTTCTGGTGTCACAAACTCCATGTCGTCTATTATAGTTGGTAGCTTGTTGTTGTCTTCGTTGTGTTTCGGCCTTTGTAATTTTGTCAATATCAACGGGTTTTGGCTCAAAACGATCGCTTGTCATCGGAACTATTGATCGAATCTTACGACCCATTAAAAGTTCCGCTGGACTTGATCCGTTTGCAAGTGGTGTAGCCCTGTACTCTAATAGAGCTAACTGAGGATCTTCTTGATTTTTCTTTAAAAGCGTCTTCATTATTTTTACAGCTGACTCAATGAACCCGTTGCTTTGAGGAAATCGAGGGCTTGATGTTATATGCTTGAATCCCCAAGATTGTGCAAATTGACGAAATTCTGATGTTTGCACCGTGGCAAACTGAGGGCCATTGTCCGTTCGTACTATTTCTGGTATACCAAAGCGAGCAAAAATCGATTTCAGGTGCTTAATGACGCATCGTGATGTTTGACTTTCCGATTGTACTATTTCTGGAAATCTGGAAAAATAATCGCTTATTACTAGAAACGTCTTACCATAACAAACGCAGAGATCCATCGCAATCGTATGCCAAGGGCGCTCTGGCATAGTGGAACTAATGAGCGTTTCGTGTCTAGGAACCAGATATTGGACACAAGTGGAACAACGCTGAACAAATTCTTCCATATCTTTTGATGATCCAGGCCACCACACTGACTGACGCATTCTGGTCTTACATTTAACTATGCCCAAGTGTCCCGTGTGCATCGTTGTTAGCATTTCTCTTCGCATAGTTGGTGGAATCACTATTCGATTACCATGCATCAGTAATTCGCCATTGATTGCTAGAGATTGGCGATCGTTGTAGTATACTCTTCCTTCAGGCGATATTTTAGAACGATGAGGCCACCCACTCTGGCAAAATTCCATGATTTCTTTGATGATCGGATCATCTTTTTGAGCCTTTCGAATAATATTTAATTTATCGGTTGACGCTGGCAGGTCTTCAATGATACAGTTGATGAATGTTTCTATTTCATCACCATCTTCCTGTTCTGTTTCTTGAATGGGATGACGGGATAGTGCATCAGCCGCAATAAGATCCTTTCCAGGTGTAAAAATAATATTGAAAGTAAGGCCCATCATTTTCATCCGAAATCGCTGAATTCTAAGTGTTAGGTCGTCGAGATTTTTCGTCGTAAAAATGGGAATCAACGGCTTGTGGTCCGTTTCTATTGTAAAATGGATTCCATAGATGTAGTCCCGAAATTTCTCGCATGCCCATTTAATGCCTAAAGCTTCTTTTTCAATTTGTGCATACTTCTTTTCGCTGTCAGACATGGTTCGAGACGCGTATGCTACGGGCTTAAGAACATCGTCCACGTCTGTCTGAAGAAGAACGGCACCCAGTCCGAAAGATGATGCATCGGAGGACACAATTGTCTTGTGTGTTGGATCGTATGCCTTTAATACAGGAGCTGACGTTAATGCTCGCTTTAATTGCATAAAAGCTTCTTCTTGTATCGGAGTCCAAAGAAAATCTATGTGGGATTTCAAAAGCTCATTTAAGGGATAGCTTACTGAAGATAGATATGGAACGAACTTACCCAGGTAATTGACTAATCCTAGGAACTGTCGCAGTTCCTTAACATTTCTTGGATGTGGGAACTCTTCAATTGCCTGGATTTTCGAGGGGCCTGGATGTATACCCTCTTCATTAATCTTATGTCCGAGAAAAGTGATTGAAGTCACTCCAATTTTACATTTGGATTTGTTTAAAGTCACTCCACTCTGCTCCAGTCTCTTCAATACAGCACGTAAATTTTGGTCATGTTCCTGCATGTTCTTCCCTTTAACCAAAATGTCGTCCATTTGGCAGATGACTCCATCAAGCCCTTCGAGAATTTGCTGCATTTGTTTTTGGTACAACTCCGGCGCCGTACAAATACCAAAGGGAAGCCGTTGAAAGCAAAACCTACCAAATGGGGTGAGGAAAGTTGTAAGGGTCTGTGATTTGGGAGACAACCTTATCTGCCAAAATCCATAATTAGCGTCTAACTTAGAGAAAAACTTGGAACCTTCTAGCTGTGCTAATGAATAATCAGCCACTGGCATTGGATGAATGCCCCGTTGAATTTCTAAGTTGAGCTTTGCGAGATCCACACAAGGACGTATGTCACCGTCGGATTTCGTGACAATCACCATGGGCGCACACCAATCTGTTGGCTCATCAACACGCCTAATCACCCCTAACTCTAGCATTTCGTCCAGTTTTGCCCTGAGTTTTGCCTTCAGTGGTATGGGTACTCGTCTTGCTGTAGTTATTGCAAATGGCTTTGCGTTGGGTTTTAATTGAATTTCATACTCGGTGTCCAAACAACCGAGTTTGTTAAACAACTTTGGATTTTCTTTTTCAATTATCACAGAGGATTTTTTATTTTCAGGTGCAGTTGTATTAAAAGCATTAATCCGCTCTATGATTCTTAAATTTTGACAAGATTTTAAACTCAAAAGTGGTGATTTTAAATTATTCACAATATAAATATCGGATTTGCCATAGTGTTGGCCATATTTTAGATCAGATTTCATTATACCCGCGACTTCAAGACGTTCGCCAGATGGACCACATAACTTTTTGGTTGATTTGCTAATTTTCGCGCGAGGAAATTTGGTTTTAAAATCATGTAGTGGTAAAACGTCAACCGGTGCACCCGTATCTAACATGAAATTAATTTGCTCTCCATTAACCGTAACCTCAGCTGTCCATCTCTGAACATTCAAATCTTCGTCTGTCACCGTTCCAATAAACAGAGGTTCGTCTTCCTCTTCCACATTAAAAACGTTGTTGCTGCTTTTTGTTTTCATTTTGCATACACTGCTGAAATGGTTCCATTTCTTACAGGAACGACATTGTTTGCCTTTTGCGGGACAATTTTGCTTACCATGTTGTCTTTGTCCACCGCACCATGCACATTGCGCTTCCTTCATTTTCTTTTCGTCTCGTGTCTTCCGATAAATGTTTTGTGTGGGTGACGTTTTTTGTTTCTGTGAGCGAGAATTTCTAACATGTAGGGTGTTAACGTTAGTTGCAGTAGATAAATCTACTTGTTGCCTTCTCACTGCATCGTGTTGCCTTACCGTTTGTATGGCCTTTTCTAACGTTAGCTCTGCTTCTAACTGCAGTCGTTCTGACAAACGTTTGTCCCGCACACCTACCACTAGTCGATCCCGTAACATTTCATCGCGAAGAGTACCATAATTGCAATTTTCTAACAGCAGATAGAGAGCCGTTATGAAATCTTCAATGCTCTCTCCATCTAATTGACTTCGAGAATTGAACTTAGCTCGTTCATATATCACGTTGTGCTTCATGACAAAGAAATTTTCAAAGGCATTTAAAACGGGGTTAAATTTCCCTTGATCCGCGACAGACAGATTAAACGAAAGAAATATGTCGTCCGCTTGATCACCCATGAGGTACACTAGGGTGTTCACCTGTTCGACCTCGTCTCTATTATTTAGCCCCGAAGCTATTCTGAATCGATCAAATCGTCGTTTCCATCGCGGCCAATCAGTTGGGCAAAACGAAAAATGCTCCGGTGCTTGAACCGTAAAATTATTCGTGGATAAGGCTTGCCCGTCATTAGCCATTTTGTCTTTAATTTAAGCGAACGACCGAATGCTAAAATACTGACTTCGTATACCGACACCGCTGCCACCATGTAGCGTTCGCTCTATTTAGTAAAAGACGACCTTTCAAGATGAGTTCAGTTTATTGACTGTCATAATCTACATACTACTGTAATAGATAATAATCTATAGACAATATGGTTATATAATGAGTGAGGGAGTCAGATATACACTCCACAAAAGACATTCACCATAAGATTCAATTATAGCGTATTTACTTTAACTCGTTATAATCTCCGAATTCACTCTTCAGCTTTTAGCTCTCCAAGTATTGGCACCTGGTAAGTTGCTTTCCGCGCCATCTGGAAATCAGTGCGTGCACTGACAACTATTGAAGAATGATTGTGATTGGATGCCGGCATTCAATAAAAAGTTAATACAACAACCGGAAACCAACTATTGTGAATTTGAGTGTTTGGTTTTGAGATACAATTCAACATATTCCCTAGACATAAACTGAACTATTAGTACTCGATGGATGTATTCAGTCGGACAATAAAATTTAAAAACATATTTTTGTTTGTTTTGAAATCTAATGTGCTCAAAAGCGTTTTTTTTTTGTAGACGTTAAATTTAACGAAGAAATAACTGTTGCAGGAACGTATTTTTTAAATTTCAAAACAGTTGCTGGAAGCGACGGGTAAGGTAGAAGATTTAACGATTTAAAATTCAAATAAACTGAAGGTATATTAAATACTGTCAGTTTGGTAGAATAGGAAATGTATGCATGAATGTATTTGTATTTTTATTTTACGGATAACGGTAACATATATATATATATATATATATGATATACAAATCAAATTGTAGTAGTGTAAAATGAGACACACAATCATTCAAATCCGTTTGCGGATTAAGTTACTCAAAGAAGGTTTACGTATGAATGTAATGATTTGTTCTTTCATGCTGTAGATATTTAATGGTGTTGCCTTATATATGACTAAAGCGGGTAAATGGATTGCTAGCTGACACGCGGACACTTGAATTTTTGAGACTATTTTTATCTGAGCTAAGGAATGTCAAAACATAGGTATTGACAAAAAAATTGCCCGCGTTCATTCCGAATTGTAAGGACGTTTTTATTACTCACCCCACGATTTCCACTCTCCATTACAAATCACATTTATACCGCATTATGCAAAAGTATATTTTTATATGCTATTTTGATTCTTGGTTCCAATTAAATATATCTGCAAAAATTGACTACTATGACGTTTTTGGTAATAAGTTAACTGTTGGCTGATGGTATACAAGACGATAAAAAAAAACAAGGCCATAACTTTTGTCATGATAGCCGGATTGTCCTGAAATTATTCTCTCAGAATTCTACATTTTAAAAAAACCTTTTAACTCCCGGTTTTAAAAAAGGCGACTCGAGGACATGTGATTTACTGTGTCTTTTGAGATAAGTCATAGAACGCCAAAATAAATATTTTGAGGAAAAAAAAATTGGACGTTAGCATGCATTCCTTATTTGACTGCCGGTTGGAAGATGGAAGATTGAAAAAAAGATTGACAAAAATCAAAAAAATCAAGAATTCCGCGTCCTAAGAAAATGTCCTTTTTAGTGACGAGAGCAAATTTTAGATTTTTTGTTCAAGAAAACCAACAAAAATATGGAGAGAAGAAAACACTATGGATTTGAACAACAAAATTTAAATTCAACAATTATGGTCGGAGGTGGTACTGTATAATGGTCTCACGGCTGTAGTGATGTATGGCTTCATCTGGATTTGGGGACCTCGTCTATATTGACAGTACGATGAGAAAAGATTCGCCGTGAAGTGCTTCAAAACTGGGGTAAATTCACTAACGGGTCTTCCAACAAGATAACGACCCCAAACACACATCGAAAATAGTCAGGGAATTGTTACTTTATCGTACATCTAAAGCAACTGGACCACCCTGCGCACTCCCCAGATCTAAAGGGAGTATCTGGATAAGCAGATCCGCAAGGGGAGCATATCAATCACAGTCACTAAGGTAAGTTTTAGTTGAAGTGTGGCACAAAATCCCAACCGAATTGACAAAAAATGTATAAGTCAATGCTAGACACATTGATGTTGTTTTAAAGGCGAAAGGGAAGTAGACAAATCACTAGTTTTAAGTTTTTTTTTTTTTACTTTAATGAAATAATGTATACCAAAACTATTTTTTGCCGCTTCAAAACTTACATATTTTTGTTTATTTTTGTATTTTATTTTTAACTATCTATATTATTTTTTGTTAAGTTTTGTATAGCAATTCATTGAAAACCAATCGCGAGGTTGGGTGTATGCAAAGTTGCTTTAAATTCAGATTCTTTAAATGTGAAAGAAACTTTGCATTCACTCAACGTCACACCTCCCCAAATCCTATAGTGAGCCCAAACAGGGGGGTTGCAGGGGGGCAGCATGGCCCCCCAAACATACCTCACTGCTTATACGCTCATAGTTGGTGGCCCTGGCTCCTTCCTACAATGAAATGAAATGGGACTTATGTCCCATCTTATTAAAGAAATATTATGGATTTAGGTCCCACTTAGGTGGGACATAATCGCATAATTGAATTATGAAGTTCTTATGACCCACTACGGTGGGACATAAGTAAGTTTGTTCAATGAACAGGCACCTATTTCAGCAATTTTCTTTACAAAATTATTTAATTTTAAAAAAACATGCCATAAGGCCAAATTGATGTATTGACGCTTTCCGAAAGCTACATAACACCAAAGTTAAAATTTTGGTCTTATGTCACTTTCTCAAAATGCCATAAGGCCATATACCGAAATTTGGCCTTACGTCACTTGGCCTTTATGTCACAGCACAGATTAAAACGTATACGGGAAATATCGAATCGAACAGCTGTGGTCTGGACCTAGCCAAAGGGTTTCCATATACACTTCGTCGTGTATCGTACGGTCAGTATATAGGTGTGTTGGTCAGTTGTTAAATAGAGTATTTTGAGGAAAGTGTTATTACTAATGTAAGTAAATATCATTTATTTTTTTATTATTTGTTATTATGGTACTTATTAGTCATTATTCTTCTTCTGACTGTACCCCACAAATCCCTTAAAATTATGTACATTAAAGTTGATAATTTTAAAAAATCGATGGTTCTTCATACATTTTCGTAAATCGATTTAAGATAATTGACATTAGAAAAGGCGACTCACCGGAATAAACCTGTGTGTGATATTTGTTTCTATTTTACCATGATTTTAGCATTAAATCGACTGAAATAATATTCCAGTACCGAAATCAATTTTTTTTTGTAGAAAAAAAAAAATATCCTCTGCATAAATGTATGTTCTAGCACAGATAATAAAGTGGAACTATAGTATCTGTGGTTCTAGCTTTTTTTTTTTAACCCGTTTTGTTGTGAAGTTGTCATAGTTGAAAAAATATGGTAGGTACGAAGTACAATACCCAGCGGCTGGAGATGTACCTTCATATCTACCATGAAAATATGGTGTATTAAAAAAGTTGAGGAAATTTCAGCTACATTAGCTATATTCCATTATGCTCAACTAGTTAATCTTCACCATCAACCCACAAAAGTTCAACCTCTTATATACCTAAGAACGAGTATTATGCAGGCGAGTCAGCAACAAAAGGTTATAGTGTTTCCTTTTTTTCCTTTTGTGTTGGTGGAGATGACGTCATTGTAATTCAACGCTATTTTTCAATGTTCTTAGAAATACAAGAAAAAGCGAAAGACAACACAAAAACATTTCGCCCATTCATCTAATTATTATCAACCTCCGTCATGGATAGTTACGCAATGATGTTCTTTTCTTTATCGTTGGACGCGCTAGAAATGCGATGGAGGAATAAATTTGCCTCAAGAGGATTCACTTAATGTATCCTGCCTGGATCTGGGATAATAGCTCAACATTTAAGCGAAGTGTACTTCTTTTGTTAGTCTATTTATTGCAGCTGTATTATAAGGTATACGCAGTCGGACAAGACCATCCCCGGTAAAATGGATAAAGAACATCTAATTGGTTCTTAAGATAATTAGTCCTTTTTAAATTGGGTTATATTAAAAGAAAGGATCTGCACTAGAACAAGTGGGAGTCGCATTGGTTGACTTGGTTTAAAGTTGAAAATGAAATGCATAAATGCGATTACGGACTCGAGGACTATCCGATGTTGAGTATAAATTCTGTTTTCTGTTTCAATTACCGTTTCTATGTTTATTTTATTTTGCCTCTCTCTGTGTTTATGAGATGAAAAAAAAAATTATTTGAAGTTTTAGGTGTGTTCTCAACTTTAAAGTAGGTACTATAATATAATAATGTGTTTGTAAATTAACTATGCCTTCCACTTGAAGACGGTATAGGTCCTTTAAAATAGAAAAAGTATATTAATAACACCCACGCAGCCGTTATTGATATTTACCACTGTGATGGTATTCGTGATAGCCAGAGTCCATTTGAAGTTACAACTAAGGAGCATTTCGTTGAACTTTAGTTATTTTGAAAACATCTTTGATGAGACTTTAAACAGACGAATTAATTAATCTTATTGCGATTGTGAACTATGATTTATATTTTTTTATAAATCTATAAATAATTGACAGTTGACATTTGCCATTGGGGTGAATACCTCTTAAAAAATTGACTAGCCGTACACAAAATTATGTCCTGATATAAATAATTTACCCTATATAGCTCAGCAATAAATTCGTTTTTGTTTATTAATGCTAACTGAGGTAATCCTAAAGTAAACACTTAAGGTAGAACTATATGTACATAGTAGACGGAAACCTGTGGAAGCAAATGTCAAAAACCTCTCTCTTTTCAGCGACAAACATTTAAGTTGCCCACAATGAACGTCAGGTATTGGAAATAAATTTTGCTTCCTATAAAACACTGCAACCAGCTGTCATATTTCTTCCGTAAAGGGGCCAACCCACAGAATCCGTTGCGTGCGTTACGTTGACGTTTTCAACTAACAGCTCGATTAAATACACACGTTCTTCTGAGAAGCGACCCATGAGATCGGACGCGACGGAAAAAGTAGCCGAACTTTTAACATTATCGACAACGGAATCGTTGACGGAACAGACTCGACGGATTGGCCCCTTAAGAAAGGTCGATAAGCGCTACTCCTCTCCAAAACTTATCGAAAACTGCACGAAACGTATGGGCAAGGTTGTTTTCCACTACGTACGTTGCGATTCTACTATTCTATTTCTACCTTCAAAGACTCCCTTCAAAGTCTCCTCAGGCATACGTTTAAGAAATTCTCCATTTTACTGACTTTTTTTTTATGTGATAAAGAAAATGTTCAATGATAAATAGACCCTTATTTATGATGGCCTCAAGGTAATTAGCTACAATGAAGACTTAAGAAAAGTTAAATCCTTAAACGTAACGAATGACACAGCTGAGCGGTTCTGTTAGTTTCAAGTAACATACTTATGTATTCTTGTTATAATTGTTTTCTTATTCAAAATTACTTTGAACCTAGGTATAGAATTTAAAGAGTACTGCACATTCAATGTAGTCATTAAAAAATGTTAGGAGTACTAAGAAACTCTCATTACTGACAATTTAGCATGAAAAAAATTACTCATCTATTTTCAGCCAACACTATCCAAAACAAAATACATAGGTACCTAATGAAATTATTTCTGACAGCTTAAATTTTTTTCTAATCGAAAGTCCGAAGGGTACCTTAGATGGAAAAACAGTATCCTGTCCATCAAAATAAAATAACATCCATCTGCTTGTATCCATCGTCAATATCAAAGCTTTAAATCCGAACTGTTTGCTAAGTACCTGCCATATGGACACAACTACACTCTCCATAAGTTTTCTTAGCAATTTACTTTGTGAAAAAAAACAAAGATAAGGAAAAAAGAACCAACAAAACATGTTTTCCGAGGAACAACGATTTTGACAGAAAACAAAATGTCAAGGTAAGTATATTCAATTGGAGAACGAAACTTCTGCAACAGAAATGCAGAGAAAATTTAGAATTTAAAAGACAAACAATCTTTTAAGTGCACACAACCTTAAGCCACACCCTCTCCCTCACCCCTCCCCCACTCAAAACTTCTTATCCAAGCATTTGCATTTGTAGCCACATTAAGTTCTTTTATCGAGTTCTTGTCTATATGTATCTGCTTATACTGTTTCGTGGGTTTTGCTTCTTTTTTGAGTTGTTAAATTCAACAAGATAAGTTCGTGGAACATATGGTTGCTCAGCGAATCGTTTGTAAAACTTTTTGAATTGCATAACTTTCCCTTAGCCAGGATAAAACTTTCCCAAAAATACTCAACAAGCCGAAAAAGGACTTGCAAGGAATGTAACAGTTTTGAAGCTTAATTTTCGAACATGGGGAGTTTTTCTATGTTTTTTGAAATAATTTGAGTGTATTATTTTGGGCTGTAAGCTTCTTGGAGAAAATGAAGTAATCCTCATGCGAATGAATTTTAATGAACGTGGTACATGCGCAGACCTTGGACTTGGATGCATTTTGAGTGAAGTATAAACTCATAATGCGAGATGAACCAGAAACAGAATCCCGCCAACTGGTTGCTATTTGTGATGTTCAATGTTCATTGATTTATTTTTCTTCAGTCACTGGTAGAACCACGTGCTTAACGGTTCGGATTATATTCAGTCCATAGGTCGGTGATGACGTATAGAACATTCACAAGAATTACGTAATTTTAAATGTTCGCTTAGGATGTTAACTGATTCCTGTAGCGCACCTACTAAACCTTGGCTGATGAGTAGCACACACGTTTAAATTTTGAGTTCAACAACAAAGCAAGACCATGACTTTTGTGTTTGTTTGTATGGTGTATCGTGTATCCCTATTAGGTACACTACACAAAACATTGCTACCCACTCTTTCCAGTTTTCATCAGCTCGAGGAACGAGGAGAATAGAATCAGCCTCACATTAAAATACCTATAGAAATGCAAACCCAAGTGGCATTAGTATTCATTAATTCTAGGCAATTTAATTGCTTTCTTTTAGCCGGGTTTCTGCTCTACTCGGCAATTGCTGAATGCTTAGCCTCAGGGATGATATTCCGTATTTGTTCAGCTTAGGTAGGTAGGTATATAGAAAAGAAAAGTTAGACAAATAAAAAATATTCTGTCTCCAGTTCCATAGTCTCCATCAAAATTGAGTGCTTTGGTGCTTTGTAATGTTTTATTTTTTTTTTTTGCAATCAGTAATGCTCATTTTAAGAATTGTATTTCGATGTGACGACGAACGACGGGGTTTTAAATTATGCTAATAAAAACTCTGATTTGAATTTTTTTTATAAAATTTTACTGAAGAACTTTGAAAATCTTTGTTTTTTGTTACTTAAATAGTCTTATCAAAAAAAAAAAAAAAAAACCATTCAGGAGGAAAAATACAAAGCAGCAGAAATTTTTTCATCATGATTTTGCGATGTTAAAGTCAGTACCATTATCGTTTTTGTTTTCACATCACCATCGCCTGTGTGTGCTGCCTGGTGTGTCATTTTGCAGGTGTCAAAACTGTCAAGTTCATTTGTCAGTTTTGCACAGCTTTTAAGGAAAGAATATTTTAAAGAAATCATGTTTGGGTCGGCGTTTTTCTGCCATATTTACTGTATGTAGGTATATATCCCTTTTCACGAAGGATGTAGCTATTGTACCTACACTATAACCAGATTTCATCCATGGGGTAAGCCTTGTAGTGGCGGAGGGGCTTAAGTTGACTCCTACAATGAAATTTAGAGCTATGCGATCGCGGAACTTGTTTCTGCAGAAGCGCCACCCATGGTCGACAGGTCGAAGTGGAGTAGGATGTCGCTACTAATTACAACCCACCCCCCCCCCCAACGAAGGAGTGTTCCCACCAACTAACTCCCAACACATTAGACGTTAGCGAAAGAATTCTCTCGATAGAATCAACGGTAGCGTCACTAGTTTTAGTCAGGATCAACTACTTGGTGAACACCTTTAGCAGGCTACTGCGACATATTCGGGACACAGGCCGATAAGAAGTGGTTTTATCCGGCTCCCCACTCTTGGAGTTAACTTAGAGTATGGACCCCCAGGATGGGGGTTATGCGTCGGGGTAACTTCCTTACCATGGAAAACAACTTTGTTCCGAAACAACAACATGGCTCGTATACGGATGATCTTAATGTTGACGAAGCCAGCAAACGAAACAAGGAAAACGAATTTCAAATTTGTACGTGGAATGTGTTGTCTTTATGCATGCAGCAGAACAGTTAGTGGAGAAATTGGATAGGCTAAGGGCTGACGTAACGGCTATCCAGGAGGTACGATCTATGGTGGGATGGAGAAGGCATGGGAGATGGGTGAAATCGTGTGGCATCTTTCATGGAAAGCTTCAAGGAGCATTTTTAGCGGCTGTTTGAGTGCGGTTTTGTGATAACGGGAAGACGCAAATCTGTGTTCATGCCCCTCCCAGAAGGATTCCCCAATCATTGAAGAGTTTTACAGCCTTCTCGAGCGCACGTACGATAAGTGCCAGAAGTAAGTACAACGTCAAGATTATTCTTGACGATTTCAACGCCAGATTATGTGAGGAGGAGGTATACAGTTCGATAATTGGGAAACACAGCCTGTATGCCAAAACGTTCAATAACGCGCTCAGGGTGATTGACTTTGCTGAAGGGCGAAATGTCATCATTGTAAGCATACATTAGGGGCCCTGGCAGTCATGTGGTCAAAAAATCTCTAAGCAAAAAGATCCCATCGCTATTTATGCCAGACATGCTTTTAGTATCTTGGATGTTCGAAAGTTCCGATTAGCAAACGTTGACTCAACAACGCCGAGCAGGAGCTGTTAAAAAAATACAGCCGCTGGTGCGGACGGCTTACCAGTTGAATTGAATTGTTTAAGCAGCAGGAGATGGTCTGGTAGGGAGTATGCACCAACTCATCTGTAATATCTGGTTAGATGAAAACATTCCCGAAGCATGGAACCATGCCCATTGATTAATATAGGTTCATACAGGAAAATATTTTGTAAAATAATTAAAACTTGTTATCTCTCGAATTCGTGTTTCTTAAAGTCCAGCAAAAATTTGTTTTTTTTTTCTGCCAAAAATCTTTAGTAGAAAGTTGATGAGAAAAAAAAATAGAATAAAATACAAAAAATCTCTTCCTGTGCCGCATTTGGTTTTTAAAATGAATATTATTTTTCATAGACTTCCCGAGGGTTGTTTATGAATATGATAAATTCCCCTACACTACACCAATCTCCAAATGAAAACAAAGAAAGGAAATTGTATCTTCTTCGGTCTAACTGAGAGAGGAAAAGTCATTCTACCCATAATAAGATATAGAAAGGAAATACATCCAATGCTGAAATACAGAACCAAGAAAACAATAATTTATCATTCCGTTTTGACAGTGAATTCTAATTAAATTGTTCTTCAAAATTTTCTTTTTTTTTCTGATTATTTCTATTTTATTTTGTTTTTCTGTCCAGTTTCAGTTTTAACCATAAAACCAAAGCAGTAGGTACCTCCTACCAGTAGTATTTACAGAGATAGAAGTAACAAGGCTGGCTACTCGCTGCTCCTTTCCCCATAGACAATTTTTTTTCCTCCTCTGACCTTGGAGGGAGTTTATGGTATCGTTCTTCGTTTTTTGTCGACTAAATACACAAGAATCAGGGAATACAAACGGAAAGATTTCACTTAATTTTCTTTGAATATAATTAGTTTTCTTTTCGTGTTTATGGAATAATTTATCTTAGCCTCCTTTTTTTTTTTAAAGCAAATATTTTTTTAAAAGGGACACCCAGACACTTATATATCTAAACAAGGATAATTGAATAAACCTATATATTATGTATTTACATACGTAATACATTTACTTGCGCGTACATGTCTTATAGGCAACAAAATGGAAATGCAAATTTGATGCATTACACAGTTTCACAATACACCAAAGCCGGGTTTTCGTGAAAAAATCAAAAATTTTGAATTTTGACGATCTTAGTACAAGAAAATCGCTGCTATTCATAATACGAACTTAGCAAATTCGCTTTTAAGTTCGATTCGCTATTGATAATGAGGGCGTATAACAAAAAGTTTAAAGAAAGGTATTGACTGCGTGTGTTTCTTTGCTGCTTTTTTCAGGATAGAGTTTTGTTTAGGAAAATACAACAACAGTAAAAAAATATTGTTTTTTTGCATTTTTTTACTTTTTTGTAGGGGTGTGTTTTTAGAAGTGTGCGATTAGAAAGGCAATAGGGGTATTCATGCAAATATCATTTTCATTATTTGTAGGTACTTTGTTATAGCAACTTATTCATTTTCCAGCTTGGGGTATTCATATGATTGTAAAATGGAGTTCATCTTTAGATATGTATACAACAGTGATGGAAAAAATATTAGAAGCAGCAATTCATACCTACCATATGAAAATTTAAATAACTCCATAAATATAAGGTTTTCAACGAAGATTTTTTTACATTTGTAGGCTTCCTAATAGTACTTCAAAATTGTGTCATTACCTATCTGTTAAAAGTTTTTGGTTTGATTGTACCAAACAAAAAATGTTTAATAGTTACAATTTTTCCTGGAAAAAATAATAGCCCGGGAGCAAGGTCACTTTTCAATGTCTAAAACGTAGACACTTGAATTATTTTTGTATTTGTAGTAATAACAACTTTCTGAAATGGTTCATCGCAAACAATTCATTCTTTTGCTGCAATCGAAAGAATTTACTACTTAACGAAAAGGTGTTTAGGTTTCGGAAGTATTTTCGTTTGCGCAATCAACACTTGAAAATAAGCTTCAAACGAATGGGTTGTTTTGCATTATGTTTTCTGTAATATTTGGTTCAAATGTAATACAACAAATAACTTTCCAGCAAATGATTTTCATTTAATTCAAAGGATATTCATGAGCCGCAAACTAAAACAAAAATATTATTTCTCTGAGTGAACTTTTTGGTAACATTCAAGGGAGATGTATCTTAGTGGCACCAATTTTTGTTGGTTACATAACTATTTACTACAATTTTGAACATTTACTGTCAATTAATACCCCATAAGTGCGCATCGATTTTATGTTTTTCTAACGTTAATACTAGGTACATGAAAAAATTAATTTATCCATACACAAATCTTTCCAAAATTAATGACGGTGGCTGCCAGGCTATAATAGAAACAAATCATTTACGCTTTGATTCTGAAGAACATCTTTTTTTTTATTTTTAAACAGGCTATAATTCGTTTTCATCATCAAGGGATCTGAAAAAGAAGTTAAATGCTATTGTTACATGTAGGACAATGCAAAACAAATTAAACAAAGCCTGCCTACCTGGAAGAAGTCCATTACAAGTACCATTCCTAGCAAAAAATAAACATTAGTTTTACCAAAAAAACACCTTCTCCGTATTGACTGGAAGAATGCCTTTTGTTATGACAATACCAAGGTAAAATTGTTTCGTTTCCGGAGGTAAATCTTACGCCAGACGTTCAAAGAACTCAGAATTCAATCCTAAGAATGCCAAAAATAGTTAAAACTAGTGGAGATTTTCTGATGATTTCTGATTGATGTCCATACCCTTGACGATGTAATACTGTCATTCACCTATGAGGACAAGCCAGTTTCATGAGACAACGACTCCTAGTACACCTCCTAACTGGCTAAGGAATGGTTTAGAAAAAAAAAAAAAAACTTTACTGACTCGCCCTGCCCGCCACCTGACTCTTACCCTATAAGGGTCCCTTAAGGTTGTTCTTAGGTGAAGGATTTTTGATACTAGGTCCAAGAACAAAGAAAAAGTGTGGGCAAACATACAAACTGTAAGGTACTCCATACATGCCTTGACCTTTGCGAATTTGGTGGTATCTATGGGATGAAGACGGAGCTGTTTCAATAAGGAAATGAAAAACAATGAAGTACTACTTATATGAATTGAGACCAATTATGACAACAAAGCAATTTTGTTGGCAAAAAAGTAAGTATGTGAAGGCTTAACTTTGTTTCTATTATTTTTTACAGCATAAAAGCGTCTATGTCTTTAACTTAAAATTCTTCAATGGTTTGATTGTTTTAAAACAACAAGTTTCAAGGCTGAATTTATAAACAATGTTATTCTTAAATTTTTGCCATATTTTTGAAATATAATACAAAAAATCAAAAAGATATGGGATGACATTGCGTTTCTATTATTTTTTCCACCACTGTGTGTAATGTAGTTATATCAATGAAAAAAAAACTTGAAAACTATAGCTTTTCTTCAGAGAAAAAATATTAATCAACTTTTATACTTTAAAAGTTGACTTATTATAAAGTATAAAATGAGATCGAACATTTTTTACTCAAAAATATTTCATCAATACAAATTTTGACGATTGGTGTCTAGATTTTGAAAACTTTTTGCCGAAAACCGCGTTTTGGTCCCCGGATTTAGAATGAGCTTGGATTATCTATATCTTTACAAATGTAAGCTTACAAAACCACTTGGCTTTGGTTGTGCAAAACTGTACAAAAAGTGTTCATGAACGTCAAATTAAGAAGAACAAAAATTGTAAATACAAACAGAGAGTATTAGCACAATTTTTCTTTTATGTATTTTCTAGCCAAATTAAAGAAAACAACTTGATAAAAAAACAAGAAAACTTAAGCATTAGTCATAAATCAGAAAGCAAAGATTGAACAAATAAGTTTGATTTCATTTCATCCAAGGTTAAGTTACTATAATGCCTATCATAACATATTGAAAAACATTACGTCAATAATTCGCATACTTATTTTTATTTTCAAACTTCACTCTACAAATTTTCCGTCTCCTTGGGCTCCGATATTTGATCGATTCGTTTTGAATACAAAAATATAAATTCAATTCGCAATCCATCAAAAGAAAAGGCAAGCTGAAAAAAAAAATAATAAATAAATTGCATTGCTTCCAGCTTTCAATATATCATGACTCGTGTAACATAGCATTAATATCAAATAACTGAATCTATACATCCCCGGGAATATTCACTTTGTCATTTTCCTTCGCTTGTTTTTGTAACTTAAAAAAATAAAATACAAAATTGTAAAAAAAATATACATAATATGCGAAAACGATACGGGCTTCATAACTCAATATTATTGACTGCCTTTATCCAAGGATATGTTTTGTTCAAATTGAATAAATCTTTCTTATTACATAGCTGAATTTAGGTAACGTACATAATGTTGGTGAGATATCGTATTTAACTTCAATCTACTTAGCAAAAACCAACCCACTCCCGATTCTCAAACGTTTCGTCGATATTTTTTTGAATTTGAAATATATTACCCATTTTTCTTGTGGGTAGTGAAAAAAAACAGAAATCAGGTCAATAGCAGAAGTGCGATTAAGCTTTTAACCACAGTCGGCCTTGCTGTCCCGTTCGTTCTGTTTTCTTTTTCAGTTTTTATTTTATCTTTTGTGTGAGGAAGAATATTTGATTTTTCCTTTTTGCCTTAAAAGTCTTCGACAACTTGAGCGAGCAGGTGAAAGAAGATAACCAGAAAAATATGTTGCTGTCGTACCACCTTGGCTGTTTCTTTTAAACATACTCTAAAGTTATAGGTTATTTCAGTAGTTGAAGTTTAAAATGAACGATAACCAATTTTGTTGTGGTCTGGGCAAAGTAAATAAAAATCTTCAAACATCTTAGCAAATCTTGTTTTGAGGTCTCTCTTATTTTACTTTATCCGGAAATGATGAACGGTGGCAATTGATAAAAACTAATCTATAATTTTTGCGGAGGCATTTGAAAACATAATAATCGAAAATGGATTTTAATGGACCAAACGGAAGTGTTTATGAAAATATCCCTCAAGTAAGCAGAACAAAGTGAGGTCATTGCACCCTTTTGATTGTGACACTTAAGTGATACACATTATAGTAAAGAGTGGTTCTGAACAAGGCAGATAAAAACTGTTATCTTTAATTAATGTGATCGTGAAATCGTGACTATCAGTTCAAATCTTTCCTGGTAAATACCGACGTGGGATTAGTAATGAAATGTTGTGTTTACCATCGCCACGTAAGGTAGTCGTGTGTGTAACGACCACTATCGGATCCGATGCGACTTCTATTGAGTGCCTACTCTGCATAATGATAGTACCATAGGTAGCAACATTGGTTACAGCTCTAGCTAATATTGTTCGTTTTGTAGCAACGAAAGAAGAAGGAAGATAATTGGGTGTAAACTTTTTGTGGCTTCAAATGATGGCAGGGGGCTCATTGGAATCAGATATACGTATACAATATACATCACTTACGAGTATTCCTTTTTTTTTTGTTTAATTTTGGAGGAAAGCGTATACGTAACGCACCATACCTCCCCGTGTACCTCCAAAAATTTCTCGATGATCTCTTCCCTCAGGAGTACTGGCGCATTACTTCGAGGGAGGACCTTCTTTAGGCGGGTTTGATTTCTGGAACTGGCTCCTCTCGTTTTTTATTTCTCAGGATCTGGATCAGATACGCGGTTATTCGCATCCATTGCTCTTCATTCTGAAGCATCTTCTGGGTGATGTTATCCTGGCCCATCGCCTCTGGCGTGGCAATTCCCATCTAATGCATTCGAAGACAGTGTGGTGTATGCCATCTGATGTCGCGTCTCCGTATTTGCAGGAAGGGCTTCTTGTTTTTCCTTACGCCTTCCTGCGTTGAAGTAGCCGTGTCTGGTCGACGTAATAGTTCACTTCATCTTGTTTGCCGTTACTCCATTCGCTTACATCTCCAATAAGTCTCTCACTCCAGCGCCCTCTGCTTTCAGGAGTCTCCGTTTACTCGCGAATGGTCCACCTGTGTTTGCCATCAGCCTGCGGACAAGGATGCTGTCCCTTTGGATGGGCGTTCTGCAGCCGACCGTATCTGTTCCCAAAAACATAGTTTTATTTTAAGTCTTATTCCCAGGTGTTTAATTGCGTGCCTACTCGTTATTATTTCGGTATCGATGCAGAAGTCGGTAAGTAGGAGCTATGGCAGCTGTATTTGGTGCCATAGGCGGAATTCCTTTTGTGTTCGTTTTTGCAAAAGTTGATCGCATGTTTGATGATGAGATATCCATGTCATCCTTGGAATCCACATGAAAATTGGTTCGACGCGATCTGATTCGTAAGCAGGGGCATTCTGACCTGTAGTTATTGCACCAGGTGCAAAAAACCCAGTTTCCATTTAGAAAGAGCAAATATATCGCACGGGACTATATCATCAATGGAGTTGCGAATCCGGCCCATCGCTGTTTGTATATACAAATTATTGTGTTCTTCTGTAGACAATGTGTAGGGCGTTATTCTTAATCTGGAAAAAATTACAAGCGATAACGGAACCAAATTCCTGTAATATTTTGATTGGGGGCCCTTTTCCCAAAAAAAAAAAAAATCCCCTCAAAATTACATTCGTAACTTAATTTAAAATGTAATTTCTAATAATTCCTCTTGTATCCCTTGTATCCAGAAACGATTGATTGTTATGAATAATTATTAAAAAGTAAGTTTATAACTAACGCTGTGCAACACTCAAAAATACTCGGGAGATTTCCCCCCAAATACAAGGAATTAATATCGTTAAACAATAAAATTTAGCAAATCCTGGAACGAGTAAGTATGCATCATAAAAATAAACAAAATTAAACAATTTTGGTTATAAAGAAAACGTTTTGAACCGTTAAGTCTCTTATGTAGGTATGTACCTACAAAACCTAATAGAAAATCCATATGAACGTTTAAAAAAAAATTCTTAAGAAGCCATTAAATGAGGTGTTAACGCACAGCACCTTTTGCTTTTGTACTGCGTTATAAATCCAAAGACATTCTTTTCGGCTTCCTTTTGCCGGTGTTGGCTTCATATTTGGCACTTTGCAACCACACCATGACATGACGTTGGAACTAAAAGAAGGATTTATTAAAGGCACACACAAGAAAAAGGCATCTTAGCTATTCCCAGGCTCTAAGTGGCTCCACGCTCTTTTGACACCGATTCCGCGACACCACACCCTTAGCAAACAACACAGAGAATAGAGTACCGTTAAATATGTTCCCCATAAAAATGGCATAAAATTGATGTTTTCAACGCCAGCTTTTGCCAACGATCACGGATGGAGGGAAAGGGGAAAAGAAATTCGTTTTGACAGTATGACGGAGAATGAAGCATTTGTTGATGAGGGAAGATTCCTCCTTTTTTTTGTGAATCATGCTGTGAAGAATAATGAAGAGCTTTTGTTATTATTCGAGACTCGACTTGGTGTATTTGCATTGGCGCTATTCCTATTGTTTGCTGCTTCTCCTTTCTATAACTTATCTTCCGCCCTACCTTCCAAAAAAAAAGTTCTTTTTTATTCATCAAGAAAATAGGGTTAAATTTATTATTAACATTGAAAGATTTTCTTCTCAACGGGACATAAGGAAGAACAAAACGAAGTTTGTTAAAGTTCTTATATGACTCCCTAAGGATATAACTTTGTACGTCAATGTTGGTTCATCATAAGTTGATGATGTGCGTTTAAAAATGGAAGCTAAAAGTTTAATTTAAAGGTGTGAAAGAATGGTATTGTAGATCAGAGGTTTTTTAGGACATATTTTTATACCGAGTAATAAAAAGGTTGTCTTCTAAGATGGCTTCCAGGGGTTTATTAGGGTAAAACAATGTAAAAAGAGTCATCAAGAAAAGATATTTAACGGAGATATATTGGGTATGAGGCTTCAAAGTACAGAAAAGATATCCGCAACTTGGGACAGTTAAACCAATACTGATGTGTTTATTTCAAAATGCATTTACACTTGAAGAACTAAGCAATCCATACTCGAAGACCTGTTGATTTAAGTTGACAAAGCTTAAATGATGTTTGGGTGTTGTAGAAAGTGGGAAGTCCCTGATCGGGTCAACTTGGCGGGTGTAAGGAAATGTTCGAAAATAGCAGAGCAGGGCCTCAAAATGCCAGATTCATCCAACTGAAATATTAGCTCATGCCTAATGCGATATACTCCAAAATAGAACCCTGGCTGCTACTAGCTACTTATTAAAACGGTACTTAATAGTCAAATTTCGTGAGAGCTTCCAGGAGGCACGATCTAGTAGTAAAGCTTTCAGACTAGAGTATCTACGCTGCGTCACAATTATACATTTTAACTCCCCAATGTAAAACTCTACTCACGACAAAAAGAAGCCCCCTTTTATAACCGGCTTAGTTCAAGTGCTAGACTGAGTACAATCAGCAGCAGTGAAGGGTGAACCTAAATCCATCGAAATCCAATGATGTGCTGTAAAAAATGCTCTTATAGCTGCTCTTAAAAGAATAATAATAATCGGTCATAGGGCTGTGTATCGATTTGCTTGAAGATTCGATCTTTTCTGATCGATCGATTATTATTCGATCTTTTTTATTTCCTCCATTTTCGTTTTGGTCATTTCAATTTCACTCATTTTAATGTGTGAGTATCCTTATTTCATTTATGAACATTGTCATTGCCCAATAAATAAGAATGAGTGAGATGATTAAAGCTGGAAAGTATTGAAACGATGTGATTAAGGTCGATTCAAATAATATGTTCGAAGCTTGGGCATAGATCTCATTGCAGCTACTCGAGCAGAGATAAAAAAAAATTTTGAGTCTACATATTGCATGAAGATGTCAGCAGTTTACCGCAGTGTCCGACATAATACCTAAGCGTAATTGCATCAACCCATTTGCTGACGAAGGCAATGAGTATGTTCGCCAGCGATACGCATCAAATACTTGATGACTCGTCTGAAGTAAAAAATCCTGCGGTCAAGGGCAGAGATAGGGGACTTACAATACAATTTTCTGCCGGATACGAGCAGCTAGATGAGATGCACTTTTCGTGATAACTAGTGTTCTTTGAGAACGACAATTCCACGCAAGACGTAGTAAGGTACCTCTGAAAAAATCAAGGAACTGAACCCAGACCTCCTCCGGCGTGAAAGTGAAAGACCACCGTAGTAACGCAAGGGGTACTGACTACTTCTTATGTGTAATGACTGTTCTGTAGGGTTTCTCCTCTAACGTCTTAGACGCGTGGGATAATTCATTCAATGGTGCTTCTTCTGTGGTTTTCATTTGTTCCAGCCGAAAAGTTTGGAAATCCTTGTACACACTATGCCGCTTTAAACTCATTCAGATGGCTGAAGCAAATCTTCTTCTTTTTTCTGATTGTATTGATACTAAGTTAATTAAATTCAACTCGGTACCTACTCTCTTCGAAAAATTAAAAAAAAAAACTTTCAGAGCGTAAAATTTAAAGTAAACCATTCAGGCTTTGCTTTAGAAAATCTTTTTGTTTCCAATTACTTATTTAAGAAAGAAAAAAACCGCTTTTTCCAATTTAAACAAATCACCTCGATACTCTTGCCTGATGCCTTAAAAGTTAATTTCTTAAACAGAAACCACATTCTTTGAATAAATATATTTTTTTTTAAGAGAACAAATTGAAGCTGTAGATGATTGTGTTATAAAGGAAGCAACTTTCAATAATTTAATTCCTTCGAAGCGGAATTATATTAGAGAGTATGCCAACACAAACACAGCACAACATCATCCATGGATTCGACACCAATCACAAGCAAAAAGGAAATTGTTATGCTTTTTTCTTTTGCTTCTTTAAAATTTGCCCAAATGTTTCCATTAAATTGGTAAAGTATTTTCCTTTTTCGGAAGCTAATAAGGTTTTTCACAGTAAGTTCTTGAGGGCTTTCATTTATCTCAGAGGACCCACAGTAATCGTTTAGACCAATTTATTCCAGATAACCTTACTTCTTACACTCATAAAATTTAAGGACACAGTTTGTGGAATCATCTCGATGAAGGTGTTAGTTGAGAAATTGAAGGGGCAACTTTACTTTGCACCATTACTTTCACATTAGCGGAAGCGGCTGATTTGGATTTTGGTAAAATTATAAAAGGAACCTATATAAAACGAAAGAAAATAGCCAGCGACGCACGTGTTATGGGCTTTAATCCTTGAAGGGATAAGGTAAGTTACTTTTGCTTCATGAACTGCGTAACTTCAACGACTCATTGCTGTAACAAGAAACGGAAGTTGTTTATATTAATATTGTTATTATTTTATGAATACTTTGACTATACCTACTCTTAGTGGTGAGACGGCTTAGCATTACAAAAATAGTCAATTGTGCAGTTTGTGGAGAAGGCATGAAATTTTATTTTAGGCCAATCAATCACCCATATTGGGAATTAAACTCCCGGGAGAAGTACTCCCAATCGAAATATTCCAGGAATTTTGTTCTGATGCTTGATATTTATTAATTTATTTTAAAATCCAAAAAAAGTTGTCATTTCATCAAAGTAGCTATAATGCACTTATTTCTTTGAAAAAAATTGTAAAGTGGATAGAGTGTAGCCCCCCTCCCTGAACTAAAATCCTAGCTACGGCTATGGGTCGAAGGACCTCTCAATGATTCTCCTTAATAAAACAAGCTTTTGATCAGAGCCGTGGTGGAAAAAAGTTCTAAATGAGAACTCACTATGCTTCTGCTATACTATCTGATACAGTTCCATTTTGAAGTTATTAAGCTTATCAAATTTTATATTCCAATAAGGTGGACCGATTGAAGAGGACTGGTGTTGGGAATTGTTGGTGAAGAGGCTTGCGTTTCACATATTAGATCATCAAAAATATTTACATATAATATCAAAATACATTTTTTTCCAAAAAATGTCTTTCAATAACCTCAAATATCGTACTGCATGATACTTCGTTTTTTTCTTATTTTTAATATTTTTAATAATTTAATATTTTATAAAAGAAAATAGCAGTACGACATGTTTCAAATAGAAAATCACATCAAGAGTGTTTGTGTAAAAAATATACACAAAAAAGCCAAACATTTAAAAAAATAACTACTAAAAATGTACTAAAAAAGAAAATAAGATTAGATACTTTTTTCAGCAATTCTTTAAAAAATTATGAATTTTGGATTTGTTTTTTTTAAATGGATAGCCAAAGTATTTTTTTATGTGCAGTAAATTTAAACCTAATAAACATAGCTTGTGTGGAATTACTAAAACATGAAATATGTAGGTACATATGTTAGGTTTTCTTGTTTTGCTTAATTTTTTATTATTTATAATCATAGCATGTATTTTACCTTTTCTTTTTCTTTTTTATTTTGAGTACCTTTTTTGTCTCATCATCAAAATAAATACATACGCTTTTATTTAGTATATTACAAAAAAAAAAAAATTAAAGAAATTTAAATAAAATTATATGAATTGTATAAATTATATAAAAAAATGTGTTTATAATTCCAAACACATTAACCGTTTTTAACCTATTCAATCAAAGAAAACACAAATTTATCTTCCGAACGTACTTTCGACATTTTTAAATTTGTTGTTTTGTTTTGTATTTTCTCATTAATTGACTTTTGAGAATACGCACACTTTATCTGTTTTCTTAAAAAAAAAAAAACGTCCTCTTTCATTCACACAAAGTTGATTTAAAGTATTAAAAATATGAAAAATAGGTGAAATGAAAACAAAAATAATATTGGTATAAATATCAAATCTACTACATCAAATTCAACTTCCAGCTCCATCCTCTAACACTCAAAGTGAAAAAAGTGGAATGTAGCAGTTGATGTAGCTGATTTAATAAACGAGAAACATGCTCCTGGAAGAGTAGGTGTTTTTTCACTAAAGCAATTTAAGAAAAAAACTTTTTATTTGTCTTTTTTTATCTGAAATAGACCTAGTTAAGCAACCATTTGGCGTTTTTCTATTTTAGCTCAGAGCAGATCACGGAACTGTCAAAAAAATGTGTGTTTCTTTTTTAGCTCAGAAATATCAGGCCACAAAAATTGTGTTTGATATTTACATCTGAGCTAGCTCAAAGCTAAATCGATTTGCGCAGAATAAAATGACAGAGCAAATTGAGCGAAATGCTGAGCTTATTGTTTTTAGTGATTTGAAAGACGAAATAAAAAACAAGAAATCAAAAATGAGTTCACAAGATAGTCGCCCGTCTACTTGTAAGCAAAAATTTATTTTAGTGAACTGATAATGTTGCTTAGTGCGAACTAATTGCGGCTGGAATCAGTTCAGCGATCAAGTGTGTTTATTAATTAAATCTGAGGGCTCACACATAATCGCTCAGCCTCTGCTCAGAGATTTCCACAGAGCCAAAAAAGAAAAACGCCAAATATTGTCAATAGCAGTATTCCCCGTCCTGAAGTTTAAAATCATTTCTAGTACGCAACCCTTCAAATTAAAAATTCCGTAATAAAAGACCAATTTTAACCTAATTGTAACTCGGATAGAATCTCAACCTTCGAAAATACAAAAAAAAAAGAAAATTAATTCAACAATCCGCGTCAATAACAAAGTGTGTTAAATGCTAATTGTTTGTCTTCGAAATAACTCTGTGGAAGCTTTCATTTTTTCCGGAATTCCTATGAAAGAAAATAAAATAATGGAAACACTTATCTATCCTTTTCCCTTTTTTTCGAGTGAAAAGAACCAATTTTGTTTGCATTCCAATTTTCTAGAATCGCACCCTTTGTAATTTTAGAGATTTTTGTTGTTTTGAGTAATAGGATATTTTTTTTTACCTACTGTTGATATTCCTGTAATGTGTGTGTTTGAGTATCCTTCTTCATTTTTTAACAACAAAAAAATAAGAAAGCATGCAAAAAAAGGGTTTCTATACTTTTATTTTCAAATTTTTGAAGAAGAAAGTTTGTAGTTGAAGTTTTAACCCAAAAGGTAAATTCATTTTCATTTTTCTGTATTTATAAATATCAAGGAATTCCAGTGGGTGTGTTGGCTACTTATTTACAATGTTGTTTCGAACCCTTTTTAAGTTGTTTAATTTACTTAATGGGGAGTACATTTTTGAAAGAAATTATGACAAAAGTGAAATAGCTGTCTGATTTTTTGTTGGTTGTTGAATTTTTGTTTCATTTAATTTGTTTGTACGCTTGGCATTACTTTAATCTTTGTGATTGTGATTGTGACCTGATTATTATCAAACAGTAGAAAATTACTATTTTAAACGCTATTAACAGTAAAGACATCAAACTTCAAAGTAAATTATACCTACTATAGATATCCGCTAGTGTCCCATAGTGGATTGGACACTTACATGTTACATCTTTGTAAAATACATACTGTCTGGATTTCTGACCCTTTTGTATTCAGAAGACCTCCCATCTTGCGAAATATTATTAATATGTGTGGCCGCCATTTTTTAAAATCGCATTCTTATCAAAATCTCGAGAACGACTTATTCTACCTAATTAAATTATTTTTCTTCCATACATAATTTTATCTCTAATAGTTTTACTTTCCGAGTTGGGGTGCCAAAAAATACGGTCTTTTCGGTTTTTTTACTTACGTAGATAACGCTAGTTTACAAATTACCTGCACAAAAAATTACTTTTTAGATTAATTTTGGGTTGCTGATGAAGAAAATGACATTTATTTATTTTTCCAAAGAAGCGCTTTCGAGATATTAACAAAAAACATGTTTTTTGCTCTATTTTCATATTTTAGCATAAATATCAATTACAGTCATTCTAATTTTTATATACTTAATTATGTAATTTAAAAAATACTTTTCTGTACAGGTACTTTTTTTCGTGTAAACTAGTGTAATTATACGAGCGTGTAAAAACTGAAAAAAAAATCTTATTTTGTGAGTGTAAGAAAGAAAAATAATTTAATTTCCTATCACATGTTTGCTCAAAACAACCTCAATATTGCATTTTAAACTTAATTGCCTTCAATTTTTTTTCAGATTTTGTAAACGACTCTGTTGAGTGAACTAGGACACAACCTTGCACAGTAATGTGCCCAAGTTCAGCATAAACTTATCTCAAACCAAAGGACACATAAATGAAAATAAACTGAAACACAATCTATTTATGATTATAACAAACACAAAATAACATTTAGTTAAATTTTCAATATTTTATTCAGTAATCCATTAAATACAAAGTCGTACTAAACCAGAATAAGAATTCTTGTGCTTTTCTCTTACAATGCAATATGTGTTGTATAAGCCTTTAGTAGTTGGGCTTCCTTGGCACAGCAAGAAAGCTGCTCCAATACCTAACCTATAGATGCTATATCCATCTAAATGTACTCTATGTAACGTAACGAATGCACACTACATCCAGAGACTATGACGAGGCGTTGCGAGGTGATTATCACATCGAAATGAATAGTTTAGGTTGAGAGTTGGCTTCGTTATTTCAAATGCACACACTACCAACATCGTTTCTTCTAACAACTGGTAACTGGTACTGGATGTAAAGTATTGTAATAACTTATGTTAGTTGCTATTGCTGAATGCTGGGCTGCTGCACCAACTCTTTCTACCTACCACCGGCAGTGTTGGTTGGCCTGGCGGACGCACTGACTGTCACTGATGGCGACAATGACATTCTATAAATAACTAAAATTTTGCAACGTCGTAGCTCGTAGGTATACTTTGTTTAATACTTATGTCTAGCTACATTATTCCATAGATATACATTGGTTCTGTTATTATATAAGAACAAAAAAGTAGCAGAATACTTTTCTACGTAAGAGATTACATTTTAAACAGATGTCCTTCTTGCGCTGACACTTAAGGCGTGAGGTTCGTAATAGTATTTTAGTTCTTTCAACTTTTAAGCTAAGGACAATTTTAATTGAAAAATTATAATTCTTTTAAAGAGGAAGAAAATATTGCAGTGAGTAGAAGAAAAAAGAGATTTAATACATCTTATCTTATCTTTTCTGATTTTGAAAGGCATTCGTATGGGTCGAAGGAGTATTCAAAATCTTTAATTAATATTGTTGGAAAAAAACACTTTACACCTTTTGTTGTGTTCAAAGTTCAAAATAATATCAGCCAGGGTCGAAAAGACACCTACATTTTTATTTGTTTGTAAAATGTTTCAATCAATTTTTGATGATCAGTTGAAAATTATCTTAATAATAAAAAACATACAAAAGAGAAAGAGGATCATTGCTTTGAACGATCCAATACGAAATGTCAAAATGAAGCTTGTCGTGTGGTAGAAAAATGACGTTGAATGAACTCAGCTTCCGCTTCAGCTTTAGCTTCAATTTTGCATTGAAAATCTTAACAATATCTAGCCTTTCCAGTAATAATATGAATAATAAATTATTCATAAGTCCTCGATGTCCATTTAATATTTATTATTATAATTATAGGTGTAGGTGGGCTTTGCCTTTGGTCATGTCCTTCGACCCCGACGAGTTACATTACACAAGTTAAAAGAAAAAATATAAAACCATCATGCTGAAATCAAATTAACCCACAATGTAATGCGGTGTATTTCCATTAAGCAGAATTCCCTTGCAGTTGCAATTGCACTCACCGTTTGCCTTACTGTTTGAAGAACCTGCTTTTGAAGCCTCATTAGTAATAAGAATAACACGAAATAAATAAAGCAATTATCGGATTACAGTTATCGTAGGATTTTATTTAAATACCAATTGCCCACAAGCAAATTTGATTTCGATGAAAAATGTCTGTCGTTCCAATAGACGCTGCCTGAACGTGGTCCTTGTAGATTGGCCTTTTCAATTTAAATCCTTATCCCTAATGAGCCACTACAAAAAAAAAAAAGAAATTTTTAAATCGAATTAAGAACTTTACAGCACGAGAGCAGCTTTGTTAGATGCAATCAAATACTCGTAGTAGTTAAGGTAATCGGTGGTAAGTGGGGAGTTGCTAGTAAGTACTTGATAATTGTATTCGTTTGACAGTTTATGAATTCGCTTTGTAATTATAATTAAACATTGAAGGCTCACTGATCTTGGGGCAATTATAACATACATCCTGCCAGTCTCGTGGGGGCCTTTTCAAAAAATGGGCCGGTAATAGCCATCAGCATACTGGAGCGATGGGAAGTGTACTTTAATGAATTGCTAAATGGTCAGCTCACAGCAGAAGTGGAGGCTCCACTACTTCAAGATGAACACCCTATGCTACCGCCACCAAGCATAGAAGACGTTGAGAAGGCTATAGGACGGCTCAAGAAAAACAAAGCCCCGGGAGCCGATGGCATACCAGCCGAATTATTCCACCACGGCGGGCCAGCCTTACGTCAAGCAATTCATGATATCATAGTGCACGTATGGGAGCATGAAGAAATGCCAGAAGACTGGCGAAAAGGTATCATATGCCCCATACATAAGAAGGGAGATGTCACAACGTGCAGCAATTATAGAGGTATCACGTTGTTGAGTACCGCCTATAAGATACTCTCCTCTATCCTACAAGACCGGATAACCCCATACGCTAAAACCATCATCGGACACTATCAGTGTGGTTTCATTCCAGGCAAATCAACAACTGATCAGATTTTTACCCTTAGGCAGGCGATGGAAAAATGTCTAGAATTTAACATCCCAACATACCATCTGTTTATAGACTTTAAAGCCGCCTATGATAGCATAGCCAGGGTAGAACTTTACAAAGCCATGAGAGAATTCGGCATCCCAAATAAATTGACACGACTATGTAGGTTGACCATGACCAACGTAACAAGCCAAGTTAAAATAGCCGGATTGCTATCCAGACCAATTAACATCTTTAATGGACTCCGACAAGGGGATGGTTTGGCCTGCCTCCTCTTCAACCTGGCGTTGGAGAAAGCAATCCGTGACTCTGGCACGGCAACAAGAGGGACCATCGTCAACAGGTCCAGCCAGATACTGGCTTACGCAGACGACATCGACATCATCGGAAGAACCGAACAAGCTGTACACGATTCCTTCATCCAGATCGAGCAGGCGGCACAAAATCTGGGGCTGCACATTAGTGAAGGTAAAACAAAGTACATGGTGGCGTCGAATGCGAGAAGAACAGTTGGTCAAACAATCAAGGTAGCGGAGCACGAATTTGAAGTGGTGCAATCCTTTAAATACCTTGGGTCGACAGTAGCAGCCGATAACAACATAGAAGAAGAAATACGCGGGCGGCTTCTCAAATCCAACAGAGCCTACTACAGTCTGTCAAAGCTATTCAAATCCAGAAATCTAACCATAACTTCAAAACTGCTGCTGTACAGGACCATGGTCCTGCCAGTACTCATGTATGGATCCGAGACTTGGGTGCTTAGCAAAAGGCACTGTGACCTCTTAGCCGCGTTCGAGAGAAAAGTCTTACGGAGAATTGTTGGCCCCATATGTGAGGAAGGACGATTCCGGAGACGGTACAATCATGAGTTGTACGCAATCTACCTTGAAGCAGACATAGTGACAAAAATTAAGCTCGGTAGACTCCGGTGGGGAGGGCACCTAGCTCGTATGAGCGAAGAGGAACCTGCTCGGAAAGTCTTTTGCGGTACATTCTATGGTAGACGGCAGCGTGGTAGACCATGCTTGCGCTGGAGAGATGGCGTAGACCAGGACGCCCAAAGCCTTGGGGTGCGCAACTGGATGGCGTTGGCTCGAGACCGGGATAGGTGGAGAGACTTGTTGAAAGAGGCCAGGACCGGACCCCGGTTGTCGAGCCGATGATGATGATGAATAGCCATCAGGAAAACGAATCGGGAAAAATTTTCTAATGGATTTTGTATGTTGCTTTCACTCGTTTTAAAACACAAATACATAGGTACCACATAAATCGATGACATAAATGTCTCAAAGAAGCTTTTGTGAAAAGAAATTATGTAATTGAATAATTAGTTTTTGTTAAAATCTTTCTTGTCAGAAAAAAACAAAATATATACATTTTTAACAAAAACTAATTCTTAAATTACAAAACTTGTTTTTACAAGACCGCCTTTGAGTAGGTATTTGTCTGTCAAAACAAACAACATATAAATAAAATGGTTAAGAAATGATTTATAGAAATACATGTTACCTACATTATACAGATTGCCCCATAGTCACCACCGCAGACGAAAACCATGTGTTTCTGAGATCATTCTGAGTCGAAAATCTGATGGAAATTATCCATTTCCGGTACATTTTCGAGTCATAACGGTTTTAATGATTTTGGCTATATTTTCCTTTTAATAGTCTTATCTTTGCCAATCGACTTTCGATTAGTTTGGCTAACAATTTTTTGTGCGAATAACAATTTTTCATCAAGCTCAATGTGTATGGGTTTTAATGTTCTTTTCTCACTTGGATATCATTGTTATAAAAAAAAACACGTTAGTAAGTACTAATTTAGGCTTTTTATGAAAACCCAGTTTTTTGTCTTACATTTAAAACATACATTTTAATAAATAAAAAAGATAAAAATTCTTAATTAAGGTGCTAATACAAATGGAGGGATATCTCAAACAAATTTAATTTTTAAGTAAAAATTAGTAACAATGAATAAAAACTACTTTCTTGCCCACATTTGCTCAAAAGTAGTTACTATTCATTGTTATTATTTTTTATTTAAATTTTTTTTTTTTTTTTAATTTTGCTCTGTTTTTTTTCAAGTTAATTACGAATTTTAATTTTCAAATGAACTGTTATCATGCGTAGATCTTTTCTGCATGCTAACCTCAAAATTGAATTTTTGGGACATGTACTGTTCTTGCACTCATCGATTCAATTAAATATTGGAAACGTGATGCGGGTGGTAGTTGTATGTAATAAACGCTGTATTTAAAATTACTATTTTCAAAAATTATGATTACAGCTACAATATTACTTTAATAATAATAAAAATAAAGCGAATAATATTATTATGGAAAAAGAAATTATCTACTCTACACAATCTTATCAAAAACGACACAGAAATAATAAAATTATTGTCTGCGATATAACTACATAATATACCCAATTGGTGTTCCTCTGAATGTACAAACCGAACAAATATTGTGTAGAATTGCGGCACGTATCAAATTGATTTTGGTGCTGATTATTCTGTCTTTATTATAAAGTGTTTACCATTTTATTTCGAGAAGAAACATTTTACTCCAATGTTTTTCCTTAAGAGTTGAGTGTAACATTTGACGACACGGCCCAACTAGAATTATTTAAACTATTTTCCTTAAAAAAAAAAAAATTAATGAAAGTACAGCAGCAGAAACAGACTAGGCTAATATAAAATTGATATGCTGAGAATGTTAGTAGATACAATGACTTTTTTTTTCAAAAATCTAGCTTTTATTTCTGAAGTCAAGTTTGATTAATGATAACCCTAACAAAACATTCTATCCTCCCTGTTCTAACAATTTTTGTGCAACAAAGTAGGTATTTTAAATTTAGGCAGTTATTTAAAAAAAAATAACTCAGGTATTTTTTATTTAGTCAGTTATTAGAAAAAAAAATCCATCATTTTGATTTTGAAACAAGCGAAAAATAAACAGAATACTATTTTAGTTTGTCGTATTAAACGTATCAAAAACGAATGCAACAACATCATAATTCAAGGCACATCCAAAAAGCCAAAACATCTTACTTCAAAATTATTGTGTCAAGTACCATAAGCTTCAACTTTCAGCCATTATCTTTTTTATAGCTGATGCACTGTGGCACATCAAAAGCGCATCCTTGAGAAAGCGTGCTTATTGCAATCTATTTAAGTTATCTTCCATAAGGGTTGTTCCGCTACTTGACTCCCCTTGTTTCCACATGAAATCACAATTTTGATGCAAAAAAGTTTCCGCGCTAGGGAAAATGTAAAACGTGCTAGGAAAACTTATGCTTTTGAATTTTTGTCTATTCATTTTTAGGGAGTGCAACACACAAAATGCAGAAATTTTGTGAATATTTTCTCTTTTCATTTTTACCAACAATGCAAAAAAAAAAAAAAAACTTAAACCCGTTGAATGAATGCTTTTGATTTGATCATTTTGATTTGAATAGGTTGGATTTGGCAACGACAGAAAAAAAAACGATTAAACTTAAATCACAAAGTAAACGAGTAAAGTTAGTAGGATGTTTTGCGTGAAATCCGACTTCCCTTTTAATACCTACATAATTAATTTGTGTGTGTACTTTGAAGTTATAAAAACTGTGTTCAGATTCAGAACAGGACAGCCCCACTTACAATTTTTTCTCTATTAGGTCAAAGTTTTCTGATTCTCTAAATTATTATTTCTGTAGGGCTTGTATTGAGTTTGAGCATAGAAAATTTAAATTTTCGAAGCCATAATTTCGTTAACAGCTTCTTTAAAATCTAATAGGACTGAAATCTAAAATTTAATACAAGCTAAATGTTTACAGTCTCGTTAAAATTTCAAAAGGTCACCTGAAATTTGACTGTAGAAGCTCAAGAAATAAAATGTAATAAATAACTTTCATTAGATAGCTCTGCCAAAGAGTTTTTACTAGTTTTTTCGAGCACTCGGCCTCGCTGGTATCGCTTCTGTCAGCCATTTCTTTTACCTCAGCTAAGGTTTGGCTGTACTGTAGGTGGGGATAAAAGACCTTTTGAGAATACAGTTGTATTCTCTCCAGCCATCTTTACAATTTCCTGGTGGCATTGCAGGATTTTTCAAGGCCACATCCCTTTTATTTTTTGGTGCCCACATCAATTTGCCTTTATTTTCCCACAGTGCCGGGAGTGACGACAAAAGAAACTTCCCATTCTCATTCATTCTCTTTTAACAATTAAAACAAAATAATGTATTGAAAATTAAAAGAAACAATAAACATAATTGAACTTACCATTTTTTTTTTAAAGTAGGTCCCAATAATTATTTCTTTCACACACAATCGAAACTAAAAAACTTCATTCAGTGGTCTTGTGTTTTTGAATATTTGTTAAAGCCTAGTACGCAGCTGAAGCGAAACGAAATTTTTCGTTGGTCTCCAAGAAGACAACGAAAACCTCAACAAATTGCAAAATAAAAAACAAAGACAAACGCCAACTAAAACACACAAATTCGAGTTATAATGCAAGAAACAACATAAACAACAAAAAAACTAATTCAAATGTCATTTTTCCGAACACAAATTATTTCTCCGGCAATTAATTGTATGCGAAAAGAGAATGTAGACTTCTCCAAATAAACCAGTATAAACTAATTTCGCTGGTGGAGAACTGCTTACTGTAGAATGAAAAGCAGAACGAAATTTTTCGTTGTGTGATTTTTCTATGAGATTTTTCGTTTCGCTTCAGCTGCGTACTAGGCTTAAATGAAAATGTGGCGAAACCCGTGAGCGTGAGCGCAAGCACAATTTTTATTGCCAGTCGCATGCGCGAAAAGCATTTATTTGTATAATTTTATGTCGGTGATGCTGTCTGGTTTTTTATTTGTTGAAGCTCTGCGGGCACAAGCACAATTTTGTCTTCTGTCAGGCGCATGAGCGAGAAGCATTTATTGCAATCATTTTGTTCCAGTGATGCTATGTTTGCTTATTTCATTTGAAGAAGCTTCGTGAGCACAATTTCTTTTACTGTTAGGCGCATGCGCGATTGCGATAAGTTTATCTAAGCGAAATAATAGCCGTGTTTTTTTCAACACTGACTGAGTAGCTACTAGTGTTTTATTTTATTCTCAAAACAAAAACAAACAAGACTACTCAGCATTTTTTTTTAACAGTTCATGGATTGCCATATCGGAGAAGAATAACTATATTTTGACGTACAGTGTATTTCGTTCTATATGTCCCCAATCAGTTCTTTCCAGAGCAGACAAAAGTCTGAAATATGTTAAGTTTTTAGAATTTGAAATGGCATTTGAAAGCACATATAGCTTGACAGATCAAGAATAACATATCTTTTGACGCAGAATGTATATTTCACTCCAAAAGTCACACAATTGCTCTAAAATTACCCTTTTCCGAAGCCGAAAAAAAACTATGAAAATTTCCGTTTTTTGTGTATTGCTTAACCCATGGTAGCCATCATCCAATTGGATTCTTGAATCACCTATTTCCGGAGCAGTGCTGCTTTCTGTAAATGACACAAAGAGAAGAGTTGTCGAGTAACCTTGTGAATTGTTACATATTCAATTTTGTATGAGGATTTCATTCCGATTCAACATGTTTTTTTACAATATTTATCGATGCGAAAGTTATAGGAATCAGAATTTATGAACAAAATATATTGCCTTCTACCAAACAACATATTTTTCACCAATAGAAAGCAATAATTTTTTTTATATACATACATGTTATGTACAAATTGCTACTCTTTATGACGTGCGTATTCATGTACGCGCGCCAGAAGTAATTCTTCCTATCATTATTTATTTTACACAATTTAAATAAAAAATGTATTTGATTTTATTTTTACTGAGATTTTAATCTTTCTGTTAATACCTCAACTTAAAAAATCTGTTAAGTTTTACTAATGTTAAAAGCTATTTTGTTTAAGTAAAAGATATATTCTGATTTTTTTCGAATTTATACTATTTTTGATATTACTTAATGATATTTCGAAGCTTGTGAGTGTCTTATTGAAAAAAATTGTATATCAAAATAATTGTTGACATTTTATAAGAAAATTAAAATTATTTAAGCAGACATAGTCAGATGTTATGAATGGTACAATTGGTCAGGAGCATAAAAAGTTAATTTTGTTCGATGTTTTTTTCTGTAATATATCATTTACAGTCTTTTTTAATTTAATCAATAAACTTTGTAGGGCATTGTTTAAGAGAACAGACATATCTTGAAATTGAGCTAAAAATATTATCAAAACTATCAAATTTTTCATTAAATTTTGTAATTTTATAGCATTCCTCTGTGGCAATGTTTAATAAAATAAGTTTCCAATATTTTTATGCAGAATTATAGGCCAACATTATATCTAATAGAATCTGTTCAATTTAATAAAATCCTGCAACTAAAACTCTAGTAACAGATTTTAATATCCAATGAAATAATTTTTTTTTTAAATTTTTCTCTCTAAAATCTGTAAGTTTAAAAATATGTATTGTATATTAAGAATACTTGAACCAAAAATATTGCAGTACATTAAAATGCATTTACCCAATATCTAATGGCTGTGTAAATTTCAAATTTTAAAATATAAAAAGTAAAAAATATAAAAATAAAATACAGTTGCAAACGGTCAAAAACTTGGACTGAAAAATCTTGTTTTTACTGTTATTCATTGAAAAAAATATTTAAAAATCTAATTTTATCACACGTTTATAGACAACACATAAGCCTAAAAGTCAGTTTGACAAAATATTTTTTCCGTTATTCCCTGATTTTTAAAATCAATTAAACCACCCACATAAACTTTCATGGAGCATTTTATATGAAATCCGTTCGAAGAGCCTATTTTTTGTATTGTCTTTCCATGTACATAATTACATAATTAGTTTTTCAAGAAATTATTAACTGTATCCATAATTACATCATTTTCAAACGTCAAAAAAAAAATTGATATTGGAAAATAATTTTTAACTTGAAAAGTTGAATTTTTAGAATTTTTTTTCATGAAAACTCATCATTATTTCAATTTATCTATTCAATTAATTTTATTTCATAATGCTGATCCTTATATTTTTTCTTTTGCACTTCATACACTCGCAACTAAACATGCGGGCGTGTAATACCCATCTAATCGCCGGTAAAGAAGTATAACTTCAAAAATCTTTTGAACGTCCTAACATAATTTTGATAATAATTATACTATTTTCCCAAAAATATAGAAAATAATACAAAAGTAAAAATTACTTCGAAAAAAAAGTACCGATGGTCACTATATTATTTGAACAGCAGCGCATTTCATCACGAAACTAAATCGAAGCCCTTTTGTAACTTCTTTCGGTCTTACATTTGCATGTGCTTTGTGTTTCTCCATACGGGACTTATTTACGTCTCTTAAATTGCACTTTAAAGTTTGTCAACAGTTCTTCTTTCCTTTTGGATTGCAACCACCACGAGAACAACATCGTTATCCAATATTGTCTTGATCGGTTATAAAAGTAAAGTAATAAACTTAATTGAATTTTTTGTTTTATTGAATATAATTTTGTAATCTGAATCAAAGACCAACTTTCTCCGTCCGTCTTTGATTTAAAATAACATTTGAAATCAACTGCTTTCCTATGAACGCATGCAATAGCCTGTATATGAAAATTATGTTTTGCTTTCTCATAGCTTCCTGATAAAAATAGAAGCCACCAACAATAACTTGAATTATACTTTTCCGGCAATGTAATAGCCTTTAAAAATCGCAATTTCTGAATCTGAATGTTGTGATGTTGCATGTGAGGATTGTGTTCTAAAAACTTCTGCATCCACTTTAAAAGCTCACCTGCAATCGCTTCCTTTTTTTAGGTGGTGGACCATCTGCAGTAGAGGAAGTTTCGGTTTCATGTATCAAATCAGCATCTGGTTGTATATCGTCTACCGCTTGTATGAATTTCGTGATCAATTTCGTGCTGGAGGAATATATTTTTGTTCCATTTTTACAATGTACTAAGTACTTCATTGTGTTGGGCGAACTGTGAACTCTGATGCACAGACCACAGTTCCTCCTTCGGACGTTAGATCAATTGAACGCATGTACATATGTACATTAATTTAATTATTTTATACTTTTTAAATAATTGTTTATTAATACAAATTACTTCTAAAAAACAATTTTTGTAAAAATCACTAGCACCAGAGAAAATTCAGTGCAAAATATTTAAACATAAACAAAAAAAAAATGACAACGTTTGATTTTGGCGGTTATAACGAATCTGTTCTAACCAGTTGTGACTCAAAAGCAAGAACAGAAAATTTCTTAACTATTCTAGATAACTTAATTGCACAGCAAACTAGAACAGCTTGGAAAGGAAAACCCTCAATGAACAGAAAAAAACTGTACTTTCCTATCCGGAACAGTCCAGAAAGCACAGAAATAACAGACACACCTTTGAACTCTGTATATCTTTAAAGATATCCGTGTCTATTATGGAATTCGCAATATTCTACTCCCAGAGAGTCAACTTGATTCGCAGTACCTAATTGCATTCGCATTTAAAGCAATTATTGAACTTCAAAGGAGAGGATATGGTTAGGTAGTTCCCGATAGCGGCGAGTTCCATAATTACTCCCCGAGAGTAGCGTTTCGAATTCCATAAAAGGCATGTTTATTTAAACTTATCATTATGAAAGGACAATAGAATGTGTCTATCACTATTCAAAGGGTTTAATCTCCTAGAAGATAAATAATTACTTTTATTTTGCCACGTTGCATTGCTCAGATTCTGAAGTTTCATTTTCTCAGGCTCAACATCACAGAATCCGTTTGTGTCTGACGCACACCAAATTAATGATATTTTCTCGTGAATAATAATTTCATTTAACAATGAAACAACAACACATTTCAACATCCGGTATCAAAATAAATGAGCATAACCAAGGGAATTAATTTCGCATGTCTGCTTTTAGTGTTTTATTCCTATCTTCCACAGTACACCACCTTGCATTCTTTCATTTCATTTCGTCCTTATAACACTGTCCGTCTAGTAAGCATTACATCGGTCGCGTCGTCGGTCAAATAAACAGCTGAAATACACATCCTTTGGATAGCTATGTACGGGCGGGCAGTTCGTTTACACCTGTCTGCATAGCAGATTGATTGCATTTAGCTGACCAGAATTAAATTAACTTCCAGGCCAGAACAAAATAAAAATACCAAACAAGCAAAAAATTAATTGCACTTAATATTATAAGTTCTATATGGACAACGTATGTACATTCTACGTTAAAGAATAACTATATACGATTAAAGAGGATAAATGTGTAGGCAAGAAGCTTTTACTAATATCTGAAGCAAATTAGTGTAATAATGTGTAATCAGATCTTTAATGGAGAAAAGAAGGTAGTAGGAGAACAAAACATTTCCAATACTTAACATTATTTGTGAAACTAAGAACAGATGGTTAAAAAAGTTATGAATATCGCATAGGTAGGTTTATTTAGGTTTACGTATAAGAAGCAACATCGGCATAAATATTATTGCGTTTAAGTTATATTTTTCCATGTAAAAAAAACATGACAACAATGAAATGCGAATAAAGTGTGTCTGGCAATTCTGTCTGTCTGTGTGTCTATCTATCTATATTGTCTCTATCTCGAGCTACAGCTTTCACCGCTGAAGCAATTTTATTCATCGAAATTGACCTTATCAACATTTTTGAAGATAAACTTCAATAAATCAATTCAAAAATCAATACGATTTATCATTGAAAAAATAAAAAAAAAATATAATACTCCCAGACCCCACTACACAAAATTGTATTTTTCTGATTTTTTATATGAAAAGTATAGAAGAAAGTTTCATCGGAAATAACTGCAAATTGAACTTTTGGCGTTTATAAATTTCAATTTTCTTTTTTTCCCTTATGTCTTATGATTAAATAGACTAATTCTGAAAATAAAAACCGGTTCCATTGAACATTTCCCATGACAGGAATATCGATCTGTCATCTGATAAAATCCAATGGAGACCAAAAATCCAACATCCAATCCATTATCCGGTCATAGCAGTGTGGATCAAATTTTTTTTCATCAGAATTTGAAATGTAGGTACCTATTGGTGAGTGTCTATGTATGCCAAAGACTTTTTGACTTACGAACTAAATACAAGACATATTTTTCCCAGTAATAAAAAACACTGGATTACAAATAAGAATTGAATTGGATTACTCTTGTAGAGACGCGGTGTTAAACTAAAGGGGCCAACCCATAGAATCCGTTGCGTGCGTTGCGTCGACGTTTTCAACTGACAGCTCGATAAAATACACACGTTCTTATGAAAAGCGACCCATAAGCGACGGATCGGACGGACACGACGGAAAAAGTTGCCGAACTTTTAACTTTTTCTTCCGGCAACGTTTTTGACAAGAGATGTCATTTCAGATGTTAATAAAAGGTCTGTTCGATGATGGTTATCAAAGTGCACTCTGGGGAATATGAGAACAAGAACTGTGCTTTTTTTGAACTCGATTACTCGACTTTGCATGTAAACAGTGGTAATTAGGTAACAAAACATCGAACAAACCCAACAAAATTGAAGTTGTCAAAAGCAATCAGTCGAGCAACGTATTGTATGGGTCACCCCTTTCCGTCCAATTCGGCATCGACAACGGATTCGTTGACGGAACGGACGCAACGGATTCTATGGGTTGGCCCCTTAAGTTGTTTTTCGTTTGGAACTCATAGGAGCGTATTCAGAGTCGATTTTAATCTCCAGTTTATCTTAGACAGGGGATTATAGAATATTATTTGCATAGGGTAAGATCCTGTTTATCTTAGAAACGACTTAAACAACATTTATGAATCTGCCACATATTATTTTTCTGAGATCATAATTTAGATTCATTTTTTGTTTCAAGTTAAAAAAAGAATAGCATGTGTTAAAATAAACTATGGTCATGAATGTACTCATGTGGAACAAGAAGAAATAGCTAGGAAATTGATTGATTGACAATTGAACATTTATAAAATTCTACAACGCTTTTTTGCGTTAGCTATTTGATTTCAAAGTATCTACCTATAAATTATAAAAACGGTAATTTGTTCCTTTAATTTGTTAGAACAGTTTGCACTTTCAATCTTCTTAAAAACATTTCAAATTGCTTGTCCAAACGCGTAGACGGATTTTCTTCAAATTTGGTACAGATGATTTTTACGTCATTTCGAAAGTTGTTTTTTTTTTTGTATTTGAATATCTCATCTAGAACGAGTACCTCCCATACAACATTTTTGAGTTATTCGAATTTTATCGAAAACGGCTTCAACGATTTTGATTAAACTTTTTGATATGATTTCTTTAATAGCGATAAATTTTTAGAATTTTTTTCAAAAAAATCTATCGAGCCGTTTTTTTTTAAATATTTTCAAACGATTTAAAAAAAAAATTCGTATGCCATTTTGAAGATGGCTAATATTTATCAACATCTAAAAATAAAATTTTGAAAAAACACAAATCATGACCTAATATGGAATAAAAATTATTTTTCAAAAAAAAAAATCCAAAAAGTGTTCCCGTTTTAAAAAAATATTTATTTTTGCTTATTTGTGCATATCTCTCAATACCTACACACATCAGATGACCAAAAGCTAAAATTTTCAAGCTAAGTTAATACATAAAATAGCTTTGCACTACATGAGCAAGTTCGTGCGATCCAGTCATGCTTTTAATTTTGATTTGGTTGCACAACGTTCTTTGCCACTTAAAATACACCCTTCCACGGAAAATATTTCGATGCACATTTTTCGATCTTACTTCTCATTGCACATTAAACGTTAATGCCAAATTTGATCACTGTACCATTAATGGAAGAGGGTTTTTTGAAAAAAAAAAAATGTAGTTGTATTGGTTTTGATCTCAATATAGTCACCATAAAAATAAGCTTGTTCTGACATTTAATTAAACTCTCAAGAACAGTTACTTTAATATAGGTATGTATATTGTATATGTACCTAGGCATAGGTTAACCTTAAATTCACATCTTGATGCAGTTTTTTCAAGATAGTAGCCAAAAGTTCGTTGGAAAATTTAGAATAAGAGTAATTTCCATCAATGAAATGCTACAAAGTATTTTATTCGGGTCAAAATCTTATTGTCCTGTGCTTGAAATATTAATTTGAAATTCAAAGTTATGTTGCTCTGAATTAATTTTTACCTCACCTGTACTTAAAAAAAGAAGCTCGGCAATCGATTTGAGTATTAATGGATTTTATTCATTTTTATATGTATAATTACTAATGCCTCGCAATATCAGAGAAAAAATCATTTTATTTCAATGATTTCTTCAGTCTTTTATTGTATCAAATGAATTCCATTTTTAAAACATTCAAATTCACTTAAGGATTACAGTTGTTAAGCAATTAAAATAAAAAATAAAAAACAAACACTAAACATTATTAAAAATAAAATCTTTTCACTATTAATTACAGAATCTGTGAATTGCGTATTGTGTACAATGTAATGTACATACACAGAGCGGTGTATTCTACTCCCTCGTGTTAAAGTTTTTTTACGGAAGGTGGTTATGTTTTTTTTTGTGCAGAGAGAAAAATTGCAACGTAATTAAGTTTTTCTGTCCTACTTCCAATAATATTCTTTCACTTTTTACGCCATTACCAGAGTTGGGTTGAAAAAGTGTAAGGCAGTTGCAAAAACGCGCAGTATTTTATTGGCTTATATTCAGCAGAACACACAATAGAATGATGTAAATGTAGCTTGTGATCGGAAAATTGGGGAAAGATTTATTTTAATTCCACTTGATTAAACAATTTACAGTTTGATTTTTTTAATTTTGTCCAGAAAAATTGGATGCATTTTCATGAATAGCTTTCATTGAAATAGGTAGGTAATTTTTCAGTGCATATAAACACTTTAAATTCTCTTCAATACACTTTGTTTTTAAAATGTTCACCTTCAAAGCTTAATCATTGAGAGAAGTAGGTAAATCATTGATTTAAGTTTATTTTTTCTTTGAGTGTACACGTACAGGCTATCTGCCTATTTTATCGTCAGATATTATTTAAGTTTTTTTCTTCTCTGAGTTCTAGTTGAAGCTGTCAATTGTTTGTACGCCGGATGCATACAAATCCTTTAAATCCCATAGCTGCATATACAACAAAACGTAGAAAAAAAGGCAAACTGAACCGGATGGAAGCCATTCATAGCCCTCAACACCACCGACCAGAAGCTACAACACACCTCCCATAATGACTCGATAGTTTCTCCTCCGGTATTTTGCCAACATTGCAACATCCATTCAAATCGATATAGAACACAGTTTTAGGAATGTGGGTCAATTAAGTCTGCTACGTGTTGCTAAACTCACATTTCAAGATAGCATCTAAGTAAGGAGTGTTCGGCTGAAGTTATATAGAGTTAAGTTAAAGTTGTTTTCACAGTTACAGGAAAAAACACACATACAATTAAGAAGTTGCCAAATTCGGGAAATTTATATGTAAGTCAGCCAGTAAATATAAAGATTTTCTATTATAAATATGATATGATATTAGTTCACCTCAGAGTATTGCGAAAAGTGGCGGTCTTGTTAGTTTCTTGTTTCTTCCTTTAAAACGCTTAATTTGTTAGAAAACTTGTATTAAGCTAATAATAAAAAATTAAGCGATGGATTTCTACTCGGGGTCTCCGATGACAGGACTACCGGCCCGTCATTAGATAATGCAACACCCAGACTGCGATGACCGGATCATGGCGGTCATCGCAGTCTGGATTTCTCGCGTGGATGAAAGACCTATCATCAGTTGTCTTATGTTGGATGTGGTCGTAAGATTCTATTTATTCAATAACAAAAAGAAAACATTGAATTAGAGGTGAGACTCAGGGTTAGGTCATTAACGCAGTATCCTTATAGGAAACTTTTTATCTAACCCCGATAGAAAACGTAACAAAGGAAGACAACTTTTGATTGCTGTTTTTTGGAGGTGGAGAAGAATGCACCTGAACATTCAAAGAACTAGAATAAGATACGCTGGCCGCGTTTACGAACGTCTAATGAAGAAAACAAAACTCGAATGTTTCTTACACTTAAATTGGCGAGTACATCACTAAAAACTGTTTTACTTCTAGTTTTTGACACAAAACACCGAAGTACTTGGTAGCCGTGTTTCAGCGGTTTTGTTAACCACAGCCCATACGAACTCCCATAATATAGAACGTACCGAAATCCAATGGCTCTCTATCTATCGCAATCCCAGAATTTTTATTCTGCACATACTCATCCGCATTCATGTAATGTATTCTGATTCTGCATTCTTCTACTGCATTCTCATCCTGCATATCTATCCTGCAATCTTTTTCTGCATTAAAATTAATCAGAAAGTCTAATTGGCATTGTTTTTTTTTAATTTTTCTTTGATCTCGGCCTATAAACAAAATTTTCTTTGAACCAATTGAATGGTAAAGCTTCCAAAAATTGTGATCCATCTTTTGCTTCACAAACAATACAAATACATTTTTTATTTAATGGTGAAAAGCCTAAAAATGTGTGTATTAAGTAAACCTAACACTTTGTGCGGTGTATTCAATGGTGTATATTCCACTTGTTTGTGTAAAGTACATCAAATTCTCTGTTTGAATTTTGTCAACAAAAAGCATTTACTGTGGAACAAAAATACAATTACAGATGTTTTTTTTTTCAGTACCTAAAATTTATATTTTTGATTTTTTTCTGTAATTCAATATTTGAGTGACAAAATTTATAACACTATATAAAGTTTGGATTAAAGGGAAAAAGACGCCATTGTTAGGGTTACATAACTGATTATTTTGTCTGCATCCCGTATCATATAGATGTAAGCAAATAAGTTTACATTTGATGTGCTCTGCAGAATATTCTCACAAGGTCCCAAATTCAATGTCAGCAGAATAAATATTTATAAGAAGAGATGAGAATGGACTGGTATTAAAATTCTCCAGTCAACGAATTATCCTCCCATGTATTTTTTTATCAGCGATATCACATTTTTTAGTCAAGAATTACTTATTTTTTTCTATCATTTGATAACATGAATGTTGAAAACTTTACTCTGCCATACATTTCATGAGTTTCTATTAGTTTTTTTGCTTAAAATGGGATACTTTGAGCTCCTACATATGTGGGCTCTAGTTCTTTTTTGATATCTTATTTTTGTATAGTCGACGACGACGGCGACGTTTCGATCATGATAACAATCTTCCTCTGTCAAGACTCTTAAAATTATTAATATTTTAAAAATCTTTTCGGAAAAAGAAAAAAATTATAGAACCTACACTATGTTAATTGGAATTTATGCCGCCATGTTGATGAGTGTGACCTTAGAGAAGCAACTTTTGCAAATCAAAATGGAATTAGTTTGTTATTTTGCTGCTAAATAAGTTACGACAGTTATCATTTTTTTTGTTCCTTTACTTCATGAGTTATCCTGAATTTGGCTAATTTCAAGTGAACTTAAAGAGGCACCTCCTCTCGATCAGATTGAAATGTAGTTGATATTTTGTTGCTAATTTGCTGCTAATTAGTTATTGCAATTTTAATTTTTTTGCTTCTTTATTTCTTGTGTTATCCTTATTCATTGTAAAAAAAAATCCTTTTAGCTGCTTATATGGTTAAGACAGATAGGTGGATAGACAGATTGTCCACTTCAATCACATTCTTAATTAAAGTGTCCAGCTTACTTGCTACCTCGAGTTCGATTTCTGTTTTCAGAATTCAAAATTACTTTTTATTACAAAGTTAATAAGTGCACACAGTGTATAGTACAATAAATATAGACAAAAATAAAAATCCATAAATACTAGGGAACTGCTAAGTATAAAAATATAAACCTCGCTAAATTCATACGAACTTAGCGAAGCAGCCCAAAAAACATGAAATACCGTTGCAAAAAAAATTAAAATTACTGTAACTAATGAGCAACAAATTTGAAAGAAAATATAAACGTCATTTCAATTTGATTCAAGTTGGGTGCTTTGCTAAGTTAACCTACATGAAATTAGCGAAAATTCATGAGCAACAAAATGTAAATTGCCGTAACTAATTAGCAGCAAATTACCATAAAAATATCAAGCACTTTTCAATCTGCTGCAGCGGGGGTGCTTCGCCAAGTTCACATGAAATTAACGAAAATTAAAATTGAGGATAATTCAAGAAGTAAAGGAGCAAAAAAATTTAAATTGCCGTAACTAATTAACAGCGAATTAGCATTAAAATATCAACCACTTTTCAATCTGAAAATATCAAAAATTCAGGATAACCCAAGAAGTAAAGGAGAAAAAAAACAAAATTGCTGTAACTAATTAGCAAAAAAATAACAAACTAATTCCATTTTGATTTACTAAAGTAAGCTCACACTCATATATTCGTTAAACGTGCGGACAGCTTAGTACGGATTTTATAAAATCCATTGACCCATTCTATTTAAAAAGCGTTTTTAAATTCCGTTCACATAGTTTAATTAAATGCATCGAATCAGATACAGGAAAGTTTTTTTTATCAAGTCTTTATCATGTTTTTTTTATCATGTCCTCAATTTAATCAAGGATGTGGTAGAAAAGCCTCATCTGTTTTGCTTATGAAATCCCAATGAGTTCTTCGTCGACAAGACAAAACAATCCAATCTATTCATTTATATGCCTCAAAGCTATTTTTTAAATGCAACGGCTATCGACCAATTCTATAAGTTTGCTCGATTTCCGTAAGTTATTGATCGCACACAAAATGATCGCAATCGAAAAGATTGATACTTTGTCAACGAAACTATACACGCAGTATGCAGTTTGCTCGGCCAACTTATCATCGATACTGTCAGCTCCGAGTTTTTAGTGGAGCTTTTCAAGCAGATTATCCAATGAGGAGCATGTAGTTTGGTGTTGTACCCGGATACCTCTGAGTTGACGTTTTAAGTAAAATCGTAGAGGTTTTTCCGTGGTTTTGTACTGATGCCATCCCGAAAATTGAGCTGCATAAAGCACAATTGCTTCAAAGGTAGCAAAAAATCTCTGTATTTCGAACTAATATGGAGGTCCTTATTCCCATAGACGTTTTTCCAAATTGTTCCTATCGCATTTTTGGACGCCGATATTTTTTGTTGAGGTGTTTTTCAATGTTTTAGGTTGCATGATATTGTAAATCCTAAGTATTGGTACTCTTTTACTTTTTTGATTCGATCTTCACCATAAAACCATGTTTCGTTTAAACCTAAGCACCTTAAATTTTTCATAAAATATCATGAATTCAACTATATTATTCACTAGTCTGCTACTTAAGATATATAATAACAACATCCCAAAAAATCAGTGTTGTGCCATTTCTTGCTATCTACGTACAATGACTAGCCTGTATATGTATATTTAGGTAGGTAATTAGAATCATAAAGAGTATATATTTTTTTAATTTATGATCTTATTCATTATTAAAAGCAAATTTTTTATATCGAATTCGCATTCATATTGATTTTTTTTGTTAATGTACCTAACCAAAAAAATGGGAAATAAATCAATTGAATCTAATCTTTTACGTGAGCAAACATTCGGTTATTTTAACTCCTACCGCACCCGTGGAATCTTTACAACAGGAAATAAGAAAATCCTTCACATTTATTTTGTTTTGGCATTAATTTATTAAATCGATTTTGCCATAAAGTTTTTTTTGTTCTTTCTAAAAAAAATATCAAAATTCCATTTTAATACCTGAGTCCTCCACAAAAATTGAAGTCGTCTTCCATTTGAATATATTAAAAGCTTTTGTTATCTTCCACTTACAACCACTTGTAGAATATTGAAGATAAAAATAAACTGTCCAACTCTACAGCATTCAGCACGAGTTTCACTTCAAGTAAGAAGATAACACAACAACAACAAAAAAAAACCAAAAACAAAAATATCCTTAATCCATTCTAAATGCGAAAGACTCACATCCATTAAGGATTTAAAACTCATCAATAATTCGTTATCAGAGCCACTTCTCAAATTAATTGATTGGAAACATCCTTTCCTGGCTGCCATTGACTGTTCAATGACACTCCAATAAAATGTCCCCCTCAATTTAACTCCTACTCTCGAGAGAGCTTCCAAGCCCCTCAGTTTTAGCCTCAAGTTTACTCAGACAACACTCGATGTCGTTCTCAGAAAACCTGAACTACTGGCCGGCACTCGTGTAAATAGAGGACGCCTTTTCCATTGATGATGGAATGGGAGTTGGAGAGCTTATTTTACTTCAACGGTATAGTAAATCGGCATGTTCCCCGACATTGTACGGTAGGTACCTACTACCGATACCGAGTCTCCCGATCCATAGTCCCTTAAAAGCATTAAAATCTTGTATAAGCATATTCAAATGGAATTTATAGCACAAAGCGTTTCTATAAAAGGCATAGTACTTGGATTAAGCTACGCCAGGGTGTATAGTGTTCTACTGCTATTTTAATACGGAAATTATATAGGGTTGGTGGGTATATCTTTTACATTTCAAAACATCTGCTGGTATGGAGGTAAGATAGGGCTCATTTCTATTTTTGTCCAGTAAATATTTTTTGATATTTCTCTTGGGAATAAGTTTATCTCTGACAAAGAATCTAAAATAATCATTAATTGTTTAGAATAGAAGACTTTGTGTAAGGCATGTAATTTATTAGCACGAGGACTTTTTAGTAGGTTGAGGTAGATACAAGAGTTTTTCTTTGAATAATACCTTCTTTTATTTTTCATGATTCCCAATTGTGTTTGCTTAGTGAAACATTTTTGTAATTAATTTCATAAAGTTATTAAAAAAAAAGTCATAATATCTACCCAAACTTTATTTTTTAAATGTCATTTTATTTATTATCTCTTTAATTATTGTCTTCTCACGAAATCTTGTTTCTGTGATCAAGAATGGCAACATTTCATTTTGCAATTTACACAAATGTATGTAAGTAGGATTAAGACCTGGATTGTTTGTTTTAAAAAAATAGAGCTCGAAAATTTGATCAAACATTATTGCAGGGCATTTAGTTAGACTTTTGTTGGATAATAATTTACATATGCATTTTGAAGAGGCCTTCAGGACAGTTGTATTCGAAGTAAACAAACAGCCATTCAAAGCGTTTAAATTTAATCACAAAACTAGAAAAGAATTGTTTAAACGACATTAATAGTATTGAATTGATAGAAATAGCTGAATATTTAGATTGGCCTTAAATACCGGACTTAGAAGATATATTGCTAATCGGGATGTTGTTTGACAAAAATTTTCTATCTTTGTCAAAAAGGCTTTCAAATACCTACCTATTGCAAAAAGAAACATTTCTTAAAGCTTGACCAGCAAATATGAATTACATTGGTAATCCCACACTTTTCCGGTAGTTAAACGATTTTTTTTTAAGAATTAAATATTCCGGTTTATTTTGAAAATCAGAACCATTGTTCATTGGAGCATTTAAGAAAATGCAAATTTGTGGTACTCCCCATATAAAAGTGACATTTTTGGAGGTTCTTAGTATGAAAAGTACAAGAAGGTTTTATTAAGAATGACTATATTTCAAACGAAAATCCCGAACGCATATAAAAATGTCTCGAAAACGTGTTTTCTTTAAGTTTCATGATGTTTCTTCATGAAATAGACTAATTCAGATTAAGTAGGCTTAAATCAATTTTTGGTGTTTCAACCCTCCAATGCCCTTCCCCAGGATCTGCACCAATAAAATTTTGTGTTGTCATCCGAACTACATATAGAGGGCTAAAAGCTGAAGTGAACCAAGTCACAAAAAGTAATTCACTTTTTGAAGGAGATATAACGAGTTAAAGTTAATACGCTACCATTGAATACCATTGTCAATGGTTTTCTCGAACAAATGACAATTTGAGACGGAACACTTTTTGACCAAACTAATCACAGACCTTAATAAGGTTAAGTCTTGTGCAGATTTTGGGATTTGATTTCGATTTTTTTTTTTTTTTAACTTGGTTCATTACAGCTGTGAGAATAAAGTTTCACTTCAATACGATGATTGTAAGTAGGCTAAAATCGATTTGAGTTTTTTTGACCTCCCAATGCCCCTCCCCAGGGTCCGCACTACCAAAATATTGTAAAGCCATCTAAACTTCATATAGGTACAAAGTTTTACTTCAATACAATATTTGTATGTAGGCTAACATAGATTTGAGGTGTTTCGAAATTTTTGCAGGGTTTTTGTATGAAAAGTACAAGAAGGTTTTATTCTAAATAACTGAATTCAATAGGAATGACGAAAACCACTTTTTTAGTTTTCTCCATCATTGTAATGTTGGTTTTGATTAAAACCTCAATTTTTTTTGACACGAAACTAATAAAGAGCAAGTAAAAAAGTACCCTTTGACCAATGATATAAACGTGGTGTTTTTATTCTTGATTCTAATGAACACGGAATATATCTACCAATTTTTTTAAATCGATCCTTAATTTCACAGGGTTTTGTGGTACTCGCTGCACAATGTTCTTTCTCCTTAAAAAAAAACAGCCTTTGAACCAAAATATTTTGATGCACTCTTTTGTTTCGTGTTTGTCATGGCAAATGAAACATTCATGTCAAATTTTATCGCTGTACCACTATTAGAATGGGGTTTCCTAAAAAAATACCCCTGTTGCACAGAAAACAGGAACATACATAAAAAGGACCATTATAGGCACAAAGAGTAGTCGTAGTGCCTTGGTTTTCATGTCAATCGGTTCAGTATTTAAATAAGCTTATTTTGACATTTAAATGATCACCTAAATACCTAGTAAAATATATGTAGCGAAACTTAAAATTGTATTTTTGATGCAGTTTTTTCAAGATAGTGGCCAAACCCCAAATGGGATTCATTGGGGCTTTTGGGATTTGATTAAGGAAATTACTCCCAACAATTTCCACCAATAAAAATGCTGTAAAGTATTTTGTTCGGGTCAGGTTTCTTTTTTGTTTAATTACCCCGGTCTATAAGTAAATTGGGTCTGTTCAAACAAACAGAGCACGTGCGTATACACAAACCTTTTTTTTAAGGAGTAGGTACGTAGACTTTTACCCAAATATGCTGAAATACATTTAGAGCCACGCCCACCGTTATATTGGTTTTCAGTGCTTTGATAGGGGAAGTGATTTGTGCTTCTCTCATCTTCATGCTAATTTTAGTCTGGATATAGCTTTTTATCTCGACTGCTTACTTTTTGTTCGCAAATACAAATAAAAATATTTGAATATTTGACTACGTCAATGAATCGTAATTTCAGAAACGCCTGTTTTGGAAAAAAATATAGACTAGAATAATATTTTATACCAATATTGTGATGAAAAATTGAGACCGGAAACGCTAATGAATGTATTAGTAAAGGCAAAGTATTACAATTTTATAAACAAATGAAACAATATATTAATGTGCTACTAATACGCTTTTCTCTGTGACTTTCTTTTTTTTTGTCACACTTTGGTTTGGGCAAGCCTTTAAGCTCTTTTTTCATGACATTCCATGCGGCATTTCGTGATCTACTTTTATAAATTAAGAACATGTGTGTAAATCACATTAACACTATGGGCTAAAAAGATAAATAATATCAAAACGGAACATTTGAGCGTAAAAACCTTTTTACCTATAGCAAAGTTGAATTTTTAATATTTCACTTTCATGTTTTGGTTCTTCTATGTTATTTAAAGCTTTTCTGCTGAGGGTTCTCACAATCCCTTAACCACTTTTCATAAAACACTTCTCGAGTACCGCTTCTTTTAAGTGAAACACTTCCACATTGTTTTTTGATATCATTCATAGTTTTTATTTTATTTTTTAAACTTAGCGGCACTTGATATCGCGATGCGAACTAATAGGTTTTTATTCTATGGGTCTATTATGTACCACACTGGTAAAGGTATAAAACGAGTTGGCACACACAAATGCGCAGTCTGCAAATTATCTGATTACATTTTAGTTGCCATCTGTTGTTCCTCTTATCACAATTATAAGTGTATAGACTGGTTTTTGTTATTGAAAAAGTATGAAAACTAATTTTGTCTTAAATTGCAAAAAAAAAATTGGCCTTAAGGTAAGGTGGGGTAAATGCATTTCCGGGGTAATGTGCGTTCAATGACCTCCAGATTGCTAAATTGAAAATAGAATTCTCAATTTCAGAAAACCGTCCTTATTATAATAGAAAGTAGGTAATGCTAGCACACGTCTTTTGTTCACACATGGTTCTTCCAATTATCTCGTCAGTGTTACTGTCAAAAAAAAAAAAAAAACAATAATAATAAAAACACCTTTTCTATAATAAAGCTAAAGGCTAGGAGAAACAATGAAGGTTATTTTATTCAAATAGAATGTTACTATTGTGATTTGTGCTTAAACTTCAGAGAGACTAAACAAATCCACATAAGTATTTTCCACTTAAATAAACAATTTGTCGCTAGGGATGTTAATGTCAAATAAAAAATTGTTTTTAATTCTACGTTTCAAGCTTTATAATAGAAAACACACATGTAAGTATTAAACATTAAATATTTCAGTTCAATTTACAAATATCTTACTTTCCAAATTCTTAACATAAACACAAAAAATATGTCTCTATTTCGTCTAGATTCATGCTTCAAGGTCAAATCTGTGAACTGCCTAATCTTTTTCTTTTCTTCTTACCTAAAATAATCGAAAAAAGTGCGTGCTTATTGCTTAACGGATTATGTTAGTCCCATTGCATTCGTACACAAGAATCAAGAACTTTGTTTGCCTTTGATCGAAACAGAGAGCTATGGTTTAGATATCCAATATCAAAATACAAACAAAGTACCGACATAGGTATAAGGTATACTGTATTATAGTGTATACATTAATAGAAATTACAAAAAAAGGATTGTTTATTCTTGGTTGGTATTGATTTTTACGACAGAATTGGTAAGGACTGATAGTATTTAAGGGGAGGCCCTTTGACAAGAAGGTCAAACGCACAAAGTGTCAAGCGATAGTTGGTATAGTTGAGAGTTAAGACTCGCATGACACGTGGACTATAGCATTTATATTTATACCGGAAGAGGGTTAATTGGATTTGAAGCTCAAAGTTAAATGAAAACTTAAATGTACGAAAATTGGATGTATTTTCGAGTTGTTAACACGATGATAGAATTCAGGAAGCAAGTCTTTATCTGATTTTGCTGCGACAATTCAAAGAGGGTAGTGGCAAGTGGCTTTGTGGCAAAGGCAAACATGACATCATATTTTATAAGGAACTAATTGAAATCTGTTAAAATAATTAGATAAAAACAAACAGTAGGCAGGTATCTATTATTTTGTCACCAGGAAAGTGGATGGAGAGTTGAAAACAGTGATTTTGCAGATTCTTTTTTGGTAGTATAACCACTTAGACCACTTGAATATACAAAAATGTTAAAATACTAAAGCAATTTACGTTCTTACGTTCTTATTACGAAGTTTTGGAATGTATAACATGGTAAATGCTAAAGGAAACGGAGGTAGCGGCTGTTTGGATGTGGTGTTGTGTTAAGAGTATTTTGTATTTCCATTATAACGGGTGTGACACTTTTTACATGTTTTTCTATTTTATCTTTTGTGCTAAGTATTTATTCAATACCTAAAGTATTGAAACACCTAAAAAGTACAATAGTTTTTTAATTGTTTTCAATATTGAATGTATTACAACTCTAATATTAGCTGATAATGTGCTCAAATAAGATGTAACTGATGTGAAGTTAGAAATTCACGCCCGTTACTTCTTATATTAATATATTCTAAGAGAGCACTATTTGAAATACATTTGATATTGAAAACAACTAAAAACACATAATAAATTACGTGTTAAAGTGTTTAAATACTTAATTGAATGAAGAAGATAAGAGCCAAAAACACGAAGAAAGTAAGTGTCACACCGTTATAATATAATGCCCATAAGTGAAAGACTTAAGTCAGAAGTCATTCAATTTAAATATATAAACGAACGCTTTGTTGTAGTCAATATCATGGCAAAATTTAAGACATTACAGTGATCTACACTGACTGAGTAGGTATTCTATAACTGATCTACTTTGTGACGGGGCAAAATACGACCATAGCAATGAGACTCGAGTCTCATCCAAATTTTCATAATGACACTTGCTGTTTTCAGACTAATTTACTGTTTACCAAATTGATCGTGTTGTGACAGACGCCATGAATTCATCTAGTATCCTAGATGTTTTGAGGGTCCAACATAGACTGGTATTATCTAGAGTTCGGATGCAGATTTCCATGGTGCCCCAGCGAAGACGTTTTGCTGTCCGCTTCTTACTTAATCTCTCGGAAAACCCACCAACATACTTTAGACGAGCAGTGGAATCATTGTCAAAGTGCCGCCTATATGTGGTGCAAAAACTCTGGTTGAATGAGAATACCTCCAGGCACATGCAACCACGGACGAGGCATATGTACATCCGGCTAGGACCAGAACTAGTGAAAGAGTAGCCCGAGAAGTCCATGTGCAAGAAAGGAACACCGACTTTTAAGAAAAAAGAAAGAAGAAGTAGCACAAGTACCAAGAGGTCTAATCTATTGAGGGATGTTACGGAGAGCTACTGAAAGGCTGATCTACACACCGATATCAGCCCTAGAAGCCAGTTGGCATTTATGATCTAGAGATAGACCACATTGCTTAACTGTAAAGACCAGTCAACCATCTGGTTTTATGCACAACAATTTATTCAACTTGGACGATGATGGCATTTTGGCCATCCATGCAACCTAGAAGAAGTGAGAATAGCGATATCCAAACTTAAGCCGCTTGGCTTCTGGGTCGGACGGCCCGCTAGCCGAACTTTTTACGGAAGCGGGAGATGACTTAGTCAGTATTTGCCAAAAACGTGATTGGATCCTATAAGTGATTAGTGGCTTAGCGAGAGGAAAGTAGACCAATAATCAGATTTTCACCCTTCAACAGATCCTGAAAAAAAACTAGAATACTAAATCGATACACAACACACCATCTCTCTATCGACTTTAAGGTCACCGATGATAGCGTTGATAGGGATGACGGATGACCTGTAAAGAGCCATATCACTTTTCAACATTGCTGTCGCTGCTTACTTCTTTGCTTATCCGGGATGATAGTGGTGAATATCTCGCTATACTCCGTCAAAGTTGGTAGGAACAGCACCGATAGGTGCCTTGGATGTCGAGAAAGGTTTATGTTTCACTTTACATATTACATCGCACAATGAGATCAATGCCAACTGCTGGCGCTGATTTTTCGGGCTTAGAAGAGTTTCTATTAGTTCTCTCTCAAAGTTCAATTGATAGCGTGATAGAGGAAGGCCTTTCCTTAGGTGGAGCGATCAAGTGGTAACTCGTCTTGGCTAGTTGAAGAGGTTTGGTGGTTGTAGCCATGATTATAAGGGCCCTCTCAAGATCATCTGGTTTACCGTTAAGAAACTTGGTTGGTTAAGAAATAAACTTTCTAAACTCATAAGCAAATCTGAGGACAAGTTGCCATTAGAGTTTTTATTAACTATAAAAGGGCATAGGTTGTAATATAGTTTTTTTTTTGCATTTTTTCTTCAAAAGTCCTTCAAAATTAAAAGAAACACCCACTCAGAATTAATAAATTTATTTGTATTCTTATAAGATATTTTGTCGTCATATTTGTTTGCATTATTGCAACAGAAACCGGTCAATCCCGTCTTTGAATCAACTTTATTAGGCGTATACATAAGCCATAAAAGAATTAAAACAAGTTAAAGTTTATATTAATTGCAAAGATCTACAAAATGCAAAACAATGCGACATTTTCTATTTCATAAAAGAAAATTTACGGCGATATAAAAGACACGCGTCCAACAATACCTCCATCAGTTATTTTCTTTAATCTAACGTGGTCATATGCAAAGAACTATTTTAATTTCTATTTGAACAACATTATGGAACAGCTTTTGGTATGGAATGCGGCAACTTGGCGACTGCAAAAGCCTTACCACAATATTTAAATTACCATCTTTGGCAGGTAGCAGCACTTCTGGCAGTGGCCACAACATTGTCTTCATCGGGTGTAGCTGGTAGTGTTTTGCATGGAGTTGCAGGTGGACCAGCATATCCACAGTTGATACCTTATGAAGTCGCCTACAGACATGCTATACATTCACCACTCGTGCTGTCACCGCACCTTCAAGGATTGACTATTGATGAAGCTCTGGCGGCTGCTATAAATCATGAAGCTTATGCGGCAGCTGGAAATGGACAAGAAAATTCTCCTGCTCCTGTAGTTGAAAATTCTGCAGATGAGACAGACAAAAACAAGTTCATTACACAGGAAGAATTATACGAGGGCATTTTTGGAAGTCAAGCTGGTTCATCCGAAAGTAATAATGCAATTGAAGAAAGGCCAACATCGACCGGAGTGGAAGTTTCAACCTCGGATGTGCAAGGACCTCAATCTGAATTAGAAGTATCACCAGTGCAAAACCCACTTCCTGAATCCTTAACCCCGAAAAGTGTTGGTGGAGTCTACATCAACGCAGAGGAAGGAAAACTACAAATGCAAGCTTCTCTCGTGTCTGGGAAAAAAGAACTGACAGTTTCCGTTGGAGACATCCCCAAACTCCCAGAGCTACCTTCATCCAATATCACAAAAGGCTCAAAGCCCCACGGTGGTGTAGCCAATGTAAATGTTAATGTAAATGTGAATGTGAATGGCGATGGAACCGGAAGTGTCATTAATTCAACTTCTGTTGCAGATATTACTGCACCAATTAAAACGGGCAGTGACAAAAAGTGTGATTAAATAATTAAATTTGTTCATCTTTTGTCTTTGAACTTTTTTATTATTTCGGTCAGAATTGTGAGATTGTTTCATTTTATTTTTATAAAAATTTCTTTGTTCAAAATAACACAGTCGAGTTCACACAAATCGTCCTGTGAAAGCAGTTTTGTTCTATTTTTGTTTCGAAACCTCCATCACTATTGAGGAGGGACAAACATTTTGCTATGGCTAGTGTATGCTTGAAACTCTGATGATGGAGTTTTGTGTTTTGAATGTACATCTGAATGAAGTGAAAAGTTCGTCCATAGCGAACAATTTAGAAATTAATTTGTTTTCTTTTGTAAATTCAGGAATTTGTTTAATTTTCAAATGTAAAAAGGATTTTAACTTTGTGGTATGCCAACATACAAACAAATATTTTCGTTAACTTAAATCTGAAGCAGAGAGAAAGAGAAGAATAACTGTTTGTGGTTCTGATTTTGTCCTTATTTAATTTAATTACAAAAATAGGCACCTTGGGTGTTTATTACCTTTGAGACAAAATTAAGTAATAAGATCCATGTTGAAAAGTTTTAATTTTATTTAATGGAAAAAGAATCCAAATGACCATAATAAAGATTGCGTTGTGAGACAAGAAATTTTCCATCAGACAAGCTTAATGGCTTTATATAGGCTAATCAAACAATAATACCCTTGACTTTTGTTGCCAGAGGATGGAAAAGAAAAATCTGTTTAAACACGTTAAGGAACGGCCAAAGCAGGCTTGAGGTTATTTGATTTCTTGTCTAGTCGTATTAAGCGGTCGGTGACACATTGAAGTATTGCACGCCCTACGTGCAATACTGATTACTATTGTATGATTTATTTTCGTTTACGTGCTTACAAATATGTGTATTGCATATTATACGTTTTTTTTTATAGATATTTCCATTTTAACGGGTGTGACAATCAATAAAATATTTAAACATTTAGCGACAACTTTATTATTCAAAGAGTGATTGTTTTCAAATTATTAAAAATTTTAATTAAATGGTCACAAGCCCAAAATTAGGGTTAATTATTTTCTTCTTGTATAAATAATTATAAATTGAGTATTATTCTTTCAACTTGTAGGTGCTGCCTGCGGCCCAGTTATTGTTACAATTATAGCTATCTTACGAGTCAGATGCTTTTTCTTCCGTCAGTTTCTGTTTCATTTATTTGTGGTGCTTAGACTTTAATATTATAACTAGTTATTATATTTTAGCCTGGATTTTTCAAACATCAGTTAAGCTATTGGAAGAATAAACTACATTAAAAAAAAAACTGTTATTCCTAGGAATAAGCTTTATCTGACTATTGAAAAGTTGGGCCTTAATTGAAAAACTATTTTCTGCAATACAGCACTTTAGCTACATGACATTGCTTCATCCAGTTACTAGTTGCGGAAATTATCGTTTATCAATTGCATTCAACAGACTTGCATTTAAAGAAATTCCTTAAAGTATGCTACTGTTAACCGTAAGCTTTTGAGCGCTTTTAACGACAATGATTGTTAAGCTCAGTCAGCTCATTTGACAGATCAGGTAGGTAGGTAGAGATGGCGGTCAAGCAAACCATGTTTGTTTGACCCAATTGTCTCAGGATACGCCGTTTTGATACCAAAACTTATGAAACCTATGAGTGATAATTGGATTTATTTGAAATACATTTTTGATTGGTTTTAAAAAGGGAAAACAAGTGTTAGGCAGTCCTAAATCCACTTTGTTGCATTTAGGAACGAGATCAAGTCTTTGATCTTTGATTCTGAGATGTTATCTATGACATTAAAGAATTCACTCCCCAGAGAGAGTGCTCTATTCCTAGCAAGGGCGGGACATTGACATAGGAAATGGAAGACCGTTTCTTTTTCTTGCTGGTCCAAGCAGCTGCGACAATAAGTATTGTGCGGTATACCCAACTTTGCTGCATGTTCCCCTATCGGCCAATGTCCTGTGCACACCGCAACGATTCTGCTAGTGTCTTTTCTGGGTCTAGAGATTAGGTCATATGTTTTGGATTTATTATAGGTGGGCCAGATTTTTCTGGATATGACGCAGCTAGTCAAGTTGTGCCACCTATTGTTAGCTTTTGTTAGGTAATTTAAGAAGATATCTTGACAGATCAACTACCAGTTCGGTTTAACTTTGCTTAGCTCAAACAATGCAGCTCCAATTCAAGCTAGCGTAGATATTGAATTAGCTCAAATTGAGAAAGCTAGCCATGCGGTCAGTAGTGTGTAACGGAGCAGCATTTGTATGGACTCTTTAAACACTTGGTTTCTTTGTTAAGTGTAACATTTTAACCAAGTTTAAATGTTTCATTTTTCAGTGAGATGCTGTGGTACCATTTTCACCGATAACTTTCCCCCTAAAAAAAACACCCTTTATCCAAAAATATGTTTCAGGATTCCTTGTCCTTGTTTCTGTTTCAAATGAAACCTTCTAATTCAGGGGTTGGAAATCTTTTTTATCTCGCTGCGCACCTACAAGTTTAGTAAGTCAAAAAATTGTTAGTCAAATTGCTATGAAAAAGTTTTCTAAAAGGAACATTTTGGACTATTTTTTTTATTATTTATGTGACACAACATATGGTCAATTTTGTTTTGTTTTTGGTTACAACTATGTAGCTTTTCAGATATCAGTGAGGCCATTTTTGTTGTAAACATTTTTAGAAAATTTTAAATTGTAGCTAAATAGTTTTAACCAAAAAACTAATACTAAAGGCATTGAATAATTGAATAATTTTTTGAATCCATATCCAGCGATTTTAGCGCTATAGCTCGATCATAGCGGCCGTTTTCATGAGTGTCACCTTCTATTTGTGTTCATGCATTTGTGCATTTGTGCACTGGCAGGGACTTTCACCAAGTAATTTTTGGTCATAAAGTACTCTGCCGGTGCACACATGCACTCATGATAAAAAAAGTCTCCACTCCCAATATTGAACATTAATGAACACCGCCCGGCCGCCACAATCGAACGAGGATTTTTGGCATCACTGCCATAAATCTTTCGTTCAGTTGTGACGGCCGGCTTCTTCATGTGCAAAATGGAGGGATGAGATCATTCTCTTCAAAACCAGCATTGGCACGAGTTCGCCCACAAAAATAAAAAGTCAATTAAATTAAAAGGAAAAAGTAATAAAAAACAAAAAAAAAGCATAACGTCTAAAATAAGAGACTTCACACCAGAATAAATAAAATCAAAAGAAAATACAACAAAAAAAGAGTTTTCTATAACAACTGAAACACAAAAGAACTGAAACATTAAAAAGACCAACCCAACGCAGACGACGCAGCAGCAGATTGTGTCTGGTAAGCTGTACACCCCAACATTTGGTCCAATCGAGCCTGATTGTGCTCCATCGCCACTGCCACTGCTGTTGGACATTTTTTATTGTGCTCCATCGCCACTACCACTGCTGCTGGAAATTTAATTGTGTGCTCCATCGCCACTGCCACGCTGCTTTAAATTTTATTGTTTCATCCATAAAAAAAAGTTCTTCTGAGGACTACACCCACGTGGTGCGCAGCCGTGAACATTCGCACAGACGAATTGCTGCAACCCATCAAATCGTGCCGTTCGTTGCACGAGATATATGTATATAAAAGTCTCTCTATATATAAAGCAAATTTGGATTGAAGAAACCATACGTGCTCGCCCGTTAATTCCGCCACGTGTTTCAAGTCAATCAACGCCGCTCAAGGCACAAAACGTTCTTTTGAGAATTGGAAAAAAAAAAGGTACACCATTGCTTCGATTGGTGTCAGGAAAACCACCATTGCCTCGATTGGTGTGCTAGAAGTTCCCAATAAAAAGAAGGAAGAAGAAGAGAAAAAAGTCATCGAGATCTTCATCACAGTCATCGAGATCATCAGTCATCCTAAAGTTTGAAACCAACCAAAAGTCGTAAAGACAAATGTACAGGGTAAGTGTAAATTTCCTTTTTTTAATATTGAAAGGCATTCTCTCACATACAATCAAATATCATACGGTTTTCTGTGGTTTAATAAAATTGGCGTCACTCTCTATCTCTTTCTTTATATCGCGAAATTGTTCTAGAATACGGGTTTATAAGCATTTGAGTCATTTGTCGTGATAATCTTTTTTTTAAAAAAAAAAAAAAAGTACTTTCATTTTCAATAGGTTCTTTTGAAAACCAAATCTAAAAAGTTTTTTGCGCTGCTCGTGCTTCCACCCTTCTGTATTTGTTTTGTGGTGCCTTATCATTCGTGGCGCGACTGCGTATACAGTTTTAAAGCTGTAATTTGTGTCCAGTTACCATCACGCTATTGTACAGTTTGTATAACAGTTCAAAAAGTTTTTTTTAACGTTACAATTTAATTTGTTTGCATAAATTATCAATTGTGCTGGTCCTCAGGTTCCATTGGGACACTTAATTTTTTTTCAACGGTTTTAGAAATTTAAAACTTTAGCGATTGAAGTTTCACGAATATAGTTACTTATGTTCAAGGTTTTGAAGAACCATTGAATAGATTCAAGACATTTTTGAAAGGATTACTTTCAATTTCAACCAGTCACACTATTAAAAAGGTTCTTTTAAGATCCCTTAAAAATATTTTAAGCATATTTGTGAAAGTTTTGAACTTTTTCATAATTTTTTCTTGGTTTTTTAATTTTTTTCTCACGAATCGGACAATTGAAATTTGTTTTCGATTCGCAGCGATTCAATTTACTTGATAATTCTGCTTCTCTTAAATTATGTAAAAACTTTTAACAGTTCAAAAAGTATTTTTTTAACGTTACCATTTAATTCGTCTTTTTAATTCCTCTCATGCGAATTTTTGTCTCGGCCTGCCGACTCGTAGTTTGTTGCAATTGATCTCACATCATTTCAAGTCTAGCAACATTCCTCTCATTCAATTTTTTTTTTCTCGGCCTGCCGACTCGTAGCTTGTTGCAATTGATCTCAAATCATTCCAAGCCTTACATCATCTCTCTCACTCAATCTTTCTCAGCAATATTCCTCTCACTCAATAGTTTAATTTTTGAATTCATAAAGGCCCTTGGCCGGCCGACTGGTAGCTTGTTGCAATTGATCTCAAATCATTCCAAGCCTTACATCATCTCTCTCACTCAATCTTTCTCAGCAATATTCCTCTCACTCAATAGTTTAATTTTTGAATTCATAAAGGCCCTTGGCCGGCCGACTGATAGCTTGTTGCAATTGATTTAAAAAAAATCATTCCAAGCCTTACATCATCTCTCTCACTCAATCTCTCTCAGCTTGTAGCTTGTTGCAATTGATTTAAAAAATCAATCCAAGCCTTGCATCATCTCTCTCACTCAATCTCTCTCAGCTTGTAGCTTGTTGCAATTGATTTAAAAAATCAATCCAAGCCTTGCATCATCTCTCTCACTCAATCTCTTTCAGCTTGTAGCTTGTTGCAATTGATTTAAAAAATCGATCCAAGCCTTGCATCATACCTCTCACTCACTTACCGTCTTTTTGTTGACACACTTGCCTTTTTCACTCTCTTCATTTTTTGTTGTTGAATATGTCGCACTTGGATGATTTAATCTTTGCGGCAGATCTGCTTGTTAAATTTCATGCATCAGCAAAAGAAGTGCCGGAACACAGTCATTCAATTGCGACATTGGAAGCTAGAAAAACCGAATTGACAGATCTATGGCAAAAATTGAAAGAGAGTTATGCCAGATGTGTTCGTCACAGGCCTACTACAGATGAGGAAGATGATCCCCTCGATATGGATGCAATCGAATCCAAGTATAAAAACAGCAATGAAACATACATTAATTGCTTAGGACTATTTCTCGAGCTTCAAACAAAATTGAAACCTGATCCTACTGTGGTGATTAAGGAGATGCCTTCACCTATGAGTGTCCCACAGAAATCCGGGTCTTCTCATTGTATCAAGTTGCCTCCATGCGACACTGATGTGTTTCACGGTGATTATCTTTCCTGGCCGGCATTTCGTGACATGTTCGATGCTGTATACATTCAACACCCTAAGTTGGGTGAAGTGGAAAAATTATTCCATCTTCGCTGTAAAACGAGAGACGATGCATTTAGGACGATCAGTCAATTTCCTTTAACAAATACTAGTTTCGCACTTGCCTGGGCTGCTTTGCGTACTAATTATGAGAATACTCGTATTCTTGTTAACAATCAGGTAAAAAATATTTTTAACTTGCCTGTAGCACAAGAAGAAAGCTCAAAATCCATTCGAACCCTTCAAAGCAAAATAAACGACTCTCTAGCCATACTGCAAGCTCAACTCGTTGATACAAAAAATTGGGATCCAATCCTTGTTTTCGCCTGTTGCAACAAACTGCCCAAAGTCACTCTTACTCTTTGGGAACAATCTTTAGAAGATCCCACAAAAGTACCAACCTGGAAACAATTAGACAAATTTTTAAGTTCGCGTTTCCAAACGCTAGAATCCATTTCAGACACCACGTCTTCAAAACTTGTTCCATCCAATTATCAAATCACTAAGAAAAATACTGCTCATAGGCCTAGCAAAGTAAATGCATTTCTTGCGAAGGCGGGAGGAACTAAGTGCAAAATTTGCTCGGCAGAGCACACTATATATGAGTGTCCAAAATTCTCAGCATTACCAGTCTCATCCCGAATCGAAATTGTGAGAGAAAAGAAAATGTGTAACAATTGCCTAGGTACCAGTCATCAAAAGGCTACGTGTTCAAGCAAATATTCGTGTAGTTTTTGCAAGAAAAGACACCATACACTTTTACATCTCTCAAGCGATCCCTCTCCAGCTCAAAACAAAAATTCAAATACAAATATACAGTCCACTTCTCAACCACAGGCTATGCAAAATCTTCAAATTTCTGCATCTTCGCAGCCATTCATTCCTCAAGCAACATACCAAAACTTCGTTGTAACCTCTAGCAAAAGAATTCTTTTGGCTACTGCCTTAGTCAGTATTGTAGGAAGAGAAACAATGCATATCATAAGAGCACTCATTGATCCTGGTTCCGAAATATCTTTCATTTCGGCAGCTGTGCAAAAACGTCTGAATCTACCATGTGTCGACAAAAATACTACTATTTCTGGAATTAGTGGAAATCTCTCTATCACTTCAAAAAAACTTTGCTCTTTTTCAATCACTTCTGCTAATCCGCCCCAAGTCACTATTTTAGCTCAAGCCATTGTGCTTAAAACTCTCACCAACAATCTTCCAAGTACATCTTTTTCGGTAGTCAATCCTACCATTTTCGAAGGACTCCAATTGGCCGATCCCACTTTTAATAAATCCTCTCAGGTGGATTTTCTGATCGGTGCAGATCTTTATCCATCAATAATTCGTAAGGGAATTAAACATATTTCCGACTCACTTCTTGCTCAAAACACCATGTTCGGTTGGATACTGTCAGGCCCAGTTCCAGATTCATTTCAATCTTTCAACACTACCATCACTTCGGATAGCAGTTCTTGTAATTTAGACAATCAAATGCGCAAATTTTGGGAGATTGAAGAACTACCCTCTACAGTTATTCGTTCGTCAGAAGACTGTTACTGTGAGGAACTCTATAAAAATACCACTTTCCGACGTTCTGATGGTAGATTTGTTGTCCGACTACCATTTAAACCACAAACTTCAAAAACCATTTTAGGTCACTCTAGGTTTATCGCCCTAAAACAGTTTTCTAGAACTGAAAAATCCTTGGCGTCAAAAGCAGATTTAAAATCACAGTATAACAAAGTGATCTCTGAGTACCTTTCTCTTGGTCACATGAAAAAGGTTACTCCATTGGAGCGTGTTGAAAACGGTCGAGTAAAATCCCTTTATCTTCCGCATCACGCGGTAATAAAACCAGAGAGTACTTCGACCAAAGTACGTGTCGTTTTTAATGCTTCCAATGCCTCAACAAACGGTGTCAGTTTAAATGATTTACTGTACCCTGGCCCAATTTTGCAACAAGACTTATCTTCTTTAATTATTCGATGGCGTTTTTACAAGTTTGTGATAAATGCGGACATAGAAAAAATGTACCGCCAGATTCTAATCGACCCACGAGATACTCCTTTTCAAAGGATTCTTTTTCGCACTTCTCCTCACTTAGAAATTGAAGATTTCGAATTATTAACTGTCACGTTTGGCGTTAATTGCGCCCCTTACTTGGCGATCCGCACCCTTCTCGAATTAGCACGGATAGGTAAAACTGATTTTCCTCTTGCAGCAAAAATTCTCCAGTCAGAGTTCTACGTCGATGACGTTTTGTCCGGCGCTCATAGCATTCATTCCGCTAAAAAGGCACAATCCGAGCTTATCACTCTACTTGATTCAGCAGGATTTCCACTTCGCAAGTGGACTTCAAATGCTCCTTGTCTACTTGAACATTTACCTCGAGAACATATCCTCAACGAGAATTTTTTAAAGCTTGATGCTGACAGTAATACCAAAACACTAGGAATACGTTGGAATGCCAAAGAAGATAACTTTTACTTTGTCATTCAACCAATTGCTTTATCCGAAAGTCCCACTAAACGTGAAGTTTTTTCCCAAATAGCTCGTATATTTGACCCAGCGGGTTGGCTAGCCCCCGTGGTAATAGTCGCAAAAATGCTCATGCAACGAGTTTGGGCAGAGCACACTGATTGGGACGATCCTCTCCAACCTGAGTCTTTTAAAATCTGGAAAACTTTTGCTTATTCGTTAATCGATATAAAGAAAATAAAAATACCTCGTTGGGTTGAGTATTCTCCCTCGTCAGATATCCAATTTCATGGTTTCTGCGACTCATCCGAAAAAGCTTATGCCGCCACTTTATATCTTCGTGTTCGTCAATCCGACGGAAGTTTTACCTCGCACTTGCTCTGTGCAAAATCTAAAGTTGCACCAATCAAAACTGTGTCTTTACCACGCCTTGAGTTGTGTGGGGCACTTTTACTTTCAAAATTAATAAAAATTTACGTTTCAACTTTCCCTGTTCACGCCTACCAGACTTTTTTATGGACCGACTCTTCCATTGTTTTAGCTTGGCTCAAAAAACCACCCTGTGTGTGGAAAACATTTATTGCAAATCGAACTAGCGAAATTTTAGAAAATGTAGGAAACATCACTTGGGGACATGTGAAATCTGCTGAAAATCCAGCGGATTTAGCTACTCGTGGTTTAATGCCTTCAGATTTGAGGCTTAATTCATTTTGGTGGAATGGCCCCTCATGGCTCTGTCAACCAATCTCCCTTTGGCCCCAAACTCCTACTATCGCCCCCAGGGTTGAAGATCTCGAACAAAAACCATTTGTCTCCTTGATAGTCCAACGAGGTTCAGAAGACATTCTTGATCGTTTTTCATCTTTACCTCGTGCTATGCGTGTACTTTGCTACATATTCCGTTTTTACTTTAAAATTTCAAAAAGACAAGATACGCAGTACACATCACATAACATTACTCCCCGAGAAATGCAATTTGTGCAAAACCGTCTAATACTACAAGCTCAAACAAATCACTATCCCACGGAACATTCTCTTTTAATGGAAGGTAAACCCATTCTCAAAAAAAGCTCGCTTATTTCTTTCAACCCATTCTTAGATTTAAATCACCTCCTTAGGGTCAACGGTCGATTATCTCAATCAGATCTTTCCTATAGTGAAAAGTATCCTCTCATTCTACCTCATAACTCAAGACTTTCGTATCTTCTCACTCAATTCGTTCATGAAATTTCTCTACACGGCGGCAATTCTTTGATGCTGCGACTCATGCGACAAAGCTTTTGGATTCCAAAACTGAAAAATCTCATAAAACTCTGTATACGACAGTGCAAAATCTGTGTTATTCACAAAAAAGTGTTAAGCAAGCAATTAATGGCTGCTTTACCACCTGAACGATGTACCTTTTCTCCACCCTTCACTTTTACAGGGATCGATTTCGCTGGCCCCTTTGTAATAAAAACTTTTAAGGCAAGAAATTGTCGCATGACAAAAGGTTACGCCTGTGTGTTCGTCTGTTTTTCGACTAAGGCCATTCACCTTGAGGCCGTAAGTGAATTATCGTCTGAAGCATTTTTGGCCGCATTTGCGCGTTTTGTCGCAAGACGCGGTTTACCGAAAGAAGTATATTCGGACAACGGCACCAATTTTACTGGCGCAGATGCGATTTTGCGCAAACAATTCAAAAAATTTCTCACTTCTATTCCTCAAGAAACTCAATCTTCTTACGGTATTCAAGGCCTTAAATGGAATTTTATTCCTCCAGGTGCTCCACATATGGGTGGACTCTGGGAGGCTGGTGTCAAAAGTTGCAAAACTCACCTTCGGAAACTGGGGACCAGTACACGGCTTACTTTTGAAGAATTTTCAACAGTCTTAGCTCGTATTGAAGCATGCTTAAACTCACGACCAATTTCATCCATGTCAAATGATCCCTCTGATTTATTGGCATTAACTCCAGGTCATTTTATTCGCGGTAGTCCACTTTTAGCATTTCCCGAACCTAATTTGGCTGATGCCAATTTGTCCCTCATCAATCGATGGGAAAAAGTTAAGTGCCTCCACCAACAATTCTGTCGTCGGTGGAAGGACGAGTATCTAAAAGAACTACATCAGAGACTTAAGTGGCAATCGCCCCAAGAAGATATCAAGTTAAATGACTTAGTAATTGTAAAAAACGAATATCTTCCATCCACTGAATGGCGACTTGGGCGTGTTGTAAATGTACACCCCGGCGCTGACGGAAGAGTGAGAGTGGCGACGATCCGAACACAAAACGGTGAAATTAGCCGTCCAGTTGTCAAACTGTGCCTTTTGCCTTTAAAGTAACCAGAAAACCCTTTTTTTTTTTATTAATCAAAAACATTATGTCAAACCCCATTTTTTATGCCTTTCAATATTGTATAAAGATGAAATCTTACACTTCCTTTTTTTTATTATTTCATTTAAAATTTTAATGTTTTTGAAAGTTGGTTTTTGGCGCTTCTCGCTTTCAATAATATTTATCTTTTACAAAATTGTTAATTTTTTGGCGCTTCTCGCTCTTAATCATATTTGTCTTTTACAAAATTGTTAATTTTTTGGCGCTTCACGCTATAAATAATATCATTTTGGCGTTCCACGCTCTTAATAATATTACTTTTTTTTAAATATTATATAATTGGCGCCTCACGTAACCATAGCTCTTTTACTTGGCGCATAACGCCAAGGGGGGCAGTAATGTTCATGCATTTGTGCATTTGTGCACTGGCAGGGACTTTCACCAAGTAATTTTTGGTCATAAAGTACTCTGCCGGTGCACACATGCACTCATGATAAAAAAAGTCTCCACTCCCAATATTGAACATTAATGAACACCGCCCGGCCGCCACAATCGAACGAGGATTTTTGGCATCACTGCCATAAATCTTTCGTTCAGTTGTGACGGCCGGCTTCTTCATGTGCAAAATGGAGGGATGAGATCATTCTCTTCAAAACCAGCATTGGCACGAGTTCGCCCACAAAAATAAAAAGTCAATTAAATTAAAAGGAAAAAGTAATAAAAAACAAAAAAAAAGCATAACGTGTAAAATAAGAGACTTCACACCAGAATAAATAAAATCAAAAGAAAATACAACAAAAAAAGAGTTTTCTATAACAACTGAAACACAAAAGAACTGAAACATTAAAAAGACCAACCCAACGCAGACGACGCAGCAGCAGATTGTGTCTGGTAAGCTGTACACCCCAACAATTTGTATATATTCAATGGTAGTCGTATTAACTAAACTTTTGATAATAGATGATTCAGTATTAAATAAAATGCACGACTGGATCGCACGAACTTGCTCATGTAGTGCAAAGCTGTTTTATGTATTAACTTAGCTTGAAAATTTTAGCTTTTGGTAATCTGATGTGTATAGGTATTGAGAGATATGCACAAATAAGCAAAAATAAATATTTTTTTAAAACGGGATCACTTTTTGTATTTTTTTTTCCATGTTGGTTCAATGATTTGTGTTTTTTCAAAATTTTATTTTTAGATGTTGATAAATATTAGCCAACTTCAAAATGGCATACTAATTTTTTTTTTTTAAATCGTTTGAAATTTTTTTAATAAAAAATATTGAAAAAAAACGGCTCGATAGATATTTTTGAAAAAATTCTAAAAATTTATCGTTATTGAAAAAATCATATCAAAAAGATTAATCAAAATCGTTAGAGCCGTTTTCGATAAAATTCGAGGTACTCGTTCTAGATGAGATATTCAAAAACAAAAAAAAACAACTTTCGAAATTACGTAAAAATCATCTGTACCAAATTTGAAGAAAATCCGTCCACGCGTTTGGGCAGTGGAGAAGTGTACAGATGGACGCACAGCACAGACACACAGACCGACGGAGGGCATGACGAAAACCAATTTTTCGGACTTCTGTATCATTGTAATGTTGGTTTTGATTAAAACCTTAATTTTTTTTCGACACTTAACCAATACTTGCCCTATGAAGCAAGTAAAAATACCTTAATTTAATGTATTTTTACGAATGTACGAGCGAGCAAACCCAGATAAATACTACATTGGTGTTAGAAATGTAATAAAACTTATTTAATCTGTGATTACAGATAAAATTGTTAAAAAGTGAAAGTGTTGTGTTGTGTTCTAGTATATTGAAAATGGGTATGAGCTTAAGTGAGTTAAATAGTGTTGAGTTTAAGGCGGAGTTAGAGAAGAGAGGTCTTCCTTTTGCTGGAACATTATTCGTCTCTCCAGGAACCAGAATTTGGGCACATTAGAATTTGAGATAGAAATGCCTGAGGACAAAGTAAGTAGTGGTGCCGATATGTCGTCCATGATGGCCCTTCTTCTTGCCAAAATTGAGGAACAACTTACAGAGCAAAATAATGAGCAAAACAATGTTCTCGAACGCCTTGAAGAGCAACGAAACGAGTAAAAGAACCTTTTCGAATATTCGAAGAACAGCGCATTGAGGAAAACATCCTTTTGGAAGAATAGAAAACATTTTTTTTTTGATTTTGCGAAGAAGTTCACTGCTGTTGACGATCGTGTCGAAGAAAAGTTATCGGCGATAGACGAAAAGTTTCAAGAAATTGCTAAAGAGTTGGACAAGGTTTGAAAGATCAAGATTCGGGAAAGTTCTGGCGAGTGTCCAAAGAAAAATGAAATGCATCCACCACCTTTAATGGACAAACTTCGTGGTCGATCTACAAGTAGCAGTTTGAGACAGCCACTATAACAAATGGCTGCGATGGCGAAGACAAGTTAATAGCCTTGCTGAGTCAGGGCCTGCTGCTGAGTTGTAACTGACCATACCATCAGATAAAAATGATGATTTAAATGCACTTGTTCAGGCAGGAGATGAAATAATCAATCAGTTCTCAACTGAAGCATTCGTTCGTGCTGTATCGGACATCAATCTCCAGGGATCAATCCGAACGGCTGGAAAACGAACGCTTCCAGAAGCATTAGCGTTCGATATGACAATGAAAGCAGCAGAACTCAAGGAGATCATCGGGTAAGAGAGGTTGAAGTTGGAGAATTAGCGCGAGTTAAGTATCCATAGCAAAACATATTGAGAAAAAAGATAACATTATTTGTATTCAATGATATCTTTAGTCTCTAGTACAGTCTTGCACACAACGCTACAATGATAACATATGTAAAAGAGATAATATCGTTTGTATACAATGTTGGAATATTATCTCTTCTTCATTATCAAGCAAGACGATTGTACGCTTGGGTCTCCTTGTAGATAGATAAGAAAAGTATATAAATACGACTGTATGATGAATTTATCAATAGTCTTATTGTAACTACATAGTAGCCTTAAGCTCCTTTTAGAATTAGTAAAAAGTATTTCAATAATAAAGGACATAGTTCCAAATAAATATTGTTTAATTTTAAAAGTAAGAAACAAGTGTTTTAATTGGCGATCCTGCCAGGAGGTTAAATATACTTTTTAACTTCAATCGAGCGGACCTCGGGAACAAGTAGTGAAATCTAGTATAAACAGAACACTCGCGTTACCGGTTACAAGAATTACCTAGCATAGCAGGTACAAATATAGCTTCTTCGTACGAAGCAGCAAAGCAATTCAGTGAAAGTGTATATGTGGAGAAAAAAAACACACAAATTCGACGACAACAGACACGAGTTCAAAATGGAACAACTCGCAGTATTAATGGCAAGATTAGAAGCTTTAGAAACCAGGTGCAACACAGTAACACAAACCCTAGAGCACACACGCACAGAGAATGCAAGGTTAGCAGCAATAATAACTAACCAAAATCAAATAAACACTAATTTAGAAACAAAACTAAATGAAGTAAAATCTGGATTAGGCATAGTACCAAACATACCTGTGCTAGAGGAAATAAGAACCACATATACAGATGGTAGTGAAATACAGTTAGACGCATTTAAAAGCCTACCTATTTTCAACGGCGATCAATCAAATTATCGGTCGTGGCGCGAAGAAGCATCCAGATTAATGGACAGCATTAAAAACTTCAAAACACACAGTAAGTACGCAGCAGCATTGACTATAGTGAAAAGTAAAATACAGGGTGCAGCCGCGAATGTGTTAACTAATTATAACACAATTTTTAATTTTGAGGCGATACGTAACAGATTAGATTATACGTACTCTAATCAAGAACCTCTATACGTGCTACAAGACATGATGAAAGCCATCACGCAAAAAAGAAGCACACTGTCTGAATACCACGACGAGATAAATAAAAATCTCAATTTAATAATATCAAAAATCACTATGTCAGGTGATCCGCCGAATATAATCGACAGACTAATTAAAAATGCTAACGACGACGCAGTTCGTATATTCATTGATGGTATGAGTGACAACTTTACAAGAGGATCATTATATTCAGCTACAATAAATGATCTAGAACACGCATTCGCAATTGCTCGCAGAATAGAACATGATAATGTGCACAGGCATTTACATCTCACTCAAGATAAGCACCACAAAAATATGCCACATGAACGCAGAAACGAAAGAAGACCAAATTATTCGAGCCAAACAACGAATTATCAACCCCAGAAGCAATACGATAATATGCAGCAACACAATCAAGGACCACGCCTAAACCCTTTCAAGAGAAATGACGGACCACAGCCGATGGAGATAAACTCGAGACAAATTGTACATGCACAGCGACAAAATTGGAATCAATACAAACCCGATGTATATAATCCACCAGCGAAACGTGAACACAGCGGGAGTTTCAACACACACAACAGACCGCAACGATCTTATCAGCAGAACTTCAAGCAGCAGAGAGTAAATAACTCCCGACTACAACGCAGAGACGATGTCAGCAGTACATATGCAGAAGCAGATGAAACGGAATGTATGGTAAATAATAACATAAGAATAGATCATTTAAACTAGTAGACGGGTTGCCCTGCTTAAATTTAACTAGTACTATTTCTAAGAAAATTTATAAAATTCTTATTGATACTGGTGCAACCCATAATTACATTAATAGAAAATGCGATTCTAGCGAAAAAATTAAAATTAAACCTATAAAAATAAAAACAATGCATGGTTATTCTATGGTAGATACAAAGAAAGTAGTTAGGATATTAAAGAAAAATATAACATTTTTTGAATTAGAGGATATTCAGTCTTTTGATATGATATTAGGATATGAAGGACTTAAAGTTCTAAACGCGGAAATAAATTTCAGTAATATGACTCTAACTACCATAAGCAGTGTCGAATCTATTCAGAAAATTAATTACATAATTGGGGAAAATAATATTTATAAAGCAGACATAGATAGACTGATGAAGATTAATAACAGCATAGGACCGTTACCCTTTACAGATACTATAGAAGCAAGCATTAGGACGACCAATGATAATCCGGTTTATGTTAAACAATATCCATATCCCATAGCAGATAACGAATTCGTAAACAAAGAAATACAGAAACTCTTACATGACGATATAATAGAAAAAAGCCATAGTCCTTATAACAGTCCCATATGGACAGTACCTAAAAAAGGTTTGGACGAAAAAGGAAAACCAAAACGGCGCATGGTTGTTGATTTCCAAAAACTTAACGCTCACACTGTAACAGACAGATACCCCATTCCGGATGTCAACATGACAATTCAAAATTTAGGTAAAGCCAAGTACTTTACAACGTTAGATTTGGAGTCAGGTTTCCACCAAATTAAAATCAAAACAGATGATAAAGAAAAAACAGCTTTTGCTATAAATGGCGCAAAATATCATTTTAAACGAATGCCTTTCGGGCTCAAAAATGCACCAAGCATATTTCAGAGATGCGTGGACGACATTTTGAGAGACTTTGTAGGTAAATTCGTACACGTTTACATTGATGACGTATTGATATATTCTTCATCTGAGGAAGAACATATACAGCACATAAGTCAAGTATTCGACGTACTCAATAAAGCCACATTAAAAATATCTGATGAGAAAAGTAAGTTTTTTTCAAGAAGAAGTAGAATACTTAGGTCACATAATCAGACATGGTAGAATCACTACGAACCCTGAGAAAATAGCAGCTATAGAAAATTTTCCAGTCCCACAAACGGTAAAGGATTTGAGAGGATTTTTAGGTCTTACAGGTTACTATCGTAAGTTTATAAAAGGATACGCAAGCATAGCCAAGCCCCTGACATTATATTTACGAGGAGATAACGGTAAAGTAAACAAAAAACAAAGTAAAAATATTAAGTTAAATCTGAATGATTCAGCATTAGAAGCGATTAGAATTTTAAAAAATTATTTGAAAGAACAAGTCGAACTTTTTCAACCGGATTATAGTAAACCATTCGAGCTTACTACTGATGCATCCAACATAGCTATTGGAGCCGTACTAAGTCAGAATAAGCAACCTATACACTTCTTGTCAAGAACACTGAGTAAGACAGAAGAGAACTATAGCACAAACGAGAAAGAGCTATTAGCGATCATATGGTCCTTACAAAAACTCAGAAACTACATATATGGTATAGCAGACTTAACCATATATACCGATCACCAGAGCCTTATATATTCTGTATCAGAAAAAAATCCCAACACAAAGCTGAAACGTTGGAAGGGAATCATTGAAGACTTTGGAGCAAAATTAGTTTATAAACCAGGAAACCTAAATCTTGTAGCTGACGCATTATCACGTCAACGCATAAATACTTCTACCATAGAAACAGCACATTCAGCTGAAAGTTCTTCTAATGATATAATAAAAACTGTGAATCAGCCTTTTAATGCATACGCTGCACAGTTCGAACTTATTGAAGATATAACAAATAATATCGAAACACAAATCTATTTTAGTAACAAAATAAGACTCATAATAAAGTTTAAGGACAAAGACTCTTTACTAAGGCAGATGAAAGAAGTTATACAACCCCAAAAGATTGTAGCTTTGCATACGAAATTTGAAAACATATACAAATATGGTGAAAACATAAAAAAAGAATTCCCACTAGTAAGGTTTATATTCACACCAAGAAAACTTCAAGACGTGACAAATTTGGAGGAACAACTAAAACTTGTAAGGGTAACTCACGAAAGAGCACACCGAGGGTTACGTAACAATATACAAGAAATCTCAGAGAAATATTACTGGCCCGATCTAAATAAACAAGCAAAGAGTTTCAACAAAAAATGCATAGCATGTCTATTTGGAAAATATGAAAGAAAACCTATCAGAGAACCTCTGAATAATTCAGAAATACCAACACATGTGGGAACACACATTCATATGGACATATACTTCAACGACAAGTATACTTTCCTTGTAACAGTAGATAAGTATTCTAAATATACAATCCTTCGGGAAATCGAAACTCGAAACAGACTGTACGACGTTATGGAAGAGGTCTTATCTAATTATTTCCCAAAATGTGAACGACTCATGACAGATAACGAGAAGGGATTCAAAACAGAAATGGTGAACCAAATGTGTTTGAAATACAACATAACTAAAGTAGAAACTCCAGTATACAGATCGACAGCGAACGGTCAGGTAGAACGTGTAAACGGTACAATAACTGAACTGTCTAGAATATTCACAATTCAGAATAAAACAAGACTTATCGAAGAAATATTTAGAACAGTGCGTGAATTAAATAATTCTATACACTCAGTTACCGGTTTGAAACCTAGAGACATTTTCTTTAATCAAAATAAATATAGCAATAGTGAAATTATAATAAATAAACTAAACTCAGCATCCAAAAAAGTGATCGAACGTCTAAATAAAGGAACTCGACACAGAGAGTATAAAAAAGGAGATAAGATAATGGTAAGAATCACAGGTCTTAGAAAGAAATCTAACGCCAGATACATAACAAGAATAGTAGAAGAAGATAAAGGAGACACTGTAATCTCTAAAGAAGGAATAAAAATTCACAAGAATAACATAAAGAATTATCATTTTTCAGATGACGAAAATATTAATATTCCTAACATTACTAGGAATTGTACAGAGTCAAGAAGGGCAAGGAAACGTTCAAATAACTGAGTTACTAAACAAGAAGTTTATACTTACGCAAACAGATGACGTGTATTTATTCAAAGAACAAACTTATTTGTTACATGCCACCAACCTGACTTCGATATTTCAACCTTACGTAAATATCGTAACTAGTAAATATCAACCTACACAAGAAGAAAAAATTTGGTTAAGTAAAATTAAGAATTTAGCAGACCAATTACAAGAACATACTAGGCATACTAGATCAATTAACTTTTTAGGAACAGCTTTCAAATATGTGTTTGGTAATCCTGACCATTATGACTTAGTTAACATAGAAACGAGTATAAATAATCTCATAGAAAACAATAATAAACAAAAAACTATAAATTCTAGATTTGAACAAATTTTGCAACAATTCGAAGGTCAGAGCCTTAAAGAACATTTAGTAATAGAACAAGTGTACGAACAATTATTATTATTGACCAGAACAATTAATGCAGCAAAAAATAATGAATATTTATCAGAAAGCCTAGACTTAGATGACATTAAAAATATTATTCAACATGAAATAATTCAAGTACCCATAATAAATATACTTGAGTACTCTAAAATATTATTAGCTAGAACTGATGAATTCTTCATCACAATATATAAATATCCAGTTCTAATTAAATCATGTAAATTGTATAAAGTAACACCTTTAAATTCAAAACATGGAAAAATCATTACAGATAAAACAATTGCCTTATGTAACCAAACTTATTTAAGAACAAGAAATTGTCAAAATCATCTAAGTAAAAACATTTGTGAAATTAACTTTGAAGAAGAAAATTGTCTTATTCCACTTTTAAAGAATATAACTTCAAAATGCAACATTAAACAAGAATACGATTACGACTTAGAAATTGAATCCGGTGTTATGTTATTAAGCGGTAAGCATAAGTTAAATAATCAAACAATTAATGGTATAAACTTAGTTACTTATGAAAATACTATAAATCTAGACGATAAAATATACAAAAACATGCATAAGCAAATTAAAGAAGTTATATTAAGAAATCATAATTCAGAGTCTTACATCGACCAAATAATTAAAGAAGATACAATGTACAAATTCGATAACATAGATACTTTAAAAAAACTAATTATTCCTTTTGAAGAAAAACCGATATTATCAACTATATACACAATTGTAACACTGATTGTTATTCTAGCATTTACGTACGTAATGATAAAAACTATACAATGTATAACAGATCGTCAAAAACAAAAAAAGATTGACGCATATAACAAAACTTATGAAAGAGAAATGTTAAAAATAGCGTCGAAAAATCGGGACGATTTCGTTTAACAAGGGGGGGAGTTAAGTATCCATAGCAAAACATATTGAGAAAAAAGATAACATTATTTGTATTCAATGATATCTTTAGTCTCTAGTACAGTCTTGCACACAACGCTACAATGATAACATATGTAAAAGAGATAATATCGTTTGTATACAATGTTGGAATATTATCTCTTCTTCATTATCAAGCAAGACGATTGTACGCTTGGGTCTCCTTGTAGATAGATAAGAAAAGTATATAAATACGACTGTATGATGAATTTATCAATAGTCTTATTGTAACTACATAGTAGCCTTAAGCTCCTTTTAGAATTAGTAAAAAGTATTTCAATAATAAAGGACATAGTTCCAAATAAATATTGTTTAATTTTAAAAGTAAGAAACAAGTGTTTTAATTCGCGCCAGAGAGTTGATTTCCGAAGAAATCAGTGAGATGGACCTGCACGATGCTGGAACTGCAACAAGACCGGAAATCTCCAGCGCCAGTGTAGATTTCCCCCAAGAAGATCTGCATGTCAGCATTGTGGAAGCGAAAAGGCTTCCTCAGAACAAAGGAACAATAACAGCAACGATACTTTCCGATCTATTTCCTAGCCGGTTTCTAGTATCGAAGACTCCAAAACCAAACGAGACAACAATACAAAAGACAATAGAAGTTTGACAGTGGATGCATTAATAAACGGTAACAAATATGTGGCTACACTCGACATCGATGCTACAGCCCCCATATTGTGCGCAGAGACCTGATGAAGTGGACATGGCCACACAACCAATAGCTACCGTCCTAAGACTGCAACTGGAGAAGCAGCAAGGGTGTACTGAGAAGTCCGTCTGAAGATCCGATTGGCAGAACAGAGTTCTCACATCTATTTCTGATAGCAGATATACTTGACAGGTGCATCGTTGGAATCGACTTCATAAAAAGCCATGGTGTAATACTGGATATCGGCAACCAAGTTCTGAAATACCGAAATGTCAATGGTTTATGGCAATGAAAATGCATCCGGTGTCAGGACTGTCATCAAAGAAGACGTGACCCTGCCTCCTCCTTCAGAGGTATTTATTTATACAAAATTGAAAGGCGCCGTTGGAAGCCATCGATACCTTATGGTGGAACCAGACTCTGAACAATCTTCCCAAAACATCATCGTTAGGAAGACACTTGTAACACCAATCAACAAAACATACGAAGTTAAACTGAAGAAGGGAGAAATTGTAAGGCAATGCGAATCTGTGTCAACGATAACGATAATAACTAATGCCAGCTCACAGAAAAAAGTAAAGCCTGAAAAGCTGATCCCAGTAGAAGCCAATATCCTCAATTCTTCTAAACTAAGTCAACTTCAACTTAGGATTGCTGGTAGTCTTCTTCAGGAATATGATTATATTTTCTCTTCAGCAAACTGTCAATATGATCAAAAACACCCTTACATCCAAGATATTGAATGGACTCTTTTGATGAATTTGATGTTTGATGTTAAGTTTTTGCCAAGTTTCATGAGGGTAACAATTATTTTTTTTACATTGTTTTTGTTTACTATTTTCTCGTACTATAATAACAACAAATAACTGACAATACACAGTACTAACAAAACATTAATATTAATGAACCTTCATAATTTATAATAAATCTCGAATTTCTTGGATTCAAACCAACCATTTAATTGTGATTGATGTTGTTTTTCGCTTTTCTATTTTATTTCATCTTGCAATGGAATTTATCTCTAGAATGCAGAATAACATTTCCACAAACCCATATAGGCATCCACTAAAAACCATAGGACTCAGTTCTGTAGGCGTTAGGAAGCTAAATAAGATCTGTGACCAGACCGTGTTATGTAATAAGCTTTAAGGCTATTTCCAGAATTTAACTGAAAAGCCGGTGAGTGAGAGACTAATTGCTTGTCTAAGATTAATTGCATCACATTGTTAAGAAAAGTGATTCAGTTTCCGTCAGAAGTCATATAAAATCGATATAAAAGCTACAAGACAGACATCAAATAAGTCAGTGGAATTGCAACAACATCTGAATGTACAAATATAGCCACTAGCAGAAATACAGTAGAAATTAAATTCGCTCATCCATCAGCAACATGGAGCATAATACTCGTACACGGGTGGGTATAGAATAACCGACTATATAGTGACTACATATACCATAAATGTTAACATCTCCCAGATTTATTGTTTCCATAATCTATCTGTTTGATAGGCAGCATCAACTACAGCAACTCTTCTTGCCGTGTGTCTCGTCGCACTACTGATTGTTAATGGTGTAGCCGGCAGCATTTTGTATGCATCTGGAGCACCGTATTCATATCAATACTCGTATCCGTATGCATTAGCATATTCATATACACAACCTTCACTTGTTCTGGCCAATCATCTCCTTCCCCTGGATGTGAGCTATGATACATCTTCTCCATTAGCCACTGCCATTCAAAACATTCAAACTCCCTTGAGAGATGCTACTGCTGACGAAGACAACGTCGAAGATGATGATGATGCCAGGAAGAGTCCCGACGACGACGAAGTAACGAAATCTAAAGAAACTCTCTGCAATCAATCATCAGCTCAACCAACAACTCAACTTGGAGAAGAGGTTTCCGTGCCAGTGACTACAATGTTCTTGGAACAGGCTAAGACTTCCCCAACAGCATTAGGGGATCAACCACCTACCATCCCAATCCCCACTATAACGGAAGAATCAGAATCAGGCGAGCTGAAATATTATTATCCAAGGTGAGTCTAAGAGAACATGATTGAAGATCACAGGAAACACTAATATATAATGGAGCTTACCTAATAAAAAAAAAAGAGTGAAATGTAAGTAAACAGGGTGTTCAAACAACGACAATATAATTTAGCGGGAAGTTCGGTGACTTTATTACTTTTTCAAAACTCTTTATAGTTTTTTAGTTTGTTTGTCAAGAGGAACAAAACAATTTTGAATTTTAACACAAAATTAAAAAGTACCCTTAAACTTTTTCTATCATCACTTAATGTTAAAATGTCAGTCAAGGTTGACATTATGTTAATTAAATCTCCAGTGGTCGCTTCTTCAAAGCTACTCTTGTTAAGTACATCAATTTTATCCTAATAATCTTCCCTTTGTAAAAGTTGGGCGTGCTGAATAAATAAGAGTCAAAATTATTAACTATTGAACCTAGGAGCCAGTTAGACGTCAATTCACATATCAAAATAAGACAAGAAATTGCCTAAATTGGGGTAAGCCTTGAAGTGGCAGAGGAGCTTTACTAAACAATAAGACTTAGAGCTATGCGTCACTTATTGTCGACAGGTCAAGGGGCTGTAAGATGTTCCTTATTATTACCTCCACAATCCACATCAACCAAAATAGTATTGCCACCAAGGCACTCGCAACTCTCGATGGAATCAAAGGTATAGAGTCACTATAGTTGCAGTCAAGATGAAATACTTGAAATACCTTATATCAGCTGCTCCAACCGACTACGTTATAAGAGTATAAGGAGTGGTTAATACAGCCTCTCGCCCTTGGAATCATTAAAGGACTTGACCTGCACCCTCCAGTTAGGGGCTCCTGTCACTGGAGTAATCGACCAAGATAGGAGTATGTTTAATATATATGAAACGGCAACAAGTCTGGGATATGAATGATCCTAATGTTGATGACTTTGATAAATAAAACTACGATAATGAACTCCGGACCTTAAACAGGATATATGCTGTACAGTCGAACAATGATTGGAGATCATAGATAGGTACTTCTATCGCGAGATTGCCAGAAATTTTACTGAACGCGTCTCCATCATCCCTAGGAAAACCCACCGACAGTTCAAACCACATACGAACAGTGGATTCATTGCCAACTTGCCGTAAGAAGTGCAGCCTCTGATATGATAGGGTCTAGAAGACTACCAAAGCAAAATTACTATTTCGATGAGGTCTATGAAGTGAGAAAGCAGCTTGCGAAGTCTACGTACAAAAAAGAATAAATGAACACCGTTTTCATCAAATCGTTTATCGCATTTGATCAACGGAATATATGCCTAATGAACGGTAACTCGACATATTGTGCCCATCTGCAAGAAAAGAGATGCTCTGAAATGCGCCAACTATAGTGGAACTAGTTTTCTCAACATCGACCTTCATCGAACCCTATCAGTTTGGTTTAAGGTGAGGAAAGTTTACCGTCGATCATATTTTTCCTCTCCGGTATATTCTGAAAAAAAGCGAGAATACAAAATCGAACTTTAAAGCAATAGTGCGTAATTCGGAAATCATTACCAGATGCACAATCTTCTAAAAGTCCAACTGCTTGCTTAGAGAACAAATCGAGCTGTCAGTAGAGCATTTGAAAGTATTGAAAATAAAACGGAGGCGTTTAAGATGGGTTTTGTTTTTAAGGTTGGAATTCATAGTCGTTACTCAAGTCAAGATTTTTCTCAACTCACGAAAGTTGAAAAAAATCTTAAGCAAATGCTCGATCGAAATCCGTATTTATAAACAAAATGGAAACTCCCTTACTTGAGGGGAGAAAAATTTTGACTTGAGTAAAATTACTTCTTAATTTGATATAATGTAACTGTCAAGTTAATATTTTTGGACCAAATTTATTTAAGAACTGATTCTTAACACGTTATAAGAACTCAGGATCAATGATCAAACGCAGAATTTCTAACATTCCGGCCAATATCTGTAGAAAATGCTCAAACGATCCAAAGAATCTACCGCTGCAAACGTGATCGCGGTTGTCGTTTGCAAGTTTGTACCAAGATCGAATGCTTTTTACCAAGTTCGTCATGCTTTTTAAATGCGATTTTGTCGTCGACTTTTGTAAAAAAATAATAATTTAATTATAATAAATTATAAATTTATTTGATTAGTGAACATGTACATTGAACACCCATTTTTATTTCTATTGTATCTACCTAACCTACTGATATTTATTTCTTTATTTCTAGTCTTCCTGTCACGTATACTACACCCAAACCATTGGTATGGCCAACAGCATCTCAGTTCCACATACAGGATGGATTTGGCCACTATATGTATGGCTATGCAAACGAGCACAGTTCAAAGCAAGAATTCAAACTCCTAGATGGGTTAACGCGAGGTGCATATAATTACATAGATGCTGAAGGAAAACTCCAGACCGTATCGTATGTCTCATCCGATGGCGAAGGATTCCGAGTGGCAGGAACAAATTTGCCCCAGCCATCAGTTGTTCCAGTGAAAATTCCAGATTCATCCGAAGAAGTTGCCACAGCCAAAGCCGCTCATTTGCAGGCACTATCCGAAGCTGTGGCAAATGCGAATAGAGCAAACAATGCTTCTGATGCTGCTGCTGCTGGTCCTACTGCAAATCCAAGTGGTGACAATGTGGTTAGTGGCTGTAATGAGACCTCTGAGGTTAAAAGATAGTGCACAGCAGTTGTGTGTAGGTTCTAGGAAGTATGCCACCAAACGAAATGTGAACCACAAATGTCATTAAAACTTTTTTTCTGTTATTTCTATTGGTCTATTTTTCGCTCTCTGTTCAAAAGGATTTTTATTTCTTTCTTTTGGTTTTTTTTTCTTATTTCTACAGAGGATGCGTGTTTGTCCTTTAATTTTGATAAAACTTTGTTCTTCTTCAATAATAATTAAAGTTGGTTGTGCGAGAAGGGAGAAGGGGGGATGGAAAGTTTAAAATGCATTTGACAGAAGTTAAAGTCATGTCTTGAACATTTTAAAAGGAACATAAATGCATTTCAAGTTTGACGTTGCTACCTTTATTTGAGCGAAGAAAATCATAAGAAATTTCTATAGCGGATGGAAATCCTATGTAAAAGGTTTCGACCATATTGGAAATCGAAAAGAATTTCATTCAATCAGACTGCACTCAAAAAAGAATACTTACTTTTCCATTTTATGATATTTACTGCCAATCTGCCAGAAAAAATAATAATAGAACGGTCCTACGATGAATTTAGATGAAAGCAGGGCCGTGGCCGAAAAAGCCTATATTACTTTTCCATAGAGGTATGTATGACAATTAAAGTCATTTTTCCAAAATATTGTAAAAATAGTATTATAATTTAAAATTATAAAAATACTTTATTATATTTGATAGCATCTGTAATCTACGAGCGTCAGAATCAGAATGCATATACTGAGCGTTCTTCTATCTTCTCATTCTATTTGAGCAGTATAGATGTCTCTTTCTGAGGGCGATTCGTCTTCAGGAGACAGTATTGCCAGATTGTTGGTAACACGATTTTTCTTAAAAGTCATGAAACGCAAAAGTTCTTCTTTGGTTTTTCCAGAGACACTCGGGGTACCTTTAAGATTCCCAAAGAACTTTCCTTAGACTGCCTTTCACTCACTGGCGTGAGTTCCGAAAGGTTCTTCTCTGGGTATTGTCCAGAGGCATTTAGGGTTTCGCCAAGATTTCCAAAGAACTTTCCTTAGAGTTCTTCTTCGAGGTCTCGTTGGACATTGGTGAGTTCCGCAAGGTTCTTTCTCTGGGTATTGTGCAGAGACATTCAGAGTTTCGGCAAGATTCCCAAATCCCGTACCTCGGGTAGGGGTTCCTCTTCAAGGAGCTCTTTGGACAAATATATGAAAAACTTTGTTATTGTTTTTTTTATAACTAAACTTATTGTAATAAAAGTGTAAGAATTATATAAAATAAGAAAACTAAAAAAACAAGAATTAAAATTGAAAATCTAAATTTAAAACAAACTAATGTTTACGTTTCTCGGAGACTTTATCCTTCAAGCCCAAGTTTGTTACTTCTTTGGGAAGGATACTGGAAAGGTCTTGTAAAAAAAAAAAAATAAACAAATGTGTGAAAACGCATTGATATAAGATAGTTGCATCAGTGGAATATCCTCCAAAATCATCAGAAGTACAAAAGTGGCAGTTAGCGTCAACTAACATCAAAATACAGCAAAATAATTCGAAACTTAGCTAAAAATTGAAAAAGAGTTCTAACGGCCTCTAAAACTTACCATATTCGGCTCATCTTTGGAGCATAATTATTTTACATGTTTGGGAACAGTTTCTAAGAATAACTGGGGTCTATCCTATTTCAATAACATAAGTATCATAAGCCCTATTATAACATAAGCTTGAGTTTAAAAACAAATATGACTACAACCCATTATTTTCATTAAAATTGCTTATGTTGAAGGAATTAAGAATTTTCAAAAACTCATGAAATGAAGCAAAGCAAAATTTAATTTTAATAAAAACATATTTATATTTGTTTAACGTTGTCACAGCATTTTATTTTTTGATGTGCAATTTAATATTTAGAATAGAAAGATTCTTTTTCTAACCAGTTTAGAAAATAAAAGAACCACATAACGTGTTTGTGAAGAAAATATATTACCTTAAAGCAATACAAAAAGGCAAAGAATGGTAACCCTACAAATTTTCATCTACATACACGCACACAAAGACATCCTAGATAGATATCTATAGAATTTTAAGTGCCATCTCTAAAACAGAGGAATTTTGACTAAATAACGTGTGTTTTTGTTTTTTTTTTTTGCATTCAAATAGGGTTACCGAATACTTATACCCATTTCAGAGTTGGCACCCGACATTGTTTTAGATAGAAGAGATTCCAGTTTGGTATATTTAGCTTATAACTTTGTCAAATATGGTAAATTTTGACTAAGGAATTAGTGTTTTTAGTGTTTTGTTTGCATTCAAATAGGGTTGACATATAGGTAGTTATACCCGAGTTGGTACTTGACATTTTTTAGATGAAAGAGAGTTCATGCTAGAATTTGATGTACATTTTGGCTTATAACTACATTAAAACTTATACTATTTTGTTTAAATAAGAATTATTTGACTGTGTTTTAAGTCTGAACTTTACAGTCTTAAGAAAATTTTTTATTTTTGTTAACATATTTTTTGCTTTTTTTATCAATATTAACAATCAAACATGACATTACGATGATAGAGAATGAGAAAAAAGTGGGTCCAACAATTCTGTCTGTTTGTCTGTCTGTCTGTCTGTCTGTCTGTCTGTCTGTCTATCTGTCTATCTGTATGTATCAGAGACCACAGCCTAAACGGATGGGTCAATTTACTTCAAACTTGGTATGTGGTGGTTTTTTGATTTTTTTTTTTGGACCAAAAACAACGGTACCTGTCATATACCGGTTTTAGAAAAATTAATTTTTCTCAAAAACGGTACCTACGATTTTGACTACAAAAATTATGGTTATTTCTTTTTTTCAAAAACCGTTATGAACGGTACCTGCCATAGAACCGTGTTTTTTAATTCTGATTTTCTCCTTCATGTCTCAATCAATTTCAACCATTTTTTTTACATGGATCATTTTTTCGAAAACTATTCAATATTTTTTTTTTTCAAATTTTAGTTTTTAGATGTTGAAAAATAATATCTTAAAAATGGCGTACAAATTTTTTTTTTATAAAAGTCCTTGCAAAATTTTATATGGAAAAAATAATTTTGTTAAAACACGGCTTTAACGACTTTCAAATTTTTTTTTTTTAAATGTGTCATTATAGAAGAAATCAAATTACATACTTTGTTTTGAGGTGAAATTCATATAAGAAGCTGTTTTAGTCTTGAAAATCGAATTTTATGCTTTTTATTTTTTTTTTTTAACTGCATTTACAATTTTTTAATTTAAAAGGCTTAGGAGTTATAAAGGGGATATACAAAAAAAAAATATTATATTTAACTCAAAAGAAAAATGCACGACTCTATCGCACTAACTTGCTCTTGGAGTTCAAAGTTATTATATGTATTTTTGTATATTTAAAAAAAAATATCAAAGAAACTCATTTATGGTTCAATTTTTTTATGATATTTTAGAAAAACTAAATACAACATACTTTTTAAAATATTAAGAATAACCTGGTGACAAGTTTTAAATGAAATCGTAAATCCAGTAATTGTATATACAGAAATAACTAAAAATATGAAAAATTTCCTGAAAATCGTGTTAAAAATGGCGTACAAATTTTTTTTTTATAAAAGTCCTTGCAAAATTTTATATGGAAAAAATAATTTTGTTAAAAAACGGCTTTAACGATTTTCAAATTTTTTTTTTTAAATGTGTCATTATAGAAGAAATCAAATTACATACTTTGTTTTGAGGTGAAATTCATATAAGAAGCTGTTTTAGTCTTGAAAATCGAATTTTATGCTTTTTTATTTTTTTTTTTTAACTGCATTTACAATTTTTTAATTTAAAAGGCTTAGGAGTTATAAAGGGGATATACAAAAAAAAATATTATATTTAACTCAAAAGAAAAATGCACGACTCTATCGCACTAACTTGCTCTTGGAGTTCAAAGTTATTATATGTATTTTTGTATATTTAAAAAAAAATATCAAAGAAACTCATTTATGGTTCAATTTTTTTATGATATTTTAGAAAAACTAAATACAACATACTTTTTAAAATATTAAGAATAACCTGGTGACAATATTGTTGCAATCACTTATAACATAACATAAACCGAGTTTAATCGAAATCGTAATAGCCGTTTTCGAGAAAAATGCAATAACTCTTAACCGTTATATGGGAGGTATTCGTTCTAATCGACATAGTCTAAAACAAAAAATCTTGGAAATTGCAAGAAAGTAAAATATATGTACCAAATTTCAAGCAAATCCGTCAATCCGTTTAAGCTGTGTAGAGATGAACGAACATACGAACAGACGAACAGACGCACCGACCGACGGACGGCATGCCGAAAACCACTTTTTTGGAATTTCCATCATCGTAATGTGGGTTTTGAATTTTTTTTTTTTGCAGAAAACCAATACTTGCCCTATAGAGCAAGTAAAAATGTATGTATCTTCTGAAACCGACTGTATAACTGAGTTTTGGTTCTGGTTCACAATCCCAAAGCAATGTTTAACCACATTTGTACAGCTTTTGTTATTTGTACCCATTAACAAGCCTCCTCTCTAAAAAAAAGTGACTCTTTAGTTTACTTGGGTTAAATAAGTTTGTAGGACTAAATAACTCGTAGTTTCACGATTTTCATATTTAAAAGAATTCTTCATGTTACACTTTGTGCCTTGCCCTATAGGTACTAATACTTTCATATAAAATGCCTCAGTAATTCAAAAGATATATTTTAGCATCGATTGAAGAGAAGAAAAAAAAAATATGGTTAAATATTCTCTTTTGAGTTGCCTTCGTAATATACCATCCTCAAAGTTCAATTGTTCCTTTTTTTTTTTGTTTGTGATCAAATTTAAATAGAACTCTTAATGGAATTCGGTCTCGTTTTTATTGCTGCCACTTTATAACGCCTCTTTATGATACTTCTGTCGAACTAATATTATTAAAAGACACCGAGCACTTTATCAGATAAAGAATCAATTCTTTGAAGTAGCACTTCTGTTTGAGATATATAATAAACCCTCCCCATGGTCTGTCTGAAGAGGCACAATTAACAAGAGTCCCCTTTTTGACGAAAGGCAAAAATAGGCAATATAATTTACGTATGTTGGTTTTTCAGGAATGTTTTTTTAGACGGACATTTTTTTTTGTGAAGGCACCTAATCAAAGGGCCAGCAAAATTTAAACTTGATTTTTGTTTCTTCTATAGTATATTTGGGTCACAGAAAGAGCTTGCTTGGAAATTATAATGTGGCGTCGTAGGTTAATGTGCTTGAGGGAAGGCAAAGAGAATTTTCCCGAATTTTTCTTTAAGTTAAATTAGTTTGAAGCCTAGTTGGGAAACTACGTTTTGTTATGTTGCTAACAAGTAGATGATTATATTAAAGCAATTAGTGTGAAGACATGATCTTACAATTACAACACTTCCCAAATATTCATAAAACAATTTACTATAACACATTTAAAGAATTTAATAATTGACCGGACCACAAGTTTTTGTCAAGAACTTCTTGGTACATATCTTGTTATTGTTCCTTCGCTTTAAATTCGTTTTAAGCAGGGGCGATTTCTCTCAGTTAGCTAGTTTAGCGCCGCTAAACCAAGATATACAAGACTAGGAAACACATTTTATTCCAAAACTGCAACCAATGACAAAAAAAGATGAATTGAATTTTCAAAAAAACATATTTCAAAAAAACGATAGACATTTCAAAAAATTATATGTTTTTTAAATAAAAAAAAAAGCAATTTTTGAAATTTTTTTTTTCAAACTTTATTTTGGCAACTTAAAAAAATTAATTAAAAAAAAATCGTTGAAATTGAGTAAGTCATTGAAGAGAAAAAAAAAGGTTCTATGGCAGGCACCGGTAGTAACGATTTTTTTGTACATATGTTTAAGTCCAGTCCATACATGTATACAAAATTTCTTTTGATGTTGTACATAGTTAAGATTTTACGGATTTTTTTCCCGCTCTCCTATACAAATGGCACCATTGTGCGCCACGCTCCGGCCGCCAAGCTTAAGTTTGCTGTTGGAAGTTTAATCGTGAATGTTGTGGCATGGTCATCCAACTTTGGCGATCAAGTCAAGTGACGTATTGAGAGGGCTCATGCCCCCCCCCCCCCCCAAGTCTCCAATCCTATTATTTATGTACTTTCATCATAGTATACATGATTTTGAGGGAGTTTAAATACTCGAGCACCCCTCACCACCCCCCCCCCCCCCCCACTTCCCCAATTTTTTTTCTCGATTCGCCACTGAGGCTTTGGTCTTAGCAAAGACTTCGGCTTTCTGCCCTATTTTCCATCTTACACTTGGTAAGTCAATTCTAAATTGCAGCTTAATTTTATAAACTAGTATCGCCGGAAGGTCAAAATCCGACCGCAGAATCATAGATAACGGCAACACATATTATGATATAAAAAAATTAATTTTAGTATAAACCATAACCAACCCAAACACTATCCGCAAAATCACCAGAAGCATTGAAGACGTCTATTTTAAGGTTACCAACTTAAAACTGTAAAATCCTTTACTATCTTCCCGTTCATTTCAAAATACATATACATGCAAAGCAATTTTAAAAGCATTAAACCAGTATACCTACAAACAAAAAGCAAACATATTAATTCTTCTTCCCTCTTGTTGACGAAAAATCGTAAAAGGTTGAACTTCACAAGGTGAGTTCAATATTTACATTCTTTTGGTACAAAGTCATGAGCCCTTTAATGTTTTACATAAAATTTCAATATTAAAAAAATATACCTATACATAAAACCAACAAAAAGCGCTCACAGACAACAACCTGTTGAAGCCCAAATACACGGAATCCTTTGGAGGGTATACCTACACATGCAAATCAAAGAGCAACCCCATACATTTATGCAACAGTGTTCATGTCATAGGTTCACCCACCGGAAAACAAATATTTATCCTGATTTTTCAGAAGATATAACATCAGTTTAATATTCTCCTATATTTATAGCTATACAAAATATATAATATAATGAAAATGATTCCCATAGGTAAATACCAACAACATACTGCTAACACTCACAGTCATAACTCTTGCCTTCTGTACGCAATATTACCCATAATTCAGATACCTAAATGCAAACATATAGGAACCACATTTATTGATTTTATTCAGCAACAGGCAGTTATTTCCCTTAGGGCAAATTATTATTATATCATAGAACATACCAGGAAGAGCACAAGGACAGAAGAAAGGTTGTACAAGTTCATAATCGACTTTGAGTTAGTCAATTTATCAAATACAAATTGGTAATACATATCCGTTTGCACATGGAAACATTCCTAGCATATTATCTTGATTACCAGGATTTGAGTTAAATAACTTTCTCAAGAAGGGTAACTATTTTTCGAACTTTCCGTTTCTAGGAGGCAATAGGAGCACACGAATGAGGGAGAATATTATCAGTTAATTTTTTTTTTCTATCGTCGATTCAAGTGATTTTTTCAAAGCAGAATTAAAATGAAAAAGATAATTGAATTGAGGAAATAACAAGAATTTGTAGATATAATACTTATAAAAGGTATGTACTTGTACCTGTATTAAACATCAAATGCACAATGGTAATTTTGGCCCTCAGATCAATAAAAATGAGTTGTTTGTATGGCAGTTTTAGTTTGTTTCAGTGTGTTTAAATCCAAAAAGTAGATATATGACAGTACTTCAACATTACACAATTTTTAATTAAAGTCATCCATAATAGCAAAGCTTAGAAACACTGCTGAGGCATGAAAAGCTTCGTATCTTCCGGGCCCAAGGGAAGCGTAATGAAATCCCGCCAGATAGAATCTGGCGTAGTGAGATCCCGACCGAAATTGAGCAGGCGAGATTTTGGCGGGATTTTTAGTACTGAACTAGATAGTACTAGAATTTTTTTTTGAAAAGTTTTGCAAAATGTTGGATTTTTCCATAATTTTTGATAAAAAAAAAATAAAAAAGTGAAAATTGGTAGAATCTCTTAAAAAAAAAGTTTATTTGTTCTGAAAAGAGGTTTTCACCACCGAAATTTTGTTTCTACTTCTTCAATATTAAATTCTGAAAAGAACTTTCATATCTGCCCCACACTCCATTGTGGGTGAATATCTTAGATTTCTCACTCGCTTAAGTCCTTTTTTTTAACGACTAGTTTAGTTTTATTAAAAACTTCGTTCTTGTTGATTCTCATGAATCTTTATGACCAAAATTATTAATTATTAATTTAAATATCATGTGAGAAATGACACATTTTCTCTGAAACTTTTCATTTTATAACTATAATATGTTGTCCAAATATGTTGCAGACATGAGTGACCCCTTTTATTCTGAGCTCACCAACCACTTATGTTAAGTTGTTTTTTATACTATTTTTTTAAATTAAGATAAAAACTGCTTCAAGTGAAAAATTACTCTATAATAAAAGGTTTTTTATAATTTTCAAAAAAAAAAAAAATAAATTTTCATTTTGACAGATTATAAATAAAGCAATGCTACTTTATATTTGAACATCTATGGAAGGAATTGTGAGTAATTAACATTTCAATGGAACAATCTCGAATTCTTTTTGTGCTTTTTTAGTTGAAACAGAATCTGGTTTAAGTATTTGAATATTCTTGTTTATTAAAGCTATTTATAAGTTAGAACCATTAGAGTACAACCAAAGTTTAAAAAAAAAAAACAAAGTTTCAAAAAAATACAGTAACCCGTTTTCGAAAAATTGATATAAAAAAAAAAAAATTGAAAGATTTTTTTAAAAATCCAAAAATTATTTTTCATTAGATTTTTGATATTAAATAATTTTAAGGTTTTAACAAGGTTCTGCACAATTTTTTTTATTGAAATCAGTTGAGTCGGTACCGTTATTAACTTTTATAAAAATATTTATTTCAATTCAAAAGTGCGGACTTACTAACAAAAGTATACACAATTTTTTTCTTCAATATCGATTCAGCCGTTCTTGAGAAAATTTAACTTTTCCATATTCATTACATGATAGATACCGGTAATTTTGGACACACAAAACATTTCAATTTCCCCCCTAGGGAATCACCAAAGACCCTTAACCACCAAAAATCAATTTTCCGTTTATTTGCGTTTATTTGGTGACTACAATTAACCCATTTCGATCTACATACAAAACATATGTCTCATTTTAATTGACTCTGGGTATTTTTTGGGCATTTTCTTTTCTTTTTTTGTTACAAGATGGTTCTTTCTCCATTATAGAGTTTCCTATCCCTTCACAAATAGTATCACAGGAAACTTGTACATAAAAAGGAGGTATGTACATTGTACTTATACGCCATAGTGCACACATTTTCCTCATATACAAACTCGTACTCATCTGATATCACTCTGATATTTTCATTTTTTAATGATAAGCTTGCTCACGGTTAGTTTTAGAAATGTAATAGAGGAACATAAGAAAAAACCAGAACATGTGAAAACTCATACAAAATATCATAAGATGAATAGAAATGAACTAAAAAAAAAGAGGCTTTTACTTCTATCCTCACAAATTTTTGGCATCACCTGAATTTTCAGATGGAAATTTCCATCTTAAAATTTAGATGAAACGTAACTAAATGTCAATAAACGTAACTAAAAGTCAGCTGTAATTTTAGTGACATTTGACCAATCAGAGCCTCAAAAGATGTAGTTAGCTGTCGAATTTTGGTGGTTGAACGTACCCAATCACTCCGCTTAAAAATTCAAAATAAAAATAATTTTCATTTTTATATTTTTTTCTTTATTTGACGAACACTTTATACGAAAATTAAAAAAAAAAAATATGACTGAACTTAAGTTTGTTAGCGAAGATACTTTTATACCAGTTTGTATAACAGTTAGAGCATCTTCTAGCAGCAAACAAAATCTTGTTTATGTGTAGTGTGGACGATTCATCCCAATGTCGTAATCTGGTTTCAAAATCTGGTTGGTGTGAAAAGGTTCTAAGGTTTCAGAAATACGGATTCGAAATTAAATTTAGTCCAAACTATATCCAGTGTTTCAAAAGAAAACCCTTTGCTCATTCTTATTTATTTTTTTAACCATAAAAATACCTCATACATAATATTATAAATTTAATTGGATTTGTCAACTACAACACTGCCCTCATTTTTTTTTTATGATTTATGTCTCACTTGTTCTGTTACACGGTTCTATAATATAATTAATGGCATCAATTATTGCATGTGATTCATTTGTTCTGAGGCTACTTTATGTACGAACAAGTATTTTACATTGTTGAATAATTAATAAAATGGTTATCTAAGCGATATTATTTACTATGATCATTCATAATAATTAAAATCGTATTTGTCTTTCTCAATACGTACATGCCCATTGCATAAAAAAATACATTAGTCTTCTTTTGTAAAAAAAAAAAAAAAAAAATAAGAAAGACCATTAGAGCCTGATATATGTGCACCTGTATGTCTGCATGTATGATTATATTTTTCTTGTATGATTTAAAGTGCTTTGCATAAAGTAGATATGATTAAAAAAGTGGGTTATTATGTTCCCACTCCAATCCAATTACAGTGTCACTAATAGTTGGTTACTACCATTGTAATATTTTCCTGAATTCAATGAAACTTAAATTCACTTTTTTATAGTTTCACTTTTATTTATTTGAAACAAAATGAAGTCCATTACTTTGGCGGAATCAAAAAATTGTAATCTCAGAAATTGTAGCTATTTGTTGCCAAAACCCAAAAAATTGAAGCTCGCATGTTTTTTGAGTTATTGATTTTTTCGCTAAAATAAGTCTGAAGTTAGAAAACAAAATCTTAATTAAAAAGAACATAGTTTTAGTTCCCAGGCAAATTTGTAGCTTTTTAAATGCTTTTAAGGAGCATAGGTAAACTTCTTTTTTTGTAGCTACAATAGTTTCTAAGTTACATATTTAAAATTCCGCTAAAATAAGATTGAACTGAGAAAATTATTAATTTTTTGATGACCAAATTGTATGTTTTAAAATGCTGATTGGTTGCTCAAAAATTAATTTTGTAGCTCCCATGGATCATTTTCTATTCCAATTTTTAATTTTAAGAGAGTTCTTTCGGTCCGCTGAAGCCAATGGAGAAAATTTCAAAATTTGATTTTCTTTGCCAGTGTAGCTTTTCAAACTAAAATTTGTTGCTCAAACTTCAATACTTAGCTCAAGAAGATTTTGCTGAAAAAATTTAGATCAAAAGTGACCTTCCAAAACCTAAAAAATGACAAATTCAAAAAAAATTGGTTTGCAGAAATTTTAAGTCACTATCATGAACTAGAAAACTGCAATTTTACAGCTCAACTATAGTTTTTACTTGCGATATACATATGTAGGTACTATATATAAAGTTATGCATTCCTACAAAACAAAAGTTGAGATAACAATAAAACATGACATAAGGATGATAGAGAATGAGAAAAAAGTGGGTCCGACAATTCTGTCTGTTTGTCTGCCTGTCTGTCTGTCGGTCTGTCTGTCTGAATTTATCAGAGGCCACAGCCTAAACGGATGGGTCGATTTACTTCAAATTTTGTATGTGGTGTTTTTTGGAGACTATATCCAGACGTTTTTTGAATTATTTTTTTTTGGACCAAAAATAACGGTACCTGCCATATACCGGTTTTAGAAAAACTCATTAAAAAAATTATGGTCCTTTTTTTGGACAAGGTCTATCTTTAAATAAAAAACTTTTTTTTTTCAAATCCATTATTAGCGGTACCTGCCATAGAACCGTATTTTTGAATTCTGATTTTCTCCTCCATGAATCAATCAATTTCAACTCAACAACAAAAACTTGAAAATATTCAAGTGCTTGAGCTACAATATTGAGGATTGCGCAACAAATTTTGTTTTGAAAAGATGGCATTTACTGGCAAAAAATAATATTCAATAATTAATTTTCTCTATTGGCTTCAGCGGACCGGAAGTTCTCTCCTAAAATTAAAAATGAGAATAGCAAATGACCCATGGGAACTACAAAATAAATTTTTCATTAACAAATTAGTTTTTAAAAAGCTCCATATGAGACGCGTGTTTGAAAATCACCAAAATATTTTGAATCTTAAAACTTTCTTCATTTCAATCCTGCAAATGAATATGTAATCCTGTACGAACTGTATAATGTATAAAACAGTTCGGTCGAGCACCTTGTTATAAACATAATCAATAAAGATTATTCAGATTTCCTTTAACCGTTTTACGTGTTTTCCTTATTTCCATAATTAAACCACAACAAAAATGATGAATTGTTCTTTCCAAAACATACGTACCCTGAACCTGGACGCAAACTTTAACCAAGGTGGAAACTCAACAGCAGAACTCCTTGTCGCGTGATTTATTTTAAAAAGCCTTGCAAAAATTTTCATTAGCCATTGTCGCCGCCGTACAAATATACAAATTATAATTCTCCATCATTGTCGCACGCCAATTTGCTCATAATTTGCATATCACACTGTGATTTAATCAGTTTGCCCTGTGCACGCATTCTTAAATGAAAAATGGAAATTATCTCGCCAATTTCCGGTTCCTTTTTTGCACCTCTTCATTAAGACGAACTATAGGTACCTCCTGATTCTGGCTTCTGGGTCTCTACGCCTACCACTGCCATGCTTTCATTCCAATGTCAGTAGTATATGTAGGGACATAATATATATTAGTCTGCCGAACACACACTTAAACAAAAGTGCGCTCGAATACACTCACGCCGTCCTTAAAGAATTCATTTCTTTGAAATCTATATGCTCCAAACAAAGTCGTCCTTGCACTTGCCAGAAGTCGGGTTAGTATGTGCCTAGGTACTTTGGAGCTATATTATAACGGCGATGGCAAACACTGAACATTCAATGTCGAATAGCAAGCTATTATTTGTGCCTTATTGTGACCTTCGCGTGTTAAAAAGGATTAATTTTCGTTATATCATCGTATCGTATCGTAGGCCTGCCTGGGTGATTAAATTTCAAAAGAAGTCCCAAACAATGTTCAATTTTCGAAGTGAATTTACAATTTTAGAGGGTAAAAAATAAAAAGCAATAGATTTAATAAATCGTCTGCATTTTGTATTCATCTTTGAGGTGAATTTCATCAGTTGCAATATTTCGTAAAATAGATAAAAAATATCTTAAAAACGTTATACCGTTAGATGAACCTGTACTCCTGTACGGTTACAAAAATCGTTTTGTGGTCTCTGGTAGTTGTTACTTGGGATTGTCAAGACCCCTCTGACCGACCATGCTTGCTTTATGAACATTTTTCACAGCATACCATTGGTTTTCAATGGGTGTATTGTTCTCAGTCCTATATGTTGGCATTGAAGGAACCTCTTGTCAGTCGTAATTAAACCTAAGCATTCGGGTGGTTGTTTGGGAACTCCGAACTGCAGCCGTACGTAATCTCACGGAAGCCATCATCGAACAAGGGTAGTGTTTGCTCTACAGAACTCTTATTCTGCCAATCCTGCCTTAAATGGGTGTTACATACACCCACAAATGATTTTCCATAATTAATGAAAGCAAGAAAATTAACAGCCAAAGATTTCGAAGTAGCTAATGAAATTTTAATTTTAATTAGTGTTTCGGTAAAAATTTATCATAGGGATTGTTTTTTTATTATTACAAATTAAAATGAACAACTAGTAAAATTCACCTGAAATATGGAATGCTAAGGGCCCGAACAAATTGGTCATAGACTTTTTCTATGCGGGCAAACTTGGTTTACCGCTACAGGAGAACAAGCTATAAATCAATTTTAAAAAATGATACAGCAAGTACGTTAACACAATTGTCCGATAAGCCGTGACCGGGGCTAACAGTCGATGTTTAGTCATGAGCATTTTTTACAACTATAAATATGGTTGTCAAATCTGAATATGCATTTTATGAACCCTGAGAAAAAAATATGAACTTACAACGATGTTTGACAACATTCGATTTAGTCTGATTGTTCGTCCAATTTTGGGCAGACAAAACAATACCTAACTGTCAGTTCCCACAACTGTCTGCATTTATTTAAGCAAGAAAAAATTGCATCGGTATTCATGGGGAGGCGTAAGCTCTGTGTAAACGTTATGAAGTCTTAAATGTGAAAATCAACTGTTAAAATTTTTACGGAAAATCAAAATTTCGACATTTAGGACTTAACTTCTATACGTCTATCCGATAAGTTTACTCCGCACCCCGTTTCATGAATGCCTCTTAAATTTACTAATGCGGCTGACCGCATTACCATCGCTAGACCGCTGTCGGTGTGATCAAACCTTATATTTGTGTTTCCTTGGTTGAAACTGTCACTGGCAGTGAACGTGTTTATATATCACTGAGAGATAGGCACCCTTGTTAATACTATTACACGGTTCATGTCACCATTGTCATTGCGATGTGTACTCAACTCAAGTATTGATGGTAATACCACGTTTTTTTTTCTGGCACAAGGGATGACGTTTCAAGGACGACCTTGACGAATACTAAGCGAAAAAATATATAATATTTGGCTACCAAAAAATTAAAAAAAGTCCTTTTATGATTATAGTCGTTCTGAGACTAACCTTATTTTAATGCAGATGAGCTAAACATTTCGAAGGATCTGTTTGTGTATGTCTATACTTTTACCTAGATAAACATTAAAGAAGTTTTAATTAAAAGTGACAAACTTTTCTTTGTTTTTTTTATTTTTGTTTTGTTTTGTTTTCGACACCATCCGTTTCGGTGGACAGGACATGGAAAAAAGTATCGTTCCGCTTGGATTTGCTTGTCTTTGGTTTCAATGAAGGTTTACTTTGAGAAGTTTGCTTGTCGACAGGTAAGTGTGGGTGGACGGATAAGTTGAAGTGTAATTTGCTATAGCTATATTTTGTATAAGTACACACTTTGACTAAAAATTATACTGATATCCCAAAATCAAGGAACCATGATCCTTATTGGATGTTTGTTTATTTTTGGAATGTGTCCGCATTCAGAAGTGCTTTGGTACGTTTTCAATGCTGATGATTTTCTGTACTTTTTGAAATTTTGAAGGTAGAATGTCTTGTAAGAAAAAAGTTTTAATAAAACATTAATAGCTTTCAAGGTCTTTGGTATTGATTTCCTTACTACACAGAGAAAAATCGTCCACATAAAATAGAAATGGTACTACCTGAAAATTATAAGATTTCTCTATGGTTTTTATCCAAGAAGAAATCTTCTTATTTTTAGTAAGAAAATTTTGTTGAACAAAAAAAAAAAAGAAAAAAAATCGATTATGCCGGAGGATCGAATCTGGAGTTTTGCAATTACTTGTCGGACACCTTACCGAAAGGCAAGCCTTACTTTATGAAATAATGGTAACAGTTTCGGTTTAGGTGCCAAGTGCAAAAATATGTGGAAATCGTATTAAAATATTAAAAAGATTTTACTTCATGAACTCAAAATGGTTTCTCTTTGGAAAAGGAAATATCTTATTATTCACTCATAAGATTTCTAAATAAAACAGCTCAGTAAAACAATCTTCGAATTTTTGGTTGGTACGTTTTTTTCTGTGTACTTTTGTAAATACATAGGTACAGGTACAGTAAAAAACTAATAAGTTGCCTCACCATAAATGTAGCGTTTTGAGAGGTAGGTACTTGTTCATGTTAAAGAGGTATACACATCCCGAAAACATTTATATTTTTAGAAAACATCATATGCATATCTGCAAAGAAAACATATACCGAAATCATCTAAAAGTTTAAAGAAACCCTTCGTGGAATAGATAATGCACCATATATTTCTGTTTCCCAAAAATACAAATACAAATGCACAGTGAATATCAACTCTGTTAGGTAGTTAGTTAAGAGTCCCACGCTACCTATAGTACGGTAAAGATAGATTTTCTTATATTTTATATAGAGCGCTGGTACCTCATGCCATTTGGCCGCCATTTTTGTATGTTGATTTTGATTTTTGGTTATAACTCCCGCATTTTTAAGCTTATAAAACAAAAGTTTCCACAAATTTTTAGAAAATTGAATTTTAAAAGTTATAGCCCATTAAAAACAAAAAACAAAATATGAATTCAAAATCCCAAACTTTTCCGTACCCTTGTAAGAATTTTATTTTTTTTTTTTTAAGTGTAAGCTTATTGATTTTTAACAAAACTTTTGAAAATTAAGTATTCCGGTTTATTTTGAAAATCATAACCATTGTTCATTGGAACATTTAAAAAAATGCAAATTTGTGGTACTCCCCATACAAAATTGACATTTTCGGAGGGGTTTTCTAGGAACAAGAAAGTTTTATTCAAAATGGCTGATTAGCTTATCCTGATTCTAACGAAAGTTATTGTGTTTACAAAATTCTAACTCCACGACAACGGTGCACGCATATAAAATTGTCTCGAAAACGTATTTTCTTTACGTTTCATGAGTTTCATGATGAAAAAGACTAATTCAGAGTTTCAGTTCGATACCATAATATGCAAGGAGACTAACATCGCTTTGGTGTGTTTCGACCTCCCAATGACCCTCCCCAGGTCCGCCCTGCCAAAATATTGTAAAGTCATCTGAGCTGCATAACATGTACGAAGTTGCACTTTGATACGAATAGTGAAAATAGGCTAAAAATCGATTTGGGATGTTTTGAAATTTTTGGAGGCTTTTTGTATGAAAATTACAAGAAGGTTTCTTTCAAAATGGCTGAATTCCGAACTTTACGTAAGTATAGTTAATCCTCAACTTTTGGCGTTTACAGATTTCAACTATCTTAATTCTAACGAAAATGATCGTATTTGCAAAATTCTAACGCCAACGACACCCACACCGACGCACGATAACGTCACACCCACATAAAAGTGTCTCGAAAACGTGTTTTCTATACGTTTCATGATGATTCATGATGAAATAGACTAATTCTGAAAAAAAATGTTTGTGCCAATTGCTTCCTATACGCTATAATTATAATATAATTCTGAAAAAAAATGTTTCTGCCAATTGCTTCCTATACGCTATAAACTACGTGTACAGAAAAGTAAAAATTAAAAAAAATTTATAATCGCCATAATTTTTTTTTTCGTCAATCCTATCAACAAAATTTGTATAAAAGTTATAAAACTTTTAATTATCTATATTTTGTAGCTTTACGGTTTCTTAGTTGGAATGACGTTTATAGCTTAAACGCTCTAGCAATCCGCACGGGAATTTTTTTTTATTAATTTTTTAATTTTAATACAATAAATATAATAATAGTATTCCGCCATAGGACACCTCCCTCATTGACACCTCCCTCATTGCTATACCAGTTGATACCTATATTTGTGTATGGCTATTATCTTGGAAAAACATTTTGCACATATAAGTTAAAGTTACACCTTACAAGTATAATAACTCTTCCTTCCCAACTTTAAAATTAAAGCACTTCCATGGAACAAAATGAATATCTATGCAAATATGTTCGTATAAAATTTTCAATTAAATTAAGCTGTCGTTCTCAATAATTTTTGGTTTTTACCATCAGTGCATGCCATTTAACTAAAATAATACGCCTCAAAATTGGTCGTCATTCTTATCATTCGTTTATTAATATGCGAAATCATTTCCTCAAAAATCAAGAAGACGAGAAACTATACAAAATTGGTTTCAGGTTTTCAGCTTAAAACTTAAACAAAAAAAATTTTTTTTAACATGTAAAGGGAATTTTAGAAAATATTCAAGCTATTAATACCAAGAACAGTTTGCATTCATCGATGGAGTGGAAATCAATTTGAAAAACAATTTTCGAAAAAATCAATAAAATTCGTTTTTCGTACATATGTATGCTTAAATTAAGAGTTTCAGCTCACAGGAATACATTATTTGCCTTTCAAATACCCAAAGGAACGTCATGTATTTTTTCACTTTTGTACAACGACATGATTGTTAATATGGAGAAGGAAAAGCATGCCAGTCAATGCGTTGACATTTCCATTTATGCAATGACAAATAGAATTGTAAATGAAAAATGTTTGTTTCCGTTAAAATCCGTAAATCTTTCATCGAGTGGATAAAATACATGTATTGATTAGGTACCTAACAAATGCTAGTAGTTGAAGGATTCTTAATGCAACCAAATTGTGTATCTACATATGTCTGTACTGAAAATATGTTGCTTTTGCAAGTTATCAGACGGTCAACGTAAACAAACAGTACTTCTACTTAGGCTTGTATTTAGCTACTGAGGCGCAAACTCCATGTGTTTGAAGAAACACCTTATCCCTCTAAAAATGTCTGTTAATAACATTTAGACGCGTTAACCAGAGTCATCGAAATGACCGTGTCTCAACATTGACAAAGCATAATATAATACAGTGTCAACGTTGACATTTTAAAGGTACCAACCTACATTTTCTTTAGCTCCATTTATTTCTGGGAAGCGAGAAATAAATGGAGCGCTCTTCGAAGTCTCTTTTAGCCAAATTTGGAAAAGGTCCGAGCTAAAAAATTCGGCTTAGAAGCTTCTGAAATACCAAAAAGTGTTCGTTAACAAGGTATGCCAAAATGCCTACTAAGTAGGTTTATTATAAAGTTTGGGAAAATGTTTAGGAAAAAGACTGGACTCGAGCTTTTGATTGCTGTTGGCCACCACTGTCTGAAATGAGAAATAAAGAAAGAAAAAACGCAAAAACGAGCATCATGATGCGCAAAAACGACTGCCATGACGCCTAATAATGAACGTCATGACACGCAGAAACGAGGTGTCAGGACGCGCATGTATGTATGAGCGTCATAACGCCAAAAACGAGCGACATGAAGCTCAAAAACAAGCGTCATGACGCGCAAAAATGAGCGTCATGACGTGCCAAAATGAGCGTCATGACACGCAAAAACGAGCGCTAGGAAGCGCCAAAACAAGCGTCATGACGTCAAAAAAAAAAAGCGTCATGACGTACCATGACGGCTAAAAACGGCAGGACAGCTTCAGCTATCACAGAAAACACCCCTCTTAATAATGGTACAGTAACAAAATTCGACGTTTCATTTGCAATGAGAAAACCTGATAGAAAAGGATACCAAGTTCACTTGAAATTATCTTTATTTGACTTTTTTTATTTGATTTGATTTTATTTTATTTCAACATTCACGTCAACGTCTTTTCGGAATTCACTGCTTATAAAAGATATAGATCATGTTAAAAAGTATTTTTTAATTATAAGCACATGAGAAACATATAAACTTCAAAGGGAATAGTAGTTATTTGTGTTTTTCTACCAATAACAGTATAGGTTTTACTATTTATGGACTTTTTTTATTGATTTTTTTTAGTTACAGTTATTTCAAGGTTTATTAATGTCACGGTTATGTGCGTAACACGTGGTCGTGGCATAACTAAACTATTTCGCGATAATAATAAAAAAAAAAACTTTGATAATTTGAAACCTTGCAACCTACAACCATCACGGAATTTTCCAATCATTCTTGACCGTCATAACTTCCATTGTATTACTTTATACCCTTGCTATACAGCACTAGGCGAACTTCAAATACAAATTTTAATTTCTTTTGTATAGCAGCGTATATACCCAATCGGAAAGCCATTACCTTATCATCGGGCATTCCTTGAACTTTGAGTACCTTAACCCATCCTAAGCCTATTTATAATACGTTATTGTATAGAGGCTTGATACTATTTATCGATTTCCCATTGCAGCCATAATCCCATGGATGAAAATATAAAATATCTTCATACATACATATATTTGATTCGGTCGCCAAAGTCAACTTTCTCAAACACGCAATCAATAGCTAGGACTTTTGTTTACTAAACAAATCAAAAGCTTCTAGTTTAGATTATATTGAAGAAGGTGAATTTATTCAGTAAAAATGTTGAGAAATCGAACTCGAAAATATGCAGAAAGCGTTAAGACTGACGAAATTTGTATGGGATACAAATATAAACCACATGTTTCGCTTTACCACACTAACGCAGAGTTTACGCCAAAGTATGATGGGTTACCCTTATAATTTTCCAACTTTCCATGCGAAGCAATTTTGCTACTATTGCTACTACATTCAAATTTGACAAAAGTAGGATACAATAGGGAGGTCGTGACTTAAACAAAATTAGAGATTGTATGCACGCAGAGGCTAATATCGCTGGAAATAAATTTAAAAGAATATATTCCAATATTTTAACTCAAAAACTAAAACAGCTAAAATACTGTTAAAATTCCAAATAAAAGCCAATAATTTTTTGACAAAAATAAATTATTTGCAGGATATGGATGGTGGAAAAAATTAGGTTAAATGGTATATGAAAGGAGAAAAATAAATTGCTCACCAACAGATTGGGGATATGGGGGTGGGTGTCGAAAATCGTGTTTTTTTTTACGATTTCTATCTAAAGCCGACTTCGTAGCGGAAAAAATTTAAATGCAAGCGATGTAAATGGTAAAAAGATCTAGAACATTTGTTTTTAACCTCAAAAATATTGTAAATAAGGCCAAAAACAAATTTTTTTTTGTTTATTTTCTTATTCACAAAAATAGTAAGATTTTGATAAAATTTGGTCTAACGTGCACCGATATATTCCATACTTTAACAATTCTTTCACCAAAATAATAATTTTTGTGTTTTTGATGAATTTATTTTGTAAAAATAACTAATTGTTAGAAACAAGATCAATTTTTTGGCAATACTAGTCTGAATTTGTTTAAAGTGTAATCAATTATTTGAGCAAATTAAATCTCTCCTTACGTAAAACATCACAAAAACAGTGTTTTTGAGAAGTTCAAAATACTATATCTCAAAAACTTAGCATGATAAAGCAATAATGATACTAGATTCAAGTTAAGGAAGTCAAAATCGTTTGCAAAAGTTTAATTTTGTTCTACAACCAATCTTCGCTGCTTGATATTACTGTCATTTACGGAAAAATAAATATTAAAAATGCATTTTTTTTTTTTAATTTTTGACAATGTTTCTTACAGTCAAACATTTTTTCGTCCACTTTTTTGATTAAAAGTAAGGCTATTTTTTCCAAAATAAAATTAATATTTTGCTGAAAAAAGTTTGTATAATGTAAAGAAGTTTCATCAAAATCTAACTATTTTTGAAAAAGATAAAAAAAATAAAAATCAAAAAGATTAGTTTTTGGCATTTTTCACAACATTTTTGAAGTTAAATAGACACCCACCCCTATTCCCCCAATCTGTGGTGGTGGGTGATTTATTTTTCACCTTTCATATACTATTTTATTTAATTTTGCTCTCCGAAATCTGAATTGGATCTGGTCTACTATCGATACAAGGTTAACGTGTTCCAAAGTTCTATTTTTTTAAGAAAATTTAGTGTAAAATTAAAAACTTAACAATGTTTGGATAAAATGAAAATAACCAGAAATCGTTGTTTTCACCTAGCTATATTTCTAAGAGTACAAAAGCTTTGAAAACTATTAAAATAACTGTTACCATAAAGGTTAAAGTCTGCCAAGTTTCTCAAATATAATTTTGATTGTTCAAAGAGCTATCTCCATAAGAAACTGCAATTGAAAGTAGGTACCTACGGGTTAGAATTAAGTTAGAGGCTTGAAACTTGGAGAATATTTTTGTTTGTTTATTTCGAACGATATAAGCCTCTAAGACGATACAAATTCCAATTTTTTTAAATAACAATCACCTTCTTAGGGTACATTTGTACATCATAATAATTTTAATTTGTCATCGCTCTAAATGCACATAAATGATGAAGATTTGGATCTATTACACCCGTTAAAAAAAAAAAAACAGGTGCATGCAATAACATCCCGAGTCCATGGCATGTGTCAGAATTTTTCATATAAATAAAATGTTTCAGTTTAATAATGAATCATTGGTCACAAGACTGTACTTTGCAATATGTGTATAAGTAACAGGTACAACATACATATGTTGTAAACTTTTGTTTTTTTTTTTAACACTGGACTTGTAAATTTGTATGTAAATAAATTACTCTGCATTCAAATGAATAAAATGCTAATTTATTCCTCAACAAAATGAATGATTTTATTCAACACACATACTCTATATTCTGTATATATATACTATACACCAAGCATTATTATGAATGTGTGACTTAATTGAATTAATTAAAATAATTAATTACTCACGGCTGAGTAATTGCATACCTTAGTCTAATCTGCTTACACCTTTCATGATGTTTTGATTCCACGCGGTTTATACATAAATTGCTGACAACATTTACCACACGCATATGGGTTTATCTGGCTACCGTATTTGGTTATTTCAATTTGCAAGGCATTCAAAGCTTGTCAGTAAAACTTTAGGTAATTGCGGTGGGTTTAAGAATGTCCGGTGGATTTTTTAAAACAGGGCCGCATTTATATGTATGTAGGTATGTAAATGAAAATGAATATTCCTAGTTAATCTTTGTCTTTGTCTATGGGTAAAATTATTAAAACTGCAAATATTAGCAGGAACGGAAACTAATTCTATAAATCTTATCATAAAAGTCTACACTAATAATGTTTTATAGAATAAATGCGTGTAAGACCTCACATTTTTCAAGTGCAACTTGTGTTGCATTGACTAACGGGAAATGTTTTTTTTGCTTATGAATTGAAATTTAGCTCGTTAGTGCCCAAAGTACCCCACGGATAAAATCCAGTTGAAACTAGTAGATGAATGACTACAGTGTTATAAGGTATTACCTTCACATTTTGGCGTACCGTCACCGTTTAATAAACCCTTTTTTCAACACTTTTTCTGTTTACTAATTTTTTAGGTACAAAAAGTTGTGATTATAAAATTTTACAACAAAACACAGCACTGATCAAATCTCTGTGTACCACCTCCAACTTTTTGAGGGACTAAGCATCTAATTAAAAACTAGGAATATTATATATCTAGAGTTTAAACTAATGTTGATATGGAAACTCTCATAAGCCGTTGTGTGATGTTAAATGGTCCAAACCAACGTTACATGACATCGCTACAATGCAAAAAAACCTGACACTTTCAGCGTTCAAAGTTAAGCTACACCCTGACATGTGTTCCCGTTTCTTCTACGTAAATTTCGTAACTACATTTTCTTAAAATATTTTATTAAACATTAAACTTTGCTGGAAAACTATGAGTAAAAAAGATAAAAAAGTATAAATTGTGATATAACCTCAACTAATATGTCTTGCAGTTAATTCGATTTCTTTTTATTCATTTTAAATATTCAATTTTGAAAAAAACTGAGATTTCTTAAAAAAACTAAACAACATTTGGTGTGCAGATACGTGGTTCACGTAGAAACGGCACAATATGAGAGCACCCACACAGCCACACCAACCCGACAATCCATAGTTCTTAGAGAAACCCTTGTAGTCGTTTCGTCTTATCGTGTAAAGATGGTTTGGATAGCCTTAAGGCCGTCCCAAGCCAACGTTTCGCACTATCAGAAGTAGTAACAAAGTTTGATCGAATACGTAGCAAAAAAAGCCAAGAATTGTAAATACTACGTTTAAAACTAGCGTTTTGAACACAATATAGCACACCCGATTTAGTTGTTAGTTTGTTATCATCTTGTACGAAGAAGAAAGGCTGATAACACAGTCCAAAAGACAATGGTTTAGGCGTACTACTTTTCAATACAATAGCGAAGAAGAGGTTGATCCAAAAGCTTCTTGAACAAACAAATCTGACGACCTTTGCATTAAGATGAAAGATCAAAACCGGGAGAATTGCCATGATTTCGAGGTAAACCCAGCAAACTCCACAGGTTGAGCGTTAGGTTGAAAAAGTTTGGTGGACATAACAATCATCGGAAAAGTGGATGAATACGTCTTCTTTGTTCTTTCAGATTCTGTTTTATAGAGGCAACTGAGGCCGGGCCTGTTTCCCATCTACTACATCAGCTGCATTCTAGTACATTGATGATTGTGTAACATCATTACTGTTTTAAGTAAGCAAAGTAGATATTATTGTATAGGTACTACATTAATGTTGTTGACTGGAAATACTGGAAGAATGTGTTTTTGTGTTTTTTAATCTACTGTGCATGTAATAATGTTACACAATCATAAATTTACTTCAATTAAGCTGCTGTAGTAGATGAGAAACAGGCCCCTGCTGTCCTACACTGTAAATGTAGAGTGTTAATAGTAGTAGTTAATGTTTGCTCAAGCAATCCCAAAATCTGTTGTATGCACCCGCCATCTTAAAAAGCTCTCTACTGATTGTTCAGAATTTATTTACCAAAATCGGGATTTTTAAAAGTCCACCCCTGATTCCGAAAGTACGAAAAAAAAGAACTCAGCACTTAATTTTAATTATTTTTTTTTTTATTATTTTTTATGATTCTTTTAATTTCATTTGCTTTGTATAGTAATAAAAAAAATGTTTACATTTGTATAATTATTTGTATGTACATGTGTGTGCTTGTGTGTTTGTAGCCTGATTTGACTAAGATTATTATTAATTAAATTCGATTCGATACCGTTACATTCATAGAAAAGTCAAATGCTCGGGTTTTTGATAAGTCATCATTATATCGTGAATGATTGAGTGTAATTATGATTGATGATTTATTCAGACCAGTGGCGGGGAGGGAAGGGGCATAGGGAAACATTTTTATCTTCCAGGCAAGACCCATTTGGGAGGGGCCCTCTCCTGCTGTGGCAGTGTTAGATGAACATTAGGTGATGAATGCGGGTCGTTACCATTGGCTGTAGTGTTCACGATATTGTCCATCATCTTCGCCGTAGCCAGCTGGACCACTTCCGTGACTGGCAGCAGCCAAAGCGTTCAGATGGGCAGCTCTTGCGTGTTGTACTTCAGGTGTGTCAACAGGTACTCCATTGTGAATCACTGGAATGTGAATTGGTCCATGGTTGTAACTTGGAGCGTAGTGAGGTTCTGGCCCACTTCCGCCACGGGCAGATGCTTCTGCAAGAGCAGCATAATGGGCAGACCGAGCGTGTTGCACTTCGGGTGTGTCTACAGGAACACCATTATGAATGATTGGCACATGGTATGATTGTGGCACAACTGGAACTCCAGCACGTGCTGCATTGTGAGCAGCAAAGTGGGCAGCCTTGGCGTGTTGAACTTCAGGAGTATCAATTGGGGCACCATTTGAAGGTGAATGACCACGAGCCTCAGCGTGAGCTGCGAAATGAGCGGCCTTAGCATGTTGAACTTCAGCGGTTTCTACAGGGACACCATTGACAATAACTGGCACGTGCTGTGGAGCATAGGCCCATGGTCCTCCATAGAGAGATCGTTTGTAGAGATGATGACCAGAACGTGCAGCAGCATGGGCAGCAAAGTGAGCAGCCTTAGCAAGTTGGACTTCGGGAGTATCAATTGGGACACCATTGTGTAGTGCAACTGGAGCATGAGCATAAGCCAATGGAGCTACATGAGCAACTGGTGCATGAACGGGAGCTGGTCCTTGAGGGAAATTCGTACCGACAGCATTGAACCCATTATGAGGATCAGCAACATATGACACCGATTGTACATGACCATTTGCATCAACATAAGAATATGAACCACGTGTCACACCATCATGCAAACGAACTTCGTTCTTTTGTGAATTCGGATCTGCATAGCCATATGAGTATTGTCCTAATTTATCTTGAGTATGATATTGAGTTGAGAGAGCACCGTATAGGGATGCTGAGCATGTTGAGACTAAGAATGCAGCCAAAATTATCTAAGAAAAATGTTTAAAAGAAGAAATACAAAAGTGAAATTAGTAAGAAATCATAAAAATGGACTCTATAATTAAAACATGCATAAAAGGGTTAAAATTGACAAAAAAGTCTTTAAAGAAATGAGATACATATATTTACAAAAAAACTTTGCTTAAAAGCTTTCTGTTTATGTTTCAAAGAAATTACATTTAAAGTCTTCAGTCCCAGGATCATCTAAATGTTTTGAATTAGTTGCATGGTAGTTTCAAATAAGTCTCAAACTATTTTAGCTAATGGGAAGATAGTTTGAACAAGATTGCAAATTAATTCAAATTAGGTTGCACATGAGTTTATTTGTGCATTAGTTTCTGGTCAACTGCACACTGATTTTAAATCGATTGCAACGTTGTTCAAATTTGGTGGCAATCTAGTTATTATCGCACTGTCATCTACTTCTGAGCTGTAGTTACAGTTTCAATAACTTTTTTGGGTAGTAAGTTTAAAATGTTTTCCAACATTCCACCAAAACCTAAAGGCACATACAATTCTCAGTAATAAGTTTAACAATTCTATCTGATGGAAGGAATATATTATCCTAAAATTCTTCTTTACTTATGCAATGTTGCAATCTAAGTACAAACATGTTGCTAAATAGAGTTGGCTTAATTAGTTTTCTTAGAAATAATTTTCATGCATACAAATTCATGCTCTATTTCTTGTTCCCTTATACTTCGTGTAGTGTATATTGATCTTATATACCATCACATATACAATTATCTATATCACTGAACATAATTATTTGAAATTCATTGAGGCAAATCAACAATTTTCATCCATCGCGCAGCAAATTAATTCATTCAAAATATTGCACACACCAAATGTGTTTGCAAAGTGTAAACATTGTGATTAGGAAAACGATTATATTTTGTTTAGCTACTTGCAAAGAGTTCATTAGAAGAGATGCTTTTAGTAAAATTTCTTGTTGGAGTTTTATACGTTGGTAGATGTACATTTTTGGCGTAGAAGAAAATTAGCTTCAACAATTATTGTTTTTGGAATGATAATAACATTAGCATTGTGGGGTTAAACTTATATCAAAATTTGTTGAAACTTAAAATTGTTTTGATTTCAAGGAAATCCATTAAGTAGCTTTGGCAAGGAAATTTATTTGTTCTTTTTATAGTTATTATGAAATCAGGGACTTACGGAGGCTGCTTTTTGATGAAAGTTAAAATTCTAATATAAAAAATGAATGACTGAAATATGAAAACAATTCTTTTATAAGAATTTTGAAAAAAAAACACGTAGATTGCATCTTTAAATGTTGAAAAATATTAAATTGAACTTGGTTCAATTTTTGACAAATTTTCATCAGGTATTTTGTATGAAGTCTGCTAAGAAAGTAAGTGGTAAATGTTTCATAAAACAATTTAATTTTTGTATCTGTTTCTGTATAATCTGATAAAACTGCAGGAAGAAAAACTTTATTTGCAATTTTTCATTTTGCAAGTTTTAACTTATTTTCTTTCTTTAATTTTACCATACTCAAACTTGCAAAAAAAATACATAAAACTTAAGAAGTTTTGAAAAAAAAAAACCAATAAGTATCGAAAAAAGAAAATATTTTATGTGTTTATCAAATTGTCTAACAAGATTTTTTTCAGAAAATTATTTTACTTGTATTTTCAACATAAGTTAACTTTAATTTTTATAAAAAGTTGTAGAAAAACAAAATCGATTACAACTCTACATAATCTATTATAGAAGGCTTTCAAAATGTCAATGTGACACATACAGTAGGATCTAACACATACTCCAAAAATAACACCAAGGTGCCGATAAAACTAAAAGTTGTCGATAAATTTTTGACATTTTTCGAACTAGGCTGGGTTTTTCAATTATCAGTTAAGCTATCAGAAGAATAAATTTTATATTAAAAAAACTGTTATTCCTAGAAATAGGCTCTATCTGAAGTCAATCTGACTTTTGACAAAAATTGGGGGTTATACTTAGTGTCAAAAATGTATTGGGAGTCCGATATAACATTTCCCTTCATTGGCAGCTTGATGATGATGTTTGATGTTGTAATGTTTTTTTTTTTTTTTAATAAGTGTTAGATCCTATACTATACTGCGGATAGCTTTGCCATTCGATTCTTAATTTTCTATACACTTATGTTAATTCTGATTGAATACTGCTTTACAAAGTATAAAAATCTACGTTTGGAAATCTACTACTCCGAATTGTACTCAGAATTGTAAGAGCAAATATTCATAAAGTTGTTTTAGTTTTGTCCATATAGAACGTTTGTTTTTTTTATTTTTAATACAAAATAGATTTGAATTCAAAAAAAACTTAGAACTTGTCGAATTATTTGGTCAATGCTCACATTAAGAAAAAGTTGCTTTAGTTTTGTCGAACACAGTTATTGAAGTAATTGAAGTTATCAAAACTATGGTTTGCAAATATGAAAAAAAAATATTTTATCATCATTATGCATTAATGCAAACTTTACACTTGTTCTTAATTTTTGCTAACAGTATTAAAAAACAAATTAGAGGCCACCTATTCTTCAGCTTTCCTGTCAAATAAATAATAAATTTTCCTGTAATTAGCAAACAACAAAGTGAAACTGTCATTATCAATTTCAGGGTCTTTAATCAACTGCAATCTCTTTTTTAATTACTTGTCAATCTGATTTTTGTGTTCTTTCTATTTTTTTATAAATAAAATTAAATACACGACTTGGTCGCAGGTGTTTGCTTCATAATTTGTAATAAAAACAAAAATAAATATATGCATGTACTAAAAATACAAAAATAGAAGTAAACAGAAATGGAACAGTAATTATTCAAAAAAAAAGTAATTGAGGTGCAAGTACCCAGCGGCTGATGGTTACACACAATTTAACCATATAAAGTTCAAAATAATATATTTTATGAATCTTTGAATAAAGTCTCAGAGTCATTTCTTTTTAACGCATTCTCTCACTTCCTCATTGTAAAGAATTCCAATATCCATTAAACACCAGTTCAGTAAAAAAAATAATAGCTTTTAATGAAATGGAAGCACAATAGCATAACATAACAATGGCCACGAATTCTTTGCAAAATATAAAAATCAGATAGAACCATGTAAAAATGTCAAGAGATCGAGTAAGGAGGAACAGAAGAAAGCAGTTATACCTCAGTCATTAGCTATCAACAACTTCAAAGCGAACATGATCTCAATATGACTAATTCATCAGAACTTACTTCATTCAAATGAGACAAACAAAGTGGCAGTGAAACCTATTCACAGCCATAAATATGCTTTCGCAAAAGTACTTCTTCTAAAATAGCTGTCTGATGAACTAATATGTCTCCAGGTGAAAATGGTGCTCTAAAATTTGAAGTATTACACTACGCATCGGGAAAGAGTATTTCAAAAATGTTCATATTTGTGTTTTAATGGATTAAAGATTTTAGGCATATAGTGAATGTTTTTAAAAACCCAATTGATTTATGTTTCATTTTAATGGTTTAGTAACAGTTTCCCTACTATTCGATCAAATGTAAGTATACTGGTAAAAATGCAATTAAAGCAAAAAACTGTTATATACAGTCGTTTGCTGAAACGGCATTTAAGTTCGCAATAAACTCTTTTATGACACTTCCAAAGTGTCCCAATAGCTCTAAATCAATTTAATGTGGAGTAAGTAAGTAAGTTCCACGCTTTCTTCACAAAGCGCATAATTAACTTTTTGTTTCAATGCCGACTCACTATATATTATCTAAGTCTTATATCTAAACTGCTATAAAAGATTCATTCTTAAGCCAAGAGTCTTAGACAAGATTTTTGGTTTTAATTTCTAGAGTCTTACTCTGAAGAGTAAAGAAATAATTTTAAAAGTTTATCTTTAGTTCTGAGAATTTTATACTTTGTGAATGGTGATACACGTTTTCTAAAAAATCGAAAATACTTCAACTTTGAAAGCAAAAATCGAAAATCTGCGAAAAAAAATTACTGTAGGGGACTTAAACAAAGGCACATAACGTACAACTTTCTGAAAGTGTAACTCTTTATTGGTGACATGTTGCATTAATTCGCATCATCCATTACAATTTTTGTACGAATACAAAACTTGCAATAAACGCCCTCTATCCACACAATAACAATCATGTAGCAGGTAAACAAAAAAAAAAAAAAAAACATAAAACTGTCAATTTGATTGAACGTCGTCATAACGATCAAACTAATAGCTATTATTAAATAATAACAAAAACTAGAGTTTTACACCCGCATACACACATAACATGATGGGGCAAGTTTTTTAATTAAAATTATTTTACTTTAAATTGCCCACCAAGTAAATAATAACAATTGTTGTAGTTAATAGCTTTTAGTTAACATTGTTTTTGTTACAATAATTGGAAAACAACATCAACAGAATACAAAAAGAAAATCGAAACAAAAATGTCAAAGGCGAACACTGGTATGCGAGTTAGGTATACACTTTCAACCAACAAACTATGCTGGACCAAAAAAAAATGTGGTTGGTAAACCAAAGAAAATCAAACAAAAGTAGGCACAGCAATACGGGAATGAAATTACTCTAAATTTCGCAACCACACTTATGATGGTGCAACCGCATGCTTGCACCCAAACAGACTCGGACTCGGACTCTGAGTCGAACTCCATCAACAGGTTGTGCCCCCATAATATAATAGCCAGTGGCAATCTCTATGCATAGATTGCACTAATAACTCTTTTTTCCCGCTTAACTGTGTAATTTGATAACAAACTCATTCAACCGCAACGCCGCGTTACGATTTCGCAACATATCCAATCCAGAGTTAGCACAGATAAAAACCATAATCTATTATTGTAACGGCATATATGGGTAGGTAATGGGACGGACAGAAGGAAATCACTGATGGAGTTCAATTTAGGATGAGATGCGGTAACAACATCAATCACACAATACATATAACAATAAAATGTTACAATCGTTCACACGCAAATAAACCCACTAGCCACTATAATAGGTATTGGAATTTGGTCCGAGAAATGTCGTATTATCACAGGCGTTGGACGTGATACTTACGAATGGTCTCATTATAATATATTTTTGTTTTGTTTTTACTGTCAAAGGAAGATTGAAATTGAACGGAAAGGACACAACACGCGACACACTTAATGAAACACTCTAACACTCGGGATATAGGTTAGCTGTAGCACGATCGGAATTAGTTGAAACCTCCTAGAATCGACTAGGACTGTTAACGAACTGTGCTGATCACCTGTGAGGGGCCTCAATATATACGGACAAGATACAAACCGCTTGCTGCGAAGAATACGAATTGTTTCTTTTTTTTTGTTTTCTTTCCCCGCCAGATAAAGAAGGTGTTGCCGGTGGTGATGGTGGTGGTGGTTTTGATGGTAAGTGGTTATGGTGGGGTGGTAGTGCCCCTGCATCCGACATAGCCCCCTTGGGTGTCTACATTAATTCAGAGAGGCACTTGCTTCTTTGTGTGTGCTGACTTGCACCACTTTGAAATTTAATTGCATTTGGTGCGTGGAAGCAAGTCACCGCTACGCCACCGCTTTTATTGATACAGGGAAGGGGAGGCTTTAACATTGGCGTCGTTGTCGTAGTTATAGCCGAAAACAAAACTGAATTCCATAGGATTTTATTATGAATAGTGATCCAACCCATGACCTTGCTTTCGCGGCGCAGAACCGCATTTTCTTGCCTATGAGAAAACACAACCGCCCAACCCCCTTTTTTGGATTGTTGTAGCTTGTTGTTATTGTAAAATTGTTAAATTTAAGACCCAGCAAGGTGTATATCTCTAGATAGGTACAACTTAATAGCCATGTACTGTTTATGATATTAAGGAACTAAACTTGGGCGCATGATGGACACATTACAATCGATTGTGTGCGGTGGAAACCATTGATATGTGCATAAGTACAGTGAGTACATACTTTTACCGTAGTAGTTCTGTGTATCTTTTACTTTTTATTTCCACCTGTTTGTACCAGAAATAGAAGAAAAGAAAAAAACCAAAATAAATTTTATAGGAACTATAGGTACTAATTGAAATACATTGAAGGAAAGTAAGAAAAAACCTTGATGCAAGTTATTAAACAAAAAGTTAATTGGTCTTTTCTTAATGGCATTCCACAAGCGGTCATTACTTAAAGACCAGTTCGATTACTTCTTGAATTTAAAATTGCCACCAGTGGAGTTTTAAAGTGTAAGTATACTTTAGGTTTTGGTTGTATGGACTGGTTTATGTTACACCGCACACTGCAATAAGAGAGTTTTGGTACAAGTTGTTCCTCTTACAGTGCGATTTCATTGAGGAACTTTTTTTCAATATTTTTTTTGATTTTTTTTTTTTTTTTTGCTGCAGGGTTTGGTTTTATTGTTATTGGGGTGACCCTTTGTTTTTTGTATGCGAGCTACGGATAATGGGATTTTTGTTCCCGAGATTTTTTTATAATTATAGTTGTAATAAAGATTGATATTAAAAATATCAAGGTAATTGTGTCTGGTTTTTAAGTAACCATTGTGTGACAATATGTAACTTGGGAGTAAGAAAAAAATGTATTGTATGGATAGGACTTAATCAATTCCATTAATCTTTTATTAAAGACATGGTATCTAATTGATGTTGCATAACAAAAAAAAAATAAACTCGCTGAGACCAATTAGTTGACAAGCTATTAGAAAAATTATTGTTACGTATTCAATACTAATTAACTTTTCTTTTAAGTAAGTTTTTTTTTTACCACTGCTAACCTTAGTACTTTTACGTACAGTTCTTAAAAAAACTCGTAAAGTTCTCATTTCAAGGTAAGCAAGTTTTTCATGTCAATCAATTTTCTTGTAATGGATAATTTTGTTGGTTTTTGATTTAATCTATTCTTTATAACACCAGGATCTTGAACTTTTTTTTTTTTTTAATTAAACTGAATGAATTAAATTTTCTTAATATAGTTTAGACCGGAAAAAATATAAGTTAGGTAAGTATGTACATGAAAACCCTATTTGAATAAAACTAAACAAATTCAATACAGAAATTACTTAAACAAACGACCAAAAAGCCAGCATGAAGTTTTTTTCTTCAAGGTGAGTGATTTTAGTGTTTTTTTCACGTTCAAACAGAAAATTGCAGTGTTTTTACTTCTATTTTAGAGATGACAACCTACATTTATCTGCCTGTCTGTGTATACCTCGAGCTACAGCCGATTTCTTAAAATTAGTGGAAATGTTAATTTTTTTTTTGTTGGACCAGAACTAATGGTACCTCTACCATATAATCATTTAGAGAAAAATTACTTTTATAAAATTTTTAATGTTAACTTCTGGTGTCTACTCTTGTTTGTACGATATTACTTTTGAGAAGAGATAAATATTTTTAGAAAAATTATACTAAAGGGGGGGTACCTACTTTTTTTTATTTGATTTTTGATTTCGCTTAGTATTTTTATGTTTCCAAATTTTCAAAAAAAAGTTTTTGGATTTTTAAAAATTTATTTTCAAATTTAATTTTAATTTTTCGGAAATGGTTAATTACATTTTTTTGAAATTTTTGAACATAATTTTTTTTTTTGTTTTTGCATAGTTCGAGCATTTTTTGTGTGTTTTGAGTGATTTTAGTTTTGAATTTTATATTTTTCTTACATTTATTAAATAAATCATTTATTTGAAAAAAAAAACTTTGTAAAAGAGGCTTTTAACAGCACCTTTTAACATAAGTGCTTTGTATGTGTTTGTATGTGTATTTTAGCTGTCAAATATAGTGATGTTTTTACTGAAAAATTAGTATTTTTAATTATTATTCAAAAATAGGATTTAATTTTGTTTTTGTTTTAAAGATAAACGCCATGACCCAACAGATAGGAGAGAGTTCATGCTAAAATTTGATGCATATTTCGGCTTTTTAAACCTTTACTAGAGTTGATACTTTTTCGCTTAAATAAGAATTATTTCAGTGGGTTTTTTTATTTGAACAAGTTAACGACATTTTTTTAAGGTTTACGCTCTTAACTTCATTTTTTTTTTTATTTTTGCTTTTTGTTTGGCATAACTTCCATTCTAAAAGTGGCAACCCTATGTTTTCATACTCAGCATTAAATTAACTTTAATTTAACACAAACCTAAATATCTAAAAAAATCTATATTTTTGACATTTGATTTTGAATACGATCTGTCAGTGGATTTTCCGTGAATAATACTTGGATCAAAATAAAAATACTAACTTAATTGTATTTAAAAATCTTCTATTAGAATTTGGCGGCAGATTAATCTTATTTCTTGCGTATTTTTCTTTGCTTACAAATCGGAAATTACCACTGTGGGACGCACCCAGACTATTTTTTCTTGTCTTCTTCTGATATTTTCACAAGAATTATGACTCTTGTATATAAAGGGTGGTTAAATTTCAAGGGCCGATGTTGATTTTGAATAAAACACAAACTATTTAGGAAATTATTGTAATTTTATTTTATTATGATATATTGGTATTACTCAATTATGTATGGAACAAAATATCGGCCAAATGGGCGCCGCGACCACGGCGGCACACCTCCATCCGATGGTCCAAATTTTCGATGACCCTGAGGCATAATGGAGGTTCTATGCCGTTAATGTGTCGAATTATCTCATCCTTTAGCTCTTGAATTGTTGCTGGCTTATGGACGTACACCTTTTCTTTCAAATAACCCCAAAGAAAAAAGTCCAACGGTGTCAAATCACATGATCTTGGCGGCCAATTGACATCGCCATTACGTGAGATAACACGGCCATTGAATTTGTTGCGCAAAAGAGCCATTGTTTCGTTAGCTGTGTGGCAAGTGGCACCGTCCTGCTGAAACCACATATCGTCCACATCCATATCTACCAATTCGGGCCATAAAAAGTTCGTTATCATCTCACGATAGCGAACACCATTCACAGTAACTGCCTGACCGGCCTCATTTTGGAAAAAATACGGCCCGATGATGCCGCCAGCCCATAAACCGGACCAAACAGTCACTCTTTGTGGGTGCATTGGTTTTTCGACAATCACTCTTGGACTCTCATTCGCCCAAATGCGGCAATTCTGTTTATTGACGAATCCACTGAGGTGAAAATGTGCCTCATCACTGAAGATGATTTTCTTCGAAAATTGATCATCCACTGTTGCCATTTCTTGCCACCATTCTGCCCATTCACGACGTTTGGAATGGTCAAGAGGCTTTAGTTCTTGAGCCAATTGCACCTTGTAAGCGTGTAAATGCAAGTCTTTATGCATAATGTTCATCAACGACGAGCGTGAGAGGTGCAATTGTTGCACGACGACGAGTTGAGGTGGACGGCTCTTCAGCCACACTATCGCGAACAGCAGCAATATTTTCTGCAGTACGAGCTGTACGAGCATGCACTGGTATTCTCACATCTTCTACAGACCCGGTTTGCTCGAATTTTTCCACGATTTTTGCGATTGTACGCACATTTGGACGATCAAATTGACCAAAAAAATCACGAAGTGCACGATATGCATTTTGATTTGAACGCCCATTTTCATAATAAGTCTGGATAACTTTAACACGTTGTTGGATTGTGTATCTCTCCATGGTTCAAATTGAGTAAGTCTGAAATAGAGAAATGTCAAATAAAATTCGGAAAAAAACTTGGCGTTTAGGTGTGGTTCACATTCAACATCGGCCCTTGAAATTTAACCACCCTTTATGTATATATGTATTTCCTAAATTATGTTTCCAATAACGCCATTTACGAAAAAAAATTACTATAGGTTTTGATTAAAAAATAATATAAGTTATATTTTCCATGAAATTGCACTTAAATCTATGCGCCATTAATAACTGAAAATAAAATACAATTTTAATTGTTTCCATAAATAAAACCATGCATCATTTACCATTGAAAAAAAAAATCAAATTATAAATTTTTCGATTTTATATTAACCATTACATATTTGATTCATCAATTGTTGTATAATTTATTATAGCTAATGTAAGTTTTTATGTTTAAAGTGCAATTAAGTAAAATTTAAATAAAGATACAACAAAAAGCACGTATTCGCCATAGTGAACATTCTTTTGGGTACATTTCTTGAGATGATTAATTTGCTAAATTGTTTTAGTTATGTACATAAAAATCATTTTTTATGATACTTTTACTAAAGTTATGCACGTCAAAATTTTTAAATAAAAATTTTTAAGAACCTAAGCAACTTGAACTTAACCCTTGGTACAATAATTAGTTCAATGGAATCACACCAGATTAAAGTCTCAGCTTATATCCCATTTTTTGTATTTGCTCTAATGGGCAAGTAATGGTTTCGTGTCAAAAAAATGAGGTTTAAGTCAAAACCAATATAACAATGATGGAGAATTTAAAAAAAAGTGGTTTTCGTCATGCCGTCTGTCGGTCTGTGCGTCTTTTCGTCTGTTCGTCTATGCGTTCATCTGTACATTGAGCCACAGCCTAAACGGGTTGACGGATTTGCATAAAATTTGGTACAGATTACTTTTTTTGTTATTTCCAAGTTCTTTTTTTTTGTTTTTGAATATCTCGATCAGAACGAATACCTCCCCTATAATGGTTTGGATTTATTGGATTTTTTAACGATTTTGACTTAACTTGGTGTATGTTGTTACAACACTGCATTTTTAGTTTTTCTTAAGAAAATCGAATAACGGAAATTTTCCATTATTTTTAGTTATTATCGCAATTATTACTGGCTCAACTGATTTCGCTCAAAACTTGTCACCAGGCAGTTCTTATCATTTTAAAAAGTATTGCATTGTGTGCTGAATCAGTTTTTCAAGAAAAAAAGTTTGAAAAAAAAATAAATTTTTTTTTTTTAAATACATATAATAACTTTGAACTACAAGAGCAAGTTCGTTGCAATTGAGTCGTGGCTCTTTTCTTTTGATCAAGGCATTGCCTGTTGGCAGATTGAAAAACTTCCTAGAACATAGGGTGATTGAATCCTTTCATTAAAAATTGGATCTCACTTTAGTCGTTTGGACTGTGCAGGAAATACCAGGGTCAAAAAAGTGTATTCACTCTGACCATAATTAGGTTTATCATATCTGAAGAAAAATTTCATCTTATAATGTGGTACTTCGGAAATATAAACCTGGACAACAATTGTGTTAATGGAATGAGATAATTGATCTTTCTCGATAAAAAAATATAAAATTTTTTTTATGAGTTTCAAACGAAATGTTGTTTTTACAGGTGTCAAATGACTGCCCCTCTTGCGTACGCCCTTGTGCGGAGTGTATTTTTGAGATTATGACGTTTAAATTCTTTTCTTTTCATTTCCTACATTTTTCTTTCAGCTTAATAGCTCACCTTTAACCTAACTTAACCCTTTAACCCGAGTAATTTGTCGTCGTCATAAAAATACGAGAGCAGAAAGTTTCGCAATAAATTTAGTTCAAATTTGTAAAAAAGTAACACAAAATTTAGAAATTCTCAAAAAATAATTTAATTTAAAAATATCAACTAATTCCATTGGGAAACTGCGAAAAAAAATTTAAAAATAATTTGAATTTTTTTTTTTGTAAGTGTTATAGAGAAAGTTTGATCATTCCTAACAGAAAAACGTTTTAATGGATCTGTAAATGAACACAATTCAATAGATATATTAGGCTACAATAATTAAGCCCCACATTAATTTTATCATCCACAGTTATCACAAAGCGTTAAATTTTGGTAAGAAATCGTAAGAAATGTCCTTTTCAAATTGAAGTAAATTTTATTTGTAGAAAATAGATTTAAGTTTTTAAATTTGGGCTTAAATCTTTCGGACAACTAACAATTATTGAGCTATAGGGATTAAGGACAAAAGTATGATATAACTACTAAGATTTGTATTCATATAACCGAAAAAAAACAAAAGCAATTATTTTTAAAAATTTGGTCTCTCCGTATTTTTTACGGTTTCAGCATAATTGTAGCTCAACAAAATTGTGTGTCAAAAGAATTAGAAATTTATAGAACAAGGCTTTCAAATGTATTTTAATTCATCTCAATGCAACTATTTTTCACTGAAATACAATTTATCGAAAATCCCTAAACAAACCTTGTTTAAAAATAAAGTTGGTATGCCATTTTTAAGGTAATATTATTGCACATCTAAAATCAAAATTTCAAAAAAATACAGTGACCCGTTTTCGAAGAATTGATTTTTCAAAAAAAAAAATTTGAAAGATTTTTTAAAAATCCAAAAATTACGTTATTGAAAATTTAATTGAGTCGTTTAAGAGAAATTCAAAAACGAAAAAAACGGTTCTATGGGAGGTACCGTTAGTAGAACTTTTACAAACATTTCTTTTATTTCAGAAGTACATATAACCCTAATATCAAAAGAAGACACCGTTTTTGAAAAAAGTAAACCTTTCCTAATTTGTTATATGACAAGTACCGTTAGTTTTGGTTCAAAAAAAAAAATTCAATTTGCCCTCTAGGGAATCACCAAATCTCCTTAACCACCAAGTTTCAAGAAATTCGGTTTATCGGTATAGGCTGTATCTCGAGGTATACACAGACAGACACAGACAGATAGACAGACAGACAGACAGACAGATTTGCGGGACTTTTTTCGCATTCTCTATCATCGTAATGGCATGTCTGATTGTTATCTCGAGTTCGATTTTTTTTACGAATCCTAAACTTGCCCTATAGTACCGCAAGTAAAAAATCACGGTTCGACAGTTGCGTACGATTTCCGCTGGGGACATTGACGTTGACAAATAAAACATTCATGCCAAATTGTATCTTTGATTTTTGTTTTATCAAAGATTTTTTAAGAATGTTATTGATTATTAATTTTATTGAAAATACAGTTGAATATAGATCAATTGACTTAGATTGTACTAAAACCGTCAGTTACTTTAATCAGCCTAAGCCGCCGCCGCGCGCCGTCTCCCTCTTCATAATAGGCACTCTGCACTCCATACAAGTTTTTGTATGTATTCTTTTGAATTATTGTTTCCAAATGTTGTCTTTTGTAAGCACGGTTTAGATGTGCAGTTATTGTTTTTGTCTGCAAATTCTTTTCATCAGAAAGTTTCTAGGGCAAAGGCAACACAAGTATTAAAGAATTTCAAATTTGATTTGTTCTAAATAATTTGCATTGGCTCACTGTACTTTGCAATCTTGCAACATCCAAATAGTTTTTTGTCATTCTTACGTTTGGTTATCGTTCCGCCTTTGAATCTGCTGGCAAGTTTTTGCAGTACAAGCTTCATAACTAAGCTATGTTGACTTGCTTTAATCGGCAAACTTAGTTGTGGGCAATTTGTTGGGCGTTCCAGCGCCTAATCAATAGACTGGATCGCACATTGTGTAGCAATCGACTCAAGCGACCGACGACGACTCGAGGCGACGCAGCGACGGAATGAACGACAGACAACGCGAGGGATGGAAGCAGACACGGGTGATCGAATATCTACGATACTCATTCGTATGTGCTCTACAAGCCTAATGTCTTAGTTTTATTTTGAATATATTTGCTGTTGTTCTTTGAGTTGAAAAAAAATTTCTTCCACCGCTTGTAATTGAGGCACTGTTGGCATAGCCTGACGGTACCATCGCCATCGTGGGGGTGATCGCGCTTGATGCCAGTGCAGTTTACTCCAGTCGTGCCAGTGGGGCAGTGCACTCGATGCAGATGAAGTATCCGCGCAATTGTTGCATATTGGTTTTTTGTTTATTTTTTTTTTACTGTGCTCTTGGACACGAATGTGTGCAAACGAATGAAATTAAATTAATACCAGCAATTTCGTATGTTTTTTCAAACGGTCGGACGGAGGAGTGTGGAAATTTGGCAACGGACATACCTTGAAATTTTCTGCTTAAGATTTGGATATAAAGCAATAAAAATAAACAACAACGAAAAAAACCCAAACAAAATAAAAAGTTGGATATTTAGATCAGAATTGTTAAGGCTGTTTTGTTAGCTTCAACAAAAAAAAATAAAGTTTGAATTGAGTGGGTTGCACTTTCGAGGAGGTATGGCATGGAGTCGCAATTCTAACAAAATATGAGATCTTGCAATATAGCCTCGGTGTGATCCAATAAATTAGGAAAAACGGATACGTTCCAGTTAATTCATTGCACAGACAAAATTTTTATCCGTTTTTTTTTTTTGGAATTAAAGAATATAAAAGCAGTATGAGTGAGCATTTTTCTTTTTGAAAATTTTGATCATGAATAGAGATATTTATAGTTGTGTAGTCAGATCGTATCTACTAGAACATTAATTTCGTTGAATCACCTTGATAGAAACAAAAAAGTTCATTACAAATAGCGTTCGATGAAAATACCATTTGAGCTAAATATGGATATAATATCCGCACTCAGTAAAAATAATCTGCAAAAATACGAGTTTATGTATTGTTTTCTTAACTTTGTCGTTAAAATATTTTTATTTTAGGGGGTATCTCCACCGGGACTTCGTTAAATTTAGATTTACATTTTTTACTAATTGTAAGATAAGTATCTTTCAAAGGTTATAGTGTAACTAAAGCAAATTATGTCGGAACTGGGCGAAAGAAACAGCTCCGATTTGGTTGATTTTTTTTTCAAAAATTGGTAGTTAAAATATTTTAACAGTTATGATTTAAAAATTTGCCTCTTATTTCGGATTTTTTTTTAAATCTTTTATTATCTTCAATTGTATCTGACAAACTAACTAACAAACCAACTAACAATGTAATTAAATCTTAGAAGTCAATTTTGACCCACTTCCAATTATCGTATCGAGCTGAAACTTTGTATATATATGTAGTTCAAGTGACAACATAATATTTTGGTGGTGAGGACCTAGAGAAGGGACATTGGGGGGATCGAAACACCCCAAACCAATTTTAGTCTACTTATAATTTTCGTTTCGAATTATGCGTGATAAAAGCGTTTTTTTTTTAACTTGGCAATGAGATTTTTATTAAAAAGACTTTTCGTAGCAAAAACAAAATGTGTAGGCTAGTAAGAATGCTAGTCGGTTCAATACACGTTGATACACAATGAAACTCGCTTTGGGTTTAGATTTATCATGTGGCAACTTGGCGTAGTTCGTAGTTCATGTGCTTTGCAATCGCCAAGTCAATGGTTTGAGCCCAGTTCAGGCATCAGTTTTTTTTTAATAATTCGAACATACATCGACTTAGCGGTTCGGGTGTGGCAGCCTGTGAACTTAGTAATAACATACACAAGTTGTTGTTGTTTCATTCAAATTTAATAACAAGTTCTTAAAATTTTATTAAATAGACTATAATATGTACGTTTAAATAACAAAAAATATATATGAAAATTATTTTTTGTTTCATCTTTTTTCCAAGCTTTAATAGGAAATAGGTATGATCTATTTCCGTTACTCGAATTTTTTGACAAAAACTAAAAACGCAGTTTTGTTACAATGACTTTTTACATAATATACATTAAGTTTAATCGGAATCATTAGAGCCGTTTATGAGAAAAATTCAATAACTTTAACCGTTATAGCTATGGGAGGTATTCCTTCTAATCGAGATATTTAGAAACAAAATTATTAACCTTGGGAATTACAAAAAAAGTAATCTGTATCGAGATTTAGCTTTTTTGGCGAGTGAGCTGAGATGACTCGCCAACTCATCTCACTTCTCTCGCAAAAACGATTTAGATATTTTCATGGAATTAGTATGTTCCAATTTTTTTCGAACTCATCGTAAATTTCATTTTTTGTCATTTATTTTAATTAAAAAATGTATTTATTTGTTTTGAGGAAAACAATTATTCTCAGACCGTTCAAGATATGTGTTATTGTAACTATAAAATTTGTTTGCAAAGTTTAGTGTAGTTAATTATATATATTATAAATAGATATATATTATAAATATATTTTATAAATAGACGAACAGACGTACATACCGACGACGGCCGGCATTACGGAAACCCACTATTTTGGACTTCGCCATCTTCGTAAGGTTTCAATCAAAACTAGATTGAAACCTCGATTTTTTTTTGACACAAAACCAATACTTACCATATAGATCAAGTCAAAACAAAACCAAATACACCAAAAAACACTTTAACAAATAACTTTTCTAAATGATCAAAGCATTAATTTTCCAGTGGCAGTTGCTAAATTTCTTTTAAAAAAATTTAAAGCCATACATGGCTGATTGTGCAGTATAGGGTTCGAAAAAATTCAAAACTTAATTCTGTTTTTATTAAAAAAATTCTAAAATATAAAGTAATTTTTATTGTTTTTAAGAAACTATAATACCTAAATTTATGTATTAATCTTTGAACAACATCAACAACTTAAAGGTACTGTCACCAAATTCATAACTAGAGTTATAGATTTTTCAAAACATACAAGGCCTTTTGCTGTTCTACATTCGATTGCTTAAAACTAAGGCCGTTGAATGGAAGAAAAAAATAAATTTTATAACGATAAATTTTGCAAAAGAAAAAAGAAATCAGCTAGAAATTTTTATTTAAATAAGCCTTTTTTCAACATTCTGAGTTTGAAAATAATATTCGCTTAAACTATTCTTTGGATTATATTTATTTAAAATTGAAATAAAATAACAAATTTCCGACTATTGAACAAAATTCACTACATCTAAAACGTTGAAAACTTTTCAAAGCTTAAGTTATGTCAATCATAAATCAAAATTTCAATTTCAAACAAAAAAATATCATGTGAACGTGCAAATAACCCACTTACTTTCATATTATGAAATTATTATCAATCAATCTTGATATTTTTGATAGTTGGAGAACGAAAAGGTCGCACGAGTTGTAAACTAGGAAAAACTAAAGGTAATTGTCAAAAAAATTAAACAAATTTATCGGAATGTAAGGCATTCCAGGAACTAAATTGAAAAATTTACAGCCTCGCTCTTGCCACTGACCTAAATGCATTCAACATTCATAATTTACATTTGAATTGCCCTCAGGTCAGGTGCAAATAATTATATATGTTTCAACTAGCATTTACAACTTTAACAATCAAATGTTAGCTTGAGCCGAATGCCGAATAGGATATTGTAGTAGGATAATGTGACAAAGAGTCCACACCTTTTTTATTTAATTTATGACTCGAGCATCATTAATTACTTATACCTCGTGTCAAAAACCAACAATAAAATCGTATACACATGACCCCACCAAGATATGGGAGTCAAATGTTACACGATTGACTTACAAGTGTACGAACAAGCGAGTGTTTAACTCACTCGTTTTACACCTTGCTTAACACCTGAACGTGATTCGTTAAATTTCCTTTAATGGAACTAATAAATCATTTGAATTAATTACTCCGGACTTCCTTTTTTTTTTCTTTTTTTTGTTTTCTACCTTATTATTTTTGTGAATGAAATTGATTTCTTCTAAACTCACGGCCATACAATTAACCATAAAACTCAACATTAACCCATAAGTTTCTTATTTTCTATTCAGAATCGAAATTGGTTTCGGTCTTAACCTTGGAATGCTTGCTGACCTTTAACATTTGAATTAGTATTAGCACCATCGATAACCAACCTTTCTTCATTATTATTCTTTACATTTGAAGAAAAAAAAACAACGTTTAACCCCTAAGCTAAGGTCAATATGAGGGTTGACATATTATTTGTGTATTCATATCCTTTGCGACCTACAAAATGGAAATCCTCAACCTCAATTTGATTCTGTATGTGAACCATGTGCCTTGTGCGTAGGATGCTGAATGTATCTTTATAAATGTTTATGGCGAAATTTAAACCTTTGGTGTATATATAAAATAACGTACATATATCCTGAGTTAGGGGTGTACGATACCGAAGTATAATGGAATTTAATATTGAACTTTAAATACTGAAAATCCTTTCTTCTATTGCGGAAGGCCATAAATTATGTGCACATTATTTTTGGAGGAACCCATTGCATGAATTGAAATACACATTTTAAGATTGTGCGATGCATAACAAGGTTAGCAAATGAAGAATATCAACAAAGTAGAAAGAAAGATAAGAAGATCAAAAAGATCGAAAATTCTCGCGGTCAAAACAACATCATGAAAGATTTTTAAAAGAGCCAATCAATTGGTAGCTGGTGCTAAAACCGGAACGCCAGCTCTACGAAAAATCGAAAATAATATTGACCCAGAAGCAAAGGGGTAAGAAAATTATATTCAAACAGAACCTCCAAATGCTGTCCAGCCCAGTGGCCATTATATTGAAAAATATAGGGCAGAAGAGGACTCACATTCGGTCAGTTAAAATCCAATAAGACATATTGTCTCCATCATGCCAGAAACATGAATGTGCAAGAATTAAAATGTTGGGAAACCGTGTTACAAGGTTTGTCAATGTCAACTCGAAATTCGAAAATTTGCACAAAATTTGGCTAAAATAAGTGCGAATCCCGCTGAAACGCATGTGTCAGATTCTGTAATAGGGGTGAATATTAAAAGTTGAGCTGATATTAAACTTTTTAAAATTCTTTGCCGAAAATAAGTGGAGCCAGAAAAACCAGCGTGAACATTACTAGATGTACGGAAAATTAAACTTTCTAACTTACTTTTGATGGTGCTTACAACCCAGGATGAACTACGCTCTCAACTCTGTCTCTATACCTATAGGGCCTCTTACGTACAGTAAGTTGGCTGATATCATTTTCAAATTGATGGCGGCACCGATACACCATCAGGGTTGGATTCACGTGTCCCAGTCATCTCATCCCCTGCTTTCCAGGCTGAACTACTTGGTGAACACCTAAATTAGCTGCTACTTACAAAATTATAGCTGCAGTCAAAAAAACATAAAGCCGTACATAAAATTAGCTCTGTCACATCAAACAAATTGATGAAAACGGTCCAGCCAGGAAGGACTTCAATCAACAGATTCGAGACAAATCTTGGTTTTTAGAACAAGATAAAGTGAATGTAAGAGAATTTGATCAGAAAGTTTGAGAGAAGAACGACGAAGAATCGTGAAAAATGAGTATCTATACCTTATGTCAGGTGGGCATCTTACGAAGGTTCAAAGCTTCTGAAGTAAGTACTGAAGAGTCTCATAAAACGCTTATAGTTTAAGTAAAGTAGAACAACTCTTTAAAAGAAGTATCTCCCATACAAATTTTTTCTTGCCTAGGGATGAACCCTAAAAAAACTTTTAGGCTAACTATGGGCGCTGGAGTATCAGAAGCTAATTCGTTAAATTCAGTTATTTTACCTTAAAAAAATTTTAATATTATATATATGTATCGAAGTTTCATTGATTTTTTTAAATTGTACCTCGTTTTGTTTTCTGGTGGCAGTGCAGTCATAGTTTGATAACTCAAGTTTATTTAAACTTAAATCTTAAGATAGAAATGTCCATCAGTCAATTTCCTAGACAGCTCATAACCATAAGGAAAATATGCCTAGCAAATTATATTATAACTTTTACGGCTATTATGAATTTATTTCACCCATTCAAAGCACTTAAGTCAGATCAACGTAAAATGCACAAGTTATGTGTCTAATCCAAAGTCACATACCTTTAATTTGTCATGTCTGTCATTTATTTTTATTTCTACCTGCCTTCACTTATTCAACTGAATACATGTTGTTTGAGCAGTTTGAGACACAGGTATCTTAAAATCAATGAATAAATTAAAAACAAAAAATAAAATACAAACTAAGCGCGCCTAAGAAACCAAAGCCCAATTAAATCCACTCTGATGCCATCCAGATAACTGATTATATTATATCACTTTATCTCTCTGCTAACTACCAACACATTTGCAGAATTCATAAAAAAAAAAAAATCCCACTTTTATTTTTTTTAACTACGTGATTTTCCGCACTTTTCGACCTTAAAAACGGATTTAACTTCAATTAAGTTAATACCTTGACTAGTTCTTGTCATTCAATCGGGTCGGGCTTTCTTGTTGACAGTTTGTATAATTCGCATAAACCAATCGTAATTACATGTTTCAATTAGCATTAGCCTTTAAGTTGAGCAAACATAAAGCCCGTTTTCAAATAGCTGCGACTCCACCTCGATTCCATCACAGCTACTGCTATACTTAAAAATTAAAAATGGGGGGTGTCTCCATCTCGAAACCAAACACATGTTTTAGTTTAATAGCCCATTAGCTATTAGACTAATAATAAGCTAAAATACCCTGTTTTCTTGACTTTAATTGTGTGGCCATGTGGACGCGTTCATGGTATCTCTGCAGGATCTGTTCTATAATTATAATTAAAATCATAAATTTGTGAGTGATTTGGTAATTTAGAAAGCTTCTTACAAATTATATTTGTCATGGTTTTGTTTCCTTTTAAATAAATAAATGTCCAAATGTTTTAGGTCAGCTTGTGGACTTGCTATATTTTATTAAACATCTGTTAACCCGATTGATACCTTTACATTAAATTTCAAGAACTTTTTAATGCAATATCTTTTGTAAAAAAAACAAAACCAAATGTTCATACTAGATTTCATGTTAAAGCAGATGGTGAAGGAGCTCTATTCTATAAGTCTGTTCCAGATAATTAAATACTGTAAATGGCTTCGAGAGATAGCAATACTGACTTTGTTTGGAGCATTTACATTGAAAAACCCTATTACTCGTATAACAAACAATATTGCAGAATAAGAACAATAATTTAAAAGCTATGCCTGCCGAAATGGTAATTATGTAAAACAACTGATACATGTACACTGGGGCGTATACGTACTTTTTTGTACTTTCAGAATCTCTTATTTCAATCGTGTGTTTAATATTTGGAAATTTGGTACATTTATCGAGTTGTTGTCTTATCTCTCTTGTCATTAAAAAAAGATGATGATGAAGAAGGATCCTTTCGTCCTTTGCTGAGTTTATACGTTAGAGGTTAGATAATTTATGAATCAAATTATAAATATTGGGGTTATTGTATATTTAAATTGATAATAATAAATAATCTAGTAGACAATGAATTGTGTGTAGTTTATTTGTTTTTACCAAGGTAGTTTGTTTCCTTTTGAAAATTGGTGTTAAAAATAACAATAATGTTGATATCTAAAAATGTACATTGGTGTGAAGTATACTTATACTTGCAATGTAGAAAAAATCTTTTTATGTCGGCTTTTTTGATCACGATAGATAAAGTAATGGAACAAAAGCTTAGATTAGCTTTTTCCCAACGTTTCGGATGGGGGTGCTGCCTTCCTCAGGGGAACTTTAAAAATAAAATGCACGACTGGGTCGCTAAATTTTAGCTTTTGTTTATTTTTTCGATTGAGGGTCAGTGATTTTCTTTCAAAAATGAGCTATAAGATGTTGATAAATAATGTATTAAAAATAGTTTGAAAATTTTTGATTAAAAAAAATATTGAAAAAAAAACGGCTTCAACGATTTTTCTTATTTCTATCTCATGTCAAACATAGTGCAATCATAGCCTTAAATATGGGTTTCTTTTGTCTTTTTAGCTTTGTTGGTGTTTTAATTGTTTTCGTTTTTTGTTGTTTCGTAAAAGTTATTTTGACTTTTTATTGTTTTGCATTTTTGTTGCTTTGTTTTTAAATTGTTTTGTTTTCCTTTAATTCGATAAATTCATACTTCGTTTTCTTTTGATTTAGTTTTTTGTTTTTGTTTACTTTGTTTTCGTTTTATTTTGCTTTGGAATTATTCTGCCTCTAGTTCATTTCTATTTTCAAATGCGAATTTTTACGCCCATAGGCTCTCAACATCCACAAAAAAACAAAAACGAAATATTTTAAAATGAATTTAAAATATTTCTTGAATTCACCTTTCTCATCATTTTTTTTAATAAGTGTACCTAGTATTAATTTAAACAAAATCAAAAGCAAATCCTTTATATGCTAGATTTTCCTTGACCATTTGTGTAAATTAAACACAATAGATTAAAATAGAATTTAGTTTTTGGAAAGAAATTTGGGTGTCAACTCGATCGACTGCGATCTTACCATCGGTTCTAACCAAATTAAGAAAAAAAAAAAAATAAAGTCCAAGTAAACAAAAAACGAAATGACCCCAATCGAAATGATCTTTTTTTAAAGTAACTTATTGCACTTGTAATGGAAAAGCAAGAAAATAAAATGCGAAGTTTCCATGGGGCGGAATAATCGAATAACTAAGTTGAAGAAAAACTAAAAAAGGAATTATGAACTAAACTACAATAATTGTGTGAAAAACGAAATAACAGAAAACGAAATAAAAAAAAAATCTAAACAATAGGTACCCAAATAGAAGATATGTGAATAAGAGAATGAAATTATTATGATTTATAGCAAAGGGTTAGAACTGAGTACGCTGTAAATATCATATTTCTATCTTATGTCAAATAGTGAAATCATAGCCTGAATTAGGGGTTCTTTTGTCTGTTTAGCGTTTTTGGTGTTTTTTAAATAAGCATTTCACTTGGATGGTATAAAAAACACACAACTTTTATTTTGAGAATTCATAGTTAAAGACTAGAACAAAATACAGTGTAAGTATCATATTCCTATCTTTAGTCAAACCTAGTGAAATTATAGCATAACAAAAACTCAAAACTTTGAGCTTAAAATGTTTGCATAAGGAGTACACCCATCGAGTTAATTTAAGGTTTATTTTCTTAAATTGAATGCATATTATACTAACGTATTTTCATAAATTGTTTTTAATTCAGGGATAATTGATACCTAATGTTTTATTCGTTACTCAAAAACTAATATTTATAAGCGTTAATAGAAAAGTTTTTAGAAGCAAAACTTAAATAACATAAAAATGACGTTTTCCAAAAGTTTGAATGCGGGTAACGGGGAAGCAACGCAACTTAAAATTAAATCACTATGGATTTACTTCGTTATAATCCTAGAGAACATCCTTACAAAGTTTCAGCAAAATCTAAAATAATACAGCAACGGTTTTGTCTGTTTTTAGACGTTTTCATATGGAATGACTCAATTACATATGAAAACGTAAAACCCATTTTAGGTAGTTTTCTTGATAAGAAATTGAAATTTTTTTTCGGATCAAAATTTTCGGTACCTGCCATACAACAAATAAGGAAAAACTTGATTTATCAAAAACAGCTCTAACGATTTTTGTTGTACTACAAGCAAGATCAAACTTTTTAAATAAAAAAAATCTCTTTTTATCGGTTAATAAAGATAGGTATACCTGCTATCAAACCGTTATCCTTTTTTCTGAGTTTCTTGTGAGCGACTTAACGGATTTTGACTACATTTTTTTCCAAAAAAAAGTTTTAAGTAGTTTTGGAATTTAAAAAAAGTTTTAATTTTTTTCTAATCAATTTTCGGAAAACTATCACTGAATTTATTTTATTAATCAATTTATGGTTTTTAGACATTTCTAATAAAATTATTTTTTTTTTTAATATTAAAGAAAAAGAAGTCTTAACGTCCTCAGCAACATTTACCACAAGAGCAAGTACGTCTGACCAAACAATAAATGGTAGCTGTAGGGACTTTAAGGGTATGGATAAGGGGATTGCTATTAACATTTTCAACTAATATCCTGTCAAATATGTTTTGCCGGGTCGAAAAGCTTCTTAACTAACAAATTATTTTATACCATACATATTTTATATCCAATCCATATATACAAAAAAAAAACGCCCCCTATAGACGATTTTTATTCATTTCTTTTAGTAATTAAACCAAAGATTAAGTTATCATCATATATCACAACCCAGATAATCCTTGAAAAATTGAAGACACTGAAAAAGAGCAAAATCATTGAGTGCAGACAAAATGGATAAAGCACTAAATTCATTAGTGATTGTTCTAAACAGCAATAACCATCATACATACTTTTACCTTTAACTTCACAGTTAGTTTGGTTAGCATTACTATACCAATATCTATAGTCGGTTCCTGCAGCTACCGATTGCTTATCCGTACCTACTCTTGTTACTGATTATTTTTGTTCGTGTATAATACACATAATAGCCTCATATTATAATTTAAAACTTGGCATACTTTTTGAGAATCAAATTGAAAAATAAAAAAATAAATAAAAACAAAAATCATTGTTGTTGAAATTGGCATATTTTACATTCACTATATAGTAATTTCCTTGTCACAACTAACCCACTCCTTCTTTAAAACTATCTAAATCCAAAGGCCGTGTCTGTTGACAACAACAAGGACTGGCAAGAGCACAACGAGCTGTGGCGTTATAATCTATTTCCACACAACCTGGAATGCTATTTAAATACCAGCATGCATTCCATTTCTTGGCGTTGGCCAACTGTCCAAATGTCAAAACTCTTTTATGCTTAAAAAAAATAATAAAAAAAACATCCTTTATATGTATTTGGTTCAGTTTAGAGCTTTTGTGAAGTAGTCACCTGCACACTCGTTAAACATAGACCGCATTTACTATAATGGTCGTTTGTTGCACAGACATGTGTGCACTTTCAGTTCCAAATGTCCCAAAATACAAGTGTCTATTTAATTCAAATGTCCTTGTCGCATAAAGTTACTCACTATATACTTAGTCAGAAATGTTTTACATTTACTTACTTTAACGTTTAACAAATAACAAACACTAAAATTCATTAGTCTGTAAGACTAATAGTTAATTTACTTTTTAAAGCGTGGAGTAAAAAGTTAGAAAATATGAGAATATAAAAAAATACTATACTACGCCCAAACTAAGAGACAATACAATAGAGGTACATCACTTTTTTCAAGTAAGGATCATTGTTTTAGAGGCGTGGTTGTCAAGCATTCATCGCAAAAGATCGTCAGAACCTTAGCGTTGTGCGTTTTCTTTAATTTCTTGGAAGCACGCCATCATCAAGTAGAGCCCTTGAAACTCGATGACCTACGTAGGTACCCGGTTACCCGAAATACCCGGATGCCTGGGTATCCCAAAAACAAGAGGTATTTATGTGTTTCTTTTATTTATTTTACAGTATTTTTCTCATCAGATTAGTAAATTTAAAGTTTCACTATTTTTAATGATAGTTGAAGGTGAAAAATTTAAACTTGTTTTATTTTTTGGTCAGCGCATACGCTTCCTTTTTCTGTTGCACATTTTAAAGATTAATACAGTTTTTTTCAATTAAATTGATAAGTTGCCCATTGTTGCGGTATTGATTTTCAAAATAATGGAGGCATATGAACAACTTACTTACTTACTTAAGATGGCGCTTACAATCAAAGATGGATTACGGCCTCAACCAACATTCCTCTCCAGGAAGCTCTATCCCTAGTTAGCAGCCTCCAGTTAGGCACACCAAGTTGGTTGAGGTCATTCTCCACTTATGTGAGCCACCTCTTACGTTGTTTTCCATTTAAGTGGCGTACACCATCAGGCTTGCATTCAAAGGCTCGTCGGGCTGTTTCGCTAATGTCTATACGCTCCACGTGAACGTCGCTGTACAGCCCGTATAACTTGTCATTGAATCTTCTCAAAGACTCAAAGAATCTTTCTCTCAAAGCAACCAAGCAAATTTTCATCCGAATTTTTTAAGGCTCATGCTTCTGCCCCATACAGCAGGACTGGGATGATTACGGTCTTATATAGCACTTCCTTGGTTCTATGGTAGAGGGCTTAACTACTTAAATGCCTTTTCAGCCCGAAAAACAGCGATTTGCAAGAGTAATTCTCAATTTGATCTCTGAACTAATGTCGTAATGTTTATATGGGCCACAGGTAGACAAAATCCCTGACTGCTTCGAAGTTATAACTATCCGTCGTGAATTTTTGGCCGAGTCGTCAATGTTATGATTCGACCCTTCTCGTTGATAGCATTTTATACTTCGTTTTGTCTTCATTTACATCCAAACCAATTTTTGTCAGTTGAACAGACTTTTGATAGATTGCACTAGGTGTGTTGACTTCTGATGTGCGTAAAACTGCTCCAAGAACGATGTTAAGTAACTTGCATGAAAACGTAGATCTTTCTCAATACAAACGGCTCAGTGGTGTTCCTACCTACTTTGACGGATCATCGAGATTTTTCCATTTCCATCCTGCACAAGCCTACGAGTTTGGCAGGGATGCCTAGATATGACATGGCTCTTTTAAATGGATAAAGACAGTATCGACGACATTATTTCGTATCAGACGTATAGTTCCTCTGTAGTTGGTTCATGTCAGATCGTCTCCTTTTTTGTGGATGGGGCACACTATGCCTAAGTTCCATTCATCGGGCATGCTCTCATCTAACCAGATTTTAAAAATGAGTTCTTGCATACTCCCTACCAACCCATCTCCTGCTGCTTTAAGCAATTCAGCTAGTAAGCCATCCGCACCAGCTGCCCTGTACGACTTATGCTTGGCAATCACTAAGCGCACTTCATCTAGGTCAGGTGGACGGAATTGTTGGCCATCGTCGTCCAAATTAAATGGAATAACAGCAAAATGTTGGCTACCTTCGCCGTTCAGGAGTCTAGAAAAATGTTCCTTCCAGATCCTCAGCACCAACTGTGTGTCTACTACCATATTCCCCCTCTCATCCCGGCAGGCTTCCGTTCTGGCCTACGTACAATTTTCAAACATCCCCTCTTCCGGTACAATCCTCAATAGACTCGACCGCCCGCTTCTCGTGCTTTCCCTTTTACTTCCTGAGAAGTCGGTGTTCCTCTCTTCTTTTTTACTAGAAGAGCTCTTTGGCTGCTCTCTCATCGGCTCTGCTCTGATTCTTGTTTGCAGCATTGCCTGATAGACCTCGTTTTTTACAGCATGCGCCAGCCGGCATTCTTTGTCTATTCTGGAATTTCGTTAAGGTCGCTAAGTGAAATCCAGCACATCAGTGGCGGGACAACTGGTGGCTTGTTCACAGTGTCTCCACTGGTCGTCTGTGCTGCTGTCTCTCTGGCTCTCTGGTCCTTACTTCATTTAATACTAAACACTTTCAAAAAAATTTGCAAGATCTTGAATTTCCTATATTCTGAAACCAAAAAATAATAATGGAGGGTCGCTCCCAGATAGAATGGTTATGATTTTCGAAATAATGGAGGTAGGTATCCAAAGAACGGAATACTTAATTCTGAAAAGATTTCGCAAAATCAATACTTAATTTTTTTTTTAAATAAGAACCCGCAAAAAAATACACTTTCTTGCATAGAAAATGTCTGGAAACGGTAAGGAAAAGTATGTGATTCATATTTTTCGAAAAGGTTTAAGATATTCTTTATAATTTTACCCAATTCTTGATATTCCAATGGAAATTATCCATCGATATCGATATAACTGCTGTCTTTATAGGAGATATTCCAATTTTGGTAGGGAATAAAGATAAACACTTAATCTTCAAATTATTAATTTTTACAATGCAACTTTCCCGAATTAAAAATAAAATATTAATATTGTATCATTCCAATAATTTCCCATAAGACTCTATCGAAATACTCGCCAAAATACCTCCTTCGACACAGACACTGTACCTACTGATATTTGTTTTCCTGTTGAGCACGGACATAAGAGTCTCGCTCAGACCTCGTATAAATGCACCTCCATAAAAGAAAAACACACCTTCACTGCATTTTCGTTTAGGCCATTTAATCAAAATCGATATGAACGAATGCTCCGGCGGAATCGGCCACCATGCGAATGCAGGTAATTGGAGTATGACTTTGTTTTGATTGCGTTCGTTGTCTGTTGATGTTGTTTTTTGGCCACCTTGCCACAAAGCTGATGGCTATTTCCAGATAATCTGCTTTATAGGTTAACGGGGTAGAAACAGAGGAAGTCGACAGAAGCCAAGGAGTTGACGTGTTTGCGGTGAATTGGGAAGTTGGAAGTAGTCGACCGACACCACCAACGGACACTCGGAAAGACCACAGATGGTTGCCTACTCGATTGCGAAAGTGAATTCTATGAAGTAATAGGTGAACGTACCTAATCTGGTCTACTAATCCATAATGCCTGTCTTGGAACGCCATTATTGCAATCAAATGGCTTTCGCATTGACGTATGGCGTCGTCATGCGGTGCGGCGCGGTGTTGCTTGCAATTTAAACAGGTGTTGGATGTGCAGAGTGTTGTTGTTGCAGTAAGTTGCATTCAATGCGTATGAGTGGCCTAGACATTGAAATCCGATGCACCAAGTGTATTAGAGGTTATGGAGGTTGGTGACGGACGCCGCCACACCGCCGATTAGATTCTATAATAATCATCGATTGGAAGCTGATTGTATGTCAACGTCAAGCATATCACAGGTTTATCTCGGCTAATACCATCTTTGCTTCTTTGGGTTGTTGACATTTAAGGAGAGTGGCTTATAACATTGACGGTGATGCTGCTAGTTTATGATTGACTAATTAGGTTCAAGTTTGTGGTTCGAATTACGTCCCTGATGCTTTGAGAGAAGAGTTTGTTGGCTTAGGATGGTCTTGAAAATGAGAGAAATATATTTGTGTGGTTGTTGGAACTGATTTTATATTAAACTGTGTCAACAGTATTAAATTAAATTGACAGTGCGTGAGAATTATGTGGTTTAATTAAATGTGATCTAAAGCAACTGATGTGAAGACGTACTGCTAATATTTTCTATGAAATGAATAAGTAAATACGGTCCCTGGGGTTTACCACTCAAAGCTTGTTTCCTTTAAATTGATGAGTTGCTTGGTCTGCTAACAGGATCTTGTTGAAGTGTAATTTGTATGAGGCAAACATATCTGTGGTGTTTGGTAGAAACATCAAAACTAAACTTTTGAACTTATTTACTCATTAAAATACCTACTCTAAAAAAGCTTCTGGAAAAAATTGTCCAAAGAGTTTCACTTACTTTTAATACTGGTGCAAGTTTAATTGTTAATTTTTTTCAAAACATAGTCAATGTAGAAAAGAAATTTTTTGAGTAGATTTATCATGTTTCTACTCAACACCACAGCTATATGGTTTATGGATGAGTTGAGTAGTAAAATTGTTGCTTACTTTCTATCTGATGCCCTTTGCAATCTAGTGTTAAATACGGCCTAAAACAATAAGCCTTTCCAGGCAGTCCGATATCTAGTAAGCTCCCCCTCTCACCGCAGTCAGAGCCAAGGCGGAGCAGATGGTCCCATGATGTACTCAGCGGTACAATTAATCGGCCACCTCTATCAATATTTGTTTTGTTGATAAGCAACGGTTAACATAACGATTTCTTATTATGAAACCAGCTCTGACTAGGCAAATGTCTCAAAAATTTGACATTCTATGAAATTTTTCAAATCAGAAGTTTTTCTTGAACCTGGGCAATAAATAACTAAATCATTAAACAACTGGGTGGGTGGTTCGATCTGCCCGTGAGTGTATTTAACAGATCACGAACTAGAGGATTCTCAAATAAATAAGGCAACGTTTAAAAATAAAAAACGGACCATGTAAACAGCTAAGATAAAGGAGCTTAAAATAGAAGAAGAATGAAATTGAAGAGGAGAAAAGAAATCGTTCAGCAAGCTCAGTAACCGTCGAAACACCGAAGACTGCCGTCTAATCGACAACAGCAAATCCAAGCACCTAAAAGCCATCACCGACACCAACATAAATAACAAACAAAAAGTGGAGAGCCACCCATCATAGTTGGATCAGGAAACATCGCTGAGATACCCATGTTTGCCAAGGGGAAAAAGCTTGACTCTACTCTAAAGAACCTCAAGAAAATATAGGCAATAATTAATACTTCTTCAAGAAAAGACTTCTTTAAGGATACTCAAGAATAAACAGAACCTCTCATTCGCCTCAAAGGGAAAATCAGAAAACCTCATTTTTTTTTTAATGTTGCCCACAAAACCGCAACAAACATTGAATTGAAAAAAAGCTTAAAATTGAAGGACTGCCGAGTGACAGCGAAACACTTTTCAATAGATTCATGGTCTTTCAGGAAAGCATGCCCTGATAATGGACCACTAGGAGCAATTGAATACCAAAGGTGTAAACCAATGCAAATGGGGAATTTTGGAATGAACTACATCTGCGTCAAATGCCAGGACAGCCATATTCCTGGGAAGTGTAAGCTTCACCCTAGCCGTCTGGTGCTATAATTGCAAGATTGAGGATCACACAACCAACTATAAGAAGTTTGTCCTCCTCAACAAAAAATAAACTCATCTCATGAATTTACAGCCAAGTCAGTGACATATCGATTTTGAACGAAGGCCTGCTATTGCCCCATGAGCTAGATAACTTTCGTGTAGCATTGAATATGTATGAACACCACAAGCATAGAGTCAATTATTAAGAAAATTTGTTTCCTGCAGTCGTTTTCTTTAAATGAATTGAATATTTACACCAAAAGTTAAGTTTCTTGCAACAAACAATTTTCTTCGCTATACTATACTATATTCGTTTGCTGCAAACAATAGCGTTTTATAGTAAACGAACAAAGGTTTAGATGTGGGCAGCATTTTAGTTTGCCGCAATCAACTCATAAAATATGAGCTCCAAACGAATGGGTTGATTTGTATTATGTTTGCTACAATAGAATTACAATTTGGATCTAATGTAATACATTTGCTACGAATGAAAAACTTTTGCGGGGATTGTATTAACTTTCCAGCAAATGATTTTTATTCAATTCAAGAGATGTTCACTAGTCGCAAAGGAAAACAAAAATATTATTTCCAAGTGGGTAGACTAATTCTCGTGGATTGAAAGTTCTCCTTTTATGTCTGCCAATCTAGAAAACCATCACAACCCATTGATAGGAATAATGGATAGTGTTTGATTTCTCTTTCGTAATTAGCTAAGTTTATGGATTGTGGTGAAACGGAGAAAATGAAACTAAATAAAAAAAATTTTCCCTTCTGAATGCATGTGTTTATTCCAGTTCAAATTAAAACAAACAAAAATAAACTACCAACCCTTAGTGTTAAACAAAACTTTGATTTAATTCCAAAGAATAGTTCCATTATTCAATCTTTTTATGTGTAAATAAATTTACTTTAGCATTTCAATTTTTGACTGGTCCCTAAAGGTCCATTTGCATAAATCCATGACCAACCATAGCTGAAACCATAAATTCATTTATTAGTTTTTCCATTTCAGCAAACCTGAATGAGTCGGCTTTAAAGCAACCTGCAATACACACAAAAAAATAACATCAAAAGCTCTCTGGAGACTAAAAAAACCCATTGAAAGTAGGATGAAGCCTCACCTCCTCGTTCCTCGGCCTCAACCGTCAGGATTGAAACCGATAAAAAAAAACACTAACCGTTGAATTTTTGTTCGTTTAAAAAAATAAATGGCTTTTTTTGCATTCCTTGCTCCCTGATGCCAAAACTGAACGCTCAATTGACTTCATAAAACTACGGCAGCTCGTCGTCGTCAGTGCCCAGAGCTATTGCGAATCCACCGTTGTATGACAGCAGGTAAAATAAGGGCTAAATTCATGAAAATTTTCAACACCACCTGTACTGCCATCATGTGATACACCCCATTCATTCTCCATTGATTCACAAACAGAGTTAACCGTGGAAGAAGTGGTTTTTCATTCTTTGTGAAAATGATCTGAGGCGTGTTTGAAAATTAAAATTCTTCTTCTGTTTTTCCTTCGTAAGCAATGGGCATGAATGCAAACAAAACAACAACAACAAAAAACACCGACCTCGGAAAAAAGGTGTGTAGGCAATAACACCCAGTTCACTTGTGTTTTTCCACTGTCTGGTTGGTTATGAACACACATAGACTATTGAATGTACCGGAAAATAAGCCAGATAAAGGAAAAATTGCTTTTATACATAGGTTTTCATTCTTTGATATAATATGTGTGAGTGAACCTAAAAACTTCTTTAATCCACAAAGAGCCACTTAAAAACAGCCCTTTGAGTTTTGATAAATTAACGAATATCTAAAAGTTTCCAAAATTTAATAAAAAAACTTACTTAATTCAGGGCAACTTGGAATAGGTTTTGACTCAGATAAAATACTTTACAGCATTTTTATTGGTGGAAATTGTTGAATTTTTTTAAATATGACTAAACGCATTTACTCATATTTAAAAAGTCACAACGAATCCCATTTGGAGTTTGGTCACCATCTTCAAAAAACTGCAGAAATATTGCAATTTAAGGTAGAGATCATTCAACTTTCAAAACAATCTTATTTAATGTTGAATCTATTGTAATGTGACCACTTACATTCTTACTCATTCTTTCATAAAACCCTTTTTAAAATTAAACGAGCTTTTAAACCATAAAATAACGTTCGTTTGATACAAAAACTGTCATTTATAAATTTAAGAAGCTGTAAAATGTTCGTGAAATCGGCCGTATGTGACTTCGAATAAGTATAAAAGTCCTTGTTATGTAAATTCGTGCATTCAGTGCAACAGGGTTTTTTTTTAGAAAATCCCTGTCCGATAATTGGAATGATAAAATTTGGAATGAACGATTAATTTGACAATAACAAATAAAATGCACGACTTGATCGAACTTGCTCTTGGGTTCAAAGTAGTAATATATCTGTTAGTCATTGAACAGCTAAGTTTTTGAATATTTATAAAAAAAATATTTAAAATAAAAGTTTTGAATAAAAAAATAAGAACCAACTTCAAAATGTAAATAAACCTAAAAAAAGGTTATTTATTACCTTGATGATCAATATTGCTATTTTTTGGCAACGACTTCAAAATTGAAAAATAATTACTAAATAGTTGCTAATCTACAAAAAATCTTTTAGGAAACAATTTCACCACCACTTATCTTAAGCATTTTCAAAATTAAACTGTCTCGATCTCTCTCTTCCTTCTCGTATTTATACTTAAATCAGTTCTTCTTGAAAGCGATGGTTTAGTTAATAAAGATTGTTACAGATAAGTTCGATTCCGTTTCGTTCCGTTCACTGAACGCTTTCGACAAAAACTTTTCTGGAAGATTTAGCTAATTGCTGCATGATAGCGCTGGAGTAATTATGCGTTCACATTTATTTTGGGGGTGTGTTTGCTGAAACATATGATTTTCATTAAAAGTACTGAAAACTTTTATTTAGACCCATCAAAGCTAATTGAGAAGCGTTTTTTTTTCAAAATCAACAAGCACCAAAAATTTAAAAAATGTAAAACCAATCGATTTATCAAAACTCAACAAAACGATTCGAAAATTTACTATTTGAGACTTTTCACTACTATTTTAATATTAATTAATATATTTTTTTTGTACTCAATAATTAAGTTTCTACTTTAATTTTAATGTTTCCAATAATTCAGATTAATTTATCTGAAAAAAACAAACGTTCTCGCAAAACCAAACAAAAACTGGTTTTGTTTTATTTTGGAAAAAAAAACAAGTTGTTTTCGTTTTGAATTCTTCTAAATCTAAAATAATAAAAACGAACCTGTCAATAAGCCGTTCAGGAAAGAACAACTCTTCATTTCCAACTTTTTAAAGTTCGGTTTTGTATTCAAATAGGAAAAAAAAAACCTTCTCCTAAAAAATTTGCAAAAAGCATTTGTTGAAGTTGGCAAAAATGCTCTTCAATTTGCGTCAACTACAAACTTTATTAAGGACGTATGTGTTGAAATTAGCATTTACATTTAGAAACACTGAATAATATCTTGTAGGTTTATTATTGTTTGTGAAGATCAAGTATATTTTTTTGATTAGGTACATGAATATTTATTTAATATTTTCTTCACTTCCTTAAATTTAGTCTAGTAAGTAATTTCTTAGATAAAATAAATTTGTTATTATTTTCTAAAGAGGCTTTTTATTCTTCTTCTATCTCTCAGCTATTCGTTGAACCACACTCCGAAAGAATATTTAACTCATACAATAATTTGAAGTACGCCGCACACAAAACTAAGTTAAATTATACGATCGATCAAACGTTTGCTACATAGTTTGTGATTTTAAACCAAACCACAGCAATGGTTGGAAACACTTTCTGCCTTCTCGCTCTGTTTTAACGCAAGATTAATTTCGAAAAAAACAAAATTTGGCATTTGTCCTTTACGCCCACACGCACGTGTTTGGTTTTCGACCTACTTGGAACTGAATGTTGGTACTAACCATGTTAGAACAATTGTCTAACAGTTTGCCGTTTGCGGTTTGACTGCATATTGGAACAAACCTCCAGTTCAAAGTTAAAATTATTGTAATGTTTTCTGGGTTCAAAATAAAACTTATTTCTACTTTTTCTAATTCACTGTTTATTTATTCTCAAATTAACAAACACTTTTATCTATAACAAACTGTTTCATTATTAATCTTTACAATTTACAAGAATTAACACTTCCAAATAATACTTTCACAATCACTTATCTTTATCACTGTCAAAATTAAACTGTCCAGATCTCCTTCTCCGACCTCGTATTTATACTCCTTTCAATTCTTCTCGAAGGTTCCAGAGATCTCTAGTTTCGTTAAGCAAAAGAGACAAATACACACAGACAGATAGAGACAGATATAGACAGATTTCGTTCCGTTTCATTTCGTTCCGTTCGAAGTTCGAAAGTTCGAAGTTCGGATGAAAGCGTTCAGAGCTTTAGTCATTCGTCATAAACAAAGACCTACATACATGTGTCTTTTCGTCTGGGTGTGTTCGCTCCTACATTCGTAACATTATTTTGAAACAATCGTTGAACAGTTGAATTTTTCATCAGTTAGATTCCCAACCAGGCAAAACCATGACTGGGACGACGGGTAGGTTAAATTCAAATTGGCTCATATTTTTTTCTAGTTTTTTTTTTTGCCTAGATATTCAATATGAAATAGTCTTCCGAAGCTTTTTATTAACATTTTCCTTCTTCTTCTTCTTCTTCTCCATTATCGACGATAGTCATAATCTCGGATGGGGTCACAACTCTCCCACTCTACTGCTTCACACTACGGCTCCGCATGTGGGGTTCGCCGGGTTGACCTCAGGAAACATTTTCCTGCTTAAAAAAAAAGTCATAATGCAAAAAGACTTCGACAACGTTTGTAATCAGATGATTATAAACTTTATTATTATTATTATGAATTCTGTATTCGAATTGCGTATCACAAACGCAGCGAACCAGGGGCACACCATCAGCATTCTTTTGTAGGCTCGCATCGCATACGTATAAAAGCAGGATTCTGGAATATTCATCCCAACCGCACACGAATGCTCCATTTATGATAATGAAATCTGATTTCATGGCACCAGAATGTCTGAATGATTGTACCAGTTGTTGTCGCATTTTTGTTATTTCTGCTTATTTCTGGAGGGCGTAGCAGAATTATATTCCTCATGGCTCCTAGCACAAGCCGATGCCACTCGGCACGGACACACACAAATTTTATCAAATTATTTAGCTTTAAATCAACAGCATACGTAGAGTATGCCAACACACTTGACATTATTCTATATACATAGTATATACCAGATACGAGTGTATTTTTGTAGTCATCCTAGTCGGGCACATTCAGGCACTCTTGTTAATCCAAAAGGAAGACACTAAAATCCTCATCTGACATTTTGAAATAATTTATGCATAATGCCGGATGATGGCTCCGGTTCCCGTTTTGGCCTTTTATTGTCTTCCATATCTCCAAGATAGGTACGACAGAAAAAAAAGAATAAAAACAAAAAAATAAAACAACACCATCACATAGAAGATAGAACGCACTCGATATGGGGTAAGGTATTGTTTGTTAATGTTCTCTGTTGTGGAACAGCAGCATGGCACGATGATTAGCTTTTCATAAGTTGAATTGTTGGAATATTTCTATCACGTAGGTAGATATATCGCATTGAAGACACAATATTCGGTTCGGTCGGCAGACGTAGGTAGGTACCTAGTCGGGATGCTGCTCATATGGTTCTACTAAAGTAGATAGATAAAGGTAAAAGCTTGAATCGATTTTTATTTAATATCATTGAGGTTCTCTCCGTTTTGTGTTCGGTGTTTTGCACAGCACAGCATACACAACACATCTTGTGTGTAGGTGAAGGTGGAGGTAGGATCAAAAAATATCATAAATAGGTCTTATATAGATATGTTAGGTAACCGCAATGATGGCAATAACGGGATCCCATAATCATCATCATAAATACAGCATATGTGTTTCGGGTATCCTTAAATAGTCACTTAAAGTGTGAATAAACATTTTGAAGGTGAACATACTAAATATGTTAGGAAGGTTCTTTAGATTTTAATCGAAATCAATTTACGCTTCGATCAGTCAATTCAGATTGTTGAGCAGAAAGTTTGGCGAATATTGAAATACTTTATCTTAGGGTGTTGGGGAGAATTGCTCAGTGCAAATAATCAAATCTCCAAAGAAAGTAAGGAGAGGTGAGAACCAATAAAATCATTTATGAGTTTCTTTACATTTGGTAAGTATACAGTGGTGGCTATATTATTTAGGACAGAAATTCCTTTTTAATTTCTTGGCTCTATCGAAAAGATGAAACTAAAAAATGAAATACAATTTTCTGAAGCGAAGAATCAAAGTTTAATTTATTTGAATTCGATGGTGAGCGCAATGTCAGGAGACCAAAAAATAACAATTTGATCCCAATTACACAATTTAAACCGTGAAACATGGTGGCAGTAATATTAAAGTGTGAGTATGTTTTTTTTGCATTAAGTGGGGGTCTGCATTCCGAATCCAAGATATAATGGTTACCTTATTTTATTTGGAAAACATAATGGAGAATGTTATGTTGCAGTATGTTGAGAAAGTATGTCTAAAAAAAGTTTTCCGGGCTACTAAAATTCCTCTTTTGTGTTGACCAGCGCAGTCACTGGAACTGGATTAAAATCCAATTGAGAATCTTTGAAAGATTGTTAAGGATTGCCTTGGATAAAACTGAATCGCCAGAAGAGTATAAGTATACGCCCAAGTGCACTAGCTATAATATTTACCTACAACGTTTAAACTCCAGTTTATTTAAGTTTTTGTTGGGTTTCAAATATATTTTGTACCTTATCCTTGCTTTAATAAAGTACGATATTGTTCTATTAGATACTTACGACGCCAATATTCTCCAACAAAGAAGTCAATATGAGAATACAGAATATGAAGCTTTATACTCAGATTACAACCTAGTTAATGCAAATTGCTGAGCATGAACATATTGTTCAGCATTTGTTCAAAATAAAGGCTTTTCCTGTTCTCAAAAAAAAAAAATCGAAAACTTCTTTAAAATAACTGCAACCGTTTTTTCACGTGTTTTTTATAGCAAAATCAGGTATCACACCAAAAACGTATGAGCCGCTTATGATTTGTATCAACTATATTAATGGCTTAAGAGAGAGCCAAAATATTAAATCTGTCATCAGAGCTTCATACATAAAAGCAAGTAAAACGCGAAAAAATCGCAAAAAATTAGATCTAATAGAATTGACGCAAAGTCTCCTTCCTTCGAAACGACAAAAATACTGGACTAGTACCTGTATATTGAAGTGTATATTTTTATGGGCTATTTTAATGCTCTATTTTTCTGGCACCTTCTTTCTTTTAGCCCCGGTCTCCCCTACTTCAATTTCTGCAACAACATTACCTGTTATTTTTGTGTATGATTTATTGGATAAATCGATAAGCGAATGGTTATCCCACTCCTGCAGGCATTTGGGGTGGTAGCCCTAGAAAGTTTTGCTTATTTCATCAAAGTATTGAGCACACATAAGTTTGAGGGGGAAAGTCCAAGTTTGTAGGTGCTTTTACTTGTAGTTCGTGGGTACTAAGAGTTTCAGTAGAACATTAATGTTAGGTTGTCTATGCAGGAATCAACTTAAAAATGCATATTAATTTCTCAACCGAAGGAAATTAATGCAGCATTCTATGCTCTTAGTCAAATTCAAACGCTTGAAAATATAATTTTTTGCATTCTTTAAGTGCTTGAGTTTCTTTTTGTTATTTTGGAATTATGGTAGTTTTAAAGAAATTTTTCCTTTGGAAAGTAAAAAGAAAAGCTCTTTGCCTTCCAAGACATAATTGTGTTGAAAAAATTCTAGGAATTTGTAATCAAATTATTCTACCCAAAGTCAGCTTTCCTATTTTTCAAGAGGTGACGTTAGTTTATAAAAAGGTTTTTAAAAACCGCAGAAATTCACATTTCTTTAATAAATAATATATAATTTTAACAAAAAATTTTAATTCAAATTTAGAATACAAATACAAAGCAGCAAGATAAATAATGGTTAAGACTTAATTCACTTCTTTTACAGTTAATGAAGGAGTCAACAATTTTTATTATTCATTTGAACTTCAAGTTATTATCCCAAATGAATTACAGTTTACAGAATGATGAAGAAAAAAAACATTGCACACAAATCTTCTTAGTATCCATTACTAAAAACACATCAAAACTTATCCCGAAAAAAATTGTTTTTTGTTATATAGTTAACCTTTTATAGAGAGTTTGAGATCTTTAAAGATTTCCATTGAATTCAAATAAAAGTTTACCTATATCTGTTAAATCCGTTTAACTAAAATCAAGAAAAAGGATCACATTTATTCTACGTAATCTGTTTGTTACTACTTTTATAGCCTTCAACTTCAAAAAACACTGACCAATGCAAGTCACGAACAAGAGAGAAGTCTTGGCACGAGAAGAAAAATCCATTAGTGACCCAGATTAAGTATTAAAGCAAATGGGGTGTCCCCACCAACATCTCCAACACCTTCTGTCAACCACTGAGTATCGGTTTTATTACTTTGCAAACCACCAGTAGAATGCAGAAACAATTTTATGAAAAGTGTTGGACACTCTTGCAAGTGAAAACAGAAACCAGAAGATAGAAAAAGAATCCTGAAATGTAATGAAGTATCTTAGTGATTTCAGATGAAAAAAAAAATAATAATAATAATAAAACTGGCACAACATTCAAGAGAACGTGCAGGTGTTAGTAAAGGTGTTGGATTTCATTTGGTTTCTAAGATAAAGGACTATTTCCACAGAAAATTGAGCAAGGACGTATCGAAAATGTGTAAGGTCACTAAAAAAATATTCCGAACTTATGATTTAAAATTTTGTAGAAATTGAAGCAAATCATATAGGTAGTTAGCCTAGTCAAGGTATTAAGGCAATATTTTCAGTGAGTGCGTTTCTTTATTTATTCCAGATAAGGAACGTTCTATCACATTTTAGGATGGGAACTTTTTTTAATTATGAAAATAATGAAAAAAGACTTATAAGCACTTGATTTGACCAGTTTCATTTATTAAGGGTCGAAAAAATTCACAGTTTCTTGTAAAAATTGACTGCTTTCAATTACTTAACACAATACATTCGCATTTTTAACAAAATATGAGAGGTATTCGTTCTAGAGGAGATATTCAAAAACAAAAAAAAAACAACTTTCAAAATTACGTAGAAACCATCTGTACCAAATTTGGAAAAAATCCGTCCAAGCGTTTTTTTTTTTTTTTTTTTAAATTCATTTTTATTTTTCTTCAACTTATAACTATCTTAAAGCTAGACAAAAATTCATAAAAACTAGCCTACTTATCCATAACTTATATCTAACTTACTGGCCCCATACGAGCGCTCTAAATTAATTCATTATCTTAATACTAATGCCTTTCGGCCTTAAAACTATTTTTAATACTAGTATTTCGTGGTTTTATTTTTTACCAAGATATAAGGAAAAAAAACTTGGAATCTGTATCTTTTTTTTTTTAAATTTTATATAAAACTTAAAACTAATTAAAACTACTTATAACTAATTAAAACTACTTTAAACTACTTAACAACTAGAACAGCCACAGCAAGCATTTTTTTTTTTTTTTTTTTTTTTTTTTTTTTTTTTTTTTTTTTTTTTTTTTGTGCCACCACCGTCCAAGTCGAAATGGACGCTCAGACCGAGACGGACGGCATGACGAAAACTTCGAACGTCTCCATCATCGTAATGTTGGTTTTGATTTAAACCTCAATTTTTTTCACACGAAACCAATACTTTCCCTATAGAGCAAGTAAAAATAGAGAAAAAACTTTAAAAAATCCAGAAAATCCATCAAATTTCAGCTCGAACCTGATAAAAGAAGATGATATCTAATCTCGTAAATTGTGATGTTTAAAATTAAATTCAATGCATTTAACAACATTGAACTTTAATTTTATTGAAACTGCACATTTTCGAATTACCTACAAATACTTGTTTTTAATTCATTAAAGCTTAAAGTAGCAGCAAAAACTTTAAAATCAAAAATATTTGCTGTCATTTATCATTTTAGTAATATGGCAATCACTTTCTTCACCCATGAAGCTTCTAACCACATAAAAGAACGGTTTTGTTCACTATTTAGTAAAGTAGTCTGTATAAAATTTTGTGTGTTCATTATACTGAGGGATCCATCATTTTTTTAAGATTTAATACACATATCGAGCGTCTACTTTATATGGAGCATATATGTAGCAACTAAGCATCATTCCGGGAACGCCTGTTTGGAATGAATAAAGATTTAAATTATAATTTGTTGTCGATTACTATGATATAAAATGAAGACCACTGCAACAGATTTTAAAAAATATTTGGTTTGATATTGTTAGAGAGAAAATAAACGATAGTAATGGTCACAAAATATTTTTTGGGCATGTGAATTGCAGAACGCCCTATGGCTAAAATTGAATTACCTATAGAAATAGCATTCTCGACATAAATCTGCAGGTATAAAGCTCGCTACTGTATATCTTAACATATGCATGTGTTATTAGAACAGCTCCATTATGGAGATGAAAGTTTATACTTTCCTTTTTTACATTCTGTAGAAACGTACCATAAACGAAATTTCATTGTTTAGTCATTTTCTTAAATTCTAAAGTGTTTTGATTTTGTTTGTTCTTTCCAAAAGAGCAAGTTAAGTTATATTTTATGTTGATATATGATCTATGTGCTGGTGGTGGTTCATTTAAGGATTATTTTCAATGATTCATTCGTTTTTTTTTTTTTAAGGGTTTCACGAGGGATTTGATCCGAAAAAGGTTAATCTTCAATTTCAATTGCTTTTGATTAATGAGGAATATTTTTGAATAAATAAAACCGCACCAATACAAAAAAATCAGCTAGAAGTGTTAAACCCTCAAACTTTGCTTCTTACATTATATTCTTTTTTTAGATGGAAAAAATTTGGGATCATTTTTACTTTTTGTTCCTAATCAAGAGGGAACAAATATGTACATTTCCGCCCAGACAAGCTTTACAATTTTGGTTTTGTGTCATAGATTGATTTTTTGAATCGAAAGTAGCCCTTTTTTATTTCAATTTCCTTGACGATGTCTATTTGGTGTCCTGTTTAGAAGAAGAGGAGAGGGAGTGTGTTTGAAATTGGGGTATTGTTGTATAAATAGGGTGTTGGCAGATTAAGGTCAAAGAGTTGGAAATTTGATTCCTTAATGGCTCATTTAAATAAAGGCGATTTTAGGTTTTTCTGCTTCAGAAATCCATGGAGGTACAGGCGGCTTAAAGGTGATGTTTTTGTTATGATATTTTATTTGGGAAACTATTTTATTTTATGTTTCATGTTATTCGTTACAAGAGAGGTAGGAATTAGTTTTTGGAAATAAAATTTGTTGGTCTTTGCCTTTGACCTTTTGATTTTGGATTATCAAAGACATTTGGAAAAAATCATAGAGTGGAAGTTATGTAACTGATGTACTTAAAGCGTTTCAAGGAAATTGTATTTCATTAAAATCATTGATATAGTTATTACAGTTACTTTTTGTAAGTCAAAATTTCTTGATTTCATTTAAGTGCCTTAATATGGGTTACCTTTATCGACAAAGGAAAGTTTAGCTACTTTTATGTTTAATATTGAATTAAATACAAAACTTAAATTATATTTTAATGACGATCGTTATAGATATATACCAAAAAAGGCAATTCTTTTGGGTGTGAGCGTTAGCATATTTACATACATAGATTGGTAATTTTGATTTTGTGAATGCGATTCAGATTTCTTGCAGACCTTAGTGGATTCAATTAAGAGTTAAATCAATGCAGTATTTTTTTAAAAAGATAGATATTAGTTTTATATGTTTTATTTTTAGGTGGTTTATTTTCTTTTCCATTACTTTTTTTTCTGTCAACATTAGCAAAGCTTGTCAAGAAAAAATAAACGAATTTGAATTCATCTACGAACTTGGTATCCTTTAATATCTTACTCCTTTTTGTGCTAAATTTAATAGAAACAGTTTTTTTTAGGAGAAATTCGCTTTATTTTTACACAATTATTGTTTTATCTTGTGATTTAATTACTTTTTTTGCAAATCATATAAGAAAGGCAACAATACCTGGTCGAAAGCGTAGCATTTTTTTAGGGTGGAAGCTGATTGACTTAACGCCGCTTTTATTCCAAAATTGACGATGAAGAATTTTTAAGGCGTATCACTGTAGTTTTCTTAAATGCTTCTACTTTGTAAAGTTTTAAATTTTCAACCAAATGATAATCCTCCCTTATTAGAAAATTTAGTTTTTGATGTAAATATCTCATTTCATTCTTTTTAACCTAGATTCTACAATGATTAGAAGTCCCTTTCATAAGCATATAATTATATTTCAGATAGTGGGCCAACACCACACCCTCTGAATGAGAAATCTGACGTTGCGCAAAATTTCAAGATCCTAGGGTGACGGAAAGCATTATTTTGAAGGCCTGTTTCGCAATTTTTAAAGCTCTATATCTCATAAACTACTCATGGTTAGTGGCTAAACTTAGCTTAGCTAGGTATAGTTGACTAAACTCAACAAATCGTCAATTTAGTATTGAAGTTATCTAAACGACAAAAAAGAACCAGTTTCGAGAAACACACGTTTGAAGTTTTGATTTTGAATACTTTAAAAATCTTCAGTTAAAAAACTGTGACAAAAAATCAAAAAAAGAGTAGCTATTGCATTATTTTTAATCTTTCATTGAAAAAACAATGTTTGCATGCGTGATATGTATTTTTTATGTTTTTTTTTGTGCAAAATTGTATTATGTACATAATATGAGATATTTTATAACAACATACATATAAGGCATTTAAGTTTAGAATCAGATTGCGCATTTTGTGTGCGTATAGAGCATATTTTCATATCTCAATAGATGGAATTTTTAAAACTACCGTTTTAAAAATTTACAGAAGTCAGACGATGCCAACTTCGACCAACACGGTCGTAGAAGTTTGGCCTGAGTGGCAACTCCTAGTTCCATGGTTCTCATTTTAACCATGGTTCCTTTATATATGCATGTAGTGCCAAAGTTGCTAGATTTAAAAACTAAACTTAAATTTATGTGTGGTACTAGTTTCGTCTGACGAATCTCACATGAAACTAGTTTTTTTTCCAAAATCAAGTTCTAGGTACTAACAGTTTTCAAAAATATGAATAATATGGTCATAAGCAGGGATGGGATTTTATTGATTAAAAAAAATTTAAAAAAGAGGCAAAATAACAACCGATTGAACGATAAGTTTTGCAGCAGAATCAAGGGAATTGGAAGCAGCTCATAGGGTTTCTTTCACTTTACATGTTTTTATGGTATAGACGCGAACACGTTCTTAGTGGTCCACGTTTTTCTCCAATTTTGATATTCACGACTCTCTATTCTCTTTAAGATTGGACTTTCCCCCTTTTCTTCCGGACTCAATGCACTTTGTTAAACAATTTTCAATTGTTATGGTTTAATCTTTATAAATTAAATTTAAAACGAATGAAATATTTCTAATAACAATTTCGTTTCCAATAGAAACAAGAACTTGAATGCTTGAATATATTCTTGATAGCTGACAAAAAAACAGGTATTTTTATACCTATAAGTATATTGGGATAGGGGCTATTGAGTAGTTGTTTTTACTGTCAAAACTGCTTTTGTACTTTCAAATGTACACCTTTGATATTACATATGTCAAAATTAATAACACTGGTCAACAAATCAAATCACGTTTTTGTGATATTGCCGTTTGAAAATAAAAAAAAACACGGTTTTTCGAAGAAAAGTTTTAAAGCGAGGTGATTTGTTACGGCATGACTTGTTACGGTTTCTGAAAGCACTAATTTTTCTTCTTTAAGAAACAGTTTAAATCTTTTTGATAGCAGTAAGAAACCATTTTTCAATTTAAGACTTTGCATGAACCTTTCATGGGAACATCTTCAGACGGATTAAAAAATTGTAAAATCTATATTTGGTTATTAAAATAGAACTAAGAATTCAGGAAACAATATTAACGATAAAAAAACCATTCACCAACATAATAAAACATGACATTTCCAGTTAATACTGCAAAGCAATGTAACATTGTCACAGATTGTCACAGAGACATTCGTGCTGATTGACATAACAAACTGCGACAGAAAATATTGTCACTGACATGACAACGAGGGCGATAACTTGCGAATTATCAAGATTTTACACATTTGAGCGAGTGGGTAGGTGTGGTTGGCTTTGGATTGCGATTTACTGGCGCTTTTATCATAATTACACTCGCTTGGCAGCGTCGTCGTCCCGCACAGCACCATTTAAAACCGCTATAGTATAAGTTAGTATAGTAATGCGCCAACAGCCAGCGTCTACAAATTCCGTTTGAATTGATTTACAGCAATCAAGTGGTAATAAAAAATTTTGAAATTATAATTGACTTTGCTGTCATACGGCAACGTATGTCAATTGTCAATTCAATAACGGATTTTCAGCCCTCCCCATCGCCATCCTCGCACTTTGCTCAATACCGTTAGTGAGCTATAAAATAACCAACATTCCCATAATTTTACAGCTAACAGCTGCTGTCTTAATCGAATCGGATTTAGAAAATTAACAATTATTATTATTAGCATAATGCTTGTATGCTGAACTGGGTGCGGGGCCGTATGGTGATGGAAGTATTTTTATCCGATTGTTAAACCAACATGTTTTATTTGCGCTATCGGAAAGGGTGTACCGTACTTATACCTGTCAGCCAACCTAATGCTATACAAGTTTGGGTTTACCAAGGAATTTCTTCACAAACTTGTAGTTTTTTTTTCTTATTCCAACTGTTGACTAATTAAGTGGTTTTAAAAGCTTAACTACGGCGTTAAACATCTAAGCCACATCCAGTTATTGTTATGTTTTGGTTAAAGAGTTTTTTTTTTTTACATGAGGGGAAGTTGTGTGCGGAAATTGACCGTTGTTTATTGTTTACTGTATTTTGTATGGCCAAGGGGCAATGTGTAATGGCTGACGGACAGTGACAGTTACGGCTCCGCTGCGACGATTGTTTTTGGTCCATTAACACCAGTTTATGACAGAATATGAGAAATGTTATTACTTTTGTACAATGTGAAGGTTGGAAGGTCTTTTGGTTATTCACGTAATTTGTCTATGAAAGCTATTAGCAAATTGTTTCAGAAATGCAATTAACGGAGTGTAAGAGTGGGTATACGACGTATTCGGGGAGAATATATTGTAATGGGCTTAAGTTTCAATAAAGTCCGGTAGAAGCATTCCATAATAACGAGATTGAAGTCATTTGGAAGGTCGAATGTCAAATTGGGGAATTTAGGGCGTTAATGATTGTTTTAATACATAGACCAAGACTTTTATCGAACTACTATTTTTGTATAATAAACAAATATTTGGGTTCAGTGGCTATATATGAATATAATATCTTCCACAGTTGATCTCAAGGTTAACCTGATGGGTATTTCAACATCTGACAGTTTTTCGATTTCATTGATGCAGGTATTCATGGCTACGGGTAGCGGTTGCAAGTTGATCTTTAAGGACTGAAGACATCATTGGGTTTGCAAGGCTTTGAAATAACTTGATATTAAATGCTAAAGTTTACTGACCTCTGCGGTAAGTATTATGAGTTTCTCCAATAAGCATCACAGATTTATCCGGCAAGTATCACGGTTTTCTGCGGTAATTATCATTAATTTCACCGTTAATTACCATGAATTTCTACGGTAAGTATAACGGATTTTTCCGTTAGGTATCACGGACTTCTCCGTTAAGTAGCATAGATTTATCCGGAAAGTAATACGGATTTCTACACTAAATAAAACATTTTCTCCGGTAAGTGTAGTAAATTTCTATACCATAGATTTCTCCGGTAAGTGTCACAGATTTCTCCGGTCAGTATCACAGATTCATCCGTTACGTATCACCGATTCGTCCGATAAGTATCACGAATTCCAACGGTAAATACCATGGATTTCTCAAGTAAGTATAACGGTTTACTAAGGTAAATATTACTTGTTTCTTTGATAAGAATCGCGAATTTCTCTTGTATGTATCGTATCCAGTTTGGATTCAAAGGCTCATATAGCATGTTGGAGGGCTATTTAATTTACTTCCATTCTTAAATTACCTAGTTCTTAAAACAATAATTTCAATTCACAATAAAACATTTATTTACTTATTTAGCTTGCACACTGTGCAATGCACAGCTATCAGGAGTTAATGCAAAACAAAAAGTTATACCAACGTTAGTCCCAACCAGTAATTCAACGGATGTATCTTAAAGGAAGAGCAGAAACTTTTTCTCCTTACACTCTAAACTATTAACATAGTTTTAATGCCCAAGATTAACTACTTTTAGCTAATTAAAAATTTACATGAAATTTCTTTTAAATTTTATAAAGGAATATTTTAAGTGAAAGGTCTTTTTATTTCTGCTTCCAACAGAAACAAAAAACAAGAAACTGTAAAACTTTAGTAGATGGCCAGACATATTTGATAGGGAATACTTCCTGGACGTAGAGTGCTTGTTCATTGATTTTCAACTTTTTAAGATTTGTATGCTTTTTCAAGCTTTGGGAAGATACCTGCAAACTTTTACTTTAAAAGCAAAGGTGTAAAAATAAAAGAGAATTTACAGACGTATCTCAATTGTCAAAAAAACGTATATTCAACATAAACAACGTAATGTTCCAATTAACAGTTTGCATGAACTATAAGCTACATGCTTATCATCCTTATTGCCACTAAGTTGAACATAATTTAGGGACAAAAAATAGTAGAACACAGGCGTTGAAGTTAGACTTAAGCATTTTATACCAGAAGAAAGTTTAAAAAACAGAATAAAATGTGCGCATTATATGAAATGAAATATGTAGGTATACAGGGTGTCCCGTAATTAGTCAAGGAATATTTAGGGGTGATTTTGGGGTATATACTTAGAAAAAAATTGTTCTACAGTAAAGTTCTATCTTCAAAGATAATATCACTTATTGACGATTTAAGAAATCACCTACTTTGGTATTCCTTGGTGCATGTTATTGATAATTTCTCTGCTAATACTAATGGTAAAAATACTCTTTTTTGTTACTGCGTTTAAAATAAATTTTCTTGGAAAATGCGTTATAAACATATCGTTTTATTATTTTTTTTTATTGTGAAAGAAACAAAAATTAAGAAAAAAGTTAATCACAAAGTTGCCAAAAAACCTGTACATTTTATGATAATTCGGAAAAAATGCGAAACCTTTAAAAATTTATATCTAAGCTGAGGACATACATATGTCCCCAGCTTCCAAATCAAAAATATGAAAATGCAGATCTGATCTTGTACAATTTCGTACAAGAAAAATATTTTAACATTAATTGTTTCAACAATTAAAGCCAAACATGTTCCCAGCCCGGGTACCCAGCCGAGCTATGTCGAAAAATAAAAAAAAAATATTATAATTTTCTACAAAGGAACATGTATGTCCCCAGCTCGGCATAGTCCCAAATCAAAAAAAATTAAATGCACATCTGATCCACGAGTACAGTTTTGTACAAAAAAAATTGTAAATTTTTAGAAAACAAAAATTGAAAATCGTTATAGCCGTTCAAAAAAAAAAATTGTTTATACATATATAAAAATACTCCAACCTATTTAAAAAAAAAAAAAAAGTGATCAAGAAAATATAAAGACACATCTCAAAGCAAAATATCAAAGTTACAGTGACCCGATTTCGAAAAATTGATTTTTCAAAAAAAAAAAATTCGAAAGATTTTTTATAAATCCAAAAATTAATATTTTGAAAATTTTGATATTAAACAATTTTAAAATTGTATAAAAAATTCATCAAAACTGGTTGAGTCGTTTAAGAGAAAGTAAAAATGAAAAAATCGGTTCTATGGGAGGTACCGTTAGTGGATTTTTTAAAAACATCTCTTTTATTCCAAAAGTATGACCTTACTAACAAAAGGAGACACACAAATTTTAATCAAAATCGTTAGAGCCCTTTTTCTTAAAAAAAGTTAACTTTTCCTTAATGGTTATATGACAGGTACCGTTAGTTTTGGTTCTAAAAAAATTTCAATTTCCCCTCTAGGGAATCATCTTTAACCACCAAGTATCAAGAAAATCAGTCAAGCGGTTGAGCTACAGCCTAAACCGCTTAACTGATTTTCTTGAGCCTCAAGGTATACACAGACAGACAGACAGACAAACAGACAAAATTGAGAAACCCAGTTTTTTTCGCATTCTCTATCATTGTAATGACATGTCTGATTATTTTCTAGAGTTCTATTCTTTTTACGAATCCTAAACTAGCACTATAGTACCTACTCGCAAGTTAAAATTACCCATCATGGGAGCTACAAAACTAATTCACCTCAAAGCCGCCATAGTTTCATAAAAAAGAGTTATGAGGGAAAGTCCAGTCTTTGCATTCTTGTAACATGTAAAAACCTCACCGATACATTTAATACAAATTATGTTTTCAGATTTCAGATAAAGCAACGGACGTAGTGGCGTATTCAGAAGAACATTTCAGGGGGGAGCCTATCTCAAAGAACCAAGGAGGCTCTATGCAAGACCTTAGTGATCTTAGTCGTGCTGTATGGGGCAGAGGCATTGACACTTTCAGTTTCGGATGAAAACCAGCGATGTAACTTTGAGAGAGAGCTTTTTTGGTTGAGGCCGAGATCCACCATTGGTTTTGAGCGCCATCTTAAGTTTCTTCAAACATGGTTAGTAGGGAATCAACGAATAAAAGAGCAACAGCTGCAACAATATTGTGTTGTAAGTGATACCTTTTCAATAGATATATGTATATTGGATAAAAACTTCATGTGTAAACCCAAAAATTGTGTAGTTTCTTAAAAGTTCACTCAATGGCAAAAAGACACACACTCAATCATATTTTATGCGGACATATTGAATGTGAAGAAAAATGATTCTGTTCTGATTTTTTTTTCTTGTATGTAGGTACATTTAATTTATAAAAGAACATGTCACCTGTACACATGTTACCAGTAAATTTAAGGTTGGGTTTTCCATTGCAAATCACACCACCTTCCAATCGACAACGACATCGACCGACGTCACGATGACAGAGTGACAATTTGTTTCCGTTAATAAAGAAATCGATCATTGTGCACGTGATTTGACACAAATGAAACTAATAAAATATTTTTATTACAATTAATAAACAAGTCACAAGGCGATTGCAAGTTGCACTGTTATGGCATGATGAAAACTGAAAAGTCAGCCCATAGGGAATTCGTGTTTGTCAATGACAATTAAAACATAAATGGTATTTCTTTAAATTAAACCTCAATCGGCATGGATTTTGACAAGGTAAGCGTGCCGGTAACGGGTATTGCATTGCATTGTGTTTAACAACCTGGCCGAAGTTTATCGAAAGTAAGTTAGACCCTTCTCCTATATGAGCGTGGTCAAACGCTAAATAGTGAAATGCATCTATGAATATCACGAGAACATTAAAAATCAAAACCGCACCTCAATAATGATGACATTTGACAGACTGGGCCACCCTACTATCTATCTATCAGGCATGACAGGCAGCTTGAGTCTTGTGGGTCTTGTTTCGTTGCTGAAAGCCATTAAATAGGATGGAAGCACAATGCTCAAGGCACAATACACAAATGCACATGCACTATAGTTTATGTAGAATACATGGTGCAGCAGTGTCAAAACTTATTACTGTTGTTAGTCCAGGTCAGATATATTCACATAAACTACACATAGGTGTGCTTTATTCGTGGCATTTTAGCTAAAATAAATTGCCAATATGGGTTTAGTCAAATGTACCTACTCGTAGTTCTGGTTAGGTACCTATTATTATTATACGAGTTTTTCATTGGTTGGTGAGTGCTTAGGCTTTATGGTTGAGGTTTTGGAAGTGGATGCGTGCTATAAAATTTAACTCCGACATGAAGTCTATTTTTGTTGCACAGAAAAATTGCATCTATTTGAAAATAAATCGATACAGCAATTTAAGATAAGTTTTTTTTTTAATAATAGGCTTCAACTTAAGGAGTTGTTTTGTATAGATGACTTTTGAATATTTGTGCAAAATTTAATTCTCCACATATATCACCCTTAGGTTGCACCCACAAATAATTCCAGTCAAACAAACTAAAATCAAACAGTTTGTAAAATCAAACTTAATTTGAGGGTCATTCTTTTCGAATAGACAGAAAAGGTTTTTTTTTAACTCAGGACAAGATTGAATGTCTAAATTGTTAGTGCGAGTGCGATGGACTCTAACTCCGCCAGAGATCTGCGTTGAACTCCCAGCCTATGCCATCTTGATTTTTGTCAGGGGTACCTACTGCCTCTTGCGAGGAATGGACAAAATCTCCAATAGCACTGCTTGTCACGCAAAATGCATCTCATTTCTCAACTAGCAGTTCGTAATGGCAGAAAATTATAGGCCCCTTCCATTCCTGCTTACTATAATTGGAACAGAATAAAATTTGACATAAACGTTTCATTGGCAATAAGAACCAAGAACCAAAATAGTCCATCGAAATATTTTGTGTGAATGGTTTAATTTTCAGGGAGAAAGAACGGTGTCCAACGTGTACCAAAACACTCTTTGAATATAATGGTTGGTTTAAGAAAATCCATAATAATATTCTAATAAACATTAGGATCAAGACTACAAAAAAAAAAAAATGCACATATGGGATAAAGGTTGTTTTTTTCAACAACACTGACCTTATTTTCGAGTTTTTTTTTTTTGTTCTTAGATGTTTGGGAAGTTTTGGAAAATTGTAATAGATGTTTTCTTTTAAGTGTCAAATTGACGGCCTTGGACCAACATATTATTAGTCAAAATAATTTGCTCTAAAAAAACGTCTACGGCAACATCCAAAACTCTCCAAGATAAGTATACCAATAAAAGTCAAGAATCTTGAATAAACCCAAAATTAGGCTAAGCTCAATTGTCAGTGTTTCCATTAAAACCTTCGTGTACTTTTCATATAAAAACCCACAAAAAAATTCGCAAAATCTGATTTTTAAAATTTTTCAATTAATACCGTTAGGTAATGTAATTTTCAAAATGAGAAAGTAGAAGTAGTGAATTAAGTTTGCTAATTTCATGTGATATTTTGTTGCTAATTTGTTTGCTAATTAGTTTTTTTGGGTTGCTTCACTAAGTTCATATTTCAAATAATAATTCAGGATAACTCAAGAAGTAAAGGAGCAAAAAATTAAAATTGCCGTAACTTATTAGCAACAAACTAGCAACAAATTACTAAGCACATTTCAATCTGATCCAAGGGGAGTGCTTCGCTAAGTTCACATGAACTTAGCAAAGCACCCCATAAAACGGTACATACAAGAGCAAAAAAAAATTAAATTGCCGTAACTTATTAGCAACAAAATAACAAACTAATTTCATTTTCATTTACGAAAAATACTTCGATAAGTTCACATTCATCTTAAAAAGGGGGCTATACCCGCCATCCAACCTATATGGAAAAACTAGATTTTCTTAAAAATGGCTCTAAAGATTTTGAATAAAATTTCTGTGTGAACATAGGCAAGCAAATTAGTACCTTTAAAATAAAAAAAAAAAACAATAATAACGGTACCCCCCATAGAACAGTCTCTTTTTCTGAGTTTTTCGCAAGAAATAATTTATTTATTTTCGTTTGCGGCTAATGATATGAATACCTTTGAATTAAATGAAAATCATTTGTTGGAAATGTAATACAATCTTCGCAAAAGTTTTTCATTCGTTGCAACTGTATCTATTATATTTGACACAAATTGTAATTCTATTACAGCAAACATAATGCAAAACAACCCATTCGTTTTGAGCTCATTTTTATGAGTTGATTGCAGCAAACGAAAATGCTTCTCACATCTAAACACTTTTTTAACCTAATAGAAAATTCTATCCTTTTGCAGAAAACGAATGAATAGTTTGTGAAGAACCTCTTCAGAAAGTAGTTGTGGCAAGGAACTTCATTTTTGGTGTAAATATACAATTCAATTACAAAAAATTACTGCATTAAACAAATTTTCTAAATAATTGACTCTATGTCTGTGGTGCTCACATGCATTCTATGCTACACAAAAGTTATTAAATTCGTGGCGCTTAGGCAACAGCCTTGGTTTGAATCACAGGTGTTACGCTGAACTTTGTTTTTTTTATGTAGTCGTTTCCATAAAATTGTTTCACTGAAACGAATTTAAGAATTTTCTGCGAACGAAGTTGATGTTGAGAAACGATTCGTTCTCTCTTTTTTATTTATATATAACGGTTCTATGGCAGGTTTCCATAAAAAGATAGAACTTACCCAAAAATATGATTATGATTTTTTTAATTGAAATCGTAGGAGCAATTTTTGAAAAAAACAGAACAGGTACCGTTATTTTTGGTAAAAAAAATTCATTCAAAAAATGTCTGCGGATATGCTAAGTTAAGTAAGATAAGTTTTAAGTAAATCTATCTACCCATCAGTTTTGGCTGTGGCTTCTGATACATCCAGACAGACAGCCAAAAAGAAAACATGGCAAACCGAATCGAGTAATTTATGCAAAAATATTTAGGAGTTTCCATTGTTTCCTATAAGTGTCCCGGAAAAGTTCAAAAATATTCCTTTACTGTCCACTTCACTAAACTAAGTTTTAAAGTTATATTCCGAATAATTTATTTCAATAATTTAATTCAACTTACATGAATTTATGCTCATAGCTCGACAACATTGGTTACCTACGTGTAAGTACTTCTTATTATAGACAACTTCAAACTAGTCCTTAAGAGTACAATGGGGCATGAGTACAGGAAAAGGAATACTATTCCTAGAAACAAATGCAGCGTCTTGTTTACACTTAAACCCTGGAAGCCTGAAAGTTTAACTATGTGCAGTGCACGCCATCATTGAAATAAACTTTGCACAGAAACAGAAGACTTCCTCTTCAATTTCAATGAATATATCTACACCGGCAAGGGTAAATGTTTGAGTTTATGCAGCCGAGAGTCAAGCAATTGGAAACACTTAAAGTTTTGCTGTAAATTAATATTTCATGAATGCATAGTAAACAATCTCTTATTTCCATAGCATCACTATGTTAGCATGGGTTTGTGTATAAACATAAACAGGTATGAGTAGATACTAGGAAGCTAGGATGATGAGGATGACGAAATAAGGATAGCTCGGTATCTTCTTACTTTACAGAAAGCAAACTTCTCTGATGACAGGTTCCTTCTCCTGTTTACTGAAACTAGAGGGCGCTCTCTAGTGGCGTGTCGCGTCGTCGTCGTCGATTCGTTCAAAGTCAAAGACAAATTGTCATTGGTGCTACGCTGCGCTCCCACCCCAACAATAAAATATACTTAGAAGTTAGAAGCATCCATCGTAGCAGTATAGTTGTTTTCATTATCGTCATTTTGCCTGAGGGTGCGCCATCTACCGAGAAAAGTACAGCTCGCACAAGTGGTGGCTTGTTTTAGATTGATATTTAGCATAACTTTGTAATAACACTAATTAAAATTAATTTGCACTTTTATCTCTCATAATAAAGGATTACGTACTTCCATTTATTGATTTTTACCTTGATATCGTTTTATATTTGGTTTTAATGGATTGCTTTCGGTTAGGGAACTCAGGGTCATTAAATGAAGGATGTTTAATTGACTGGGACTTTTTTGCCGCCAGGTGTCTCTGTAATAAATTCATACGCTATGGTGCGCTGTGCTGGTGCTCGTAATTAGGTAGTTGCGATTTGATTGATTTTTATGCGTTGGCTTATGAATAATGAGGCTGAAAATTTAATCTATGCATGATTAATAGAGATGCTAATCAGATGGATTGTAAGGAATTCTTAGAAAATTTAGATTTATTAAGTATGTACCTACGTATGGTGTATAAAATTATAAAGTCAAATTGCATAGACTGTAGAATGTATAAGTGGGATAAATTAATGCATTTTTAAATAGAGCGGGTGGATTTAATTATAATATTTATGTTTATAGCATTCTGTCAAAAAATTGATATGTGTACATATTATAGGTTCCGCAAGTTGAAGCAGAACAGGTAAAATGGCGAACCAAATACTTCAATAAACAAATAATAATTATTGCCCTCATAAAATATGGCATTAAAATTTCATTAACTTCGATAGATCGAAAGAGTCAATACAAGTATGAAGAGACAGGGGGAAGTAAGAAACTGATAAGAACAAAAAAGCTTCCGATATATTCTAATTTTATGGCACATGAAGAAAGTTATAGTAATTTTTATGTAGGTACATTTATTCCTGCGTTCTTATCAAATTTTCTTATCAGCAAAAATGTTGAATTTGTTTTGATACCCAAAAAAAATTAGACATAAGGTTTAAAGGATATCTTCAAACTAAAAGAGTATATATATGTATATGGTTGGTTTTTTTTAATTAAATTTACCTTTTAAGTATTTCAGGTACATAGACAATTAAGACAAACTATTTAATTTTGACTGAAAACCCGTTTAAAATAATGGTAGAGTGTTCGAACTTAACTGAACTCTTTCGATTCTGAGTTCTAATGGCAAGTGAAACATTCATGCCAATTTTATTAATAGGCCACTCCAAAGTAACGGAAAGGAAAAGCAAACGCTTACAATGCCGTTTATCACATTGAAAAAGTTATATTTTTTTTCTTGACAGTTTTGGTGAGTTTTGAGGGCATTTTATAAAGTTATCGTGCTAGAAAATTCAGCAAAAATGACTGCCAGTAAAGTTATTAATATAGAAAGATAGTAGCGGGGAAGTATAAAAGACTTCTCCGTTTTTCAAAAAAGTACTTTGTACAATATTTCAAAGAAAACAAAACAATGAAAGTGACACTTTGCGTCGATGCCAAATATAAAAATTCCCGAAATAAGTTTTTGAAGTTATACATAATTCCTTACCAGCGTTTATAAAAATATTTAACCATTATTGCTGTTTTTTTCACACAGACACTATAATGAGGTAAAGATAACAACACACTTACATTTTATACTGGGTTTGTGTTTTTTTTTTAATTACAGAAGTCGGTCATTATGATTGATAATCTGACTGATTCATTTTCTACACTATACATATGTAAGTGATATAAAAAAAATAATTTTACCAAAAGAAAGGTGGTATAATTTTAGATTCCGGAAAAGCAGGTTTTTTTGAAATTCCACCGGGAAAATAGAGTAAAATGGGGTAAAAGAGCAAAAACATTTTTTGTGTATCTATTAAAATTATAAGGGAAAGAATTATGAAATAAGTTTTATTGAATAGATAAATTGAAATGATGATGAGTTTTGGTTAAGAAAAAAATTCTGAAAAATCATCTTTTAGAGTTAAAAATTATTTCCCAAAATCAAATATTTTTTTAGATAAAAACATCGAACAAAATGCACTTTTTATGCTCCTATATCCAATTATACGATTCAAAACATCTGACTATATCTCCTAAAATATTTTAAATTTCTATAAAACTACATTTAAAATTTCAATTGTTATTTTGATGTACAATTTGTTTTAATAAGAAACTCACAATCTTCGCAATATCATTAAATAATATCAAAAATAATATAAATTCGATTTCTCACATAATTCTGCTAAAAAATTCTAAATATACCTATATTTAACGGAAGCAAAATAACTTTTTTTGTTATTCAAGTTTCCGCTAAAATAAGATCAGTAACGGTTAAAATTTTAAAAAGTTGAATTTTAAAGATTTTCAATTTTAAGGGAGTACCTACTTCCGGTCCGCTGAAGCCAATGGAGAAAAAAATCGTTAATAAAGTAGTATTGAAAGTATATGTTCTATGCAAAAACATTTTCATCCATCCATCCATGCATTTTTATAACCAATGCAGGATATCATCGTTCTGCAATGAAAGTTTTTTCTTTGCAATGCAAGAAATGGTGAATTTTTTTTTGTTTAAAATTCCAAATCCATTTTCTTTTTTCATTGATTCATTGTTTTAGTAGCTTATCCAACCCAAATCCATCAATTCGATTTCGATTTTTTTTGAATTTTACTTTCAATATTCCCCAGAGACCCTAAGATGAAATGTTGGTTTTCTTCCAAAAACATATCCCCGGGAGTTATCATTCACAATAGAGCTGATTGTTTTTCTAAACACGATTATGACTTGGTAAGATACTTGGGGATATTTCCTGTAAAACACATTCCATAAAAATTTCAAACATTTGTTGACGCATAACATAGCACAAATGTTATCAGTCATCATCATTACTTTTTTGTGCGAAACCTGTAGAAAATACGTGCGGCCTAGTAAAGCATCTATATTATATAATGTAAAGATAGATAGAGCTGATTGCTCTGACAAGTATGTTTCAACAAGGATTCACTTCTCTTTTTAAAGATTTATGCTGTAGCAGTCAAATACTTTTGGCTGTGACTTTTCTGTATCGATGTAGTTCCATTTGCTGAATTTTGTTTTTATAAAAAAACATATTGTTTTGATGGTTAAGAACATTATTTTTAGATTTATTTTTTTAAGGATTAATCTATACTATCATATCCTTGAGTTGAAAAAGTGTAATTTTTTGAAGAGCTTGGGTAAAATTATTTAAGTTTAAATTAAACTTTCCCCTTTATTGTCGAATTAAATAATGGCTTTAGCCCAATCTCATTTTTATTTAAAATTTCTGAATAATGAAACTTTTCCTTCGTCTATGATAAGCGAAGGTATAAAAGATGAGTAGGATCAAACGCCTTTATTACTAGTGTTAAAGCGAAGGTATATTATATAAGATTGCCCACACACCACCACCGGACAGGATATCCCTTCAGGTAAACCATAATGGTCACTTTTTTGGTCTATTTAATGTCTTTATCTTTAATAGATTGAGGGCTGGGATGTATATTATCGATTGGTTTGAGTCTTTCCACAGTATACTATCTTGGAAGCTGCTGTTACCATGACACACAATAGCCTGCTCTTTCGAAGAAAAACCGCATGACATTGAAGAAGAGATATGTATGTATATAGAAGAGATGAAATACTCCAGCCTCATATGAATGATGTGAAATCACAGGAACAATTGGATCAGGTTTGTGCCCTGAATTCAAATGTGTTTACACTTGGGGTAAGAACTTTTTGAAGGACAAAAGACTGTATATATACGAAGATATACAGATATCACCACCATCCCGCCTCAACGAAGAAAGGTGTTTTCTGCATGGTTGCCCTTGTGTGAATTTAGTTGAAATTGGATTTGTTTTTACTTTATATACACATTTTGGAAATGTATTTTTAAATATTTTCTTCAATTTAATTTTAGACGAAAAATAGATAAGCCGAACTAGAGGAGTCAATTACAAGGAAGAAATTATAAAGTACATAAACCTAACTTGAAGTTAAAGGAAAGGTTTTAACGTCTTCATATTTGTTTTCTTTTTCAAAGGAGGAAGAAGACTTTTTATTTGTTATGTAACCAAGCACTAAGGTTTGTATTTAAATTAATAGCAAATCATAAAAAATTTACTTTAATCACTTATTTCATTAAAATTAAAAAAAAAAATTGTTCACAATGATCTAGATTGTAATTTCAAAAGTAATTTCAACCATATTGTTAACTATTTTAAAAACATATCAATATAAAACCATGTTTTCAAAAAGTAAAACGTTTCACATTTTTCACAATTTTTTCTTGGAGAATTTGGGTATCTAAGACTAAGAATCTTAAGTTATTTTTCGTAAATATATTGTGAATTCTAACCTGTACAGATATTGTTTTGCTGTAAAGCTTTGAAGTTATTCAAAAATATGGACATTATTGTTTCAAGTGCCACTCAAATTTACATGGTAAAAAAAAACACTAAAGCCTGAAATTCGGTATTGGGTGGTTCTTAAAACTACCAAATCTCGGAATGGCATTTCACATAGGACCAAAATCCGAAACCTGATATTCCAACAGAAGAGCTGCATTGATGCTATTTTTTAGTTTATTAAAAACTTATTTTTAAAGATGGACAATTTAGTTTCATATATTTTCTTCTTTTTTTTGATGAAATACACTTTAAATTTGCTTCGTTTCACTTTGAATTTCGAATTTTCATCTTAGTAGTAGAGTATCTAAAGCAAATATTTCGGAACCCTGTAAAACACCTCCAATTTGGTTTATTTTTTTTTCAAATGTTGAAATTTCAAAAACCTTTAACAGTTACCGGTTAAAAATTGCCGCTCTAATCGGAATTTTTTTTTTTTTAAACTTAACACTTAAATTTGTGTAAGTAAACATTTAATTTTAAATTTTATAAAATTAGCTATGCCAAAATGTTTCCAACAAAAAAAAAACAACTAGTAACATTAGGGGTCTATTTTCACCCCTTCAGATGGGAGGGGAATATTTTTTAAAAGTTGGCTTAAAACAAATTATTGAAATAAAACGGAGTTATACACAAGATCGAATTATATGTTTCTTGATACCCAAAAAACTCTTCTTTTATTAACATTTTAAATAAAGTTAATTCAATAAAAAGTTTAAGAAAAAATTATTTTCAAACTCAGAATTAAAAAAAAAAAAATCAGTCAAAATTTGTAAATAGTTTTTTTTTTCATCAGCGAGAAGTCAATTGAAAAAAAAAATCGCTCTCCCATCTGAACGGGTGAAAATAGACCCTTACTAGTTATTTTCATTACCTGGAAACTTATTGGCATAGTTTATTTTATAAAATTTTAACAATTTTTTTTGCTACAAAAAAAGTTTGTTCACAAAAATATTAATGTTGTGTTTAAAAAAAATCTAATAAAAGCGGTAATTTTTAACCGGTAACTGTTATAATATTTTTGAATGCTAGAATTTATAAAAAAAAATCATGAAAATCGAAGCGGTTTTTTCGTTGTCGTTGTCCTGCCCTGCACATTGATTATTATTTTGTAATTACATTTATGGTCTTATCGTTTATAAAATTGGCTAGCCACTGACCCGCGAGATTTTTCATAACAAATCCAAATATTCAAATGATCTTGAATACACAACATTTTAGGTTTTTTCGCCTGGACCATTGACAAATTAATTTGAAGTTTTTCCGAAGCGTGAGCTGGCTAAATAATACAGATGTTATATAAAGAAATAAATAAACTTAACTATACATTTTTAACCTTTGCTCTGTGACTTTTTTCGCTTTTTTCCGTGGTATTTTTTTTTAAGGACCAAAATTAACGGTGCCTGCCATACAACGAATATGGAAAAACTTGATTTTCTCAAAAACGACTCTAACGATTTTGATTAAAATTTTTATGTGTAATACAACAGGCAAGGTCGTACTTTTGAAATAAAAAAAATATTTTTTCATCGGTTAAAAACGGTATCTCCCATAGAGCCGTTTTTCTCTTTTCTGATTTTCTCGTAAACGACTCCACGGATTTCGATAAAATTTTTTGCACAAAAGGTTCTCAACAATTTTCAAGTTATTTCATATCAAAATTTTGAAAAAAAAAATTTTGGATTTTTAAAAAAAGTTTCAAAATTTTTTTTCCAAAAATCAATTTTTGCGAAAACGCGTGAAAGTTTTTTTTAGAAATTGTGGTGTAAGATGCCCATTAATTATATCTTAAAATTGGCATTCAAATTTTTTTTTAAACAAATCTTTAGAATGTTTGTACATAAAAAATTATTTTTTTTTTTCAAAAAAATTAATCTTTTTTAACAAAATCAAACGGCATACTTAGTTTTGAGTTCAAAAGAATTAAAGAAGTTGTTTAAGTCATTTGAGTAAAAAATTTTATGTTTATTTTTTAATTTCTTATAAAATTAAAAAACTGCTTTAGGATCCACAGCAACTTTGACCCTAAGAGCAAGTACGTACGACCCAGTCGTGCATTTTATTTTCCGTGACTTTTCACGCTCTCTTCCGTGACTCCATGCTTTTTTCAAAAGTTTCCATTTAGTTTAGAGCCGTTTTTGAGAAAAACCTAATAACTCAAAACCGTTATATGCGAGGTACTAGTTGTTCTAGACGAGATATTCAAAAACAAAAAAAAAACAACTTTCGAAATTACGTTAAAATCATCTGTACCAAATTTGAAGAAAATCCGTCCACGCGTTTGGGCAGTGGAGAAGTGTACAGATGGACGCACAGACGTAAAGATATTTTTCACGAATCTGAAGTTATCAAAAAAAAAATTACTACGAAAAACATGAGAAATCATCGAACAACTTCCAAAAAATTACTCATAAATTATAACTTAACCAATTTTTTGTACGACTTCTGGATTCATTATAAAAAATGTTGAAAAATTCATTAAAATTCGTCATTTTTTTAAAGACATAAAAAATAACTTTTTATTGATTTTCCTATGATTACTGCACTCTTTACATGATAGTTAACCTGGCCAACATTAAGAGTATATAAATTTCACTATAACCCAAATTAGAGGTTTTTTTTGCAGTGTACATTCTAGGAACTACGAAATTTTGAAGTTTATGTTTATAAGTTTTCAACAACGGTTTAAAATGTAAGTACATAGTGATAAATAAAAACAAACCTGGTTTCAGGTCTTAGCTTACATTATGAGGAATAAGTCTTGTAAATTTTAGCCGATCGAATTAACAGTAGTTTTAATTTTGTATAAGGTCAATCGAATCTAAGAGAGCTCTTTTCTTCAAAAAAAATTACAATTAAAAAAACACTGTACGTCATAAGATTTTTCTGAATTTAGCTTTAGATTCATAGATTCTAATCTTATATAATTTAAAAAAAAGTAAATGAAGGACCAAAAACAAACTTTATTTTTGTTCTTTGTTTATTTAATTTCCTGAATTTCATCCGTATTTTTTGTAAACAAAAATTTATTCTCTTTTATTTTGCAAATCATTTTCACATTTTGAAACTTCCTATTTTTTTTGTTCAACATTATAAAAAGTCTAAGTGACAACTCTATACGGTTTTGTGAGTGTATAATATCTGAGCGAAACTTAAAGGTTTCAAAATCTTCTGCCAGGTCATGGATGAGTTAGAGAGAAGAAAATAAATAAGTCGAAAACATTTATTTGTTTTTTTTTTTTTTTTTTTTGAGGATAAGGTATTTTTGTTTCATTAAGTATGCAATGGAGGTAAACGCATGAAGCATGAAATCAAGGATTAGGCGTGTGTTATTTATTGGATTCGAGGCCAAATCCTACCTAAGGCATTATAAGTGAAGATCTCTACAAAGATGTGTTTGTATTTGATGAAGTTGTCTTCATACAGATAATCAGGGTAGTTAAAAAAAATCTTTTTATGTGCATATGAGGGATGTGTTGTCCATAAAAAGGGTTTTTTTTTTGTTGTTGTTGTCTAAATGTTTTGAATAAATAATGACTCTTTTAAGTGTAAAGGGCGTTGTTATCGCTTTTATGCATCATCTGAGTGGTATTTGGTGTGAGCACTTACCTGTAGCCTGTTACGATTCTATTCATCATTGTCTTAAGTATGGTTTGGCTTAGCCTTCTCCCAGGAAAAAAATAAATAAAAAATGTTCCTACTTTTCACTCTGCAGAAAAATAAAAACGTCTGACTTCATTGAGATGTAAATAATGTATAACTGAGGAAAAAAAAACAAACCAATTTTCTTTTGGAGAAAGAACTTTAGGTCACGTAGTTAACAGGCAATGAAATGGCAGCTTTTATAAGCTGTGTAATTTAAGAGTGTTAAGATCAAAAGACACGTTTTGTTTAAAACAATAGAGAACTAAGATTGAATTTTGAAAAGTACGACAGAGAAAATAATTTATTGAAACAATAATTTTAAAGTTTTAAGAAAGTTTTAATTTTCAATGTTCCTTAATTTTATTCACATAATTATATAAACAAGTTTTTTTTATTAAAAATTATGTCTAGAACTTAGTCTTGACAGGATTTATTATTATTTCTGGTTTGCGCCAAGGAGAGTCACAACTTCACGGGAAGAGTTAAGAAGTGCAGTTTTAAAGCTGACTTGCTATTGATGGGTTTGAAATTTGTGGTGTTGTTTTTGATTTTGATTAAATTTTTTGTGTTTTTTTTAAGTTTGAAATTCATTTTGTCTAAAACCATTCATTGGATCAACTTGATTTAACATTGAAATAAAAGACAAGTCTTTTGGCTATTATTTTTACTTGCGATATGGGTACCATATATCAAGTTATGCATTCTTACAAAAAAAAAAGTTGAGATAACAATCAAACATGGCATTACGATGATAGAGAATGAGAAAAAAGTGGGTCCGACAATTCTATCTGTCTGTCTGTCTGTCTGTATGTATCAGAGACCACAGCCTAAATGGATGGGTCGATTTACCTCAAACTTGGTATGTGGCGTTTTTTGCAGAATATCCCCGGACGTTTTTTTGAATTTTCTTTTGGATAAAAAAAAATGTTGAGGTTTTAATCAAAACCAACATTACGATGATGGAGAAGTCCGAAAAAGTGGTTAACGTCATGCCGTCCGTCGGTCTGTGCGCCTGTGCGTCTGTACGTCTGTGCGTCCATCTGTACACTTCTCCACTGCCCAAACGCGTGGACGGATTTTCTTCAAATTTGGTAGAGATGATTTTTACGTAATTTTGAAAGTTGCTTTTTTTTTTGTTTTTGAATATCTCATCTAGAACGAGTACCTCCAATACAACATTTTTGAGTTAATCGAATTTTATCGATAACGGCTCCAACGATTTTGATTAAACTTTTTGATATGATTTCTTCAATAACGATAAATTTTTAGAACTTTTTTCAAAAAAATCTAACCAGCCGTTTTAAAAAAAAAATATTTTTTTATTAAAAAATTTTCAAACGATTTAAAAAAAAAAATTTGGTGTTTCATTTTGAAGATGGCTAATATTTATCAACATCTAAAAATAAAATTTTGCAAAAACACAAATCATTGACCCAATATTGAAAAAAAAAATATAAAAAAAAAAAAATCCAAAAAGTGTTCCCGTTTTAAAAAATGTTTATTTTTGCTTATTTGTGCATATCTCTCAATACCTACACACATCAGATGACCAAAAGTTAAAATTTTCAAGCTAAGGTAATACATAAAATAGCTTTGCACTACCAAGTTCGTGCGATCCAGTCGTGCATTTTATTTAAATTGCAGACTGTTAAATAGAACCATAAAAGATCAGCAAGGCTTGTCATTTTAGAGTCTAGCTAGAGAAAATGGGTATAGAATTCCAACAAAATACAAAAAGATACAATTTCAAAATTTAAAAAACTTTACAATGAAGGGAGAAATCATCAAAAAAATCACAAAAAACTAAATAAAAGAATTTGCCTGAATAATGGAGAATCTCTTTGAAGAAAATGATTTTCTTTTGAAACAGTGTAAAAAAGGACTTCAAAGTTGTCTGATTGGAATCAATTTTCGGTTGACTCGAGCTGAAGAGGCAGAAGCTAAGAAAATAAAACGCAAATTGAAGAATTCAGTTTTGATATTCGTATGCTCTCCCTTTCATAATAAGGTATTTGAACTTTTGCTAATCTACCACATAAGTTTCTGGACCTTTGATACCAAAAGAATGAAATGGAGCGAAAGAGCAGCAAATGTTGGATAAGGAGTTGCCTAAGCTGCCCTGCCATCACCACATTCTTTAAGTTAAGAGGTATTTTTGGCTGCAAGTTGGGTTCAACCCACTGAACATTAACCAGATATTTTAAAAAGGTTTTAAAATGAATATGGTCAAAAATCAATTCTAAAATATATAACAGGCAGGCATCAGTATCAGTGATACAAATGTTAATAAACGCCTAGCTCCTGATGTTAAAGTCCAGATCACAGGTGAATCAAAGGCAAAGCTAAACCAATGTCAGCCTAAAAATGCCTACAAGGAATTCCTTTAGTTGGTTCTTGTGTTTGTAAGAGTGCAAGGTGGAAACGTAGATATAAAATACCAAACGCCACTCATCGTGCTAAGTGGATGACCAAAGCTATTTATAGTTTACAAAAATTTATGTTTCGAAGCCAGTTTAGAATTAATAATAAGGAACAAAATGTCGGTAATATCTCCGTTTTAGTCCTAAAAATTATGTGCAAATCTTGGTTTAATGATGATAAAGGCTTCTCTCGCTCCAAAACAAGATCTTGCTCTGTTGCTTATTTGTATTAAGTACCAGAAGATAGACAAAGATGCTTCAAAGGAAATACTTTCGAAATTTTCAAACCATTTACGGTATTTGAGTTCAAAGTTAGAGGTTTGATTTAATAATGAGAATAGGGTCAGCTGTTTCGCCCTTAAAGAATTCGACTAAAGATTTCGACTAAATCCGGCACTGTTTTCATATATGTACAATTTGATCCAGAGATAAAACAAAAATGTCTGCTAGTGCTAGCCCCGTTAAGAGTATTGTCCGACTCCGAACCTATAAATTGCAACTTAGCCATCCATGACACACAGTGCTCTGGGTAGGTTAACAGTTATTGCGGGAAATATCCGTATCAAAAAAAAATGAAAACAAACAAAAAAGAAACAAAAACATATTCACTGTGTGTTGGTAAATGCATTGCCGTCACCAAAAACGTCCGCAAAAAATCAATTACCATTTCGGAGTCAAAGAAAAACCAAACAAGTAATTTGAATGGAATTCGGTTGAATGGCGGTATTCGGCAGAGCTGGATGCGGATGCTGGAGGTCTATCGTGCAATCATTCTTGTCAAACTGAAATTATAACCCGAGGCAATGTAGAATGTACCTACCTATTCCTAAACTGCACTATAGACTGCGTTTGGGGATAGGTTGGGTATCGAAATTTAAAGAGTGTTTTGTGTCTGGCTGGTCCCATATTAAGTAGATATGTGTGTAGATATAAACATGATTTGTAGTTGGGGTTAAACCTTTTGACCAGTTTGTGTAAAAGTGTTGTGCCACATGCATACTTATGCAAATATTCAAATGTTTTCCAATCAAAATATCTGCTGCACCCTACCGGCATTTTTTTATTTTTTTGTTTTTTGTGTTTTTTTTTTTTTTACTAATTTAACGATTAAATTTTCAATTAAGTGATAATTAGATGTTGTCAAACAGGGTAATTAAAGCTTTATTGTTTGCATAATACCTATATATTATATTATAGTAATCTATGGAGTAATTGATTTCTTGTTTATCCAATTAAAAATTTCAATTAATTATTATCTTTGTTCAGGAACCAACAATATCAGTGGTCAGGGTAATAAAAGTAATTTGGACGAGTTAAGTATCTACGAACTAAGAATGAGTACACTAGCAACCCGCCTTCTTGTATTTTAATCAGTGAAAATTGGACCGAAGTGCGTGCGCAGTAGAAAAGACAAGAAATAATATTGCACAAATCATTGCTTCATTGAGTAATTTGAAGAAAACTCTTTGTTAAAGAAAATAATAGCCACTGGGTGATTCGGGTACACACGATTTTGGACATAGTTTTTTTGCATATATTTAAAAGAACATCTAAATTTAATTGTTAAACAACTTCTACGAGCGTTAGTTTTTTTTAAAAAGCATTAAAATTCCAAGTTTTTGTGTAATCTGAAATAGATGCCTGCAAATTAATGAGTGCAGCAAATTTATTACCCGCAAATTTTGATGTTATAAACCTTGCAGTTACAACATTGACACATGAATTTATAAAAAGAAATGTACGTAATTGTCATTACTTTTAGTCAAAACAATGCACCCGCGATAATGGAATCGCCCCACTATCGGAAGCTTTTTAAGGGAAAAATCTGAATGAATGCAAAGAAATACATGTTATAATTTGGAACACACAACACCTATACATTTTGAGTCTTATATTCTTACAATTTTCAGGGCCTAGGAAACAAAGCCCCCTACAAAAAAAAATTAAATACGACCCCAAAAAAAGCACACAAAACAACAACAACCAAATTTCTCAAATTTTGGGGTGTTATTTAATTTGTTTTTTAGGCATAATTATAAAATCAGGCCTCGGTGAAATAAAACCTCAACTCTAGTTTTGGGGCTCAATTAAATTGTAATATAAAACTCTTTGGGGCCTAAAAAAAAAAAATTCTAACAAGTTGGGGCCTTATTTCATTTATTTTGGGACATTTTTTTCATTTCGGTGGGGCCTTTTTTCATTGAGGCATATTCATTATGAAAAAAATACCGCATTTTGGGGCTTTAATTATTTTTTTCTTTTAGGGCCTTGTTTCCTGGGGCCTAATTTCGCGGAGCCTACAATTTTATATTACCAAAAGTAGCAAACTTTGGAGCGATATCTTATAAAATAATATTAAAATTACTTGGAAGCGAATAGGGTTGAAGAAAGTGGGTTTAAAATTAAGTTAAAGATTTTGATATTTCGGTATTGTTAATAGATATTGATCTTATTTGGCATTGCAGTTTTTTTTCTGTTAGCTCAAAACATTTTAATCTGAAGTAAAAAATAAACAACATTTGTTATTAAATTGTTAAAACATGTAAAGAAGTAAAACCTTCCAAGGCGTGTACATAAGTACACACACCTTTTTAAGTGCTTAACAGGAATAAGTGTTGGGTTTTGTGTCAAAAAAAGGTGTGTTTAGGTACTAATGTCCGTGCGTTAGAAGTTATATGTACTTCTTTAAAGTGTTGTAATAAATGTTCTTTACTCCAAATTAAAATGTTTGAAATAATAATAAAAAAAAAACAGTAATATGTATAAATAGTGGTGATATTTTATATTTTGCATGCATGCATTCAAAACATATTTATACTAAATGACTATTGTATATAAAGTCATTGCCGAATTATTTAATAGACAGAAATATGGTTAGAAATCTTAACTTACATAATAATCCTTCTCAATTATAAAAATCCTGCAAGTAAAACTAAAGTTACTGATTTTTATATCGAATAAAATCGTTTTTTTTTTAACGTTTTAGTGAATGTACCGGTACCCGGCCACTGCCAGTCACTAGTATCCAGCCACTTTCCATTAAATGTGAAATAATATGAAAACTTAACAATATTTGCATGAGCAAATACATTGTAACTATTATTCCAGACCCATGTAATGAGTGGGTAAAGTTTGTCATATCTGAACATCAAAGATCCTTTTCAAAAAAATATTTAGTTTGTGAAGTTCGTTGAAAGCAGGACGTGAGAGTTTGTGCTCGCGAGTCGTGAAATTAATTTAAGTCACAGAAAAGCCGCTTCAAAACATAATGTCCCAAGGAGTACAGAAGTAAAGAATATATGGAAAAGTCGACGAAATTTGTAAAAAAAAAAGGACCTGATTTAATTTTATTTCCTGAAGAGGAGAAACAGATCGAGAACTGGTGTATTGACTTGGCTATGTGTGGATTCCCTTTGAAAAAAAACGAACTAGTGGGAACTTGTGGACACCGTCCAAAGAATTATTAAAACAGAAAAAAGGAGAACCTCTGCTTAAGCTTAAGGGAAGCTGAGAAGTTGTCAAATGGCAGAGCCGTCGTTCAAAAAAAACAGCATTAAAAAGTGGTTTCAGGATTTAGAGAGCCCCCTTACAAAACCCGGACATAATGATATCCTCTTCGACTAAAAAAGAATATTTAATGGTGATTAAACCAGCTTTTACTTGTGTCCGAAGACAGGATAGTGATAGCTCCAAAGGGTTTCAAAATGTGTACCAAACACAAATTGCTAAGGAAAAAAGTACGATAACGGTCCTAGCAATGATGATAGCTTCTGGGGACCTTTTACCGCCCATTGTGATTTTTCCGTACATTCGACGCCTAAGGAGATTGTCATGAGCGTCCTAAAAAACAGGTTTCTGGGAAAAACTTCATCAGGGTGGATGTGAATTGAAACATTCTATGAATATATTGCCAACTGTGTGGTCAAATGGATTGAAATTAAAAAAGTAAAAACACCAATTTTAGTTTTTATAGACGGCCACAAGAACATATTCTTCTACCAGCTGACGTGTTTTCAAGCCACTTAAAGAAAATTTGAAAAAAAAAAACAGTTTGAGAGTGGCATATAAAAAATATTGGAACTGTTTTAACTCGAAAGCATTTCTGTCCACTTTTGAAAACCGTACATTCCAATAACAAAGATTTGGCACAAATAATTAAAATGGAATTCGAAAATGCGAACTTTTTCCGTTTGATTCTAATGCTGTGGACTATGGAAAACGCGCCCAAGACGTACTGTAAAGCTTTACTGCACAGCCTACAGAAGTTGAAGAAATAGAATCTGTGGCGAACACCACCACCTAAAGAAGATAGATTATCCATTGCAAAAACTGTCATCCTAGAAATTAAGAACCACCTTGAGAATGGTATTTCTATTACTATATTATTATTATTTCTATTATTATATATATTATATATATTTTATTGAAAACGACTGCTAACTAAAAACTGCAAAAAATCGAATTGTCTAGTTCTTGAATATTCAGCTTTGAAGACAAACTTGTCCTCAAAGTTAAGGAAATGATAGCTGTTCTTCTTCCAAATTATGGCTTCTTTTTCTTTATCTCTTTTATGTCTATAGAAAACACCAACCTACCTACATCTCACAATTTCTCGAGAATGCAATCATCATTACATTAAGTGTTCCCACTCCTATTTAAAACTATCGATGCAAAGTTAATAAATTCAAGTTAAATAACAGAAAAAAACAATTTATATATACTGCCCATCGAAGTCCGTTGCGAGATATTTCGTTTTAATTAGTAATAATAGCATTTATTCCAGATTCCGCATTTATTGCCAATTGGGGCATTTCAAGGTTTTACAATTGAAATGGAAACAATTCTTGCACTTAATACCTGCGATACCATTTTACTCGTGTAAGAGCATCGTAAAATCGATATTTTATTGTTATGCAGACTTAAATGAAAAGTGGCTGTTTATGTGCTTCACACCGAATTAGATTGACCACTGATAAATTAATCCGGGCAACACCTTTTGTGTCTGAGCTGCTACACGTCCATGAAAGCTTTTCTTCCCTTCTTTCTCTTTCGTCGCATTATTATTATTAACTGCAGAGAGCAGTGTGGCAAGTAATTGAATTAGCCGAACAGCAGTAACATGCTTATGCAAATGCAATGCTTTCAGCGATGTAGGTGCCCTCTGCCAGGTAACAAGGGAAAATCTGTTTAAACATTTAACATGTTAATCTAAGTCTATAGCTACTGGCATTTATTATAGGTGGTTTGCAAAAATGCCTGCTGGAATTGTACCCCCTGCGGTGTATTTTATGTGTTTTATGGCCTTAAACGGAAAACGATTAAAATGTTGTGCATTTATGTGTTACAAGTTATACGCATTTATTTATTTATACTTGGTATGATTTTGAATCGATGTTAAATAGGTGAAGCCGGTAAAATAGTTCTATAAACTGCACATACCTACAACAATCCTACATCCTACAAAATAATTTATTGATAGAAACCATTTAATTTTGATTTTAATGTAAGACCTGGATACATAAACATGCAATCAGAATACAATGCTTTTAATTAATAGTCCAGTCCTCGAAGTTCATTTTTACTCCACTAAACTTTGAACCATTAAATATCAAACAGAAACACTTACTTGCTCTTATGTAGGTATATTTCAAATTTGTCAAGCTTCGACCAGGTTCGACCAATCTTTTCCAACGGCACAAAAATTGAAAATTCATTTCAAATTTTTCATTTTATCAAGCAGGTAATTTCTGTTTATGAAAACCAAAATGAATCTTAATATTTTATTCTTATTTGTTAAAATACAAATACACTAGTGACAAGCTTAACATATTAAAGGAATAAGATTTAAAATCATTTTAATAGCTATAGGCAATGCCAGACTTGTTTTGAAAATCATTAGAGAAGAACAGAATGGTTGAACAAATTGCACGATTTTTGCAACTCTTCTGCTGATGATTTTCAAGACTCACATTGACTATAGCTAATAGCAGAATAGTTGACAAAAATAGTTGACAACAGAGAACAACAGAATAGTTGAAAAATCGCTCGATTTTTGTTTTTCGCTGAAGCTTTTCAAAACAAGTTCACATTGACAAAAATCATTTGATTTTTTCAACTATTCTGTTATCAGCTTGGCAATGTGAGGCTTGTTTTAAAAATCATCAGCGCATAGCAAAATAGTGGACAAAATTGCTTAACTTTTACTATTAAAAACACCAGCAACACGAATATAATTATAAATCAACACAACTACAACAAATTATAAACTACACAACTAATAACCAGAATCCGTGAGTCATTGTAAGAGAAAATGTGCAAATTTACTGTCAAAAACACCAACAGCACGAACATTATCATAAATCATCACTAACATATTTCATTAACAAGAAAACGCAACAGCGTTATAGAGACAGCGAGTCAATGTCCTTTGATAATTTTACTGTATGAATTCAGGTCAAATCTCTCTAAATACAAAATAAAGTTCTAAAAATAACAAAACAATTAATAAGCTAACCTCTTTTGACGAAATCCTAAACGACACTAAAGATAATTTCAAAAATTCAAAAGCTGTATATGTATATTTTAATTAAATGACGATTCTGTTCCTGCAAAAAAAATCAAAAAAATCGACTTTCTTACAAGAAATCATAATCGATACTGAAGAAATTTCAAAAAATTATTTGAACTACGAATTTTGTTTCTTCGTTTCAACTGATTCACATCAATTCGAGTCAATGAAATCAGAGTTTCAATCCATCTCCAAAAACCAAAAAAAAAAAAATAGCAGGAAACTTCGTTCCAATTGATTCTCATGAAATCGAGTGACCTACTTCATATAAAATACTGAAAGGTATTATTTGCCGGGATTTCGTTGAACGGGATTTTGATCGGCTTGATTTCGTTTCACGGGATTTTGTTCGGGGGGGCAACATAACCAAGTCGTTTTTAGTCGTTTTATCACTTTGATATAATTTTATTAAAAAAAAAACACTTCAATGAGAAGAAATTTGTATGGCTTATTATTGGAGCCTATTTTATTTTCTTAAAGCAACACACTTTCTAATGAATAAAAAAAATAGCAAAATACTTAATTAACATACTGAGTATAGTAAAAAAATTAATTTTTAAAACTAGTTCTGAGGTAAGGAGGGTCTTCTTTCTTACCTTCATTTGCTTAAAAGTAGTTTTTCAGTTAAGTCCCTAAGACTAAACAAAACTCTGCTTTTGTATCGTGTTTGCACCTGATACAGCACTACAATTTTTTTTTTTAATTATTATGTATTTGCAGTATTTTGAAAATCTAACTATGATTTAAGTTTTAATAAATCCTTAAATATACTATTTAACATTTTATTCTATTTCTAACTTTAAAATTTTATTGAATTGGAACTTCAGGCACTCAAATTGTGAGCAGTTATAGTAAACGTGTCGGGCACGTTACGCATCCATTCCGCATTTCCGTGGTATGGATGATGGATTTGCCTATTTTATTATTTAATCGCATATGCTACGATGCCGTTTCAAAAATATTTAAACAACAAACGAAGATTTCTTACAAGTAGTGTTTCAAAATGACACTTCACACTCATCCATAAATAAGTTATAACCACCATATAAAAGGCACAAAGATAACTTTTTGTACTTGCTCAAGCTAGAACCAATTGAAAGTGTCCTCAAAGAGTTTTATTTTAGCCTTACCGCTGCACCCCCACCACCACATTTTTCCATTACTTTCTGACATGCATCTACCGGATCGCAGCAACCATGAATTGCAAGAAAACTTTTAGCAAGAAATTTCTCCAAAAAAAACTTCAATGTTCAAGAAAGTAACTCTTGTGTTTGTAAAGTTGTATCCTCAAACTCGTTGATTTATCGTTAAAGTTTTCTCAGCAGTGATTCCGTCCGAGCAATAAAAGAGTAAGCAGAAACAGAAACAGAAACTCTGAAAAGTTTTATGGGTTTAAAGATGGTAACGGAAGTTCTGCCTCATTCTATTTCATGTGAGAAGAGTGCCTGAGCTATACTACATCTACATGTGACTGTGGTATATTCGCGATAAAGATTGTAATTAAAATGAAAGACACAGTTCGTATGTTTTTAGCAACTGATACCATAAACGAAAACTGTTGACTGCTCGAGCAGAGTTATATTATTTGAATGAAGAATGAACAATGTGGAAAGTTTCAATGTCCCATTTTGTGGCTAATTAATTGCCTCTTTTGGGAAGTTTTTTCTTGTTAAATTAAAATCTGTTTTATGTATTCGAGAGCAGGAAGGCAATTAAAATTTTGTTTAAAGAACAAAATATACAGATAAAAAGTTTAATCAAAATCAATAAAGAAGTTCTGGTTAAAATAGGAAAAATCTTTTGACATTTTACTTCTATCGATGTTTAAATTTTCTGTACCAATTTTTTAACCTTTATATGAATAATTTGGGGGTTGTATGTCTATTTTGACAAGACTTCTATAACCAAAGTCTTAGTGATCTCATTGACTCTGACGTAAATAGTCTCTTTTGCTTAATCAAAAAGTTGAAAAAGTTTAACTATACTCTGTCCAACAAAGATTGTTAGTAATAGAGAAAATAGAACGTTTGCATCTCAGTTTGGTTTAAGCGTATTACAAAAGTCTATCGCATGTATAAAGCTTGAAAATGGCTTTCCCATAAGATGTGTTTTGACAATCTTTGTTGGACGGAGTAAAGTAGGGAATTTCCCGTCACTATAGATCTTGACATCCCCATGGACCGTTACTGGTAAGTGTATAAGATGCTTTTAATGACAGCTTAACCGAACACTGTTTGCCAGCTTTGAACCCACTGCATTCAGCTTGGTACGGTCACAAAATTTCATTTCTGATGGCGTCATCCGACGACAATTTATTTAAAAATTAAACATGTTCAAATTCTGAAAACAGACGATGGCTACTAAAAACCTTGTTTTAAAATTATATCAGTTTTTATTGGAGCTTATAAAAAGGACTATCTTAAATAGAATTATGATCAATTTTTTTTTTCAATATCAAAACATTCTGAGATTTTCGAAAAGCTGTGACTCATTTTTTTAAATTTAAGTTGAATTACAAAATTCCCCATGAAAGTCCACAAAATTTATCTTAGTGATTAGCTGAAACATTTACTTAAAGAATCAGCTGCCAGAGAGAAATTTTCATTATAAAAGTTATTTTGTTTCATTTATGGCTGAAACTCGAAAATTTTTTTCTTTTCTTTTTATTGTATCCTTCAAATTGCAAGTGGTGGTAAAAACATTATTTTTACTTGTAAAAATGTATTGTAAACTATATATGATATAGCTGCCATGTACAACCAATACGGAAAAACTTAATTTTCTCAAGAACGGCTAAAGGATTTTGCCAAAAATGTTTATTTGTACTAGTTTAAGCAAGCCCATACTTTTGGAATACAAAAAATTATCGGTCAATAACGATATGCCTCCCATAGAACCGGTTTCCTTTTTCCGATTTTCTCGGAAGCCACTCAACGGATTTAGATGAAAGCTCCTACAAAGGTTGTTAATAATTTAAAAATTATTTCATATCATAATTTTCAAAAAAATATATTTTTATTTCTTAGATTTTTAAAAAGTTTCAAAAATGTTTTTGGAAAAATAATTTTTTTTTAAACAGGTCACTGATTTCTAATATAATGTTGGTTTTAGATATTCATTAATATTTCATATTAATATTATATATTTGTAAATGGCATACCAACTTTTTTTAAACACGTTTTGAGAATTTTTGTATATAAAAAATTATTTATTTTTTACGCATCTTAAATTTTTTTTACAGCTCATCTTTTTGAAAAAAAAAAAACAAAATGACATATTTAGTTTGAAGCTCAAAAGCATTTAAGAAGTCGTTTAAGTCATTATAGTAATGCATTTTATTTCTTACAATTTCTTATTTTTCTTCTTCATATTTTGGTTCGTTAACTTTTTTCCATAACACCTCATTTTTCTTAATTAAGGGCTTAATTGATGTTTTTATAACAAATAAAAATACCTTAATTGCTTTCATTGCAAAAACAGGCAAAAAAAAATAGTTTTCTAGAAACTCATCAAATTCATAGTTGTATGTTTTACGTTTATTAAGAAAAAAACCGGCCCGTGCCGCGGCCGTCATACTATGACTTATCATCTGTTTGAAACCAGTTGAGTCATTCCGTAATTGGCCTTGATATCTGTAACCATAGTCTTGACGATATCGTTTTGACGGTTGAAAATATGCTTTCCCTACCCTAACTCGATTATCACCATAGCGCTTACGTCAAAATGATTGTATTTGCAAGATAGCTAATAGGTTGAAATAAAATGTCCTTAAATATTTCCTAAATTTTCTAGGGACTGTACATTGAATAAGTAACTCACTGCGATTAACACTTGTTTGATGTCTCATTTTTCTAAAATTATCAAAACTATTTCTGCACAAGTATACTATAATTCGATTAAAAATTACAAAACAATTTTGATGCGTACACAATCACAAAAATTTTAATTTACTTGCATTTAGTAAACTAAAAAGGACTGGCTATGTGTTGTTAAGCAAAGGTTTAGGTTATGCTGTTTAATATTTCGTTTGGGTTAAAGACCATTTTATTTTATTTACCCTGAACACTTGGTCCTAAAAATAATTTTATTTCAAAAAAATTGCTTTATAATTGTTAACCACAAGAGCTAGAAATTTTTCTGTATTGTAAAAATTAAGTAATTTTTTCATTTATTAATATTATTTTTATTCATTGCTCATACATGAGATTAATAGTTGTATATTTTTTATAATCATTTAAATATTTATTAAAAAAAAGAACTTAGGCATTATATAAAAAAATATAAATTTATACTAAATTAAATATTATGTGTAGACCTATATTGTTTTGTTGGTTTGGAAAGAAAATTAAATATCACAACAATAATTTATTACATTTAAAACTAAACAGGAAAAACTTATATCGTCACGTGATGATTTTGATAATAGCAGTAGGCCTCAATAATCTGTAAAAAAAAAGAAATAAAAATTATTTTAGTATTATGTCAAATGTTTTGTTACAAAAAATAGATAAGTTATAAATTAAATAATTTCACTTTTCTGAAGTGAAGTGAATTCCCACTTTGAATAGGAAATAACTTAAATTTTTTGTCGAAAATTATTTCACTTTCGTATACAAAAATGTTTTTAAAAAAAACGCAATTAAAAAAAATAAAGTTAAATTTTCAAAATAAATGTCTTACAAAATGAACATCGGAAGAAGAACCGAATAAATCGAATATCAGGTTAGTGTAATGGATAAAAAGCGCCCTTTTACTAATGATATGCATGTGGTCTTTTGTAATCTTTATTCCAATGAACCTTATATTATTTTTAGGCGATCCAACATTATATTAACATGGTGTTTTGGCACTTGCTACACAAAGTTCCTTACCTCAAAACAAACACAATATTTGAATGGACTCTTCTGGTGCTGGATTCTCATGACAATTGAAAGCTTTTATCAAACTTTAATAATATACCATTATTTAAAAAAAGGTTTACGCTATTATTTCACTTGTTGCACCGAAAATATATTCATCTCTGCATAAAAACGATAATAACTTTTTTTTAAGTTGTCGTATCTAGCTATTTTATTCGATCCAGCATTACAGAATTCATTTAAATTATATCTTCTGAACATTTATTTTCCTTGTGTCAGTTGACTTAAAATAAGGCCATTGAATTTTCATACAGCAAAAAAAACAATAAAAATCATGAAAATATTTTTGAATGTCGGGAATTATAAATAAATTAACAAAAAAGTGCCAGATATTTTTAATCATCGTGTTCCTGTGATTTTGAGCAGTTTCGGTAGTTTTTGAGAGAATTTCATCACTACTCCTATTTAACAACGTAAAATTTCGAAAAAAAAATCATTTTGATTGAATTTTTTTTCTAAAATCTGTTGGATTACACCAATTTTTCATACAAATTTGCCCATTATCATTTCCTCTTAATTTGAGTCGATTCGGCTTTATTTTTTCTATTTTATTTCACAATACCAAATTTGAAGTTCAATAGAATTGGAAGAAGTCGACTAGACCTTTTGCGAATAGACACTCGCAATACTGCCCTACAAAAAAATGATAAGAACTTTTTTTAACGTTGTCATACAGAGTTATTTTTGATCTGATTTGATCCAACATTAAAAAACACCGCTAAATATTATATGTATTAACATAAGTTCTTTAGCTTGATAAACTTTCACATTTCCAACTACTCCTCTCTTTAAATGCAGTTTTTGAAAAAGCCAATAAGGCGATTTGGGGGACTTTGGACCACTATATAAGGTGACTTTCTTCGTCGATACCAATCAAATAAATCCAAGAATTAATTATAATGTTTACCTTAGATCACTATGCTCTCACGCTGAAGCCAATGGAGAAAATATAAAAAAAATACTTCTTTGAAATTTTTTTTTGCCAGTAATTGTAGCTTTTCAAACCACTTTTTGTTGCGCAAATTTCAATTTTTATCTGGAGCACTTTTTTGAAATATTTAAGTTTTTGCGCAAGAACTTAAATATTCTCTTTTTTTAGAAAGATGAATTTTTTGAGAATAATCTACTTCGTTATTATGGCAGGTACCTACGTAAATTTTGGTCCTAAAATATGCAATTTCCTCTCTAGGGAATCACCCAAAACCCTTAACTACCAAATTTGAAGAAAGTCGCTTCAGCAGCTAAGGCTGTAGCTCAAGAAGGAAACAGAAAGTCAGACAGAATTGCCGGACCGACTTTTTCGCATTCTATCGGGTTTATATGAATCCTAAACTTGAACTATAGTCCCGACATATATCGCGCTCAAGTCTAACCAATTTCAGCCGACAATATAATACATGATTTGAATTGAAATTGAATTGAATCATCAATGAAAAAAAAAACCAACGCTTTCACCTTCCTTTCGATAAAAAGTAATCCATTATTATTTTTGATTCTAATAGGTAGTTCAATTTTTGTAAGCACTTTTTTTCTTAATAAATATTTGTTTGGTAGGTTAGGTATACGAAACGTTCATCCCTATTTTCATCAGTTACCAGTACCACCTTTTTCAAATAGTAATCACCAATAATTTGACTTTTTTTCTTTAATAAAAGACTATTCATACAAAGGCCAATAACTTCTTACACGATCGATGGTCGGAATGGTTTATTTTTTTTATTATATCAGGCGGTAAGAAATAATCCAAAATCATGTATCATGGAAACAAAACGAGCCCAATATCTCAAAATTACTTTTATATGGACTTTTACTAACGATGAAATTTTCATGTTTTTTTTCATAATTTGCACAATTGACTTTAGATAAATTCCACACCGAGTAATTTCGAGTCTTTGATGTAAAGTAAGATTATACAAGTCGTTTTACATAGGAAACAGTTCGTTCTATTACTAATAATCTGTTCGGTATCTATTCTATCCTGTGGATATCGAGTGAAGAGTCCATCAAACCAACATTATGTGTACATATGTGCATGAAAAAGCCTTTTATCATCATTATCTACTCTACCGTCTTCATCACAATCATACCATCGTTCAATTAAAAAAATATATAAAGACAAACAGGAAAAATAAAAGTGAAATGCACAACGTCCATAGGTAAATATATGAACAAGTATATTAATAATTGCATATATATAGAAAGCGAGCACTTACCGACCTACGTCACCACGCATTGATTCAATTAACTTCAATTTAACGAGACAACGACTTTGACGACGACGATGATATTAATAACAACGACTATACTGCTAGGATGCATGCTTCTTTGCAGTAAATTGTTTAAATACCCGCTTTCATCTCTTTTCACCATACTCCACACTTCGAAGCTGGATTCATGGGCGAGCCTCTTTCGCATTGGAACTCCCTCGCGAAATCATCTGAATTCGATAAAGTTCCGATAACACGAAACCGTCCTGGACTATGAATGGCAGTATTCAACTTATTCCGTGTTGCCTCTGGTCGCATGGCTCCACACCAGACTTGTGCAAAATTTAAAAAGAACAACTGTGCACCCGTCATGTTTAGACCAGGCAGTGTTTCCTCTTTCCGATCGGCCGGTGTGCTCTTTTGCAGCCAGCTCTGATAAGCATGGAAGGCCTGTCTAATTCCACCATTATCGGCAATATTTTCACCCTGGGTGCTTTCACCATTCAACGTGATTCCGACTTCACTGACTGTGTAGTTACCATATTGGGCAATCAAACAACGTGCTCGCTCATCAAAGCCCTGTACAGCCGAATCACTCCACCACTTGTGAATGCTGCCATTGCTGTCAAACAACCGCCCCTTGTCATCAAAACCATGGGTGAGCTCATGACCTATCACAACGCCAATTCCTCCGAAATTAAGTGACCGCGGGAAATGGCGATGGTAGAACGGTGGCTGCAGAATTCCCGCCGGGAACATAATTTGATTTTTGTTGCGGCTGTAGTAGGCATTCACAATAGCCGGTGGTGTCTGCCACATGGTTTTGTTGACAGGTTCAAGCATTTTTTGCTGCTCTGTACGCGCTGTGTGACGTAAGACATTCAAGGTGTTCTCGAAATACTTATCTGCATGAATGTCAATTCCTTTGTATTTATCGGTTAATTCACTTGGCACCAAAATATCATCGGGATAACCAATTTTCAAAGACATCATATTGACTTTTTCCTCTGCCAGTTGTTTTGTAGCTTCATCTATCCAATCGGTTGTTTGAAGAATGTCCCGGAAGGCCTGTTGCAGTTCGTGTGTCATTTTCAGTGTGTCTTCTTTGCTGTTCTCGTCGAAGTATTTTCGCACAAACATGGCGCCCAATGCCATTCCCATATTCGAATTCACCTGAGCTATACACACCTTCCACCGAGAGGGACTTTCTTCCCTCCCAAAAAGTGCATGGAAGAACTTTTGCTTGGACTCCTCGAAACGATCATCGACATTATTGATGCGATGTCGTACAAAACGCCACATGAGGTAGTTTGCTACTATACGAGGTTGGGTGTCGGTAATAAGATTCACTAGGTCATTCATGTAGTTCAAGGCAAATATTACAACATTTTCAGATTCATCAAGTGGTCGTTCCTGAACAATGCTTAAATACCTCTTCCAGTCAATATTCGGCACCAATTTACTCAGTTCGGCTATGGACATTTTCTTATACAGCTTGGTAACGTTAACCCTTTCTTCGGCCGGAGAGGTTATAGCAGCCAAAAGGGACTCAAAAGCGATAAGTTCTTCCGATGTCTTGGCAGCTTCAGCTTGACTCGCCCCCAACAGATGCATAACAGTTTGCATGAAATCTTGATACGCCTTCAGATATTTGCTTTGTGCATCTTCGAGGAAATATTCCCGCGTCGGAAGACCCAGACTGGTTTGATCGAAATGAATAATATTTTCATTGGAATTCTTCAAATCAGGTCCAACCCATTCAACGATAAGAATGTCGTTGTTAAAGAGACGCAACTGCGCTGTCAAATTTAACCAATCAAAGCCATCTTCAGACCAATTTCTATCCAAGACTGGCCAACCACCGAGCGATCGTATAAGATCAAGCAATGGACTGATTCCACGTTTTTCCAGCAAAATGCTATTTATACACGACTGATAGAGAAGTTTGGCCTTTGCCTCAGCATCGACTTCTTTTGACTGCCGGGAAAGTCCATCACTAAGGTTATCGGGGAGACTCAACACACCACGCTTGTATCTTTGCAAAAGAGTATCCAAAATCTTTCTACGTTTGATAATGTGCTTTCGAAGATGTGTTGACTTTAAGACTTGGCTCAAAGTCTCTCTTGTTTCTTGTCCAGGTGATACAATATCTGATTTGGCTTCAGGATCCTGGTAGTAATTATTACTTATCTGCACAACCTCAGGTTTTGGATTTTTTTCTTGTAGAAGCTGCTCCAACACAACATCCAGATTTTCCCTCAGCATTTCAAAAGTATCAAAACCAGCTTTGTCCTTTGGAATGGGGTTGATTTTTTCCCAATTTCCACAGGCGTATTTGTAGAAATCATTGCATGGATCTTCACTCATGTCCATGTACTTTATCATGGTTTCAGCTTGGGCTCGCCGGATGTCTTCTTTAGAGTCTTGGGCCTTCCATATGAAATGCAAACCCATTGATTCAGATGTTTCGCTGCTGCTTCGAGGTCCTGTGGAAATTTGCCGAAGATTGTGGAAGCTGTAATTTGATGCACGTTTTGAACGACTCGCAGAAGCTGTCTCAAATTTAACATCCAAGCACTCCCATGGTATTGCAGCTGTGTCTCGTGGAATAAATGAAGTTCGAGCATCTCTCATTAGATCCAATTCCTCGATGTCCTGGGCTTCGGTAAGTCCAAATTTAAGTGACATACATCGTGATACCCTCTCAACTTCGTCTAAATCTGATTGGAGAATAAAATTGCTATCCTCGTTGTCATCCAGGTGCCTTTGCAAATTTAAAGCATACATCATGCCATCGACCCGCATCAGCAAGACTAGAACCAGGGTAATTGGCAGCATAATAACTGGAAGAAGGATTAAAAATTTACAGCATGTAAAACCAGGACACCATTGAACACGACCAGTTTTTTGGTTTACACCCAGCTTGCATATACATTGATCGCTGTCACTGATTTTATTGATATTCAATTGTTTTCCCTTGAGAACTTTCATAGCTATCAAGCCAAAGACGAATTGCCTTTCATTTAAGGATCAATACTAATAAAGATATTTTGCTCTAAGATAAAAATTTGTCTAACTACTAAATCAAAACTATGTATCGGATCGTTTGGTCGAAACTGCTGTGATCGCGCGCGTATTTCATACTGAAAAAGAAATCAGTGTGCGATTTTTGTTTAATGAAAGAACCAGATGATGCCCTCATATCCATTCCGTCTGTTTGTGCGGGATGTCCATTTAATATTTTTTTTAATTTTTTTTTATGAATGTAGATGCTTGCTTTTTATGCTTCATCATCATTCCTAGAGCTCGAACAAAGGCCGTATGTAAAAAAATATTACGAGGAACAAAAATTAGAAATGATTTTCGCACTGTTTGGTCTTGAACTACTAAATACTATTAACGACTAATAAGGGCAACGTGGTAAACTTTGTGTAAACATGAAAAAAGAGTTAACGATCTGTCAAAAATGTGATTTCCCATACACTTTAACATGTATTTTCAGTGTTTGTGCAGAGTTAACGTCGTTTAATTTTGTGTCTCCTTAATAGTTGGCCATTCAATTATATTTTTGAAACCTTAACTGTCATTTAATTTCATGACCCTTGCCCACTTATCTCTCTAATACACTCAATAGTGGTTTCCTAACAAAGTAAGCCGTCTTTTTTTTCTACTTCAATTAAAGATTACATCATGATGTACTACTACACAGAGCTATCTTGCTCTAAACATAGAGAGTAATAAAATTAATTATACTGTTATACTGTTATACAACCAATTTTAAAAGCTCATTTTGACATCTCTACATTGAAAGAAAAAAAAGAGAGCAAAAATGACGATTGAAGAAGCGATATAATCAGTATAACACTTCTTCAATTGTCAATTTTTGTATGGAAGTCGACTTCGCCTGTATTTCAGCTTCATTTAGTAGAAAAGATTGGTGATAATCAATCAGCAGTTTATTTATAAGAGGACTCTTGTCTTTGCAAAAAAAAGCATATAACATTGAACTAATGAGCCAAACAGAATGGTCGAATGGTTGTGTGCTGCCCAAATTGTAAATATTTTTGACCAAAACAAAGTCAACATACAAATTGAAATTCCTGTCAAATGTCAAGATTTGGCCACTAATGGTTTCATGAGATCTTAAAACATTTTCTGTGATCGATCTTTGACTGGAAAAATTAACAAATTTTCCTGAGAATGCGGGCAGGTTTTATAGATTGCTCAGCAACCTCAAATTACTAATCAATGAACTGACTAATTGTCTCGCTTTTGCATTACGTCAAAGCCGCACACCAGGCTTTTCATTTTGTTCATTGATCTTAGATTAGACTTCCTCCAAGGAGATCATGTAACATTTCATTCCCCTTGACTACGGCCATGCAGATAAAACAATATAAATGGCAGTCTTCAGAGAGAAAGAGCAACAACAACAACAACAACAACAATACAAAAAAACAACAACAAAATAGCAACTAAATGACAACAAATTTGAACTCGTTGAACCAATTTAAGTTAATTCTGTATGATTCTGTACAAAACTAAGATTTTTTTTCTCTCTGATTTTATTAATGGATTCGTATTGTTGTTGTTCGAGGGTATAGGTACACAAGATGGTTTAGATTTTTTTAGAATGCGTTGTTGAGCTTTAATTTCAAATAGTATAACCGCCTTCTGGGCACTTTTTTATTAGATTAAATAATTTTTTTTAGTAGGTGATGATCATTTCTAATGTTTATTAGTTTAAGGTCACTTAGGACCTTAGCCGTGACACAAATGGTTTAGTTAAATAGTTAATTTTGTGCGAATAGTGTAGGTACTAACTATTTGCAATAATTGAAAATATTTAATATTAATTCAACATAAGATACGAAATTACTGAACTGGTTCAATCCTAAATGTATAAAATATAAACGTCCTCAGAAGAACAAAGTTAGGAGAAAACAATAAATGAAGAAGTTCTGGTACAATACACTATTGCAGTTCTTAAAGATATTTCACATTTATTTTTTTTTATTTATGGTCTGTAAGCTTGAACTTAAGAATATACCAGCTGCGTAATTGAGGATATAAGGTATACTATACAGTAGGTACGTGGAACTACTTTTACCATCGAGTTCAAGTAGCAGAATTTAATTGTACTGAGTAGCTGATACTGGGGCACAAAGGAATACAACAACTATATTAATAGGTTCCTGTAGCCCATGCCTTATTATTTTATTCTCATAATACTATGCAATTATTTTGGGGCGAAAGGGGTATTCTGACAACAATCGTTTTCTAATTTTTAAATCTTGTCTGAACAAATAATATCAAATTTCAGATTTACTTTTATGAGGACCTCAGTCATATAAGTAGGTAAGTAATATTGAATAAAATGCACGAAAGGGTCGCACAAACTTGTTCATTTAGTCAACAGCTATTATGTATTAACTTAGCTTAAAAATTTTGGGTTTTGGTTATTTGGTGTGTGAAGGTAACAAAAATATTTTTACTTGCGATATAGGTACCTACATTTATCAAGTTATGCATTCGTACAAAAAAAAAGTTGAGATAACAATAAAACATGACATTACGATGATAGATAATGAGAAAAAAGTGGGTCCAACAATTCTGTCTTTCTATCTAACTGTCTGTCCGTTTGTTTGTCTGTATTTATCAGAAGCCACAGCCTAAACGGATTGGTAGATTTACGATTTACTTTAAACGACACATACGCGTTTTTTAGAGACTATCCCCAGACATTTTTTTAATAATTTTTTTTTACCAAAAATAACGGTACCTGTCGGTACCTAACGATACCGATTTTAGAAAAAATCATTTTTCTCCAAAATGGTTCCTACGATTTTGATTAATAAAATCATGGTAATTTTTTTGAATAAGGTCTATCTCTAAATGGAAATTTTTTTTTTTCAAAACCCAATCATGACGCAATTAATTTCAAACATTTTTTTACATGAAAGCTTATAAGTTGCCGTTATAATGTTTAGTTAAAAAAAATCGAATATTATTTTTTTTATTTTTCGAAAGCTACTCAATATTTTTTTTTAAATTTTATTTTTAGATGTTGTTATATAATATCTAATTGCTAAATTTTTTTATAGAAAAATAGTAAAAAAAAAAGTGCTCTAACGATTTTCTAATTTTTTTTTCTAAAAATCTATCATTATAGAAGAAATTAATTTGCATACTTCGTTTTGAGGTTAAATTAATTCAAGAGGCTGTATTAGTCGTTTGAAAATTGAATTTTATTCTTTTTACTTGCTCTATAGGGAAAGTATTGGTTTCGTTTCAAAAAAAAATTGATTACGATGATGGAGAAGACTAAAAAAGTGGGTTTCGTCATGCCATCCGTCGGTTTGTGCGTCTGTGCGTCCATCTGTACACATTTCTACTGGCCAAACGCGTGAACGAATTTTCTTCAAATTTAGTAGAGATGATTTTTATGTAGTTTTAAAACTTGTTTTTTTTTTTTGTTTTTGAATATCTCATCTAGAACGAGTACCTCTCTCTCCCATACAACATTTTTGAGTTATTCGAGTTTTCTCGAAAACGGCTCTAATATGATTAAACTTTTTGATATGATTACTTCAATAACGATAAATTTTTAGAATTTTTTTCAAAAACATCTATCGAGCCGTTTAAAAAAAAAAAATTTTTATTAAAAATTTTTCAAACTATGTATGTATTTGTCAAAAAAAAAATTAGTTTTATTCTTTTTGGCTATGTTTTATATATATTTGTAAGTAAATGCATAACCTAAATTTCTAACATAATTATTTATTTTTATAAACTTTGTATAAGGCTTTAATTTCTATAGTATCTTTGACCCAAAGAGCATGTATTTACGTACCCAGTCGTGCATTTTTTTCCGTATGTGTATGAAAAATCAAAACAGAAAAATTTTCGATTGATAGACGTTAATCCGATTCAAAAAAAAAAAATGTTGAAAAAAATTAGTAGCTTTATTGATTTTCTGATTATAGCTATATTCTTGTAAAGGATATCCAAATGTACCATGTTACAATATTATAAAATCCCAGCGGTTATATTTTCTGCAAAAAACTGCCAAATAGAGTTTTTCGATGAATTCGAATTTAACGATATACGCAATTAAAAAAATTTAAAATAATACCGTAAAATGTGTTCTTTGCGCCGGGCCCCATTATTCATTTTACCACACTGGCCTTTTACTCACAGTCCAACCCTGATCCAGAGGCACTTAGACTTAAAATAACTCTTGGTATAAGTTAACCGAATCGTTGAGCCTTTTTAAAAATCAATAAATTTGACATTTGGAACACCCTAATGCATCGTCGTTTTTTCTCCTTGTATCCCTATCGCACCTATTCGAAAAGAGTCGCAACTCCTGCGTCACGGGAAACTAAACCATGCATATTGTTTCCTTAATTTACTTTCATCAGAGTATCAATTTTTTTTTTGGTTATAGTAACTTTCAAAGTTTCTAATAATGTATGAATTATTGTATTAGCATTTTGTATTGTACTTGAAATTTTAAAAACAAGTCTTATAATTTTTTACAAAAATCTTTAAAATTTTAAGCAACTTTATCCAAGGTAATAACGAATTCATGCGACCAGAGCCTGCATTTTTTTCAAATTTATTAAGAGTCGTATTTTCAGATTATTACAAATCTGCGACATTATCTCCATACAAAACATTACGGAATCATGTTTCAGAGGGAATTTTCCGTCGTAAAATAGCTTACTCAAATTCTTTTTGAAATACATCTCCACCCTATTATCCATGTGTGTCGTATTTCGTTCATTTAAATATGATGTGAGCCAACAACAACTAAATTTTGTTTAGCAAATTATGTACTCTATGTGACAATAAACCCAAGTTAATTTAATCTGATTTTGTTTTTTTTTGTCTGCAAAAAAATGCCGTGTGGAAAAAACACTAAGGAACCGAATTAAACACAGCTTAACTTTCCATTTGGTAATTGAAGAAATTATGTTACTTGAAATAAAAAAGGCAATGTAGTTAGTTCTTACAATTAGAATGTCAAAGTACGTACGGCAAAGCGCAGTAGAAATTATATTTTAGTGTTAATTGAAGAAATTATGTTACTTGAAATAAAAAAGGCAATGTAGTTACAATTAGAATGTCAAAGTACGTACGGCAAAGCGCAGTAGAAATTATATTTTAGTGTTAATAATGAGGCTAAACCTTTTTCATTCAAAAATTGATTGCAAACATTTCGACTTTTGAGAAAATAAAAATCATTTTATGATTTCTTAAATCGTGTTTAAAGATACAAAATCCTTTAAAATGCTTGACTGCTTATACGTTTTTCATTCAAACTGAATATCAATAAAATCATCGGTAAACTTTATCTCATAGACAGCAATTATAATTTAATTAAATCAATTAGTTGTGAATATACTTATGTATGTACTTACTCTGTAAAAACAAACTAAGCACATCCGCCCTTTTTCAAACTAAGTATTCTCGAACTACACTGCAATTATCTTCCAAATAGATATGCATCCGAAATGTACAATCGTGCTACTGTCGACAGTGAAACAATACTAAAGTTGATGCAATTTCAATCGATCGTCGCCAGAAATCTTCTTTCTTAAAAAAAAAAAAAAATATTAGATGCACTGACATATATGCAATTGAAAACATCAACAGATATGTAGGTACCTACCATTAGGTACTGTAACTTCCACTGTCACTGCCCTGAGAAAAGTCAGACAGGCAATTAATTGTGAAAACTTATTAGTTGTTTGATTAATTTCAATTTCACGTTTGTTTGTTAATTTTATTGTTTTTTTTTTATTATTATTAAATTTTTCCTAGGTATCTTTTCTACAAACAATTTTAGACAAAGTTTTTGGGTCAGAAAACTATGCTACGCACTTGTAAGCTTGAAATTAACGCAAACAAAATTTCTCTTCTTTATGGTTAATAAGGATATCATTTATAGAATCCTTAATATAGGTTAAAGTATTGTTTAAGTGCTTTGGGACTACGATGGAAACAACCCGTGCGTCTATTCACCCATGGACTATGATCTGTGTACGAATGGCTGTAATTCAAAACAACAGTTGGTGTAAGTTTTGGATATTACTTAAACTAAACCCGCATTTGATGGGGCAGTGTAGTATAGGAGCATTAATGGAGGAATAAACCATTTCCGGAAAAATTAATTGCGTTTTCGACTCTGATGCTCTGACCCTTCTGGAACATATTGTGTATAGAATGATAGAACATAGTTGTAGCATTTTGTTGCAAACACATTTGAGTTCAAGTGATGGCTCTTGATTTATAACTATAGAAGAGGTGTATGAGTTAAGTAAGTATAAGAAGTCTAGAAATTTTGATTGCAAAGCAACGAAATCATTTAAATTAAGAAATATTGTTCGTGTTCGCTTTTAGTAACATTTAATAACTGCTTTATACTATGCTCATAAGTCATAACAGATGTTTATTAAGTTGTACCAGCAGCATACTTTCTGATTGAAGGTTACGTATTAATGGATGCAATTTATTACACTGATAACTTTGATGATCTCATATAGAACTTCTTCTATATCATTACTATAAATATCAATAATCAACATTTTTTTTTTATAAATTAGCATCATTATTTTTCGTGTGAAAAAAAATTTCAGGTTTTAATCCAAACCAACATTACGATGATGGAGGAGACCAAAAAGGTGGTTTTCGTCATGCCGTCCGTCGGTCTGTACGTCTGTGCGTCTGTGCATCTGTACATCTGTGCGATGGGTTTTCTTCAAATTTTGTACGGAAGATTTTTACGTAATTTCAAAAGTTGTTTTTACTTGCGATATAGGTACTGTATATCAAGTAATACAATCGTACAAAAAAAAAATTGAGATAACAATCAAACCTGACATTACGGTGATAGAGAATGAAAAAAGAGTGAATCCGACTAAGAATAAGAAATACAGGAACGGGTGTTTGGCGAACAAAGTGCGGCAATTCACAAAGTAGTGTGAGTTGCACAAACCCAAATGCATTTACACAGGGCCGGATTGCAGTTGTATGGCAACTCGCAAGGCTCCAAGATTCATTTTATTTTGTTTTAACTTAACATGTTTATTACACGTTCGATCCCTCTCAATTCTCTTTTTGATAAGTTTGCGTATTTCACGAAATGCGCCCACTCCGTGTCAAAACGATTTTTATGGTTTTTGTCAGAAACACTCACCTGATTTGAATCTTGAAATTTAATAAAAGTTTGCAAACGCAACCCTTAAAAGTATTTTGTAAATGCACAAGAATAACATTCTCAAAATATTTAACATTAAATCAAAAATCTGTTAAAAATTACATAACTCGGCGCCAACAAGTTGCAGCGCCTTTACCAAAACCAAACAAAAATTAGTGCGCCCCTGAACCTGAAATTCGTAATTTGACATGTTAATATCTAAAATGTGATTGGTTGATTCGATGAAAAAGGTATACTTTTATTTTGAAGAAAAATATTATTTTGGTTGTTAATACTTATAAGAAAACAATTTTAAATGGTTCTAAGATATTTACTTTATGTTTTTAACATCACTTTGCAGAACTTAATATTGCAAATAAAACAGTACAGAACTGTGGAAAATATAGTTAATTGTGCACTCGGCAAAAAGGCATCTTAATATCTAATTTGGACAGCCAACCCAAACAAATTGATGCCGCACTGCTATACACTGTAGATGTGATATACACCCATTCCTTATCTTCTTATTCTTTGGAATCCGACAATTCTGTCTGTCTGTCTGTCTGTAGAGACCACAGCCTAAACGGATGGGTCGATTTACTTAAAACTTGGTAAGTGGCGTTTTTTGGAGACTATCCCCAGACCATTTTTGAATTATTTTTTTTTACCAAAAATAACGCTACCTGTCATGTACCGGTTTTATGAAAAAACATTTTTCTTACGATTTGAATAAAAAAAATCGATATTAACGGTACCTGTTCTCGTTCTCAATATAACTTAAGATACTCGTATATAGGATATGTGTGTACTGTGGCTCCAATAAAAATAGTTTCAGATACAATTATTTTCAAAATCAGAATTTTGAAAAAAAAAAATGTATTATAAAATATAATTAGCCAAAAACCAGGATAGAAGGAGTGGTGTATTTCCCTACACTGAGGTTGAAGAGATAGTTTTCCAAATAGGTTAAGTGATAGTTTCTGAAAAAAATAAAAAAAAAACTTCAAAGGAAAATAGGCATTTTGAACATCAAGAGGCCATTAATCAAACCGGACGCCCAATTGCTTTTTTTGGAAAAAAAGTTATAGTGCAATAACAATGCAGTTTTGTGGATACAATATAAATACAATCAAATGAACTATCCAAAAATACCAACCACTTGACGCTATCACTCACGCTCAAAATCGGTAGTCTAGGTACAAAATAAATGGTTTTTTATCTTATTTTAATAAATCAGTATGTGATAATTAACATTAAAACAATCAAGATTTGTTGTTTTGTTCTCCTTCTACATTCCTAATTGGATAAGACCGAAATACTAGGGAAATCATCATTATATTAACGTAACGGAAACACGATTCCTATTTCCCCGTTTTTTAACTATCTTACCGGCAACCGATTTCAATCATTTTTGTCTTATTTGAAAGGTACAGGCCGCCTTTCTCCTACAATTGAGTTCTTATAACATGATTCTGCGGTAACATTTTTGCCGCTCTGCAGTACAAGTCTACATAAAACGTTGGAAAACAAATATGCATTTTAATTAAAAAATAATTAAGAAAACTAAGTCGAAGCGACTAGTTGTTTATCTTAAATATTTAGTATATAAAAAATTGTTTATCTTAAATATTTATTATTTTAAAAATTAAAATATAATTTTAGTGTCTTAACGTTATTCTAAGTTGGTTTCTTACCCAAAGTAAAATTTTAGTTTCAAAATGAGCTTTAAAATTGCATCATTTGTTCGTTCATTCGCTCAATCATTGGTAGCATTCATATAGGTACATAAAATGGGCTTAAGGTTCAAAGTCGCTGTGGACGTTAAAGCTCCTTAGATAAAGTTTTTAAAAATAAATAATTTTATAAGAACTTAGAAAACAAAAAACATAAAATATATTTCAAAAACAACTTCTTAAATTGCTTGGAGCTCCAAACAAAAAAAAAATTGAAAATCGTTAGAGCCGTTTTAAAGGTTTTTTTTTTTTTTTTGTGTATAAACAATACTGCCATATTTAAGAAAATATAAATGCTCTTCTAGGTTCAAAATTAATAATTAAAAAAAATCACTAACCTATTTTCCAAGAACTGTTTTTTTCAAAAAAAAAAAAACATTTTTTAAAAACTGAAAAAAAAATGTTTGAAAATTTTAGTATGAAATTGCTAAAATGATTTTGTGTATAATATGTCAACGAAATCCGTATAGTCGGTTACGAGAAGATCAGAAAAAATAAAAACGATTCTGTGGGAAGTGGGAGGTATCTAACGTTATTAACCGCTGAAAACATGTTTTTTTTGCCTGTTGTAGTTCACACAAAAAAGTTTTATGAAAATCGTTAAAGCGGGTTTTTAATAAATTAAGTTTGTCCATTTTCTTTCTATGGCCGGTACCGGTAATTTGGGTTCTAAAAAAAATTCAATTTCCCCTCTAGGGACCCACTTTAAGAAAGCTTAACTACCAAAAGTTGAGGTTGAGGCCGTTGCTTTGAGAAACGGACACACTTTCACGCGTACTCTATCATCGTAATGTCATGTTTGATTATTATCTCGAGTTAAGTTTTTTTACGAATCGTAAACTTGCCATTATTTAATAAAAAAAAAATGAAATTTGTATGCTCCCAGAGGCTAATATGGTTTCTTATAGAAATAGCATGGAATTTTGTTATTTAAACAATCAATATTTAATTTAAGCTGAATGATTTGTCCTAAAATTTTGAAACTTCGATTTTCTTCAGCATTATTTCATTTTATCCAAACATTGTTTCGTTTTTAATTCTACACTAAAGTTTTTTCAAAAATTATGAAACTATCTATCTAGGCGAAAATAACTATTTTTTCACATTTTCTATGAAACTATGAAGGTAGGTATCATAAATGGTCTCTATCTTTTTAAACAAAGCGAGTTTTTTATGTTTATGTTTAATTTTGTAGAGTTCTAAGACATTACGGTACTTGTTTTTTATTATGGTGTCTCACGAAGACCTCCTGTGAAGACTGTCATAAGATGATTTTTGAGAGCTCCTCTGTAACCGAAGATCATCATGTAAAAAAAATTCCCGACTATAAAAGCAGAAAGGACTATTTATTATACATTATTCAACAATACAACATAAAAAAAAATTGTTATTTTTAACTAGCTGTAACTCAAAAACTATAACAATAAAAAAAACTGTAAAAAAATCCAAGTTAATATTAGGTCCAACGTATGCCATTAAAAACGAAACAATGTTTGGATTAAATGAAAAACTGCTGAAAAAAATTGTTGTTTTCACCTAGCTATAACTCGAAAACTATAAAAGCTTAAGATTTGTACAAATTCCAAAAAATGGCTGTAACCACAAGGTTAAAGTCTGCCAAATCTTAGAACCAATTTTTCATCTTAAATTAAATATTGATTGTTTAAAGAGCAAACCCCCAGGCTATTTCCATAAAAAGGAGTCACGGGTTAGAATAAAGCTAGAGACTTGAAACATTTTTATTTTTATTTATTTCGTGCCATTAAGCCTCTAGGAGCCTACAAATTCTAATTTTTTTTTTATAAATAACCACCCTACTATTTAAATCGCAAGTTTTTACAAAAATAATTACTAAATTGTTAAAAATCTGTACACCATAATTTTTTTGAGTTGAAAGTCGTCGATTAGTAGTATAGAATTTTACAAATAACAACAACATAAGAAATCCATCAGAAAATTTTTCATCGCCCTTATGGTATTTCCCCAAATTTGTAATGACAATATTCAACAAGATTGTCAAAACTAAAATATTGTTGTTGATTGAAACCTTTGAATAAGAAGTCCAGGAATGGGTCTTCTCAAAAATAAGTGAAGCACTTTTCTACGAGTGTGAGTTGCACAAACACATATGCAAAGACAAAGGATCGGAGTGCAGTTGGATGAAAAAAAGGTGGACCGCCAAAAGAAAAGTTATTTAGCATTCAATAAAAATAGAAGATTGTTTCAAAATGGATTTACATTTATCTTATCAGATAAATAAACGAAAAAAACTGTAAATAAACTTACACAAAACATTAAAATCGGCTGCAGCAATTAATGCGCCCCTGAAAAACTTGGTTGGACAAATGACAGATAGGGCTCTATTTTGACAGGAAGGGCAACATTTTGACAGATAGGGCCATGACATGATAAACAGGAAACAAGGTATGCTTGTTATGAACGCCATGTCGCCATTTTGGAAAACTGAGTCATCTCCGATGCCAATCGATGACAATCGAGTTTTTTTCAGTTTCATTGTTGTTGTTTTCAATTAAAAAAATATTTTCTCAAAATCCATAACTGACGTTCGGGCGAACTGCCCATGAGAAAGATGAATATGACGTCACAGAAAACCTGCCAAAAATCTAATGAGCATACCTTGTTTTCTATTTATCATGGGGCCTTCCTGTTCTTCTTATTCAATGCTTGAAACAAGCAGATTGTTCTCAAGAACTTGGAGAAAAAATAACATTTGGGTGACATTCCGAATAGTTATAAAATTGAGGCCGGTATTCACCAAGCACTCATAACTTTATAGCCTTTTTACGCCCAGCTCAATACGTGGTTTACAGAAAAAAACTTTTTGAAAACTCGTAACCCGCTTACACCGAATTTTTACAGGTTTTCATGTGACATTTCCATTGTTTTTATTTTATTATGCCCAAACACAAATAATTCATTAAATCTATTAATTTTTTATATTTCAAATTGTTTTTTTTTTTTGCATATATACAAAGAATCACGATTTATTGCTTCATCAACGAGAATAAATTCCTACAAAAAAATATAACTGTTTTTTTTTCATATAAGGCCATTTTCTTTCACAAAAAATGTGAAATTATTAGCTACTAGTCAGGACAAAATTTAAGGACAAAAGTTAAGAAGCTCATAACTTTAAAATAATTTTTCGTATTCAGCAACCACTCATAAGCATTTTTCGAAGTTCAAAGATGAGGGTTTCTCCTCCTCACCAAGGCATATTCAAACTGTGAAATCATACTGTATTCGAACTTTTAGTGACAGGACAGCCAGCCAATGAGCAATAATAGAGTAGTTGAGCTCACTCATAAATTCCTTGATGAATAGGCTTATGATAGCCTGTTTCGACTAGAGCAAATTAGTTGGTGTCAATCAAATTTGCCAAATGAGATTAAAAATGAGATAATTTCCTATACAATTTCTCAGTTCGAAATGAGATAATTTCCACCTCATTTGTATGAAATTAGTTCGGAAATTAAAACAAATATTTATGAACACACCCCACAAATTTGTTCGGTATAGGAGAGAAGGAAACAAACAGCATTCCAGTACAAAGATGCGTGTAAGAAAGAAGAGTCAAATATAGAAAACACCACATGAACTGTCAAACGCAATGAGATAATTTGTAATGAAAACACTTTTTATCAGATTTGTGAAATTATCTAAAAGCTTGCCCAAACCAAAGTGCGACATGTGCGACGCGATTTTTATATGAAAAAGTTTTGCGATTAATCGCATTTGGTGTGGGTACTCTCATATGACGCTGTGTAAATAAATTTTATCGTTATCGTGTCGCACTGTCGCACTTTGGTTTGGGCAAGTCTTAATTTGGGCTCTAGTCGAAACAGGCTAATAGAGTTCTTAAGTTTTGAGTAGTCGACGAATACCTGTATAAATTTTAGCTAGTGACATCTATGAACTAAAGTGTATATCGACCACTTCATTCTCAAACTCTGCCTTTTGAATCAAAACTAGTTCGTTTTTTCACAGCCAGAGGCACTTCAATTGCTTGCTGTCACAATTTGCGCGCTTGAAAAGTATACAAAAAAATGCAGTTTGCAAATTGAATTCGGGTTTCGATATCTTCCGTTTTTGTGTCTTGTGAAATAACGTAAATTAATTCCATTGTTTTAAAATCATCATAAAATAATTGTTCAAAAACTTAAAAACTAAAAATAAATAGAAGATGTCTGCAATTTCACCGTTAACAACAGGATGCATGGAGGTAAAACGAATTTATTTCACAATTCCAATTGGTAAATTTGGTAAACCTTTCCTTTTCGATTCCATTAGATGATTATGACTGGTGGAGATTGTGAAAAGCCGGTCCTTCAGATTTTAGGAACTAAGAAGATATCTGGAGGCGACAATGAACGTTATAGGCTTCTGGTGTCTGATGGAAAGTACCTTAACAGTTTCGCTATGTTAGCCACCCAATTGAATGATTTGTATAAAGAAGGAAATCTTGTAGAGTACACAATTATTCGCGTTGATCGCTATATCACATCAATGGTAAATAAGTCGGATAAAGTTGATAAGTAAGTACATGCTTACATATATCTGTTTTGTTAATAATATTATAAGGTCTATTTAGAAACATGTTGCAACTTGTCTAACAAAGATTTTAAAAAAGCTCTCATTGTTCACATCTTTTCTGGATAATTTGTTGTACTAGTTTGGTTTGAGGTTTGACCATATCCATAGCCAAACATGATTGTGGAAATAATGACCTTTTTTTTTTGATAGTCGCCGCGATCCTTTGATAAAAATAAAGTCTAAATCTAATACGTGCTACCATCTACACTTGCACTTCATAGCAAGTGAATACGAATTGCACAGGTTTCCTCCGAAGGAAGGCGGCTAATGGGGGGCCTTATGAAGCTCATTCAAAAAATGGTTAGCCCGGTGTCTAGAAGTTTTGCAATGAATGGTACCTGGATAGTCAATCCTGCTTGTTACTCCACTTTTTATGTAATGGGTCCCGAAATCCGAGGTGGATCATATTGATGACAATATGATTCACGTTCCATAGGTAGCTGTATTTTCAGCTTCTTAACCAGGTCAACTTCGCTGGACAGCCCGTAATGCTCGTCGTTGAATCTTATTCTTAACACTCCTTTGATAGGTTAGGTTAAAAGTGGCTGTCATTAAAAGCAACTGACAGCTCAATTAAGGTCCATTGTGATATCACGAGCTATAGGGAACATAAGATTCCGTATTAGTTAAAACCATTTGGAGCTTCTGATGAGCGAGAGAGACTATTTATGTCCAGATTCATGAGATCAGTTGGTTCATTTTTGGTTTGTGTCTATAAGAGAAAGCAGGGCATGTACAAAGAAGGCGTGAGACTGTTCCATCTTCTTCCTCATCCATGCAACTCCTGCAGAAATTATTTGATGGTACCCCGAGCCGTGCGGCATGCCTATCTATAAGACAGTGTTCTGTTATGACACCTATAACGGAGCTAATTTGCGATCTGCTGAGAGGTAAGAAGCATTTTGACCGCTTCAATTCTAGTTTCGGCCATATTTGTTTAGTTGCTATACAAGTAGTAGAATTAAACCATCTTGTATTGATGCTTTCAAAGCAATTTGATTCAGCTTAAGTTTACTAGTAGCTATGGGCATACCTATATTTGCCCTGTCAGGCAAGATAGGCATTTCTGTTTTAATTCCTTCGAGTTCATCGTCTTTAAATTCCTCGGAATTTCCCTGTGCCCTGGCACCCAGAATTGGTAAATATTAAACTGTATGGCTAACTTCATTAGAGAAGATGATGGAGTTTGAAGAGACTGATTCGAGGGATTTTAAAGCAGCCTGACTATCTGAGAAGATGCGGATATCCGAACTGGATATCAAGTTTTCTTTGAGCATCAAAACTTCCTTAATCGCCACCACCGACTCCATTTTCAGTTTTCGATCCATCTGTATAAAAATGTATTAATTAATTTTCTGCCAAACCCACTTCCTCCTAGGCTCACCTGGAGGGAATGGTGACTAAAGTTTTTATCGAATACTAGTAAGGGAGTGATGTAGTCGAAGTGACTTTCGAATGTTCCGAACGAGTTCAGAATGATAGTGTGGCCAAAAAAATTACTGTTCGCGGCCATTTGTTTGCTGTTGAGTTGAGATGCAGTGTATTAGATAAAACTATCGCATGTAAAAAGCTTTCCCATAACAGGTGTACTGACACTTAATGAATGGATCTATTTCATGTATATCGCTTCTCGGTCGAATTGGTTTCATATGAGTCAAAATGGTTTAAGAAGAAATGTACCACTTCGAAATATTTTAAGCAGATCAAACTATGGCGCTAACAGTCCTCTTAATCAGTTAATCACTTTTTTAAATAGATTCTCTATTTTCATTGATTCTACAAATGATAATCTTAAAACTGAAAGCCTTAAACCTTACCACCTACCACATATTTTACACACTTAGCCACCTACAGTGGCGGTCGAAATAATAGCAGTACATTTTTGTTAGAAACATATGTATTAAAATTTTAATACTTTAGTTCTTTTTGGCGACTTTTACTGCAGTTCTATGTTCATCAATAATAAGTCGATCAGTGTGGTGTCTTTTATCTTTTACTTTGAAATGACAACATTTAGTGAAAATGTTACATTTAAAGCGATCAAAATAATAGCAGTATTTGGTAGGATTGCAGTATTCTGTTTACAAAAGTAGTCCAAGGAATACACCAAACATCAGAGTAGTGCAAGTTTATAAAATCACTTGAAAAATGTAGAAAACCTACACCGAAATAGTAGAACTACTTAGATGTGCTGCTACGACGCTATGTTATGCCATGAAATACGAGGAAATGGTAGAAAAACGCGCCCGAAAAAAAAATAGCATTCGGCAATGGTAAGGTAGGTTATAAAGAACTCCTCTTTCATCAGTTGCTAAATTTATCATGTCATTATGAGTGTTTGTTGTTTTAATGTTATTAAATCACGTTTTATTTTACTATAATCGTTTTTTTAAAATTGAATTGTTTTTAATTTTGTATTCCTAATTATTGTTTTATACTGAGGTGCACTGCTATTTTTTTGACCGCAGCGTACGTGCGGTCCCAGAGACAGCTTACCAAATATGACTTTAATTGGGTGATTTTTGACATTTACAAAATTTAAAAAAATAATGACATTGTTGCAAGTACTTTATTTTAAAGAATCAGAAAACATAAAATAAAATAACAGTCCGGGCAAAATAGACAAAATTACGCATAGAGTTGAAAATTGGTACAGAGCATTGAAACATCGATAGAAGTAAAATGTCAAAAGTCCCATGTATGCATACAAAGTTATTCAAGGTTATATTTTGAAAATGTTTTTTTTTTTGGTATTTAACTTTGAAAAGAAAGAAGCTATCAAAAAAAGTATATGTGAGACTTATAGGTCTTTTGATTCTCTAAAAACATGTTATTAATTTTTTTACGAGCAATCGTTTCGCAAATATCGCGATTTTAAAATGTGTCAAATGTCGAAAATAACGGCAAAAGCATATTACTCTTAAACAGTGAGTACTATCGAAAAGTTGTCTTGGAAAAAGTTGTAGATTTTTTGCTCTCGTAAAACCTGAGGTTTGAAAGATATATTTTGATAAGACTCAGTAGACTATAATGTTTTATTATGGTATAAATTGAGGTGCGTACTAGAAGAGTTCTTTATGTAAAGAAAATTCATACAAACTTGATCGAATCACCGAAGACAGTCACTCATTTCTTTTTTCATTCATTAGTTAAACAACTTCTGACTTTCCTATAGTTTCTGGTATCATCAAAAAATTTAACTTTTAATTCAAATTGCTTAATAACAATTAAAACTCAAAAACAAAACAATTTATCTATTCAACAGGCGAGTGTTGATCATTTTAGAATTAACTGTCATGAATCATGGAGCAGAAGTTGCTAAAAAAATAGGTAATCCTGTTCAATTCACTGGTGAAGCAACAATCAACAAACCAGCAGCAGCACCTGCTGCTGCTGCCGCCCCTCCACTAAAAACTGAGTCAACATACTCATCTAAACCAACCAACGGAAACTCGTATAACTCATCAGCAAGCAACTATAACACCACTTCAATGAATCAATCTGTGAATTCTTCCATGACTGCTCCTATATCTAGTTTAACGCCATACCAAAACAAATGGGTTATCAAGGCTCGAGTTACATCCAAGTCAAGCATTCGTACTTGGAGTAATGCCAAAGGTGAAGGGAAACTCTTCAGCATGGATCTTTTAGACGAATCTGGTGAAATTCGTGCTACAGCATTTAAGGAGCAGTGTGATCGATATTACGATATGATTGAAGTCGATAAAGTGTACTATTTTTCCAAGTGTCAATTGAAGCCTGCAAATAAGCAATTTAGTGTTCTAAAAAATGATTACGAGATGACATTTACCGGAGAGACACTAGTTCAACCTTGCGAAGAAGAAGACGATGGCATTCCACAAGTTCAATATAATCTAGTTCCAATTTCACAAATTGCTAATATTGAACCCAAAGCTTCTGTTGGTAAGAATTAAAAAAAAAAAAAATATAAAGAATTTTGTCTGTTGGATAGAAATCTTAAATTGTAAATTATTATTTCAGACACAATTGGTGTTTGTAAGGATGTTGGTGAATTGTTTGCGTTTACATCAAGGGCAAACAAGGAATTCAAGAAGCGAGAACTAACTCTTGTTGATATAAGCAATGCTGCGGTAAGTTAATCTTGCTATATTTTTTTTATTTATTTGTTTTAAAAATAAACAAAAATTAAATAAATAGAATATAATTAGATGAAAAAACAAAAAAAAAAAATATTTATGAAAATCTCACGTCAGTGGGCGCCTCCTTGTAGTTTTATAAATGTTTGAACTCTTTTCCTATAAAGTTAAGATCAGAATCTACCCATTATTTCATAATTTTGGAACGAATTTAATCCTAGTGAAACCAGATGATTCCTGGGGATTACTCAATACAAATCAAATCCTGATATTGTGTATACCAACCAGAATTGGCGGATAAGACCAAATTATGACTGATTGATTGATTTTTAGGGGTATAGTGTTGCACTGCAACCTACAAGATCTATTGTGCCCCCCACTTTATCTGGGTGAGTGTGTTCCTCATGCTACAGTTCCTCCAAACTTAATTCCTTTCAGAAAATACATTATATGCACTATTTTCATAGATTGTAACTGTAATGAGTGGGCCTGGTGTATCCCAGGTGTTTAAATCGTTGATGTGAATTTAGATTGTAACTGTAATGAGTGGGCCTGGTGTATCCCAGGTGTTTAAATCGTTGATGTGAAAAGCTACGAACTGCAAGAATTCGACATCTCATACTTACAATCAAAAGACCTTTCCAAAAAATACCAATCATTGTATGCTATCACTCACACCCAAAATCTGTTGTGAGCTCTGAGTCTATAAGAAAAAAAGAGAATCGAAATGTTTTTGTTTTGTAAGTACAGTTTTGCTTTAGTCCGATACGTAAGTAAGGTTTATATTAACTTGGCGGTACTACTTAGGTACTTGCCTTAGCTTAGCTTTCGGTTTTTGATATGAGCTACGCTATCTTGGATTTTGGAGCCGCTAAGTTCCATATCACTGAGGACTACAAACTTGATGAAAGTATACTATTTTTAATAAAGGAATACGATTTCACATTTTCTTATTGTATCAAGGGGTCTTGTTAGCGCTTAGATTTTCTAAAAAACTTACATAACCTTTTCTTGTTCATTCCATTATCACATTTGATGTAGAATTGAAATTTCCATACATAAATTAAATGCTTTTGTCAATCGGAAACGAGTTTTCAGATACGAATGCGCGGCTGAGTAGCACATAAATTTTCTTTTAGTTTAAAGGAATAATAATATTTTCTAGGCATACCAGGCATTTACCGTAGCCACAAAGTTCGCGTTAAGTCACAAAACTTTACACCGTACTGATTTTATGGGAGTTGCTAGGATAGATACCAATAATGACATGCGAACTTTGTAGCTTCAAAAGACGTGTGCTGCTTTACGTTTGCATAAAATAAATAAAATTCACTTTTAAAGGTACAACTGACACTTTGGGGCGATGAAGCAGAAAAATTCGAAAGCGGATCACAACATGTCATTCTAGTTAAAGGAGCTCGTGTTTCCGAGTTTGGTGGTGGCAAAAGTTTAAGCATGGGAGCCGGTTCAGTTATGAAAATAAATCCAGACATTCCAGAGGGTCACAGACTCCGAGGATGGTTTGATAATGGCGGTGGCGCTAACATTGCTACAAGCGTTTCTACTAGGTACTATTGGGTAAAATCTAAATAACAGACAAATATTTAATAAAATTTAATAATTAAAGAACTGGTGGCGGATCTTACAACACCGATTGGGTATCATTTTATGAAGCACGTGCCAAGAATTTGGGCTCTGGTGACAAACCAGACTACTTCCAGTGTAAGGCTGTTGTTAGGCTGATTCGAAGCACTAATTCTACCTACAAAGCATGTCCACAACCGGAATGTAATAAAAAAGTTATTGATGAAAATAACGGTCATTATCGCTGCGAAAAGTGTAATGCCATCTTTCCCGACTTTAAGTACAGATTATTGGTTAATGTGAGTGTTTTTTTTTTTTTGTTTGTTTAAGCAAAACAATGTGTTATGATATTTTGTTTTTGTTTGTATTTGAAGATGGAAATCGGTGATTGGACATCAAGCCGTTGGGTGACTTGTTTCAGTGACTTGGGTGAACAATTGTTGGGAAAAACATCAAAGGAAATTGGTGAAGCCCTTGAAAATGATCCACAAGAAGCAGAGCAAATCTTTTCTGCAATCAATTTCCACGAATTTGTTTTCAAACTTAGATCCAAAGTTGAATCTTATGGTGTAAGTTGTTTTTATTTTCGATATTAAAAGAATATTTAAGAGTGATGTATTTATTATTTAGGATACACCGAGAAATAAATTAACTGTAGTTGGTGCTACCCCCATTAATCACAAAGAGTACAACAAATACTTAATCAGCAGCTTGAAAGAATTAACTGGAATTGGAAAAAATCAATAAATTTCTTATTTATATTTATATTTCTTTATGTTATGTTACTTATTATACCTTATAAATATTCCAGTGAATAAAAACTTATCATTATTGCTTATTAAATTATACTTTTTTCTTCAACGGAAAATATTATAGACGACGCACGGGTCGAACGTATTTGTTCCTAAATTTTTAAAACCACTTTTTGAATGGGCTTGCGCTCCAAACGAAGAATCAATTATGCAAATGCGAATAGTGCATCCACAGGCGAGAAGTATTGTTGTTATATTTAATAAAATAATAACCAATGCTATTGGGTTTTAGTTCAAAGATTAATACAAATTGACAGAAGAAAGCCTCCTAACTTTACCTTAATGATTTCATGACCATTATTATATGTTATTATATGCCTGTGGCGAATGTTTACCTAAAGTCATACTTTACAAATATGCAAGCCATTTGTTGTACAAAAAATGAAAAAAATAAATTATTTTATGACGGCTCAAACACTTACAGCACGTTTTTGGAGTCTTTAAAGTAGGGGGTCAAATGGAATATAGGGCTCTCACAAGTCAAATTATGTCTAAATGACAATCAACATCGATCAAGCTAAAGTTCAAGCTACTTGTGAAGCGATTGAAATCAAACGGCATCAAAATAATAGTTTGAAGTTGTCACATGCATGTCAATTACCGCCTTACGCCAAATTTCCAAATTTGGGGTCCAAAATCCCTAAAAACAGCTTTTTCCAACACAGTCATGATCCAGAACATACCAGACAGCTGGTAAGAAACTTCTTAGAAGAGGATAATATTTATGGTTTGGGATGAAAAATGGAATTTCTTCACCTGTGTTTCATGTGGTTGCATTTTTTTACTCCCGTTCAAACTTATCTTTTGGAACAATTTTAATATTAACTATTTTTTGAAGTAGGTTTCGATAAAAAATTGTCTTGGTTTACAGAAATACGATCAATTTCACAGATGTTTGCAAAATTTCAAGCTATTACCACAGCTTAGTTCTTGCTTAAGACCATTTCGTTTGCATTTTTTTGCTCGCTACTGCATGTCCGAGCTGAATGTATTTATGATTGGACTAGTAGGTGAATAGGGTTATTAAACTCCAGTTTATGTTATTTGAATAGGATAGACCCGAGTCTTTCTAAGTAACGGCTTAGACAACCACTAGTAAATAGTTTTTTTTTTAATTGGCTAATTTGATGTAAACGTTCTTATGATTTCAAAAAATTAAAGGAATATCTGAAAAAAAAAACATTTTAAGCCCAAAAATATTTATTTGTTCTGTTTTATTTAATGTTCATGTCAAAAACTTTTTTCAACCGCAGTATTAGGTTTCCGTATTATCTTGCGAGTTAACTGTTAAGGAGGAATTTCTCGAGTAAATGGATCCTGTACCACAAACAATTTTAGTATTGTTTGAAAAATCTATTACAATTTGAAACTCTTCTTTAAATGCATCAATAAAGCGAACCTAAAAATAAAAGCAAAAAACATTATTTCTATACAGACAAAAAAAGTAATAGTTAGTATCATGTTAATACACGCAACTTCTGTAAATTAGTACAAAATTTTATTTTTATTTTAAGATAGACCTTTACCGATTTTTTTCATCGAAATTGTAGAAATCGTTTTTATTAAAATAATCTTTTCTGAAATCGGCATAGCGGTTAACGTTATTTTCGATCCTATTACAAAAATTCCTAAACACAATTTCTCCACAGAAATTGCTTTTTTCTCAGTTTCTTTTTTTAAATTAAAGCCTAGAGCTCAGTTCGGATGGAAATTAAATGTCATGCAAGTTCGTCTGCATGAAATCTTTTGCTTTACATTCCACAGCTTCTATTGTCAGCTAAAATTGTTTCATTGATAAATGTATAGTTTGAAAATGAGACCTTAGAATTTTTCCCTTGCAGTCACATTTTCAAATATTGATAAAATGGCCCAACATATAACGGAACTTGTTCAATTTTCACTTCACGAGAGGTGAGAACTAGGCTTTTTTTTTTGGACCAAAAATGACGGTGCCTGCTTTAGATAAATTTTAGAAAAACTTTTTTTCAAAAATACTACGATTTCGACTAAAAAAATCATAAAAGTTTTTTGTATAAGGTCCATCTTCACATGAAAACATTTTTTTTTTCAACCGTTATAACGGTACCTGCCGTAGAACCATTTTCTTGAATTCTGATTTTCTTCTTTATGACTCACTCGATTTTAACGATTTTTTGTAGGAAGATATTTAAATATTAAAAATTTTGACTTTTTTTTGAAAAATCGTTTTTTCGAAAACTACTAAATATTTTATACTGAAACCAAACGCTCCGTAAACTTATGTCGTTTTCGATTGGACGTCCAGAAGAGTTCGGAAGAATCCAGAAGTCTTCTAAAACTGATTTATTATGTCATAATTTGTCATCATTGTGCCAATTACACATAAAATGACAAAACTTTCCTGAGATTTGTGTCTAATTACTGATAGTACAGTCAATACGTTATTTTAGTTGAGATATTTGAGAGTCATTGGGTAATGGTTGTTATTCAAGTTAAATTATAGTAAGTGCAAAATGTACTATACCTTATAGCGCCTTGCTTTTCTAAATACAAAGATTAACCAGTCAAAAATTCCACAGGCTGCAGCTACCGATGACCCTACTAGCAGCACAAGATAAACTCCTCCTAAGTTTGGCATTCCCATTTCCGTAGCTTCAGATTGTTCTGTTTTACTCTGAAATCAAAGAATTAGAATACAAATAAATTATTTCTACAAAGACTCAAACTTACTGTGCAACTTCCAGTTCCTAACTCGAACCACCATTTTGACTTCATCTTAGCTAAAACTCCCGACTCTTGCAACTCAAGAAGAGCATTATTAAGCTTATCACGATAAGGCCAGTCTAAAAATACATAATGCTAAAATAAAATTGAAAAAATATTTATTTTGAATTTGTCGTTACTCTTCCTCATAGCAATACCGTAGCCCTTTTCATCCAACAATCCTCCAACTTGTGTTAGATTACATATACGTGCCACATTGTATTCTATTGATGTAGATTCCATTAGAAAAGCATAGTTTTCTGTCAGAACTCTTTGGACTCCTTCATCGTTAGTACTTGTCAACAAACTAGGATTTTGATTCATATAATCATTCATTAAGCTGTAAGTCAAATCCTCAGTATTCTATAAAAATAAGGTGAAATTTGAACATGAATAAATATAAAACGCATGTTTTACCTTAAAGAATGTTCTGGTACTACCACTGCTCTTGGCTCCGTACTTTATTCCACCTACATTTTGAGCCAAATCATTAACATCATTAATAAGACTTGTAGGATTTTCAATTGTAAGGCAAGCTGCTAAATTTGCCGTATAAGATGCCACCAAAATAAGAGTGAAAAACCACCAAATGGATGCTAAAAGTCTGGTCGATAAAGCTCTGGAACACCAAACCAACAACAAACATAATCACCATACTTATGTTAATTGAAAATAAGTAGGTATTCACTTCTACTTACTTCGGTGCGATTTCACTTCCCTGCTGTAAGATTGCTCCAGTAGCAAACCAAATGGAATTTCCCATACTAAATTGATTTTCTAATTCCTCAGGTTCTTCTATACATGGATATGGATTATCCCATTCTCCAGGGGCAATCCGACCCAAAATGAAAAATGTCAAGGATACACCAAAAAACGATATACCCAACCAAATCCAAACTTTTCCCGATAATGGGTCCATGAAAGAAAACAATTTTGGATCGGCTTTACGTGGTCTTTGGTATAAAATTGAGATTCCTGGAATTATTTAAAATATACAATTTGGATGAGGATTAAATAAATAATGAAAAAGTAATGGTTTACCTAAATTCATAAACGGAATGGTAAAGTCAACTCCAGCTTCGCGCTCAGATGTTATTGTAAGGTCAGTAACTCCCAAATCAGCTCTCTGTAAGAAATATATAAATGTTTTTTTTTTTCATTCATTATATTATAGGCGCAGATCACATGCTGTTGACGGTGTATGCTTGAAGTGCAGATATGATAATAAATAAAAAAAAAACCCAGGAGCCTAGCGCCCTGTGAAGCAGCTCCTGTGATGATCTTCTAAATAAGGTGAGTTTGAGTGAGTTTATTATTGTACTCACCCCTTCCATAATTTCGCGCACCATTCCTGTTGAAACATTGCTTGAAGAATTGAATGAACCATAATTACCATCTATGTGCATATTAAATGTAAAATTAAAGCCAAGCTTCTCAGCCAACCGCTGAATAAGTTCAACTCCAAACCCTTCATAACGATTATTTCCCGAAAGTTTCATAGTAGATTGTTTCAACGTCACATGCGGGGCATTCTAAACAACAACAAAAAAATATAACAGTCGCCCAGACTATAAAAAATTAAAAATAACTCACCATTGCTAAGAGAACAGTCAAACTTTTATTAACCAAAGATAAAGCATCAGTATCCAAGGGTGGTCCAGTAGGTATGTACCGATGTATATTTAATCCTTTATCTGGATGCCAGTCGCCAATCTTTTGAAGGCCCGCCGATGTTAATTCAACAAGTTCGAGATTATAGTCCTTACGAATCCCACCTTCCAGGAAAATGTTTCCGGTAAGACCCTGTGCAACGGTCTAAAGAAGGACTGTGATAACAAAAATAATGAAATGCTAACAGAAATTTTGAGCTTGCCGAATGCAAGAAATTTCCAAAAGAAGAACCTCTTTCCCAATTAATCTCATCCGAGCAATTTAGCGATACTGGTTTAAATCTCATGGTTTTTGTGGTTTCGGCATAAAGTTGAATGGCATCGTAAAGTAAAGCCATTTCAATAGTTATGGGGCATGTAACTTTAGATCGAAAAAAAATGTAATTCCATTTTAAATTTAACTTTTAACTTTGTTTTGGATAACCTACTGTTTCTCTCTTCGTCATCCTCGGGATATCCCAGAGCTGTAATCAATCTTTTGACTTCTGGTTGCTCTGGGGAAAACATTCGGATGGTAGTTAAGTTAACTTCACTGTATTTGAATTCTTCCAGATCAAGGGCTTGTAGATCTAAGCTTCCTATAATGTAGCTGTAGTCTTCGGTAATAATACCAACTTGTTGTGCCTGTGAAAAAAAGTCAACAAGATCTACCTTTAATACTGAGCTTCAAAATTAAGTTTTTAATATATTATCTCAATAATTATGTTTTGAATCTGTGTGCAGTATAAAGTTAAGAGTTAAAGTCAAGTTTCTTTTTAAGCTGGCAATGTTCTCATGAATAGATAAAAACTAGTACTACGTCGCATGCTTTTTTTTTTGTGTGTATGCACAGGTCGTGTGATCTAAGCGTTAGTAAATATCTTCAATACTAAGAATTGGATTTCAAAGAAAACTAGCCTTTGCTAGATAACATCTGATCTTGTGACAAGGTTTGTCGGTGTCGTGAAATTAGAGAGAATGTTTTCAATCATGCGATCAATATTAAAAATAATGCGGTTTCCTTCCTGTGGGTAATCCAATCAACCAATAAACTCGAAATTCGAAAATTTGCACATTCATGCTTTTGGCCTGAGGGGGACGATATGTAATTTTTTAAAAAAAAAGATTTAATATCCTAAATGTTAGAGATGCTCCTGAATCATAACTTGCATTTTTCGTACTGAAAATGTTAGGGTATCTATTTACTTACTTGTCTAAGAACTTCTGGCAGTGTTTCTGTTGAACCCACTATAACTACGTAGCTGTCATCTGATTTTCTCACTCTTCGAAGAATACTTTTGTAGTTTCCGTTAAGTTGTAAATCATATCGCCGAACGGTGATGTACGGTCCTCCAGAATCGTACAAACTAATAAGTTCATTTAAAATATGTAGATAGTCACCTGGAAAATTAAAATTGTAATTGTTAATTGTTAATAAAAAAACACTAACTAGACCCCAGAAAGAGTATAATCTTAAAAAAAAACTAACTTATTATCCCTATAATAAAACCGAAAAAAAAAGTATTTTATTTTGGTCGTAACCATCGAAAACAAAAGTCTAACCATAACTAAATGGCAGTCGTTATTTAAAACGATTACCGTTCAACTAAAACGATTCTCGTTATACGCATTTGAACGATAACGAAGTAATTTTCGTTTTATAAAATAGGGTCCAGCATAAAAAAATGTTCCACGTTTAGTTTTAAACTCTTAAAATTGATAACAGCAAATAATAAAATCAATTGACAAATTGACATTCAAATAAAGAGTGCTTGGCTAAAATCTGGAAGCGTAGATAATTTATTCTTTAATGACATGGAGCTGGCTTCATTATTATAGTACGCTATTATGTGAACTAGAAAGTAGTAGAACAACAAGAATAATCCTTTTACCAACCAAACAGCACACGAAAACGACACAACGTTACAGAGTCAGTGATATGCATAAATAAATAAATTTATTCCTCTATGTAAAAAAAAAAACATAATAGTTATTATACTTTAGTTCAATACATTTATGTTATTAAGTAATTTTATTTACCTGATTCATAAAGGAACGTTAAACTAGTCCATTCAAAAGCATCTATAAGATCGTGAATGACTTTTGCAATATCTTTTGGATTTGGATGTAGATTTATCATTACAGATTTCCTTGGGTCGAAATCCATATGAGAACTCATAAATGGTATTTCCTTGGCATCACAAACACTCATCAAATGCATTGCTGTATTTTTCGAGGAAGTTCCAAATATGCCTCCAACTCCCATCTGAAAAAAATTTAAATATTGATTCGAACAATTGTTTGCGTTTTTCATTTCTAACCATCAACATGCTACAAATTGCTTTGTATGCTTCGTATGAATCACCATTAGTAACCTCTGTTTGTGTAGCCCACAAAGGTACTTCCAAATCATTGTTTGCAACTTCTATTGCTGTTTGAAAAACAGTTTGCATTTGTTCAACATTTCTGTCGGTTATCAAGCCTGAGAAGAGAAGGATACCATTAATTATACAGTTTTTAGGTCATTAAAAAAAAACACATCATAAATATGAAATATTTCTTCTACATATGTATTTCCTCATTCAGTCGAGTTTATTTTTAAATGGCTGTCAGTGACGGAAGAAAAAATACCATCTATGATAGTTTTCACATTTTCTATGAAATAATAAAAAGTTACCAATTCTAATGCCATCCGAGCAGACCGATTTCAATTCGATAGTAACGAAAACTATCAATGAAATAATTTCACTTTTCAAATTCATAATAATTGATCGAATGTCAAGTTCGAATGTTTTGTTATTTTTTTTTTTTTTTGTTTTACTTATTTATTTTCCATGTGAATTTTTTTTTCGAATTCTATTTATACAAAATTGGATCTATTGGAGCACACATTGCTTGAAGATAGAACTTGTTATGAGGAACGGAAAAAAGCGACTGAGAAGTGCTCTAATTTTAAGAACATAAATATTTGGAAATTGGAAAGCGTTCTAAACGTCCAGCAGAATCATTTTTTTTTTGTATTTATGGAACATCTCTTTGATGGCGCAGAGAGTAAGCTTTTTAGACGTGGGAAGCGACAGGGATAGTGAGAGTTTAAGATGGAAGAGATTTTGCAATGAGCACCAAACTGTTGCTTTATTATTATTACTGAGTGAAAACACCAACTTGTTTACAAACAAAAAAAAAAATGTTGCTTTTGCTTCATTGAATTCAATAGATAAAATGAATTAAACAATATTGTTTCTCTTTCTTAAGTGTTATTATTATTAGTACAAAATATTTCACTTAAAAAAAAAAAGAATTAGAATTAAAAAAGAATGCAAGTTCCTAATAGTAACACTTTTTACTACAACCGCTGTTCCTCCCTTAACTTTGGAAATGAATCAGAAAAAACTTTTTTGGCAAAACTTTTATGTGTTTTTTTTCTGCAAATTCCATCGATATATATATATCCAGAGACAACTTTTAGAAAGAAAAAAAATCGTGTCTTGTAACTTATCAAGTTGTAACATAGTTCGGGGTACTTTTTTATAACAAAAACATTTTATAAAAAAATAAATTGTTCTTAATTAAGTAACAAAAAAAAAAAAAAACTATATTCATTTCAATACAAAATAAATATCATATCATAGAAAAAATTATACTTTATTTAAAAAGCAAAAATAAGTTAAATTGAAACCGAAAATCCAAAATCCCAAAATTTCGAAATCCCAAAGGCTCATAAGCCCAATACCATAATAACACAAAATCTAGAAATCCCAAAGTCACAAATTTCCAAAGCCAACGACGACGATGTCGGCAATGACACACGCATGTAAAAATGTCTTGAAAACGTGTTTTCTTTACGTTTCATGATGTTTCCTTATAAAATAGACTAATTCAGAAAAAAATGTTTGTGCCACGTACTTATCGTTTGGTACTTTGAAGTCTTTGAAAAAAAAATATACATATAAGCAAAAATACAAAGATGCAAAAATACAATACATGCAAACATACAAAAATACAAACATACAAAAACACAAACATTCCAACACACATATACCTACTTAAATATACAAACATACAACAAACATACAACAAACATGTAGACTAAGAGCCCACAGCAAATTTTGGGAGTGGAGGTATAACCAAAATCGGAGTATGCAGTTTTATAGGTATACGCATCCTGATTTCAAATTCGAATAGCTGGCGGGTTTATTTTTCAGCCTTCTGTATTCTAATACAACAAACATACAAATATACAAATTATATTATTATTATTTAATAGTGTGGTGTCACCTTGGTAAAGGGTTTTCCAATAGGGACGGGTTGATTTTGACAGCTCCTGGTGGCAATGTTGTATTTTTTAATTTCTGACAAAATATCTTTTAATCAATTACTAAAGACAAATTATCATGGCAAGTTACAGCGTCGAGCAACACGTGCAAATTGGGTTTTGGAGCAGTTGGAAGTTGGTCCCAATTTTGGTCGAAAAATCATCTTAAGCGGTGAGGCCCATTTTTGGATGAATGGGTACGTGAATAAGCAAAATTACCGGAATTGGGACAACACCATTCCCCGCGAGACCCACGAGGTGCCAATGCATCCAAATAAAATAACTGTTTGGTGTGGATTTTAGGCTGGAGGAGTCATCGGTCCGTACTTCTTCGAAAATGATGCTGGCCAGGCCATCACCGTCAACGGCGATCGCTATAGGTCGATGATCACCAACTTCTTGTGTCCTGAATTGGATGATATGGACACCGAAGACATATGGTTTCAACAGGATGGCGCTACATACCACACAGCTCAAGACACAATCGATATTCCGCCCGCCATTAAAGGAAAACCCTTTATAATGGTGATTTTCTAATATACACTACAACAACAAAAATTTAATGGTTATTACTTTATCTTCTTTCTCCCAGTAAAAGTCAGTTCAGAATGACTTTTAGTGGAGTAAGCAAATCATCTCGGGAAGTGGTAAAAGTGCTCCGATTGGGATGGTTTTTTTTGCAGATATTAGTACATATTCAAAAATACTTTTGTTTTAACTTTATAACAAGATTTTTGTGAACAAACATTCTTTTATCAAAAAATTCTTTATTTTATAAAATTTTACAAAATTGTTTTATAAAAATAATATTTGGGTCGCACGAACTTACTCTTGGGGTCAAAGTTGCTGTGGACGTTAAAGCTTCTTATATCAAGATTTTAAAAATAAACAATTTTATAAGAAATTAAAATTAAAATTAAATTCATTTTAGTAAATGACATAAACAACTTCTTAAACTGTTTTGAGCTAAGTATGCCATCTGATTTAATTAAAAAAGATGAATTTTTAGAAAAAAAATTTCGAAACTCGTTAGAGCCGTTTTCAGAAAAAAATAATTTATAAATATAAAAATTCTTAAGGCTTGTTTAAAAATAAAGTTGATATGCAGTTTTTAAGAAAATATTATTGTACATCTAAAACCAAAATTTCAAAAAATTCTGTGACCCGTTTTAAAAAAATTGATTTTAATTAGTTAGAATTTTTACAAACATTTCATTCATCTCAAAATTATGACGCTACTAACGAAAGTAGACACAAAAATTTTAATCAAAATCTTTAGAAAAAAGTTAACTTTTCCTTAGTTCCTTGGTTGTATGGCACCGTTAGTTTTGGTCGGCTTAGGCTGTAGCTCGAGGTATACACAGACAGCCAGACAGACAGACAGAATTGCGAGACCCACTTTTTTCGCATTCTCTATCATCGAATTGACATGTCTGATTGTTATCTCAGTGCCTACTACAGTGCCTATATCGCAAGTAAAAATCGGTAAGAGCAGGAATTTTTAACTGGAAACTGTTAAAGTATTTTTGAATACCAACATTTGAAAAAAAAAAATAATCAAAATCGGAGCAGTTTTGCCCGATTAAGAGTCTTATTTTAAGCTTAAGTTAATCCACTATTTAGACTAATAGTTTTGAAAAGTTTGAATTTACAATTTGATATATAACGTGCTTTAATAGGAATGCTAATAAAAGTATGTAACGCTTTAGCCTGCTAACTAGCTAGTGCAATTATTATTTGTGCGTGTTATTTAAAGAAAGAGGTGGCCCACTAAGACACTAGAAATGAGAGCTTTCAAGTAAAAAAAAAAAAAAATAGATCAACTGTAAAATTATAATATTCAGAATTTATGTATTTTGTATTATCTATGAAAATAAAAAGAAATTCTCATCGTTAACAACTGTATAACTTTATAACGGCTTGTTTTAAATTGTTCGTAACAGTCCGAGTAGTATTTTTTAAAGCCTCAATCTTAATGTTCGCTGCTTTCTTCAGAATCATTTGCTTCTATTGTTGAAAAAGAGTTCCTCGAATATATTGACCCAGTACTTCGAACAACTTTGGTATTATTTTCAAAATCAACTACAATCTTAAATTCTTCCTTCAGAGCTTCGCCAAAAGGAACCTATAATAAAAATAAAATAAATGTATGTACATTTGCCGTTTAAATTAAAATATAAAAGCTATTTGTTTACGTGTACAAATATATCCAATTACCTGATAATGCCTTGCTTTTCTGAACACAAAGAATAACCAATCTAATATGGCACATGCCGCAGCCGCTAAACTTCCAACTAAAAGAACAAAGTAAACTCCACCCAAATTTGGCATACCCAGCTTGGCGGCTTCCGATTGTTCCGATTTTGTCTAAAAAAACATATTATTATTTTTTTCATTAAACAATAACCAAACAAAAACAAATTAATTACTGTGCAACCGCCAGTTCCGACTTCATTCCACCATTTGTTTTTCATTTTCGAAATCACTCCTGATTCTTGAAGCTCAAGAAGTGCATCGTTAATTTTGTCACGATAAGGCCAGTCTATAAAATGACGATTTTTGGTTAAATTATGACTTCCCAAAGCAGATTATCTTACTTTTCCTCATAGCAATGCCGTAACTCTTTTCATCTAGCAGTCTACCGATTTGTGTCAGATTACATAATCTTGCCACATTGTATTCTATAGATGTTGATTCCATCAAATAGGCATAGTTCCCACTGAGAACTTTTTCCACACCTTCATCGTTGGTGCTGGTCAACTGTTCCGGGTGCGCAATCATGTATTCATTCATTTTTATGTAATTTGGATCTTCAGAATTCTAAGAAAGATTTTCACGCGAATACAATTTTATCGTTTATTAATTTTATCATATATACGAACCTTGAAAAAATTCCTTGTGCTTCCTTTGCTCTTGGCTCCGTAGTTTACGCCACCCTTTCTATCTGCAAGGTCTTTCACATCGTTAATCAAACTAGTGGGTGATTCAAAAGTAAGACAAGCTGCTAAATTTGCTGTATAAGATGCAACAACAATATTTGTGAAAAACCAGAAAAATGACGCCAATACTCTTGTCGATAAGGCTCTGAAATATTATTTAACGTTTATGAAAAATTTACACAATTGTATGGCTTGATTTATAGTAGTTCCATTACTTCGGTGCAATTTCAGAACCTTGTTGCAGTAGAGATCCAGTAGAAAACCACAATGAATTACCCAAACTCAATTGGTTATCCAATTCGGTTGGATCTTCAATACAGGGAAAGGGATTATCCCACTCGGGTGGAGCCATTCGGCCCAGAATGAATAAGCCTAATGACGCTCCGAAATAGGCGATACCCAAATACACCCAAACCTCACCAGAAAATGGATCCATGAAAGAAAATAGTTTCGGTGGATCCTTGCGTGGTTTCTGGTATAATATTGAAATTCCTGAAATTAATTTGATTTGTTATGCGTGTCTGCATCATGAAAAAATCCATAAAACAACTTCTGAGTTTTACCTAAATTCATAAATGGAATGGTGAAGTCAACTCCAGACTCACGCTCAGAAGTGATTGTTAAATCAGTAACACCCAGATCAGCTCTCTGTAACGATAAACAAAAGAAATTAACAAACATTTAAAATATAAATATTTTCAAGAGAGAAAACAGTCACGAAAGATGAAAGATAGCATAAGAATTATGCAAATAGAATCATCAGCTGCGTCTATAGTTCCAAATGATTGTAGTAGCATTGGCGTAATAGTAAGTGCGATATACTATCAGACTATCAAGCCAAAGTTATGGGTCAAAGTCACAGTTCTTGCCCCTTCGTTTTACAGGGTACATACTGGCTGTTCCAGAAACAGACAAAGCTCCAAAACTACTCGTGTCCTAAAAAGTGCATCTCACCTAAGCCTTTGGGTAGCATCCATCAGGGCCGGATATTTTTCCTGGAAGTCAGAACGTTCCTAGGAGCCAATATTTTGATTTTTGATGATCGCGTTCTTTCAATCTCTTGGAAAGCCCAATCTCAGCACTAAGTGTGGCAGAGCAGTGGAAACACTGCCAATAACCCATCAGAAGTGCCCCATCGATCGCCGCAGATGGAATTGCAACAGTACTGGTACTTCGGCTTCATTTTAATATTGTATGGTCTGCTGTTCAGATAGTAAATTACTTCCAAAAATATGTCTTCTTGTTTCTCGCAGAACAGTACATCTAACGATAAAATGTAAAATGTCCTCTCTTTCGACCATATTACACAATTCGCACAGCAAGGGCAAATCTTCACGTGGAATGAAGTTTATGTTGAAGAGTTCACCTCATAATCTAAATATCATTGATATTTGATCCGTCGTGTGTTTTTTTTTTCTTCGTTTAGAACCATTGCGAAATGTCCTCCCCATCCCTTGCTGCTGTGGTTTCAAGATACAGGTTCTGCAATACACGTCCGAACTTGAATGACATTCCTATTCTATACATCTTATACATTAATGCATTTCGGTCGATAGTATCGAACGAAAAAGCATATAATTTTTAATTTCGAGTCAAAAAATGATCTGCGATACGTGACAAAGTTCTTTTCAATTGTAATTTGCAAGTTGGTGCAATAGGCCCCAGCTGGTACCAGCTCCCGAAGTCTGCTGACAAGCAGCTCCGCGTAGCAGCCAGGTGTGATTTTGCTTAAAACCCCACCTTAGATTGCACGCACCGGTGGAGAACGACTTCGGCAAGCCGATATTTGTTTGAGTAAATCGACAAAAAAATACTACAAATCTGAACTTGCTCTACTTAAAATCAAAAATACTTACTCCTTCCATTATTTCATGCACCATTCCAGTGGATACATTCGTAATTGTATCATAAAATCCATAGTTATCATCTACGTGTATATTAAATGTAAAATTAAATCCAAGCTTTTCAGCCAACTCCTGAATAAGATCAACGCCAAAACCTTCATATCGACCGTTACCGGAAAGTTTAACAGTGGACTGTTTCAACATAGCATGAGGTGCATTCTGAAAATACAAATTAATCTTTTATAGTTTTGAAGATATTTTATATTTTTTGTTCAATTTACCAACGCCAGTAGAACAGTAAATGTTTTATTAACCAGAGACAATTCACCCGTACTAACTACTACACTTGATGGCATATTTCGGCTGGTAGTTAGCCCTTTTTCTGTGTGCCAGTTGCCAACTTTACCAAGACCCGCTGATGTTAGCTCTACAATTTCAAAATTATAGTCTGTTCGGATGCCTCCTTCGAAGAATATATTTCCCGTTAGACCTTCTTTTTCGCTCTTAAGTAAAAAAAAAAACAAAGGGTTTCTTTACATTACATTGAGTGATTCTTCTTTATTTCTTACCAAAGCCATGTAGTTTCCAAATGTTTCACCTTTCTCCCAAACGCTTGCATCTGAACAATTCAAAGGAATCGTTCGAAAGCTAACTGATTTGGTAGTTTCTGCGTATAACTGTACAGCATCGTAGAGCAAAGCCATTTCTACCGTTATAGGACATGTAACTATAAAATACATATATTTGTGACATTTTTTTCAATTTCTTCCAAGATTTGTTTCACTGTTATTTAAGCAGACCTTATATTTTTAAAAGGAACTTATTGTTTTATTGAGGTATTATGGACTTACTATTTCTTTCGGTATCGTCCTCAGGATATCCTAATTCCTGAATAAGTTTTTTAACTTCCGGCTGATCTGGGGAAAACATGCGGAAACTTGTGATATTGGCTTCGCTATGCCTAAAGTCTTCCAAATCAATAGTCTGTAGATCTAAATTTCCAATTATATAGTTATAATCCTCTGTTATAATGCCGACTTGTTTGGCCTTCCAAATAAGAACATCATAATATCAATTAAGGACAATCTATTTTTCTAATTTAAGAATTTTCTCACCTGTCGCAAAACTTCTGGCAGCGATTGTGTGGTACCTACAATGACAACATTACTGTCATCTGATTTTCTCACTCTTCGTAAGACGGCTCTATAGTTTCCATTCAATTGCAAATCATACCGTCGAACTGTTATAAAAGGACCCCCTAGTTTGTATAAGTCCATCAACTCATTGAGAATTGGAAGAAATTCACCTGTAGATGGAAAGAAACGAACATTTTACTATGGCGCTGCTTCTTTTTTATAAATTGCAAAAGGAGCTTTACCCGATTCGTAGAGAAACGTAAAACTGGTCCAACTGTATGCATCAACGATATCGTGAATTACGTTGGCAATATCCCTGGCATGAGGATGTAAGTTTATCATAGGCTTTTCAATACCGATATTCATATGAGAGTAAACATATGGAATTTCTTTAAGATCGCAAATATTTAATAAATGCAAAGCTGAATTTCTAGCTGAAGGTCCGAAAATTCCACCAACTCCTGTCTAGAAAATAAAAAAAATCACAAGTTTAGGCTAATGGTGACTACTACAATAGACCGTAGATCTTGAACTTGTTACAGCAGAATGGCCACCCATTACCGACACGTCGAAGTAGAGTAGGATGTTGCTACTAATTAACCCCCCACAATTAGAAGAGATCCTAGACTTTCTTTTCTGAAGTAATTACTTGAATCAGTAATAATCTATGACGTCATAATCTATGACGTCATAATCTATGACGTCACTATTTAGAGATAATGTTACACGAAAACGTAATTTATAACGAAAACGTAATGTTTTTTTTCTGACTTCAGAATCGAATTCAACCCAAAACGCTCAATCTTATTGAACATCAGGTATTTTATATTTTTGTGCGCATTCTCGAGTCTTTGACTTATGTAAAAATTAGTAGTTGGCAACACTATAACTTCAAAATAGTCAGCTTTTTAATGAGAATTAATTATTATTAAGATGTTCAAATTACTTATATAGACCAATAAAATTATCCAAAAAAAACGGGAATATCTACAAAAATAGCTAAGGAGAATCTTTGTTTTATTTTAAAGAGTATCTCTTGGGGATTTTAAAACCACAAAATTGGAACAAAAAACTCTGCGTTGTTCGCCATTTTGAAAAAAGCGTTTTCTTTTTTTTTTGCCGTTATTGGTCTAAGAGCAATTTGTCTACTTTTGTTGGAAACAAATATTCTTTAATGTTTTTGTCTTAACAAATTTTTTGCGCATCATTTTAATAAAAAGTAATTGTCGAAAAACTGTGATTTTTTAGTTAAAAAGTGGATTTTACAGTCCATCCGAACCGAAAACTACCCAAGACACTTTTTATACGTTATTGAATTCCCTACATTTTTGTATATTAATATTTTTCATGTACGTCAAAATCCTTCTTAGATAAACCATGACAAAGTTTCCAATATTCTGTAAAAGTTTTGTTAATTATAGGAAATGAAATGTGCTTATGGTATAAGGTTCGGCCACAGGATGATATATGTATCCTCGTGCATGCCTTGTATGTAATTTTCTAGAGTTTTCAAGTAGTATTCCTTCAAGTTAATTTTTTTTTTCAGTTACCTGATTGGGCTATATGACAAGCTTTAGCGTTATAAAAAAAAATTATGTTCTAAAACATCCAACTTAAGAAATTAGACATCCGGGATTGTAAGAAATTCTTATGTAATTTGTTTTTCTAAAAAATCACTGCCAATTGTTCGGTAGGTACAGGTACTATCTTTGCATTTTTTCGACGTGAATGTACAAAGATGTAGAGAAAAACTTCAAAATCCAGTTTTACCCCCGGAAATTTAGCAGTTTTTCAAAAATAACTTTTTATTGGAAACAGCTATCAAAAAAGTTGTTAAGACAAAAACGTAAGAGAATTTGTGTCCCTAATAAAAGTAAATATGCTAGCCTAGGACCATAATGGCCGAATAAAACAAATAAAGGTTTTTTAAAGCCTTTTTTTAAAATGGCGGACGAGGGTTTTTTGTTCGAGTTTTGTGGTTTTAAAATCCCAAAATCAAAAAATACTCTTCTTAGCAATTTTTGTAGATATGTTTTACTAATTTTCTTGGACTATTATGACTTAGGGCAACCGAGCATGTTTTTTTTTTGAAAGTTCGTATTGAAAATTTGAAGACACAGAAATGTGTTTTATTACAAAACCAAGCTTTTTGAGCACTATTCGTTAAGGCATATTTGTGCATATTTTTGTATTACTGGATATATTTGCATATTTCAGTTTTTATTTTTGTCATATTTGAGCTTTTAGGACATATTTGTAATTTTTTAATCAATTGTTCGAATCAAAAAACAAAAAAAAAATTTTTGTTGGTTTTTTTCTAAGGTCAAGTATAAACCCCCTTTTTCCTGCTTATTTTGTTCTTTTTTTTAAGTATCTTATAAAAAATTCAAAAAAAGTGTTTTAATTTTTTTTCACAATCTTACAGTTTTAAGGGTAGTTATAGCAGTTTTAAAGGCAAATTTTTAGAGTATATTACACCTATTTTAGAGCATTTATATAGCGCTTTATACTTTTTTTAAGAGCATATTTCCGGTTGCCCTACTTATGACAAACAAAAAAACTTAAGTTATAGTGCACAATATAGTTCTAAGGGTGTACCTTCGCTTAAGTGTGTGTAGTACATTTATTATTGTACTCGTTATTACTTAAATATTCATAATTACTTTGCAGTCGACATTTAAGGACCTTTTTTACATAAATGTATCCAAAATTCTAACTTGGGGAATGATTTTCTGATTTGAGTTAATCATTTACATTGCTTGTTCCGATTCCGAACTGTCATTTCGTAAATAAAAAAAAGTGAGCAGACTTTTTCAATACTCCATAATGAAATTTTCGTCAAGAAATCGCCACGTAAATGAATTTTGTGGCTAAAACTCATAAAAAGCACCACTGTGCGCAGTCGCAAACTTGTATGATCCATCCAATAAAAATCTTTTCCATTTTTGATTGAATCAGTCCAAGACAAAAATCTAATTTGTCGCGGAAAAAATTTAGGCTTAACTTGCGAATAAATGGCGTAGAAAACTGATACATCATACTGGTATTAATTTATTTAAAACAATAATTTTTAGTAAACCGCCATTTTCGAAAACCATTATGATTCGACATGTGCAAGCTATGCAAGCAAAATTCATTTCTAAGAAGTTAAAACTTATGGAAAACAAAGTGAAATCTTTATCTTGGAATGAGTTATTTCAAACTTAAATACCTTGACTTTTCCATTAACGAATTTTGAAAATACTTCACTCATAAAAAAACCATTCATTTGATACAAAACACGTTCGTGTTCAATGCTTCATAGTAAAATGGATAGGTATTCCTTTTAGCAGTAGCAGTAAAAAAACAAAGTTACGTAATTGCTTTTCATTAACAAATACTTGAAAGACTCAATTTTTGACTTTTCCAATTGTCAAAATTACAATATGTAGGTAATTAAAATTATTTACCATCAACATGCTGCATAAAGTGGTGTAAGCTTCATATGAATTTCCATAAACTATTTCTGCTTTTGCAGCCTGAAGGGGTATCTCCAAATCGACATTGGCAGTTTGAATTGCACTTTCAAAAATTGTTGCCATCTCTGGGGCATTTTGGTCGGAAATTAAACCTGGAGAAAAAAATACAAATTTATATTGATGAAACTTTAAAATTACAATTCATCATTTTCATAAACATATGTAATTCATTTAGAAATAAAATTCAAAAATATTTATTTTGACTTTACCGATTCGCAATCCATCGGACCCTGATGGATAGTAGGAGTACTCGTAAGTCAATGTCAATTGAATCGATGCAAGTAAACCGACAATAATTGCTGGAGACACACTTGAAATTTTCATATTGAAAAAAATTAAAAATGAAATTTTATTACTTCAACATATTTTGAAAAAAAAAATATTAAGAAATGAAAAAAAAATCTATTTATAAAAATTGTGGGAGACAGGGAAAAATTTTAAAATACTCGATGGTTTTTGTTTTTGTATTATGAATGTTTTCAACGGAATGGAGAAGAACGACTGAAAAGTATTTTGTATTCGATTGGCATGGAAAAGCTTTTCACTTGCCACACTCTCAAAAACGTCTCCGGAGAATCTGGCCAAAAAGTAAAAAGTTCAAAAATAAAAAACACTTACATATAGTGGATGTTTGGCTAGACAAATAAAAATTATTTATTTGGAAAACAAAAATGTAATTAAATTTAGGTAAAATATTTATACTCATGAGAGCGAGGAGCCATTTGCGAGTTAAATTTGCATACATGCTTGAATTAATTACTGTACGAGGTTTGATTTAAATGCATGAGTGAAAAAAATAAAGTATCTTCAAAACTCATACTTTTTAACCGACTTCACAAAAAGGAGGAGGTTCTCAATTCGATTGTATAAAATAAATTTTTTTCTCAATTACACTGTGTGACACTCAAAATATACGCTTTCGGAGATGTATCCCGTTTTGTAGAGCTTGTTGCCCTGATTACAAAACGGTATGTAAAAATTCCGTAACACCTCCAAAATATGGAGTTAGGGACAAAAACGGTTTTTTTCGACCTTAAACCATTCTAAAAATTCTAGTTTCGTCAAGTTTGTACCCAATATAGATTTTTTTTACTGTTTTGGAAAGTAGATAGTTAGAACTTTTCAACAATGCAAAAAAACATGGTGTGGTAAAACCTATAGTCTATAGGTTTTACATTGATTTGACGCAAACTATAATTTCTTTTTTTAGACGATTTTTACTGAATTCAATGATTTTTTTTGTCTTACGAACAGCGTCTGCCACTGGCTCGTACCATCCGCTTTTTGGACTTATGCTACTGAAATGTTATAGGACACCATGACAAAATAGCATTTTGAATATAAAAATTACTTTATTTACGTCATTCTCTCGGGATACTGCTCGTATGTGAATCCAGGGGGTGAGGAAGGGTAAAATTTGTATTCAAAATTCATCCGTTAGAAAATAAGTGTTTTTTCGACGTTTCTAGCTCTCACAAGAGATGAACTGTATGTGTTAAATAAAAGAATGGTCAGTTGTGCAAACGGAGTTTAACGTTGGTTCAGGATTTTAACTCACAGATTTCGGTGGATTAGCAATGGTTCTACTCTGGTTGTTGTTGTACATAAAGGAAATGAATTCTAAAGTCTGGCAGGTTTATTTTTGCGCCGCAATAACGTGGTTTTAAAAAAATGCGATTATTAACGCCCATATTATTGTCTAATTGCAAAATTAGTTTCATAGCAAAACTAGTTTTATGGAGCCCTAATATTTCAATATTTCTAAATAAGTTCTTATGGTCTGTCATTTTTCGGGAGCCGTGAGCCCTTAATATTGAAGATACAACCAATAGCACTCAAGATATACGCCTTTTAAAAGAGCTTTAAAAATTTGCCAAAAACACTACTTATTGCGTCTAAAAGACTGGGTTTTTACAATCTTTCTGTTAATTTACTTGTGTTTTAATAATTTGAATCCGTTAATCCGAAAAACTTTTTTCAGGGAAATCTAATTTTGTTTCGAGTCTAAAAAATGTGTGCTCAGATTACTTCATTTCCAAGTAAAGAATTTGTCAATAAACCTAGGTATTGTTCGACTTTATTATCTGTGTTGATAGTCTGCGGCATTTTACATTAAACTTTGAAAGACTGCCTAAATCCCTTTTTATACGTCACTTAAGAATTCAAATATTTGTTTTTTAACTCCAAAGCTGTCTAGTTTCTTATTCGTTGAATGTTTCATTCTTCCCAACCCAAACATCAAAATATTTTTGTCTCCCACAAGTCTATTTTTATTTTTTATTTTTATAGATTTTGTAAAAAAACAAACACTCTTTTGAATAGATAAAACTTGTAGCGAATGGTATTTTGGCATTTAGGCCAAAAACTTGAGTCAAGTTCCTAAGTACAAATCAAGCTTTTCCATGTGACCGTAAACAAAAGATGTCTCAGTCGTTTTTCTCCATCCTCCTGAATAAGATCAATCGACTACAATCGCGCACGTCATTTTCCTTTTATTTTTATTAATAGACATAAAAAATGAATAAAAATTAAAATATTTTTGTATCGTAAATATATTTTTTTTGTTTGAAAAACTTTTTTCAAAATGAAAATTAAAAGTGTGGCTCCATTCATTGTCATTTTCCTGACGTCATTTAGGATGGCCATGACTTACTCAAATTATCAGACAGAATCAGATGGTATTCGAATTGGTAAATAGTGATTTTTTGTTTTAGCAAAAAAAAAAAACAATCAATTACTCAAAGTAGTGCTGTGTTGTCTGGCGAATCTTTTTTTAAATATAAGTTGAAAACGTCATTTTTTAAATACAATGCTCTTAAAAATAAAACGCTTTGGGAGACGGTGAAAGATTTTCTGCTTTTGTTTTTGTTGATTTTTTTCGTGGTGTGTGTTTTTTGACGTCTACTTAAATTTTCTTTTTTTTTAACGTGCCTCGTCAACAGGTTTGGTGTCTGATAAAAATTTCCCAGAGATGTCAACGGTCTTTGAAAGTTCAATAGCAAGGGCTAATCTTGATTTAAATACTCCTCTTCTGGGTATTCTGGTTGAGGTGGGATTTGGAAATGCATACGAAGCTTCTCAAAAACTATGCGATATGATGACAGTAAATGGATTTTGTTTTTTCTAAAGTTATTCAAAACATTAAAAAAATTTTACTTCAGAGTGGAGTTGGTGGAATTTTTGGAACAACTTCAAAAAGTTCCGCTTTGCATATGATGAATGTTTGTGATTCGAAGGAAGTACCATACATTTACTCGCACAAGGAGTTCGATCCAAATAGAGCTGTCATAAATTTGCATCCCTTACCAAATGATATTGCCAAATGCTTGTATGATCTTATTAAAGTATTTGAGTGGACAAGTTTTACGTTTCTGTATGAGTCAGGTGCGAACAAATTCATAGTTTAAAATAAAGAAAAAATATTAAGTGAATTTTTATCTTTTAGGGGAGTACCTTCCTATTTTAAATGGTTTAATGGAATTGTATGCTGAAGAAGATGGACCTTTTATAACGCTTCGTCGATACGGTTTGGAACCGGATGGAGATTATAGAAATGTGTTGCGAAAAATTCGAAAATCACAGGATAATCTTATTCTTGTAGTTGGTTCGAAGGAAACGCTTCCAGAAATTTTAGCGCAGGTAAGGTATATAACATTTGTAAGATAACAATCTAAGCAACTAATACCATCTCGTCGTGCATTTGATTTGGTCATCAAAGACTGGGTTAAGTCAGGCGATAAAATAAAGTTTTTTCTCTATTTGTCAACTTCACTATGATGCCGAGTGCGATCATAGTGAAGATCATTTCCAATTTTTAATTTTTTTTTTCTATTCAAAAAATAGATTTAATGGCCTTTGGGTGACATTACAAACAGAATATTTAACAGTGCAAGAATATAGTTTGTTTTCTCTCGGTAAAGTCATAAACTATCGAATTCCATTAAAGGATGACTAAGATATCAATGGATTAAAAACCCTCTATGAAATCCTGAATTTCGTAGGTTTTATCTTTGCAATTTTAAGTCTTTTGGGTTACGTTTGTAACAAAACATTTTATTTACTTCAAAAGATATTTTTCAACAATGTATTAAGTTATTAACTGTCGAATTCTATAGAGGAATGGGTACGATCTCGATGTAAATAGGAACATCTATAAAATCTGAAAATTTTCAGATTTGCTTATCTGATTAAACCTCAAACTAAAAGTAATAGGTATTAATCATAGAGGCTTAGCCATTACTAAGAACGACTGGCGTTTATCCTATTCAAACACAATTTAGAGTTTAAAAACGATTATGAATACGCCTCATTATCTTTAACAATTTCATTTTATAATTAAATTACTGAGGAGACTAAATACTTAACATTAGGTTATTTACAATTACAATGGCATAAACTTTGCGTTAATGAAAAGTGATATGGGTGCTTTTTATTGATTGGAACTAATATTAAAAAATAACAATTAAAGGAAGATTCTTGATGTATCTTGTTTTTTTAACTTTTGAAAAAGTCTAAAAAAAAACAATCTTCCAACATTTAAACAATATTTCTATTTTATCTAAATTACAGGCACAACAAACCGGAATGGTTACTGAAGATTACAAATACATAATTGGAAATTTAGACCTTCAGACTATCGATTTGGAAGAATTCAAATACAGTGAAGCCAACATCACAGGCATAAGAATGTTTTCACCAGATCAGCCTGAAGTTAAACAACTGATTACAGCTCTAGGATATCCAGAAGATGATATTGAAAGAAACAGTTAGAATATTGATATCAAAGTGTCTTTTTTTAATAAAAAATAAACAATTTTTTTCTTTTCTTACACAGTTTCATGTCCCATAACTATTGAAATGGCGTTACTTTACGATGCAGTTAGACTTTTTGCTGAGGGCACAAAGTCAATAACACTCAGATCAGCTCCATTGAATTGTGGAGATAAAGAAGTTTTAGACAACGGCTATACTTTCGCAAACTATTTGGCTTTGGTATGATATTAAGGGCGGACTTTATAGCTGTTACTCAACTCGATATTTTTCTAAACTCCCTTGAGTTGAAACAAATCGTAAGCATTTGCTCAACCGAACGGTCGATTATGAATAGCTCAAGTGACCAAAAGTCCCCTCAAGCGTGCACTTGACAAAAATCTTGGCTTAAGTGACGCCTATGTATTCCGCCCTAAGTTTTATGTTGTTTAAAGTTGTTGTTTTCCATTTTCGTTTTATTTAATTCATTCTTTTTAGAGTGAAGTTGATGGTTTAACTGGAAAAATCCTTTTTAATGGACACCGCCGTGCGAATTATTCATTTGAAGTTGTTGAACTAACGGCATCCGGGCTAGCAACAGTTGGTCATTGGCATACCTATCAAAATTTAAGTTTTAGCAGATACATGGCTTCTAATGTCGTTATAGACACTGGGGAATTGACATTGGTCAACAAAACGTTCACAGTTCTTTTAGCCTTGGTAAGTAATTAAGACCAAGAGAATAAATTTGATTTTTTAATCTTTATAATTGTTACAATTAAAATTGAAACAAAATACACCAAATGGAAAAATTTATTTAAATTTGTTTTATAAAAGAAATACAATAAGCAATCAAACATAAAATGTAATCTTTTATAATTTTAAATCAACTTTAAAAAAAAACATTTCGTTAAAGTAAATATCACTTAAAATTCCAGAATGCACCATATGCAATGCTTAAACAGTCAACGGATAAGCTTAATGGAAATGATCGTTATGAAGGATTTGGGGTCGACTTAATAAAAGAATTGGCTGAAAAACTGGGATTTAATTTTACATTTAAAATTCATGTTGATGATAATTATGGATTTTATGATACAAAAACAAATATTTCAACGGGAATGGTCCACGAAATTATGGTTGGGGTAAGTAAGTACATACTTCATTTAGTTTAGCGATTGTATTATCCGTTCGTATGCTAATGTAGTTTTCATTTGGCCAGCGATGTTTTTCTGTCAATTTTGCATGTTTTTATTCATATAAATGTCAAATAAGCTAGTATGCGTGCTATTTTGGTAAAAACCTTATTTTTTGTTATTGTGCCACGCAAAATCACACCAAAATTAAATGGGAAGTAGAAAATGGGACTTAAATCGAACAGGCAAGAAAATACTTTTAATAGAAACGTTCTTAGAATCGAAACTATGTGCAAATAAAATGCACGACTGGATCGCTCCAGTAGAGCAAAGCTATTATTAGTATTAACTTAGCTTGAAAATTTAAGCTTTTGGTTATCTGATGTGTGTAGGTATTGAAAGATATAAGAGAATAAGCAAAAATAAATATTAATTTTTTAACGGGAACACTTTTTTTTTTTTTTTTTTTTTTTTTGAAAAATTCCTTTTTTCGATATTGGGTCTTTGAATTTTTTCAAAATTTTTTTGATAAATAATATCTTAAATAATACAAATTTTTTCTTTAAATCGTTTGAAAATTGAAAAAAAATCAATAGATTTTTCAAAAAAAAATCTAAAAATTTATCGTTATAGAAAAAATCATATCAAAAAGTTTAACCAAAATCGTTAGAGCCGTTTTCGAGAAAACTCGAATAACTCAAGAATGTTGTATAAGACATAGGTACTCGTTCTAGATGATCTATTCAAATACAAAAAAAAAACAAAGTCTCGAAATTACATAAAAATCATCTCTACCAAATTTGAAGACAATCCGTTTACGCGTTTGGGCAGTGGAAATGTGTACAGATGGACGTACGGACGCACAGACCCCCGGACGGGATGAGGAAAACCATTTTTTTAGTCTTCTCCGTCATCGTAATGTTGGTTTTGATTAAAACCACAATTTTTTTTTACGAAACCAATACTTGCCCTATGCAAGTAAAAAATAAAAATGACGTTTTCCAAGAGTTCGAATGCGGACATTGGGGAAGTAAGGCAACTTTAAATTAAATCACCATAGATTTGCTTTCTTACAGTCCTAGAGAACATCCTCACAAAGTTTGAGTAAAATCTAAAATGAGACAGCTTTTCTGGTCGTATGTTTTTATATGGAACTAGCTGACCCGGCAGGCGTTGTCCTGCCCTGCACAATTTTCTTGGATCTTAAATGGTGGATTTTTCGAAAAATAACTTATGCTCATTTTGTAGATAATAGTATTTCCCATAAGGGATGTCATGACAAGTTCTTCGATACGAACCTTTATATTTGATTTAAAATATGGTAAAAGGTAGTTTTAGCTACTCTTCGGAATCACGTAACACATAAAATTGGTACATTTAATACCTAACCCTCCTTTTTGTTAAGAAGATAAATTTAAATATTTTTTTACTCAATTTGTTTTTGTTTAACTTTTTTTTAGAATGCCGACTTGGGTGTAACTGATTTGACAATAACATCTGAACGTGAAGCTGGAGTTGACTTTACCATCCCATTCATGAATTTAGGTTAGTATAATATTAAAAGCGTCTTTAAATATTTCTAATTATTACGGATTCCTCTTAAACAGGAATTTCAATTCTTTACAAGAAACCTCGAAAAGATCCACCAAAGTTGTTCTCCTTTATGGACCCGTTTTCAGGGGAAGTTTGGGTCTATTTGGGAATCGCCTACTTTGGAGTGTCCTTAAGTTTGTTTATTCTTGGCCGAATGTCACCATATGAGTGGGATAATCCTTACCCATGTATAGAAGAACCAACCGAATTGGAAAATCAATTGAGCTTGGGCAACTCACTTTGGTTTACAACAGGATCTTTACTTCAACAAGGATCGGAGATAGCACCGAAGTATTTTTTTTTTTTTTTTTAATACAAAACAAAAGAGCTGATCGAAAAACTGTTTTTAAGATAAAACTAAATTTTAATCGTTTTATTTCAACTTTTCATTATTCTTCTTTCATTGCCTTTTGTTTGGATTGTTTATTACTATCTTTTTTGTAAAATTGAAAGGAAAATTAATATCTTACAGGGCTTTATCGACTAGACTCGTGGCATGTGTATTATGGTTGTTTACTTTGATTGTTGTTTCATCTTATACAGCAAATTTGGCAGCTTGTCTAACAATCGAAACTCCCATAAGTCTTATTGACGACGTTGAAGACCTGGCAATGGAAAAAGGCGGTGTCAAATACGGAGCTAAGAGCAGGGGAAGCACTAGAAAATTCTTTGAAGTAAGTCTGACTGTTAAAAAATAAACTGCAAAGTTCATTTGCATAGTTTCATAGAAGTCTGTTTTGAGAAACTATTTTTGAGTACTAGACTATATTATTTGTTGAGTTAACATCTTCTTCTGAGGTCTTCCAAGGCAAAGCTTCCAAGGCCGTTAGTCACACAGTCTGGTTTTTGGTTTGAAAAAATAAAAGTGATTTCTTCGGCTTTGGTATGAAAATGCTTTAAGGAAATTTGTACCTAAAGCCTAATTTACAGTTCAGCGTGCAAAAACAAAAAACAAAAATTCAAAGCTAATTTTAGTCTGTTTTGGGCATAATTTTATACCATATTTTGATGTTTATATTTTCAAATCACCGTAACCAATACATAAATTACCTTTTTTTCCTATATCAATTGGTACCAGAGGCTACAAATGCAATTTTGTTTTTTTTGCATGCAACAAAATTTTGCATGCAAAAAAACAAAAAATTGCATTCTTATCCCTTTGTATTGATTGGTTACAAAAAAAAAGTATCCTTCGTGTTATCTGACAAACAAGTTTGCATTTTTATATAATAAAAACGATGGACAGAAAAGACACAAAACAGTTTTGTAAATTAATTTTTTTGTGTTTGCGCTGAACTGTAAATTAGGCTTAAACTGCCAAGCTTTGCCTGGGAAGATTTTGGAATTTCGGAAAAAGATGATTCAACCTTGAATTTGAAACCAATTTCATTCCTTAATGAGTACACTTATCAATGAGTACACTTATCAACAGGGTCAAATTTTCCTATTTTGTTGCTAATTTTAAACAAACTTTGGTTCGTGGGTTCGATTCCCATGATGTGCATAGAAAGTTTTTCATAATAAAATTGAATTAAAGCTCAGCACCACAAAAAAAGGAGACTGATGAGTGCATAAGTGGAAAAGCACGAAATAGCTATATCTCCAGCCAAACAAGAGTGGTAGCGCTTTTAAGTTGTTGTTGTTGTTCAAACATTCAATGAAATTGACGGAATAAAGAATGGTCAAGTCTAATAAGCTGACCTTCTAGTACGAATAGTACAATAATAACAATAATAAAAACTTTGGTTCTGTCTAAGGAAACTGTCAAGCCGTCACCTATTTATTTAGAAATTGCTTTGTCTTAGCTTTGATTTGACATCAAGAAATGTCCATAATTTCTTAAACAACACACAATAAACTAAAATTTATTGAAAAACTTGCGTAAATAGCATCTAACCTTAAAACAGTCATTGTGGTGAAACTGTTATACTTTGACCAGAAAAACCTCTGAATTTTAAAAGTGTACGTCATCACCGTTAATTTGACATTAATTTAAAACACATTTTAGAAATGATAACGAAAGTACCTTAACACGTTAATCGTGCCAGGATGCGGACGGGAAAACGTTCGTACCAACTAATAGTCTTCTTTCACTTGTCATTTGAAATTTTCTTAAACTCGATAAGGAAAGCATTCTTGCAGTAGCCGCTCGGACTATTTCTGCTATACATTTTTGCTTTATTTTGAAAAGCTGTATCTTTGGAAACTGTTGAATCTACAGAAATTGTATTAGCCTCACATTAAAAAAAAAAAAAAAAAACAAAAAAGAGCAAAAAAATCGCGGTTTTTAGCATTTTTACCAATTCCGTTCGGAGCTCGAGGTCAGCAAAAAATCAGAACTACCAGATTTGATGCACGGTCTCCTTTCTACGAAACGACATGGTTACTAGACTATTGTTAGGTCATTAGGTAATTTAAGTCAGTTATTTTTAGTATTACATAATTTTACTTCTTACCAAGTTATAAGACAAGAGCTGGGACTTTCAAACTTATTATAATTTATCAAACGATCACAGACCAATTTTAACTAGTTTATCAATTGCAGTACTCTGAGGAAGATCCTTACAAGAAAATGAACAAGTTTATGACTTTAAACTCGAAATATTTGACGAGTACCAATGATGAAGGAGTTCAAAAAGTTCTTACCGAAAACTATGCGTTTTTGATGGAATCAACGACTATCGAATACAATGTGGCTAGAAATTGTAATTTAACACAAGTCGGAAAGTTGTTGGATGAAAAAAGCTATGGCGTTGCAATGAGAAAGAGTAATGTCTTTTATTTTCATAGTTAGTTTTTAATAACAAAATGTTTTTTTTTTTAGATTGGCCCTATCGTGATAAACTTAATAACGCTTTACTGCAACTTCAAGAATCTGGAGTTTTGTCAAAAATGAAATCAAAATGGTGGAATGAAGTTGGAACAGCTGGTTGTACGGTAAGTTTGATCTTAATTAAAATCTTTTTATGACAGATATCGCTGGATATTTTGGTTTTTCTCGAAAAGACTTTTTTCTCAAAAAAAAAGAACAACAAATGTATTAAATTTAAAAAAACTAATTTCTTACAGAAAAAAAAGGAAGCCAACGAAGCTGCTAAATTAGGTATGCCCAATGTGGGTGGCATTTATTTTGTTCTACTAGTTGGAAGTCTTATAGCTGCAGCATGCAGCATTTTAGATTGGCTGATTTTTGTTTTTCGAAAAGCACGACATCATGGAGTAATTTTAAATGGCTAAAATTTTAAATAATCTTACTTATTTTGTTATTTTCTTGTATTCACCTAAAGGTTCCATTCAAAGATGCACTTAAAGAAGAATTCCAAGTTGTTATAGAATTTTCTAATGATACCAAAATTGTTCAAAGCACTGGTTCAATTTATTCAAGACATTCTTCATTTGCAATTGAAGCACGGGGGCTTGAAGTAAAATTGGATAGAACTGATGAAATAGAATTAAGTTAAAAATTATTTAAGATACATTTTTGTGAATTAAAACGTTATATGTGTGTTTTATAAAGAGGTATTTACTTTTAGTTAACCCAACAAAATTTTATATTATAGTAAAAAGGAAAAATGGAAGCAAAAAACTATTTTTATTTTTAACCTAGTCGAAGAGCTGAGATCAGATTTCTTGCGTGATGAGAAGTAAACTATTTGTTTTAACTTTACAAATATACCAGAAAATGCGTTTTTTAAGCGCATCCTAACGCTCCAGACCCTCTCTGATAACAATCATACCCCTTACCGAAGGGTCCAAAAATACAGTTTTTTACTTGGGGATTACGAAGTCACAACCCTTAGCCCTTGACTCCCTGATTACAAAAATATCCCTATTACAGAAATTTTATTATAGACCGATAGCTTACAGCAGATTTTTTTGGGTGTGGGTGATAAGCATGCAATATGATTGGTATTTTTAGAAAAGTCTCTTGATTGTGAACAGAACGTAAGACTGCGGAAAGTCGTGGGATAAAGCATGAAAAGTAGCGGATAAATATGTGAAATATACCGGACTACCACCGTAAAAAGCGCGTAAAACCGTGGAAAAAATTTCAGAGTACAGATGGAATGTCGCGGAATATACATACTGTAGAGAATAGCAAGGCAAAACGGGAAAATGCAGCGAGAAAAGGTGAAGAGAGCCGCGATAAAAAGTGCGTAATACCGTGAAAAATGCGCTGGATACTGGTAAAAGATCGGAGAATACTGCGGAAAATATCATAGGAAAATATCTGCGATATTTTGCGCATTTAGCAATTTTTTCGTGATTTTTTTTACATTTTTTCCTTGAATTGACACACTTTTTTTCAATGAGTCCCATATGGACAACTGCATGTGGTCTGCTCAAGCAAAGAAAAGTCTGGCGGGTCAAATACCTGCTGTAGTTGTAGTCTAGTAAATTTTTTAAACAAGACAGACATTAGTGCTCTTAATTATTTAAAAGCACATCCGTTAAATTATAATTAGTTGTGTCATAAGCTGAATAGGCCCCAGTCGTGCACATCGTGCACGACTGGATCGCACGTACTTGCTCTTAGGGTGAAAGTTGCTGTGGATTCTTAATCTTCTTATATAAAGTCTTTAAACTCTAAACTCTAAACTAAGTATGCCATTTAATTTTGTTAGACAAGATAAATTTTAAAAAAATTGAAAATCGTTACAGCCGTTTAAAAAAAAAAATTATTTTGTACCCATAAAAATACTCAAGCCTTGTTTGAAAATATTAAAGAACATCTGAACATCTAAAATTTCAAAATAAATTACTAACACTATTCGAAAAATCGATTTTTCAAACAAAATTTTGAAACTTTTTTTAAAAATGCAAAAAATTTTTTTTTAAATTTTGGTATGAGATAGTTTGAAAATTGCTACTTCAAAAGTACGACATTTATAGTTGCAATATACATACAAATTTTAATCAAAATCGTTAGAGTCGGTTTGAAAATAATTTTTTTTTAAATTTTCGTCATATCAAATTCTCATAAGTAAGTAATAAACCCTAACATACCGAGTTGGAAAAAAATCGTTTCAGTGACATAGGCTGCAGCTTGAGATAGAGACAGGCAGACAGACGGACAGAATTGCCGAACCCACTTTTTTCGCATTCTTTATCATCGTAATGTCATGTTTGATTGTTATCTCGATTTCAATTTTTTCACGAATCCTAAACTTGCACTTTATTACTTACATATTTCGCAAGTAAAAATCTCTAAGAAATTGAATCCAAACATTTTCTTCTCAAAGATCTCCGCTAATTACAGGAAACTGACAGCTGAGATTTTTTCTCCCACTTAAAACATCTCAGAGCACTCATAGATCTATGTTTGTGGAACGCGCCTTATGACTTTTTTTTGCATCTTTTATTTAATTATTCCTATTTCGTGATGTTCAACTTAAATTATATTTGCAATAATATCTCTTGAATAAAGGCTTGAAGAAGGGGATAAACGTCCCCAAAGGCCCACCAAACCGTCGTAAAAATGTATAGCCTCTTTCGACTAGAGGCCAAAAAAGTTGCCAAATAAGTTTCCAAATGAGATAATTTCTCATACAAATTCTCAACTCGAAATGAGGTAATTTCCACCTCATTTCCACGAAATTAGCTCGGAAATTAACAAAAATATTAATGAACACCCCACAAATGTGTTCCACATAGGAGAGAAGGAAACAAACAGCATCCCAGATACAAAGAGGTGTTTAAGAAAAAAGAGTCAGATATAGAAAACAGCAAATGAGCTGTGAAACGAAATGAGATAATTTGTTATGAAAACACTTTTTATCTAATTTGCTAAATTTTCTAATTTGGGCTCTAGTCGAAACAGGCTATAAAAGTGTTTTCATTACAAATTATCTCATTTCGTTTGAAAGAAACGTTAAAAATGTCACAATCATCATCTTTACTTGATTTTAAGTTATGCTTTTCGCGGGTATCAATCATTTTAAGTTTAATTAAATTTTACGAAACTCACCGCGTATTTATAAGAAACATTTAATTTTATTTCTTCGACCACGAAGTTTGAAAGTTCTTCGAAACGTCGGGGAGAAGAAATAAAATTAAATATTTCTTATAAATACGCGGTGAGTTTCGTAAAATTTAATTAAACTTAAAATCTTTACTTGAATACTTAATCCATACCATAAAGATCTTGAACTTAAACAGCAAGTACGTGCGACTCAGTGGGGCATTTAATTTGAATTCAACAAGTGGTTCGGTATATTTTCCCAAGTCAAAAAGTGTTTGACAGCCAGTTGTTGTTAATTTATCCTTATCCTATCACGTGCAAGGAAATTATACAAGCGATTAGTATAGTTCTTATTAATTAAAGTCAGTTTAGTGTGAATTTATCAGTAAACAATCAGATAATGTAATAACTCTATAAAAATGGAAGGACATCTTAATCAATAAACTTCCAAGGTAGGTAATCAACTTTCATATTCTGTTCCATATTTACAATGTATTTATAAATTACATAGGAATAAAACTCAGAAGACGTATCATTTCATTCATAACGTCACGTATCGATTTTTCTATATTCTGTGAATGAATTTTATTATTCAACATAAAGCACTTTTAAGTTCTATGCATAATTCGGTTTAATATTTTTTTTTATTCGCTTTATTTCTTTCTCCTTGTGATTTAAAATAATAAGAAAGGATCTGTTTGATAAAACCAACCCCCACCCCCTCCCCCTGTATATGCCGGTGATTTTGATGGAATTTTTATCCACTCTAAAAATTTGACTGTTTTCATATATTAGCCAAGGAAGTTCCCAAATGGCCCTGATATATATAAGCTTCTCAAGCGCACCATTTTGTTTTTTTAAAGAGATTTTGAAGGAGGAAAAATAGATTTTCTCTTTCATGAGACAAATTTTGACAGACTTGACAGGATTTGGAGTCAAAAATAGTAGAAATTCTTTATTTTGGAGAGTTCTTAAGCAGACCAATAAATAAAACAAAAATGTCTCAAAAAATGGTCAGCCAAATTAGCGTATATCTTGAGTTTAACTGAACGATCATATTGAGGTCTTCACACTTACAATAAGAGAAAATCTAACTTAAAATCAATTTTTCGATCTCAGAGAAATTGGAAAAATTGCATTTTGAGCAACCCAAAACCATAGAATGCCTCGAAAAAAACCTAATTTGAAATCAGGACTTGAGCGTCCTATGAAACTGAATAAGAACATATCTACTCACATTTTGGTCATCAGTATCAGGCAACTCTCAACATTTGTTGTCGGCTCTGGGTCTACCAGTACAGCAAAATTATAAACTCATAATGTGCCAAATTCATTATTAAATCAATTAGTATAACTTTAAAATAAATTGTTCATTTTATTTTCCTGGTTACCTATGTATGTATATAAAATGTGAATTGATTTAAGTTTAAACTACAATTAGCACTGTTGTCGAGTTCATTGGAAAACATGCAATGATAAATACATTTATGAAAGTCATCTTATTTGTCTTATTTATTAACTAAAGGTTAAGGAACTTTTCAGTAATTTTGTCATGAATATTTATTTAGGAATTGTTTCAACCGCATAAGAATTATTTACAAAAGGAATTACCATAAAAATAAAATTAATTTCAACGAATCGAAATTGACAGCACAAACCATTGATTATTATTATTAAAAAAAAAAACAAAGTACTTTTAAATATTTCTTTAGAACAAATTTGAATAGGTACTAAAGCCTCCATTAAAACTCAGCTAGCTAGCTTTTCTGGACTTTGCTACAATTGCTGCACATAAACCAATATTTACTGCTGAATTGCATTGAATTACTTATTTAGCTTAATTAGTTTGTTGCTTTTTTTAAATTCACTTATAATTGTAATAAATAAGCTAAGTAATCAATTCAGAAAGTAGTTTCTTTCAGTTTTTTCCTCTTAATAGATTCCATGAGTTGCAAGAAACAATGAATCCTTATAAACAAATTTCATGTGATATCATTCTAATAATGATGTATAGTTTAAAAATTAACTTCTACAGTTTAGCTAACAAGTACTGGACGGTTTAAACAGTTTTTTTCTGAACTCAAAATCCACTTCATCGCAGTCTTAGATATGGTTCATTGAATTTATTTATAAACAATATACTTGGTAGACTTTTATTGGGAAAAACTCTTTTGAATAGAAAAAAATTAAATTTTGTCACAAAAGTTATTCTTCAACCAAAAATGCTATTTAATTCATTGGTGCATTTATGAGAAAGGGGCGACACTGATGGCTTTTCAGTTATTTGGATTTATCTAGAAAACCAAGCTTTACTAATCCTAATTTATATGTTTTAATTTTCTATCAAAATAAATTGATTTCAATTTTTTTTTAAATTAGGCCCGTCCTACCAACTACAATTATCTCTGAGAAATGAATCCAAAATTTTGTTGTCTCCGAAATCTCCGCAAAATACATGAATGTGACAGCTGAAATTTTTTGTCCCACTTACAAAATCTCGGGCTCGGCGCCCTCAGAGATTTCTCTTTGTGCGACGCGCCTGTAAATTTTGACATAAATTCTAATATGAAAATGATGGAAAATAAATTTAAATAATGAGGATTTAAAATTTTGTAACTAAATAACTTGTAGTTCTTGAATAAATAATAGAATAAAGCAGATATACTCTATTATATAATTTCTTTTGTACAAAAATGACTGAAATATACTCAGTCAAATTCAACCATGTTTACTTGCTCTACAGGGCAAGTATTGGTTTCGTGTCAAAAAAAAGTTCGAGTTTTTAATCAAAACCAACATTACGATGATGGAGAAGTCCAAAAAAGTGGTTTTCGTTATGCCGTCCGTCGGTCGGTATGTGCATCTGTTCGTCTGTTTGTCCGTTCGCCTGTGCGTCCATCTGTGCAGAGAGCCACAGCCTAAACGGGTTGACGGATTTGCATGACATTTGGTACAGATTACTTTTTGTAATTTCCAAGGTTGTTTTATTTTTGTTTTTGAATATTTCTATTAGAACGAATACCTCCTCTAACGATCTAACGATTTCGATTAAACTTGGTGCATGTTACAAAATAAGCAATTGTAACAATCCTGAGTTTTTAGTTTTTCTCAAAAAAATTCAAATAACGGAATATGATAATGAACACGTTTTTCGAGAAATAATAATTTTTAAATTTTTCTGTATATCATTACTGGCTGAACTGATTTCATTCAAAACTTGTGACCAGGTTGTTCTCATCATTTAAAAAGTGTTGTGTATTTAGTATTTCACAAAAAAAATTATTTTCGCGATCCAGTGGTGCATTTTATTTTCTAATTTTTTTGATTTGTTTGCTTCAAAGTAACTTTTAAAAATGAAAATGTGGTAAGAGGTAATAAACTGTTAGATTGGGGCTTTTAAATTAAACTGATCGCAAAAACATTGATTTAGTAGCAATTGACAATAACAAAGCTAAATTTTTATTTGCATAATTGTGATTGTGGGTCCAACTGTGTGTAGGTATGTGTATTTTGTTAATACAGAGCGAATAGGTGAAATAAAACTTTTTCAATAGCCTAAAACAACGTAACAACAACAAACAACAAACGGAAAGTTTAACATACAAAAAAATAAACAGGAAAAAAAATCTCTCTTTTTATAATAATATTTGTTGGTACTATAATTATTTAAACAAATTTATATGTTACTTCACTTTAAAGGCTTGACTACAACGGCCACTTTTTGCAAAAAGTTCCAAAGGTTAAATTTTCAAACACATTTTTCTCGACTATTTAACTTCGGAAAAATTTAAAACACGTGTCAAAAACCTTAGATTTTAAATTTTCAAACAAGGGAAGAACTTTTTTTCACTAACAAATGGACCATTAAAGAAAAAAAAATATTCTACTTTTGCACTTTTGCAAAAAGTGGCCATTGTAGTTACGCCTTAACTTGCAAACTTCCCAGTTACGGACATAAAATCAAAAGACCTTTCCAAAAATGCCAATCATTGTTAGAGATAACAATGACCCAAAATCTACCAAAATATTCTCTATGAAAAAGGAATAGATAACCTTGTAGATTTATAGGAAAGGGACTAACAATTTATAAAAATTAAATGATGACCTTTTCTTCCTAAAAATACTGTACTGTTTGTTATTCGTATGTCTGTCTGAAATAGAACGTTGTTCGTTTAATACTGTCATATGAAAAAGGTATTTTTTTGCACTTATAAGTTACTCATGCAAAGAGCGATTAAAAACCCTCAATTGCACGTTTAACAAAATAATAGATTTCTACGTAAAAATTAACTCATTGAGAAAAATAAAAATCAATTTAATGACGTAACCGTTATAATACATTTGCTATATAGTATATTAAAGTGTTAAAATATTGCTGCGCTATGGTCAAAGTGAGTATTATGAAAAGCACTTCGAAATCTATAAGTACCTTCCAATTAAAAAAAAATTGCTCAATATTTTCTTGTCTTAGTATGTATGTATATTTTCTTCTAAAACTGTATTACAGAAAAATTGAAAAACTTATTATGTACACTTAAAAAATGTAACCAACATGCAATTTGATAGGTAAGCAGATTTTATTAAGCAGGAAAATGAAGAATCAAAAGAACATTGGTGAAGGATTTTTGCAATCAAAGCTTATTACTTACTTTATTACTGCTTTAAGCGATTTTTTAAATGATAAATCTTATAAAGTTATGCAAGTAACTGCTCTAAGCAAAAATATAATCATGAAAATATACAATCTGCGAAACTTTACTTCCGGGGAGTCAACGTGATTCGTAAGGTTCGCATTCGCATTTTAAACAATATTGAACTTGCCGGGTGAACTATATTATCACTACGAGGAGCTACATTATCATTTCCACTAAGACACTTCCCCGCCTGCTAGTTTCACATTAGAAAATTTGGCAGAAATAAGTGCAAATCCCGCAGCAACACATTCGTCGAATTCTGTAATAGGGGTAAATATGTATATTTGTTCAAGCCTCATATAATATACTCTTTTTTTTGTCGTTCGTTCTTGATGCCCATACACCGAACAACGAAAGTGTGAATGGCAAAACCGAACGACGATTAAAGAACAAGTTAAAACTATGTAAAAATTCAATGCGCATTGCAGTGCCATGAAATTACTAGAAAAAATTTGCAGATTTATTATGTGCTCTGGAAAAATAGAGAACCGAACATTGTCAAAAAACCGGAAACAAAATTTTCATTAAAGTTCTTTCTATCTCCTTGACTTAGTTCAAGCTTATGCCTGTTTAACACTAAGCATTTATTTTTGAAAATCTTTATTCGGTTGGAACTTGGAAGGAAGAAAATTAGAAGAGCCCCTAATCTCAAATTTTGTGATGTCTTAGGTTCATAACTGCTGATTTTAACTCCGGTGGCAGAAGTGGATAACTTAAAACCGGACACGCCTACAATGGGCGTTTAAGCTAGTTTTTCATGAGCTTAAACATTCAATATTATTACAAATAAATATTATTTACACCCCTAGGGGTGAGTCCTTTTTCAAATTGTTGACACTTTTCATCTCACCCATATATGTAACTCTTTTACATTAAATTTCATATACAATAATTGTATAAAAAAATTTCATACTTTATTTTAAGAATAATAGGTTATTTAAACGCCCCAAAGAGGCGTGGCTAGTCCTCGTTATGGTACAAACTATAAAAGCATATTTATAAACACATTTTATTGACGGTTTCAAGTTTATTTTTCCAGGTATAAATAATTTGAAATTTGATAAAAAAAATCGACTCAGGTACGATTGTGACGAGGTGTTAAAAGTACACCTGCATCTCAAAAATTAATTATAGTTGTAACTTGAAATTTTGCAATTTTCCAATTTTGTTCAAGCTAGTTAATGCTTTAATCGTTATTAGTATGAGAATTTTTTATTTTTTTTTCTTCGATCCGCCATTTTGTGGCAGCCATCTTGAATTTTATTTTTTTCATCAAATTAGGTTAGTAATCAAACGAGGCATTTTCAGCCCCCTAGGGGAGCTTGCTCCCACTGCCGATATGTACAAAAATATATTCTTGAGCTTGTAAAGATATTACAGGTTTCTAATTTTTATTTATGTATATTTAGTAAAAATTCAGAAAGTTTTGCTTAGCATTGATTTTGAAAAAGTAAATTAGAAAAAAAATTGATCAAACATGTTTTAATTTTGACAGTTCAGCAATATAATAACAACAACGATTTTTTGATACTTCAACCTCAGTTACCTTTATTTCATAAAAAAACGGACTACCTATAGGGTTGACCTATATTTTGACTTTTAAGGTATAAATATCGTTGCCATCCTCCTATGGTTTCTAGAACGAGCCTTAATAAGACATTTCAGAAATAATTTGGAACCTAAATTATTTCCATTATAGAAAACAAAATGAGTGAGTATGTGAATTTTTATATCTAATGCCGGATTTATACGAGAGACAAAATTATTATTTGTTCACTTACTTAAAATTAATAAAAACAAATTTCACTATTTTGTCATTAAAGTAGAGTTAATGACAAATATAATGAAATTTGTCACTCGAATCAACCTGGCATAACTCTTAATATAATAACAAAGCTACAATGAGTACCGAAAACATGAAGATTTCACGAAAGTGTTTACTTTTCCAATGAGATTAGAACTGAACGAAACTAAAATTCTTCATCGGAAGCGGATATTCTTTGAAAATTTTACATAGAAGCAGATAGAAATACGGACTGAATTAAGTGAAAGTGTTTTCTTATTTTGTAAATAAATAAAGCGATACTATAAGGGTGAATAAGTTTTACTGAGCCCTGGTAAAATATTTAAATTCTCGCAAAAACAAAAACCTTTTACTACCTTAATAAAATTTTACCGTTGCAAAAACCAGTTCAAACTATTGATATTGAAACGATAAAAACGCAAATAAAAAATAAAAATAAAAGTGTGTGTTGCAGGCGACGCACATAGGATTATTTGGCCCAAAAAGGTGATCAACATTTTTTTTTTTTTTTTTTTACTGTAATAAGCTCTAAAACTGTATGATTTATGATAACAATGATTACTTACCATATTTCATATATATTTACTTGCGTTGTGTTGTCAGAATTCCTATTTATATGCGACATATTTATAGTTTGTTTTATTAAATCGAAATTTTGTTGGTATTGTTATAGTTTGCATTTATAAATAAAAAATCGATTATTCATTTGTCCATTTTAATGAGACAAATTACACTTATTTTGTTTGTTTTTATTATTGTGGAGTCCACTTTAAAAGACTTACAAGATAAATAACAGATAAATAATTGTTAATTCACTTTTTTCACAACTTAAAAACAAATTCAAAATTCAAAATGTTCGCAACTTAAAAATAAATTCATAATTAAAAATTAATAATAATAGTTAGTACATTAAAATTAAGATTTAACATCACAAAAATTATTAATAATTTTAATTAAACATCACAAAAATAATGCAGAAATGTTAAGTTTTTAAATAATTTATCTTTTTTTTTAAGACATGTCCAAAACTGCCCTATGGCTGTCCAAAGGTGCCCCTCCCTAGTGGCAGATTAGGACACTTAAAAGAGCTTATTAAAATGAAAATATATGTATATATGTTATGCATATACCTATATTATATATGTATAATAAACAATTATATTGAAAGGTAAAACAACAAGGAACAATAATTACCATGATTTGAAGAGGTAACGTTCTTAACGATTCTAAAGCGTTTTGTAAAAAGTGTCCTAAGGTGCCCTCCTCTCCCCTACTGCTATTAATTAAATAAGTTACATTATGATTTAAAAGCGTTTTGATTTATGTATAGAAAAGGGTTTTATGAAATCGGCTATAAGTCTTTTTTTATTCATAATCTTGCATTTATTTATTTTGTTTAAGGGATGTATAAATGCCTGTCTATATAAATATTTTAAATACAATTTTCTGCAAGCAACTACACATAGCATTTTGTTAAAGAGAACGAATAATAATTATTATGTGTTGTTATTTTGATAAATTATTTTTTTACTTTGTACGCTTTGAATATTACATTAATACATTATTATAACTTAATTATTGTCAAACTTCAATAGGATTATTGCAGGTTTAACACGTGATTTCTAAGCGATGGATTGTCGTTTGGCTCGTACAAATTCAGAGATATTGTTTTGATTGTGATAATTGATTGCAGTGATGATCGTGTTTTATTGGTTGTAATTGATTTAATATAAGCAGTTTGATTTGTTTACTCATTAAAAAGTTGAAGAGATTAACATCAAATAATTTTATATGTCAGAAATATTTTTTCAAATGCAAATATAATATAAAAGATTTTATATTCAAATGCGTATTTATAAAATTACTGTTCGTGTGGCTGGATTTTGTTTTTATTGTATTGAAAGAAAGATCTTCTAAAAATAACACTTAACATAATGTAAGTCCTGATCCTTGCACCGCATATTTAAACATAAACCGGTCACTGTGGCGTATGTGGAACATTTTAGTCAATTTATTCTATGTCTGAGGTCTAACAGTCAAGCTTTTCTCATGTACAATCAATTCCAGGCTAAAACTGCAATATATCAGTATAAAATTGTTAAACTCTATTTCTGGGTATTTTGAAAAACAACAATTAAGTGCCGGTTTTGCAGTGATTGGGGTGCGATATAAACACTCATACATATTTCATATTCTCAACTTTAAAGCTCACTGAGCATGTATCTTAACCACTTCTTTTGTATCTTAACCAGTAAATGAGATTTTAATTTTATTGACTCATAGTTCTGTAAATAATTTCTATGACAAAAACAATGTCTGTCTGCAGACCCTATAATCAAAATCAAACACACGCGATTATCACAAAATAGATCGTGATTATATGATGGTGTTGTTTGAGTTCCAAATGATTGCAATTATTTGCACTGAAACAAGAAGATAGCAAATAGGTTATCATTCTTGATAAAGCTGCGCTGTCTCCTGCTCCAACCATCACAGTATCACACACCAGCAATTAATCTAATTTACAATTCTATGAAAATTGAAAACTCCATAAAGATAAGCATGAACCAACACTTTTCTTGTAAGAAAAAAACTCGTAGATTTTGAAGAATAAAATTACTTTCTTTGCTTTTCACCTTGATATGCATTAAAGATGTCAGCTAAAGTTAATATAAAAAAAAATCACTACAAAATTGGCTACAATTTTAATTTATAAAACAAATATATACATAATGAATAATAGTATAAAATATTTGCTGACGGAACCTTATAAATTAATGCTGATTCAGCTTTTAGCTGTCTACAGTGAATTGTTGTTGTGATTGAGGTGAAATTGTAAATTTATTTTAAATACCTACCAGCAAAATTCTAAACAAATTAATTAAACGTCATAGATAAGATTAAAATGATGCTAGAGTAAAGAAGGATCGCACGTTTTATTTTGTCGCATGGTTTTTTCTAACATTTGAGCTCAAATAAATTTTAATTTTTTAGTGTTGTTTGTGTTTTTGTTTATGTTTTTGTTTTTAAAAGAGTAAATATTTATGTTCATTGGTGCAAGTATATATTTGCAAAAAGGTAATAGATTTCACTTGTCCCAGGAAACCGGATATTCTCTGGATGACAGTAGAAAATAAACAGTTATATATAATTTAAATTTTGAAAGAAAGACACTATTTACCACATTTTCTTTTTTTTTGTTGATGGATACAATTTTATAGGCCTGTATTTTTGGGGACCCTTATAAAGGGGCTTCAAAAAGACGGTTGAAAACATTAAGGATGACTAGTAGGTAAGAAAACCCGTCTGCATCCTGGTATGATTCAACTGGTAAGCTACATTCGGTACTGTTTTTGGGATGTGGCTAAAATTGGTGTCAAATTTTACTGTATTGGCGTCCACTTTTAAAATTCAAAGGGTCTTCCGCATTAATGTATAACAGTTTCATCACAATGGCTGTTTTCAGGTTAGAAGCAAATTATGTGAGCTTTTCTGTAAATACTAGTTTATTGTGTGTTGCTGAAGAAATTATGAAATAATTGAAATTCAAAAGTCTTCAAAAGCTTGACCATTAAGTCACGAATTCCTTAAAAGCATTTTCACGCAAAAGCAGAAGAACTCAAGTTTGTTGTTTGCAACCTAATATCAGGCTCTGTGAATAAACGGTCAAGCTTTGCATTGGAATTCCTCTGAATTTCAGGAGAAGTTCTTTCAACCTAGTAATTTGAAACCAATTTCATTCTTTAATTAGATGAGTAGGTACACTTATCCACAGGGTACCTTCTGTCGATTTTTTCTATTTTATTGCTAATTTTTCACAAACTTTGGTTCTGTCTAAGAAAACTGTGAAGCTGTCACCTAAAAAAATTTTAATTTTTTTTTAAATAACTTTCTCTTGGCTTTGATTTGACATCAAAAGTGTCCATAATTTCATAAGCAATTTACAGGAACCTAGAATTAAAGGAAAAACTCGCTTCTGACCTTAAAACAGCAATTGTGATGAATTTGTTTTAAATTTATGCAGAAGAACTCTGAGTTTTCAAAGTGGACTTTATTACCTTTAATTTGACACAAATATTAACCACATCCCTATAGTAAGAAGACTGCTTGTAACTTTCAAATAAGGTCAAACTTATAAAAATCCGTTGCTGTTAAATTACTTGAAAAGGGAGCAATAGAATTCGTGTTTAAGTATTAATACATATATAGATATATCTGTGATAACGGCATATAGGGTAAACCTGAAGTTAAAAAATTAAAAGTCGAAGCCAGTAAGTGCACTTCTCAAGTAGGTTAAGAACCTACCTTAACTTTTTTTTTTAAAACGCCACAAAAAAAAAAACATTATAAAAATTGTATAAATTCATGATTGTCTTGAACAATTAAATTAAATTCCTTCTTATAGCTTAAATACAAAATACTTAGTATTTTATAGCACTTCCATAAATTAACATACACTAAAAACCTAGACAAAGACACCAGTCATGTAATATTAGATTAATAAATGTACACACTGTATAAACCTAGACAAAGACTTTAATCATGTAATATTACATTAATACCTTCATAATTTATAAACCTTTCATACAACTGTAAGCTCATAGTAATTAACTTAAATTTTCTCCGTACTTGATAAGGGTGAACCAAAAGTATATTTACAACTCATAAAAGTAATATTTTATGCAGCGAAGGTACCTACTCTTAAGACCAAAGTATTGGTTTTGAGAACACAAAAAAAATCTCAATTCAGAAACTCATAGTTTTTGTTAAAATAAGCAAAGTATGTATATTAGTTTTAGGAACATAAGACAAAATATCAATTCGGGATCTCTTTAGTTCTGTTAATCCGTAATTTGGCCTTGCGCGCAGAGGCACAGTCCGTTTACATGGATCAATAGGGGTTTATTTGAAAAACTTAAACCCAAATTTGCACCATCTGCAAAGTTATGCACAAGAATGCATTATTTTTTTGTTTTTTTGCTAGTACTTCAGTTCAAGTATGCCATGATGCAAAAAATTAAAATCAAATGGTTCATGATAATATTTTCTTTCAATTAAGAGCAATTTCTTTTGGTTCAAATACATCCGTACAAAAATGCAGCTATTCAAAAACAGTTCTTTGTTTTAAAAATGCACTTTTTCGTAGTTATATCAACAAAATCTAATATTGTGGTATACATTATTTTTACTAATTTAATAGTCCTATTCATTCCCTAAAAATTGAAGAAAAGGCTTACTCTTCACGGTTAATAAAAGTCGAGGTACCCAAGCTTGAACACAGGTATATCGTAGCAAAAACACAAGCAAAATTTGACTTCTATTGGTCCTAAAGAGATAATATTTTCTTCTAATTGTGGGGAATGTAAAGAGCTACTAAATTAGTGAAAATAATGTTTACCACAATATAAACTTTTTTCGGAATAATTAAAAAAAGTGTTTTTTTCGAGTTCTGCAGGCCTTTTTTTTCTTGTAGACTAGTGCTATTAAAAAACCAAATATACTTATACTCGTATGTTAAAATTTAGAATTGTCTGATCAAAAGTCTTTATGACCCCTCGAAAAATAATTAGTTCCAAATTATTTGAGTAAGAAAATAGAAAACTGTTGGTCCTTTTTTGATGAAAATATTTTCAATATAAATTCTCTAAGGTAGCACCAAACATTATAACATTTTGTAAAAGACGAAAACTTATCGGTCCTTCCAATTAAACCAGTTTGTTCTCGTTGCCAAAGTATCTAGATTTATTTTCTTCTTAATTTTGTTTAATAGAGTTGTTTTTTTTTATTTAAGGAGCAAATAAGTACTACCCACTCGTGAGTTTTATTAAAAAAAAATAACTTTAATGAAGGAAAATTTTGGTTACATTTTGAGATTTTATAGTTGAAGGTCAACAAACAAAATCCTAAGACATTAAAAAATATCTACAAAGCTGTGAATTCTCTAATTATATAGTTAATATTTATGTATCTTTTTTTGAAATTCGAATTATTTGTATAAAAAGTTATCACTCGTTCCTTTTGTACCTTTATTGTAAAAATAGAAGCAAGGTCGTTTAATATGATCATTCAAATTAGGCTATTGATTTAATTGATTTAGATTAGTGTTAATTGAGTATAAAAGACACTTTGTTAGAATACTACTTAATCATCATTGATTTTTGTTTACTAATTTCATGTTAATATTTATAGAAAACAAAAAATAAATAAAAACATTTTGTAGCAGGACTAGCTCGTGAAGAACCAAATCTTAATGACTGACTCTTGCAACCATTTCAAGTCCGTGGGTGAATAGTAGGCTGGAACGTTTTTGGAGTTTTCTTTTGAATCACTGTGTGAAACTCATGGTTCATGCTTGATGGTTTCCTTAACAAATTTTGATTATTTATTTTAAGTCACTTTTGGGGAAAACAAATCCTGAAGAATGCTCTTTTTCAAACCAAATCGGACTTTTTAATATCAATAAAATCAACCTAAAACGAGTGCCTCTTTCAAATCTTAAGTATTTATTGTATTCAAAACTTGTGAAAATAGTTAATATGTACATAATGTTTATATATACTACCACATCGCGCTTATAAATACGTGAAAAACGTTCACTAAAAGCATTGGTATTGGTACAAATACAAGTACTTTTTCTTGGAACTTGAATTTTTTTAAGTACAAGAACAATAATTTCTTAGTTTTTGTACTCAAGAATTCTTAAAACATGCTATTTTAGTTTTGTTTTTCAAAAACTGCATTTACAATTTTTTAATTAAAAAGGCTTAAGATATTTAACTTTATCTATATATAAGAGCAAGAACGATCGATCCAGTCGTGCATTTTATTTTCTACACACTGAAACTATGCTTTTCTTGCGAAATTTTTTTTATTGATTTTTGATGAATCTAGACAGTTCAATAGATAAATGAAATTTCATTTTGGGGACTCATGTAAATTTTTTGAATACAACAAAAAAAAAAGACAAGACAAATAATTTTCTATTTGTTTCCTTTTACTTTTCACAAAAACAAGTAGTAATCGGATTTTTGACACCAAAGTGGGAAATTTCATGGTAGAGTTGCGTTATAATAATTGAGGTAGCTGACGTATCATTTGCCTGATTTTAAAATATTGAAACATTAAAATCATGAATTTAAACAAAATTTTCGTTGTTTAAATTGTTAATACACATAAACACAAAAAAAAAAAAACATGACGGAAATACGCATCACACCTACATATTTAACTTAAAATTGGATCTGTAATTGAAATGTATTTAAAATTAAACATTAAAAACAGGCATTCAAAAATGCTTTGAAATATTAATAAGTAATTATCAAGTCCATGTTTGAAAAGTTTAGTATCGTTATATTGCCACACACTAAAAAAAATAATTACTTTATCTTTACATTAAACTAATTATTATATCAATCAAAAACTTAATAACATAAAAGTAATAAAAAAATTATATTTCCAAGCATAGACAGACACAAAAGATCATGTTGTTGTTGCTAAACAATACATTGCCAGCAGTTTAATTAAATTGGCTAATTTACACACAACGTGTAGTCACCTTAAACATTTGCGTTTCCAAAAATAACGATTTTAAACAAATATGGATGCCGCAATTCTGTTTGCCTGACTGTCTCCTTGTCGTGTGATTAGTGACATACACCTCTGTAACGTGCCAAATTTTAAAATAAGCCTTTTTTGACTTTCTGAAACTGAAATAAGGCAAACAATGAAAACCGAAATAAGACCAAATATAAATACAAAGCATCGGCCTCCAAACGGATTACCGAACTCTTCTAGATACTTAACTTCGCCCTTTGTGTACCTTCCTAATTCCAACTAGGGTCAGTTGTTTAAGTGAATAGTTGTTAGTTAAAGCAAATCTCATAAAAAGCATGACAGGCTTAAAGGGGCCAACCCATAGAATCCGTCGCATCCGTTCCGTCAGTGAATCCGTCAACGATGACGGATGTGACGGAAAGGGGTGACCCATACAATACGTTGCTTTGATAAAATTTTGATACATAAATTGAGTAATTCAAACTAGCAGTCCGAATGAAAAGGGACGTTTTCGATTTGCTTTTCAATCTTGTAAAGGAACAGACTGTCAGTCGCGTAACTTAGAGTCCGAATGAAAAGGGACGTTTTCGATTTGCTTTTCAATCTTGTAAAGGAACAGACTGTCAGTCGCGTAACTTAGGGTGTTGCAAAATTTAACTCTACAATATAATTCAGAATTATTAAGACTTAAATATCAGTTTATTTATTTATTTAGAACAATAAAAGTTGACAATTTATAAAATCGGAGACAAAAAAGCCCAGTTCTTAGTTCTTACATTCCCCGGAGTACACTTAGATAACGAACATCCAACAGACCTGTTATTGACATCTAAAATTACATCTCATGTCAAACGCATCTGCCGGACAAAAAAGTTGAAAGTTCGTCTACTTTTTCCGTCGCGTCCGTCAGATCCGTCGCTTATGGGTCGCTTCTCATAAGAACGTGTGTATTTTATCTAGCCGTCAGTTAAAAACGTCGACTTAACGCACGCGACGGATTCTATGGGTTGGCCCCTTAAGAAATTAAAAAATCATAAGTGATTGATTGGAATATTTGGATTTTTAAATGCTAAAAATAAAATAAAAACGTTTTCTTAATAGTTTAATGACTTTTATTTTAAGTGTAGTACTCAAATGGAAATGTGATAGTGATTTTTATTAAGATTTAAACCGCGAAATATTGAATAGCCTTTTAATGTTTTTACGCGAGTTATAGGAAAATTGGTTAGACAGACTTCGTACACCTACACCAATCATATTTTTGATTCTTAGTTAAAAGTATCTATTAATTGAATACTCTTGTTTTTTAATTGCATATTTTTTCATAATTTAATTGATTGACATTTTTTCGTATTCAAAATAACAAACAGTAGTTACCTAAACGTTATTTTTTTAATTAATAGTTAATATTTATTGTTATTACTTTAATGTAATTGATGATAACTGGTCATTTGATTTCTTGTGTATTTTAAGAAAATACGTTTTTGTGCCTTCTATCTGCCAATTGAGCATAATATTTACATTTTCAAATTACTTTAATTATCAATTTTTAATATACTACTTGAACTTAAAGATAAATTAATGCTGGAACTGTATGTATTTACATTGAACTTAAAATTTGTTTAAGTTAATTAAAAGGTTAAATTGATAATAATTAGTGGAGTAACTAAAGCAAATTATATCGGAACCGGTCGAAACAATTCCGTTTTGAATTTTTTCAAATGTTGGTATTGAAGAAAAAAAAATACTGTATCAGTAGTTACGGATTAAAAATTGTTACTCTTATCTGATTTTAAAGAAAATAACATTCAATTTTTTAAAAGTTTGTAAAGATTTTATGAAATAAACCATGCCAATAATTTACAAGGTCTGTTTAGTTAAAACAACAATTTGGGTTCAATTTCCACCCTTTCAGAAAAGTTTGTTAAAAGTTGGCTAAAAGCAGAAAAATATTGGATTCTTTTTTAAACACTAGTCAAAATAGGATTTATTTTTAGAGTCAGAAACTTTCTCTTTTATTTTTTTTTAAATCAAGGTTGTGCAATGAATAGTTTGAGAAAAAATTTCTTTCAAACTAGGAAGTTAGAAAAAAATGTCAACCAAAATGTTTAAATTGGATTAACTTGATTTAAAATTAAAATTAAACAAAAGGATTCTGGCTATTGAAAAACAAATAATGTGATCTCATATTTAACTTTATTGTCTTTCAATATTATTTTACTGTTAGTTAACTTTTAAGAAAATTCCGCCTCCCATCTGAACTGGTGCAAATAAACTCCTATCTTGCCTGGGAGTTTTCCTTTAACAGACCTGGAAAATTGTTGACAGTTTTTTTATAAAATGTTAAAAAATATTTAGTCATAAAAGTTGTAAGTTAAAAAAAAATCCGATAAGAGCGCCAATTTTTAACCCATAACTGTTAAAGTATTTTTGAATACAAACATTTGTAAAAAGAAATCATCCAAACCGGACTGTTTCGGTCCGTTCCGAGATAATGCCTTTTTATAGTTACATCATTATATGTAAACGGGAGCTTATAAAGGTGATATTTATCAGAAACAGACCTCCATTAAAAAAACCAACAAAATATTCCTTCCAAATAAAATCGTGTTGTTTCAACTTACCCCGGATATGGGGCAAGTTGAAACATAGACCGGGGTAAATTGTAACAACAACACACTTCAATAATTAATATAATTTCTAACATTTAACAAAATAGAAACATAACTCTCTACTAAATAACAAAAAAATCTTATTCTAAACTACTATAAACCTTCTTTTCAATTAAAAATAAAAAAAAAATCATAAGAAACACAAAAACAATTTATTTGACAAGATTGAGAACAGAATAAAGTTAAATGCATACAAAATAAGACTTAGAATATTCACGTGAGTCACAGTTAACTTCACGTACAAATGTGTAAGTTGACTACGTATTGGTTTTAACAGGCATTTTCAGGTAAAATGATTCTTTTTTTTCAGAAAAATGGGTTTTATACCCATTAATTTACCTTCTTTCACATTTTTGACAAGTTTTTTTCTTTCCCAAGAAATGATTGCCACCCCAAAGAGGGCCACTTTGACATAAGTATCGAGTAGTACAAGATTCAAAGAGGTTAACACAAGTATATGTATATGTAATTTCAAATACAAAATTAAAAAAAAAATTACGTATACGCCACAGTGACCAGTGAATTTAAACATTTCAAAACTGATAAGCACTTTTCTATTGCCCAACCAATAATGAAACCAGACCCATCTTTGACTTTAAAAATTATATATCACAGCAGGTCATGCATAAATTTTACAGTAGGAGGCTAACATCAGGTTACAGACAAATAATTGAAATGAGTCTATTTATAATTAATTTCTTAGAAGTGAACGAGCCTACAGTTTTTGAGTCGCCAATAAACTGGTGAAACCCTAAAACCTTTGAACAGTCACAAGGCAAAACTTTGACATGTTAACTTGCTAGATATTTGTTTAAAATATTTACAAATAACGAACAGTTACTTGAAAGAAATTATTATTCAAGTGATAAGAAACAAAATAAGTGATTTCTTGTGTATTTAAAGAAATGCTCTTTTTGAGCATTAATTTTTTTGCGCTAATTGAGTGTGATATTTAGCTCTTGAAATTATTTAAATAAGACGGGTATAACACGGCGCATGTTTAATTGCACATGTATGAAGTGCAAAAGAGAAAGGAGATAAGACATTCATACAATTTTAATATTTTCATATAAAAATTCTCAAGTGTTGTTTAAAAAAAAAATAAAATGCACGGTTGGATCTTAGCTTTTGGTTATCGATAGATATACACAAATTAGCAAATATAAATATTTATTTTTAAATGGGAATTTTTTTTTTGAAAAATATTTTTTTTTGATATTGAGTCAGTGATTTTTTTTTACAAAATCTTGTTTTTAGATGTTGATAACCAATATACGATTAAAAATTTTTAGGTAATAAAAAAATATTTTTTTTAAAAATCGGCTCGATAGATTTTTCAAAAAACAATTCTAAAAATTTATCGTTATAGGAGAGATCATACTAAAAAGTTTTATCAAAATCGTTAAAGCCGTTTATAAATGTTGTATCGGAGGAAGTCATTCTAGATGGGATATTCAAAAACAAACAAAAAAAAGTTTCGAAATCACATAAAAATCATCCCTACTAAATTTGAAGAAAATCCGTTTGGAAATGTGTACAGATTTATGCACAGACGCACAGACCAACACGAACGGCATGACAAAAACCATTTTTTTTAAGTCTTCTACATCATCGTAATGTTGGTTTTGACTAAAACCTCAATTTTTTTAGACATGAAACCAATACTTGCCCTATAGAGCAAGTATGCCATTTTCAAAAATATATTAGGACAGACATAGTTAATCAAAATGTAAAAAAAATCACTTATCCGTTTTCGAAGAATTGATTTTTCAAAAGAAAAAATTAATTATTTTTTTTAAATCAACAAAAAAATGTTTGAAAATCTTGATATGAAATAAAATCAAAAATAATAAAAACCTTTCGAGTGAAAGTTGTCTGCTTTCCAGAAAATGATAAAAAGAAGACCTAGACTATTTTAGTATACATACAAATTTTAACAAAAATTGTTAGAGGTGTTTTCGAGAAAATACGTACAATTTTTGTTTAAGTGCTAAGTGCAAAAATATGTGAAAATCCTATTGAAATTCTAATAGGTCTTTTTTTTAAAGAAATAAAGAAGGTTGTCATTGTTCACTCATTTTAATAAAATTTCTAACAATAAAAAAAAGCTTAATAAGGCGATTTTCTTGTTTAAAGGTGGTACTAAGTATATTTCGTGTGTATATTAATTCCAGTTAATATGTAACAAAATTTATAAATTGATTAAAAAAACGGTACGTTTTATGACCAAAATTTTATGGCGCACACACAATTTAAGAATTAGAACACACTACATATATGGTTTTTCATATTCAATCAAAAATTTATAGAAACTAATTTTAATACCAAAAATAGAGGTTGACATCTTATAAAATAGATTTTTACCACTTTCAAAAATTACTTTTGAAAAACATCCGCTAAGCAATTTTTCAAAATGTGGGCTTAACTCCGTCGGGGGTTACAAATAATTACTCGGGAAGTATCGTTGCATTCTGGTAAATGTACTAAAAATATTAAAACAAAATCTCAAAATTTCAAAAAGAATTCGATGGGAATTTGATTATAATGTAACTAAATCTGCAACTGAATTTCTTGCTTCGTGTTAAAAATGCACAAACGAAAGCAAACTTTATCAAAAAAGACAACGCATATAAACAGTAATCCAATTTTATGCCTTCCTGTGAGTTTTTATGTTCAAAATTCAAAATATTTAGTTATTACCCGACTTTTAAGAGCTAACGGAATGTTCCTTGGATACGATAAATTTTTTGAAAATCAATATATGTAAATCCTCATTGGAACATTTAAACCCCTACACAAAAGTGTTGTTAATGCAAAGTACAACAAAGTTTTATTGGAAATGGCTGAAGTTTGCACTAAACTTAAGTTGTGCTAATCACGCACTCTTACAAATTTCCAGTGCCAATGACGACAACAGCTCACGTATTTCCTTTGTGTTTCATGACTTTTTCTAGGAAAATCTGGGAAAGTCGATATAATTACCTCATACTAAGTGTGTACTTAAAAGAAATGTTTGCCTTTTTTTTTAAATAACCTAGAGCTCAAAATATAGCATTATCTCGGAAGTGGGCAAAACCGCTACGATTTGGCGGTTTTTTCAGACTTAACATTACGATTTTTGTGAACAAACATTTTTTTTATCAAAACATTTTAATAAAATTTTATCAAATAAACTATGAATACAAATTTTAAAGGATCGTTTAAGGAAAAAAACTAGTAAAAAAAGGGGTCTATTTTCACCCGTTCAGGTGGGAGGGGGAATTTTTATAAAAGTTGACTTAAATCAGAAAAAAAATCATTTAAATACAAATGAGTTAAATAAAGGGCCAAACTATATATTTTTTTTAAGGCCAGAGAAACCTTCTTTATATTAACATTTTAAATAAAATTAATCCTATAAGTAGTTTAAGAAAAAATGATTTTCAAACTCAGAATATTAAAACAAAAAATTTCAGTCAAAATTTATAACTAATTATTTCTCATAATTTTTCAAAATAAAATATAATTTTGTCTTCTTAAATTCAATGGCCTTATTTAATACAAATAAGCGACCAATGCACAAAATAAAAATGTCTTATGCATTAAAGTTTCTTAAAAAGAAACTAAAAAAATAAATAAAAGTGCATTCCGATTAAAACACTCCTTTGTGTTTTAATAATTTTTTTCTACTTTAAGTCAACTTTTGAAAAAAAAACCTCCCATATTAACGAGTGAATTTAGACCCCTATGTTTACTAGTTATTTTCCTAAAAGAGACCTAGAAAATTTTTGGCATTTATTATATTTTATAAAATATTAACATTTTTTTTTGATAAAAAAAATATTTGTTTACGAAAATCTAAACGTTAGGTTTGAAAAAAAAAATCTGTTTAAGTATTTTTTAAAACCAACATTTTAATAAATTAGAGTTCGTAAAAGATTACTTGAAATTTAGTCGGGCATTGTGAAACAAGCCCTAAATGTAATCAATTTCATAAAAGCTTATTCGTACTTTACTAAAATTTAAATTTTGGTCAAGTTTTGCAAATAAATACCCCTCTGTATTTCATATAAAGTCTAAACAAATTTCTCAGAATAGTTTCCTTTTCAAAATCATTCTTTGCTCATAATCATCAAACGTCACACAAAATTTTATATCTTTGCCGCCTCTCTTTTCAATACACATACATATACATTTATGCAGCATCACTGAGCTTCAACAACATCATTCTGTCAGTTTACAAAAATAAAATAAAAATTTCGCCAAGGGAAGTCGTTGGGAGCAACACCGGCGAATACATCATTCATAGGGCCATCAGCTGTTCCGATCGCTTGTAGGTACGTTCCGTTTCTCGCTTTATATTGTTAAAACGGTTATAAGCTGCGGTAGTCTTCTAGCAGCCACCGATCTTGTTAGGCGCTGATCTAGAACGTTTTGCTTTCATCTTCAACGCCTTCTGCAAGATTCTTTGTGCAATTTTCTCGTGCCTGGTTAACCTAGAGATTGATATTGATAATTTATAAATTGATAAATCTGAGTGTGCATTTTTGCTGATCACAGCTGAATATCGAATATCGAAGATTAAAAACTTTTATTATTATAATTTTTTTTTTTTTTTTTAATTTTTCTGTGAATTTTGAAGACATCATCAAAAGTATCTCGCAGATACGTCCTATCGAATCAAAAAGTTGTCCAATTGCCAATAAAGAATGCCAATGTTTTGAGGGTTGCCAAAGAACTCTAAGTATTCAACCCCAGAAGCAAGAAGCAACCCACTTCTAGCATTGGCTATAGATTTTCAAACAGGAAGAACGTCTATCTCGCGTGTGTGATCAGTACTTAGATTTTATAAAATAATAATAAAAAAAAGATCGTTGGGGTATTTTTAGTCATGTGCTTGACTTTTTAAATCAAAAAAAATATATTTTTACATAAAACTTTTAAAAAAAGGTCGCGAACAGCTTAATCGGTTGCAATTATAATTGACATTGTTTCGGGGTGCTACTATCGGTGCATTATTTTTTTTTTATTATTGTGAGTTTGATGAATTCATTTCCGCGCTTTCAGGGTGTGTAAATTCAATGAAATAAAAACACGAAAACCCTTTTTATAGTTTGTTTGCTATTTTTATATAGTTTTGTTTTTTGCTTTGATGACAAAGTGCTGACAACAAATTAGTTATTTTAATCTATAATGAATGTATTTCGTTCGAATTGAAATTATATACAAAAGCAAAATAGAGAATAAATAAAATTTTAAGGTGGAAAAGAAGTCGCGTCGTCATCGTTCGAAGCCGGTTTAAATTATTCAAAGTTTGTTGTGTCGTATTTCGTTGAAACACACAAAAAAATTCATTTTATCAAGAAGAAAAAGAAGAACCACGATAAACATATAAAAAGTGGTAAGTTTGAACGATTTATCGAAGAAGAGATGAGAAATATGAATATTAAAAAAATAATAGAAATTTGTTGACCTTGGAAAATAATACTGACTATTGCAGTTAAACAGGGTGTTTCAAACTATAAAAGTTTTTATCGTAAGGTATCATACCAATACTTAGATGATGCATGCATAATGCACAAATAACACCTCATTACAGATGCATATATAAGTAAAGTGTGAGACCCATTTTTTTCGTATTCGTAATGCCTGACCAAAATATCAAGTGTGAATTTTTGATGTGTAAACATCTTCGCTTCTGGTATTCAAAAAATCAATGTTTAAAAAGTGTAAGAAAACTATTTAAAATAGAATTATGAATCATGATTAAGTGGTTACATAGGTATTATCTATAAAAATAACTAAAAAATAGGTGACCTTATGTTAATTCTCACTACAACGGTATTTTTTTCATATTCAAATTCAAAATAGAGTAAGAAAAGGTAAGACAGAACAAATATCAAATCAAATTTTTGTTGTTATACTTCCTTACCGCCGATTTTTATTTTTTTTTTTTGTTAACATTTAAACTGAGATCATTGTTCGTTGCTCATACTAGGATTTCTTACTTCAGTATAATTGTGGTATCTTTTTAATTAGAATATATTAAATTCGGGCATTTACATTGCGATTTATTTATTTTTTTTGTTATTTGTTTATTTTTTATTTAGTACAAAAACTACTAATTTGGGTACCTATATACATTTAATTCTAATTTTTTTTGAAATACCAAAATTTTTAATTCAAACACAAATAGCAATTTTATCTTAAAATACTCAAAATAATGTAAGTAGAAAACATTTGAGTTAACAGGACAGAATAGTGAAGTTACTCGGAACCAGTTAGTTGTGCTCCGATGTTGATGATTTTTATTTTACATTGTCCTAAATAATTGCAAATGCTTAAATGGTTACACATTTCAAATCGTTGATATAGGCAACTTTTTTCGTTTAAAATCTCAAATACCAAATTGATAATGGTAGATAATGATGATAAACCCCATTATTGGAAAATTTTAAATATTTCATTTGATTATATATATCAGACAATTAGTAGTAGTAGAAAACCGCCCCTGAATGAAAATCCTAAAATTTTCGATATTTTTGTTCATATGTAACACAAAACCAACCAATTTTAAGAATTACAACGATTTGAGATTTATTTTCTGATAATTGGCGGACACCATTCCCCCTAAATGAAAAATCTATTTTTTTTTATTTTGTCCTTTATGTGCAACGTATATTCTAGCATTGTGCAATGTTTCAAGACTCTACGGCGAAAATTATAAGTGATTCATACATTTAATACCAATTCGTTGAATATGGGCGAATGCCACGCCCTCTGAATAGAAATTTTCAAATTTTTGACTGTGTTTATCGACTGTATTTATTCCATATGGGAATCATTTGCCAAATAAATATAACGTTGAATTAGTTAATAAGAATGTTATATTTTGACTTTAATATTAGCGTTCCCGGAAATCTTAACCCCATCAGAATATGACGGATATTTTTCCGAAATGACTGTAGCCTTTGAGAAATTATTTTAATTTGAAATATATATCATTCGGTACATAAATTAATTAATCAAAAATGACAAAAGATCATATTTATAGTTCCTTCTTTAGGTTATTTTATACCATTTGTATTTCAGTGTTCCCGAAATGATTTTTCAGATATACTGTTATTATTATTACTTAAAACTTTTATGGTATGTGTGAGGCTGGGTGTATTCAAAGTTTCATTTGCAATTTTTAAGGAATCTGGACTTAAAGAAACTTTTGTAAATTCTTTAAATGAAATGGGGAAATAAAAACTATATTTCAAAGAGCAGACAAATCGGTCAAAATCGACCATATAACGAGTCGACTCCTTGCTGTCCATCAATTCAATGTAAACAAAAAAAAAACACATTTTTACTTAAGAAACAAATATTGTAATATTTTGTTTTCAAAATTTGAAGGTTTGCATTTGCAATCAAAACTAATTGTCTTTATTTTAAAAATCGCGTGATTTTTTTTTTAGTGAAACAACTAATTTTGATTGCGAAAGCAGGATAATACGAAAATTTAAATAAATTAAATAATGAATTATTTTTCGAATGCATTTTATTGGAACCTTAAAAAATTATTATAAACATCAAAATAAAGTAAAGAGGAACACACAGTTTTTTCAATTTAAGTTCATCCTTTTGCCAATCAAAATCATCGTTTAGGAAATCAAATTCATCCTTTTGCAAATCGAATTCACTCTTTTGCAAATTAAATTAACTTTTTGAAAATTAAGAAACTATACTTTTAGCTATTATTTATGAAAACAAAATATAAACAGATTCTAAATCGATACAGGTTTTTCACTTTAGATTACCCCGTTTGGAAATTAATTTAGATTTCGTGCTATCGAGCTAAAATTTGTGTATATTTTGTTTTCATGAACGTGAATTTTTGAAAAGTGAATTTGATTTGCAAAAAGGTGAATTTGATTTGCAGAAGTGTGAATTCGATTTGCAAAAGCGTGAGTTTGATTTTCAATAGGATGAAATTTATTTGCAAAAGAGTGAATTTAATTTGCAAAAGTGTGAAATTAATTTGCAAAAGGATGCATTTGATTTGCAAAGGGGTGAATTTAAATTGAAAAACTTATACCTAGTACATATTCGTAAAAGCCCGTAACTAGAAGTAGATTTTTTGTGTATATACTATTTTTGCAATGCTTAAATATTACCATTTTAGATTATGCGATTAATTTTCTTTCAATTTATAAAATAATAACAAATCGAATATACAAACATTTTTTTGTTATTTCGTTTGATGAGCAATAGGTAACGCGATCGTTTCATGTAATTGACATTATAAAATAAAGCGGTTTCCTTGCTGTCTGTGTATTCTAAATTTTGGTAAAAAGTAGATCACCTAAAGGATAATCCAACCAATCAATAAACTTGAAATTCGCAAATTTGCGCATTCATGCTTCTGGCCTGAATACACTATGGCCTGAGAGGAATGATATGAAAAATCTTCACACGCTGAGGTTTAGTACTAAATTATGTATTCATTTTGAAGGCTTATATTTTAGGGAAATTTTTTGTTGGGGTAACACAATTTTCCTTAGGGGAGAGGAAAAAACAACAATCCCAAAAAATGCACAGTATATCCCTTTCTGATTCGAATACGTGCTTTCAAAGTTCAATATCTGTTAGATCAGAGTGATAAAAAATTGAAATAGTGAAAAAGAAGAATTGAGGATAACTCTTTTAAAAAGTCACTCCTATTTTTTATTTTTTATTTTTTCGTACCTTCCCTGTTCAATAACAATTTTTTTTTATTTAAAAACATCATAAAACGCAAAGAAAACAAGTTTTTGGGGCATTTTTCCGTTCGTGTGCCGGTTTTAAAAATTTGTAAAAGTTTTAAGCAAAATCAGTTTTTAAGGTTTCCACACAAAACATACACTTGTTATTTTTGTGAGTTTTTGTTGCAATTTTGTCACCCTGTAGTAATTCTTTGAAACCAAAAACAGCATTATATCTTGGTCTGATATATGTAATTCATCGACCACATTTGCCGTACGCCTTCGTTTACGCTCCAACCGCATCTTGGTCGATTTTCAAAAAAAAAAAAAAACAAATAAAAGCAAAGATACCTCAAAAACTAATAACGAGCCGAAAATCTTAATCACGCCGAGAGGGCCCGAGGTCTTATGCGTGAGCATAAAAATATGTTTTCCCGTGCGAACGTGATGTCTGCGTGAGAACTTGTTTATCACAAACATTGTTGGTGTTTTTGTTTGATGTTTTTATTTATATTTTTAAATTAAGTATAGCTATTTTTATTTATTTTTTATTTTTTGCCTGTTAATTGCATCTGCTATTTGGTCGGTCAATTTGAGGCAAAAGGCAAGTTCACGGACTTTGCCACGCAGTTGCTAAAAAAATTGCATTCGAGTCAAATTTGAAGCACCAATTTAGAAGTATTTACAAACATATTTCTATTGTATAAGCTCTTTGGGAGGTAAAATTAAATAATTATTCAAATTAACTCTCCGAAATTTTCTGTTTTTATTTTTTTGTGACACTGAAAAGTTTACCAATTTATATATATCCAATAACATAATTTATGCAAATTAATTTGGATATCAAAATTTACTTATTAAATATTTAAATATTTTTTTTTACATTTACACCAATAGACTCACTCAATTAGAATAGGTGATGCTATTTTTAGTTGTTCATTTTATATTATTTGTATTTAGATATATTATTAACGCCTGAATTACTGTTAACAATATCAGAGAGTCAGACCAAACGTTATTATACTTTTTGTCAATATTGCTGGCTGATGACCACCCGACCACCTGCTAGATAATACACGAACAGAGAGAAATCTTTCGGGTTTTAATTTTTTGGGAATTTTCCACACAGATGATCATCTTTTTTGTTTTTTTTTTTTTGTCTTTTGTCACGTTCGGAATTTATTTAAGAGTGAAAATGTCAAAATGTTTTAAATGGGAGCTAGGTACGTAAATAAATTTGGACGAGGGAAAAATATTTGGCTAATAGATTGAAGGAAACAAAGTCCAATGGTCGAAAGATGTTTTTGTTTACAATTTTTGGAAAGATTTTTAATGGATTTTGCACGTTGGAACTACGTGACCTATATGTTTTTTTTGTTTTTAATTTTAAACCGGTGGACTTTAGTCCTAAAATTTTACATAGGTATTGTAAGATATTTTTTAGGACAAAAAGAATGATAAGCTTATGATGATAGCTTAAGATCACAAGGCAATGCAATTCCCCAAAAAACACACAATTTATATTTTACTTCTTTTTTTTTTGTATATTATATTGATGTTGGATTAAAAACTATTTTTATTTTATTTACAAAAAAAAACGATAACAATATTTTTTGCCCTTGATAAAAAACTCAAAATTTCTTGTAATTTTTCCATAGTTTGTTGAACAAGATAAGAATAATGTAGCGAGTTAATAAAATGTGTTGTAGAGGTATTGTGCCGCTCAGCTGCAGGAGATTGCAGTTTTTCCTCTAAATGGATAGGAACTCATGGATAGGAACTATTTCTGACTTTCTATTTAACAACCTAACCGATTTCGCGATACGAAATGAAATTATTTTATGTTTAAATGATGACTTAAAATTACATGAAAATGGCATTGCCACGAATTTGAAATAAGTCCAGTGATTATTTTTTTTAATAACTAACTATTACATATGTAAATTTTAATCATAAAATTACAACAGCTGTCAGAAAATTAAGTAATTAAAATAAATTACGTACATACATTGATAGTCTCAAATTTTTTCGTACCGTTGCCATACATTTTCTATAAAAAGTTTATTTTTGTTGTGGTTCTTATGTAAAATATTGATGATTTATTACGTTCTTCTAATACGTCCATTATTTTCAAAATCAACACCAGTCATTAATGCAAATTTTTGGTACCCCCACCGCCACCCATGCGAAACGGTCATGGCTAAAATTTTATCTTAAAGTTTTGATAATACTAAGCTTTTGACATTTAGGATTTAAATTATTTTATATCTTTAAAAAGTTATCGTGCTTACAGATTTTCAACACCAATGACAACTAGGGTAGAAGGGGGATCATTTGCCAGTGGGGTGCATCTGCCAATCGATTTGTTCGGTCAAATCATCTCATTGTAAAATATCGAAAAATCGATTTTGCTTGCACATCTCCACCTGCAAACTTTAGAAAAAGCTTAACAGTTTTCCGCCATACAACAACCGAGTGCGACATGTAAGTTGTTTTTTTTTTATTCCGGAATCTAAAATAGCAAGGTACAAATTGTCGTAAATATGTAGCGTTTTTCTTTTAAAATAACTCTTATTTACTAATATCGTTTGTAAATTATATTTCCTACATATTGTACAATTGAATTATTAAATTATTAAAAAAAAATGCTTGTGGGGGGTTTTTTGCGATTTTTACGTGGAGATGCTTTGCCTGCAAAAACCACATAGTTGTGTGCTTTTGTCAGTGGCAAAGCCACTTCAACCCCTACTGCGTGGGGTTCATTTACCAATGCCAAATCCACTAATGAGTAACTTCTGCCAATGTCAAAGTCTGACTTATAAAATTTAAAGATATTTTTATTATTAAGTTAAATGAATAAATTTGTTTTTTTGTTACTTTTTCTTAATGTCGAGAGTTCCTATTTGTATTTGATTTGACATTTAGGCACCTGGCAATACCTCCTCCACCCCGTGGCAAACCATCCCCACCAGGCAGGCTTTGCCACATCACTTTTCTTTTAAATTTAATAATTACAAATAGAAATAATAAAAGTATGAACTTGAAATACACTTTTAAATGAAGATAATAAATCAAATGAACATATTAGATATTAAGAAAGTTTAAACCACGGAAAATCTAAGCGTGAGGTCAAATTTCTGAAATCCAGGCAAATACTTCTACCTTACACGACAACGTCTAAAGCGCACGGAATGTTTAATGTTTCAATAATGTGTTTTCTGTGCATTTTCATTTCTTCTGCTAATTGATGTTGAATATGTAACTAGATATTTTTATTTATTTTATTATTTTTTTTATTAAAATTATAAAATTTTGTAAATTTTGTAATAATATTATTTTTGCACATGTTCTGACAAATAATACAATATTAACCCCTACATTCTAAGATTATATAGAAAATTGCTTTAAAATACTTATACTTAGATAATAGATAAATTCAAATTCAAATATGCATCATGATGATAAAATATATCGCTCTTACTGTTGTAACTTAAAATCATTTTTTCTTGCTGAACCGATTTTAAATCAACAAAAACTTCCTGTTAAAGATTCAACAAAAACAAATTATCAGATAAACTTACTTTTATTTATATGAATTAGCCCCAATTCAATAGTTATAGATTATCAAAAGAATAAACTCCAAATAAAAAAAAAAAATATTATTTCTAGGAATAGGCTGTAACAAAGCTTTATTTGACTATTGAAAATTTGGGGCTAAATCTAGAAAAAATATTTATTTATTTTAAATCTATGACTTGAAGAAAAGACTAAATTTAAAACCAATTCAGCAAGCAACATTATCTTCAGTTACAACAGTGTTTTAATATCAGCGCAGTATATTTTCTGCCAAAAATATTCCGCAATACTCCCTCTATAGTCTATTCACTATGCATACGGAAACGTTAAATGTTTATGTTACTAATTTGATAATCACAAATCACTTTAGCCGATTTGAATTTGTATGGAGGAATATGTTTATTTACCAATCAATGAAATAACAATATTTTCAGTATATTTTTGTTTCTTAATTAATCATATCAATCAAATTTCGCCAAACTTTGGTTAAATAAATGTTCCTATCTGAAATAGAAAATATTACTTAGTCTTCCTGAAATCAATTAAAATTGTCATCAATCATTTTAAATAATCATAATGTATGTATCAGTATCATAGACTTTCTTTTATAGATGAAAGTTAATTGTGTTCCAAGTCAAAGCTTATCATACAAAATAGAATGAAGATTTGTTATATTTATGGATGAAGTAAAAAATTTGCATAAATAAAATTATAAATAAGTCGGTTTCTTCAGATAAATATTTTTGAATAAAACCAAATTATTAAAAACCAGTTGATAATCTTCTGGTCTACACTGCCTCGCCCTTAAATATAACGAGTTTTACTAGCTTCTTGACCCCCTAAAAAATTATTAATATTTGAATGGTTTAAGGAACTAACGGTTCGCTAAGGTAAATAGCAAATTATTATTAACGTTTTTTTTTAATATTAAACTTAAATAGGTCCCAAATAGAGGACCAAAAATTAAAATAATATTTAAATTTTAAGCAATAAAATCATACTGTGAATAAACATGCACCTAACGATTTATCACATTCCGTGTTTAGAATAATAAGTGTTAGAGATATAAGATCGTGTGTTCTGCATAAAATTTATAAGTACATAAATGAAACATGTGATGAATTGATTTGTTTTACTTTTCTTTCACACATTTATCCACCCATATTTAATTTTTTTTCTATTTTTGTATATTTCTCTTATCAAATAGCCAATTTGCATGCAACACACTTATAAATTGTCGTTTAAATTTGGATTAGTACACCAACGCCTCTTCAGCTGGAAACAACTTATATTTGAGTTGTTTAAATTGGTTTTATTAGGTTTTTGAACTTAACGTATAGAGAGGTAACTTTGCGCATGTGAAGACAATTATTTGATGCAAAGGACTCATACTATATGTATGAAAAAGTGTTTCTAATATTCCTGATATCGAAGTTAGGTGGAAAAAGCATTGATTAAATTCTGGAAATAACAGTATTGTGACAAAGAACGAAAAAACAAAATATTTTTTCTAGCTACATATATCGTGTAATATAATATTTTAAACATTTTTATCTTAATATTAGAAACGGCCACAAATCACACTTTTATTTCTTTTGACTTTGTTACACCATTTTGTGACCGCCATCTTGAATTTAAATTTTTTTATTTAATGAATTCGTCAAAAAAATATCTGTTAGAACTTCCCTTGATTTGAATTTGAGTCCTTCGTATAATACTTTGTCAAAAAGACCACCTCGAATAAATCAAAGGGCACGGTAGCCAAGCTCTCTAGCGACTTTCGCACTACACCCTTATAACAGGAACAAACTCAGGATATTTTCGATGCCCCTCTTACTTCTATACTAAATATGCCAGAAGTTTCAAATTTTCTTGAACACCCACCTTAGCAAATTTCATCCACTTGGCATATGTAGTTTATCAGAAAAGTGAGAAAATTAGCTCTTAACTCTTGCCCAAATTGATCATGATCAATTTTGAAAAAATAAATAAATACAAAAAAAAAAAACGATACAATAATAAAAATGCAAGGGCTTGCTATAATAACGTTAACCAATAGAACCAATAAACAATGGATTTAAATAATCAATAAGTTAACGAATGCGTCATCGTGATGATGTTTTTGTCTTTAAAAATTCTTTTTAGCCATGTTTTATTATTATGAAATCTTGAAGATGATGAACCTTTATAAGCTATTGACCGAAAGTGTCAACTGAAGAAATTTTTAATTTTGTAGATATAAGATTTTGCAATCCCATCAGCAGTACATCACTTTTTATTTGGTTTGATTTCCAAAAGATGTAAGATGAAACACGCATGGTGCGATAAGAAAAAAAAGGTTATATTTATCGTTCATGGAAAAACAACAACTTTGTGCGAGTATTTTTTTTTTAACAAGAAATTACAGATTTGTTAAAATTGTTTATCTTTGATACTTTGGTCTGAACTTTTTACATTTTTTTTTTTAATTAACAGCTGAGATTGATTTTTTATTGAACAATCAATAGGGAAGAATCATTTTGTAAACTGAGAAATTGGTTGATAAACTCAATCAAGTTCAAGGTTATTTAACATTTGACATGACAAATAAGCTCATCCTTGGTATTATATTGTTTTTCTGATCCATAAATCTTGAGCATCATCCAACTCCACACATATTCAATGATATTAAGGTGAGGAAAGTATGGTGGCAACTCAATTAACGAAACATTTTGACTTCTAATCTAGTCTTTCACTAATTTTTCTCGTACCCAGAGACGTTCTTCAAAAAACTGTTTATAACGCAATGGTTTCCTCCAAGTTTTTCTGCAATTTTTCAATTAGACAGTCCTGACTCTTTAAAAGCTTGCACTTTTCCACTTATGGACTCAGAGCCTTTTTAAGACGCTTTTTTTTACGTTTGCAACTTTTTACGAATTGAAATTCCACCGAACTGAAAATAACAACCAATAGCAACCACAAATTGAATGCTTTGATATATTCTACTGAGCTAAACAAAAAACAAGTATTTTTTAACTGAGCCTACGTGAAAGGTGTTTTCTAAATGAATGGTATTTACTAGAGGTCTGATTTTTCTAAGTGATAAAGCTGAATTATCATGTCTTACGATTGTTGTTAGTTTGAAACAGGTGCTGCCATTCTGTCCGAAGAAACTCAACTTGATTTTTTGCAAAGCACTGAAAGTATTCAAGTGACCGGCAGTGTATTTTGTTTAAAAAAAAGGACTCTATCGATAATACATAGGTTTTCGTAACATTCTTAAGCGGTGAAAAGAAGTTTCCTTAGTATTTCTAGATTAATTATTATTTTCCCCTCTACAAAATAGGAATTATTTCTTCTTCTAAAATGCCGTCATTAAGAATTGAAATATCTTGTAAAAGAGTTCAATTTGCAGTTTTCTCTTTTATATACTAATAATTTCTTTAACAACGTTATTCTCACAAGCAATAATCTTTATTGTTAAGTTACGAAATAATGTTTCTTAGATGATAATGGTTTCATATGAATATGAATATCTTACTTCATGAACAATACATACATAGGTTCAAGCTATGTATTTTAACTTAGCTAAAAACCATAAACAAAAAATATACAAACATTTCCATTCTAATTAATTTATGACTTATTGTGCAATTCAATCAGCACCTGCCTCAACTTCAAGTCTGTTATTCTTTAGTAGAAAATATTTGTTCGAACTTAGAAATCTACCCATTTCAGAAGTTTAAATTTAGATAAGAATTAAGCTTATCACATTCCAAGTTTAAGAAATTTCGAAAACATTTGCATACACAGGGCTGTCTGTGGATACATTGTCAGCGCCCTTTTTCATTAGCAAAAACAGTCTTGCTATTAATACAAAAATTACTATGCTCAAGTATACAGACATGAAGTGAGATCCTTGAAGTTATTCGCTCCCTTTAAGTAAAATTTCATAAGTTAATTATATTTCTAGAAAGAGTGCATGATAGCGCGTAAGTTTAGTGGATTCCCTGTGGCATTTTAGGGGATCACCCTAAAAAGGCTTTTAGCAAGCTATATTTTGATAAGAAATTCTAGTACGATGTGCAAACGCTAACTCGCTGATGTTCAGAGTTTATTAAGAAAGACGTAAGAATGCAATCAAAATAGTCCTAATTACACATTTCCTTAGAAAATTATATAAAAAAAACTAATTTTATTTGACAAAAACTATAATTTAAAGTGACAAATGCATGCATGGCCCACTGACTTTCAAAAGTTAGTACGGCACTTTCAAAAACAATATAGAAATAAATGATTTCTAAAGTAAAGATTTGTTGACTAAAATGTATTTGTTAATGTGTGGGAGGTAATGTTCCAACCTGCTTCCATTCTAAACAAGAGATAAGGTTTAAAAAAAAAAAAAAACAACACAGATGGGTAGGTAATTACTTTAAATTATTTATCAGCATATTTGTTTTGTGCGCAATTTAAAGGTTAAAGCAATAAAAACAAACATTAGATATGTCAAGCCATTTTCATTCATTCATGATAGAAAAAGATTGATTTGACAAGAAAAAAAAACGTGCTGGATGTGTTTTTATACCATTTCATGCGACACGTGATTTTCAATTTACAAATCCATATAAACAATAATAATAATTCGCCAGGTTTTTAAGTGTTCAACTGTAAAACATTTAACTTGTCATGTAGATGGCTTTAAGTGTTTGCTTGATAAATGATTAATTGAGTAAGCAAAATGCATTGACTTTATGAAATTTTAAGAGAAAGTTTTGATTTTATTTTTCATGCAATATCTTCATTACTGTGTAGAACGCATAAGGTTCAAAATGATGGATTTTGAACCTTAGTGTAAACAAAGCTTTAAAAAAATCAAAATATCTGCTTCCAAAGGTCCCTCAAAAGAAGAGTTTCTTACTCCATATTTCTGGGCACTCGTTATAAACTTAACTAACTAACTAACACAGAGTATCTTCAATTATCGTTCTCTTGTAAAAAGGCACTCTTCCAATATTGTGAAATATAATATATTTAATAAAAAGAAAATGTGACTTACACTACATACGAAAAAAAACAGCCATGTAGTGTAATTCACATTAACTTCTCATTAAGAGCGCATTTAGATAAAGTACATACAAAACGTCCAGCTTGGTGTTTTATAGAGGCATGACCGCTAGCAGGAAGGATAATAGCAACACAACCGATATGATAGAGCTATTTATACTAATGGTTCCAAGATGGATACTGAGCTTGCGGTGCTGGGTTCTTTTCACACTTCCTGACTACATGTGATGAGGTCTTGGTAGTGGCGAAAGCTGATGATTTTAATATCTAATATCATATTTTTCATTGATAAAAATGACTAACCTGAAGTTTAACAAAATTAAACATTGATATAACCGAACCCTTAAACAACACTAATTTAGCCAAAATCATGGAGGTGGAAAATTTGATGTCCAGGCTTTTTTTAAAATCAAATTTACATTAAATTCAAATTCACTTCTGACGTATCGGTTAATATAATTGAGGAGAATCTCCCAATGTATTAACTTTGATTGAAACAGAGTTAGTTTTTGTTTTATTCGATCTAATATACCTGTAAAATCATTCCGTGAACGCTTTCATAACTCAAAATCAGAAATTGGAGTGGACGAATAATACACTAAAATTAATAAAATTAGGTAATTGCATTCTAAGCATTAATAAAGCATTTTTTTTTTCGAGAATTCTCAAGTGCCTTACAAAAAACTGAGAAGAATCGTAATGTCTATTTAAATATAAATTGTCCCAAGAAATATGTCTCAATGCAAGTTACAGTGAGAAAACATAAAATCTGTTTTTATTTAACGTTTAGATGGCGCTTCAAATGGTCTTTCTGGAGTCTCATGGAATTGGTTTATCGTTTATTCTGCACGAATAAATTAAATTAAAGGGATAATTGAAGTTCAATTTGATATATAAGGATATATTAAGCATCATTCCGGGAACGCCTGCTTTGGGATGAATAAAGATTAAAATTATAATGTTGTGTCAATACTATGATGTAAAATCGACACCACTACAACAAAAAAGATTAAAATTATAATGTTGTGTCAATACTATGATGTAAAATCGACACCACTACAACAAAACCTCAAAAATATTCCGTTTGATTTTGTTAGAAAGAAAATAAATGATAATAATTATCAAAACGTCATTTTCGGGAACTTTTGTACGCTATAAATTAGTTATATACAATATTCTAGAAACAAATCTAAATATTTTCGGTATTTTAAGTCAGAATCTAATGCAAATATGGCTTGAATATGGTGTCTTATCATAAAATTAGTGAAAAAAATAAGTAGCTATTTCGCAGAAAAATAGCAGAAAATCGTATTTTTTAAGGAATAAAACCGAAGAAAGACAAACCGAAGGAAGTCATATTTCAGATTGACATAGTTTTAAGTCCACAACAGTGGTTTTGGGAATATATCCATCATTTTCTTACGTCTTCATCATTTCCAGGAACGCTATTTTATACATTTTTTAATTTAAAATCTTTAATTTTTAAGAAGTAAATAACATTATTTCAATGTGGAACTAATACTAAGTGCAACCCATTTGAAATAAATAATTTAAAAGTTAAAATAATATTAATGAATAAAAATTCCAAATAAAATGAAAAAAATTAAATGAATCTACACTCAGATTTCAATATTTTGCGATAAATTAAAAAATACTAAATCATAACTTAACAAAACATATGAGTGTACAAACTTAATTATTAAACAAAGTTGATTTTTTTAATAATTTAAAGACTGAAATTTCTCACCTTCATGATTTTGGCCTATTTACGTGTAGTATTTTGTTCCGTTTCTAAATATTTGGAGGTTTTCAAGAAATTTAGGATTTTAAAATTAATCATTTGGGTTATTGATGCAGTTTGATCAAATGCAAGGTGCATTTTAAATATAAAAATGTGTCTTGTCAATTAACACCTTTTCATTCCAAGCGCTTCAATTTATTGATTTTGGTTGAAGTTGAAAATATTTACTCAACTCAGGAGAAATTGTCCCACTTTATTTCATACTCTTCATAAATAATAAAGATTTCAAATTATTCGTATTCATAAACTACCAGGTACGCTATCTTGACAAAAGTATGGATTGACCTTAATCCAGCTCAGCATGTATATAGAAAAGTGAAGTCACACACAACTAGATTTTCTTATCTGATGAAAAGAATTATTTTGATTTGTTTTTTTTTTTATTATCATTATTCTAATTTAAACTGGTTTTAATAAGCCATCAAGTTTGAAATGTTTTGAAACTTTTAATTTTTATAAATATTCGCTATTATTTACTTCTTTGTAAATCCCAAATAGATACAATCTTTCAACTTTTATTCATAAAAATCATCCAGGTGTATGTATGTAGGTACTTTATGGAACAAGTTAAATTTATGCAAAAACGTGTAGTTATCATATTTAAAAAGTCATAATATTAATTCTATATATAAATGAAAACTTGTGTCGCGTAAAGCTCTTTGAACTTTTTGTTTTTTGTTGACTATAAATTTTAAAGCGGTTCAATGTAGATATTCATGTCTCAAGACACATTTTATTATCTTTAAGATTTAGTGCGAAATCATTTTTTTTTTCGTGAATTTACTCCTCAAATAGGAACACGACTACAAACGAATGAATTCCAACGATTTACTTTTGTAGTTTTGTTTTATTTTTAAAAATCGCGGGATTTTTAAAATAAAACAACTAGTTTTGATTGCAAAAGCAGGATAGTAAGAAAACTAAAATAAATTATATAATGAATTATTTTTCTAAAGCATTTTATGGTAACCTTTCAAAATTATTATAAACATTGAAACAAATAATAGAGGAACATACAGGTTATTCACTTTAAATTCATCCTTTTGCAAATGAAAATCATCCATTTGCAAATCAAATCCATCCTTTTGCAAATCGAATTCATCTTTTCCTATGAAAAAAATAAAATTTTAGATTTCCTGCAATCGAGTTAGAATTTGTTGATATTTTCATAAATAATATGTAAAAGTATACCTACTTAATTTTGAAAAATTGAATTTGATTTGCAAATGGGTAAATTTGATTTGAAAAAGTGTGCATTTGATTTGCAAAAGGATGAATTTGATTTGAGTGAATTCAATTTGCAAAAGTGTGAAATTAAATTGCAAAAGTGCATTTGATTTTCAAAGGGGTGAATTTAAAGTGAAAAACCTGTGGTAGATATTCTGAAAAACCATTAACAAGAGGTAGATATTTTTATGTATATACTATTTTTGCATTGCTTAAATATTACCATTTAGAAGTTTAGATTATACGATGAATTTTCTTTTAGTCGAGTAATTTCAACTGTTTTAGATTTATGTATAAGATAATAAAAAATCACCTACATCTTAAATTATTTAGTTTGATAACCATGTTTTGTAAAAAACGGGATTTGCGGGATTTGACGGGATTTTTAAAAGTGGGATTATAGATCGGGATTTTGAATAAGCGGGATTTTAAACCTTTTTTTCTGGAATTTTGAAAAACGTGATTTTACAAAACGGGATTCCAAATTAAATTTATTATTGAAATTTATTTCTAATCCAAAATTTGAAAAAAAAAATTAAAGTTTAAGCATTGCTGGTACTTAAAAAAAATAAAATGCACGAATGGATCGCACGTACTTACTCTAAGGGTCAAAGTTGCTTTGTACGTCAAAAGTTCTTATTTATAGTTTTTAAAAATAAATAATTCTAAATGAAAATCTTGCAAAAAAGTGTAAGAAAAGTTAAATCCATTTCAAAAGTAAAAGAAAATTCATCTTAAATTGTTTTGAGGTTCAAACAAAGTATACCATTTGATTTTATTTAAAAAGTTAAATTTTTAGAAAAAAAAAATGTAAAATCGTTTGAGCGATAAATAGTTTAAGAGAAATTCAAAAATGAAAAGACGGTTGATGGGTACCGTTTTTAACATTTCTGAAAATATTTCTTATATTTCAAAAGTACTGCCTACTAACAATAATTAATAAGCAAATCATACAATGCATTTTCTATAAATTTCATCTATTCTAATTGAGGATTGACTTTTCAAAAGGAGATAAAATCAGTTTTCACTTATTTTAAAGGTAAGGTTAAAACAAAAAACTAGGCTCATAAATCGGACTCTGCATTCTGCAAACGGGTAAAAAATTGAAATCTAATGGAAAATTACAATTTAGCTTTTTGATTTCTCGATTTTCTGAAGAATGACAAAAAGTCTTTTTATCACCTATGGAAAAGCCACTTTTAAATTATGATCCTAGGTCAAAACCTTCAGGATCTGCATTAAGGAAACAAACTCTAGGAAAAAATTTCTTTGAGAAAAAATACTGTTCCTCGTCTTTACTCGGATGGTTTCGGGTCTGATTTTTATGTTTTTTGAATTTGACTTTAAGATGGTATAAAAATAAAAACTATTCTCGGTACTCAACCGTACACTATTGTTTTGGTCTATGAACTGGCTTTTTTTTTGACATCATAACAAACTAATATGAATACCAATCAACTTTAACAATTTGAACAATTTTTTCCAAAAAATATATATTAAAACAATTTCAGGCTCTTGAACTTAGATATGCCATTGAATGCTCCAAATTTTCATATCACAATTCTTCCATGTTTGAGGATTTATTGCCATAAATATAAAGCAATAAAAAATGAAATAAATTTGATGTTTGAATATATTTCTAATAGCTTAAAATTTAAACTAAGGCATTTTACGAACTGTAAAGAATTGATTTATGGTCACTCAAACAAGGATTTCTGACCACAGTGCGCCGCCGGCCGGTGGATTAATGTTCCAATGCTTTTGTTTTTTGAATTCAATCAGCAACTGCAGCCATGCATTTTTTACAAAATACAGATGATTATGACATCCAAGGCATTTTATTATGGCTTATAGATTGTTTTCTCTTTTGTACTTAACACAGGCTTATTTTATGAATAAGAATTTATGCAACTTTGTTAAGTGGCTAGAGCTAGATAAATCATTATGCAGTGAATAACTATATTTATCTGTGAAGAAGGCTGCATGTGTACGGAAAAGTAACATTTTGAAGTTTATGAAGTCTGGACCCACCTAGTAAATTTTATTTAAATTTATTTTTCAGATTAAATCCTTTACTATCAACTTAAAAAAAATTATTCTCAATTTTTCCAACGAACTAAAAACCAGTTGTGTGCATATGCATATTATCTAACAGGTACTTACTTCAAAGTGATTCTTAGGATCAAAAACAACTGTTAAAATATGTACATTTATCAAAACAAAACATGAAGCACAAGTGACGCCTCAGTAAATTAATTATCACTCTTCAGAAAAAAATAAAAAAAAAAAACATTTCTCGTGACAATATTAATTAGATGTAAATACTTTATCAATTTACAGTAGAGTCGGAATAATTTCAATTGCATAATGTTGGCCAATAATTTGATGAAAAAAAATGTTCATCCAGCAACAGAAAATCTAATTTGATGCCAGACTTATCAATGCAATTGATGTTTATTGACGTCATTGCTTCTAGACAGTCAGTGGTTGTAATAGAGCTTATGCCAATACCTAGTTTTAAGTGCCTTAATTAGTTCTCGCCGTTTGCGGATTTGCTATAACACTTTTTTGAGCTGTTTGATTCATGCGATTTAGATTTTTTATTTTATTATCTTAAGGTGTTTCAACTCGCTGTGTATTTGATTCTTGAAATTTTTCTAATTTTTTTTCGAGAAAACTTTATTCCTTAGAAAGCAAGTAGGTGACTTTTGCCGGAATATCCTTAATCCTTAAACTTAAATTTAATCAAAAAAGACTAATTTTATAAGTATTCCGACTTATGTAGGGTTGCAGGGAATAACGATCAGAGTGCCTTTTATAAAACTTCCAACTTTCAGGGTCCAAAGGTAAATATTGTCAATTCTGAATAAGCCGGTGATTGAAAAAAAAAAAAAACAAAAATATATGTAAGAAAGAATAAAGCAAAAAGCAATAAAAATGCTCTCTATAATATTTTTTAAAAGTGATCTTCTAATTTCGCATTGTATTTCCTTTCAAGTAACAAAAACTGCAGTTGTTCAACGGTTAATTACCGTAAACCTATGAAATACTTAGTTAAAGTAGCGTTATTTTTTTAAGTTTCTACAGTTTTGACATGATAATTGATATGGTAAATAGAAATACACGAAAGTAAGCAGGCACTGGTTTTTAATTTAATAATTTATATATCTATAGAGTGTAAAAAATTAAAAAGTTCAAGTCTTCTATGTGATTCGCGATCGGTGACTCATAAGTCATAACCATAATGAATCAATTACATTAAAGTGAGTTTCAATAACTATTGACTTTGAACTTAGTTATACAGGGTGAGTCAAAGGACCCCCATAGGCTGTTATTACTTTTCCGTACACGTAGGGTATAGGATGAGTATGGCGATTGGCACAAACATTTTTTTTCAGAATTAGTTTATTTCATCGTGAAACATCATGAAACGTTTAGAAACCACGATTTTCGAGACATTTTTTGTGTGCCTGTGCCTTTTTCGTCGTCGTCGGTGTCGGTGTCGGCTTTGGAAATTTGTAAACCCGATAACTTTCATTAGAATTGGAATCTGTAACCGCTAAAAGTTGAGGAATAGCTAAACTTAGCTTAGGTCAAAATACAGCCATTTTGAATAGGTACAACCTTCTTGTACTTTTCATGCAAAACCCCTCCAAAAATTTCGAAAAACCCCAAATTGATTTTAGCCTACTTACAATTATCGTATCGAAATGAAACTTCGTACATATACGTAGATTGGATGACATCACAATATTTTGGTGGTGTGGATCCTGGGGAGGGGCATTGGAGGGTTGAAACACCCCATATCGAGTTTAGCCTGCTTACAATTATCCTATATCGAACTGAAAATCTGAATTTGTCTTTTTCATTCTTGCAAGCTTTCTTGAGTTTTTGACAATTTTAATTGATATAACAGTGCCATGCTCACTGTTTTTGCCATAGCAGTCTAAAAAAAAGTTCCTTCCCAGATCCTAGGCACTCACTATCTAAATTAACTTATACTATGACTATGTTCTATGTTCCACCATTATTCCTCTCATCTTGGTAGGCTTCCTGTGTGAAAAAATCGTACTGCGCATGTTCTTCGCAATTTGCATAATTTCTAACAGACCTAATGCTTTGCTTTTATGCGGAATGGAACTCGCTTACAAAATTAAAGCCTTCCTAAGACTTCTAATTGGTCTCGCCTAAGTCTTCCCTTACCACAAAACCACACCCAAACAGCCGCTGAATATGTTTCTTAAAGAACTTCTCATCTCATGGCAGATGTCACACGATTCCATCCTCCGTATGTCCTATCAATCACATCGCACCTCCTGGTTAGCTAAAGATAGTGAAATAATTCCAATTGTTTTTTATGTTGTTTGGATACTGACTATTGACCGTTTATCTGTATGAAATCTGCAATTTGTTGAAAACTATTAAATTGCAAAAAGAGCTGTCTAATAAATAAGATTTATAGTTGTGTTCCAACTAATATGCGTGTTAAGGACGGATTAGTGTTTCTTCTTTATTATTAGTAGGGGACTTAAGTTTCTTATTCTTTTAAACTAACTTGAAGGAAAAGTTTTAAGACTAAAATTTTATTCGTTATAGTTTTTATAGAAGCCAAGTATTTTAAGCGTGTACCCCCTAAAAAATGGTCTTCTTAGAAAAGTTTGTTATGTAGTTCAATTATTTTGTGTGAGTCTTCTTAATTGCCTCATTTATAAAAGGTAGTTATTTTTTTTATTAAAAATTGTCTATACAGGTTTTGGATTAATTAAAAATAATTTTTTTTATTTTGTTTAAAGTCACGAAGTCAAGAAATGCATTAATCTTTTTTAAATAACCTTCGTGTGTACTTTTTTTTCTTAAATATCGGTATTAGATCTATCTCACATGCCTTTTTTTTTTTTTTTTTTTTTTGTTTACTATCATTACAGGATATACAAACTCATCAACAACAAAATCAATAACAAAAGTCTGTTGATAAATAGCTGGATTATTTATTAACTCAACGTCATTTAAACACAAGCTGACTAATAAAATTAAGAAAAATTACTTGAAACGTCTTTGAAAGCGAATATAAGACAACTAATTAGTTAAATTACAAATTGTTTATTAACAAATAATCATCTCGGAAATTCCCAGCACAAAGTAAGTTCTAACCTGATGTTTTAATTAACAATTTAGTGTCTGTATAATGCTCAAGTATCTATTCTTTTCAATTATTTATATGGTGGTGGAGATGGGTATCTTCAAACAAAATGTTTATTTTATTAATCTCAATATGTCAATTAATTTATTATTGTTCATATATGATTTATTGTTGAAAATTTCTCAATGAAATATTAGAAGCGCCACTTCTATAATTAAAGAGTGCTCCTGGTATGTTATACAACTAAGAAAATAATAGTATTTTGCGGTTTAAATTAAAATAAACCGCAACCGCAAAATGATCAGGCAGCATTAAAAATAATGGTTTTAAGGGGAAAAATATTTTAAAACCCATAATTTAAGAGACTTATACTTTATTAATTTTTGTTGGGCAAATATTGTGAAGAAATTGAAGAATTTGTAAGAAAAATTCCCCCATCCATCAAATATTCAAATGGATTTTTAAGCAAAAATTATGAATGAATAGATTCAAAGTTTTCTGTTTTTATAATGTGTTTATAATTTAATATAAGGTTCATTCTAGAAATTACCACGCTAGAAGTTACAAGTTTACAATTTTTTTTTAGATAAGTGCAATATTTCCAAAGTGAGTATTTAAGGTTTTATTCCAGAGCAACATTTTTTCGCTTATAAAGCTTATTTTTGATAATTAGAGTATTACAAGATTGCTTTTATGAATTAAAAGCGTACAAATATTATATAAAAAGATCAACAATTCAAACAAGAAAATGAGAGTTTATAGAAGGGTTTAAGCTTGCCGATGAGCGTTTTTATCTAGTAACTCTTTCTTAACTTTTCTTATGAAAGTGTGTCGGTTAAAATAAACTTTGGGAGAGAAATCGAATTTACTAAAATTCAGAAGAGTAAATTTATACTATGAACTTTTATAGAAGCGTTAATTGCTTCAGCTCTTGATTATGTATATGTTACGAGATTATAAATTACGCTAAGAATTTTAGAATTCTAATCCATATATTTTTCGAGATGTAAAAAAAGTACATTCCCGGTGGAATTTAAAAAAATCTCGTTTTATTGCAATTTAACATTATACCACCTATATTTTGGTGTATTTAGTTTTTTTTTTGCATTACTTATAGTGTAGAAAATGAATCAGTCAGATAGTAAATAACAGTGGCTGACTTCTGTAATTCAATGAATTTAATGTGTTGCACACAAAATGCAAATTAAAAAAAATAAAGCCAGTATAAATTGTAAGTGTGTTATTGTTATTCCTTACTTAATTTTAGTGCAGTAATAATGTGTTATTACTGTTTGAAAGTTTTTATAAACCCCGGTAAAGAAGTATAACTTCAAAAAAACTTTTTTGGTTGTTTTTACTGAGTTGTCACAAAAACAAGGCTATTGTTTTGCATACTATAAAACATAAAAATTATTAGAAAAAAGAAAAAAATATTTTTGTGTATGTACATATGTAGGTAAAATATAAGTTAATTTTGAAAATGATTTCAAACATAATAAATATTTAAAAACTATTTCGATTATGTTTTTGTACGATTACAAAAAATGAACAAACTAGGCCAACGCGCCGTGATCCGCTTAAAAAATCATATAAGAAGATATGAGGTGCGTTTTTTTTGTGAAAGCTATATCAGGATTGCAATAGGATCTAACACATATAACAAAAACAACACCAAATTGCCGATGAAAGTAAAATTAAAATCCAGCTGCTTGGCATTCATTCGAAAGATGTCAAAAATGTATTCGAAGCTGCATTTAGCTTTTCCTTTTATGGGCAGATTCGTGTTGTTTTTGTAAAACATATGTATGTGTGAGATTCTTTAAACACACCTATTATATTAAAGTTTTGAAAAAATATTCTTCGGATTTCCTGCAAATTTGAGCACTCAAATAAAAGGATTCAGTAACTTTACTCTTTCTAAAAAGATGGTGCTTATTCCTTTTTTGATTGTATATTAGGTTGTAAATAAAAATACAAAATTTATTTACTTTATCGAACAACTCAAACAATTTTATTTTTTTTTTGCTCTTATTAGCTTCACTTGGAACTGATAAACTAACTAACAATGTTATAAGATCTTAGATATCAATTTTGACCTACTTCTAATTATTCTATTTCTTTCTATTGTTTGAATTAATATTAATTAACTTTAAATCTCACGTTTTACAATCAAATATGACTAGACTATGATAGCTCTATACTTAATATTGATTATTGATTTTTGTTTTGATTAAATTTAATACGTGTGTGGGGATCTACAGATTTTATGCCAAGCTTTATGTTTTTAATACAAAAAAATGAAAGACAAGACATTTTGGAATTATTTTAAATTGAATTTAGGCTTTCAATAATTAACTTTGGTAGCATACCTGTCACTGGCTTGTATGTAAATATGCATTTATTTTTGAAAACAAACATCAACAACACTAATTATATGCTTAACTTTTTGAGAATTCATTCTCCCTCATAGTTACCACATTTGTTAAGAAGATTTTGGTTTCGGCTCCAGATTTATTAAAAAAAAAATACTGAAAGATTATTGGTTAAAATTTATTTTTGATTTTTAAAACAATCTCTCAATGGTTGAGTTTTTTAAGAATTTTTTTTTTGAAAAACGTCAAACTTACTCCAATTTATTTTAACTTTATTGGGGGAAAAAATGTGTGTATTCATTTTCAACCTTGTACCTTGTCAAGCTTTCCTTGTAAATATTTTTAAAGCTTCCAGCTAAATTTCTGGCAACCCTTTAAACCTACCTTACATACACCTGAGCCGATTTTAGTTGTGCTCATCCCTTTTGTAAAAACGATAAAGCTTTTCTTAGAGTTAAGGTAATAGAAATCCCTATAAGCTGAAAGCAATACAAGTTTCTTGTATACTTTCCATATAAAAACCGACCAAACCCAACCTACAAATATTTAAGTTCGAAAGTAATTTTTAGTCATTATAATTTTTAGACATCATCATCATCATCGGCTCGACAACCGGGGTCCGGTCCTGGCCTCTTTCAACAAGTCTCTCCACCTATCCCGGTCTCGAGCCGACGCCATCCAGTTGCTCACCCCAAGGCTTCGGGCGTCCTGGTCTACGCCATCTCTCCAGCGCAAGCATGGTCTACCACGCTGCCGTCTACCATAGAATGTACCACAAAAGACTTTCCGGGCAGGTTCCTCTTCGCTCATACGAGCTAGGTGCCCTGCCCACCGGAGTCTACCGAGCTTAATTTTTGTCACTATGTCTGCTTCAAGGTAGATTGCGTACAACTCATGATTGTACCGTCTCCGGAATCGTCCTTCCTCACATATGGGGCCAACAATTTTTAGACATTATAGCAAAAATGCTAGAAACGTATAAAACGTATTCATATTCTAAAGGTAGATTTTTTGATATATTTATACCCATCACCCCCTGGAAGGGCAGTATGATTTAAGTTGCATTTATTAAGATTTAATAATTTTCTTAACCATTTTGTTTTTTTTTTTGTATAATTTTAGATGGCTAAGGATTTCAAATCTTTGGGTTGGGACTACCTGACATTTGTGGCTTTTATAGCCTTTTCCATATTAGCGCCACTATGGGGACGAATTTTTGGAAAAAAGAAACAACGCAGTAAAGCTGATTATGTATTTGCTACAGGTGGTGTTTCCATGATAGCAATTATGCTTTCTATAGCAAGAGGCACATTGGGAATCAGATCAGTTCTAGGTAAGATTTCTTATCAAAATAATTCGGCATTATTCAATTTTTATTACAAATTTTGTAATATTTTGTAGGATATCCCAGTGAATTATTTTACCGAGGTTCAGCAATGTGGGAAACAATGTATGGCATGGTAAACGCTTACCCAATTGTTTGTTTTGTCTTTGTTCCTGTGTATTTTAATTTAGGAATAACTTCAGTTTACCAGTATTTAGATTTAAGGTAAGATTTTATTTTGTTTGTAAGAAAACAAAAACATGAATTGGTTATAATTTATATTTTTAGATTTAAAAGCCGTTTGGTAAGATGTCTAGCATCTGGCACATATATTGTCAGACAAATTTGTAATCTTGGAATTACAATATACACACCGAGTATTGCTCTATCAACTGTTATTGGAATACCATATTGGATATCGATTGTAGCCATGTCCATAATTTGCATATTTTTTACTGTGATGGTAAGGTTTCAACAAAAATTGTTTTTTTCTTGTTTCTTTTTATTACTTATTTGAAATTTAATTTATAGGGAGGTCTTAAAGCCGCTATAAATGCTGATGTAATCCAAACAGTCACAATTGCTGTTTTAACAATCGCTGTGATAATCAAAGGAAGTTATTCCAGTGGAGGTCCAGCAAACGTGTTTGAAGTTAATCGTGATAATAGTGAGTGAGAATATTTTTGTTATAAAATTTAACCCCGAAAAATAGGATATCCTGCACTAAAAATAGACCTAAATCAGAGTTAGTTAATCTGCCACATAAGTTAAACACTTTGTTTATTCATATAACAGAGTGCGATTTTCGTTCTATGAAAAAAGGTCTAAAACCTTCATAATGAATAATTTTCTTTCACGGAGAAATTAGGAAGTGAACGTCAAGGTGAAAACATGAAAACAAAATCATGTACCTGAACTAAGAATAGTAAGAAAAACTAAATACATGAACCAAATTTAATACTTAGAAGCGAATGCGAAAATTAATTATTCGATTAATTTATTCACAGAACCAGAATCGGCCCCCAGTTATTGAATTCAGAATTTTACCTTTTGATTTTCAAAAAAATATAAAAATTAAATAGTAACCGCAGGCGGTTAGTTCAATCACAGGTGTTACGATAAACTTTTTTCTATCGTCCGCAAAAAGTGTTTTACACAAACGAATTTATAAATTTGCTGCAAACGGAGCCGAAAATTGTATAGCAAACGAAAAAGTCGTTTGGGCTATTTTTTCGTTAGCTGCAATCGATTTGTTTTTTCCCCGATTTTATGGTTAATTGTCATGAACAAAGCCCTCAGTAAACTGGAACGTGGTGGGTTGAAGGCAGACGCGTATACAGGTAGCCTGGTGTTAATGGTTGTCCAACAGCTCTAAGCAAAAAGATGGAGTCTCCTTGGAACGTTCGGTCATCTAAGATACTGGAAGCATGCCTGGCGTCAGTAGCAGTTGACAGTTTTTTGATAACATGCCCGCCAAGTCCCCTTGTGTATGCTAATGTGTGGGAATTTGGGTGCTCGCAATGGTGACATTTCGCCCTTCCGCAAAGTCAATCATCCTGAGTCGGTTATTGGACGTTTCGGCATATAGACTATGCTTTCCAATTATCAATCTATGCACCTCCTCCTTACAAAATCTGGCCTTAAAGTCGCCAAGAATAATCTTGACGTCGTACTTGGGGTACTTATCGTACGTGACTCGTCAGTAATTGGGTCATTCTTCTGCTGAAATTCGGCATGCCTACATATCAATAGTAGGCCTAGTAGTTTTAAAACTAAGCAAAGACAATAAAAGGCTGTAAGCTAGCGATACCCACAGTAACTATTAGGGCAAGAGACTTGCACATCAGGTTTTCCGTTCAATGCTAACCACACTTCATTTCATTTAGCCTTATTAAAATTAAACTTAAATTACCCTTTTCAACTATTATTGAAATATCAAATGCATGCAATAAATATCTATTTTACAGATCGTCTACAGTTTTTCAATTTCACTGGTGACTTGACTGTTCGGGTGGACACATTTTCAGCCTGGTTGGGACAGCTATTTGTTTCTTTATCCCAATTTGGCTGCCAACAAAACTTTATGCAACGTTACGTCAGTTTAAAGTCCATTAAGGATGTCAAAAAGTACAATTTATAGATTCAAAAATGTATTCAAAATTTATACAATAAATTTATAATCTTTTAGAGCAATGATGTCAAACATTCCCATTATAATAATGTTTTTCTCTCTGGCTTGGATTGCTGGAATGGTAGTTTATTCAACATATGCTGCCTGTGATCCTCTGAAAGAAGGATTTATCAGTAAGCAAGATGAAATTTTACCATTTTTTGTTGAAGATCAAATGGCTTTTATTCCTGGATTTTTGGGAATATTCATGGCAACTTTATTCAATGGAGCATTGTGGTAAGTTTACGAGAAATTGCAGCACAAAACACATAATAAAACAATTTTATTATTTTTTCAAATTTTATCAAAATAGCATGAACGTTTCAAATTTGAATTCGCTTGCGACTGTTTTGTGGGAGGATTTCCTGTCCCAATTACCCCAATTTAAAGGACTCACCGATAAGCAACAATTGAGTATAATTAAAGTTGTGACGGTAATTTTTGGCATCATAATAATGGGTGTTGCATTCTGTGTTGGCTTACTAACGGGTGTTATTGAATCATCAATGTTGGCCTTTTCGGCAACATCTGGACCACTGTTGGGTGTATTTGTTTTGGCTATGTTAGTGCCGGTTGCAAACTGGAAGGTGAGCTAATACTTATTTAAAATCAGTGTAATTAGTTGACTTATTTCATTTGTCTTCTGCTTTTTTTAAACTATAGGGCGCTGCTGCTGGTATGATTAGTTCAAGTGTAATTGTACTTTGGATTGTTTTTGGTGGTTTAACAATTGACAAAACAAAAGAAATGCTACCGACATCAACGGAGGTACTTTATTTACATGCAATTAAAAGATGTAATATGTTTTTAACAAAAAAACAACAATTTTGTTCATTATAGGGTTGTTCCAATCATACATTTTCACAAGAGATTTCGAAACCTCAATCTTTATGGTTGCTTCAAACAGAACCGATGGTCATAAATGATACAGCATACTTTTACAGTACAACTCCGCTGCCAGAAATTGAAAAGTAAGTTGAAACTTGAAATCCTATCCTACCTTAGGGTAGGTTACCCTTAAATTTTTTTTTTAATTCTATGTTGTATGTAGTTAGTCAAAATTAAAATCAAAATGTAGGCTAACGCAAAAAACTGAATTTTGTCAACAAAAAATATTCAAAAACTTTACTCTGTGAATATACTACATATGTCGAAAAATATTAACGATTTTTGTTAAGGAAATAACATTTGAACATATAACGTGTCTCTTTAAAAAAACTGTTGTTAGTTATTTAAAAATAATAATGTCATCTATTAATCTTTGAACAACAACAATAACAACTTGAAGGAACTACCACCAAAATGGCTAGCACTAGTATTAATCTTTTAAGAATTTACCGTTCCATTTTCATTTTTTAATTTGATTGACAAAAAATAAAAGCAGAGCTCTGAATTTTGGTAAAAAAAAAAATTAAAAAAAGACTCTTAACGTTTGATAACAAATAATCACAATATTTTAGTTTTAATTTTTTTTTTTTGTACAAAAATTCTGAGCTTGAAAATCATATTTATGAACGTTTATTTTTTTAAATTAAAAAAAAAATAATTTCAGAAAACAATTTAAATGTTTATTAGAAAAAAAAAAATAAGAGCGTAAATTTTTAACCCATATGATTTAGAGTGATTCTGATTTTTGCGAGCCAGCTCCGAAATAAGGCATTTTTTGTACTTTTAGTTACTCCACTATTTGTGATAATGGACGTTTTTGTTTGTTTTCTTAGTTCAGAAATAGTTTTCTTTGTTCATTTTAATAAACTTTGATTAACTAAAATTTTAAGCAAGAAATCTATTTTGTCAAAATAGATACAATTATTTTCTTTGCATTGGCAGTCCAATTTTGAATTGAGTGGTTTCAATAAATACTTACAATAAAATAAACTTACTTAAGTAAGGCTTACTTACTTACTTACTTTGATCCTCGGACCTCTTAAGGGACATATCACTAATAGATAAGTAAGCCTTTGATGTTGATAATTCTTTTTTTGTAAAATGTAAGTATTTTCTATATATTTTTAAGTTCTGGAAGTTTTGTGTGGCGCTAACATTTTAGGTTTTTGTCCACAAAAATTTTGTTTGTCAAAATTTTTTCATGCATGTTTCAAAAACTATAAGAACTAAGACAATCTGAGTTTTTAATCAAGGAGGTTATGAGTTTTTAAAAACCAAGAGTGATAACCTCCGAACGTAATTCGACTGTATGGTTGTTATCTCATAACTTTTAACTGGGTGGAAGGATTTTGATGATTCTTTTTGTATTTAAAAGCTTCTCATTGAGTTCCAGTTCTGAAAATGACATCCATGAGATAACATCAATTTGAAGTCGGTTGTTTTTTTTTATAGGTATTATTGAATTCTATAAACTTACATTAAATATAAAAAGTTTATTTTTAAGTATCAACGACTAACGAGCACTTAAAAGAAAGAAGGTTTTCAATTTTTTGGCTTTGTTTTCTTCCAAATTTTTACATTCAACCGAAGAAGTATTTTAGGAAAAAAAACTTTATGCAAAGAAAATTTACACAGGTCAAAAAAGTTTTTTTTTATCATTGCTCCAAAAACGTTTTAAAAGGTTTTTGGTATCCGAGTCCGAAGTCAGTATTTTTGTATCGCATCACGTTTTTGAGATATTCCTGTTTGAAAGTAAAAAAAAACACCGTTTTTCGAAGCAAAGTTCTAACTCTAAGTGATTTGCTACCACATAATTTGTAACGGTTTCTGAAAGCAGTCATTTTCTTTTCCCAGACTCAGTTTAAATCCTTTTGATAACTCATTTATTTTCCGCGAAATCTTTAGTTGATTGAATTATGTTTGATATTTTACATTATAAATTTTCGCATTAACAAAAAGAGAATGGGCCAAGTGTTGAAACATGTATGGTCTGAAAGAGTGCAAGCTTTTTTGATATTCGTGTAAGTCTGTAGGAAATTATTTTATTGTTTTCTTTATTTATTATTTCTATCAACCAGACACGGGCTTAACATCATTTTCTAAGTGTCTAAATTTAATCAAATTACCCTAGAATTGTAAAATTCACAGTAAATAAAATTGTGTTTTAATAAGAGTTGGTAAACATCGACCAAATCTTTGCGTATTCGAAAGGGTACAACAACATCTAACTGATGAGTCCACTATTATACATGGACGAAACTCATTTTGGAGTTCAGGTCATTTGAATTTTAGAATTGAATTCACACCAAAAACCTTTAGAAAAGAAATTTTTGTTTTTGGAACGAAGATAAAAAAAATTTTGTTGACTTAATTTTAATTTTTCTCCATGGTTTTTTGCTACTCACACTTCGACACCGATATCTTTAAATATGAAACATAGCAAATTTTACTATTGAAAAGGTAAGCGATTTTTGAATAAATATTATATCGTCTCACTAATTGAATACTTTTGAGATTGCATAGAAATATTATCAAAATAAAAGTTATAGATCTTTAAACCATCTAGAAATCGTAAAAAACATGATTTTCGAAACCCACCCCAATTTTGAGTGCTCCAATATATTTATAAATATAATTCGAAAAAAATAGCATATTAATTGAGGGTATTTCACCATTTATACTTTTTCATCTTCCTTACTCATGGTTTTCCAGCTATATCTAATGTTAAGCAAAATCTTTTAAGAAAATGTAGTTACGAGGTTCACGCCGAACCGGGACGATTTGTATCACCCTTATGTGACATAGATGATTATAAATCATACATATATAAATTCTTACCTACTCACCAATTGTTGTTTATATTTAAAAAAATATTTTTTTGATTGTAATTTTCAGAACTTTCCTGCACTCAATCTACTCGCTCAGCTTCATGTTCTACAGTTTCCTGGGTACAGTTCTAACCGTTGTCATAGGTGTAATCGTCAGCTATATAACTCGTGATGACAAAGAAAACCGTTACGACAACAAACTATTACATCCACTCATATTCAAATGGTGTGAAAGTTTCCCCGGACCCAAACCATACTTTATTAAAGAACCAATGCCAGTTAGTACATCAACCGTTGTTAGTACAACAACCTCAGATATGGAGAAAAAATGTGAGCAAAAAAATGCACAAGCTAATGATGTCAACAAAGCCCACATTAACACAGATGGTTATGATCCTCGATCATCTAGCAAAGACAAGTCCCTTCCATTGGATGTAAAATTAACAAATATTCCATATGGAAGCAATTCAACAGTGGGATCGAAGTCAATAATAGTTGAGACAAAAGAATTAAATTCGAATGTACCGGAAATCAATCAAGTAACCTCGCATCTAGATTTAAATAGTGGGTCATATCGAAAAATTAATGAAAATGATTTGGTATAACAGTAGATTTTGAAGTATCACAGCATAGTATCCTATTCTCATTATTTGGTTTATTTTTTTTTTATTATAAAATAGCCAAAGGACAATAATTTATACAAATAATCAAATTAAGGTTAAATTTATGAAAGCACAGCATAATTTGTAAGGGCGGGTCTGTAAAAGTGTAGTTTTTGTGTGGTGTGACAGAATGTAGTATTATTTGTTTTATACTGAATTTATTTGTTATATCTTTTTTCTTGTTAATAAAGAGTTGTGTACAATTCCACAGTGGAACTGTGATCAAATGTATGAACAGAAAAATGTAAGTGAATATTATAAAATATATATAAAATATATTTGTTATACATTCTAAGTCAAAAGCTAAGCTTTTTAAAAAAAAAATAATTTAAGATATAATACGTTAGCATTATAAGTTTTATTTATTTTTTTACAAAACAAAGTTAAAGATGAAAGATTGTTTTTTTTATAGTTTAAAGTTATAAGTAAACAAGACTTAAATAGGTAGTGATAAGCGAATATTATAAACAAAACAAATGTCCGTGACAATAACAATTGTACACTGACTTAGAAAATTATTGAATTGTTATTATATTTTTTTTTTTCGAAACATAAAAGTGTCAAATTTTCTTTTACATAAAGCTTTATTTTTTTTTTTCACAAAATTTTGTAACTATTTTTTTCATGATGAATTTATGCACTGTTTTCTGACAATATTGTACATAATGTATAAATATGTAATTTATAAAGTTATATGAATAAGTTTGTACTTATAAGCTTCAAAAAGCTTTACAAAATATTTAATAAAAAGAAAATGAATAAATACGTATTCGTTTTATTTCTTCAATTTGAAACAACTGAATGATGGAGACAAATAGTAGTTGAAGAAAGAAAATAATTCAAGTCAATTCACAACGTAGAATCAAAAAAAAATATTTTCAATCAACGTAAAACGTTAAAAAATAATTTTATTAATAATGAATAATCTAGAATGATACATTTTTAGAAAATTTTTAAAATTGTTAGAGCTCATTCTCTATCATCGTAAAGTCATGTTTGATTGTTATCTCAACTTCTTTTTTTGTACGAATGCATAACTTTATACAGTAGTCCCTCGATAATGTGAACTACCGATAATGCGAATTTCTCTAAAATGTGAATCGCCAAAACCTAACATTATCATCTCTATAAAGAGAATTTAGGAAATTTTCAGACTTTATAATATGAATTTCTTTAGTAAAAAGAATTTTTTTTTTAGTTTTGAAGGACATATGAATGATACTAAGTGTTGTTTGTATAGACATAATGTCTGAAGCTTTGAATATAGCTGCAAGCTGGAGAGAATAAGTTGGTGCTTGTGGAAATTGTATCTTCATGAAAATTGAAACTGCACCGATTTTCGTTATTTTTTGGTACTTTTTAAGGGAAATGAACTAGTACATTATTAAATTATTTTTTCTGAACTTAATAAATGTTTAAACTATGCTTTTAATAATTACTTTATATTGTAATTAATCTATAAGGTCGTAATAACCAGTTAAATTATAAATTAAAAACGTTCCAGTAATGTGAATCCCTCTAAAATCCGAAAACGCCTTGTTTTAATTAGTTCACATTATCGAGGGACAACTGTATATAGTACCTATATCGCAAGTAAAAAGGGCAGGTAGAACTAGAGTTTTAGCAATAGTCATTTTCTTTGAAACCGGAAGACAACTTTCTGAGAGGTGCAAAACCCGCAACGTAGCATAAGTTCGACCAACAGAATCTACAAAGTGCACTGCACCCCAAGATTCTTTACTATTTTAACGAAGTTTAACGTTGTCCCATTAAGCTCAATACTTGGAAAGCATGACACATCAAAGCAGTATTATTTATAACAATTGCCTGGATTTTATTTGAATTAAGATTTAGATAATTTTCTTATGACCACTATCCTATACGCATCAGATCATCATTTATTCTTGATGTTGCATCTTCAACCATACCAATTGGATAGCTTAAGTGAATAAGTACATCGATCGTCCGTGTACATATGAATTTTGCAGTGGCTCATTACCGAAGGCAAGTCATTGTTGAACAAAGAAAAAAAAAGTTGAACCCAATATCGATCATTAAAGCACATCAGAACGAGTAGACAGGAAATCGGAAAACTTTTAGTTCGCGAAAACTGCTTAAGTTCTATGCCCAAGGCAGTTCTCAATAGAAGATACAGCTGAGCTTTCAAAAAGAAAAATGTTTTGACATTATTCAAAAGCAGTCTGTGCGAACAGTATCGAAGGCTTTAGAGAAGTCCGGTAAAACCAGTGCTGTAGCATGACTATCATCAGGCGAAATCGAAATGATAGGTCCAATAGGACCTGATTTAATATCTTGTATACCTGTATACTCTTGTATACTTATTTACTTAGTTGACTCAGGCCCGTTTGCTGATACAATACTTAAAATATTTATGTTGAATATAAGAAGGATTAATAGGCTTTTCTTTCCTCTGCGTAAACTGTCACATATGACTTTATATTAAACATAAATGCTTAGGTTTCGTTTCAGTAAACGGCTCTTAGAGAACTCTGTAAGCAAATCACTTAAAGCCATTTTGTTCTTTTTTGGAACGTCAAAATTATTTATCACACCAGGTCCAAATATGAGCTCTTTCACGTGAAGCAGCTTTTAACCTCAGCTTTTAACCTGAAACAATGAACCACTTTTAGCCTCAAACAGTGGGCCATTTCTTATTGGTGGCATAAAAAAATCGTAATGTTTCAAAAATATATTTTTTCCCCTGGTAACCCCAAAAAACAGAGCTTTTTTTTCGAGAGCATGGCGTCCATTTTTGGCTTCCAAGCTACTCGTATAATACTTATAAGAATTACATTTGAAGAGACCCATTCTCTCTTTTCTGGTTATAAGAATGTTAGATTAGAACTGTTACAGTTGACAACCAAGCAGAGTAAAAGCACTAATAGTGCGATTCTTATGAGGGTGTTACTTGTCAAATTTGGTTTTCTTGAATAAAGGTATTTGCAAATTACAAAGAGCTTTAAAGCTGAAACACGCTTTAGGGAGACGCTTCGTTGCGTTACGTTGAGAAATCCTCAAAGCGCGCTTCTGTCAGAATGACAAACAGCTGATTGAAATATTCTATCTGTTGTCAAAAAAAACGTTCAATAAATTTCAAAGAATTAAAAAGAGGAAAACAAAATAAATAAATAAAATGGAAAATAGTATTGAAAAAGCGGAACAAATTATTAAGATAACCAAATTAAGCTGTGCCGCTTATTTATTATAATTTGTTACCAATTAATATATTTTTCATAACACATTTAAATTTTCCATTTTACAAATTAAAAAGCACCGATTACAAATTAAAACACAAATTAGAAACACAGAAACACAGAAACAGACTTTTTGAAAATTGAAATTCAAATGAAATTATAAATGAGAAACGTCAGAAAGCGCGCAAAAGTTCAACCAAGTTGAACTTTTTTTTGACAGATGGTGGCTTTATAACGTTTCCTCACGTTTGTCAAAAAAAGCGTACGTAAGAAAAGCGTCATTGTGTGAGGTTACACAGATTTCCTATAGTTGAACTTTTCGCAGTTGTCAAAATCGACGGCAAAGCGTGATTGTGTTTCTGCTTTTATTCTTTTACTTAGAACGAAACAAGACGAGTTACAGTTTCTTAAGATGGGGTTCACTCTTAAGTATTGCAATAAGATGTAGTAGAGTCTAATGAGAATTTCAAGATTATATTAGTTGGGTGAATATTGATTGATATGTAGACAGCTGTTTTTTTTTTCTAATTTTGATTTTACAACAACAATTCTAAACTTTAATAAAATTTTGAGAGAAAATTAAAAAAATATTATGAAGCTTCGTTCTTGTAATGAAGAGGCTCTGAAAGAAGAACTATCTTATGTTATAGCCTTTTAATACTGAACCAAAAAAAAAAACAAAACTACATCGAAAACCCAAATCACATGTTTTAGCGAAATACTCGTTTTCGCGAAAAGCTATGAAACGAGGTTTTAAATGTAAATCAATTCAGCGCTCACTTTTGATTCCCGAGAGTGCATTGCAGAACCAAAAAAGGTTGAAATGTCAAACGAAAACCTATCAGCTGTGAATGGCTGGCAGGTTTTTGATAACTTTTTGTCAAAACCAGCGTTTTGGGCTTGGTGTAAAATGGCTATATTGCTGCCACAATTATATCGATTTTCTTTTCGATTTTTCCTTCAATGTAAAGAAGAATTACCGTGAAAACAGAATTGAATAGGAAACCGTCCATTTTTTATTGCGTCTTGCAGGTAGGCGGCCCCATGGAAAACGTCTTTGACCCACATGATATATCTAGGGAGAAATATTTTTTAAAAATGTTTCGTAACGGTAGCTCCCATAGAAATTTTTAGCTACCTATTAAATGACTTAACTGATTTTAATGCATTTTATTTAGATTATTTTCAAAATCAAATTTTTGGGTTTTTAAAAATCTTTCAAAATTTATTTTTGAAAAATAATTTTTCGATATACGGGTATGTGCAATCCAGTCATCCGTTTTGTTTATTTTTTATATCATTCTGGCAAAATAGATGCTTCAAAAGAATTAATAGTATAAAAAATTGTTTTACTAGACAGGCCTCCAAAGAGCAATTTAAAGTCCTTTGGATTTAAGTAGATTGGATTTAAAAATTTGGGTTTAAGCTTGGACTCAAGAAAAGAATAATATGAACTTGGATGTAGTTTTTGATTTAAATTTCCTTACATCTAGATAATATACATACTAATATTTTTAAATCCAAATAAATTCAGTGAATAATATATCTCATAACGGTTAAAATTATGCTTCTTTTATTTTTGTTCTCATTTATCCATGTATACTAGAAAAAGAAAAACCAAGATCTAAACATATTTCTAGTGCATCTAACTAAATGAACCTCACTGTATACTGCAAATGCGAATCGATATTATGTATTTCATAATTAGTAGCACGTGCTATGGCATTCATGGTAAATACCTTCTTCTTTCCTTTAGCACAACTTCATTTTCACCATAACGATCACGAAAGATTAATGACTAATTGTATTTATTAAACAACTCCATAATTATCCATATTCGAGTACGATTACCCACGCCCACGGTGAACCACTTCTATTACTCTGACCTCCGCAGTGCAACCGTCCACTGAGAAAAAATGATTCCACTTCATGGCTCACGCATCAATAAAGGTATCATTTTCAAGGGAAACAAATTTCTGGTTTAGAGTAAACTTTAAAAAACCCAAATTGTTTTGTGTAGTTATACATAAGTAAGGGGAAATACCCCACTGAAAACCTATTCACATGCATGAATCAGCCGCATATATGCATGCCTCAATATCTTTTTGCAAAATGAGGGTAAAATTCCAAAAGTGCGGAAGCTTATAATTTATTATTTAATATAGAACCTTAGAGAGAATAAACGTTATGTTTAGCCTGAGGGTACATTTTATCTTAAAATGCGTTAGCTTAGTTTATGGTTGCCACCACTCATTGCAAAATTGCATTTAAAACTTTCTTTCCATTCGGTTTACTACAAGAATAAGCGCATTCAATCTTAGAAGAAAAAGTCGTATCTTATCGATTTTTTTTTTTAAATCAGCTCAAAGTTTGGTTTAAAATTTGTGTTTTTTTAAATTCTGACTTTAAAATCATTTTACTTTTCCCTACACGTAATGTAAACGATATGTATAGTGATTGGCACAGATATTTTTTTTCAGAATTAGTCTAATTTTGAAACGTACGAACGTTTTCCACAAATTTGTATGTGCGTGTGCCGTTGTCTGTGTCGTCATCGTCGTCATTTTCGTTGCGTTGGCAATTTGTAAACACGATAACTTTTGATAAAATCAAAATAATTGGAATATGTAAACGCCAAAAGTTAAGGATTAGCTAAACTTAGGTTAGGTTCGAAATTCAGCCATTTTGAAAAAATCCTTCTTGTACTTTTCATACAAAAACCTTACAATATTTCGTAACACCCCAAATCGATTTTAACCTAATTATAAATATCGTATCGAACTGAAAATTTTAATTAATCTTTTTCATCATGAAACAATATGAAACGTAAAGAAAACACATTTTCGAGACATTTTTATGTGCGCGTTCCATTGGCGGCGTGTCGGTCGTCGGTCGTCATCCTCGTCGTTGGCGTTGTAATACGTCCAATATGTCACTTTTGTTATGGAGTGCTACAAATTTGCATTTCTTTTAATTGTTCCAGTGAGCAATGGTACCTACTGATTTTCAAAAAAAAAAAATATCCAAAAACGGGACAAATTAATTCTCGAAAGATTTGGGAAAAATCAATGTTTTACGTTTTTTTTTTTGTTAAAATGTTTGTGATTACTAATGTAATTTGTATTTTTTTTCATTAACTATTGATTTACTTGATTTAATTAAAACTAGAGTGGGGTTTCTTGCTAAAGCGAAACATTTAATATGATCATTATGTATTCAATTTAATTGTTTTTAAAAATTTTTTGCCTGTTTTGAGTCAATTTTTTTAAGAATATTCCATCGTAACACAGCTTCGGATGAGGTAGAAAACTATTACCTAGAATGGGGATCGAACCCACATTCCAGAGTTAGCAATCAAGGACTACACACACATTAAAATTAATTTTTTTTTAAATTTAATTTTGCACTAAATATGCTTTAAAAATCATGCAAATTATTTTTTTGAGATCGAAAGATGCCAAAAATCTTTCCAAGAGCATTAAAATTATTATCAAAAATTCGTTTAATATTTAATGCTCAAAATCATACCGGAAAATGATAAAAATATTTGTTTTTCGAGGCTTACAGCGTTTAAGAGTCCGAAAACAGCAGAATTGTAAGAGAAATTTTATTTTATAAGATTATTTAATTCATAACTTACTTAGCCCATAACCTGTTAAAAAAAAAATATTTTAATAAATCTTATTTTATTTTAAAACTGTAAAGTGGCAACCATGGCTTAACAATTAAATCAATGCATGCAAATAATCATTTTTGATTTCTTATTCCTTATTTTTTTCTCTTCGACACTTAGGTAAACTTTTTAGCATAAAACAAGCAAAAACAGTCAATCCCAGAAGTTCTTTTTCAAAAATTTGTATCTAACAAATTTATTCAAAATCAACACAAAGTAAATAATATATGTTAAACAAAAAATTCTACCATACAGAATTGATGCTATCGAGATGAATGTTTGGGGTCGAGATCACCAATCGAATCTGTGCTCTGTCCGTGAGAGATTGTCCGTTGGCGTTGTCGTGTCGTGTTTGTGTCGTCGTCATAGTAGTCTTCTTATCTCGAGCCCGGTTTGTTGTTATTAAGCATCTTTTGAATTTTTCGCATTTTATTAATAATTTTACATGAGAGTCTGTCTCATAGAACAATCATTTATTTATATATAACTGAAACTGGTATTTACTCTCGGTTGATTAAATTTTAAAAATAATGTCTAAACGAATTCATTAGTAAATTATTAGCTTCGTGTCGAGATTTTAATACAAATTTACTGATTTGAAAAAGTTCTTTTTTTTGTTTGGTTGATATCATATGATATTATATTTATTTTCTTATAAAAATTATTGTTAACATGGCTAGGTATCTGTTTTTGGTGAGTTTTAAAATTTTGATGGTTTTTGATATAGTTTTCTTGTCGGTAATTGTTATGTGTAACTTCAACGTTCAAAACGTAGTCGTAAGATCATTAAAAAAAAAATAAACAAAAACAATAATTATTTCATTGCCAAACTGATTTATGAAACAAAATAATAATTAGCAAAAAAGTTCTAAGAAAGAAAATACGTAAATATTTTTGTTTCATACGACTAGTCATATGAATAATGAATTTATATACGTTGTGGCAAAATAAAATATCAAGCTCCAGCAGTGAGTGAGAATCCTAATATCTTTTATTTTTAATGTGTATTATATTCAAAATTATTAGTTCAATCCATACCCCACATAAAGAAGAACGGCATCGTTTCGTTTATATACTTTTTGAAAATACTTGAAATTTGAATTTTGCTTAAAGACTTAAGTCTGGTAATTCTGAATCCGGCATCCGGCTAAAAAGCTCAAAAGCTTGTTTAGCCTCAAAAAGAACCTTGCAAAAAATCAGCTCTTAAAATTAATATTTAGTACGAGAGCTACACATTTTTCGTTTTTCCATACAAATTGCACTGGGATTTTTATTTGATTTTCTCTAAAGCTGTTACTTATGAACGGTACGTCGGTCGGTTTAGATAAATTGACCTGTTTAATTGGTAAAATCGAGCTTATGACTTTTAAAAAATTGAAAACAAAGAAGGTTTTTTTTTCTCGAAAAGTGACATATTTTAAAGTAATTTCCAACAATTTTCAATTTTTTTGGAAACTTTAAGCGACTATAGGGGGTATCTTTAGAGCTTGATCCAAAAATAACTAACGGTCTAATGGACATATAACGTCCATTAAAACTATAAACACAAAAACTAGAAAAGTAAAATGCACGAATGGGTTGCACGTACTTGCTCTTAGGGTTAAAGTTGCTGTGGATGCTCTAGCTTCACACATAAAGTTTTCACAAGCACATAAATACTTTTATAAGAAATTAAAAAAATAAACACAAAATTTATTACTAAAATGACTTAAACAACTTTTTAAATTGTTCTGACCTCAAAACTAAGTATGCCATTTGATTTCGTTAATAAAGATTCATTTTTAGAAAAAAAAATTGAAAATCGTTGGAGACGTTTTTAATAAAATTAATTTTTTATATATAAAATTCTCAAGCTTTGTTTAAAAAAAATATTTGAATGCCAATTTCAAGAAAATATTAATAGACATCTAAAACCAAAATTTTAAATAAAATCATTCACGCGTTTTTGAAAAATTGATTTTTGAAAAATTTTTGAACATCAATTTTTTTTTTTTTTCAATTTCAATTTCCCCTTTAGGGAATAACCAAAAACCCTTAACTACCAAGTTTTAAAATAATCGCTTAAGTACTTTAGGCTATAGCTCAAGATGGATACAGACAGACTGTTTTTCGCTTTCTCTATCATCGTAATGTCATTGATTGTTATCTCGTGTTCGAATTTTTTTTACGAACGCTGAACTTGCCCAATAGTACCTATATCGCAAGTAAAAAGTATACGTGTGTCTACCGGCTACTGACAACTTCATTTTTCACATACCAACAAAAATATTTATCATCTTTATTCTTTGATTTGATTTATTAACCTAAACAGGTTTTTATTCATTTACAATTTTTTTTTTTTCAGAATGTATATATGTGATTAATCGATTAAGAGATAAAATGATTGTCACAAAATGCTTAAAGTTATATCCCGCCTTATTTCAATGGAATTCAAGGGCTTTAGGTGGATGAAATCTAAGCAAGATAAGAGTGAAGATGATAAAATCCATTAAAAAAATATTAATTTATTTTTTAAACTACGGTAGAAAGTATACATACGAAAGTTATATTGAGAACAAAAGAGTAATTGGAACCTACTTGCTGCTCAGGAGGTGTGGAAAAATATACTTGGCTGTAATCGGCACTAAATAGTATGAGACTCTTAACTCAAATGAGACAACCACCTTGTAATCTATGACAAATCGACGACAACTGATTTTCTTCCTCTTTGTATTAATTACTTTGTTTAAATTTTGTATGCTTTCCGATTCACAAGGCTTTTAGACAAAAAGCTTATGTAGCTTAGATCCTCTTAATCTCGCAAACAATTGTTTCTTGCATTTAAGACTCACTCCATATAATATTATTTAATATGACTGTGCAGTCGCTGATTATGCGATACAACGTATTTTGTCCAATCTTTCACAGTGTCGACAGCATTTTAAAATTGCCTAATTCCTTAACGACGCATTTGAAGTAGGTACTATCTAGAAAAGTATTTCTTGCATATAATAAATTCAGAGTAGGTCCTAGTACACTTCCTTGTGGAAGACCGGCTTCTATTTTTTTTAGTTCCGAATTTTCTTTGTATACTTTTGCTTGATTTGAAATCAAAGGTTTTAGTATTTCGTAGCACTGTTTATAAGGTATATTCTTTTTTAATTTGGACTCAAGACCCACAGTCAAACCATGTCAAAGGCTTCAACAATATTAAAAGTCTCTTAAGTAGAAATTTTTCAAAAACCTTTACCAAAATTGTTAAAATCGATATTCACTTCTGTTGTTGGCTATAGAGCTTTTTATAGCGACTAGGAAAATAAATAAGAAAAAATATTCTAATCGATTGTTTCAGTTGTTTCCAATCAATTTATAGATGAAAAATAACTCAAAGAATTTTGTGTAATAGTAAATTTTACTTTTGAAAATTTATTATTCATTGTAAAAAAATGTATTTCTTTATTTTCATTGTGCAAATTCATTCGTTTTTTTGGTTGAACTAAATGGCACAAATTGTTCCATAAATTTAAATTCCAATTTCCCTTATTCCACTAAAAGAATAGCATGAAAAAAACTGTATCGTGTCCATTTAAATCAAAAGAAAGAGGAAGTTATGCTCTTTTTCCTGACATAATTTTCCTGTTCGTAATAAACTACCGGAAGAATTATCAATATCACACTGTTTTAACTTCCATTAACAGTCAAATCGATTCTGACATTTTCTTGTTCAATACTTTTAAATGCATCAACTACATTTCGCTTGGTTCACTATCAATATTTCCAGCTGTTTTCTAAATAAATTATTTTTTTTATATAAAATTTTGCAAGGACTTTTATAAAAAAAATTGGTGCACCATTTTTAAAACATTATTTATCAACATCTAAAAACTAAGTTTTGAGAAAAAAATATTAAATAGTTTTCGAAAAAATGATTTTTCAAAAAAAAATTTCAAACTTTTTTAAAAATTCCCAAAAAATAATTTTCGTTTATTAAATATTGTTAAGGCAACTCAAAAGGATTCATATAAAAAATGGCTACATAAAATGGCTGAAATTAATTGAGTGATTAAGGAGAAAATCAGAATTTAAAAAAACGGTTCTATGGCAGGTACCTACCGTTAATAACGTTTTTTGAAAAAAATGGTTTCCATTTAAAGATAGACCTTATCCAAAAATAGGACCATAATTTTTTTTATCAAAATTTTTTTGGAAAAATGAGTTTTTCTAAAACCGGGATATGACAGGTACCGTTATTTTTGGTAAAAAAAAAATAAAAAACGTCTAGGGATAGTCTCCAAAAAACGCCACATACCAAGTTTGAAGTAAATCAACCCATTCTGTGTGGCTGTGGTCTCTGATACATACAGACAGACAAACAGACAGAATTGTCGGACCCACTATTTTCTCATTCTCTATCATCGTAATGTCATGTTCATAACTTGATATATGGTACCCATATCGGAAGTAAAAACTTAATGAACTTTTAAAAACCCTTCCCTTTTGTGTTGACTTTAGAGTTCTTGCTTAAAGTTGCATAGTAGCGCATAGCATCTGAGACCTTTCACACATTCCCAATTTCCATTTCTAGACTCAGTAGTTGTAATCAAACAAAATTATTAGACAAAAGCTTAAACCCTTTTTATTATGTAACTCACGATTCTAGTGCATTAAGTGAAAACCAATAATTCGAATTCTGTGTTATAAAATTCCTAAAGTATGCTAACTTCATAAAAATCTTTTGATTTTCAGGTATCCTTAACACTAGTCACCTTCTCCAATGCAGCCATAGTAAAGCGATCTAATCGGAATCAGCAAAAGTAAGAATCTCATACTATTTCAATTTAAGTTCAATATTTTAATATTGTTTTACGTTTATTTTAGTTTTCAACAATATGAAATTCAAACATTTCGATCATCAGCTCCTACTTCACCTTTGAATAACATAATTGGTGCAATTACCAATCCATTGAATATCTTGGCCGAACGATTAACCAGACAACCTGAACCACCGCAACATCAACCTGGTTTTGGTCCTCCTGGTCACCAAGGATTTCCTGGTCACCACGGGCCTCCCCATCCGCATGGACCTCCTGGTCATCATGGGCATCACAGACAGCAACAACCCAATCCATATCACCATCCACCACCCCCAGCGCCTTCTTTTAACCCATTTTTGACTTACTTACCACCTCCTCGGGAACAATCTAACAGTGAGCCAATGAAAATAAACCCACAGAATCCGTTTTTATTTAAAGATAAAACCTTAACTTCAGACTTCCCACAACAACCAGGTTCACCTTTCAACCAAGGTCAATTCAATCAAAGGCCAAATTTTGCCCAGGGTCAAAATTATCCAAAGCCAGGATTTTCAAACTTTCCATCAGGAAACGGAAATTGGAATGGAAATGACAACAATGTCGGTAATAACGGTAACACAGGCTGCAATGGTTTCTGCCAACCACAACAGCCTAAACCTCAGCAACCAAATCAATTTGGGAATAATGGTTTTGACACTTTTAATTTTGGTGGTTCAACCAGTAATGCTCAAAATAACAACGGCTTCGGAACACAACCTACGTTTGGAGGCTTTGGAAATGGAAATCAATACCCTAAACCGAGACCCCCAAATCAATTTGGAAATAACAATAACAATAATAATGGTCTTTCGCCAAATACACCTCAAACTAACAACGGTTTCGGACAGAACAGGCCATCATCGCAAGGAACAGGCTTAACTCAATCGACATTTGAAGGTTTTGGATCCAATGGAAATCGTACACCTCAGCCAACAAATCAGTTTGGCAACAACGGTTTCAATAACAATAATTTTGGGGGCTCACCAAATATTCCCCAAGGTAATAACGGTCTTGGAGCACAAACAACACCAATGCAAGGTACTGGATTGATTGAATCGACATTTGGAGGTTTTGGAAATCAAGGACCTCAATCACAGTCACAGTCGCAACAACCCTCAAACAACAACAACAATGGTTTAGTGAGTTCAGTGTTTGGTGGATTCTCTGAAAGACCTCAACAAAACACACAGACGCCTCAAAATCCTACGTCTGCTGGAAATGGTTTGATAGAATCCACTTTTGCTGGCTTTGGCCCAGATGGAACTCCAATTTCCCAACCAAAACCTCAACCACAACCTTCGAATCCAACTGGAAATGACGGAAACGATTTGATAAGTGGTGTATTCGGCGGTTTCTCTGAAAGACCTCAAACAAGTACACAAAAGCCTCAAAATCCTTCGTCTGCTGAAAATGGCCTAATAGAATCCACTTTTGCTGGCTTTGGCCCAAACGGAATTCCAATTTCCCAACCCAAACCTCAACCACAACCTTCGAATCCGACTGGAAATGACGGAAACGATGGTTTGATAGAATCCACTTTTGCTGGCTTCGGCCCAGACGGATTTCCAATTTCTCAACCAAAACCACAACCTTCGAATCCAACTGGAAGTGACGGAAACGATTTAATAAGTGGTGTATTCGGCGGTTTCTCTGAAAGACCTCAAACAAATAATGCCGGTAATCGTGACAATGCTGCACAGAATTTAAACCAATCTAGCGGGAATAGTTTAATCGAGGGTGTTTTTGCAGGATTCGGACCAACTACTGAAATGAGTGCCGAAATGAAAGCTAACAATGATTTAGTTGAGTCACTATTTGCAGGTATAAATAATGGCAATGGACAGAGTAATGTAATTGCAACAACTACCGCTCCGCCATCAACTACTAATAGCAATGGTTTAATATACGATATAGATGTTCGAAGTTCCTAAGCAAATGTGTTAATAAAATATATACTCACAAACAAATAAATATTTTTGTATTATTTGAATGTGGTTTTAACTTGTGCTACTATATAATCTGTAAGAGCCCTTCCATCAGGCAGGGTTTTAGAGAAACATTTGTACCAATAACTTGGAAACTAATAATAAAGAAATCAAGTACGTTTACTTAAAACATGATTTAACAATTTATTTATTTAAAAAAATATTGGTAAAAAAATATGTTTCACGAAATTATTGTTAGTATAATCGAATTATTAAAAAATCGGGGGTATAGAACAAAATTTACTAACGCGATCTTTCTTGCTTATTACTTTGTGCTTCCAACTTACAAGTCTGAAACATTAAAAACAAAAAAGGCGATTATGCCCACTTAATTTTTCAAATCAATTTATTTCAATTTTTATTTGTCGTGTTTTTTTAAAGTTAAGATTATTCACCTTAAAATTTTGAATACTTTATTTCCTCGGTTTGATTCTCCATGTTTCCATGTTTTGTAAAAACTAATTTTCATAGCGCATATTTAAAAAAAAAAAATATTATTTTGAACCTTTAAGCTGAACCCTGTCTCTTTTACACAAAAAATTACTCCGATAATTTTCTTCCGATTGGCCGTGGAAAAAAGTATGAAAAAAAAAAATTTACTTAATATTTAAAACACATCATCTGCAGTCTGTAGTTAGATCCATAAATGCTCGAGGGCAGCAAAGTTCACAAAAAAATCATAAATATTTTCTATGTTTCGGCATCAAAAAGCAAAACAAAACAAAATAAAATTAATACAATGTTATGAACCGAACCAACAAAAATGACATAGAATAAAAAAATAACACTTTTGAATTTAAGTAAAATCGGATAAATTTAGATCAAACACCAACATTTTAAAATCAAAAATGTTCCATTTTGATTACGGAAAAAAATAAAATAAAAATATTGCATCCAACAGTATACGAAACAGCGCAATGTAGAATTTGTTGAGTTACCATTCGACTTATAACTTTTTATGAAGTTTAACGAATATCGGTCCATTATTACAGAGGTATCAAAAGTCCAAAATTTTTGTTTCTCAATTTTTTTTTAGTAAAAATGCACAACTGGGTCTCACGAATCAAAGCAATAATATTATATTTGTCAAGCATTGAAGAACTCAGTTTTTGGTAGGTATTATTATTTATTGTATATTACAAGTACTTTAGATAAAGATAATTTCGATTAGCGTCATTTCGTTTTTTGTTTACTTGGACTCTAGGTTAGTTAATTTGGTCAGAATCGATGGTAAAATCGCCGTCGACAGGGTTGACACACAAATTTCTTTACAAAAACTAAATTCTATTTCAAATGGGCAAGGAAAATTTTGAATATACTAGGTATACTTATTTAAAAAAAAAATTGGTAGAGAAGGTAAATTCAAATTAAATTAATTTTAAAATATTTCTTCATCGTTGTGTCGTTTTTGTTTTCTGTGGATTACAAGAGCCTAAAGGCGTTAAAATTCGTACGAATTTAAACACCTTTAGGCTCTTAACATCCACAAAAAAACAGAAACGAAACAAACGATGGCAAAATATTCAAATTCGAAGTGAACTAGTAACAAAATAATTCCAAAGCAAATAAAACGAAAATATAGCAAACAAAAACAAAATAAATAAAAAACTAAATCAGAAGAAAGCGAAGTATGAATTCATCAAATTAAAGGAAAACAAAATAATTGAAAAACTAAGCAACAAAAATGCAAAACAATAAGAAGGCGAAACAACTCTAGCGAAACAACAGAAAACGAAACGAACCATACCCCAGCCATTGTTATTGATAATCTGACTAATTCATTTTTACACTATAAGTACATAATAGCAAAATACTAAATACACCAAAAGATTTTTTTTTAATTCCATCGGGAAGTTAAGGTGAAGTGGGGTAATGGTGAAAAAAAGTGTTTGTACATCTCGAAATGTATGAGGGTTATACGAAATTAATTTTGGTAGATAGATTAATCAAAACGATGAATATTTTTATCTGACCATGAAATTCTAAGAATTAAGCTTTCGAGATATGATTTTTTTTTAGAAAATGATGTTATTGAGAGTACAGTAGATTTTTTGAAGAAAAATTAACTATATCTACACATTAATAGATAATGAAAAAATAAAACTAGGGATTTTTTTTAAAACGCTTTTCTAATGAGTATTTGGAGCTGTAAATATAACATACATTTTTAAACATTGAGTGTTGATTTTTTTTATTTTAAAAATCGGAGAATTACGGGAAAAATATTTTGTAGCTTAAAATATTTGGTTCGCCTAAAACAATGGACAGATTTTAAAGATTCAGGTGTTTAAATTTAGCTGAAATACAAGATGGTGTAATTATATACACTTATATATAAAACGAAATAATAAAAGGTGTTGCAAGGCAAATCAGTTTTTGTTTTCTATTTCTTTTTACAAAATGGTATGAAAGGAGAATGACAATGAGCAAATTTGTATGGAGTGTGCACGATCCGCGGCCAAGAAAAATCTTGCTATTTTTTTATGTGGGTTAGTTTTCTAAACATTGTGCAGAAGTTTTTTGACGATGACATACGTCACTTGCGTCGTAAGCGTTATGTTGTATCTAGAACAAGAGCCCGCTGCAGATTTTCAGCATGGGGGATAGCATCACGTGATGGGTATTTTCGGATAGGGCTGTTGATTGTATGTGTGGGATGTGGAGTCCATGCAGACCCTACTAAGGGTGTTTAAAAATTATAGTGCAATAACAATGGATTTTGTTAAATAATGATAATACCAATAAAAATTCATCGTATGTTGCCAAAAAGTTTGTGCCAAGACAGTATAATCATTTTCATATGCCAGCTAGATGCACTCGAAAACTCTTACTTGAATTTATATGATAATATTTGAATTGATTTCACAAAAATGCACATTGGAAAAAAAACTTCCCTTCTATAGAACTTTTGAAACGTTTCTTAAATAATTTTACATTTTCAAAAAAAACTATACCAAAATTAATAATGATGTAATAAGGAAGTATAACTTCTGGCGCGCGTACATGAGTGCACTCATCTTTTTACTTGCGACATTTGTACCATATGTATATCAAATTATGCATTCGTGCAAAAAAAAGTTGAGATAACAATTAAACATGACATTACGATGATACTTACTTACTTACTTAGGTCCTCAGACCTTGATGAGTCCGTTTTGATCCCCTTAAGAGGCATAGGGCCTCCACTACTTCTAAGCGCCATCGTGTACGGTTTCTGGAAATATATCGTAGTTCTCTCCAACTCTTCCCCAGCAGTGCAGATTCTCTTTCGACTGTCCTGCGCCATGTGTGAGTGGGTTCCATTGCATCGCTTGGCCAGCAATGCAATCGTTACCTTTTCGAAGCGTGTGACCAATCCACTGCCACGTACATACGTCTGCGTAGAGTCCTGTCTATGAATTCTTGACCAGTTCTTCTATGAAGTTCTTCATTAGAAATACGGTTGGGCAAAAAAATCCTTAAGATGTTTCGTAGACACCTATTCACGAACGATTGCAGCTTGCTTGTGACAGTTGTTAAGATTTTCCAAGTGCTGCACCCATACAGAAGCATGGATTCAACATTGGAGCGGAACAGTCTCAGCTTCGTCCTTAGCGTTATTTCTCCATATTTTGGACAGCATTCCGAGAGCAGCCTTTGCCTTTTTAATACGGTTGTCGACGCTTGTTTAGTTCCGCCTTTGGTAGAGACAAAACTCCCAAGATATTGAAAGTCTTCTACTTTCTCTACCGGTTGCCCAGATATATTGACTTAAACGGATGAGTTACTTCCGAGGCCGATCATTTTTTGTTTTTGCAGTGTTAATTTTCAGCTCTACGATTTCTGCTTCTCCTTCACCCTTGTTGTCATCATCATCCGCGTAGTCCAGATGTTTTAGTTAGGATGTCAGACTCCATTGAATTCCACCATTTCCGTTTAATAGGGCTGCACGCAGCACTTCACTTATCATTTACAGGAAAAGTATAGGCGGCAATATGCAACCCTGTCTAACTCCACATTGGACTTCGAATTCATCCGACATACCTTCCTCTATGTAAAACGTGTCATTTGCTTTAATAATAGCAATTCACTTATGCCTCTCCTGCGTAAGACAATCCAAATAAATTATCTGTTAACGCTATTATACGCTTTTTCAAAATCAATGAACAGCAGGTGAAGTAATGATCGATATTTGACGCACTGTTCAATAATAATCCACAAGGTGTTAATGTGGTCAACACAGGATGAACCAGTGCGAAAACCTGCTTGTTTTGCGTCTAGTGTGTCTTCTAGATGTTCCTTTATTCGCTCAAATACAATTTTTGCTGCTATCTTGGCAACCGCATGCAGAACGCAAATCCCTCTCATTACGATGATAGAGATGCGAAAAAGTGGGTAAGACAATTCTGTCTGTCTGTATGTATCAGAAGCCACAGCCTAAACGGATGGGTCGATTTACATCAAACTTGGTACATAGCGTTTTTTTGAGCTTATCCCCGGCCTTTTTTGAATTTATGTTCTTGGACCAAAAAGAACGGGACCTGCCGTATATAAATTTTAGAAAAACTTATTTTTCTCAAAAATTCCTCCTACGATTTCGACTAAAAAAATCATAATCATTTTTTACTTGCGATATAGGTACTATAGGTCAAGTTTAGAATTTGTAAAAAGTAGAACTGGAGATAACAATCACACATGCTATTATTATTGTAGAGAATGCAAAAAATTGTGTCGAGCAATTCTGTCTGTCCGTCTATCTGTCAGTCTGTCTGTCCATAGAACCGTTTTCTTCAATTTTGACTTTCTCTCGAACGACTGCACCAATTTTGATGAATACGGAAGCTCCTTAACAATTTCAAAATTACTGAATATCAAAATTTTCAAAAACGTAATTTTTGGATTTTTTAAAAATCTTTAAAAATTTTGTTTGAAAAATCAATTTTTCGAAAACGGGTCACTGTGTTTTTTTTTTGAAATTTTGGTTTTAGGTTTGCAACAATATTATCTCGATAATGACTTACCAACTTTATTTTTATATATATACAAAATTATTTTTTTTTTTTTTCAAACGGCTCAAACGATTTTCAATTTTTTTTTCTAAAAATTTATCTTTCTTATTCAAATTAAATGGCATACTTTGTTTGGAGCTCAAAACAATTTAAGAAGTTGTTTATGTCATTTTAGTAATGAATTTATTTTTTTTTTTTTTATTTTTATAAAATTATTTATTTTTAAAAACTTTATATAAGAAGCTGTAACGTCCACAGAAACGTTGGCCCTAAGAGTACCGCAATACCTGCCATAGAACCGTTTTTTTAAATTCTTATTATCTTCTCGATTTCAACGATATTTTTTTTTTATATAAAAACTTTCAAGTCACCGTATTACAAAATTTAAAATAATTGGACTTTAAAAAATATTAATTTTTTTTAGTTTTTAGATTTTAATAAAAAATATCTTAAAAATGGCGTACCAATTTTTTTTTGTAAAGTCCTCGTCCTAAAATTTATAAAGAAAAACTAGTTTTTTAAAAAAAGATTTAATTTTTTTTTTCTAAAAATATATCTTTAGAAGGGATCAAATTGCATACTTCGTTTTGAGGTCAAATTCATTTAAGAATATCAAATGACTAACATTTGAAAATCAGATTTTATGGTTTTTTTATTTTTTTGTAAAACTGCATTTACAATTTTTTAATTAAAAAGGCTTAGCATATTTTGTAATTTTATCTATAAGATTAAGTACGTGCGATCCAGTAGTGCATTTTATTTTTTTTACCCTCAATTTTGTTTAATGGTCTAACGCTATCCCTTTTAAGTTTTTATATTATCATATACTTTTCTAAAAACGAAAATAAAATAAGAGCGTCTTTTACTGCAGCAGACTGCCCCGCTTCTGTATCGAGTGTTATGTGACTTGTGATATTTTGAATTTAATTTCTGTTTTCATACACGTGTTCTTTTTGATAATTTCTGATCTGATTTAATCCCGCAAAAACCCATGAATCATTAGCTACAATCAAACTTATATAATCTTTTTATAATGGCTTTGTTTCACAAGAATTCTAACATCGTTAGCATGCGCTAATATTAAAATATTTATTTTCTTATAATAAGTAAATTTTTGGTTAACACCCTCAGGAATTCCCATCATAACAGTAATAGGTAAACATATTCGGATGTATAGGGGCTTTGCTTTAGAAACAAAAAAAAATTTCAAAGCTACCTGCCTTATGATTAGTTTTGGAAAAGGTAGACTATAAAAATTGAGGTATTTAACATGTTTGAAGCGTAAATAAGTAAATATATAGTGCTGCATGATGCAGCCTGCATCTTTTAGTAGTTTGGAATAATTCTTAAACTAATAACGCAGAAACTATTAAATCTTCGTAGCTTGAACAACTAAAAGTTAGCTAAAGTCTGAACACTGACTGTGATTCACTAAAATTTGAAACCAAAAGATTACAATGAAGTTTGTGTTTCTCATGGTAAGTTCTTCAGTCATTTTATAGAAAAAAAAAATATTTTATTTAAGTTCATGCAACAAAACTATTTTTCGGACGGGATAAGCCCAAAGCTTAATCAATACATATTCCAAAATTCGGTATAAGAAAAAAAAACGAGTTGGGGTTGAAAATTCTGCCGGGTTCAAAATTCTTTTACCAAAATTCTGCTTTTCAAAATTCTGCTTCTCAAAATTCTGCTTTTCAAAATTCTGTTTTACAAAATTCTGCAAATTATAATAAAAGGTTTGTTAAATGTTAAAAAGTGATTGCCAAAATTTTGAAGAACAGAAAAAAAGCAGAATTTTGAAGCCAGAATTTTGACCCACTCCCAAAAAAAAACATATTTAAGGTTTAAAATAATCTTTCTAAACCTTTCTCTTCAGGTTCAATATTTTACTATTGCATCAGTAGCAATAAACATAGCTGACAGTCGGTACATTAAAAGGTAAGCAATTGTACAGTAAATTATTGCAATTTAAAAATATATTGTAATTTCGCAGATGTACCATTATTTTGTTGTAAAAAAGTAAGCATTCATTTATGTCTGACATTATATCCTATTTTCCAATGTTTTCCTTTCATATTTCAGCAACTACAATACAGAAAGAAACTCATCGAATATTCAAAGAAGATTTGCGAGAACACTGTTTTCTAAAAAAACATACCTGTCGCCATCGAGAAAATTCTCAAAACTTAGAAGAATTTTTGACCATCGATCTCATGCTCAAAATCCTGTAGAAAAAATATATCATAATGAGAAACTTTTTCATATGCACTTTAAATCCAATACAAATCAGCGAAACATTGTAAAACATGTATCATCACCTGTGAAGCTAATTTTTAAAAACACAAAAAATATACATTTGTCAGTAACAACTATTACACCGACTACTAGAAGACCTATTTTAAAAACAACTTATGGTCCAATTATAACCGAAACAACAACAATAGTTACTTCAAAAACTAGAAGACCTATTTCGACAACAACATCTATTCCAATTATATTCGAAATTGATATAAGATAAACAAAAAGATCTCGATGTTAATTATACCATAGCTGCTAATTGTCAAAAAAAAGAAACAAAACTAGTTTAAATTTTATTTTTAATAAATACATAAATATATTTTTTTTCGAAGAGCCATCGTTTTTTTAGAATGAAATTGAAAGCATCTTCAGTATTCGGGTATGGCTGGAATTGAAGATGTTATAAATTACAAATTACATTCAACACTTGAATACTGACAAAATTTTTATTTTTTTTATCGATTTAATAAAACTAATTACTTTCTTTCACTTAGCAATAATTTGGCTTGAAACACAGCAAAGTTAGGAAATGAACGAACTTTTTAGGCTTGTGATAGCGTAAAATCAACAATTAACAAAACTAAATTTAAAAAACAAACAAAAGTAATTTGATTCGTCAAAATTATTTTATTTAGTTTGAATGCATTTCGAGTCCATTTCATTCATATGAACAACCAGCTGATGAACGCCGCGATGGCGCGGTAGGTAGTAATTTTGACGAAGCAAATTACATACTTTTGTTTGTTTTTTTAAATTTTGTTTTGTTAATTGTTGTTGTGATCTTTGCAGTGTAAATTCGTTTTTATTTTTAATCGATTCAATATTTTTTTATTATTTTTATATATGTGGCGGATGGTTCTGGCAACACTGCGCCGGGCGAGAATCGATAGAGTCGGACGAGAGTCGATAGAGGCCACCTGCAAATGGCCAATGAGGATGCAGGTGTAGCTTGGCTTCAAGCAATAAACAGTTTCTAGTTTCAGTTCTAATTCAATCGATCACCCGATCACATGATCGCATATTTTCTCTTAAATAAATTAGTTTTAAATATTAAAGTTTTCTTTTAATCATTTTTACAGCGTCTAAAGTGGTGACCCCGACGTGATGGCCGACGATGAACAAGTTGAAAACGGTGACAATCAAGCTGTTGATGTTGCTGCAAATTATTACGCTCGCCTACAAATGCCACCTTTTGTTGAGTCGGATGTGGATAATTGGTTTTATTTGTTGAATTTCTATTTCCGAGCATCAGGTATTGCACACGATGGCCGCAGATTCGATACGGTATGCTCACAATTGCCACTCGCAAGGCTAACCGAGCTCCGATCCATTATTGATGCAGCTCCGGATACCGAGAAGTACAAATACATTCGCACTGAACTCACAAATTACTTTGCCGATAGCCAGCAAAAACGACTTCGTCGAATACTTCACGATATGCCTCTCGGCGACAAAAAACCTAGCCAGCTCTACTACGAGATGGTTCAGACAGCTAAGGACTCATTAAGCGAAGCCGTCCTACTCGATTTATGGGCTTCCCGTCTGCCACAATCCGTTCATGCAGTCGTTGTGTTGGTAAAAGGGGGTGTGGATGAAAAAACTCGAATCGCCGACACCGTTATGGAAAACGTCGAATTACGACAGCTTAATGCGATTGTACCCTGCAGCTCACCACCAAAGCTCAGTGAACATCAAGCCCACACCTCCGCCGATGCGCCATCAACTTCGTCTGAAGCCGCTTATTTGGTGCAAGAATTTTCTAAATTGTTGACAAAGCACCAACGACCGTCACGACAACGTACGCTCACTTCACCACGCTCAGGTCAGCCTCGAATTTCCAGCCAGCGTAGACGCGATCATTCCATCGAGCAGTTCGACGACTGCTGGTTCCATCGACAATTTGGTAAAAGAGCCACTAATTGTCGTCAGCCTTGCCGAATCGGTAAAAATTTACCATCAGGTTCACGGCAACAGTTGTGACTCCGTCCAACGCCCTCGGATACCAACCACTATCAGAATACGTCATACTCGATTGAAAGACTCTGTCTACAAGAACAAAACACAAATTTATCGTTTCTGATCGACACTGGCGCTGAAGTTTCTTGTATTCCACCGTCCGCATCACACAAAAAGCTGCGTCCAACCAGAATGCAGCTGTTCGCTGTAAACAGATCGCCGATTAAAGTTTATGGAGAGGTAACTCATGAGCTTAATCTTGGTCTTCGCCGCCCATTCGTTTGGACTTTCATCGTCGCTGACGTCTCCTCTCCAATCATCGGCGCCGATTTTCTTCAGCATCATGACTTAATGGTAGACGTAAAAAGATCCCGGCTCATCGATTCACGCACCCATTTCGCTACAAAACCGCTTTTCGCTATAACCAGTAATCAACAATCACCGCAGCTCATAGATCGAAACTCGCCATTCGCCGACATAATTTTGACTTTTCCAAACATTACTCGTCTCGCACCTCCAGGTGCATCAACCAACTCTAAAGCTCTGCACTTCATTGAAACGAATGGCCCGCCATGCTCAGCTCGAGCACGTCGTTTACCACCAGACAAAATGGCTGCAGCAAAAAGGGAGTTCGAATTGCTCAGGCGTGCTGGGATATGCAGACCATCAAAATCCAATTGGTCCAGCCCACTTCACATGGTACGAAAAGCAGACGGTTCGTGGAGGCCATGTGGAGACTACAGGAGTCTCAACACAATAACAGTTCCCGACCGCTATCCGCTCCCGTACCTCCACGACTTCGCAAACATACTTCGAGGTAAGACTATCTTCTCAAAAATAGACTTACAGAAGGCTTTCCATCAGGTACCAATCAACCCTTCCGACATACCTAAAACTGCCATCATCACACCTTTTGGGTTGTACGAATTCACCCATATGACGTTCGGATTACGTAACGCAGCCCAAACTCTTCAACGGCTAGTTCATGAAGTGCTACGAGGTATTGAATTCGCGTTCCCATACATGGATGACATCTGCATCGCTTCATCCGACGTTAACGAACACCGCCAACACCTGGGTGAAGTCCTCAAGAGGCTTGCTAAACACAACTTGGCAATAAATTTGGCTAAATGCGTCTTCGGAAAGCCACAAATAGAATTCCTTGGCCATATGATTACGAAAGATGGAATCTCACCTCTTCCCTCGCGGGTCGAAGCTATTTTGCGCATTCCCCAGCCAGAGAATGTAAAACAACTAAAAGGCTTCATCGCAACGGTAAACTTTTACCGAAAGTTCATGCCACACGCAGCCGAAGCTCAGATTCCTCTTTTGGCAATGACACCGGGGAACCGTAAGAACGACAAAACGCCTTTAAAGTGGACCGAACATACAATCGAAGCATTCAACAACTGCCGCCAAATTCTCGCTCAAGCAGTGCGATTGTCACACCCTGCATCAGAGGCGGAACTTAGTTTGGTTACAGACGCATCGAACATAGCAGCTGGTGCGGCTCTCCATCAGTTGGTCGACAATGTATCCGAACCACTTGGTTTTTTTTCGAAAAAATTCTCTAAGACGCAACAAGCCTATTCTACCTATGATAGAGAACTAACTGCTATGTACATGGCTGTAAACCATTTCCGTGATTTGTTAGAGGGCCGTAAATTCCATATACAAACGGACCACAAACCTCTAATTTTCGCATTCCAACAACGACCAGAAAAATCTTCTCCACGACAAACCAATTACTTGTCATTCATTAGCGAATTCACCACCGATATTCGCTATATTAAGGGGGAGGATAACCATGCGGCAGACCTATTGTCGCGGATCGACTCTGTAAACGCTAATGATGATCTTTATGCAAAACTCGCTAAATCCCAGGAGAGCGACACCGAACTACAAAATATTTTAAAAGGTAACGTTGTCCATTCAATGCAACTAACTCTGTTTTACTTTCCAAACATGCCACAACCGATTTACTGCGATGTATCACATAATAGAGTTCGTCCATTTATCACCAAAGATCTTCGATGTATGATGGAACAGACTAGGCCGCAGCAGACAGCTTGGCACACTACACATCGCCCTTTTGTTCATCAAGACTTAAGAACATCAACCTATGTATTCGTTCGCAATGATTCCGTCAAAGCATCAATAGTCCCTCCCTATGAAGGACCTTTCAAGGTAGAGGAACGCCACGACAAGTTTTTCGTTCTTCGTATTCGAGGCAGATCTACCAAAATTTCGATAGACCGCCTAAAGCCCGCATACCTCGAAAACGAGGAAAGCGACAGAATTCAACCTCCAGCGACAACCACACGGGTTATCCCAGAACCAAGACAACAAACAACATCTCAACCATCTGCAACAACCACACCGGCTGTGCAAGATCCACCACAACGAATAACTTCTCAGCCATATCGCACTCTTAAAGGTCGCCGTATCCAGCTCCCAGCGCGCTACCTATAAGATGCGATAAGCCTTCTGGGGGGCCACTGTGGCGGATGGTTCTGGCAACACTGCGCCGGGCGAGAATCGATAGAGTCGGACGAGAGTCGATAGAGGCCACCTGCAAATGGCCAATGAGCATGCAGGTGTAGCTTGGCTTCAAGCAATAAACAGTTTCTAGTTTCAGTTCTAATTCAATCGATCACCCGATCACATGATCGCATATTTTCTCTTAAATAAATTAGTTTTAAATATTAAAGTTTTCTTTTAATCATTTTTACAGCGTCTAAATATATTAGCCATGTTTTGTACAACACTGGTTAGCTACTCAGTGTTTCATTTCATTCGCAAAACATAAACAATAATGCTGAGTAGTGTAATTTATTTTTCAATTCAATTTAATTCATTTCAATTGAATACAGTAAGTATACGGTATAAGGTACACTTTAAATGAAAAATTAGTGTTTTTAGTGATTTTTTGCATTTAAATAGGGTTACCGTATACTTATACTCAATTTGGATTTGGCGCCCGACATTTTATAGATAGAAAAATGTTTAGGCTAAAATTTGACGTACATTTTAACTTTAAACTTCACCAAAATTTATAATGTTTTAAATAAAAATTATTTGAATGTGTTTTTTAATTGAACAGGGTAACCAACCATATTATTTTTTGATTTTTGTACGTAATTTTGGCTTTTGTTTGGCCATATTTATATTTTCCTTTTTCAATAAACTGGAAAGTTATTATGCATTAAGTGATGTACCTTTTATTCAAACACGCTTGATTATGTACCCATTTTAATAGTGGCAACCCTATGACACCAATTTAAATCTCTAACCTTATGAGCTAACTTATAGGCCCCTGGTGATCATCGTCGAAATGAAGCCGCCATTTTTAAATAAATAAGTACATCAGCAATATCTAGGCTTCTAGATCGCTTAGATCCACAAGCTTGGTGTCTAAGGGTATGGCCACGCAGTGAGTGGCAAACGGCAGAGCGGCTGAACGTCGCGGCTGAGCGGCAAGGTGGCCACGTTCTGAGCCCATCATCACCAACTTTTTTTTTGATATATATTTTTTTTATGAAAACAAGCAATGCCCAGTGATTCATCAACAACTACCACCATAAATAATGCAACTGCTTTAACCAACATTTATAAATATAAGGTATGTTCTAATGGAAGAAGATCAAGTTTAGTAAAAGCATGTTACTCTAAGTATTTCAACAACTAATCGTAATTCGGTAATGTTAATGTGGCCTGCGACTGCGATGCACCTTCTGTTCTTGAGGAAATATCCATATGCGAATCAGAATTTCAACTTGACAAATTGTTCCTCAAACTTCAAGCAAAAAGTATACCTATTATATTTTAAATAGAAGAATTTGTTGTTAGCTGCTTACAGGACGCACTCAAAAAATGCAAAATATCAAGTTTATCGAAATAATTGTGTTAGCAAGATATGTAAATCGTATATGTATATACAGGTCCTTCCTCTTTACAGAAACTAGGGTGCAGGAGGGGTATTTGGCCTGCATTAAGAAAATGCAAAACATCGATTTTCGAAATAATTGTGTTATCAAGATAATTCTTCTGTCCAATGATAGAGCGGTCTCTCTTTATAGGAGAGTAATTTGTTTCTGTGGCCTGGCAGTTCTAGACCCTCCTTAGGTGAAATAAGTTTTGGTGACCATTATCACCTTATATTATTGAGACAATATCCACGGAGAAATCTAAAAGATATGAGATCTCAAGGAGACTCAACCCTCTATATCATGTTCTATAAGACGCACCAACAAAAAGAAGAACATTTTTGGACTTCTCGACTGTTGTCCTATTAAATTACATAAAAATCTTAATTTTTTGGTTGCAGCAACGCTCTGCCGCTCAGGACGAGTGTACTCTGGTGTATCACATTTTTTACTCGCACAATAATATAAAAGAGAGCTGTCCAGTTATTACGCCAAGCCTAAATCTTAATCATCAACAAGACATCATCTATAATAAGCATCAGATCTTAATCAGCCATCTCTCGCATGTAACTATTATACTTGAAAATAACTATGTATACAAATGTTTGTACTCTCTTTAATCTTCATTCTCTTTTGCATAGCAACATTAATTACTGTTCTAAACCTAGCTTGTAAGAATTATTTTGTACTCACTTCTGATTTGGCTTTCGATTAATAAAGACCTATTTATATTGTAAGAAGTTGTTTGCCTTTCATTTGTATGGTCAATGAAATAACTCTCGCCGCTCAGGGTCTACGTGGCCGCTCCCATACAATTTTATATGTTTTAATTTTTTTTGCTGCTCAGGATCTCACCGCTCTGCCACTCACTGCGTGGCCGTACCCTAAGTATGTATATTGTGGGTGCTTGACCTGACACATTCAACAAATTTAAACATTTGCCAGGTCATGTTCAACAATTAAAACTTTTTTTTTTATTTCAAGGCATTATGTAAATATCTAAAGAGGCAACCCTGGCTGTCATACAACGCAGACAATGAAGAGTTCGTATTAATTTAGCCTACATACCTGTTATTTTCATTTTCTCATATTATTGTGAGGAACTCAGAAAAGGGGATGACCGGTGGTTAATTGCCATACAAAGCAGTGAAAGTTAAAACATTGATTTTTTTTTATATTTCAAGAAAATATCAATAAACCTATCAACTGGGTTGGATGTTTTTGCTTTTAGAAGTAAAATAAATGTGCCTATACAGAAATCCTTCTTTCCTTACCATGTTTCAATAAGTTCAGAAGGTTTAAGGTACATAACAGTCAAAATGCTCACAAACTTTTAATTTGTCTTTCTAAACTGACAATTATTTTGGAAACTCATGGGTTTGGAAGTTTGAAACTTAATAAAATTTCGACATTAGACATCAGAATTAGCCTTCAACTTGCGTCTTTGGCCCATTTCAAAAGTAGCCGGCCACCGGCTAAACGGGCCGGTTAGCCGGTCGCATGGCAACTAATTTTTTCGTTTGTTCGTGTGAAAGCGTCCATAAGAATTTGTTCCCAGCAACCGGCTAACCGTGGCGTTTAGCCGGTTTCCGGCTACGTGTGAAATGGGCTCTAGGCTCAAATGTACGGCCAAAACTTTTCGGAACCCCTCTTAAGCGAGTGCACTACTCAAAAATTACAACACCTAGCTGTGCGCGCACCGCACAAACCGACCGGTGCAAATTAGATTTAAGTTTTATTTTCAATTTTGGTGTCGTGCACCGACTCTACCACCATAATCTCACAGATAAAAAAAAAACAATCAACCGTTTCTCCATAAAAAATTTAAGAACAATAACTTGCCTTTATATAAAATTGCAAAAACAAAAAGAGGCAAACCATGTCTCAAGGTCGATCAGAAGGTGGAAGACTTCTTCGGTAATTAACACGTTTCCTTCGATAAAAACTAAAACAAACAAAAAAAAAATAAAATCTAAAAAAAAGTTTTAAGATATTCGCAAAAACTATTAATCACAATTCTTCCAATGAGATTTTATTTTATTTCATCTTAAAAGTAGGTATGTTTGTTCTCTAATGGGAACCATAAACTTTTTTATATTTTGTTTTAAAAAAAAACCGGAAACAGTAGTGACGAGTACAAGTCTTCAAACAATCATCCAAAGATGAGGTCACAAATCATCCATTTATTAATATCTTTTCTCCTTAAGGCAACTTTGATGAAATACACTGTCTATAGGTATCTGCTTTATGTACTGCTATATGGTAGATATAATCATTCCTTGAAACAGTAAAATTGGTTTCTGAATTGGACTGGTTTTTCTGAACGTGAAATAGTTTTAAATGTGAGTTAATCGGATGCACATTCGTTTGTTCTTGTTAAAATTTTAATTAAATCAATATTAGCTCGAGCTGGATTTAATACTAAAAGCAAAATGAAACCGATATTGTTGATGGTGGGTGAAATGTGTAGAAAATTTGTGTCAGGTATCGTTTATAAGAGTTTGAAAAACAGTTGTTTAATTTCGTTAAAAAACAATAAGAAACTAAGCAATCGATGTAGTTTGTGTTCAAAGTGTGTAGTGTAAAGATTATGTAGACGATGTACCTATTTAATAGCATGGTGCATTGTTTGATTGCCAATTTACCACATATAGATTATATGGTTAATAAGGGTAACCAAATGCTTGGATTCTTGAAGAGAAATACAAGAGAATTCAAAGATCCTTATGCACTCAAGTCACTTTTCAACTCTCTAGTTAGATCTGTTTTGGAATTCTCTAGTATAGTTTGGAATCCATTTTATAGAAACTCTTGTAATAGAATTGAAAAAGTTCAGCGAAACTTTACAAGATATTTAATTTACAAATTAAATTGGCAAATAGAAATGCCGACTTATAATACTAGATGCTTATTATTTGACATAAAAACTCTAGAAAGTCGTCGTACTTGCTTCTCTGTTATGTTTGTCAGAGATATTTTAACCTATCACATTAAATGTCCCCACTTATTAAATTTTATTCACCTTCGTGTTCCTGAAAAAAATGTTCGGGAATCAAATCTGTTTTATGAATATTTTCATAGAACAAATTATGGCCTAAACGAGCCAATTTCTCGTTGCATCAGGGAAACTAATGCTGTATGTTTAAGGATCGATATTTTTAGAAGTTGTTCAAGAGATACTTTCAAACTATATGCTTTAAGCATAATCAATTCGTAATTTAATAATTTGTTAATTATTTTTATGAACTTTTTTTTTTTTTTTAACTAAATAATTGTTATTTATTTTTATAATTAAATTTTACTATTGTTGTTTTAGTTTTAGTCTAAAAAGAGTACTATATCTCTGTTTGATGAAATAAATAAATAAATAAATAAATAAATAAATTTATTAAAACCAAAACTCTCAGACCCTCAAAACATGAACTCTTTAAAAATAGGTAGAGTTCGCACAAGTATTAATCCTTACCTATGTCCGACTCCAGTGGAAATTTGAGTGGTTAAGTTCTCATTGTTTCAGTTAAAAATTAAAATATCCATGTCAATGTGGAGTGTGAAAACCTTGCTGCCTACTAATCTACACCACACGAAGATACTTAGGCCGGTTTTTTTTTCACTCAAAGTTGAACGTTACTTGAGGATTTTTATTTTCAACTTGTGAATTTGTTTTTATTCACTTCAAGTTGATGTTGTCAACTTTCGAATTTCAACTCTTAACTTTAGATTTATCAACTTCCGGAAAAAGTAGAAGTTGCAAGAGCAAACATGATAGTTGACACAAAACTTTTATTTTTTGTTTAAAAAATGCAAAAGAATTTTTTTTTAAGTTTAATTGCTTCAGTTATAGCAAAAAAATATAAATAACAGACCAGTATCTCAAATCAAAGAAATCGCTTTAGGTCGCAAAAAATTGTAGATCGCTGATATTTTGGAATGCTGTTAGGAAATATTCCAGCAATATACGACCAAGTCTGCAGCTTTGAAAAACCTGTGCTAACTGCATGGTGCACCCAAAAGCTCGAAATTTTCGCACTTTTTATAGTATTTATTTTTTAACTTCTAAAATGGGCATTTTATAGAAAAAGTTTCCAGGCATAAGGTAAAGAAGACATAATTAGCTACAATAAAAGTGTAACCGTAGCTCTGTAGGTTTAACAGATCTTGAAATACAGCTCTTCAAAAATTGGAAATTTTTTACAAATATTTCGAATTCATAGTTTGAGTTGTCTTTCGAACATAATATTTAAAAAATTGGCTAGATTTATTGCTTAAACATGTTGTGCATTTCGAAATTAATATTCTTCCGAAAGGCTGTATTTGATATGTACAACCTTCTATGCAACTCAAGGCAGGTTTTTTAGAGTGGAAAAATGCTTGTCATAAGTTTTGAATTAACTATGCCTCAACTTGATATCAGTTTCTCAGTGACTATCTATCAGGGTTGCAGGATCAGAAATTTGTTTTTCCAAAACTCAAAATAATTCCAAAAATTTTGTATTAATTCGAAATACAGTTGTAGTGAAACAATTTTTTTAAGGAGTAATACAAAAAAATCAATTGTCATCTACGTTATGAAATTTCTCATATTCAAAACATACCTACATTTTCTTCTTAAAAAATGTCTTCACATGCCCAGCAAACAACAAAAAATTTAATTTTTTTCCATTTCTGTTTTACATTTTTAACTTGTTTGCAAATAATTGTGATTGGTGCGATTTTTCGAATTTTCACGTTTTGGGGGCTCTAGAATCCGAATCCGAATCGAATGCCTCTAAAATTGGCAATGAAATCTCTCTTTACCAAAAACTTTCCAAATTCGATGTCTCAAAAAATTGCATGATAGATCAATTCTGATACGATTTTGAGTCTCTTAACTCGAGAGTCAAAATCTTTTACAAAAGTTTAATTTGGTTTCTGTTACCACTCTTCGCTGGCTGTTGTTACTGTCATTTACGGAAAAATCGATCTTATAAAAATGCGTTTTTTGCTGTTTCAATTTTTGACAATGTTAATTACAATAACTGTATTGTTTTCTTACTTAGTCTTAAAGAGGATTTAACCAAAAAGAATCCATCTCAAAATTTTCAAAAATCAAAAATTTGTTCGTTAACTTTTTCGAATAAAAATAAGGCTATTTTTTCACAACAAATTCGTCAAAACATACAAAAATTAATATTTTACTGAAAAAAATTGTATAAGTATAAAACATACCAATGTACGTTAAAAGCAAGTTCAATCAAAATCTAACTTTTTTTGAAAAAGATATATGTAAATAAAAAAACAAAAAAAAATAGATTTTGACATTTTTTACAATATTTTTAAGGTTATATAGAAAAATTATGTTAATAAAAGTTGTACAACTTTTTAACACCTCCATCTCTTGCAAATATTTTATTTCGCTAAGAGGTCTACTTTAGATAGAAATCGTCGAAACCACGACCACCCCACTTTTTCTCCAAACCACCCCTTTTCCTCAATTTGTTGGTGGGCAATTTTTGTTTCGCTTTTCATATACCATTTATCCTAAGTTTTCCCACCGCCCTTATCCTGCTTATAATTTGTTCAACTTTTACCCTCTGTAAACTAGATTGGTATTGGTCAATTTTCAATCAGGTTCAATCAGTACTCTACTGGTGCCAAGATATTTTTAATAGCTGTCGGCTATCAAGTGTCAGTTGATTTATTGTTGATAAGTGATCCACTCAAAACTAAAGTATCTAGATTGCTTTACCAATTTCATTCTTCAGACTTTGGTTATCCCTGGTCAGGCTCAGGCTCATATCTTAAGAAAGAATATAAAATAATAATCAGAATCAATCAGTATTATCTCAAAACATAGCACAAAGTCAATAATTCGTATCTATATTTCGCTGTTTCTTTTTTTTTAGATAACTTGGACTTGCATACTAGTGCTACTCGCAACTTTCACAGAGACCACTGATATTGGGAAAAAAAAGTAGTTAAACTTTGTTGCCCACGAAAATAATATTTTTAATTAAGTTTTTTTTGTAATTTTAATAGTTCTTCAATTGGAAATCTTGATGACAACCACCATCTTGCCAAGCATACTTCAAGAATTCATCGAAGATCAATATTGGCGCTTTTAGGATTAAAACCACGATATAGGCCAATACAAATTACAGTAAATTGGAGAAAACGTAATCAACAACGTTTGATAAACAATAATCATAATAATAATAACCGCTGGAATAATCAAAGAATTAACACGAGGCCAAATAGTTTTCATATCCAAAAGAATATTTTTCTTTATAATGGATATAATCCACCCACCAACAATCAAAATTATCCTGCAATGAAACCTTCAACAACTCCACGATCACCAACTTCAACAAGTTATGTTATCAAAACAAAACCCACACTAAGAATGGAAGAAATGTTTTCTGTATCATCAACACAACAAACAGGCAGTATATTTACTACACGTTTTTCCACATCAACAACGACCCCAATGTATCAAACTACAACCTCTACTACTTCGAAACCACGAACTGAGAGGCCAGTGAACATAGATCGTGTCCCTACAACAGAATCAACAATAAGTAAAACTACCAACGATTTAAACAGTCCAGGAAGAGTTAAAGGTGGATTTACCAGTACTTCAATGCCACAAACTAATCAATATAGTGAACTTATCTATGATATTGATCCTAGGTATAGGATACGATAGTTGTATCAACAAAGAAGAAGCTGAATTAAGGAGTGTTTTTTTATGAAAAAAAAACAAATGTTCATTGCTAACAACAGCTACGAAAATGTTAACCCAAAAAAATGTTTTTATTTTATTTTCAAAAAAAAAATTGTGATTTTATGTTGGGTAAGTCAATTAACTAAAACTGAAGATTGAGAAATAAATATAAAACATTATAGTCTAAAAGTGAGTTCTATAAATCAGATCATTATGATTGAGGCTTTCAGACTTAGAAAAAATGTAAGACCATCAGTCTAAATATTAAAAATTTCAATTGCTGTGTATTATGTTTCCCACATGAATTGGAATTATCGCAATTTTCAACCCCTCTAAAACCATAGAATGCCGTGAAAGAAACCTGGCAGTCTTTCGAATTTGAAATCAGGGCCCTGTGACACCTATAAAACTGCATACTCAGATTTTGGTTCACTTCACTCCCAGAATTTGCTGTCGGCTCTTGGTCTATGATCTGCAAGAATATCTCTCTATCTGTAGAAGAAATAGAAAGCTGAAGTCCATACCCGCAGCATTCTGAGAGACATGTTTTCTTTCTTCTATCTTGTCTATTTTTCTGCCACCCCTAATAAGACGGCATTCTTCACTTGCATTTCATAAAAAAAAAATAGGTCTAGTTATAGTTTCTTATATATCAAAGTCCATATTTCAAATAAGTTATCATGTGATCAGCCAGTTTTTCTCATAAAACAGCAATGAAATAACTAAACTAAACAAAAGAGCTGATTAGCAAACGTTTTATCATAAATTTTTTATTTATTAATGTGACTTTTATTAAAATAATACGAGTATACAAGGTCAATATTTTTTATTTTTTTGGCGCTACGTTTCGATAATGATAAATAATTATAAATAACGGAAAAAAATATACTTACAAATTAATATTACAAAATATTCGTTAAAATATAAATAATGATATGAAATTTTAAATTTTAGAATTATTGATAACAAAATCGAAATTTGGCTGCATATTGTCTTATCTTAAACCTTTGTCAATATTTTTTTTCTCTTTACCTATGATTCTATGCTTCCTATTTCCTATAATGAACTTGGGTGGCACGTAGAATGTAGATTTTCCTTGATTACACGATAACTTTTGTTAGAATCAAGAAAATAGAATCTGGTAAACGCCAAAAGCTGGAGATAACCTGATCTTAGGTGTAGTTCGAAATTCAGATTAGATATTGATAAATAATATCTTAAAAATTGTGCACCAATTTTTTATAAAAAGTTCTTTCAAAATTGTATATAGAAAAAATAGTTTTTTTTTAAACCGCTCTAACTATTTTCAAATTTTTTTCTCTAAAAATGTATCTTTTTAGAAGAAATCAAATTGCATACTTCCTTTTGAGGTCAAATTCATTTAAGAACCTGTTTTATTCATTTGAAAATCAAATTTTATGCTTGTTTAATTTTTTTTTTTTTTTCTAAAACTGTTTTTACAAAACTTTAATTAAAAAGGCTTAGCATATTCAGTAACTTTATCTATAAGAGCAATCACGTGCGATCCAGTCGTGCATTTTATTTTAAATTATCCAATGACAATGGTTCTGATTTTCAGAATAAACCGGAATACTTAATTCCCAAAAGTTAAGGTAGAAATAGTAGGTAATTTGTAATTTTAAATAAAGTTTTTAAGCGATTCATTTCTTCAAAATAATTTCAAACAATTGTTTGACTCCAAAACAGATGTAATTAACAAAAGACTGTCACTTAAATGTAATTGTGCCAGAGTCTCGATTTGACGTTTAAAAATTATGAGATATATTGCTTTTTTTCTAAAAAGCCCAATTATCGAAATCTGAGTTTACAGTTGATGATCAACATATTGCGTAGCTATTGCTATGAGTGGTAGTTGACTGTCAATCAAAACAAGTAAAAAAAAATGGTATTCCGGAGAGGATCAGGGCACTTAGCTCGAAACGGAACATGGTTTTATGGTAAAGATCGAATCGAAACAGTGAAAGAGTACCTACCAGTACTTAGGATTTAAAATATCGATAGGAACAGTTTGGAATACTGTCTAATGAAATAAGATCCTCCATCTCAAAATACCGAGTTTTTGTTGCTACCTCTGAAGCAATTATGCTTTAAGCAGCGCAATCTTGGGGATGGCGTTAGTTTGAAACCACGGAAAAACTTCTTCGGTTCTACTTAAAAGATTAATTCCGACTCTCGGATGCAACATCAAACTTCCTAGACGCTATTACAGTCATCAAATCTAAAAGTTCCTGGTTTGAAGAGTGGAAAAATATTGCTCATTATGCATGCAATGCCCTTTAATTTAACATTGGAAAACCTGCCAAACTGGAAACCTTACTTGGATGGTCTGCTTAAAAAGCTTCACGCAAAACACAAAACTGACAGTATGGACTAAGCATAAGGTTCACTATATAGGGAAATCTATTCCAAATTCGAACATAACCTTGGTCAGGCGAATTATTTTAGAGATGCTCTTAGTACATAGAATATTCAAATGATTTTTAGAGCAAGAGGAGAAATAGATACCCTTAAATTTTATACCACACCGAAACAATCTACTGCTGCATTGCTTTATGTGCAATATAGGTGCAATAATTTTTCTTGTAAAGTTCTTTTTTTTATTCTTATAAATTAGGAAAAATTGTGTGTTGAAAATAAATATTCGATGAAGAAAATATGCAAGATATCACTAATAAACCATCAGCTTTCACTTTGTTCCAACTAATTCTACGAAGAAATTGGCTGCACTCGATAATATTGTTGGGTTGCAGGATCAAGCAAAATTAGATGGGGTTTTTCATTCGGTTGCGGTTGCACTTGTTGTGGTGGCTGTTGATGTTGTTGAGCACCTTCAGGAGGATAATCAACTTCAACAACATATGGAGTGAATATGTTTGATAAGGGATTTGTAATATTCCAACTTGGCAGAGGTAGACGAGCCCTTTTCAGAAAATTATTCCAATATGTAGCAATTACACCTTGGTTAGTTCCATCTGCAGCATCTTTCCCATCAATCCTAATATCCTGAGGCTCTTCTTCTGGACCAGTACCTTCAGCATGAACAAGTTCCGATTCTCTGTTAATGATGTAAAGACTTCACCAATATATTTTTCTATTGAAATTAAAAAGTGTTAGATACTTACTCTTTTAAGTTGGTTGTTGTATAGGCATTGGACAAAACGCTTCCAATAACAACAAATAAAAACTAGAAGAGTGTAAGATTATAAATAAAAAAAATAAGTTTTTTTGCTAGTCAATGCTTACAGCAGTAACAAAATATTTGGACATCGTAAATGAGTAAAGGAATTTAAAGACTACAAATTCTACACGTGCTCTCGAATGGTTTCTTTTACAACCAACCCCAGATCTGCAATGACTGCAAAATATTTGATCTTTTAAACTTAAACTAAATTTGTATCGATGATACCAATTTTTATGTTGATGATACGGTGAAATTTGCATTAGTAATCGGGAGAAAAGTAAAAGTCCATTAACTTTGATTTGATTTTGTAATTTTTATTTTTTTTTTTTTAATTCATGCATAAGTATAAAATGGAAGTGGAATAATTAGGTGATTTATTTATGAGTTCTTGAGAATGATTTGATTTTATGCTTTTATTTTTGAATAAATGATATCAATCGAATGTTTAGTTGATATATCAAGATCAAAGCCTACCTCTAAAAAATCTGATTAGTTTCTCTATGTTGTTGGATAAGATTTTTAGAATGCTTACTATCAATTGTTTATTTTGCAATCAATATTATTAATGTTGTTTTAAGGAGTGTGTGTAAGAAGTTTAAGAGTGTGGCTGAAATATGTATGGCTTTAAAATAATGTTCAATTAGGAAAAATATGATCATGGGTTCGTATACTTGAGTCTCCAAAATGAATATCAATAAAAAAAGACAGTGAGGATTATAATTAAGATTTAAAGATGTCCATGTCCCCAGCCCGGCAATTTCGCAAAATACAAAAAAAAACTTTCTACAGTTTTTTTACTTATTTTGTACAGTTTTGTACAACCAAGTCCGGATTTTGTACAAGCTTGGATTCTAAACTAGTGCTTATTGAAAGTGCCGAAAAAAATTTAAATGCAGATCTGATCCACGAGATTTGTACAGTTTTGAACAAGAAAAAAATTTTAATAAAGTTAATTATTTAAAAAAGCCAAACATGTCTCCAGCCCGGGCACCCAGCCCGGAAATATCGCAAAATAAGAAAAATGCTATAATTTTTTACAAGTTTTGTACAGTTTTATACAACCAATAAAATCCTTTGGGTCCGTTCCGTCAACGAATCCGTTGTCGATGAAGTAAAAAGTTCGGCTACTTTTTCCGTCGCGTCCGTTCTTATGGGTCGCTTCTCATAACAATGTGTGTATTTAATCGAGCAGTCAGTTGAAAACGTCGACGTAACGCACGCAACGGATTCTATGGGATGGCCCCTTTATAGTCTTCCACTAGATTGGAAATGAAATATTTATAGAAAATCTTAAGCTTATTCCTTGTGGAATAGTTGATTTTTCAAATCAGGAAAAGTAAGTCAAAAAATATCTACAAAAAAGATTTTGGAGCCTCAGTTGCTTATTTCTGTTTACTTAAGTGGGGCCAGTGGTCCTGTGGTTCCGAATTAATTTTTTTCTTGCATTACCCTCACGATTTATAAAAAAACTACATGTAAAAGTTTTTACTGAAATAATTATTAAGGCCCTTTACGAAAAAATGTTTTTTTCCTTCATTTCAAGAAAATCTTCGTCTGTAGTTTGTAGTTCAAACTACGTATGCCATTTGATTCCCTTGAGCAAAATATATTTTTAGAAAAAAAAATATTTTTTATTATACATATAAGAATACTCAAACCTTATTTAAAAAAAAAGTATGCACCTATTCCATTTTAAAGAAAATATTAATGTATTCATCTAAGCCCAAAATTAAAAAAAAAAAATATTATTTAAACTTTTTCAAAAAATTGATTTTAATAAAAAAAATAAACTTTTTTTAAATATCTGAAAAAAATATTTTTTTTTTAAATTTTGATATAAAATAATTTAGAGATTGTTTAGAGCCTTTTATGTAGAAATTGTAATGATAATCCGTGCAGTTGCTTGCTTACGAGAAAATCATAAAAAGAAAAAATATAGCTCTGTTTGAGGTACCGTTATAACCCGATAAAAAAAATATTTTATTTTTTCAAAAGAATGACCTTGCCTGTTGTAGTACAAATTATAATCAAACTCATTGAAGTCGTTTTTGAAAAAAATCATTTTTTTCTATTTTTGTTCTTTAAAAAAAAATTATTTTTCCTCTAGGGAATCAACCAAAAATCTTAAATACCAATTTTGAAGAAAATCACTTTAGCGGCTAAGACTTTAGCACACGGTCCTTTTTTGCATTCTGTATAACCATAATGTCGTGTTTGATTGATATCTCGAGTTAATTTTTTTTCACAGAGAGTAGGTATAATTTTTAATATCTACCCTTTTTTTAACATTTTCAGTTTTCGTGTTCAGAACAGAAACATAAATAGTAATAGATGTTTAGTAATATTTAGACTTGCCCAAACCAAAGTGCGACAGTGCTACAAGAACTTTTGTATGAAAAAAGCTTTGCGATTTGTCGTATTTGGTGTGGGTACTCTCATATGAAGCTGTGTAAATAAATTTTGCCGTTGTCGTGTCGCACTGTCGTGTCGCACTGTCGCATTTTGGTTTGGGCAAGCCTTAATGCGTCAAAATAAATCTTTCTTTCGTGCACACACTACGACCACAAGATTTGTTGCTAAATCTCCTGCCCTTAATCTAGAATAAGTTTTTTTTAATTTATGTTCAGTGGACACCCAGCATTCAGTTATGAGTTAACAGTGAATACCGACCTACATAAAATCTATACACAGATTTACATAACACGAGCAGAACTAATAGCTGTGTTCAATGAGAAAATAGTTAGTTATCACATTACAACATTAGGCACCAGAATGACGTCATTGAACACAGCTAATGTGTTTTTGACAGATAACCATTGCTTTGAAGCTCTGATTCTTTTCACCTGAACAAGTCAACAAAACACAAAAACAAATAAAAGTCTTATCTCACGTTCGTAAATGCGAATAATTGTTTAATTTTTGGAATAAAATATCATTTACTAAAATGAAAGAAATAGAAAATCAAAACATTAACCAACTTCGGAATTATATACTATGTCCAAACATTTCTATACATGATCCTTTGCCGAGTGTAATTCCACGAAAATTTGATGAATCTCGACTCTTCAATCTTCCGGGGTGCCCGGCTACCACAAAACTTGTGCAAAAAAGAGATTTCATCACAGGAAAGATTGTTGATTTTGTAGAGACTGAAGTTGACCTCGTCGGTGCTATGGCGAACAATTCAATGTCAATGCGCCGTGAACCGGGTCTCTTGGAAGAAGTAACGCGGGGCTCAGCAATGAACTTCCCATTTTGGCCAGGTGGCTTAGATGAACCACAAAAAGAAATCAAACAAATAAAATGTGATGATTTTAACTTCGACATGGAATTGTTGACAATCCCTCCAGGCTTTACTCGTGGCTATGAATTTAATGAATCATCAAGGGCTACCAAGTCAACTAGTAACAATGTGAATCTTTTGAGCAATTTGGAAATAGAAACTGATGTACAAGAATGGTTGAAGTTAACCAAAGAAGAACAACAACAAACCAATGAATGGGACTTCAATAAAGATTGTACCAGCGAGTTCAAACATTTGATCAACGATGACCAACTACTTGAGGTTGACTATGGTCCAGTTTTAGATATATCGTCGGTAAAGACAAATCGAAATTTGAAAACTGAGTGGGCCGAAATGGTTGACATCTCGCGGCCAATAAAAGATTTTAATGAGAAAATTCCCAAGCCTGCATTGGAATATCCTTTCGAACTTGATGTATTCCAAAAGCAAGCCATTCTCAAGCTCGAGGAAGGGAAAGATGTTTTCGTAGCCGCCCATACTTCGGCAGGTAAGACATAATGTATAATATTGGTAAATAAATATCAAGTTTTAATGAAAGTTGTAGCCGTGGTCAAAAGTTAGTGAGGAAGGTATGTCCAGATCTATGATGAGCTTAACAACCTGACTCAGAAAAAAAAATAATCCCAAAAATTGAAAAACAACCGTATGGCAATACGTGAAAGCCAATTGGAACGGTCTTAACAATTTCTTTTTTTTAACTTTAACTATGCTTCCTCGGTAGTGACGTTGACTCCATTGCATATATGATTACTATAATAATGTTCTAGATAGTATGAAAACTTTTATTCCGAACAGAACCAAAAGTATCAAACCCATACAAACTCGTGCTATGATTTGAGATGTAAAGAAGATATCAGGTTGTGAAGTAATTTTCCGACACTACCCCATTGAGAAAAACCGGCTAGAAATAGCGGCAACACTCATATTAGACCCAGAAGCGGGAGCAGATTGCGTGAGAGGTAACCGATCCAAAATAATGGTACAAGTAGTCCTGGTGATGGTGATGACGAATATCTTAGTCTGCCTGCGTTTTCGAGGAAAAGTGCATCAGAAATACCATTTTTCTGAAAATCCCTGACCCACTTAAAATTTATTAATAACCAACGCTAAAAACTCACTGATAACAAATATACCAACGGCAAACATTTTAAGTGGGGCCTGCAGACGGTCTCGAAAATGCGTTTTTAAGCGTTTTTGGACTCTGGGGAAAGTACTTTAAATTAGTCGAATCCTGTAGCCCTGGACTCTCTGATAATGAAAATACCCAGGGCAGACATTTTAAGTGGGGCCAAACCCCTTGCAGATGGCCCCGAAAATGCGTTTGTTGTTTTTCTGAAAATGGATTTATGGAGGGTAACCACTTGAAATTAGTCCGTTTAAAAAGTCTGTCATGGGTATATTTTTAATCAGGGTATCGAGTCTACGCAAAAGTCGAAAAATAGGAAAGAAAAAACCTTCTCCTCAAAAGTTTGCATAAAACATTTGTTGAGTTTTGCAAAAACCTTCCTCAATTATCGTCCGATTCAACTTACTTCTCTTCTTTTGTCAAATATAGAAATTCTTTGATTAGCTGTACTACATACGCAATTTTGGTTAAAATTCAAAATCAATGTGCATCGGTTTCTTTTCTTAAGCCCATATCCTTTTTTCCTAATGCTCGCACTGTATATATTATATTAAATGTAGTTTAATCCTTTTTGTGCGCGCAAATTATAAAAAAAGAGGCTGGAGGCTCAATGTGATCTGTATAAGGTAATTTCATTCTATATGTAGCTTCAAAGTTTGTTGTGCGCGTCAGATATACTTTATTAACTCCAAGAAAGAGAGCCCAGTTTAGTCACTACTTTGATGATCTAAATACGTTTGTTACTAGTGACTCTACATTTGATTCGTTTTTTTTCACCTTGGTGGAAACATTTCTTCGTGGCGGGTTAATTAGTAGTGACAGACTATTTCACTTCTAAGTTCTAAGTTTGATTGTAGCCATTAAACCATTAACCCCATTTCTTCTTTAATCAACGGCGACGAAGCAGTTAACTTCTACTCTGACCCTGGGTCAGCCCATTAAGCCCCTTTCTTCTTCATTATCCCCAACATAATATCAATTTAATACTAATGTACATTTTCTTTTTTTTAGGTAAGACAGTAGTTGCAGAATATGCAATTGCCTTGTCCCAACGGGATATGACTAGAACTATTTACACTTCGCCCATTAAAGCCCTATCAAATCAGAAATACCGTGACTTTAAGGAAACTTTCGCAGACGTTGGTCTGATTACAGGCGATCTGCAAATTGAACCGACAGCAACATGCCTCATCATGACTACGGAAATCTTACGCTCCATGTTATATTGCGGCAGCGATATAACGCGAGATCTGGAATACGTTATACTCGATGAAGTTCATTACATCAATAATCCAGAACGTGGTCATGTGTGGGAAGAAGTTATCATTCTCCTGCCTGAACATGTGCGCATTATAATGTTGAGTGCAACCGTTCCAAATACCATGGAACTAGCCAATTGGGTTGGTAGCACGAAAAAAAGAATGGTCTATGTGATCAGTACATTGAAAAGGCCAGTTCCGCTGATGCACTATCTTTACACCGGTTGTGGTGGGAAAAGTAAGAATGACAATTTTCTGATTGTCGATGCTAATGGGAACTTCCTTGAGGATGGTTATGCTCAAGCAGTCACAAAAAAGAAGGAATCGACCAGTAGTAAACCAAAAGGTGGACCTGGCGGAGCCAAACAGGTAGGATCGAAACAAGATCAAAATCTCTGGGTGGGGTTGATTGATTTTTTGAAGAGAAATAACAAAATGCCCGTAGTGGCATTCACTTTATCGCGAAAACGCTGTGACACTAATGCATTGGCTCTGCAATCGTGCGATTTGAATACGGCTCGCGAAAAGGGTGCTGTGCAGAAATTCTACCAGCAATGTTTGATGAAGTTGAAGCCTCCAGATCGTATGCTTCCTCAAGTTCTCACCATGAAAGACTCTTTGGAGCGTGGAATTGGTGTACATCATAGCGGTATATTGCCGATTCTCAAAGAGATTGTCGAATTATTGTTCCAATCTGGATTGGTGAAGCTGCTCTTCGCAACAGAAACCTTTGCCATGGGTGTTAATATGCCGGCTAGAACAGTCATCTTTGATTCTCATCGAAAATTTGATGGCATGGAAGTGAGAAATCTAGGACCAGGAGAATACATTCAGATGGCTGGACGTGCTGGGCGTCGTGGTCACGATGAGAACGGTACTGTGATTTTGTTGTGCAAACAAGATGTTCCTCCAGTAATGGACTTACGTTCGATGATTCTGGGACGTCCCGAAAAATTAGAATCACAATTCTTGCTGCGTTATTCAGTTATATTGACGTGTTTGAGAATCGAAAGCATAAAAGTTGAAGATATAATGCAATATAGTTTTAAAGAGTTCAATATGAAACAACAGATCCCCGCCCAAGCAAAACAACTTAAGTTAGCTGAGGATAAGTTTGCTTTGATGCCCGAATTAGGTGAACACTTGAAACCTTTAGTAAGATTTTATGTTCTTGGTTCGAATTATATAGAAGAGAAATCACGTTTGATGGTGAGTTGGTACTAAATTTGAATGAATTCTAATCAATTTGAATTTTTGGTTTATATTTTAAAGAAATCTCTGTTGAGTCAACCCAAAATAATGAAGGAGATGAAAGTCGGCAGGGTGTTGATGGTTACTCAAGGTCGCCACTACAATAAATTGGGCATTTTGCTATCAATCAAATCGGTTGCTGGGAAGGATACAATTTATAAGGTTATCGTACTTGATCATAACCAAATATTTAAATCAAGGGTAAGTGTACAAAGTTGTTTAAAAATGAGAGTTTCAATTTTGTTGGTTTACTTCTCTAAAATATCTAATGAATTTGGAAATATGTTTGTTTTAATTTTTATTGAAGGAAGTACTAAATCGCGGAGAAACATTTAACAAGTTAATGGCACTCACCCCACAAAATAGATTCTTTCAACCTGATGGCATAGGAGGTCATACAATTTTAGACATCAAAGCCGGTGATATTATTGAAATAACCAAATCAAATATGAAAGTCGATCCGGATGTCATAATTCGTAATTGGGAGCAACGTCAAATCGAACGTTTTAGAGATTCTGCACCGGGCACATCAGTTGTAAAAGCAGTTTCTGAACTTCAATTATTAAACAACAACTATATCGCCCAGCCAGATTCATTGAAACTCATTAATCTTACATCAGAGATAAATGTTTCATCGGGCTGTGAAATGGCAGAGATTCGTTGTATTGAACAATTGTGGAAACAGTTGAGTGAAGTTCTGCCACATACGAATATTGCCGGTTTTGAACAAGAATTTAGTGCAGTTTACGATAAAAAAATCTTAGAAAGAAACATTGAAGATTTGAAATTTAAAAATTCTACTAAGAACTTATCACTTTATCCGGACTATTGTAATAAATTGAACGTTCTGAGGGCTCTTAAATATATTGATGAATCGGATGAAGGTAACTAAGTATACATATACATATACAAAGTAACAATCATTTGTGATTAATATAAGACATAAAGTTCTCTGAAAGCGAAGAAATGTATGTCAGAGTATATGGTGAAAACTATTTTCAAATGGTCTTTCGAAGAAAATCTGATCATTAAAAAACAAAAAATAACAAAGTACAGCTACTTTGTTGTTCTTTTTTGTTTCAACAGTTTTCATGCACTCGTGGTGTGGACTGCTCTGTTTTGATCTATTTTTTTCATAAACACAACTTTAAATTTTTTTGTTTTTAACTTTACTAATTATAAATTATTCTTCAGTAACTTTGAAAGGAAAAGTAGCTTGTGAAATGGGCCAAAATGAACTGTTGATAACTGAATTGATTCTTTCTAATATGTTCAATGACTTGGAACCTGCGGAAATAGCGGCATTGCTCTCAGGACTTGTGTTTCAGGCGAAGATCCAAGGGGAACCAGTTATTCCAGAAAGATTGAAAAAGGTTTATAGCATTCAATTAGAATTTTAAAATTTCATTAAATTCAATTAAATTTATCATTTATTCTTCAGTGCGTAAAAGAATTCGAAGAAATTAATGATATTATTCTAAGTGAAGAACTTCGAAATCAAGCTGTAATGGAGACCGAGAATCGTTTGAATTTTGGTTTAGTTGAAGTTGTATATGAATGGGCGAGAAATAAGGTTTAAATAATTTCTTTAAATTCTTTTTATTATACAATAAAAATGTTATTATTTTTCTTTTCTTTTTTTTTATTTTTCAATCATAGCCATTTGCAGATATTATAAAATTAACAGAAGTCCAAGAAGGTATCATTGTGAGATGCATTCAACAATTAGACGAAACACTACGTGATGTTAAGACTGCAGCTATTCGAATTGGCAATCCAGCATTGCAAAGCAAAATGGAAGAAGCTTCGAATGCTATCAAAAGAGACATTGTGTTTACTGCAAGTTTGTATACCGCTTTGTAGTAAGAATAGTTATGTATGAACTTAAAGTTAGTAGAATCATAGAAATTTATATTTTTTGAATATTAAATAATCGGAGTAATAAACAAAAATAAAAACACATACATGCATGGATACATTCTTGTTTTACTTTACACACGAAAATATGTTTTATCGCAAAAAATATGTTATGATCGCACTCGCTGTTACAGTTAAGGTTTTTAACATTTTGTTACTGTTATTCGAGCTTTAAGTTCCCCATCTCAAAACAAAGATTTCGCTTTATTTTAAAAATAATTGTTTATAACTTTTGATTTAAATGACGTAGACATTTTTTTATCAAATAAATGTACTTTTTTTTGTCTTTAAAATAATATCCAAAGTATTCCGTTATAATAAATACATTTCGATATATCAAGGTTTAGCTACTTTGGAAGCAACTTTTTTGCACGATTCATGGTAAACCGATTTTTCAAAAAAATTCAGTGATTACATAAATACTTCTTTTAATACAGCTGGAATGCTTTAATTTCATATAATTTTATTTATTTATTTTAATTTACTTGCATTTTGTAATGTTTTTAGTTTTCAGCCGCAGACACAAAAAAAAAACAATGCAAATTGTCATTTTTGATAGCCTGATGACATTTCAACCACAGTAACACAGAGTGTGCCGCTCTCAAAAAACAATACGTTAGTGATAAGAGTTATAGCCTGTTTCGACTAGGCCAAATGAGATGATTTCGATCAAATTTGCCAAATGAGCTTCCAAATGAGATAATTTCCTATACAAATTTCAAATCTGAAATGAAATAATTTCCACCTCAGTTGCACGAAATTAGTTCGAATTATCCTTGACACAAACCTATTTCTGCAATTTTTGCATTGTGTATATTATATATATTATATTTTCTGTATAGGAGAGAAGGATACAAAGTGTATTGCAGATTAAAAGAAGTTTGTAAAAAAGAGACATAACTTTTTATTAAATTTGGCAAATTATCTCATTTGGGTTTGTTTTTTTTTTTTTTTTTTCATTTTGTATAAAAATAAATTTAAGCCATTGTTATTGATATTCTGACTGATTCATTTTCTACACTATAAGTGATAGGAAAAAACTAAATACACCAAAAGATAGGTAGTATAATAAGGTTTTGATTTTTCGAAATTCCACCTGGAAATTAAGGTAAAATGGGGCAAAAGACAAAAAAAAAACTTTTTGTACATCTCCAAAAGTATAAGGGCTAGAATTATGAAATAAATTTAATTAAATGGGTAAATTGAAATAATGATGAGTGCACATGAAGAAAAATATTCTAAAAATTCAACTTTTCAAGTTAAAAATTATTTTCCAATATCAAATATTTTTTTAGACATTTGAAAATGATGTTATTATGGATAAAGTTGATAATTTGAAAAACTAACTGTGCCCATTCAAAAAAAATAAAAAAAAAATAGGATTTTATTTAAAATGCTTCATAACGGTTTTTAAGAGCTTTAATCAAAATACGTTCTTAAAAGTTTATATGGGTAGTTTAATTGATTTTAAGAATCAGGGAATAACGGGATAAATATTTTGTCAAAATAAATTTTAGGCTTATGTGTTGTCTATAAACGTGTGAAGAAATTTTTAACCATTTTTTTCGATAAATAACAGTAAAAACAAGATTTTTCAGTGCAAGTTTTTTTACAGTTTCCAACTGTATTTTATTTTTACATTTTCAGACTTGAAATACGCAGCCATTAGATATTAGATAAATGCATTTTTCCACAATGTTTTGTAGTCTGTGAGCCGACATAACGGTAAAAAGAGTTTTGTATACTCGGTGCTTAATTACTATTTACATAAGCCTCATATTCAGTTTTATTAAGCATCACGATTAAATTACATGTACATGCTATAAAAGCTTCACAAACTTTAAAAGAGTTTCATCAGAATTCAACAAAATTCATCAAAAATTGTCTGCTTTAGTCGCCGGACTCGACCAGGCACCAGTGGAGAACAGTACTGTTGTGCACAAATGGATTCGAGATGGTTCGTTTATAAAATGTGTTACTTATCAATTTATTGTCGAATTTTAAGGATTGATGTTTAAATTTAGCTGAAATATCAGGCTACATATCAAAATAATGAGTAAAAGGTGATTAAGAGCAAAATAATTTTTTGTTTTCATATTGTTTTTTCAATATGGTATGAAATTTGTTTGAATTTCATAAAACCATGTGGTACACTAATGTTGGTAAAAGTGTTTTTGATAGGCAATATATATATTTTTAAACATAAAAATGCATATTTTCAGAATATAGAGAGAACAATTTAAAAAAAACACAGAAAAAGTTGATTTCATTTGGTATTAAAATCTGTAACTTAAGTTTTAGTTGCAGGATTTTAACAAATGGAACAGATTCCATTAGAAGAATTGTTGGACTATAATTCTGCGTACAAATATTGGACAGTCATTTTATTAAACATTGCCACACAGGTCGTTAAATATGAAAATATGTTTTTAATGAAGGCGTTAAAATTACAAAATTAAATGACAAATTTAATAATTTTGAATACATTTTATGCTCAACTTCAAGATGTGACTATTCTCTTAAACAATGCCATACAAAGTTTATTGATTAAATTAAAAACAAAGACTGTAAATGATATATTACAGCGAAATGCAATTTTTATGCTCCTTTGCCAATTTGTACCATTCACAACATCTGACTATGTCTGCTTAAATAATTTTAATTTTATTATAAAATGTCAAAAATTATTTTGATACCCAATTTGTTTCAATAAAACACTCACAAACTTTTCAATATCATCAAATAATATTAAAAATAGTATATATTTGATCCCTCTCAAATCTGTTAAAAAAATCAAAATATCACGTAAACAAAATTGCTTTTAACTTATGTAAAACTTAACCGATTTTTTAAGTTGATGTATAAATAAAAAATGATAGAAGTTTAACTTCTGACGCGCGTACATGAGTACACACACCTTTTTTTAGTTGGTGGGACAGGCCTAATGTGTTTTTTATTTATTTTGTTTACTTATAACATTTTCTCAAAAGATGACTTCAAGCAGAAAAAAAATCATTGAAAAACGACGGAGTTAAAAACAAGAATTACACCAATTTTTTTTATTAACAAATGTTTGCTTACAATAATCTTATTGTTATTGTTAAAGGTTTCTTGAATACCAAAATTTGAAAAATATCATCCAAATCGGAGCGGTTTTGCCCGGTTCCGAGATAATTTGCTTTAGTTACTCCACTAGATGATAAAGATAATAAATCATTCCATTGCATTGCAATATCCATTTTTTGTCAATTATTTTATTTATTCTTTCACTTCCACAACGGAATAAATTTTTGAATGATACAAAAAAAACCGACTTCTTTTTGGAATTTGAGTGTGCGTATATGAGTGCTTTTTGATTGGATTCTGATTTGAAATCGAGAAGAGAATTTCTCTTCACAGAATCGTCCGAATCTGAACTGGATGCATTCGAACTCTTATGGACGTCCAATTGAAAACACATCGCATTTACGATAACAATATAACTTCGACTATGTATAATCATTTTATAATTTAATTGAAACAACTATAATTTACTTAATTTATTACTAATATATTTTGTTTTTGCATATAAAATAAGAATATTATTGCTCACTTCGAAATCAATATTAGAAAAAAAATATTTTATGGAGTTCCTAATGAATGGTACTATGGTTGTGGTAAACTGTAAAAATTATGAGTTTTCGCAAAACGGCTGTCTGAACATTATTTTCCAGTTTGCTTTGTTGATCTTAATTTTTTTTATTTTAAGCCTAGTTTACAGTTCAGCACGCAAAAAAATAAATAAATTTCCAAAACTACTTTTTATCTTTTATGTACATCGTTTTTGTTATATTTATACCAAAGCAAACTTATTGGTTTATCCCAATATGTATGTATAATACTTTTTTTTGTAATCAATTAAAGTAAAGGGCTAAGAATACGAATTTTTTTTGCATGCAAAAATTTGAATGAGAAAAAAAATGCATTTCTAACCTCTTGTTCTAACTTATATAAGACAAAAAGATAATTTATGTGTTGGTTACGATGATTTGAAGATATTAACTTCAAAATATGATACAAAATGATGCAAAAAAGAGACGAACAGTTGCTTTGAATTTTTGTATTTTTTTCGAACGCTAAACTGTAAACTATCTTTTAATTATTTAAATCAGTAACTTAAACATTATACACAAAGGTGTAAGTGTAAAGTTTGAGTTTGGGAAGGCAAACTACTAACTGTGAACGATGATGAAGACTCGAGTGCGAGGCCTATCGAGTTTCTGGCTTTAGTTTCGGTGGTTCAAACATTCCGTGCATTTTCTTTTGTTTTTTACTCTTCTTTTTGGACGTGCCGGCTTGGAAATCGTGCCAACTATTCACTCGATTTTGTCGAGATTCTTCAAAGTTCTGCTGCCATTCCTTGTCGGTTTTTCGTTTTTCTTCTTCTTCAATTTCGGCTTCGCGTTTTCGTTTCCGTTCCTCTTGGTCGCGTTGCTCGAGCTGTTGTTTTCGACGTTCCATATCGGCGAAGAGCTTCATGACCATTACATAGATTGCATGCTTGTATTTCTCTGGGTCATCTTCTGGGATAGATTCATGAGACTTGCCATCTTTTTTCAGTTTCTTTTTCTTCTCTGCGATCTAAGAATGCAAATAAAGTACCTATTTAAAATTGATCTGGAAAGGAAATGATGAATAGCAACTGTACCATGTGATCTGTTCTATCTTTGGCTTCTTCGTAAACGTCCAGACATTTCTTGCGTGTCTTTTCGTTTTCCAAAGTCTTCCAGGCTCTATTTATGATGTCAAATGCCGTTTGGGCGAGCTCCTTGTTGTCCTGATTCTTGTCCGGATGAACTAAAATCGAAAGAGAACGATATTTTTTCTTAATTTCTTCGATGGTCGATTCAGGCTCGAGTTGTAGAACTTCGAATGGATTTAAATTGAAATATGTTGAGCCAGGACGTAGGATTCTGTCAATTTGTTGTTTCGAAGTAAGAACAGAATCTCTTTTTTCGATTTGTTTTACCTTTGTTATTTATTTTTTGTTTTGTTTTGTTTGTTCAGATTTTGGGATATATGCAGGTGAGAAAAATAATGATATAATTTATTCGTATTTTAATCTTTGTTTTCGTTGATATAATAACACGGAAAGCTTGCAAGAAGCGACAAAAAAGAAACAGATACCAAATTATTTATGCACTCACTTCAGTGTAGAAGCAGTCAAACATCTCTTCCTTGTTGTTGGACGTGCTTGGTTTTTCCTTGTACGACATTTCTGCCTTCCTGTTTTACAATTCTAATGATAAGATGGAAATTGTTTTTAATTAGATTCCTCTTTTTAACTATACAAACAACTTGAAAGTAAAATTAATAAAAAATGTTTTATTTTATTATTTTTATGCGAATGCGATAAGGTTCACCTCTTAATTTCGATGGCAGTACACAGTGTTGTCAAAGTCAAAACATATAGAAAGTGATGCCAAAACGTTTGAAGTGTAGGGTATGCAAGGATAAAGTTGGTCACCACATCATTTATACCTATCACATCACACACAGGGGAATGAAACGAGCAAAATGTTCAACCTTCCTTGGAGTGGATTAAAAAGTTACCCCAGTGTGCGATTGCCAATGACTGAATTGACTTTTGTGGGAGACTGATCTTTCTTGGCAAATACAAATTAAAATTGGTAGGACTTATCCAAATAATTTGGATAATTTTTAATTTCACCTATCAGTAGGTACCTACTAAATTTTTCGTTTCGATGACATTCATGCCTATTATGGTATTCGCAATACTTAACTCCCGGGGAGTCAGCGTGATTCGCAGGGTTTGCATTCGCCTTTAAAGCATTATTATGTCAAATTAGTCGCGTGAAAAGGTTAAGACATTTGATTAAAGAACCGAACAGAATGCATCGTTCGTCGCTGACATTATGTCAGATTAGTAGCCCGAAAAAGTTAAAAACTTTTGAACCTAAGGCTTAACTACAATCAACTATAAAAAGTACAAAAGTGTAAAAATGTTTTGTCCTCTACCAACACACTGTGAAATTCTATTTCACATCTCACAAAAACAAAAGTAAAAGTTAAAATGGTTTTAACTTGTACTTTTTCACTTTTTGAAAACACAAACACATTCAAACAAAAAGTTTAAGCAAATGGCAGCTTTTAACAAACAGCGTATAAGTGTACTTTTCACTTTTTCACTTTTTGATTGTAGATAAGCCTTTAATGGCGAATCGCTAGACTACATTAGGTGTGTTTTTTTGTACGCCATCAGGGCTAAGTTGGACGAAAAAACGCTGTCGGGGCTAAGCAATTTACGTGTCAAATACAACAACAACTTAGCCCGAGGGCTAACTCTTAACTTTTACAAATTATTTCTTTTTTATTTTAAAGTGTGTGCATTTAATGCTCTGAAATTTCTTTATAAATATGTTATTGAATTTATTAAAACACAAAATGCAAACAATTCAACAAATCGTTGAATTGAAATCCCCAAGGCGTTTTTTTTTCGTCCAACTTAGCCCGGGCGTACAAAAAAACCTACCTATTCTTTCGCCATACAAATTTCATCTTCAGCGTCTTCGCTCCGCGACGAACGAGAGTGAGATATTTGGCAGCACCAAGCCTACAAAAGTATTTGAGCAATGAACATAGCTATTCCCTGAAACATCAAAGTTCATAAATGGCCGCGTTCACATTCAATAGGATAGCCTATCCAAGATACCTTCGATACCAGTATATTTGCGAATAGGGATTTTTACCAAATTGTCAAATTAGACACTTTGGTACAGTGACAGTTCTCACATGAAAAAAAAATATAAGCAATTTTGATTTTTAATGTTGAAACTTAAACGTCAGTGGGCCAGAGTCTCGATTTGACGTTAAGAAGCTATGAGACAGAATGAAACAGAGATGTATTGCTTTTTTTTTCTAAAAAGCCCTATCTTTATGAGTCAGCTGTTAGTTAACATAGGATTACAGAAAGGTTTCTTTGTTTTTTCTATTTTTGTGTGAAAGAGAAGCGATACAGACAAATGCGTAAAAAGCCCAATTGGGTTTTTTACGCATTTTTTCACACAAAAAAATAGAAAACGGTAAATCTTGTTCGAAGAATGTAAACAAACAACGCATACCAAATTCAGTATTTTTGCAAAAAAAAAGGGTGTATTTTCTTTATATTAACAGTTTAAATGTATTATTATGTTAATTTTTAGTTGAAAGCCAGCTGTTTTAGCACAAAATATTCTTTAATATCAATTTTTAATCTACTAACGTTTTTCGAACTAGAGAGCTGCCATTTTTGTTTTTGCCATCAATTTTTTTTTTATTTTTGCCTGACATCTGGGGTAAAAGCCCAATAGCTTTAGATTTTTATGTGAACGCGGCCAATAAATCATCACATCACGAATATGTCAAAACCATGTCAAAACTATAACTTAACACCAAAAAATTTTCTAAACACTTTGCCAAAGAATAGATTTCAATATTAATTTCACAATTTAATATATTTATAGGCATACGAACATCAATATGAAAGATTTATCACCCGTAGAAACAACTAAAAAGGCTCCAAAATTTTCGTTTATCTCGCGAAACCTAGTTGCAATCGTTATGATTCCTGGAATAATAGCGTTTCATTACGGGTGGGCACTGTTGCAAGAAAACAAAGCACTAGTATCAGAGGAGGAAAAAATTGAGTTACCCATATTCACGGTAAGACAAATTTCCATTAAACTACGTTTTATTAAACTATTTTTATTCTTTTCAGGGTGCTAGATATTTATGGCGCAAAATCCAAGGTGGCAAATCCGATGAGCCACTATCCAAATAGTAGGTACCTACATTGATGGTTAGATAACCCATGATCTTCTTTCCCGCAACACTTGAATAAAAAAACGTTAATTTTTGTTGAGATTGTTCAAAATATGGTATTATTTTTTTTTTCTTTTTTGTTAATTAGATCTTATTATATAAAGTTTTACATGAAGACATGACGAATAATTTTGAAATACATACTTTAACATAAATAAGTAGGTAAATTACCCCCATCGTTAAAATATAAAACTGCTGTTCTTGGCTAAGCTACCTCCTTTTCTATATTTGAAATGCATTTCTTAAAATTTGAGAAAATTTAAAACCAAAAATTTGATCGCTTTTATCAGAAGAAGTAACAACAAAAAATCGCCAGTCAACTATCATCGTAGCAGACTCTATCCCAGTTTTCTATTCAGTTTAATTTCTTATTAGCTGAAGCCAAATTATAAATTTGTTGATTTCAGTAGAATTTTAAAAAAGGTGCATTTCAATTATAGCTATAATTAACGCCTGAGCACAGTAGTATCCTAATTAGCTAATGTTGACGAGATACTTAAACTCCCAAGTTGTCCATTAAAAAGAATGTCACTGATAACTTTTTCCGCAATTATTCTCTGCGTGTGATTCATTACACGCAATTTGCTGGCCACATTTGTCCCAACTGCATCGAATTCATCATTCTGCCGTGCATGATCGAAAGTGGCTGTCGAGTTGAAGAGAGTTGGAAGATGCTCTCGTGATATTTGAATGGTAGGGACTTGCTGATGATGAATTTGTGTCATTTGCGTCTGCTGACCCTGATGGACATTGTGCATCTGCTGTTGTACTTGTTGTTGATGTTGTTGCTCAAGCGAATCAACTGCCTGAAATATTAAAATTATTTAATTAGGTATTGATAAAAATGTAAGAATATGAAAAATATACATATATTATTTTAAGAATACGAACATATTTACTTAACGTAAAACAATACTCGCCAAATCTCTTTAAGGTTCATTTTGTAGGGTTTATTTTGAAATATTTAGACTGACGGACAAAAGTGGACAATTTTTTTCAATTTTTTAGTCAAAATCTAATGAAAATCACAGGTGCATTTTGCCTGATATATGATATATTTGCGTGATATCAGATTTCAAAAACCATTAAGTTGGAAATTAACTTTAAGCGAATAACTCGCTATGGGAAAATCAAAGCTTCCAGCACCTTCAATTAAGAACGACCAAAACGAATGGGCAAAAAGCGACAAAAAGGAAGCAAAAGTGGTCGCCAATTACACTAGTCTAAAAATTTTCGGTTCATAGCGAGTACTTGCACAAAATTGTATTTCTACCTTTTTGGAAAATAATTTGATTGCAGTCAAAATACTTTTAAGGTTTCAGGATAAAATGATTTAAGAAAACTACAAAGCTTTACTGCATCAAAATCGCACAATAAATGTGAAAGTTATTAGACTTTATTAAAGCTGGTTAAAGCGGGCTTTAGGTCAATTTATTGATATTGACTTAAGGCCAGGTTTAACTAAGTAATAACAAAGGTCACGTTAATCTACAACAACAGTTATTAGACATTAAGTGAAGGCAGACCACGTCAGATTCTTGACAAAAAGACTAAAATAAAATGGTCTTATAACTTTTACATTTATCGGGAGATTTTGATGCAGTAAAGCTTTGTAGTTTTGTTAAATAATTTTACCCTGAAACCTTTAGTGTGTTTAGTATTTTTATTTCTCTCTTAACGTTCCATCCCGATTGAAATCAAATGCCTTCCTAAAAAGGTCGAATAATCATGTGTTTTTATCCTTTGGACGTTTTTCGATGGTTTTTGGTCTGATTTACACATATCATATCAACGATATGATTATATATCAACGATATGATTATCATATCGTTGGAAAAAGACAAACAATAGCCGTGTTGTATTCAACACTAAGTAGTTACTCGTGTTTCATTTTTGTTTTGCGAATAAAATAAAACACTGCTCTGCTGATATCTTGAAAACGCGTCTTTGGACAAATAAGTGAATGTCATTTTCTTGTTCAGCGACCCAAAATTAATCTGAAAAATACTTTTTTGTACGGGTAATTTTTTAGTGTAAACTATTGTTACCTGAAGAAACATGCAAACCGTTCATTGGATAATTACTTAGTGATAGATAACATAAATATGATAAACATGATTTAAGTTTCGTATGTTTCCATACTTGCAGTAAGGCTGCAGTCTTCCGTCAGTTTCTATTAACCTTTGAACAACAACAACAACTTGAAGGTACTACCACCAATATGAATTGAAATGAAAAGTTTTACAAGAAATTATACGCTCGCCGAGTTAAAAACTAGAATTAAGAAGCTTAGGTCAAAAAAGCTTAATTACCGCAGAAATTCTCAGAATTCTCCATAGAAAAGGATTAATTAACCGCCTTTAAAGAAACTTTCATCAAAAAGCTGCCTGCAACACGTAACTTAACTTCTATAAAATAATAAAATTCTTGATAAGTTATTAAGTTGCAATCGGGCAGTGGAGGTGGTTTTAGTGCAGTAATAATCTAAGACTTCTCTGAATACGCATTCTACGGTCCTCAAAGAACCTTTTGAAGGTTTAAAACCTACCTACTACAAAATAAATACAAATTCCACCTGGGGCTCAACTGCGTAATTCGATTCTACAGTAAAAGCACAAACGGAAACGGCAACTTCTTCGTTGGGTTGATATAAGTTTTTTTCGCGGAGATGGTACCGTCAGTCAAAATTGAATTTTGAATAGATCCGCAAGTAGCATGGAGTTGCATAGTGGGGCCACTGAAATAGACCAAGGGATAGAGCGATTGGGGTGAGTCATATAATGGACTCTAGACAAAAAAAAAATATTTGTACACTATCCTTGGTAATCTATGTAATGATTGGGTAATATGTTTCAGATCCCCTTGCCTAACTGCTGACCATGTTAAAAAAATATTTTTACAGGGCATAAAGTTAACACCATGCGTTTAAAATGACTTCCGAATTTCACCCATCTATAACTTTGAAACTCAGAGTTTTGCGAATTGGTGCAGCATAATTCCAAAATAAATGATTCATTGATTTTGACATTTTAACCGATATCACTTCTAGGCATTTTCTTTTTCAACAAATATATGTAAGTACAATCTAGACTACAGATTTATAAATTGAAAGCAAAATGGTAAGTCTTACCTGTTGTATTTCACGTTGTGAGTTCACGTCCAATGATGTGATATCAAGAACCTTCAACGAGGATTGGGGCTGCTGTTGGGACACTGTATGCTCTTGCTGCTGGTGGGAGTTGTCAGTGCTATTGTTCTCCGATTTTATAACATGACAACGTATCGGTTCGGGCACCAACGCGATATGCTCTTCTGTTTGAATCATCTCATTTTTATCTGGCTCTTCTTCCTGTTCGAAGTCCATACTGTCGTCATCAAAATTTATCTTAAGTTCACGCTTCTGACCACTATATAGACGTTTCGGATTTTGATCGGCGATAAACATCAATTTGTCAAAGTACCACAATCTCGACTCGTAGTTGTCCTTGGTCATTTTTTTACGATATTCCCGCCTGAAGGCTGAACGAAGCGAGTTAATTTTTCGCACGACCATTGCTCTGTCTGGATTTGGCTCGACTTCTTTGAGCTTTTCAACTAATTTATCGTAGGATGAATTGCGAATGGCATGGTTGCTGTAATCGGGATGCTTTCCCTGCCAAAGGCATTCTTCGTTGCGATAGATTTCCATAAATTCTGTCAGCCAAAGACGCGAGTAACTTCGCAAATCATTTAAACATAATTTTGATTCCATATTTTTTTTAAGTGTTTTGGTGTAAGTTATTATTTAAGAGAACTGCTTTTTGCAATTGATTTTCAGATTGTTTATTATTATATTTAAAAAATTCGAAGCAAATTTTGTTTTGATAAATTTTCTGTTCGTTCTCAACAACGACACAAACTCAAACGTCAGACTGTATGTAAAACCAACACCAACGAACCGACCAAGGCAATGATGAACATCATACACGAATAGAATTAATAATGAACAAAATGATTTGTTTGGTGAAAATATTATGTTTGCGTTCAATTTTAAATCTCACCAACATTAGGTCTGTTTGGTAACTCAAAATGTTGTAAAACATTGTATGACGCCATACTTCGTTTACAAAACGTCCCGTTTCTGCGTGAACCTCACACTACTACATTTTCTTAAAAGATTTTGCTTAGCATTAAACATCGCTGGAAAACTATGAGTAAGGAATATGAAAAAGTATAAATGGTCAAATAACCTCAATTGATTTGTTTAACAGTTAATTCAGTTTCTTTTTATTTAATCCAGTTAACGCAGAAACGGAAGAAAATCCCTGGAAAACGAATCAGGAAAAATATTCTAACTTTTTTTTTGTCAGTTTTCGATCAATTTCTAACACAATTACTTCACTAATCGATGACAAATAACCCAAGAAATTTTTGTGCTGATAAATTTAATTATGGAATAAATACAATTTAAAAATAATTTTCATTTATTATTTTTTTCTCTTCGTTTTTATGGAATAAATATTTATTATAAAAAATGTATTTCTTTATTTTCCTGATGAATAATTTCTTTCATTTTGTTTGAAATGTCAGTCATGTGGCACGAAAAATGAAATGAATTCTTGTTTACCTGTCAGTTTTGATTTCAATTATCAACTCTAACCTCACTTGTCTTCTAGATTTGTTTTTTGAACTGTTCACTAACAGGGATTTTTCAATGATTGCTACAAAACAGCGAATTGAGAGAGTACAAATGTCCCTTCCTTTGAAACAACTTAGGTACTACAGAAATGTCTTGTAGCTACCTGTATCAGTGAATCAGATGCGTATATTTTGACAGAAAGACGACGTTTCAGTACAATGTTTGCTACAAAGTGAAAAAATGCGTTTGTTCACTCTGTAGCAAGTTTTTCTGTTTTTCTCTTTTTTGCTAGTTTAACAGATTTTAAACAACTAGCTAGAAAAAGTTACCAAACGGACCTATTTTGGGCTTTTCGCGTACTTCCCATTTCCATTTTCCATTGATCCATCTGCGTAGGTTAGAGGAATCCGAGCGTAACTCTATACTTTCGATATTTCTCTTATTTCTCTTTGTGACGATGTTACAAAAATAGGTTATTTTTGGGATATTTTTGGAATTTATTGTTTTTTTTTTTATTTGTAAGGGAATTATTTTTCTTTGTATAGGGAAATTTATGAACCTCTTGTTTTTACTAGCTCTATGTGGCAAGTATTGGTTTCGTGTCAAAAAAAAATTAGAGATTTTAATCAAAACCAACATTTCCATGATGGAGAAGTCCAAAAGTGGTTTTCGTCATGCCGTCCTTCGGTCTGTGCGTCTGTTCGTTTATTCGTCTGTGCGTCCATCTGTACAGAGAGCCACAGCCTAAACGGTTTGATGGATTTGCTTGAAATCTGGTACAGATTACTTTTTTCCAATGTCCAAGAATATCTCGATTAAAACGAACACCGCCATAAAACGGTTTTGAGGTATTGAATTTTTCTCGAAAACGGCTCTAACGATTTCGATTAAACTCCGTGTATGTTACATTATGAGTGATTGTAACAATATGGCATTTTTGGTTTTTCTCAAAAAAAAAAAAAATCGAACAACGGAAATATGATGAGCACGCTTTTTGCGAAAATCTCCATAATATTAAGATATCTCCCTACAAATATATCTTAGTTATCTCTATGTCAACAGGTTCTTTTTATGATTTCGAAAACACTGTAATTAATTTAAAAAAAGTGAATTGAAAATTTTTAATTTGAATCACAAGAGCAAGTTCGTGCGATCCAGTCGTGCATTTTATTTTTTAAGTTTTTAAAATAAACAATTATTATTAAAATTATAACAAAATCGGTTGATTAGTTAAATCCATGGCTAGCAACCTAAACTATGGGTTGTTCAGTTAAAAAAAAACTGTTGCCATTGGCGCCTGCCTAGTCAAATTTTAGATTTGGTGGCGCACTTAAAAAACGAATTTCAATTTTTTTTTCCTTAAAGAAATTTAAATAACCAAGCGCTTGATAAATGACAGTCTTATATTCCTTTGTGAATAGGTTAATAAGGTGCTCATAACTTATGAGCGATTGGTGAATATCGGCCTAAGTACCGCTATGGCCGAAAGAATGACATCCAATTAAGCTTAATCCCCATATAGACTTTTTTACCCGCATTTAAACAGAGTGATTATATAAAGGGTGAAATTTTATCACGTAGAAAAACTTATGTGTTAATGATTTAGAAGTATTTTGTAATGCTGGATTAAAGGAGAATTGATAGACAGGCAGACGGCAGTTTTGCCATGTAATTATTCTTAAGTATACAAATTGTTAAACTTTATGATGAGAAAATAAAGAATCAATCTATCTATCTATCCATCTATCTGATAGACTTCTCAAAACATCGAGTAAGAAGGACAAGACAACATAAATATTGGTTCTACACAAAAAAGAAAACAACATATTTTCACATTAAATTAACAATTATTCTGTTTAAAACTTTGTTAATTCATTTTTATTCTTTTTGAACTGCACACTTATATAATTAATATTATACATGTATTATATAGGGAGAAATAAAAGATCAATGTCATACTTAATTAATAAAATACATTTTTAAAATTGTAATATTTCAATTATTTAAAGATAATACTGAATACCTTACTAGTTACGAGGCTAAATTCGTCGTTATATGCAATTGATCTAGTTGACCATTAAATAGTACATCACTGATCAATTTTTCAGCTATGATTCGCTGCGTGGGATTCATTACACGCAATTTACTAGCAACATTAATGCCAATTGCATCGAATTCATCATTTTGCCGTGGGTTTTCATAGGTTGCTGTGGAGTTAAATAACGTTGGAAGGTGCTCTCTGGATATTTGTATGGTAGGGACTTGCTGATGATGAATTTGTGTAACTTGCGTTTGCTGGGCTTGGGCATTGTGGATTTGTTGTTGCATTTGGTGTTGATGGTGTTCCAAGGAGTTAACGGCCTTAAATAAAAAAAAAGTACATAAGAGAATTAAATTATTCGAAATCATAACTTCGATTTTCAAATTTAAATTGTACTAGCCAAACTATCTCAGATTTAAATAGGCAAACTATCTCATAATTTAAATTGCAGAAAGAAAACGGCATTAATGTAAAGTGGCAAAAGGAAAACGAACGTGAGCCGATTTTTTTTATTTACATATCGAACATTATCTATACCTTTCGAACATTATCTATATTCTACTATTCCTAATCCGTAAGTTATGTTTTATTATTTTTATCATTTAAAAACTCAAAAACAATGAGAAACAATTACATTCACTCTCAACGTGCTCGCCGTCGATTCTGTAATTTATTATATAATGGATGTACACGGCAAAAAAAACTCTAATTTAGAATATAGCATGAAAAATTTTCATATTTTGGATTATGCGTTTTTGTACGATTTTTCAATCATTTCTCATGTTTCCCGTGATAAAATTTGTTGGATAACTTCAGATTCGTGCTCAGCCTCCCAAAAAACATAAAGTTAGCCATTGAAAATTATTACTTCAGAACTTTCCACCTCTTAAATGCTTTAATTGGACCAAAGACAGTATTTTGGACAAATCGTAATTTATACTTTGCAATATCTTTTCGCCAAAATCGAATTTTTAAATGATTTAAAATGATTTGGACAGATGAAATGCACTTCATTCACATCACATTAATAGTTTTGTAATAAAGTATTAACCATTAAAGAAATTTGACGTTAAATGTACCAATAAAACGAGTTTTTGACATGTTCATAGTAGCATATCTCGAAAACGTGACGCGCTAGGCTTTGACTTTAGATTCGGGTTCAGCATGCCAAAATCCTTTAGAAAATTATAGTTTGTTTTGAAGGCGATTTTCGTTGCAGACCAGGTTATAAGTGCAAATCGAGCGAAGAATTAATTACTCGCTGCTACTTCGGATTGCCAAAACAAATAAATTTAAAAATTAACTTACTTGGAAAACATACATATTAACTTCTTTTGTAGAACATACCTATTTGTACAATTTCTTATTTTGCTGGTCATGCTTTGTAGCACAGAGTGTTTTAAGTAAAGTAGAAAATGTGAATTGATATTAGCCTACAGCAAATTTTGAGAGTGGAGTGATAAATCAACAATGATGCAGGTATTACCGTCCTGACACAGAATCCAAAAGTCTGGCTGGTTTCTTTTACTGTTCGCTTTTTTTTCGATTTGTGTGTGGGGGGTATAACCATTTAAATTCATGTATAAATCAAAAATTTGGGTCCCAACGTTTCAAGTGCGGCATTTCCCTTGCCAAACGCTCCTGAAAATGATAAAAAAAACAACTTTCGGTGTCAGAGGTATAACCACATGAGTGGTTAGGTTAGGTTAGGTAAAAGGGCTGACAGTTGATCTTGTACCTATGTATCATAAAACTTGTGTCGTACAACCTTTTTGTTCTGGTTCGCATGTCAGTGGCGACAATTGCTGGTGTTAGGGCGAGGTGCCCAGTCTCCGCTTGTTGCTGCTTCCAAGAGGAAAACGTACGTTGGTCAGTTGCTTTTGTTCATTGTGTTGTTGTCGTTTGACGTGGGGATTGCAATTGCTGGTGTTAGGGCGAGGTGCCCAGTCTCCTGTCTTGCTGCTCCTGTGTGAGCATAATGTGTTATTTAGTTGTTTTGGTTTGTTGTGTTGTTGTCGTTTAGCGTAGGGGCGGCAGTTGCTGGTGTTAAGAGAAGCCTAGTTGTTGTTCGGTTGTTTTGTTCGTTGTGTTGTTGTGTTGTGTTTTGTCGTTTAGCGTAGAGGCATCAATTGCTGGTGTTAGGGCGAGGTGCCCAGTCATGAGTGGTTACCAGTATTACAAATATGTGGGTCCCAGACGTTTTATTTGAGACATTCACCCTGCCAGACATTTTTAAAATTTAATTGCATTTTTTTTCAGAAAAACTTTATTTTTAATATAAATAATATTATTCTTATTTATATAGCTGAAATACACCCGCTTCGTCGGGTGCCAAATAACTAATGCAATACAAACAAAATATTGAATTTATATTGGGTTTTAATTTTATTAAAGTGCTTTTTGGTATGCTTATTTTTCGTTTTTCCGTCGGTCAAAATTATTAAGGCAGATGGTTTGCATGCACGTGAACATGCTACATACATTTGCCCATGAGCAAATACTGGAACCTCTGAACTGATTCCGCATATTCCTTAAGATTGGGCTTATGCCTACTTAATAGTAATTGCAAATGCAAGTCGTAATGGAAACTGAAGGCGTTTGAAATCAAACGATAAATCTTGTTGAATTGTTAAAACAACTTCACCTTTGTATTTCCCTTTTAAAATATGATTTTCAAGATTTTTACGAATCATTATTCCTTAACTGTAGAATTTCATTACGCTGACCTTTTTGGTACCTTCAAAACCTAAAATATACAATTACGCTGGTATGCATATTAACATTAACATATGTAACATATCAGTACTTGGATTTAAAATTTTTATATTTAAAAATGATTACCATAACGTTTGGGAATAAAATGGGATACTGTAATGCATCATAACAACGATTCGTATCATATATACGATCTTATTCATTATTTCTATGATGAAGAACGATATTGTGCGGCTGGTGTTTAAGACCCACAATAACAATTGCTACAGCATTAATAGTTGGAGCATTGAATCGTCTGGCATGTTGACCTTCTTGTATTTTATCGGCACGAATAATAATTGTATTGTTATCATCACTTGGCATACGATCGAGTGCAACTTTAAAAAGTCTCACTAACTCGTTGTATTTATAAAACATATTCTGTAATCTGCCAATTATCTCCCTTCTTATTAAGCAGATAGCAAGAAGCTATCTTTGATCAATTTGCTCATCATTGTTGCCGATAAAATATTATTATTATTATTATTATTTATTAAAAGTACATAAATGTACAGATAATTAAATTTATACAGCGATAGCTACCAGGGCTTATAGCTGGATTTTAAATAGAAAATTACTTAATAGATGTATGAATATACTTTTCTTATATTATAAAGATACATAAATAATACACTTGGAATGGGGCATAAGGTAAAAGTCAGCCAGCTAAATGATCAATTTGTCCTATCTGTTCGTATTTGCCGATTTTCTTCCCGGTCTTGGGGTGAACGTTCGTTCTAGATTCACCATATTTTGATCTTCTAACTGTTCTTGCTCTTCAGATCTCCTACCATTTGCTACATTTATGGCATGACGGTTTCGGTCTCGGACCTACATATATTGGCACGTCTTTTTTGAAAAGATTCAATATGATCTAATTTATTCTCCCTTTTTTTTAAATGTTTGAATTTTTAATAAAATATTTCTTTGAAAAATAATTCAATGAGAACAAAAACCTACAATATCGAAAAACACTTGTCGAAAATTGAAGAGAAAGTTTGTCTTAACTTCGGATGGACCGATTTTCATTTTTTTTTTGTTTTCTGAACCATCTACAAATGGTACCCTTTCATATGAACAAAAAAATATGTAAATCCATCCAGCCGGATTCTAGATATAAGGTCACACAAAAAGATTTTTATTTATTTTTTTCGAACTTAATCATATACTGACCCCGTTATAATTATAAAAAAAATTAACTTATGATACCGAATAAATAGTTCCCAGACGTTAAAGTCGCTTTTATTCCGCCAGACGTCCCTGAAGTAGCCCGAAATGCAAAAAGTAAAATAACTTTTTTTCGTAAAGTACCACCCAAATGATGGTTACATTAAAAAAAATGCGTAAAGTGTCTTGATAGTAAATTAGTGAATCCGTTTGACGTTAAGTCGCGCCCAATCAGATGCCTTGAAGTATTCCGAAAAGTTGGTAAAAAAAATATATTGCAGGATACTTCAAGGACTCTGGTGAGGATAATGCCGCAATTTAAACGTCTAGGGCCTATTAGTTAGTAATGAAGATACTATGGGCATGTTATTTTTATTATTGGCTTGATTTTATTTTGTTTTCTAATAATGTTATCTTTTCACAAACTTAAAAGTGTGAATTGAAATTATATGAATAAATAAATACTAAAATACATTTTTAGCTGAATTTCAAGATGTATCTGTTCTCTTAAATACAAAGTTTATTGATTAAATTAAAAACAAAGACTGTAAATGATATATTACAGAAAAAACATCGAAAATGCACTTTTTATGCTCCTTTGATCAATTGTACCATTCATAACATCTGACTATGTCTAATTGAATTATTTTAAGTTTCTATAAAACTACACCTGAAATCTCAACAATTATTTTGATATACAATTTTCTGATTTTCAATAAGACACTCACAAGCTCCGCAATATCATTAAATAATATCAAAAATAAAATGTAAATTCGATCTCTCACAAATCTGTTCAAGAATTCAAAACAAAATAACATTTGACTTTAGTAAAACTATGCCGATTTTTAAAGTTGAGGTATCAAGGAAACATTGAAACCTCAGTAAAAATACAAAAATAAAATTGTTTATTAAATTGTGTAAATGCACAAGGGAAAATTTATCAATTTTCACATTATCTACAGTAATTATTTTTTTTAAATTAATTATAATAACAATAACAGTGACCAGCAGTCATTTTGAACTATAAAACATTAATGTGGGTCAGCTACAAGCTTCAAAAAGACCATTTGAAATTGGCCGAATGCAAAAATAAACCAAATTACAGGGGTTATGTCGATAAAATATCAATTATGATATATTTGAATTCATTTCACAAAATAAGAACATTATGCTACTTTGAACAAAATTTCCCGTCTAGAACTTTTCACTACATTTCTTAAATAATTTTACATGTCCCAAAAAACGTACATAAGTACACACACCTTTTGTTTTGTTTCGATAAGTTAAGATTTGGGCGCGTTAGACTTCCTATACCTACAAAAAAGAATGTTGAATAATTTTTGACCTAAGGGTGAACAAACGAAAATTTTGGGTGGACAAACAATTCAAACCATTTTCGGTCAAAAATATTGAGTTCACGGTTCTGGCTTCACGGAGCTCGCAAACCCATTACTTTGAAGATTACCTTTCGACTGTTGATGCTGGATTCGATAATAGCAATTGTTCAAGTTGGTTTTCAGCAACTTGAAATTAACAGTAAATACTAGAATAAAAAGTTCGTACTAGTTTTTTTATGCATACAAATAAAAGTATTTACATACTATAAAAATTCATCCAAAACTAGTAATAATTTTTCTTAAAATCAAGCTACTTTTTCATCATTTACTATCTTTTTTGCTTATGGAAAGTAGTAAATACCTACTCTGCAAATTTACTAGTAAATGCATTCGCTACCGTTTATGCATACGGCTCCATGTTTTGCAAACAAAACAAAAAAACCAAATCAAGGTCAGAGAAAAGCAAAAATAGATTTCAGTGGGTATTCGCAGTTTTTCTATTAATTGAAACCTTTTTTCCACAATAAATTGTTGGCTATGTACAAAATCATAAAAGAAAACCTCAATATTTTGCATCAATCTAACTTTTCGTCCATCTCGAACTTACCTGCTGTATTTCTCGTTGCGAATTGGAATCAAGAGTTGTTATCTCGAGCACCTTGACTGCAGTAGGTTGCTGTTGATGTTGTGTTTGTTGATGCTGTTGCTGTTGTTGGTGTTGTTGCTGCTGATGCTGCTGGTGTGTAGATTGGATGGGAATCGTAGTGCCAATGTTGTTCTCTGTTTTTATCTGATTGCCGGAAACATCTTGAAGCAAATCACTTCCATCGATTATTTGTTCATTCTTGCCAACTTCATCCTCCTGTTCAAATTCCATGCTGTCATCCTCAAAATTAATCTTTAGCTCTCTCTTTGGGGCTCCGTTATATAAACGCTTTGGATTCTGATCAGCAATGAATATCAATTTATCAAAATACCACAAACGTGTTTCGTAGTTGTCCTTGGACAGGGTCTTGCGAAATTCCCGCCTGAAGGCCGATCGAAGTGAGTTGATTTTACGCACCACCATGGCTCTGTCCGGATTCGGTTCGACCTCCTTTAACTTCTCCACAAGCTTATCGTAGGCATTATTTCGTACAGCATAATTGCTGTAGTCTGGATGTTTGGCCTGCCACAAACATTCTTCCTTGCGATAAATTTCAATGAATTCGGTTAGCCAGTGACGAGAGTAGCTCCGTAAATCGTTCAACACACTTATGCTGGTCATTTTTTTTCTTTTTCCCCAGTCTTCTGTAATGTTTTCTGGATTTACGCGGTGTTGTTTATTTGTAAGTTTTTTAATCTACACAAATATTATAAAAGTTTATTGGAAGTTTTCTTGGTTTGTTATTGTAATTTTTGTATTATTTTGATCGAAGGAAAAACTTTTTACGAACTCAAATATGTTAGGCCTCGGCATCAACTCGAACGTCAGACTCAATCGACCATTTTGTGTCCAACTCTTGTTGTATAGATTTTTTCTCGAGTTTTTTGGTTGTTGCTGAACTATTACATTTCACTTAACATGAATGAAATGTCAAGCGAATTTTAATTACAGGGTATTTTTTGTTTTATCAGCACTTCTAGATGGATGGGATATGACTGCTGGCGTCCGATCTCTAGATACTAGGTGCATTTTATTATCCATGCGTTTTTGGGATCTAGATAAATTTAACAACTGAAATGCAGATGGCTTTTAAAGGTCGATAAGGAGAAAAATAAGAGATGCAAGATTAAAGGCTTGCCCAAACCAAAATGTGACGCGATTCGTGTCTTTAAAAATTTATATACATATGTATATACATATGTATATTTTGTTTATATAAACAAAATTGTGTGTCCGTGTTGTGTCTGAGAAACAATAAAAAAAAATAATTTCCAACCAATAAAGGACATCATCACACAGTCAACAAGGCCAACACTGGGACTTCAGTTTGTGCCGTTGCCCTCTATAATGTAAGTTTACATCTATCACTTCATCATACCTAGTTATTCAATAATGAAATAAGCGTGGTTGCAAGTAGGAAGACTGGAACACTAGACATTACGACGACGTTACTATTGTTTCCGAAACAATGCACCCTTCCGATTAAATTTTTCCGACACAACAGTGCGACACGATTACGCAAAAATTTATTTACACAGCGTCATATGAGAGTACCCACACCAAATGCGATTAATCGCAAAACATTTTCATATAAAATAAGGCTTGCCCAAACCAAAGTGCGACAGTGAGTCACTACATGTGCGAAACGATTTTTATATGAAAAACGTTTTGCGATTAATCGCATTTGGTGTGGGCACTCTTATATGACGCTGTGTAAATATATTTTGCCGCACTGTCATGTCGCTCTGTCGCACTTGGGTTTGAGCAAGCCTTAAAACTAACATTGATAGAAATCTCATGCTACTTTCAAATGTCTGGTTGAATAGTTTTAAACACAAATGTATGGCAACTTTCATGAAGTCTAGTACATTGCATAGAAATCTACTACTTTGCTTGCTGTCAATTCGGTCTGACAGACATCACCACAAGTTGTTCTTGGTTGATCGTTCCTAGTGTGGGCTATGGTTGCTGGTTCTGGGGATTCTTTTGTTTTTCATTTCCCAGTTGAAGTTCAATCCCACTGAACGTCGCTTTATTAAACTTTTTTGCGCTCGTCGTCGACTGAATTTTACGTTTCCGAGTCCCGACGAACTCAGCTCCTCAATTATCTCGTCTTTTCAACGCGCTGGTTCGTTGTATTCCTTTTCCTTGTGATTCCAAGTTCTTGCGATTCGTGTTCTTAAAAAATTATATATATAAAAAAAATTGTGTGTCCGTGTTGTGTCTGAGAAACAATACAAAAAAAAAACAATTTCCAACTAATAAAGGACATCATCACACAGTCAACAAGGCCAACACTGGGACTTCAGTTTGTGCCGTTGCCCTCTATAATGTAAGTTTACATCTTGTGTCCTAATCATTTACGATGTACCTATAGCTTCATCATACCTAGTTATTCAATAATGAAATAAGCCTAGTTGCAAGTAGGAAGACCGGAACACTAGACATTACGACGACGTCACTATTGTTTCCGCAACAATGCACCCTTCCGATTAAAATTTTCCGAATCGCAGGCATAACCAGAAATCAATGTGCATGTTATATAATTGGAAATTCACCAAAAAAATATGGTCCAAAGGTTAGGAAAATAATAAAAATATAAAACAATTAGCGATTAACAACAAATTACATATTATAATTCCCTTATCAGTTGCGTAATCAGTAAATAGAGTCTTTTTAAGTTACAAATAAACATAAAACCAACAAATGATGATAGCACCTTTTTAAAGCATTAAGTTGAGAGACAGTGTATCTATTTAATTTATTATTTATTTGTCTACGCAAAATTAATTTCATTTTGTTTTTCTGTTCGACCCTGTCCGAACTGGGTTTGCTCAAAATAAACCCAAGAACACAACTCGAACGTCAAGAAGAATGATAGCGTAGTGCTAGCGATACGAGAGACGAAAAGCGAAAGACGACGACGACGTACACACACGTTTTTGCTATTTTTGTTGTTTTGCTCATCAAAACCCTCTTGTTGTTGTTGATTTGGTTTGTTTGTATTATTTTTTTTATTTTGAATTTGTTAGTTTAAAAAGCGACCAAAGGGGCACGTCATTTAATCACAATCACATTCCATTTATGTGGTCACTTACCTTGATGCCGGTTTCACTTCTGAAAAAATTAAAATTTTTTTACTGGCCTCTTCACAGCTTTATCAACTTTAATTTTTGTTTTCTTCGGAGTCAGTATTATTTAAAAAAAAAATTAACATTTTCCTATAGGTAGGTATCGATTGTTTAAAAACAAAAAGAAAATGAAATGTTCTCGGAAGATTGATATCAAATTAAAGCTGGTTGTTGTTGTTAATTAAAAAGAAGGTAGTGCCTGGTACTGGTACTTCATTCATAAAAAACTTTGTTTTGATTGACTTTGGACTTGTTAAACGAGAATTCAGTATAAATCTTGACAGTGGTAACGTTCCAGAAATATAAAAGACTTTACTTTTTTGTTTAATTAGTTAGGTAATCGTATGTCTTTTTCCATTCGCTACTCAGTCCAGACCAGAAGAGGAAGAAAATTGACAGGAAAGCCATTACAGGATTTTTTTTACCCAGCTGATAACAAATCAGCATTAAAGGGCCTAATCCATAGAATCCGTCGTTACGTCGACATTTTCAACTGACAGCTCGTTAAAATATGTCCACACGTTCTTTTGAAAAGAGACCCACAAGAACGGAAAAAGTACCCAAACTTTTAACTTCATCGACAACTGATTCGTTGACGAAACGGACGGATTCTATGGGTTGTACCCTTAACCCTCCATTGCATGGTGGCTCATACTTGAGCTAAACCGTTTAAATCTCAATATTTTTGAAATTTAAAAAAAAAATCTTATTTTGTGTAGGTATACAGAATAAAATAAGAAATGCGCCATCTATCAAAAACTTGTGCAAGTAAATTTGATCGTCAAATTGGTCGAACACGTTTAAGGCAGAAAGGAGCACGTTTGAGAATTTCAAAATTACATAAAAAATTTAAAACTAATGCAGTTTTCGTTTGGTAACAAAAATCAATTTATTTTGTATTTAGATCTGTCAAATCTTTCGATTGGGCAAAAAAATGGATTTATTTTTTGATTTAAAATTGAAATTGCGAATCTAGATTTTTTGGCAGATCTACGAACACCAATATGCACCATAACTGACAGCATTCAATTTGCCAGATTTGTGTTTAGTAATTCATTTGTGGCAAAAAAGGTTTAAAATAGTTTTGAGCTCCAATGGAAGCACTTTTAATTTTTAAGTGAACTAATTAATTCTTCCAGCTCATCTTTGTAATCTACAAAATTTATTTCTTAGTTAATTTTGAAGCAAATAATAAAATCACACCAAAAACTTGAAATTAAAATGTTTCGACTCAATTGGACAACTGATACGGCTAGCTGACACAAATATACACCAATACCGTAGAAAATAAAAAATCAATCTGAAATTTGTTCGATTCGCCACGAAAAAAAATCAATTTATAGATCAAAAAATTAATTTACCAAACGAAAACTCCATCAAAGATAGCGCTAGCAAAAAAAAAACATTAAAAAACTAACTATTGGGAATACCCCTTCATTACCTTGCACTGGAACGTGTAATGAAAAACAAACAGCTGGCAACACATTTTATTAATTTTTGGATGTACATTTTATGAATACATACCAACAAAGAGTCTTCTATGCATCAATATAACCCAGCAGCAACAAATGGCGATACAAACATTTGATTCTTATTTCTGGTTTCAGTCATTACTTCGAAGTTTATATTGAATCTCAAGGGCATATTTGTCAGCAATTTGCCAAAAATAAGCACATAACATAACATAACGCTGTTTTTCGACTTGCAAGAACTTTTATCGATGGGGAGAACTATAAGCTATTCTCTAACAACTGGTATACATCCTAGCCTAGCTAAGGTGATTTTACTGTTAGGTACAATATAATATGGTTGTTTTGGTAGCAACCTGGTATGAAAAGCGAATTGTTAGCTCTGAAGTTTGAATTTAGAGCATAAAAAAGGCATACAAAAATGTACCATATCCGAAAGCAGTATTAGATGCTCTACTTCGATACTGCAGGAAAAACATTTGACATTTTTACCATATGATCGATTAGTGGCTTTTGTGTAGCTAAAAGCTTGTGAACTCTAAACCGTGCCTACCTTTATCAGATTTCAAGTGCGCAGTAGCTAGAGACTTATGCCATGCTGAGAGGACAAGATCGAATAAGGGAGACCTTCTAGTATAAGGAAAGCAATATGAAACAAAAGAAATTTTAATTTTAGACCAATTAGATATTAGATAATTTAACTGTTTGGACTCCTAGACAACGGTGTAAGGTTCCATAGTTCAATGGAAGATCTAAATTGGAGTACCGAAAATGAAAGAAGAAACTGCTACACCTTATTCCATACCATATAATTTTTCGAATAAATAATTGATTTAGTTTCTCTAAGATATTTTTTTTCCTTTTTTCCTTAATGTGCCATATATGATCCAAACTGAAAAAAAATCTAAATTTTACAACTTTTTTACCATTTTAACGAAAAATACTGAATACCGTATTTTTTTATTTAACATTACATTTTTTTTTTTATAAAAAAAAACATGTAAAACTTAACGAATATGTTTAATTGCAGCAGATGATTATGTCAATTCTTCATCAAATCCTGAATCATACCAACAACAAGCAATCGATAGAGTTCCCGTACGTAGATTTGAAACAAGTTATTTATATGAAGGATCCTAATGAATACGAAGATTGTTTTCTTGTCTTTTTTACAGTGATTTTACGATGATATGGTCTGAAACCGATCATTCGCCATTGGTATTTTGTTTCCGTATAAGACCGAGAGCCGACAGCTGATTTTGGGTGTGAGGAAGACCTCTCTTAGTGGCAATAATTTTTGTTGGGTTCATAATAATTTAAAAAAAACTGCAATGATATTGCAATTTAGGCTTTAAAGCTCCAGCTACGAACTGCAAGAACTCGACATCTCATGCATACAATCAAAAGAACTTTCCAAAAATACCAATAATTTTATGCTCACTCACGCCCAAAATCTGCTGTGGGCTCCTAGTCCTTATAGTTTTCCGGGCTTGAACTGTGTTTTTGTTTGCAGGCTAGGTTAAGTTTCAGGGGCAAAATCCCCCCGGTTTTTACAGGGCTAAAGTTAATTTTGAATTTTTAAGCAAAATTACTGTTTTTTTTCAATCTATTGATATACATAATTGTATTAATGAAAATAAATGGATCAAAGTATTTTTTTTCTTTAGTAAGAAATGTACATAATGTCCACTGTCACCATTAGTTATTTTTTTTTATTGGTGGGTTATAATTCACATCATTAATTAAATCAATTTTTATTTTGTGAAAAGCCCGCTAAACACCCGCAACCTATTCTGCTTACAAATTTTAGGTTGGTCAATGCCTCTTTTAATATACCCCATAAAATTCATGGCCCACTACGTCCCACATCCCACTCGTCTATTAATTCGAGTTTTTGTTGATCAAGCTCTAAGGTGGAAAAACTATTTCAAAATTTTTTTTTTGACCCTTAATACTTTTTTTGGAAACTTTCAGTGACTACAGGTCACTGAAAGTTTCAAAAAAAATTCAAAAATGTTGGAAAATGATTTAAAAATATGTCACCTTACGAGGAAAAAAACCATTGTTTTAAAATATTTAGAGGTCATAAGCTCGATTTTAGCAATTAAACAGGTAAATTCATGACAGACAAGTTTTGGCGCACTAGATTTTCATTTCAGCTCACTATGTGCTGTGCATATGCAAGCAGGTTGCGCCCTGGAACTTAACATTCCACCTACCCAAATTCTCATACCTCATCCTTTTTCCTACCAATCCTTACTGACCTTACTGACACCGCCCCGATACTTTCGCAAAAAAATTGATAATGTAGACACATTTATACACTTTTCTATTATAATATGAATTTTCTTCAAGTCATAACATTATATACTCATAAACCACGGCTTTTAATTACGCTTCAAACTTATTGTTAAATTTAAATTACTAACGACTTTCAAGAAGGCCTTTAATTGTTTTTGCTTATTTGATATGGAAAGAAAGTACACAATTTTTTAATTTTTGTTCGTTCGAATTCCGAAAATTTTCACTCGACGCCAATTCTAAATATATACCACAGTTTATTTTGAATATAAAATTAAAAAAAAAAAAAAACAATCAAATAAAATGCATATGAATTTAAAAAGTGCAGGCAAAAAAAATGGTCCCTACGGCGTGTAGGTACTATTTTGTACTTTTTATTAAAATATTATTTTAATGCATTTTAAACATGACAACTATTCTGGAGACAGACTGCAGTGTATACAAGCACCACGTCTGTAGTATTTAAAAAAAGTAGCAACTATATGTTTCAGCTTTCAATACGAACCTACTATCGGACAGCGAATTAAATATATCATTTCTCTTAAAACAAAAATAAATTAAATACCACACATTTTCTACACATTTCCGCAGATTTTCTACAGTTATTGCTGAAAGTTAAACATCTTTAATCTAGGCAACCTTGTTTACGGTTGTTTCATAACCGAGTAAATAAAAGATGTGATATAATCTCAGTAAATTCTCAATTTTTTTATAAAAAACATGTGAGTAATGATGTTAGTTTAGTATCTAGCAACACAGGTGTGCATTTTGTCATTGTTAATATTATCCTTCATCTTGCTAATTTTCAAATAACAGATGAGGCGGTTTATATTTTTTTTACGAATCTTAAACTGCTCAAACTTTTTGCAGCTTAATAGATTAAGAATTGTCACCTTGTTGGATATACAGCTTTAGACAAAAGTGTAAGATAGGTATAGTTTAAAAAAAGTAAAATGAAAACTAAAGAAAGGTACCTCAAAAAGTAGAGTTTACGATAGAAAAAATTGTTGCTGGTTGTTTTAACATATTCTTTGCTTTAAGTTAAATTTTGGATCATTAAACCTTGGGAATTATTTTATTTCATTCTTGTATTTCAATATTTGGGATTTAACTGAGTGCTTTCGTTTATTTTATGTGTTTCAAAAGACATCAAACGTGATAGCCGTGGAAGCATGTTAACCCCTTACATATCACGAAGCACTACTAACTAGAGAACAAAACAAAAAACTACAATATTTTTGGTTAAAAGATTTTACTTTCGTCACATTATTTTCAATAAAATAAGGAAAACAAACAATAATGTACTATTTTTTAAGAATTAGCTTTAATTAAATTTCATTTTCTCAAATCTTTGTTGTCAAAAATATAGTTAAAACTTTTGTTTTGTAAACATATATTGCAGTTAAATATGAAAATAGAAATTGTTATTTATAAAAGATTTTTAGCCTTTCTTTTTCTCACAAAGTGAGTTCATCGCTCCTTTTATGTCTAATAACGTTTAATTGACTAATAAGTACTATATTTAGGGGCATAGTCGAAATCTTACGTTTCAAATTTTATACCACACCGTGATGATTTGCGGCAGCTTTGTAATCTTTGTAACAGAAGAGAAAGTGTCCAATCTTACAAGAAATTTTATTACATTACATAGACTTTATGATATCTTAAATGGAGCAGCGGGTTTGCTCAGTCTATATAAATTCTGTCAACATGCTCTTAATTACCGCAGTTTTCTTAATTAACAGTTTTCTAGGACTAAGAATTAGCCAGTTATGGTAGGTTTTTTTTATAACTATCTTGCCAATCATTTCAAAATTGTTCTTTTGTGTTTCAAATCACGCAAAAGTTGACAAACTCTTATTTATAAACTATTAAAATAATATAAAAAATGTTTTTGGCTTTAATGATAAATTATATTATTCGTGTTCAGTAATCCATAAACCTTGAAAAACTCGTACAAAGTATTTGTATATATTATTTTATTTTGAATATTTTTGTTGTAATTTATTTTTTTACTAAAAATCATAATAAAGAATTTCATTTCAGACAGACGGCAATATTTGCCATGTCCTTATTCTTAAGAAAACAAATTGTATAACTTTATGATGAAAAAAATATTTTACCGTGCTAGTCGGTCGTATTTCGCAATTTTTTGTCGAATTTTTACTTTTTTCCGTGAATTTACACGTATTTAACACTTTTTGTCGTTGTACTTAGCGTTTTTTTTAATACCTCACTTATTATTCTTCGCTATAATGCCTGATCTTTCACCAGTGTTCCGCGGTAGTACGAGCTATTTTGTAGTAAAAAGCTTGTCCATGATTTTCCAAAGTCTTAATAATTATTCAGCTATTCGAAAGGGAGACGAATACAACAAATCTGAGATCATTAAAATCGGTCGAGCAGTTCTTTAGTTATAAATGATTAGTAATTTTGTATACTTATTATTAGTAGAACCAACCCCGAGCTCGTTTATATCATAACTGAGAGAAGTTTTGTTCTGTTCTTCTCTCCTACCCCTTTGATCAGTGTTGCCACATTATTTGTTCTCAGTTAAACTTACTTGTTACTTGTTAAAAAAACAACGTTAGGTATAGAAAATTTAAAACTCTACAATTGAAATTTACAAAAATTAGAAAATAATGGTAAAAGTAGAAGGAAAACTCCTATCTGCTATCATGAATATTCTTTATCAAAAACATCAACCTTATTGAACAATAAACTATTTGTTTATCTCTTGATACAATTTCTACTTTTCCTCCTTTTTAAAACACACACACCCACTTAACCATACACTGATGTCTGAGTTTCGATTTGTTTTGCAGTTGCCGTAGCATTAAAAATCGTTCGAAAATTTGACCTTGAATATTTACCTACTCTTTTAGCAATGCTAAAGTAGATGTTCTAATATTTTAAATGTTATCTATTTGCTTAGTATATAAGCCTCGATGCACAGATGGGCAAGTTTGAATTCAAAATTATAGGTAGAAAGAATATACCAAAAGATTTTGAAAACATTAAATTACTCTTTGATTGTAAGAAAAATAGGTTCTGTTTTTTATATCATAACATGAAATAACGTCACAAAGAGTACCTCTTCTACCTCAGTCTCGGACAACACACTAGCATTTACACTTAAAACAAAAGAACATAATTTACTTCCCAAAAATGAGCTGTAGGTGTTAGTTAGAGAGTCAAACTCCAAACAATACAATTTTCATGTATAAAAACAACCTCACTATTTAATTTATCTACACCCACTATCTTATATGTGATTTAAAAATAAACTTTGATACAAACGTTATACTCTATACCACATGTAGCGCATGCTAATTAATTTAATATTAATTTTGTTGTGTTTGTTCTAAAAATAATAAAGTTACGATTAGCTAACAAAAGGAAATAAAAAACATTGATCAAAAAAATTACTCACCGAACGTCAATGAAATGTTTGTATGTTAAGAGGTGAAGTTCAACTTGTGAAAAATGATGAAAGGATTGAAATGAATTGAGAGAAAATGCGCAATTTGTTGCATTTGTCTTTTCAAACTAGTTGCAACAACAAGAGAAAAATAATTATACTAATAAGTGGCGTCATGAATTGCATGTAAAATAATAATTCACACAAAATAGAAATTGAATCAGCATGAGGTTACTACAATGACGAAACAGTTGGGAGCATTTTTTTTTTCGTGATTCCATTGCAATTAGTGTGCATTGAAAATTGTGGTACTCAAATAGACTCGAGGCTGAAGCTTTGACTCGATTTTTTTTTTCAAGCACCAGCTGCATCATTCCTATGAAGAAAATTTTTTTTTTCAATTTTAGATCTGAAAAACCTATGAAAACCTAAAAAAATTCCTATTACGAACTGAATTGGTTTTTAAAGGGATTTTTTGCTCATGAATAATACCATTTAATCGCCTAACGTACAGTTTAGCGTGAAAAAAAACAATATTTCAAAGGAAATGTTCGTCTCTTTTGTGAATAATATTGTGAACAATATTTAACCCGTGACCACGAATCGTGCAATTGATAAGAAACGTCGTAGGGTAATAAAAGTTAAAATAAATTGAACATATAAACGGCGTGGGCAATTTTAAAGTTAAAATTGACAACGCGGTTGCGTCCTTCAAAATATAGGGTTTTTTGTAAAAAATACAAATTGCACTTTATATGTTGATTTAACAATCATCGAATAAACTTCAACTCGGCAACAATATGATAACTGTGGCGCCAAGAAATAATAACGGCGGCGTTTTGTAGAAAATTTCAATGCAAGCATTTTTTTCTATGGGAGAAGGGGGGTGTTTATCTCCTCACCGTTTGGGCGGGAGGCTCAATTTCGTGAAAAAAATATTAAAAATGTAAGAAAATCATTAAAAAATAACGGTGATACCTCTTATTAATTATTTTAGCTATTGGCTTTGCATAAGTACTAGTTTTTATACATCATTTTTGGAAAAAAAAAAATGAGTTTCAAACTCAAAATGCAGGAAAAAAACATAAAAAAGTTTTAAAGTGAAATTTTTCAAAAAATTTGGGATTTTATGTTATTATTTTTTAGTAGAATTCATTGCTCTTATAAATTCTTAATTAAAACAAGATGATTTTAAGTCTTCTAGTTTTCGAGAAAATTGAAAATTACCAAAGCTATATTTTTTATTTATTTAATATATTTTTTGCTTGAATATATTAAATGTGGTCTTATTTTGATGGTGATAATTGAAATGTGGATTAAAAATAATTTTTTTTTACTTGAGTATTTACTTTGTTTTATTTTGATAGTAAAAGTAAATATGTATTACATAGTTCTTTTACAAATTGATTCTAAGTTGTAATACTTTAACCGCACCCAGCTTTATGATGCATAAACAGGAGGTATGTACCCTCTGCTTGGGTCACTATAGGATTTGTGGTAGGTGCAATGTTGGGTGTATGCAAGATTCTTTCGCATTTAAAGTATCTGGGGTGCAAAAAAACTTTAAATTTATTTTACTATTAAATATTTGAATGAGACAACAACGACCTGTGTATTTGACCTGTGACCTGTTTATTTGAATACTGATACCCGAACTGGGCTCAAACCATCGAGATGACGATCCCAAAGCACAAAAGGATAAATCGAAACCCAGAACGAGTTTTATTGTTTATACTACCTTTTGAATCCACATTCAATTATTACTTCCAAAATAAGACCACGTTAAATTACCGAAACAAAAAAAAAATTAAAATAATTTTGGTAATTTTCAATTTTCTAGAAAACTAGAAGACATAGAATCATCTTGTTTTCAGTTTTTGATTAAATACTAATCGGAGCAACGAATTCTAAGGAAATAAAATGCACGACTGATCGCACGAACTTGCTCTTGTAGTTCAAAGTTATTATAAATGTTTTTGTATATTGAAAAAAAAAATTACATATTTTGGTTAATTTTTTTCTTTACAAACTTTTTTTTAAAGAACAAAATAAAAAATACTTTTTAAAATGATAAGAACAACGTGGTGACAAGTCTTGAACGAAATGAGTTGAGCCAGTTATGATATACAGGGTGTCCCGAAATCACCGCCGCAGAAGAAAACCATGGGCTCCTGAGGTCATTTTAAGTCGAAAAACTTAAGAGGTAATTTGCTCGTTCTCGCTCCGTTTTCGACTTATAACGGTTTTTATTATTTGTATTGGTTTTCCCTTTGACTGGCTTAAGTTTTTCGACTTAAAATGACCTCAGGAACCCATGGTTTTCTTCTGCGGCGGGACACCCTGTATAATAGGTAACTAAAAATTCTGAAAAATTTCCGGAAAAGTGTGTTCATCATGTTTCGGTTATTCAATTTTTTTTGAAAACAACTTAAAATGCAGTTTTGTTACAATCACTCGTTAAATAATATTGTTGTTGTTGTTGTGCAAACATTTAATAAAATTGACGGAATAAAGAATGGCCAAGTCTAATAAGCTGACATTCTAGTACGAATAGTACAATAATAACAATAATAATAACTTAATAGACTGGTTTGTTACCGATCTTCCAACCTCTCCCCCTTTGATACGTACTACGAATTGTAGTCTATCGAAATAAGGTATGGAGAAAAATGGAGGCGGAACAAGACAGCATACTTAAAGGCGCTAGTAAAAATGATGTGACTCCAAATGCATTGGATAAACAAGAAACACATCTCGACCTGTGACGTCAGTGGTCTAAAGTGGTGGAGTGCGTAGTGCACACGACTTCTAAGACTGAGCTTAGATCTGATAGCGTGGGTTTGATTCCCATGGTGTGCATAGAAAGTTTTTCATAATGAAATTGGATTAAAGTTCAGCACCACAAAAAGGAGACTGATGAGTGCATAAGTGGCAAAGCACGAAATAGCTATATCTCCAGCCAAACAAGAGTGGTAGCGCCTTTAAGTTGTTGTTGTTGTTCAAACATTCAATGAAATTGACGGAATAAAGAATGGTCAAGTCTAATAAGCTGACATTCTAGTACGAATAGTACAATAATAACAATAATAATATTGATCATGTTTAATCCAAATCGTTAAAGCTGTTTTCGAGGAAAATCCAATAACTCGAACCTGTTATATGGGAGGTATTCGTTCTAATCATGATATTCAAAAACAAACAAAAAACAACCTTGGAAATTACAAAAAAATAACCTGTAACAAATTTCATGCAAATCCGTCTACCCGTTTATGCTGTGGTTCTCTGCACAGATGGACGCACAGACAATCTGACGAACAGACGAACACACGCACACACCGACGGACGGCATGACGAAAACCACTTTTTTGATCTTCTCCATCATCGCAATGTTGGTTTTGATTAAAACCTCAATTTTTTCTACACGAAACCAATACTTGCCATATAGAGCAATTAAAAATAATATTATAAAATCTCAAAGTCTTGGAAAATTAGGTAGGTAGGTAGAGATGGCGGTCAAGCAAACCATGTTTGTTTGACCCAATTGGCGCAGGATACGCCGTTTTGATACCAAAACTTATGAAACCTATGAGTGATAATTGGATTTATTTGAAATACATTTTTGATTGGTTTTAAAAAGGGAAAAACAAGTGTTAGGCAGTCCTAAATCCACTTTGTTGCATTTAGGAACGAGATCAAGTCTTTGATCTTTGATTCTGAGATGTTATCTATGACATTAAAGAATTCACTTCCCAGAGAGAGTGCCCTATTCCTAGCAAGGGCGGGACATTGACATAGGAAATGGAAGACCGTTTCTTTTTCTTGCTGGTCCAAGCAGCTGCGACAATAAGTATTGTGCGGTATACCCAACTTTGCTGCATGTTCCCCTATCGGCCAATGTCCTGTGCACACCGCAACGATTCTGCTAATGTCTTTTCTGGGTCTAGAGATTAGGTCATATGTTTTGGATTTATTATAGGTGGGCCAGATTTTTCTGGATATGACGCAGCTAGTCAAGTTGTGCCACCTATTGTTAGCTTTTGTTAGGTAATTTAAGAAGATATCGCCCTTCATGACTCCTATGGGAATGTTAACTATTTCTGCTAGTGACTCATGAAGGGCCGATCCTTGCCTGGCCAGTTCATCCGCCTTTTCATTGCCTTCAAAACCACTGTGACCTGGGATCCAGGTGAGAGTGATTGTGAGGCTTTCACTCAGCAATGAGAGTTCCTCTCTGCACTGCTGAACCAATTTGGATAATGTCGTGACCGAAGCAATTGCTTTTATAGCTGCCTGACTATCTGTTAGTATAGCTATATTTTGGTTTTGATTTGGATTTACTCTAAGTAATTTGCAAGCTTCTTTAATTGCCAGCAATTCCGCTTGGAATACACTGGCAAAGTTTGGTAGTCGAAAGGATTTTGAGATATTGAGGGATTCATAGTAGACACCCGAACCGACCCCACAATCCATTTTTGAGCCATCAGTGAAAATGCAGGTGTCGAAGTCTCTCGTCGCAATGTCCTCTTCCCAGTCTGATCTCGACGGGAAGCTGACCCTGCAATTCATTACAGTATTCAAAATAGGGGTGCAGTAGTCCGTGGGTGTCAGAAGCATATTCGATGGTATTAAATTTGTTGTGTCACTGTGACCAAAAGGTTTTGCCTTCCAACTACCTGTTTCTTTTAGCCTTAAAACGCTACAAGAGACCTGGTATTTAATGTGAAGGTCCATGGGTAAGAGGTGCAAGAGAACGTTTAGAGCCTCAGTGGGGCACGACCGGAGGGCTCCAGTCGTCCCTACGCTTGCTGTTCTCTGGATTTTCTTAAGTTTGTTGATGTTATAAGCTTTACTAAGTGCAGGCCACCAAACAATGGCGCCGTAGGTAAGAATGGGTCGTACAATTGCAGTTTCGGTCGCTAGATTCCAATTTCATCCCACTGTGCGGCGCAGTTGCAGTTTGTATTAGGGCCAGTACCCAAAGAACGTTATTAAAAAATGAGGACTGCATCACCTTTTCTTGGTTGAAATACTGGATTGTGTGAATTAATAGTAAAATGAATTTTTGTTTATGGATAGCTAATGAAATTTTCTTAACCTTTGGTCGATATTCTTCCAATAAGAACAAAAATGCTTTTAAGGCAGTTTTTTTCTGTTAAAAAATGTATTCCAAGAACAGTTGCTTGCATCTGTTAAGTGTTTGTCTTTTAATTAGTCTTTTAAATATAAATCACCATTAAAAAAAAAATAGATATTTCTCAAACGTGAAGTTAAAAGTTTCATTTCCTCGAGGTGTTTTGGATAAAAGTGCGTTATTCAATAATTTTGTTATTTTTTTGGTTTAATATGATTTTAATTTTAAAAATCAGACTTAGGTGAGAATCATCCATGTATTGTTGATTCCAAAGAAAAGAGATCTTGGCATATAATATTCAATTTTTCAAAATTTTCTGATTTTGTCATAAGCTACTTTATATGATGTAATAATCTTATCTTATCCTTAAAATATTCCGAGCATTTAAAAAACAAAAAAACACACTTGAAATTGATTAATATATATCCGCTTTGTATTTTTTTTTATTATTTTTTGAGTTTTAAAAAAATACCCCTTTGAAGATAAGGATCTAATCTAATCTCTACTGACAATCCGGATTAAAAAATATACACTTAACAACATTTATTATTATTTTTTTTTGTTGTTTATATTGACTATAAAAATACCTTCAATTTTTTTTATCAAGCCTGGTTATAACGGTTCCACTCCACACATTCTTTAAAAAAAAATTCTTCTTACTTCAGGAAAAATTGTCACTTATATGAGAATTTAATTTTTATTAAAATAATTTACCATTATAAAAAAATTCATAATTCCCAAAAGTAAAGCTATAAGTTTCATTTCATCGTAGTGTTTTAGTAATAGTATGTTATTCAATCTGCTGCTGTACAGGACCATGGTCCTGCCAGTACTCATGTATGGATCCGAGACTTGGGTCCGAGGCACCTCTTAGCCGCGTTCGAGAGAAAAGTCTTACGGAGAATTGTTGGCCCCATATGTGAGGAAGGACGATTCCGGAGACGGTACAATCATGAGTTGTACGCAATCTACCTTGAAGCAGACATAGCTACAAAAATTAAGCTCGGTAGACTCCGGTGGGCAGGGCACCTAGCTCGTATGAGCGAAGAGGAACCTGCTCGGAAAGTCTTTTGTGGTACATTCTGTGGTAGACGGCAGCGTGGTAGACCATGCTTGCGCTGGAGAGATGGCGTAGACCAGGACGCCCGAAGCCTTGGGGTGCGCAATTGGATGGCGTCGCGTCGGCTCGAGACCGGGATAGGTGGAGAGACTTGTTGAAAGAGGCCAGGACCGGACCCCGGTTGTCGAGCCGATGATGATGATGTTATTCAATACTTGTGTTCAATTTTATAGAATCATCCATGTATGCTCGTTCAAAAGGAAAGAGATCTTGGCATATGATTAAAACTCTCAAAACTTTCTGATCTTGTCATGAACTACTTTTTATGATACATCTTACTATGGTAATATTATCTTATCCTTAAAATATCCCGAAAATTTAAAAACAAAAAAACACTTGAAAGTGATTAATATATCCACTTTGTAATCAATGTATATCAAAACAAATTTTTTATTTTTTTAAGTTAAACAAAAAAAAAAAAAAAAAAAAAAAAAAAATACTCCACTGAATGATACAAAAAGATAAGAACCTAATCTAATCTCTACTGACAATCCAGATTTTAAAAAAATAGATGTTACATCATTTATAATTTTTATATAATTTTTAATAGAATTTTTTTTGTTCATGTTGATTATAATTTTTGATTGAATCTTTTTATCGAGTATTTTTATAACGGTCCCACTCTACACTCTCTTTTAAGTGTTTCTTTCATTCAATTAAATTTCTATTAAAAATGCTTATTTTACTCAGTTTCATTGCAGAAAATTCAAAATTCAAAAAAATTATTTTTGAATTTTAATTTGCACAGTTGATTGCCAACGTCAAATTTATAAAACACGAATCTGGACTTTTCTGTTCTGACAATTTTTACCCCACTTGTGCTGTTCTGCATAGATTTTCTTCTTTAAACACAACTATTTATTAAGAGTTATCTAACCCCTTGAGCGTATGCAAATTATAGAAAAAAAAACATTGATGTAAACAATAATAAAACCCCTGAGTTTCATAGCGCCATATTTTAGTAACACCAGCCATAGAATGATCAAAATCGATAGGATCAAGCGAGTGTCCATCATTTCAAGAAAATATGTACATATTTTGTATATTAAGAGAGATAATACAAATTCCTTGCGTAATATTAAATTTTCCATTATACAGATTACGATTTGACTTCTAGTTAATTCCTTCAATCATACTAAAATGTATGGCTATATGACTATAATTAAATTTAAATGAACTTGCGCTCTTGCGCTTCTGTGTAATTACGCCGCAGATAGTGTTTATATTGTAAAAAAAGAATCCATAGAAACCAAATTTCTTCGAAATATACCCTATATATATTTTTTTTTTCCAGATTGCAATGAGCCATTTAATAGAGAAGACAAATCTTGCAATGTCCATGAAGCCTAATGGTACACAAAACTCATCAAGCACAGACCCTTCTATACAACAACAGTCCGTTTCTGTCCAACAGAGTCCATTGAATGTACAGACTGAACCAACGCCAGCCAATAAAACACAACCTGTAAAAGGTAAACATACATGTTTTTTTTTATTTTTAATATGAATGTTATGTAATAAGATTTCGTATTTTTTCTATAAAGTCAATAGATTGGATGCGGTACTAACGAGCTTAATAGCCGGAGCTGCAGCGGGAGCCTTAGCGAAGACTACAATAGCCCCTTTAGATAGAGCGAAAATAAATTTCCAAATTCGGTTAGTACCAGCTAAACTTGTTTCGTTTAACAAAATGTGTTCAATATCATATTTAAAAGCACTGAGTCATAAATATCAACAAGGTTTTTAATCTTTGCTTCATTAGTGCACTGCACCTGCCCAGAAAACGGTCTGGTTAAACTGACGTAATTCCGACTCAAGATTATAAACGACTTGAAAAACTCTTGGTTGTAGTTCCCGACAGGTATTTTGGCATGCCTTAGTTTAAGTAGTTTTACTCAAGCCAGCTCTGTAGTGCAGGCCAATGAATTAAGATTTGTATGACCACCGTAAGGACACTTTTTTGCATCTCCCCTGCTGCAAGAATCTGTTAAACCATTTCTTGTCCGATCCACTAAGCCCTCTTGGGTCGTCTGATGATACTTACAACACACAGCTCCTTTTTGGGGTCTTTTGTACTTTTCAGATTCTAACAGTACACCCGTCGCGAGTTTTGACCATGGAGATCACTTTTCATCTGACTCGCTAAATTGCTTGTGGTGATATCCCGCAGGACGACGATATTTTAAAATTTTTACTTTTTTTGTTGACATTTTTAAAAGTTGATTTGGTTTCCACGATTAGCCAGGGGAAAGAAAGGTGTATTGATATGATAAGGTCTTGATATTCTTTGATTTTATCTGGTTTTTAAAGGGGCACCACTAGAAACAGCTGCAAACCCATCCAATAGGCGCGGTAACTCCACATTGGATTAAGGGAGAAATTCTTTAACGTAACTGTCTTCAAAATTGCTTAAGGTTTTCCCCCACAAGTAAGTCAGATGAATCTTTGAAACTCAAGCCACCGCACCAACTTCAAGGTGATTGCCAAGCGGTAAAAGATGATGGATAGTTTAAATTTATTTAAAATAATTTGGCCTATTCTAAATGAAAACTCCAGGTGAAAAGATTTGTGGGACAAGGCTACCAATCGATAAGTTACTATCAATCGCGTTATCTTTTTAATTTTACGTTATTCTGAACATAAGAGAAACGAATTACAATCTTAAAAGAAATAAAATTCCAGGAATATTACGATTAGGAGCCCTTCTACCGAAAACATTTCCCAGTTTTGTTTTGTTTTGAAAAGGGCTGAATATAAACATCTCAGACTGGCTACATTTTATCTATAGCCGTGTTGTATTCAACACTGATTAGTTCCTCAGTGTTTCATTTTATTTGTTTTTGTTTTGCGAATAAAATGAAACACTGAGTAGCTACTTAGTGTTGAATAAAACACGGCTTATATGACTACAATTTTATAGCAATTATTTTTCAAATTGGCGAAAATTATCTTAAAGATTCTAACCTGTTCGAAAAAACAGATTCTAAAACCTTTTTAATTTGTATGGATAAAATGCTGCGTTAGTCTTTATATAATTTACATAACTCTTTTAACAATTATATTATATTTTATTTATGTATATAAACAATCTTTTAGAATATACATTTTTCCTATAATAAATTCTTTTCTGAAGCAAAGATACCCCATACTCATTTCGAGCTGCTGTGCAATTTTTAAAAAACACCTACGCAACTGAAGGAACACTCGCACTATGGCGTGGAAATTCTGCAACCATGGCTCGAATAGTACCATATGCGGCAATACAATTTACCGCACACGAACAATGGCGAAAAATTTTACGAGTTGATGAGAATGGTACAAAGTAAGTGTGTCCTGTAAAGGTTCAAAACTAATTTAAATATAATTAATTTTTTTTTTTCAGTACAAAAGTGAAGAGATTTATGGCTGGTTCATTAGCTGGCATCACATCACAATCTTTGACGTATCCATTGGACTTGGCAAGAGCACGAATGGCTGTGACGGATAAATATTCAGGTTACAAGTAAGTTTATTAAGAAGACACAAAAAACATTTAATTAAAACTTATATACGTTTTGCAATAAAATTTCCCTTTGCACGGAACTACCTACACTATTCGATAGAATTTCATTGTTCCTGATTTCAGAAGTCAGAATCATGGCCTATGACGTAAATATTCCAATAGAGAAATTGTTTGCAAAAAAGGTTTGACGGAATTAATATTTCTTTTAAATACTCATTTTAAACTTTTCAAAATCGTTTATACTAATGCCCCTCCATCAATTATGCACTTTATGATTGGGACATAAGTCCTGCCCAAGGTCGCTGCTTAGACGCTCATAGTGGGCCTTAGCTGTTTTAGGGAATGATGTTTGAAAGCCCGCGCTTGTATAAGTACAGTTAATATTTTAAGTGTCGATCTTTTGAAATGTTGATATTGTACTCAAATCGGCGTTTTTTTTTAACGATATTTCAATAGGTCGGCCAATTAACTAATCGACATTTTTTTCGTCGACATTTTGATCATGGATGTTTAAAAATCGATATTAAAAAAGTCGACTTATCGGACCTAACTCGTATTATAGCCAAAGGGCACGTTAGAATTCGTAAACAAAATCGGACTCGAGATAAAAACCAGACATGATTTACGACAGTGCAGAATGCGAGAAAAGTGATTCCCTCAATTCTCTCTGTCTTTTCTTTGGTAGTTATAAGGGTTTTATGTGATTCTCTAGAGGGGAAATTAAATTTATTTTGAGGACCAAATTGTATGATAGCTTGTGTTTGCTATTTTTTTTACATTTCTTTTAACATTATTAAATTAATTTGTTTGAGGAAAATGAAATAAGAATCAGAGAATTCATTTGGGTGTATACAAAAATTCTTTCGCATTTTAGGAATCAAAGTTTCTTTAAATCCACATTCTTTTGTTTGTTTGATTTTTTTCAGCGGCAACACTGCCGTTCCATTACCCATTCACTGTTACCGAACTTGCTACTAATGTAGTATTTTGCTTCTCTGCTTGAGTAAATACTACAATGGTACCCTTGGTGCCATGTCATATGGCTTATTTCGAACATATGACCATCTGTCAAATATATATTAAATTGTGTAAACCTTTGTGATATTATTAAGTTTAATAAAACCATAAACTCTCCTCCTAATCGTCTTGAGCTCTATGAAAAAGTACACATAATTTTCTAATAGTTGAATAAATAAACTTATTATGTATTATTATATTTCCAGTACACTCCGCCAAGTCTTTGTTAAAATATGGGTAGAAGAAGGACCACGCACCTTGTTTCGAGGGTATTGGGCAACTATATTAGGAGTTATTCCATATGCAGGAACATCTTTTTTCACCTACGAAACCTTAAAGAAGGAATATAATGGTAAGTCGTTTACATCTTAACTTTTGTATCATTTTTAAATTTTTTGTTTAATGTTTTGTTTGTAGAAGTCACTGGTAATAAGACACCCCACACTTTGGTAACATTGGTATTTGGTGCTACTGCTGGTGCAGCTGGTCAAACGGCTAGTTACCCACTAGACATAGTGAGAAGACGAATGCAAACAATTGGAATACATCAGAAAAATGTTGGCGAATATACGACAATTTATTCAACGTTAAAGAAAATTTATAGGTAAGTTTAAAATTTAAAAAAAACTGCTGCTCACAATTACCATTATCTTTCTTCTGGCATAAAACACCTACAAAAGAGCTCATTTAAAATGTTGGGCTTTATTTAAAATTATTTTATACAAAAATTGAAGTAATCATGCGATTCTCTTAGATTCTAATGCTCTCTTCGTGCTCTAGAAAAGTCTTCACTGCAAAGCTCCAGTTATCATAGTTCTCTCTTCCTTTTAATTTTTCGAATCAGTACTGTGTTGGCCATTTCTTAAAACCGTTGATTTTATTTCAAATTTTGAATTTTCAAATAAAACAATAATCTTTTTGAATATTTACTTATCGCAAATACAATTAGGTGGCTTGGGCATATAACCTATTTTCAATATAAACGGAGAAATAAAAAAAAAAATAGTAGAATAAACATTTATTTTAATAAAATCTAAAAACTAAAAACGGAATGAAAGCTAAATTAATTTTATCAAGTAAATTTCAACACCCATGTATAGCAGATTAGCGTGGAATAATATACCTGCAACTCCCTAGAATCAGTTACGAGTTTTACAAGAACGGTTCGTAGTGTTTCCGTAAAGAAGTTATTATTCTACTCAACAAAATATTTCTCACTGGTGATGCACCACACTCATTTCGCGGCTATTTTGTTCTTAATTTAAGAAAGGTGACCCAAATGATTGCGGAAACTATTATACATAAGCCTTTCTCTTTTGGATACGCTTTACAAGATTGGATTTTCACGGGCCTGATTATAGAGTACCTATCCACCTTAAGCCACGACTCCGAAGTTCAAACCATTTCTAAAGTTTTTTTTTAAGGAGTGCGACATCTACTGGCCATAACGGATAAAGCTAGATGGGGTTGACAATGAGACGCATGGATTTTAAGCAGAGATCAGAATTAGAAGTTACATTTATTCAACAAAAAAAAAGTTGTTTCCGGTCAAGGCTTGAGAGAAACCTTTTTTTTGTTTTTATGTTAACCAGTGAGATTTTTAGCTGAGAAAAAAAAAAAACAAATCTCATCTGCATAGAATGAGGAGACAAGTTTGTGTACACGACCAATAGAAATGTTAAGAGGTATTTCAAAGTGCTACAGTAGCTAGCAAAAAGCTATGCAAAAAAAGTTATTCCTTAACTTTGGTAACTATTTCGCAAACTTAGTAGTGCTTGACAAAGTATTGTTTCAAACTGATCTTTTTTTGATGTTTTAGATTTGAAATACAGTCGACTCCTTCTTAGACGAATTTTCACGGGATGTCAAAATTATTTCGAGTTAGAGGACGTTTTTGAAAAATTCAAGTTAGAAAGATTAATATTTTTTTTGGCTAAAAGCACTTATTGAACTGAAAAAGAATTTTTTTAAGTGGGACATAAAATTTCAGCTATCAGTTTCATTTAATTTGCGGAGAATTGTGATTCAACAAAAATTTGGATTCAATTTTTTTAGTGAGATGTTTTGTTAATGAGATGGGCTTATTAATTCACTATACCTTGTCAAATTATTGTTGCAACAAAAGGAATTAAATAAAATTAGTTATCTTTGATTGACACGGAGTAAACACCTGTTGAAAAAAATAATCATTTAAAAAAAGCAGTGTTGGACCTCATGCGGCACATCTTCTGTTAAATTCTGTGTGCACGCGTTTGAAACTTCGCTTACACAGTCGACCAGTGTTATCTTATAGTACTCTCTTTTGAATGTTGGTTATACTCGACGTTTATAACGAATTTTAAAGTTTTGGATACTATCCAAGTTCCCAAGTTCATCGGTTGAACTATTGAGGTCACGTAAGGGAGAAAATACTCAAGTATTAGCCAACCAAAGGTATAACACTGGTACGTACCTATTAGAGGCTACCACAATTTTTTGAGATAATTACACAGTAATCTGGAGATGGAGATTGAGTGTACCGATTATGCTTTCAAAGCACAGAATCTACATCACCTACCTTGAAATAAGGAAAACTTGTTTTTGTAAGATTGAACTGGTAACTAGCATACGTTCATGCTCACTTATTTTGTTCCGCTCAACCTGATCACTCATTCCCGCTTAGTCCAAATCGATTTTGGGTTGTTGGAAATGCACAATCTTCAGAAATGTTCGTTTTTTTCTGAATTTGTTCAATCAAACGAATCTTTAAAACCATCAGATTTGATTTTTTGAAACTAACTGAAATTTGTTTTTAAATGTTTTGATACAGCTTTTATGTCTGTAACTTAAAAATTGTACTCATAAAAGCATTATAAAAAAAATGGGGTTTCTATAGGAATATAAATTTTTCATGAGAATGAAAATTTATGCTCAATTCAATGAGCGAAATCTGTTGAAGAAAAACTTAACAAAATCAATTTTAAGAAGCTTAAGAATCTTAAAAATTAATTCGAGTCAGAGGGAATTTCCACTCAGAGGGATTTTGACTACGAGGATGGTTTTTGTATGAAAAATTGAGGGGAATGCAAGAAAATGGCTAAAAAATTCGAGTTAGAGGAAAATTCGACTTAGAGGGAGTAGACTGTATTTGCTTTATTTCAAAATAAAATTTGGCCTTATTTCGCTACCAGAGTTTAAAACGTTGTCAGTTCTGAAAAATCGAAGTATTTAAATCATTTAAAATAGTTACCTACTTGAAAGTCTATCACATTTTAGAAAAAATGGCGGTGCTGAGTATTCGACGTGTTTACGTACAAAATATTCAAATATATCAGTGTCAGATCTCTTCCGTATCTGAATCGCGCTAGGGTTTACGCACACAAAAATGCAAATAGCTATTGTAAATCCTACCCGACTAGTACCGCCGAGTGGTAAAAATTTTACCGTAGAATCATGATATAAAAACTGAATTGAAGGAGGAAGGCTACCTGACCAGAATTGTTAAAATCGGTTGCCAGTTAGTTAGTTAAAAAGAGAGAAATAAGAATCGTGTTTACGTATTAATATAATGATGATTCATCACTATTAGCTTTGTTGGCAAACTTAAAATATACAGAGATCATCCTATGATCAAGAATTTGTTTAAAATAGATTTCTAACAATAGCTTTTTTTGTTTATATTTCAGAGAGGAGGGTATCAAAAATGGCTTCTTTAAAGGACTCAGCATGAATTGGATAAAAGGACCTATTGCTGTTGGTATTAGTTTTTCAACATACGATCTTATCAAAGAATTGCTTAGAGAATTAGCACATATTAAACGTGGCAGGTCCACACTTAAAGAGCAATAAAACTATTTGTTTACATTATAAAATAAGAATGCATGGTAGTTAAAAATAAATGTAACTCAGATTTGTTTAGTTAGAAGAAATATACTTATGTAAAATGTGCTTACCAATTTCTTGATGTCGCTTTTTATTTTTTTTTCTCTTGGTTTTATCAATCAATAGGAATTCGTTTTGATGATTTTTAAATAGTACTGAGTTATAGGGTCATAAAACACCCAAACCACGCTTAAACATAATATTATTCTATATTGAATTTGAAATGCAGTTGATTTGAATATACATATTTTTTATTCGATTTATTCAAAAGAGCTTGGACCCGATTGCATTTAACAAGTCCTTTAAATTCAAATAACTTAAGTTTAAATGTTAACTGCACAACGAGACAATAATTCGATTTATAAACTTATACTATATACAATAAATGTTTATATAAATCTTCTACTTTTACTAACTTATCCTAATTATGAACTTTTATAAAAAGAATTAAAAAGAAAAACACTATTGATGATATTTGCTTTATTTTGTACAAACAAAAAACAACTCATTTACTTTAAAAAAAATTTAGGAAATTAACATAATAAAACGTGTTTGAAATATTAGAATAACAACAAAAAAAAAATATATGTAATTATTGTGTATATAAAAACTACTACTATACATATATTAAAATTTTAATCAATTATTGTTCTGAAATTGAGACATTGTGATAGATATTATAAAAAAACATTTTAATATTTGTGAATGTAAATATCTTAAATAACGTTTAAAAATGTTCTTTTAAAGATCAATTAATATTATTATATTCTTTTTTTTTTGTATAATAAACTCTTTTTGCACAGAAAAGAAATACATTTGAGTAAAGTTTTTATTGTTATTCGTTTACTCTGTCCTGCAGGTCACAACAGATGAAACAACTGTTTATTTTGCTCCGTCCCTTTAGCGAAGTAGAGTGGTGCAAATGCAAAACTTCAACATAGTAAAATCGTTGAAAACAATTGAATTTATAAGATTATTCCGGGTCTGTATTACGAACAACAATGATCGTTCAAAATCTCTCATTTTCTTTCGTTATATTGCGATTACGATTAACGATAGAATTGTTTTTGAAAAACGATACTCTTTTAATATTGCAATTTTAGGTTTCGCTATATATATTCAACTAATGGCTCTTGGACGATCTTTTAAATTTTAAAATCAGCTTGTTTAAATGCTCAACCGATTGAGATCACAATCAAGGTAATACGGCTTCTCTAGGTGGATATAAAAGTCTTTTTTATGTAAACTCCTATTTTATGTGCAACAAGGGTTATTTTTCAGATAACCCATTTCCCATAGTAGTACAGCGATAAAATTTGAAATGAACGTTTAAAAAATTGCATTATTAATGCAGTTTTTTCAATATGGTAGCTTAACCCCAAATGGGATGCATTGGGACTTTTGAGATTTGATTTAGGACATTACTCTCACCAATTTCCACCAGTAAAAATGCTGTAAAGTATTTTGTCCGGGTCAGGGGAGTTTTTTGTCTAATTTCACCGGTCTATAGCAAAATTAAACAAAAACCCATACACAATCAAAAAAAGTACGAAACAAGTGACAATAAAGTTATATACGACCACCGAAAGTAGTCGTAAAAATAAACGAGTATGGTTTTTCAAAACGATTAAGTATAGTAAATCGTAATCATAGTTTTACGAACACGAGGGATTTTGAACGACTATCTTTATTAGTCACATGGGCCCTGGTTCGTTGGTCGTATTTGACTTGAATGCCAATTATTTCGTACTTTTTTTGTTAATTTTTTTTTTGTAGTTAAAGCCTAATTTACAGTTCAGCGCAAAAACAAAAAAAATAAATTTACAAAACTGTTTTGTGTCTTTTCTGTCTATCGTTTTTATTATAATATAAAAATGCAAACTTGTTTGTCATACCTCAGATAACACGAAGGATACTTTTTTTTTTTGTAATCAATAAAAACAAAGGGATAAGAATGCAATTTGTTGTTTATTTGCATGCAAAAAGTTTGTTGCATGCAAAAAAAAAAAGAAAATTGCATTTTTAGCTTCTGCTACTAATTGATATAGGAAAAAATTGTAATTTATGTATTGGTAACGGTGATTTGAAAATATAAACATCAAAATATGGTACAAATTTTTGTTTTTTGTTTTTGCACGCTGAACTGTAAACTAGACTTAAAGAAAGGAAGGTATACATAGATCAATTCTCGTAAACAACTCAAAACAATTTTTTTTTTGTATTTTGCCTAAAAAATACTTAATTATTAAATATAATCGAAGGGAAGCATTTTATTATACAGTTAGCAGGTGTATGAGTTCATATCAATGAAAATCAATTTTACCGTTGGACATAAATGAATAAAAAGAGCTTTAAGGGCTGTTGTAAATCATACCCGTGTGGCACCACAAGCTATCCGAAACTTTTGGAAAAGCTTCCAGGAAACCGGGAGTGCATGAAGGAGATCAGGAAAAATTAGAGCCATAACTCAGCAAGAAAACCGGTACATTCAATGGGCCGTATTCATAGATGTTGTCTAAGCCGTTACTAAGAAAGACTCGGGTTTTTCCTATGCAAATGACAGGATAAATCCGAGACTTTCTTGGTAACGGCTTAGACAACATCTATGAATATGGCCCAATAACTGCACGTGTCGGGAGTGTACTTTATGATGAAAGATTTATTACAGATCAGAATTGTGGTAGCTATTGTAAACCCTATCCGACGTCATATCTATGGCAGATTTGAGTAGTGGAAGGGTTTCCATATACGTTGCGTCGCGTCGCTTAGGAAATGTGCATCAAACTTGAGTAGTAATAATATGAATAAAAAGAAAAATATCATAGAACTGAAAGTTATACTTTTGTCCTAAAATAAAACAATGAAAATAATGTATAAAAATAGAATAGTTTGTATTTGATTCTTTAAAAATTTTCTTAATCTAAATGCTCAAATTTGCATGTAGGTACCTCCTACATTGTAAATTCAAATGTTTAAATAAATAAAAATAAAAAAATAGATATGTATTACAATTCTTTAGATTTAACCTTAGAAACTGGAATATAAAATATTTTCAATTGTTCCCGAACTGAATACTCGCAGTAGGCTGATTACCATACCCACAAATCTCCATATCGACTGGGAGGAAAACTGAAAAATAATAATATTTTTTTTTTTTCATTTATTTAAAATTTTTTTTTAAGTTAATAGTCTGGTCAAAATAAACACTGAAAACAATTGCATAGAACTGAATATTAGTGCAGATCATAGAAACATAGATAGAAGTAAAATTCCAAAAGACCCTAAAAATCCCATGTAAGTATACATAAAAAGTTTCAAGGTTGAATGGAGCAAATTTTGGTTTTTTGTATATAACTCTGAAAGGGGGGAAGCTATAAAAAAAAGTTGGTACATGGAAGACTTGTAGGTTTTGTAATTTACTAAAAAAAAATTACGGCACATTTTTTTCTACGAGCAATCGTTTAGAAGATATCGCTATTTTAAAATTTGTTAAAGGCGAAATCCTACCCGACTAGTACCGCCGAGTGGTAAAAATTTTACCGTAGAATCATGATATAAAAACTGAATTGAAGGAGGAAGGCTACCTGACCAGAATTGTTAAAATCGGTTGCCAGTTAGTTAGTTAAAAAGAGAGAAATAAGAATCGTGTTTACGTATTAATATAATGATGATTCATCACTATTAGCTTTGTTGGCAAACTTAAAATATACAGAGATCATCCTATGATCAAGAATTTGTTTAAAATAGATTTCTAACAATAGCTTTTTTTGTTTATATTTCAGAGAGGAGGGTATCAAAAATGGCTTCTTTAAAGGACTCAGCATGAATTGGATAAAAGGACCTATTGCTGTTGGTATTAGTTTTTCAACATACGATCTTATCAAAGAATTGCTTAGAGAATTAGCACATATTAAACGTGGCAGGTCCACACTTAAAGAGCAATAAAACTATTTGTTTACATTATAAAATAAGAATGCATGGTAGTTAAAAATAAATGTAACTCAGATTTGTTTAGTTAGAAGAAATATACTTATGTAAAATGTGCTTACCAATTTCTTGATGTCGCTTTTTATTTTTTTTTCTCTTGGTTTTATCAATCAATAGGAATTCGTTTTGATGATTTTTAAATAGTACTGAGTTATAGGGTCATAAAACACCCAAACCACGCTTAAACATAATATTATTCTATATTGAATTTGAAATGCAGTTGATTTGAATATACATATTTTTTATTCGATTTATTCAAAAGAGCTTGGACCCGATTGCATTTAACAAGTCCTTTAAATTCAAATAACTTAAGTTTAAATGTTAACTGCACAACGAGACAATAATTCGATTTATAAACTTATACTATATACAATAAATGTTTATATAAATCTTCTACTTTTACTAACTTATCCTAATTATGAACTTTTATAAAAAGAATTAAAAAGAAAAACACTATTGATGATATTTGCTTTATTTTGTACAAACAAAAAACAACTCATTTACTTTAAAAAAAATTTAGGAAATTAACATAATAAAACGTGTTTGAAATATTAGAATAACAACAAAAAAAAAATATATGTAATTATTGTGTATATAAAAACTACTACTATACATATATTAAAATTTTAATCAATTATTGTTCTGAAATTGAGGCATTGTGATAGATATTATAAAAAAACATTTTAATATTTGTGAATGTAAATATCTTAAATAACGTTTAAAAATGTTCTTTTAAAGATCAATTAATATTATTATATTCTTTTTTTTTTGTATAATAAACTCTTTTTGCACAGAAAAGAAATACATTTGAGTAAAGTTTTTATTGTTATTCGTTTACTCTGTCCTGCAGGTCACAACAGATGAAACAACTGTTTATTTTGCTCCGTCCCTTTAGCGAAGTAGAGTGGTGCAAATGCAAAACTTCAACATAGTAAAATCGTTGAAAACAATTGAATTTATAAGATTATTCCGGGTCTGTATTACGAACAACAATGATCGTTCAAAATCTCTCATTTTCTTTCGTTATATTGCGATTACGATTAACGATAGAATTGTTTTTGAAAAACGATACTCTTTTAATATTGCAATTTTAGGTTTCGCTATATATATTCAACTAATGGCTCTTGGACGATCTTTTAAATTTTAAAATCAGCTCATGCTCAACCGATTGAGATCACAATCAAGGTAATACGGCTTCTCTAGGTGGATATAAAAGTCTTTTTTATGTAAACTCCTATTTTATGTGCAACAAGGGTTATTTTTCAGATAACCCATTTCCCATAGTAGTACAGCGATAAAATTTGAAATGAACGTTTAAAAAATTGCATTATTAATGCAGTTTTTTCAATATGGTAGCTTAACCCCAAATGGGATGCATTGGGACTTTTGAGATTTGATTTAGGACATTACTCTCACCAATTTCCACCAGTAAAAATGCTGTAAAGTATTTTGTCCGGGTCAGGGGAGTTTTTTGTCTAATTTCACCGGTCTATAGCAAAATTAAACAAAAACCCATACACAATCAAAAAAAGTACGAAACAAGTGACAATAAAGTTATATACGACCACCGAAAGTAGTCGTAAAAATAAACGAGTATGGTTTTTCAAAACGATTAAGTATAGTAAATCGTAATCATAGTTTTACGAACACGAGGGATTTTGAACGACTATCTTTATTAGTCACATGGGCCCTGGTTCGTTGGTCGTATTTGACTTGAATGCCAATTATTTCGTACTTTTTTTGTTAATTTTTTTTTTGTAGTTAAAGCCTAATTTACAGTTCAGCGCAAAAACAAAAAAAATAAATTTACAAAACTGTTTTGTGTCTTTTCTGTCTATCGTTTTTATTATAATATAAAAATGCAAACTTGTTTGTCATACCTCAGATAACACGAAGGATACTTTTTTTTTTGTAATCAATAAAAACAAAGGGATAAGAATGCAATTTGTTGTTTATTTGCATGCAAAAAGTTTGTTGCATGCAAAAAAAAAAAAAGAAAATTGCATTTTTAGCTTCTGCTACTAATTGATATAGGAAAAAATTGTAATTTATGTATTGGTAACGGTGATTTGAAAATATAAACATCAAAATATGGTACAAATTTTTGTTTTTTGTTTTTGCACGCTGAACTGTAAACTAGACTTAAAGAAAGGAAGGTATACATAGATCAATTCTCGTAAACAACTCAAAACAATTTTTTTTTTGTATTTTGCCTAAAAAATACTTAATTATTAAATATAATCGAAGGGAAGCATTTTATTATACAGTTAGCAGGTGTATGAGTTCATATCAATGAAAATCAATTTTACCGTTGGACATAAATGAATAAAAAGAGCTTTAAGGGCTGTTGTAAATCATACCCGTGTGGCACCACAAGCTATCCGAAACTTTTGGAAAAGCTTCCAGGAAACCGGGAGTGCATGAAGGAGATCAGGAAAAATTAGAGCCATAACTCAGCAAGAAAACCGGTACATTCAATGGGCCGTATTCATAGATGTTGTCTAAGCCGTTACTAAGAAAGACTCGGGTTTTTCCTATGCAAATGACAGGATAAATCCGAGACTTTCTTGGTAACGGCTTAGACAACATCTATGAATATGGCCCAATAACTGCACGTGTCGGGAGTGTACTTTATGATGAAAGATTTATTACAGATCAGAATTGTGGTAGCTATTGTAAACCCTATCCGACGTCATATCTATGGCAGATTTGAGTAGTGGAAGGGTTTCCATATACGTTGCGTCGCGTCGCTTAGGAAATGTGCATCAAACTTGAGTAGTAATAATATGAATAAAAAGAAAAATATCATAGAACTGAAAGTTATACTTTTGTCCTAAAATAAAACAATGAAAATAATGTATAAAAATAGAATAGTTTGTATTTGATTCTTTAAAAATTTTCTTAATCTAAATGCTCAAATTTGCATGTAGGTACCTCCTACATTGTAAATTCAAATGTTTAAATAAATAAAAATAAAAAAATAGATATGTATTACAATTCTTTAGATTTAACCTTAGAAACTGGAATATAAAATATTTTCAATTGTTCCCGAACTGAATACTCGCAGTAGGCTGATTACCATACCCACAAATCTCCATATCGACTGGGAGGAAAACTGAAAAATAATAATATTTTTTTTTTTTCATTTATTTAAAATTTTTTTTTAAGTTAATAGTCTGGTCAAAATAAACACTGAAAACAATTGCATAGAACTGAATATTAGTGCAGATCATAGAAACATAGATAGAAGTAAAATTCCAAAAGACCCTAAAAATCCCATGTAAGTATACATAAAAAGTTTCAAGGTTGAATGGAGCAAATTTTGGTTTTTTGTATATAACTCTGAAAGGGGGGAAGCTATAAAAAAAAGTTGGTACATGGAAGACTTGTAGGTTTTGTAATTTACTAAAAAAAAATTACGGCACATTTTTTTCTACGAGCAATCGTTTAGAAGATATCGCTATTTTAAAATTTGTTAAAGGCGAAAATAACGATTCCTATTGAAAAGTTAGGTGCTCTGATTTTATTTTAATGACAAAAAAATGGTATTTTCGATATCGGACACTTTTGATTGCGATATATTCGAAGCGTTTGCTGGTAGAAAAAAATGTTCCATAATTTTTTTTGTAGGGAACTACAAAACTTCCGTATAGTTTTTTTGATAGCTTCCTCCTTTCCAAGTTATATACGAAAAAAAAAATTTTCCACATTTAACCTTGAATAACTTCTTATATTTATAGGGACTTTCGACATTTTACTTTTATCGAAGTTTGAATGCTCTGTACAAATCTATGCGAATTATTTGTGGGTTTGCACTTTTTTATGTCTATTCTATAAACTTACCTTCTCCAGTTTCACACGCTTCAACATCTATATGGCAATAGCTAGGGAATATCTTAGTATTATAATATGAAGCTCCACAAACAAAACCCATCATTTGGGTTTCGCATTGAAATGATTTTTTGCATAGAGGTTTGCAAACATCCCATTTAACTTGATTCATTGCTGCAATCAAAAACAAATATTAATTTTTCTATTTATGTAAAATGTATTTTTATTTTGACAATAACTAACCTATTCCATTTTTGGAAATGCGATCACAGTTTGCAACCTGAAAGTGGCAATCGTTTCTGAAAATTTTGCAAGTAAATCCATCCGACGCAAAAACGGTTTGAGGTACATCGAGGCATTTTTCAATGCTTGCACCTTCGCAGACTGAGGCTGCAGTTGTGTTTGCAACAGGAACATGAGCAACAGGAACAATTGGCTTTGAAACTTGAGCAGTTGTAGGTTTGCCAGGCTTGGTAGCTGGTTTTAGTGTAGGTTTTGATGTAGGTTTTAATGTAGGTTTTAATGTAGGTTTTAATGTAGGCTTTGATGTTGGTTTTCGTGTGGTTGTGGTTGTTGCAGACCCAGAAGAACCAAACACAGCTACTAATACGCAAACTGCGAGAGCTAAACCAAAAAACTTCATGTTGTTAGTAGAATGGCGAACACAATACTGAAAGACATCAACCAATTCTTGCAGCTTTTTAAAGCAATTGGGAATGGTTTTGGAAAATAAATTTTGGTAGTTAAAAACTTAAACAGTATTAACAAACAACTGTGTTAATAATGAATTGGGGAAGGTGAACGCTTGCACAAGTGTTGAAGTCCACCCTGTATTTGTATAATAGGTGCGAGCTAGGTTAAAAGTTTCCATGGTATATGTTAAACACGAAGTGGTTTATTAACTCAAGTGAAGTCACATCAACGGAACATTAGCTTTCTTGCCTTAAATTGACTGTAAATAGCTATTTATTAACGTGATAATATAAGCCAAACAAAAACATAATTAGAAGTTTCATGACGGCTATATTAAAACAAACTATAACTCGGTTATAAAAGTTAAACTTTTTATGTAAACTTTTATGATTTATGTACTCAATCTTACTATGCGAACTTAACTTAAAATTGGATTTTTATTTTCAAAAAAACATTTTCTGTGTTGGTTTGATTTTTTTGAAGGTTTTGCCTTTTAAACTGAAATACTTTTTCGCATTTGGTTTTCTGTATTGGACTACAAATAGTTAAGAACATTTAACTTAAAACCAAAAGGGTATATAATTATGTATAATTATTGTAAATATTAGTTTAAACCACAAAAAAAAAATTATATTTTCTGCGAAATGCAGAGCTCGAAAATACTATGTTCACAAACGATCATCTTAAACAACTTTATTTTAAAATTTAAATCAAGAATAGTTTCTGGCTCTTAAAATAAGATTAAAGATTTTTTTCTAGGTGTTACCGTTGTCTTTGAATAGTTATTTTAACATGTGAAGTAATTTTTGTTTAAGGAAATTGCCCCCACTTCCTGAACGAGGGGATATAAGCCCGAATCCATTTGTGGCTAACATTAGGAATATTTTAATTGTTAATCTGAGGAGCAACCAATGCAAGATCGTGGTTACATTATGAACACCAAATTCCTGCATGTTTGCATTTTTGAGATTTTGAGTGTAAGAAAGTGGGCTTGTGGGCTATGGGTAGGAGCAACGAATTCGAAAATGCGGCAACAGATTCCTGCATACTTACATTTTTTTGAATTTGTGTTGTGCTAACGGTGGGTGGTGTTAACTTACGCATCTAAGTAATATATTAGTGTCTTGCTCAATAAAGTTAAATTATAATTTTACTTTTCTTGGGTAAAATGTTATTTTCGGTCACTGATTATACACAAAAAACTAGGTACAATTTTGAACAAAAGAGAATTCAACTAATCAAAGATCATTAAAATCGGTTTAGTGTGTCTCGAGTTATAAATGCAGTAACTAACCTGATTTTGTTCTATATATTTAAGATTTAAATGAACATCGGAATATCTTAACTGATATGTATAAAGAATTGGCGGTTGGTGTTTCGTTGATGAGAACTTTCATTCAAATATAGGCTACTGCACGAGTTAAATCAGACGGGAATTTGAATGGAATATTGGATAGGTTCCCATCCCACCGTTTAGAAAAAATGGTTTGTTTTTTTTCGGAAATCATCAGGCAGTTGGGTTAACACAGATAATCACTTTAAAAAAATCAAACCACATATAAAATAACCTTAAAAATTGTTTTTTGAAAAATAAATACAAATACATTTGTATTAAAAAAATATTTGAAATTTTAAGTTCGCAACAGCAGAATATGATTGCGTATATAAGCTTATGTTATAACCAAGATAGTTTGTTTTAATAATCGTCATAGAAACTTCTAAGCGTGTGTTTTATTTGTCTTTTAGTATACGTGCGTTTAGAATTAATAATAAATTGCTGTTAACAACCAATTCGAAAAAAAAACCGAATGTTTAGTTTATGTGAATACACTTGAGTTAATAAACCACTTCTTGTACAGAAAATTTCAGCCTAGCTAACCTATTTTCAAACAGCGTGAGCTTCAACACTTGTGCAAGCGTACACCTTCATCAATTCATTATTAACACAGTTCGTTTTACTGTTTACGGCTTTATAACTACCCAAATTTTGTGAAAACATATTCATTTCCAAAACCATTACCAATTGCTTTAAAAAGCTGCAAATATGAGTTTAAGTATGCCAGTATTGTGTTCGCCATCCTACTATCAACATGAATTTTTTTGGTTTAGCTCTCGCAGTTTGCGTATTAGTAGTGGTGTTGGGTTCTTCTTGGTCTGCAACAACCACAACAACACGAAAACCTACATCAAAACCAACATTAAAACCTACATCGAAACCTACATTAAAACCTACACTAAAACCAGCTACCAGGCCTAGCGTCAAACCTACTGCTCAACTTTCAAAGCCAATTGTTCCAGTTGTTCCTGTTCCTGTTGCAAACACAACAACTGCGGTCTCAGTCTGTCTAGGTGTAAATATTGAAAAATGCCTCGATATACCTCAAACCGTTTATGGCCTTGATGGAACTACTTGCAAAGTTTTTAGAAACGATTGCTTCTTCCAGGCTGAAAATTGTAATCGCATTTCCCAAAATAGAAAAGGTTAGTAACTCTCAAAATAAAAATACATAATATTCTTGTTATGTAAGTGAGATATATTAATATATTTTTCAATTGCAGCAATGAAACAAGAAAAACCGGAAGTTTGCAAACCTTTATGCAAACCAGCAAACAATTGCGAAATGCAAGTGATGGAGTATGTTTGTGGAACTTCATATTATAATGCTAGGATATTCGGTAGCTATTGTCATATGGACGTTCATTCGTGTGAAAGTGGAGAAGGTAAGTTAATTATAAGGAAGAATTTATAAATCAATAAAATATTATCATACTTTTTCAGTTTTCTTCCCAGTCAATATGGAGCGTTGTGGATTTGAAATAAAGCCATTCGGAGGGTATTAAAATACATTATGTCACAAAACTGAATAATAAGTATTTTTTTTTTATTTATTTAAATATGATTGTTTGCAATGTACATACCAATTTCAGCATTTATATTAAGAAAAAATCAAAAGAAACAAATATTAACCAAAATAAAAATCACAAAATCATATCCTATGTGTTTATTTCAAGAATTTTTATTTATGTCGGTTTTAAATATTTTTTCCTTTTTGACTGCACTATATTGAAACCAACAATTCCATAATTCCAATCAATATTGTTCAAGGAAAGAAGCTATACAAATAAACTGCATGACTCGATCGCACGTACCTGCTCTTATAGATAAAGTAACTATGTATGCTAAGCCTTTTTAAAAAAAAATTGTAAATGCAGTTTTAGAAAAAAAATTCCATTTTCAAATGTCTTAAACAGCTTCTTAAATGAATTCAACTTCAAAATAAATTATGTAATTTATATATGTAATTCTATAATGATAAGTATTTTCAAGTATTTCGAAACTCACCAAAAATTATCGACACTTGGAACAAACGCATTGCAACCCATACATATTTTCAAATTAACTGCCAATTTTAAATTTAACCGCCAAATTAAGTCACCAAAGTGGTGAATTGACGGTTTCGGCTAAGAAGGCTTGTTTTTCCGCATACTTAGCCGAAACCGTCAATTCGAGCTTGTAGGCAAATCCCTGTGACGTCAGAAGTTTCCTATCTCCTTATACGTATCTCTGGTCTCATTATACAAAGTTTGAAGCAAATTGACCCATCCGTTTAGGCTGATGGCTTCTGATACATACAGACAGACGGACGGACAGACAGACAGACAGACAGACAGACAGACAGACAGACAGACAGAATTGTCGGACCCACATTTTTCTCGTTCGCTATAATCGTAATGTCATGTTTGATAGTTTTCTCAACTTTTTTTTTGTACGAATGCATAACTTTATATATAGTACCTATATCGCAAGTAAAAATCGCGGAATACTGGTGGAAGATCGTGGAATACCTCGGAGAATAGCAAGATAGGTCATGAAAAGGGTGTTTAATACCACGGGAAAAGACGTACAATATCGCGGAGAAAAGCGAGGAAAGTCACAGAGAAAAGCCTGAAAAGTCATGGAAAAATATGCACGGCAAAAATCGGAATCACGTGGACAAGAACGCAGAAAACTGGTAAAGTGGTGAAAGAACTTTTAAACATCACGTGAAAGATCGTGAAATACCGCATGGAAAGTTATGAAAAAAATCCTAGTAAGCGATTTTTTCATAACTTCCCATGCGGAAAAACGCGTAAAATACTGCGGAAAAACAAACAAAGTCACAGAGAAAATCATGGAGTCACGAAGAGAGTGTGAAAAAACACGGAAACATATGAGACATACCGTGGATAAAAAGCGCGGAATATCTTGGAAAAATTCCATAATACTGATGAAATAAATAAAATGAAACATGTATAGATTAAGGAACTAAAAAATGCATTTATCACGCACTATGGTTATGTTTATTTTACAGAAAGAAAGACAATTTCTTTGAGATAGTTCGGTTTTCTGTTAAATTCATTCCCTCCTCCCTTCTTAGTATATGCCGCCAAAATATGATGTTGTCATGTTCCTACAAAGTTTTATTTCGATACGATAATAAGAAGTATGTATATTTGAGATGTTTCGACCCTCCAATACCCCTCTCCTGGGGCCGCAGAACCAAAATATTGTGATGTCACCCGAATTATACACATCGTCCCCCTGAGGCCAGAAGCATGATAATGTGCTTCGAATTTCGAATTTATTTATTGGTGTTCTTTCTGTTGTTGTTCTTCCTATGATTTGTCTTTCTTTGTTGTATTAATGTCTTGTGTTGTATCAGCCTATGGTCTTAGTTACCCAGTGCTGCAGTGTTTCTAGCCCGTAAGATTTATCTTCGGAGTAGATTTGATGTAAATGTTAATGTTATTGGTTGGATTACATTTAGGTGACACAGACAGCAAAGAAACCTAATTATTATATAATGTCAATATAACATGAATGTAGAAATTCTCTCGACACCGAAAAACTTTATAACACGATTTCCCAACATTTTCATTTTTTCACATTCATATTTCTGGCATGAGGGTAATGTCCAAAGTTTCAGTTCGATACGATAATAATTGGAAGTGATTTAAAATTGATTTGGGGTATTTTGACCCCCCAATGCCCTCCCCTTTGGTTCGCACCGCCAAAATATTGTGCTGTTTCAGATCAAAACTATCATTGGAAGTAGGCTAAAATTGATTTAGTGTGTTTCGACCCCCAATGCCCCTCCTCTGGGTCCGCACCACCAAAATATTGTGTTGTCACCTGAAGTACTTTATATAATGTTCAAAGTTTCAGATCGATACTAGAATTGGAAATGCGTCAAAATTGACTTCTAAGATTTTATTATATTATAGTTAGTTAGTTAGTTAGTTTGTCAGTTACAAGTGAAGCTAATAAAAGCGTTTTTAGAAAAGACATGCATTTCAAGGGTAAAAGGGTGCTTTTCTTTCTTGTATCTTCGAGAGTTTTTTGAAATCATTCACAGGGTGGTTTGGTACAACGTTCTTTCTATCTTAAAACAATCACCCTTTCACTTTATCTCAATAGATAGCATTTAAATAAATTTGTTTATAGACATTTACCATTAGTTTATTTAGGCAAAAGCTTGACCTAAAACTGCAATATTGATGCAGTTATTTCATTATGGTGGCCAAACCCCAAATGGGATTTGTTGGGACTTTTAGCATATGAGTCAGTGCATTGCTGAATACGATTTCAACCAGTAAAAATGTTGTAATGTATGTTTTCCGGGTCAAAACCTCATAACCCTGAGTTTAAGGTGTTTTACGGATTTTTGTATAAGAAATTATAAATTCATATTCAACTTTTCTTAGATTAAGTCAATTGGAAAAAATTCCGCTACCTGAATTTTTATTGGAAAAAAACAAACAGTTCAGTTATGTAAACTGTTATTAAAAAAAAAACTGTGTACTCATTTAGCTGACACGTGATTTTACATCCTTATTCTTAATTCATAATAATTCATAATAAACACTAGTTCATTGCTGTTTAAATTTTGTTGCTGAGAAGATATTATTTATCTTTTTTTCTAAGCTCCAACAAATGTTTAAATATTTGTTTTGTATGTTTTGTTTATTTATTCCGATTGATAGATGTGTCATTATAGGGCCAAAATGATTAATTCTTACCTGGTGGCCATATCACGTGCCAAGTTCTGGTAAGAAAGATGTAATATTAACTACCTACACATATATATTTTACTTGATATCTGCATAGGAACCTACTACACTCCTCGTCAACTAAATACGCACAAACATTTTTCAATAGATTTTACCTATTTTTTCCAAAAAATGATGGTTACTGTGCCATCTGCTTACAATTTCAAAATAGTTTTCCTAAAATAAATACTAGTTTTTGTTTCGACCACTTGCAAAGCACTTTCTACTATGGAAGATTCATTTAAGTGATCTGAATTGGTACAAAAATGAAAATTGGTATTGGAATGGAATGAAACAACTTTTTTTTTTAAGTTTAGTAGTGGGTACCTACTTCAACCTTTATTTTTAATCACCTTGTAAATTCGATTTGGCATGGAATCGCACAGCCTTTCAATGTAGTTTAACGAATTTTCGTTAAATGGGTAGAGCCTTTAAAAGAAACTTGTTCTTTCATAATCCTTTACAATTTTTGCTGTAAGAGGTTACCTCAAGTTTCAATATCGCTTCAAAAATATTGAAAAACGTTTTTCTTGTGATTTTGTAATGGGAATATTAATATTTCAAAAACTAGAGCCAATTTTCTGACTTCGGATTCGAGTTCAGCACATCAAAAACCTTTAGATAGGTGCGTTTATCAAAGTTTGGGCAACAAAAAACCTTGTTGACCAGTGAATTGTTATGAGATTTTGCATGTCCCGTTTTTTTTTTCTTATGTTCCTCTATTCCATTCAATTCATTAATCTCTGGCCTTGTGCATGCCTAGGAAAAATAAAAAAAGAGAAACAAGAAGTGACCTGAGTACTGAATATTTTCGTTAAATAAAGCATAATTTATAATTTCGGCACCATATCAGTTGAGTACGGGAGCTTGTACAAACTGTAGGTATTAGTAGAATGTGCACACTACGGCGGCGTATACGTACTTTTTGTGTAAGCATTTAATTTTTTGTAACAAAAATCTATATGAACATTTAAAAAAATTATCAATTGTAAATAATTTTGTAACATAGAGACTTTACGATACAACGTAGAAATGCAGAATTATTGGTCTATAGGACAACTATTGGTTTCGTGTCAAAAAAACGAGGTTTTAATCAAAACCAACATTACGATGATCAAGAAAGTGGTTTTGGTCATGCCGTCCTTCGGTCTGTGCGTCTCTTCGTTTGTTAGTCTGTGCATCCAGTCCATTTGTACACAGAGCCACAGCCTAAACTGTTTGGCAGATTTCCTAAAAATTTTGTACATGTCACTTCTTTGTAATTTCCAATGTTGTTTTTTTTTTTGAATATCTCTATTTTTGTTTTTTTTGTTTTTTCTCAAAAAATACGAATATCGGAAATATGATGACCACGTTGCTTTCGAAATTTGCCATAATTTTTGTTTTATCTGTTCTTACTAGCCCAACCGATTTCTTTCAAAACTTGTCAACAGGTTTTTCTTATGATTTTGAAAAGTATTCACTTTTTAATTTAAAAAAATAAAAGAAAAATTAATTAAAAACAATATTTAAAGTGAATAATAAAAAAAATATATAAACAAAATTATTATTTTTGTTTATTACTTTAAACTACATGAGCAACTTCATGCTATCCAGTCGTGCATTTTATTTTGAGTGCATTATGCTACTGATACTGGTCAATCATTGCACCCCATATTTTGTTGTCAGATGGATAATTTCTATGTTTAGTTAAAGGTTTTTTTGTGCTCCACAATCATATGCAAAATCGAGTTTTCAATCTTCTTTTGGTGCTGCATATTCATATCTAGGACGCTTACCTCTTCTATTTCAAACATTATAAGTATACTTTTGAAGTTCAAAACAAAATTGCAGGGACCCTAAGTTGAAATTTTGATTCGCATGTGGATATTGTCTCAAAAATATGAGGAGCATCACAGGTAGGTTATGCAATCCCGAAGTTTATCTTTAATTCCGCGATTACGCGACTTGAATCACGGGATCCCGGGGTATTCCGGGATTGATATTAATATTTTTCTTGAAGGAAAATCAAACGCTTAATAGTCTTTATAATTCAACAAAAGATTACAAAATTGATAAATACAAGTAAGTATATCATAAATCGTGAAAAACACTTTTTTGAGAAATTTGTGCATGCATGAGCCGTTGTCATGATTACTTTTGTTAGAAACGTCAAGTTCAAAACTCAGTCTTTTTGAATACTGAACTTTTTATAAAAAAAACCTTCCACAAATGTGTTGCTTGCATTTTGCAACAAAAAAAGTGCGTCAAGCTTAAATTTTTACATTGTTCAGTTTTTTCCAAAATTTCACTGGCAGTCTGATTTTAGGTCCATTATTATCTTTACCTATTCCACCCCTGAAATCTGAATTTCGCAATCTTCAAAATTGTATGGGGTCAAAATAATGCTTAATTACACAAATGCGTTCAACAAAATTACCATTTTGTTTTTATTTGTATTAATAGTTCTCTTTTTGGTAACTTTAATATATTTTATCTTTTCTTTTAATATTGATTGCTTACCCAACATTTCCTGTTTTAATGTTATTTTGACACAACTCATATATCTGCCCGAATAATTATTCTTTGGGCTTAAATTCACTGAAATGGGAAATAATTCTCTCGTTGATGAGCACTCTTTTTAGAGTTAAGTTGTACACATTTTATTATGTACACGTAATTGGTTGAAATAAGCTGAAAATATTTGTTTTGAGAAGTACTCAAGGGTACCACAGGCGTACAAAAATAGAAAAATAAATGCTTTGAGGTCCAATGAAAGTTGAATTTAAAAAAAAATTCCAAAATATGTGCTTCAAAGAGCATCAAATAAAACCTGATTTCAATCCCGAAAATCCCGGGATTGGTGCCTCACAATCCTAAGATTGTTAAAGCTCGAATATCAAGCGGGATCAAAGCATTGAATTCCCTAATTCGCAGACCACTTTAACAGTACCGAATTATGATTAGTTGTTGAGTAACAAGCTTTTACTTAACTTGGTCTACCACTAGAATATCAACTATAATATAAACTTTGGTTTATGAAGCACTGAATGCAAGTAGTACTGATTATTTTATAAAATTGATTTTTTATTTGAACAATTGTCATTAATGCTTAAAATATAGTGTAACACTACTCTTAGATTAATTTATAAAATATTTTAGAACTAAATTCGTTGAAATAAATATTTATCTACATTATTTTATGGTAGGTACATGATAAAACATAATGGAAATAAATAATTATGTAAGCTTATAAGTAGGTACACTTCCCTATTAGGTACTATTTTTTTTTTTTTTTAATAATTATAATAATGTAAGATTAATATTTAAATCTTCTGACTTATTTTATTGTTTATAAAATATTTAACTACAACTCAGTTGTTTCTAATTTTTTAACTAAAATATGAGCATTATTTGTTAGCTTATCAATTTGTTGATAGACATTGAAGTGTCGATTTAAATCGTTCGTCTGTTCAAATATTTTACAATGCTGATTAAATGAATTTTGTCTTTCAATTGATAAAAAATTATCATCCAGTGAATCATCTCCTCCTTGACTGAAAATATTAAAAAAAAAAAACAAAAATATACTTTATTAAAAGAAATTGGATAACACTACTTTTAGGTTAGAACTTACCTTTGATTTTCATCATTTTTAAACCACTCATTTTCATAACCTTTGAGCCAAATTGGATTTGATCCTTCTACACTATGTTTATTAGTATTTGGAACTGTAGTAGAGGGTGGTTCTGGTCCATCAGGAATATTCAACAATGAAGATCGATCTTGAAGTAAAGTTTTGTGTTAAAAAAAAAACAAGAATAATTAAATCTAAGTTGGCTTACGAAAAATGTTAACTTTAGCTGCCCGCAGCTGTCTTTTGTAACCGTTCCTCTGAGAGGCACATAAAGCCAATGTGACCACCAATAAAGTAGCAAGAAACAAATTCGAGAACACAAACCAAACAAACATGGGCGCTCTGGCCTGTCCGGCAATTAGCAGCTGCGCTTCAGCTGGTTGTGTGTCTAAAACATTGAATTCTTTGAAGAGTCCATCAAGACTCTCAACGTGTTGATCAATTAATCGAAGAACCTCAGTTACTTCAAGTATTGAATTATCATCTCTGTCAACCAGATGCATATAAAGGTCAGTTTTAGTTTTGTCTACAGAGCCATCCTTATTTTCATGTACTTTATATTCATCAATGTTAACAATCGCTTTGGTTACGTTACTTATTGTTCTGAAAATAGAGGTTTTGATTTTTAGAAATTAGAATATTATTAGAATATTAAAAACAAAATAAATATGTTATGTTGTCTCATAGTTTGGCATCACTGAACTGAAAGTACCTAAACAACAATCCGGGCTTAAGCCTTTTCCGAAATGATTTCAATATCTATACACAAACACACATTTAAGTATGGAAGCCCTAGACGGCCAAAGAAAGATTTCTGGAGAATGCGAAATTTGCAATTCTGTTGGTCTGTCTGTCTGTGTCTATCTCGATCACAAACTACAGACTAAGACCATCCGTTTAGTCTGGGGATTCTGATACATCCATCCAGACAGACAGACAGAATTGTCGGACGCACTTTCTTAGCATTCTCTATCATCGTTATGTTGTGTTTGATTGTTATTTCAACTTTTTTTTTACAAATGCACAAAATGATACAAACAAAAGTTTTATGCTTTGATTCTGTTTTCTGTTTTTTTCAACTTTGCTATTCTGTTTAAAATCAAAAAAAAATTCAATTGAAGTTTCGAAAATAGGTCGCAAAATACTTTTTTCGGTTGTTGAGCACTAGCGATCAAATATTATCAAAAAATTAAGAAACGAAGGCAGAACCATGGATAGCGCAGATAATGGAGTACCCGAACAACAAGTATTTACAGACTTACATTTGTATCAAAAAGTGGGAGCTAGAAGTAGAAAACAAAAAATATCGATGCGTTGTTTTGTGTTCCACAATTATATGAAAAATCGAGTTTTCAATCTTCTTTGGGTGCTGCATAAAGCCCCCCATATTCATATCTAGGACGCTTACCTCTTCTATTTCAAACATTATAAAAAATATCGATGCGTTTTGACAAAACTTTAGTTCGTCGTTCCCAAAAAAAAACCCTTTACATTATCAAGGAATCTAAAAAATAAATTAAATGCTGCTGTTACATACCCTAATACCTACTTTCCGACGGAAAATCTTTCCTTAGACGTTTAAAGAATAGCAAAAAAGCGTTGATGTCTTTAACTTAAAATTTTTCCATGGTTTGATTTATTTGAAAGGCTGTATTTATAAACAAGGCTGTATTTATAAACAATGTTATGCTTAATTATTTCCCAAAATTGCATTTTATCTTTGAAGTTAAATATAATGAAAAAAAAACATTCAAAAAAATATGAGAAGACATTGCGTATATATTTTTTTTTCACCCCTGTATTTTGTCATAAACTTTATAATCTAAGTTCAAAAACATGAGAGTCATCTGCAGAAATAAAAATAATAATGGCGGCTATAAGACACTAGGTGAAGTTGTGCAAACTGGGGTTCTCGGCTCGTGTACTTATGCTCTATCAGATACCATGATCAATTTCTGGCTCGGATTTTTTTTCCAGCAAAAGTATAAATGCACGGCAATCGCTTTATACCAATAAATACTCGGTAAGCTCAGTACGCCATTTTTTATTTTTTTTTATTTACCGTTATAACGAAGTAATGGCCAAAAGAGTCAGAATCACTTTAAAAAGTGTCGTCAGAAACTTTGGCATCCTGCCACCGCGCGCCGTAAAACTAAACCGATTTTCGAAAAAGTACGGCAATCGCTTTGTATCAATAAATGCTCGGTACCTACGCCTTTTTTTTATTTTTTTATTTTTTATTTACCGTTATAACGAAGTATTCTCCAAAAGAGAATGCAGAATGCTAAAGTTTCAGACGACACTTTTTTAGAGCGATTCTGACTCTTATACCCATTATTTCGTTATAAGGGTAAATAAAATAAGAACTAAAAATGGCGTACCGAGCATTTATTGATAGAAAGTGATTGTGGTCCTTTATTTAAAATCGGCTTTGTTTTACGGCGGTGACAAATGTCGAAAGACTAGCAGTTAAATTGTGAGAGCTTTCGATAAAGATAGAAATAGCTTAATGAAAGCTTATGCACTAAAAAATGAGACATCTACATATGTTATCTTAGTAAACAAATGAGCCGTTAATTTAGAATCAAGATAATAATAAATTCACAACAATTTCATTAAATTAAATTTAGAATCACAACCAACGGGGATATCAATTCTTCTCCCTTTCAATCCGTAAAATTATGCTTTCAGTTTCATTATTTCTGTTCAAATATAATACTTCAAATAATTTCCATAATAAAGGAATATCCATTTACACTTACTCTTTGAACTTATGAATTTTTTCCCTCAATTCCGATGGCTGCAATCTAAAAACAAACCTTACTTTTTGATCTTCTCTCAGTAGATAAATGTAAACACGTGCAGAATCCTGCAGGCTGTCAGTATCATTGGCAACGACCATAAAATCAAAATAACCTTTCATGCCTTTTTGCGGATCAAAATTCAGTTGAATATCACCAGTTTCTCGATCAACTACAAATGGAAATCTCTCAACATTCTCCAATCCCTCGGATAGAGTTTGTTTGACCTCTCCAACTTGATAATAAGATATAACAGCATTTTTCCCATCATCAGGGTCTACTGCTTCGATTTTCATAAATTTTGTACCGAAATCCGCTGAAGTTGTAAATCCACCAGTAAATATTTTCGATATGAATCGAGGAGGATTGTCATTGATATCCAAGACACAAACCAGTACCCGGACTACAGTACTATCGGACATAATATCGTCATCTCCTAGATACAAATCATTTTCACTCGATGCCAGTTCTGATGAACTGTGGTAGGTTGTGTGTTTTCGATTGGCCATTGGCATAATATGTGAATTATCCATTCGACGTCTTGCAAATATTCTGGGATTGATTCTGTTCGAGGATATTTCCGAGCAATGTTCAGTTGCTCGTATATAAAGGGTGTAGTTTGCTTTGAGCTCTCGATCTAACTCTCTATCCACCTTTAGGATATGAGATTCAGGATGTAAGTCAAAGTAACCATCCTCATTGCCTTTAATTATGAAGTAGCATACTGAGCTTGGTGGATCGTCCAAATCATCTACTTCATCCTTATCAATTGTATCTGGTAATTTAATTCGTTGACTTCCAGGATCCATGTGCTCTGTGAAATAAAAGTTTCAACATTTCTTATTCAATTACATTGAGTTATATTATCTTAGGTCTAGTATGCAGATTGCGCTAAATTTTAACTCTCATACTAAATTTTATTTAAAATTTAGCCGAGTTAAAACTAAGCCAAGGATTTAAGTCAAATAGGTAACTCTGGCTGATTCAGCTAAAAAAACAAATTTGGGTTCCAAACTGTAGACAACTTATTTGTCAAAACTAAGCGTATGTATGCAGATTTAATCAAATGAAGTTGTATCTAAATGTGTAAAAATGATCAAAAATTGATTATCGAGTTAAAGGTGCGGTCACATAAGGGATAGAGCTAAAATTAATGGATTCTGAATCTTTGGTAATAGTTAAGAATATTTTGAACCCTGTAAATTGTATGGCAAATTTTCTTACATGTTTTTTTGATATTGGACTGTGTGTGTGTGGACGCTGTGAAACATTCGGAAGATTTAGATTAAATGGCAGACCCAACAGATTTTACCAAACAAAATTTATAAGAGCGTAAAAAATGCAATCAGGATAAAAAGAAGTAGGTACAATTTCAGAGTGGAAAATGCAAAACGAAATAGCATATTTCACACAGCTCTGATATTTTAAAATTAAGCTAGGATTAAAGGTGGTTTATTAATCAAGGTTAAGGCACAACTGAGGTGTACCAGCCTCCGTTTCTACTTGCGATATGAAAATATACTACATTCAGTATCGAGCAAAAAGAAATAGTAGAGTCTGGTCATACATTAGTGAAATTAATTGTATTTTCTTAAATCTGGTCGATTTTAACCGAATCTTACTCAAAAAAAATAACAGTATTAAAATTGGTGTATAAGGAAAGATTGAAAGCGAACAAAAAAAAAATATGCACCAACGCGAACAACTTTAAAAATTAACAGATTTTTCATTTCTTTTAGCAATATATTGTATTTAAACATATTAATATTAATTTAGAATAGCTTTTTTACGGCCTTTAGTCCATACAAAAATTTGGCGTTTCATCCAGGTGGGTCTCACTAGGACTCATCAGTTGACACTGTTAGTGAGGCACCTTGTCAATACGCAAATTTTGTTTATATTCAGTTCAGCTAACATAAACTTTTTAGCAAAAGTCTAATGTGAACTATATCAAACAAGATACAAGATTAAAATTCTTAATCATTAAAATTAGAAAGGTTTGCCCAGGGCCAGGCTTTGTTTTGAATGAAGGTTTTATAATACAAATTCTTTATACTACTGAAATAAATAAATAAATCAGCCAAGTAGAAGACTTAGCACTATTTAATTGGACTTGTTAAATTATTGATTTAAAATAGCTTTTTTACGGCCTTTAGTCCATACAAAAATTTGGCGTTTCGTCCAGGTTTTTGTATGGACTACAGGCCGTAAAAAAGCTCTTTTAAATCAATAATTTAACAAGTCCAATTAAATAGTGCTAAGTCTTCTACTTGGCTGATTTATTCATTTATTTCAGTAGTATATAGAATTTGTATTATAAAACCTTCATTCAAAACAAAGAATTTTTTTTTGACAGTTCCGTGATCTGCTCAGAGGTAAAAAAGAAAAACGCCAATTGTTACATTATCAATGTTGAAAGTTCCATACCAATATGTATTTCAAAATTATTTGCAGATCTACCAAAATTCAGCCTCAATGAAAAAATGAAAAAAACACCAATTTTTTTTCTGAATCAAACGAGTAAAAATCAAGCTTCAACTAAACTCCTATGATAAATAAGAGTTGTCTAGAAAAAAATTATTTACATTTTTTATTAAAGTGGCTATTTCGAAAAAATAAAAACAAGAGATATTTTCAATTTTCGTTTTTGAATTAATGCCAGCTTTTAGGGCATTCTGCCGCATTGTGCGACTTTCAAAAAGGTGGAGGCTATCGATTCGACTGTATGTTTTTTTTTATGTTTGTTAGCTCAGAACAATTGACTGGGTGGGTCAATTTTAATGATTTTGTATTTGGAAGCTTGTGGTCTCCATTAGGGCCCCTTTGAATTTGGTTTATTTTTGTCAATGGCATCCATAAGAAAATATCAAAAGTCTTGCCCTATAAGCAAGTAAAAAATATTCTTCAAAGATTTGACGGGTATTACACATTTTGAGAATTTTGAGATAAATGCGTTATTATGTTTTTTGTTTTTGGATGAATGTTTTTCAAATTCCAAAATAATAGTATGTGGGTGGGTACGTAAACAAATTTTATTAAGACCGGTATTACACGGCCGCATGTTTAGCATGTATGAAGTGCAAAAGAGAAAGGAAATACATTATTTATACAGTCATCCAAAAACAAAAAACATAATAACGCATTTATCTTAAAATTGTCAATACATGGCAGTCTTGTAGTATTCTATTCATGTTCATATATTTAATTACATGTTTTGATACGAATCCTCAAACATGACCTCCCCTTAAAAATACACCTTTTAACAGATTATTTATTTTAGTGCCACTATTAATTTACAATAGCGTCACCTAGTGCTCAAAATTTTGCGGCAGAATCACGGATAACGGTAATTTATACATATTTGATATAGAAATAGGATTGTAGTAGGAAGACTGCTTGTACCCTTCAAATAAGACCAAAATTATTTAAATCCATTGCCGTTAAGTAACTCAGAGAGGGAGCAATAGAATTCGTGTTTACGTATTAATATAATTTATTAATATAGTGATAATTTGTATGGAAATTTATATTCTATGTAAGGTGATCTGAACTATTCAAATAAAATGAGCAAACTTTTAAGCAAATAATATTTTCAACACGCTTACCAGTAAAATTCACTACAATTTGGTCCACCAAAAATTGCGGTTCGTAATCATTGACATTACGTATGTATATGGTTAGATCCAAGTCTGTTGTTAACGAAGTTGGTATTCCTTGATCAAATGCTTCAATTCTAATCTAAAAATGTATACAAAATGTAAAAAAAAACTATTCCTTATTCATCAGACTCAACAAACCTCATAGAGTTTTTGTTTCTCCCTATCAAGAGAGTTTCTTAAATAAATCATCCCACTTTCGGGGTCAATTTCAAACGTCTTATAACTGCCCATTGGATCGGGCTTCAGGCGATATCGAACCAAAGCATTAAGACCGATGTCATCGTCGATAGCATGAACTTGTAAGATCATAGTACCAACTGTTGTATTCTAAAATGTAAGATTTTGCATTGACGTTTGCAGTTTTCTCGCAAGTGCTACAAGTGTTACCTCTGGAATCCTTAAAGTAGTATTATGCATTGGGGAAACAAATATTGGTGCATGGTCATTAAAATCCGATACACAAACATCAATAAATTTCTTAACAATATTTGGGGGTGTTCCCAAATCTCGAACATGAATGCCTAAAGTATAGTTTCCATACTGATTTTTAAGAGAGCTTTTTGCAAGAAGCTGTCCGGTCCATGGATCGACTTGTCGAAGTTCAAAGAGTCCTAATTTAAACAAGAATTAGCATTTATTTCTGCTTAATTTTTCACATTTAATCACCTTCAGAATTTCCATTTGATATTTTCATTTCCAAACGTCCATTTGGTAAATTGTGATCATCTGAATCCATTGCACGAATCGTCGTTATAACTTCATTGAGGTCATGATATTCTGTAATTGGCACACAGCCAGTTGGTAGCATGACTTCTGGTGTAGAATCGTTTTCGTCTAAGATGTTAATGCTGGAAAATATGAATTTAAAAAAAATAGTTAACGATTGAGTATCTTGAACAGTATCTCCAGGTTATTGGAAATAACCTGATAGGGCCCGAAAATAGTTTGCAGGCCTTGACGCATGCTGCCAATTATGCTGCAAATTAGCAAACGATAGCAGACAGATAGCTGGAACATTATTGTCAATGATCCAAATATTTACGACCGTGACACCAGAAAACGGGTCTACACGTCTAAAATCTGGACCTTAAACAGACTATGCAACGTCGAACAATTTTTAGCGAACCAAAGATAGTAGCCCAATTGTCGAACAATTGTTAGCGAACCATAGATAGTAGCCCAAAGCAGACGCCTGTGGTGATGAAAATGGGATTACGAATAGAGGATAGCGGACGAAGTGCTTAAGGAGACACATCACCAGCACTTTTATACAATTTGGCTCAAGCAAAGTATGTCCGATGAATGGAAATTCTTAAAAAAATGGAGACTTTCAACGGAGATTTTAGTCTTTTAAGCATATTGAAAAGATAGCGGTGTCCCAGCATTCACGGCCGCAAAAGAAAACCACGACTTCTTTGGGTAATTTAAAGTTAAAAAACGTTTGAGGTTATTTTCTCGTTCGTTTCAGAGTTATTCTGTAAAGCATGAATCCAGTCGAAAAATGGATGAGGGTAGGGTGTAGCCTCACGCAACCCGAATCAATCATCAGCCGAACTCAAGACAGCCCGACTCACAACAACTCGACTCAAGTAGGCGTTAATAGTTTAAATATGCAAGAAATGAGATATGTGTTGGCGCCAAACTCTAGCAGACGGTCCCAAAAATGCATTATTGCTGTTCTATTTTTTAAAATGCCTGTCATGGGTATTTTTGTAATCAGGGAGTCCAGGGCCACAGGATGCGACTAATTTCAAGTGATTATCCGAAATAAATTCATTTTCAGAAAAAAATGCATTTTCGGGGGCGGCTGCCAGGGGTTTGGCCCCACTTAAAATGTCTGCCCTGGGTATTTTCGTTATCAGAGAGACCAGGGCTACATGATTCGACTATATTTGAAGTACTTTCCCCAGAGTCTAAGAACGTTTAAACCCGCATTTTCAGGACCGTCTGCAGGCCCCACTAAAAATGTCTACCGTTGGTATATTTGTAATCGTGACTTTGTGGCGTTGGTTATCAATAAATTTTCAGTAAAATAATACTTTTGATGCACTTTTCTTCGACAACGCCCCCAATACATGCAGGCAGACCAAGTTATTTGTCATCACCATAAAAAGGACTACTTGTATTATTATTTTGGATCGGTTACCCCTCACGCAAGAAATCCTCTCGGTCCATAAACAAAAAATATTCAAGGAGTATTTTGAAAAAAATTGAAAAATAAAAATTCTAACAAAAAATAAAACCGGAAAATTTTCTAAATTCAAATGGTTAAAACCCAACAAATAAACTAAAATCCATTCATTCCGGTCGAGAATTATGTGTCGGTCAGAAAATTGTTTGTTTTCCTGAACGCTTTAACCTTCCCCTTACTCAAAAGTAACCCATATTGTCGCATTCTGGTAACAAAATTCGTGTAAAGAAATGCGTGTAAGGAAAAAAACTTACGTAATTTGTTTAAAAGCATTTCGACTTTCTCCCGCCAGAAATCCAAACTGATAGTTATCCCAGGCTTCAATTACAAGCATATAAATGTCCTTTGTCTCTCGATCTAGTTTATCGACTACTGTCAGAACTCCAGTATCAGCATCAATTGAAAATTTACCCTACAAAAAAAAAAACACCTTTTCATTCATCTTTCATAGCGGTATTGACTTTAATTGCTTTTTATAATATACATACCTGTGAACTAATTCGGTCCATAAGAAATGTAATTTTGCCAAAATCTCCAGAATCAGCATCTGTTGCTTGAATGGTCCCAATTCTTGTACCAATTGGTGCATTTTCACTAATTGTGTAGTTCTTGTTACCCGGCTTAAAATAAGGATTATTATCATTTTCATCCAATACATTTACAAAGACATCGATTAATGAAGATCGTGGTGGCATGCCGGAGTCCGTAGCTCGAACCGTAAAATTAAGCCATTCGTATAGTTCGTGATCGATCTTACTGGAAACAACAATTTCACCACTTTGAGCATCCAAGTGTACCAAGCTTGTAAAAATCGGATTTCCTGATGGTAAAATAAAATTATTTTTATTCAATTGTTAAAAAGTTATACATAAGTTAAGTCTTTTGCAGTCTCCTACCTTCCATTGAATATGTTATTGTTTTGTTCTTGTCCACATCGTAGGCTAGAATATTTGCAATTAGAACACCATTCATACTATTTTCAGTGATTGTTTTCTTGTAAAAGGGCAGCTTGAATTTCGGATTGTTGTCGTTTTCATCTTCAATTTGAATATGCAGATAAGCTATAAAATATAAAATATTCTTCTATATGGTAGATAAAGTTTTTAATCTTCATGTTCAAATACGACGGGCAGGTTAAGAAAACGTTAGGGACTAAATATTTGCGGGTCTGTGATTTATCAGCTGTCAAATTGGAAGGATTTTTTACAGCTGACCAATCATAGACCCGAAAATCAGCTTAATATTTGATCCCTAATGACAGACAGAATTACAGAAATTCGTTAGTTTTTTACTTGCTCTATAGGACAAGTATTGGTTTCGTATAAAAAAAAAATTGAGGTTTCAATCAAAATCAACATTACGATGATGGAGAATCCCAAAAAAGTTTTCCTCATGCCGTCCTTCGTCGGTCTGTGCGTCTGTGGGTCCATCTGTACACCACTCCATTGCCCAAACGCGTGGACGGATTTTCTTCAAATTTGGCAGAGGTGATTTTTATGTAATTTCGAAAGTTCGTTTTTTTTGTTTTTGAATATCTCTTCTAGAACTAATACCTCCCATATAACGGTTTTGAATTATTTGGTTTTTCTCGAAAACGGCACAGACGGACGGACGGCATGACGAAAACCACTTTTTCGGACTTCTCCATCATCGTAATGTTGGTTTTGATTAAAACCTCAATTTTTTTTTTTTGACACGAAACTAATACTTGCCCTATAGAGCAAGTAAAAATGAAGGTTTGGAAGGAATGGAATTATAACTATCTCAAAAAATTTAGGTTCTGACATATTTTAATTTCAATATTTTTTGTTTTATTTTTTTTTTTTTTGTAATCTTATTAATTTGTTCTGGTAATCCTATTAATTTGTTGAACAACATAATTGTTGGTCTGGTAATCCTATTAATTTGTTTAACAACATAATTGTTAAACAAATAAATAGGATTACCAGAATTTTAATCCATAAATAACTTGGGTACTGGCAAGATTTAAAAAAAAACAGAATATATTAAAAAGCCAGAAATTTGTAAAACAAAATCGAAAAAAGAAGCAAAGTTTTCCTCTCAAAAGCAGAATTTTGAAAAGCTGAGTTTTTGTCAGAATAAAATTTTAATGGCGGGAGTTGCTCAAACAAAAATTATCAAGTTAAACGAAAAAATTTAATGAGTATTAAAAACTTAACCAGTAGTAATGAATTTAACTTTGAAATGTATACAAAATAAACATTTTTCTTCTTCGAAAAGGATAAATATAGCTCATATTTGTGGAATTGCAAGTTATTTAAGGTTATATAAGGGCCAATAATTAGAAGCTCCCGGGTTGCATACGGCCCGCGAGCCGCAGGTTGAGAATAGCTGGGTTAAACCCTATCTATCCTCATCTAATTGTTGCTAAAATGAAGTTCTATTAACTACTTTTATGCCAAAAAGCATTTTTTTTAAATTTATTCTGTTTATTTTAAGTATTTTTTTTGTTTCCTACCTTCCACAATTTGCGGTCCCTTAGCAGCCCCTAAATCTTCCGCAATAATTGATAACTTGATAAACTCTACCTTTTCACGATCGAGTAGCTTAGCCACCTGAAATTGTTTATTTTTATTAATTTCACAGCAAATATATATAAGTTTAGAAGACGCTTTGCATCTACCTTAATTGTCCCCTCAATTGAGTTCAAATCAAAAGCTGTTAAAAAATCGTATTCACTTAATTTAACAAAAGCGCCATCTTCATTTCGAGCTTCAGAATTCATCTTGTTGATTTGGTATCTCAAAATAGGGGCTTCATCTAAATCACTCGCAGATACACGATATATAACGGTACCAACTGGTGTATTTTCCATTATTTTCAACGTTGGTAGATCACTTAGTACGGGAAGCTTGTTGTTAACATCCTTGATGGTTATATTCACTGTTGCGGTATTCATCATTTGTGATGAACCAATACCACCATCTAAGGCCAGCTAAGAAAATTTACCAAAATGTTAAAAAAATCTAGTAGAATCAATTTTTCTATTCTAAAATCTTACAACAGTTAGAGTGTAAACGGTTTTCTTCGAGTTCGTTAAATCCGGATCTAGAGAAGCTCCATTCGCGACGTATATAATGCCTGTATCTGCATTTACAATGAACTTATCCTCAGCTCCAGATTGAATTCGATAGACGACATTATTGTTTGGTGAAGATCCATCAAGATCCTGGGCTTTGACTTCAAGAACAAGACTTCCACTGGCAAGGTCCTCAGGAATGGTTTTGGCATAAAATAATTTCTGAAAGATCGGTGGATTGTCATTAACATCTTGAATATACACAACAACTGGCACAACAGTCGATAGCATTGGTATCCCTGAATCTCGTGCACGAACAAGTAATTCAATATTTCGAATATTTGAGCTGCCAACAGCAGGAAGACTTTCAAAATCAAATGGTCGATTTGGTCTCAACACTCCAGTGGCTTTGTCAATTGTGAAATTTCTCTGAAACATTCCTTCAACAATTTCATATGTAATTTGGCTATTTTCTGTTCCGTTGAGGTCGATATCTCTTGCTTCCAAGGTTAAGGGAGTTTCAAAATCTATTTTATTTTCAAGTAAATTCGCCTCGTAATAGCGTTGCAGAAATAGCGGTGAATTATCGTTGACATCCTCTATGTTTATGATTATCTGCGCAGTGTTGCGATTTCCAGAGCCAATATTATCCTGAGCTTCGACAGTTAAGTAGTGTTGTGATATTACTTCGCGATCGAAAGCTTCACCGCCGGGAACTTCAATTGAAAGAATGCCCGAAATTGGATCTAAATTCAAACTGTAAATGAATCAAAATATGTATTTCTTATTTATTAAATAGTATGTATTTTAAAAAGGCACTTACAGATTTGCAATTCCTCCTCGAAGATTTTTGTATCTAATACCCATCGTACCAAAGTCACCGGAATCTTTGTCATGAGCAGAAATTTGTGCAATTATCGTTCCTAGTTCACTATTTTCGAGGACTGTTACATTGTAAACGGCTTGTGTAAACTCAGGAAAGTTATCGTTCTGATCCCGAATGAATATTTGTAGATGTGCTGAGCTAAAAAAAAAATCACCACGATGCGAGTGATCAGTTACAAGATTTTGCAAATTTAAAAAATATATCAATAAATTGGTACTTTCGACAATGGGAAATTGTTAAAGTTGCGATATCTTGTAACTGATCACTAGTATCAAAAAACTTGTCTTAACATCTCTTTTGGTAAATACAATTATCTGCAAAATGAGCATTAAATATTTTTAAAAAACTCCACCGCTTAGAACCACCACCACTTCAACTTTCGATCAATTTTTGAAACCATTGTATCTGTTTTTAACTGATTTTTGTTTTTTTAATCTTACATTATAAAATATAATTTTTTCTTCAAAAATTCAATGGCCTTATTTAAATTCAACTGACTCTACGATTTTTTCTTTTTGAAAAACTGTAATTCAAATTTGAATTATAGGAAAAAAAAATATTTAAAAAAAAATCAAACTGATTGCTTAAAAAAACAAATCTGAATGTTATTTTTATTTAAATTAAAAAAAAATTTAATCTTAAATTTAAAATTTTTCCTTAGAAATTAAGTATTTTTAAGAAACTATAATACATAAGACATTTTGTTTTTTTTGAATCGGTTGTTAAGAAATAGGGAAATTGAATTTAAGGAGAAAAAGTCATATTTTATTATGTACAATTTTGAAAAACAATCAGCTAAAAATTTTGACTAAATTTTTTTTCAAAATTCTGAGTTTGAAAATTACTTTTTCTTAAACTATTTATAAGACCATTGTCTTTTATTAACATTTAAAATAAATATGTTCATAAAAGTCAATTTTTCTAACTATAAAAAAGCATTATAATTGGAGCCTGTATATAACTCCGTTGTATTTCAATAATTTTTTTCTGCACGGGTGAAAATAGACCCATAGTTTTACTAGTTATTTTCCTAAAGCTTAAACAGACGTGGAAATTTTTCGCATAATTTATTTTATAAAATTAACTTAATTTTTTAAGTATTTAATTAACTTAATTTTAATCAGTAACAAATTTTTTTTAATGAAGAAAAGTTTGTTCACAAAAATCTTAATGTTAAGTTTGAAAAAAATATCTGATAAGAGCAGTAATTTTAAACCGGTGAATGTTATATTATTTTCGAATACCAACATTAAAAAAAAAAAAAATCCAAATCGGAGCGGTTTTTCCCGGTTCCGAGATAGTTCTATATTTTTTGTTTTAGTTACCCCACTATAAGTAATTCTTGAAAAAAATGGAATTTTTTCCGAGATGAAGGTATATATTATTGCATGACTTAAAGTATCTAATATCAATGTGTAAAAGTTCTAATAAAAAAAATAAAATGCACGACTGGAACGTACGTACTTGCTCTTATAGATAAAGTGACTAAATATGCTAAGCCTTTTTAGTTAAAAAATTGTAGGTAAATGCAGTTAAAAATTAAAAAAGCATACAAGTCGATTATCAAATGACTAAAACAGCCTCTTAAATGAATTTGACCTCACAACAAAGTATGCAATTTGATTTCTTCTATAATGATACATTTTTAGAAAAAAAAAAATTTAAATCGTTAGAGCCGTTTTAAAAATAATTATTTTATATATATAAAATTTAGCAAGGACTTTCTTAAAAGAAATTTGGTACGCCATTTGAAAGATATTTTTTATCAACGTCGAAAAACTAAATTTTGAAAAAAAAAATATTAAGTTGATTTCGATAAAACGATTTTTCAATCGAGTGAGTCATAAAGAAGAAAATCAGAATTTAAAAAAACGGTTAAATTGCCGGTACCTACCGTGAATACCGTTTGAAAAAAAAAAATGTTTCTAAAAAAGATAGACCTTACCCAAAAAAAATGATTATGATTTTTGTAGTCGAAATCGTAGAAGCCAGTTTTGAGAAAAATAAGTATTTCTAAAATTGATATATGGCAGGTACTGTTATTTTTGGTTCAAGAAAACTAATTCAAAAAACATCTGGGAATATGCTCCAAAAATAGCTATACACCAAGTTTGAATTGAATCAACCCATCTGTTGAGGCTCTGGCTCCTAATACATTCACACATCCAGACAGACAGACATAATTGTCTGACAAAATTTTTTCTCATTCAATATCATCGTATGTCATGTTCGATTGTTATCTCAACTTTTTTTTATCAATTTCTAGATCACAGATTTGCATATTTTTTGTACGCAAATAAATTTAACATCTAAATTTAATTATTAAACGACTTTTATGAGCCTTAGTTTATAATAAAGCATTCAAATTCCAAGTTCAATTCCAATTGATGCCTGCAATTTTATGAGTGCAGCAGATTTATTACCCACAATTTGATCTTATATAACTTTAAACCATGCAGTAACAACATTGACACATGCGTTCATAACAAGAAATGTAGATACTTGTTATTACTCTTTAAGTTATATGGACTAAAAGCCTTACTCAATATTGGGCATGTTCAACAAAGAAAAAATCTCCCCTAAATTTTCAAGAATACTTCTATGTAATTTAACTTAAATACATATACATATGCATAATATTCACATGCATTTACCTCCATTTATCCGGATCCTCTATTTCCCTGGCAAACAACGTAAAATTCATCTCCCTATTCCTTTCATAGTCAATCATTTTTGGATCTTTTATTCGAATCAAAAATGTCGCCTCATTAACTGCCAACTCAGGTACAATCTCAAATATATCATTTGGTGGATCCATGAATAGTCGGAAAGTTCCATTATTCCCAACGTCATGGTCGAACACGAAATTCCGCACATCGTCGATAAAACTCAATGGAGTATTAACTTGGGAATTCTCGTTGATCTCGCAGCGGTAAATCGCTTCGCTAAATGTTGGTATTTCGTCATCAACATCCGTGACGATAATGGTAACTTCCGTTCTAACAGACGGAGGTGGCTGTAATAAAAAAGAAAAGAAAGAAAGACAATTGCTAATGCATTAATTGTTTCTTATCACGACAACTTCAATACACTCTTACTTGTTGTTCTGACAGCTCAGTAGCTGTAATTTTAAGAATATAAGCTCCATTGACTTGATTTCTTGTATCTTCCCTATCCAATGTTCGAGCTGTGTAAACATAACCCGTACTACTATCAATTCCGAACTGTTCATTCGCTTCGACGGAGTACTTGATGGGATTATTGATTCCACGATCTCCATCGATCGCTTTGACACGCAGAACACGCGTCCCTACTGCAGCGTCTTCGGGAATTCGTGCCACTGCCTGAACCTGCACAAACTCTGGAGGCTGATCTTCAATATCTTTTATTTTGACTAGAATTGCAGCAGTGCCTGTATTCACTGGACCCTGATTAGCACGATCAATGGCCAACACCCTTAACTGATATAAACTTTTCGTCTCATAGTCAAGCTTTCCCGAAAGTCGAAGAATACCTTTGCCCTGATATGTTGATATCGAAAAGATATCATTGTCACCATCCAATTCTTGCAAATAATACACAACTTGACCGTAGGCACCCTCATCGTTGTCAATGGCTTCCAATGTGGTTACAATGCCCGGTCTGCTGTTTTCGGGAACTTCTATGGCAGATTGATACGGCTTGAACACAGGTTCATTGTCATTTATATCTTCGACCAGCAGTAGGAAACTCTGCGTTACGTAATTATATTCACCGAAATGGTGATTATCTGTCAATGTCAACACGATTGAGTACTCATCCTTTGTCTGAAAATAATATAATTTGCATTTAAATGGAGTTGCGTATGCTAACAAAAGGCTTGTAAAAACTTACCTCTCTATCCAGCTCTTTGGCTAAATAGACATAAGCCTCATTTGAGCCGGTGTTTTCGATTCTAATTACATCACTATCGGGTGACGGTCGTGTAGCAAACGTTAAGGGGTCGTTATCTGGATCAAAGCCTTTAAGACGATAAATGAGGGTACCTGTGTTGCCAAATAATGCATTCAATTATTGCGTGGAATAAAATGTTTCAAAAACTAAACTTACCCACAGCAGTTTCAGGACTTTCTTTCAATCTCAAAACTATCTCCGATTGACCTTCGATTACAAAACGTGGAGGTCTGTTGCATGCAGCACCATTGATGAGGCAGGCAAAAATCGTTGTTACAATTACTGAACCAGTGGTACAAAATTGTTTTAAACGCACTTTTTTGTTAAATTTATTTCTTTGGCTGCAAAATAATTGTGGTTTCAGCATCAATATGCTATCGTTGAACATTTTTTGGTTGTTTTTTGAGGTGCAGAATGTGCGTTTTTTTTTTTTTTTTAAATTTGTATGACCTTATGTTTGATCTAGAATTAATCGAGCCATGAAATGCAATTATTGGTTCATTGAGGTTGTATTTGTGTTGTTCGATGATGGCTATATGCAAAAATTAGTGACTAAGCAATGTTGTTGTAGTGGGTCTGCTATTTTTGTGTTGAAATTTGAATCAGAAAAACAAAGTTGAGTGCAAGTAAAAAGTATTTTTTTGCAATTCAATGGAATTCGAGTTGGTTCATATGTCATCATTGTCATGTTGACCAAGTTTTTAGATCTATTTCTGAAAATAAAATAAAAGTAAATTAGGAACATTTCCGGTTGCAAAATGTTAAATTATGTTGTTGGAAATAAAATCAAATATTTATACCGTCACAATGTGTGAGATTTAAATGTGATTAAATTAACGAACTACATAATAGGAAAACAAAAACAGAAAGTGTAAGAGAAATAAATAAAATGCACGACTTGCTCTTATTGTCAAAGTCCATGTGGACGTACAATTTAATAAATGTAAGAAGAACTTATTGTTATGCCAACTATTTATATTCTTAAAATTAGTTTTTGTTTTTTGTCATTTTTGAAAGAATTTTTGAAAGTAGAAATAGTTGACACAACAATTTCAATATTGGACTAACGATTCTCCGTTCTTGAAAATAACTAACAATTTAAAAATTGTTTTATCAAGAACTTGATTATAAAATTTACACTGTGGTTCCTTCAAATTAAGAATTGGTTGTTGCTACAAGTACTTTTTGTTTACTAATTCACAATCTTACAAAAATGGAAAGTACTTAGGATAACAATGATTTTTTTTCTGAGTGTAGAGATAGGAATTTAATGCGGGTATTTTATCAAAATATCTTTTTAGTTTTATTAATCTTCATCTTTTTTGGAAGAAAAAGTTATATTTTATGTAAAATTTTGAAAAAAAATATCAGCTAAAAATATTGATTGCAATTTTCTTTTGAAATAAATCTGAGTTTAAAAATCATTTTTTCTTAAACTATTCTATTCATTGAATAAAATGTAAATAAAAGAATAAAAGGATTTAACCCCGTTGCATTTCAATAATTTTTTTCTGCTTTAAGTCAATTTTTGAGAAAATTCCCCCTCCTAGCAGAACAGGTATAAACATAACCCTACTCTTAGAAGTTGTTTTCCTTAAAAAGAGCGGGGACATTTTTTACGAAGTCCATTTTATAAATTTAAAATTTTTTTTTTTTGAAAATAAAAAAATATTTGTTCACAAAAATCTTATTGTTAACCATAAAAAATATCCTATTAAAACTTCAATTTTTAATCAGTAATTGTTTTATTATTTTTAAATTACAACATTTGAAAAAAAATCATCCAAATTGGATCAGTTTCGTCCCGTTCTGAGATAGTTTGCTTTAGTCACTCGATTGCGAATACCTACTATCATATTGAAATAAAAGTTACACTTTGTGCTAAATAAGGTCCGATTTGTTTGTTTTTCTTCTGTGTCAAAAAGCTGAATGTAGAGGGATAGGGGTGACAAAATAATAATGAGACCGTCATTTACCATGGAATTTTTGTTCAGAAAACATTCTCTCTAATTTTACGACACCGCATACCTTCGAAAAAAACAGTTCTGCTTTTTGGGGTTACCATATGAAAAAATATAAATCACTTCTACTTATGAAATTTATTAATTAATAGATAGTTTAATAGATAAGTATATGCATTAACAAATTTAGTTTGAAATAAAAACTTTCTAGACAAAAAAAAAACAAGTTTAAGAAGATTAGGCACATAAATTGTAACCCTTTTCTTGAAAAGAATTAGAAAAAAATAATTTTAATATGCATTTTTTTGAAGGCGCTTTATTTTTTTTTTTTTTTTGAGGTAGAATTTAAATAATAGCAGATATAATTTTTATCGCTTTCAATTTTAGTAAGTACACATTTTAAACAAATAATAATCGTGTTGCCAAGAATATCCATATAAGTTTTTTGACACAAAAAACACAAACATTTCTTTGTTATTTATTATTATTATTATTCTCATACGTAAATTCTATCGTTTCTCTTTTAATCAAATGCACTCTTTTAACAAGAGACTTTATGCTTCTTTGAAAATATGAATTTTACAACAAGAACTTTAGAGCAATCTCAGATCATACTACAAGAATTTCCACTCTTGAAAATCATTCTTTTAAAATGTTGTTAAAATGTTACTTGGGTTGCCAAAAAATACAATAAAAAGCACACCAACAGTAAATTATGGCTACGAAATATAAGAGTTGGGTAAAAAAGAAAGATAAAGCGTCGTGAAAAAGTTTCTAACTTTGCGCCCAGATGCAATGTCTACTTTTTGTTCATAAATCCAAAAGGGTTTATTTTAAAAAAGTTTTTAACAAAAATGCACTTTTTTTCTGTTATTTTTTCGCGAATATCACAGTTTTCCAAATGTAGAAAATTATTCCTTATAATATTTTAATTTAAGTGCAAGTTTATTTTATTGACTTATCCGTCCAAAAAAAGTCAATTCTTTGTTTTGAAAATTAACTTTTTTGTATTTTTTTTCGAAAAAAACATTACCATTTTTGACTTGCGATATTGCAATGAAATTGTTTGCATCTTCACTCTCTCTTCTGTTAAAAAGATTCCAAAATTGTGACAGGTCAGCTCGATTGAGCATAAAGTTTAAGTTATAAAATTCAACACGTGCTCTGAATATCTACCTTATAGCTTCAACTGATAGGTCATTGCAGAAAAAGTTATCTTCTGAAGGTAACTGGTGGTCGAGGTTTCTATAAGTATTCGTAGATGTTAATAGAAGTTGCTCTGTATAGATGATGGGTGAAAAAATTCTAGTCTATTTCAGCAGTAACATATGCAAAAATGCCACCAACATTCATCAAAGTTTGTCTCCATTAGCGATAAATGAGCTTCTTTGGATTAGGCTTTCTCATTATATTCTTTAAAAGGGGATGCATTTGTCTGCAGCAATCCTACCATAATTGATTTTTGAAGGCTTCTTCCACTTCTTTTCATCATTTTCTCTTTATATCTTAGATTTCCGACTTTATTCCTTTACAAAGCTAGAAGGTTTTAAAGTAAAAAATATTTGTAAATAACACAACATTCCTCAGTTTAAACCAAACTGTAATTGTTATATCCTTTAAACAAATCATCTAGATGGCTCACCTGCAGTTTTGACTTTTAAAGCAAAGTATTGACCTAATAACAAGAAAGAAAATAATAAAAAATAACATAATTCTGTTTCCCAAACAACTAAACACCTAAATATTTTACATGTTTGACTTATATGTATTCCAAAGTCTAAAGTCTTTGTCTATTCACAAAAAAGAATACCAAATATGTAATGTATATCAACTTTAAACACATTAATCCAAGAGAAAACCAACGTGAGATATGGTCCACAAATTTCCTTAAAGTCTGCTATACTTAACGGTTAGTTTTTTTTTTTATTGGTTGTGGTAATAAAGTACCACCTACATTATTTGTTTTATGGCTTATTTTTAGAGTAAGATTTCATCCAAGTTCAAAAGACAATGTGACTATACTTTTAAGTATATATTCTTCTTCAATGTTAAAGAAGTTGAACTCCATTAATTTTTGTTTAATTTCGTCGAGGTGTGACGGTACAATACTCAAAAAGAATAAGAGTTTGCTAAAAAGTTAATATGAAAGGGAATCACAAGTCCGAAACGACGACGACACGATGAAGAGAGAAGGTGACGTTGAACTTGACTCGATTGAATTAGATAGCCGGATATGGATGGATGAGCGAATGCGAATGAATGAATCTGGATGATACTACAACTATTTACAAATGGAGGCTATGTTAATGATGGACCCTATTTATCGTCGTTTGTTCAGAGAAGGGTATTCTGGATCAACGGAATAACTATATATCTTCAAAAGACGAAAACACTTTTTCAAATAGACAATTGAGGCATTTAGGATAGTAAATGGGTCAAGTCCATCTTAAATTTAATTCATTGTAAGATAAATAAAGGTCATTGACATCTGTGTAAGAAATTTAGGGGGGATTTTATTTCCAAATATAAAATACGAATATAATACTTTTCTCTTTAAATTGGAAAATATTACCCAATTAGCAGTTTGAACTCAAAACATCAGTCGGTCTAAGCAAAATGGGCTTTATGTTTTATTATTCGAACGCCCTTATTCTATCTCTTAAGGTGGAATTTGACACCAATACTTACTGGTACTTAAAGTTGTTTCACATAGGTACTAAATAAAAAAAAAACAAATACACATTTTTTTTAGATGATTTCAATAGATGCAATATTCGTCCATTCAACTCCTTATATTGCATTAAACACAAAACTAGATACGACAAATCCCAAAAAGCGAGAGTAGTCCAGTAATTTTAGTCTGAAAAATGAAGGTACTCTGATGTTGGAAGGAAAGTAATGTGCTTATAAGTGACACGTTTAAAATCTCAAAATGTACTCTGTATTCGAAAATGGTTAGGGGCTGCATTTCTACTATAGGCTGTGGTCCTTTACATCAAATCACAAGAATAATGGACTATTTCCAATACAAGGATATTTTAAAGATAGTAATGCTTCCATTTGCTAAAGAAGAAATGCTTCTGCGCTGGGGTTGCTAGCAAGATACTGGCCATAAACATTCGAACAAGCTTTTACTCCTTTACCCCTTTAGCAAGTAGTGTAAATCACATTTACTTTTCATTTATTTAATCATATTTCACAAGATTGTAAGAGCCAATTTATTTAAAGTTGAGCGATAAATTAAAGAATACTACTAAGATGTACCTATAAAAAATGGTACCTACATGGTGGTGTAAATTGTAGTGTAAATCACATAAATAATTGGCAAACTGACTTATAGCAGTTCTACCAATAAATTTCCGAAGAATATTATTAAATTTTAATAATGTACCTAGTTGTGTTATTCAATCTAAATTTGCCTTTTGTTATAATAATTTATTATTTATCCCCAACATAAAGGTGTAACATGCGAGATCTTAAAAAGTACAATAAATCAAAGTTTCACTTTTCATAAATTCATAAAAGACAGATACACCCTTTCATCCACACTTAACATTATTATGATGTTTAATTAATACAGTCTTAAAGGTACACACTAAAAGTTCACCTTGAAGTGTGGAAAAAAGTACCCATCCATACTTTTTTTCAAATGAGTAAAATCTAATCCCAACAGTGTATTATTGTGGGATGTGTGATTGTTACCATTAATATATCTCGAGTGTTATATAACTTCTTTGAGCAATGCAATGAAAATTGTAATTAAATTTTTGTACAGACAGTCACGAATAAGCAGTACCTTAAACCATAGACGCAACTAGAAGGTAACAAATGAGGGACCTTGTCTCTCCTTGAGTTGCTATATATTGTATTATATAGTATAATTAGTACCGAGAAGGAAGTAAAAAAAAACTTTGAATGCAATTACATTTTATGTCGATGAACTTCGTAAGCTCTTTAGAAAATAACGTTGAAAATAGATTAAAAACTGTATTGCTCTTTTAAGAAAATTTACGGCAAAAATATTGTCCTTACGTTTTTTTCTTGATAGGCCTTATTAGCATTCATTGGTTTACGAAAAAATCGATCTTAATAAATCATTGAGAATAGAGCTTACACAATCTTAAAAAAAAAGAATGTAACCAAAAGGGTTCTATTCGATTAATCCTTTTTTACTTGCCATATAATATGTACAAAGGTACTATAATAGAGCAAGCTTAGGATTCGTAAAAAAATTCGAGCTCGAGATAACAATCAGACATTTCGATGATGGAGAATGCAAAAAAAGTGAGTCTTACAATTCTGTCGGTCTGTCTGTCTGTCTGTCTGTTTTTCTGTGTATACCTCAAGAAACAGCCTAAACCCCTGAAGCAGTTTCTTCAAATTTGGCGCTTAATGTTCTTTGGTGATTCCCTAGAGGGGAAATTGAATTTTTTTTAGGTCCAAAATAACGGTACCTGCCATATAATGAATATGAATTTTCTCAAAAACGGCTCCAACGATATTGATACAAAATTTGTATTTACTTTTGTTAATAAGGCCGTACTTTTGAAATGAAAGAAATATTTTTAGAAATGTTAATGACAATAGTACCATAGAAACGTTTTTTTTAATTTTTGAGTTTCTCTCAAACGACTCAACCGATTTTGATGAAATTTTTTAAACTGAAGCTTGTTAATAATTTAAAAATTATTTGATGTCAAAAATTTCAAAAAAATAATTTTTGTATTTAAAATAAAAGTTAATTTTTTTTTTGAACAATCAATGCTTTAAAAACGGGTGACTGTATTTTTTTTTTTTTTTGATATTTTAGTTTAAGATGTGCATTAATATTTTCTTGAAAACAGCATACCAATTTTTTTTTATGCAAGGTTTGAGAAATTTTAGATATACAAAATTATTTTTTTTTTTAAACAATTCCAACGATTTTCAATATTTTTTTTCTAAAAATTAATTTTTTCTTAATCAAATCAAATTAAATTTTAAAATCTGTATAGTAAGAAGCTTTAACGTACACAGCAACTTTTAACCTAAGAGCAAGTACGTGTGACCCGGTCGTGAATCTTATTTTTACGAAAAATCAAGAACAAAAATTCGTCAACTTTTATTATTGAAAATTAAGCTATTTAAAAAAAAATTGAGGTTATAATCAAAACCAACATTAGCATGTAAAAATGAACCATAAACGAAATCCATGATTAAGTTGTTCTAAATTATAGTTGGCCAAAGTTCACTTATGCTTCATGTGGTTGGTATAGAAAAAATTTTTATTGAGTTGAGTTCAGTTGAGTTGAGTGAAGTGAGTTTATACTTGTGAGTTTTTCGGATAATTCTTTGAAAATCAGTTGTATAGTGATCTTTATTACCCTGAAAAATTATTGTAAACTACAAATTTTTTGCCGAAATATTTGAAGATCGTGCGATTTTTGAATATTTTTTTATGTGACCCCAAAAATTAAAAATCTCCTTCGCAAAATCTGCAATATGCCTCCTTTAAACCGAAATATTTAAAGGGTTGATTTTGACGTACCTATGCTCAAAAATTAAAAATCTACCCCCCTAATATGTGGCCGACCAAAGTCTTAGTACGACTGCCTATTTTGTAGTGTATTTTGACTAAATCAAGAGCAAAATGAATGAATTTTGTGTGTATGCAAAGTATAGGGAAGAAATTGAACAAAAACAGTGTACATTATTTTTTATGAGTGATTGTGACAATATTGCATTTTTCGTGTTTCCCAAAAAAAAAATCGAATTACGGACATATGGTGTATGAAATTTGTCCTAAATTTTATTTATATCCTTTTAATTCTTTACTGCTTAAACCGATTGCAAACAAAATTAGGCAACAGGTTCATCTGTGTGTCTTTATTATCGAAAAAAAAATTATAAATTTTGTTTAATATACCCAATAAAATACAAAAAACAGAATTCTTCAATGACTAACAAATATAATATTACTATGAACTACACTACAAAAACTAGTTCGTGCTATGCAGTCCTGCATTATATTCTTAATCTAAAGAAGCTTCTAAAATCAATCATTTATATAAATTGAATAGTTTATCAATAAAAAAATTATACCCCACACCACCATCTTATAAATTTTAAACCATATGGATCCGCACCTGCTTTGATGTGGAATATAAGCCAGTGTAACTGACTCCACCTGATGATGTTTGTTATGAGACACTAAAGGAAATATAAAACAATTCATTCGAATTATTTAACTTTGACGAACATTAAAAAATTGTGCTCACCAATCTTTAGTTGATGTGATTTACTCACTTCACTACACACACCTTAAGTGAGTAAAAAAACAATGGAAACAAAATCAAAACATCACCGATCCGTCTTAACTCTTGAGTCTTTTATAATAATTATAAAAAAAGGGAAAGCGGTGAAGGTGAAAATTAATTAAGCACACAGTATAATGCAGATGGATATGGAGTACACTGTACACCTAATAACATCAGTATAAGCTATAACTTACGTATATCTACTTCAAACTATTTTTTTTGCACAAATTCCAGATCACAGAGTTTATTGGGCTGGACAAGATGGCCCCAACGAAACCATTAGACACGCAAAAATTGTCTAGATTTTTCTTTTCTTTGGCTTAAATGGTTCTCAGCATCCGATATGAGTCTTTTATATGCAATGTGATAACATTCGATGCAGAACTACATTATTTAGTTTCGTATATGCTTATTAGTTTAAGACATGCAATTTTGTATTTTATTAGTAAATCTGTGAAGTCATGGAGCTAACACTTTAAATCTGGGTTTGATGTACTCATGTCTACATAATGTATTTTTTTTTAAATTATAATCGAGAAGTCAGAAGTGGGATTAGTACAACATGAGCAGGTAAATGGAATATGGAAATATCTTGTTCTATTTGGGTGCCGGGACACTGAGACATTTCGGGTAATTACAAAGCCGACGAACTCGCCAGAAAAGGAACTATAAGTCCAATTTTACCTATGGAGTTGAATATTGGAATACCAATCGCTAAATGTAAACTTATGCTGAAACAGGATGCCATTACGACGACAAACAATAGATGGACTAGAACAGATCTGGCAAGTACTAGATCCGAAGCGTTTGTTGTCTCTAAGCAGACTGCATATTAGCTATTGTGGAGGTGTCATTACTGGAAACTGCCTTTTAAGTATACATGCTAGAAGACTGGGGGTCTTCTCAAACGATTTTTGCAGAAGCTGCATGGACGAAGAGGAAGAGAAAACAATCCCATACCTTCTCTTTTCATGCCGTGCTCTATCCCAACGGCGCAAAATTCACTTCGGAGAAAATTTCTTTGAAGATACAAGTGACTTCATGAAGACTGACATTGACAGTCTCCATCGGTTTTTCAAAAGCTCCAACGGGTTTAATTAAAGGAATTTCCTTACTGTTTATGTGGTATCACAATGGGCCTATTATTGGCGTAAGTGTGTCAGCAGTTTTCCTGGCAGCCACCTTAACCTAACCTTATATATCTTTACTGGCTAAACATATTTTGTTTAAAACTTGTCAATACTGGTTCTTTTTATGATTTCGAAAAATATTGTGTATTTAATTTTTCAAAAAAAAAAACTGAACAAAAAATATTTTGTCTGATATATATTTTTTTTTTTAATATAATAATTTACCAAAAACTGATTTGTTCAATGACCAACAAATACTTTTTACAAAAGCAAGTTCGTGCGATCCAGTCATATATGTAAGTACAGGCGATATAATTCACATTCAAGTAAAAATTAAAATGAACATTAAGGTGTAAAAAGTTTTTTTTATTTTCCAATTATTTTTTTAAATAATTAATTCCTCGAAAAATATTTTTTACAATTTTCTTTAAAAAAAACTCACAAACGTATATAAATATTAAAAACTCTCAAACGCGATTCCTCCGTTACATCAGTGGAAAAAATGGAAGGATCAAGATTTCTTTACTGATTTTCGAGAGGCAAAAGCCTCGTAAAAAATTGTTGTATTGATAGGAAACCAAAAGAATTTATATTTTCTACTTTATAGATCTTATTACGTAGTAATTAAGAAAAGCACGAAATCAAAAATACACTTTTTTTTTGTTTTATTTGTCGATGCAACTATTTAAACAACTTAGAATGTCCGGAAAGCTCTTGTATTCAGCTTCAATTCCTTATTTTTTAAATTTTAATACGATTTTTTAAACCAATTTATTGATCTTTCAGGAGAAAATTACGTTTCGGTTTTCAAACATGAATATCTCTGCAACCAATAACTGTAAATCTTAAGACATTTTTCAAAACGATAACAAATTTCCTATACGATACTTTTGTAACTGTATTCTTTTATTTTTTAATTGGTTTTTTTTTTTTAATTAATGTCAGAGACCAAACAAAAATAAAAAAACCATTCAAAAATGGATATTTATGATATACTAAAGGTTAAATTACCGATATCCGAAAATTATTACGACCTCTCTTTCCATTTTTTCCACTAGTCTATTAAAATATCATTTCGGATCTTCTCGGAGGATAAGGTACATATTGTGTTTTTTGTGAGTAACATCCTAATAATTAATTTATTTTTTTGAAAAACCACATCCAACCAAACATTTTAAAAATTTTATTTTCATTTCACCTTTACCAGGGCTTTTTTTCACTTTATTTTGCTTGTTCTTCCATTTAAATGCACACATTTCTCCAATAAAGCACAACGAAGTAACCATCAATGCCAACGCCAGGAATATCCAAATCCATTTAAAATCTTCATTTTTCAATGGTCTTAATTTCGACTCAAATCCAAAGGTAAGCTTTTTGATCCTTCCGACTGCAGTCAATTCATAAAACGCTCTGTTCATCCAAAAATCCAACAATCCACTAGATTGTGTTTCTAAGAAATGAAAATTCAAAATGTTTCTATAAATTGAATTTTCATTTATAGCAATACGCGATAAAATATTTTTCATCAGGCACAGTTCTTCAGACCAACGAAACAATTGTTGGCCAAAGAAATTTTGTTGACTTTGATAAATCTTCCATTTGTCTTTGGGTACAGTGAAGGCATATTTGGTGTTAAGACTACTTCGAAAATTTGTAAAAGTCTCAATTACAGAATCACCTTCAAATAAACTTAAATAGTTTTTCATCAATTTAGGCCTTTTATTTAACAACTCATTGATATCACCTTGGAATGTGTAGATTTTTAAACCAGTAGATTGCATTTGATCGAAGGATGTAATCATATTTTCCAGTGGAGTTTCTGTCATAAAAGACTGAAGAAATGCATCGTATGAAGTAACAATCATGATTCCAAGCAAAAATATCAGTGAATATAATATTTTTATGGTGAAAAAAGCTCTTGGTAATTCTGTGAATGGCTGGCCGAGTATTCCACGACAGCATTCTATGTTGAAGAAGAAATCACGCATAAGCAAATCCCGATGTAATCCTAAGCACTTAGCAGTTGTCTCAAGCACAATAGAAAGCAAAATCACTACCACAATTATTATTAGGTAGACTTTCCATTGAAAAACGAAAACAAATACCTTATAAATAGGTATGCTTGATTCCACAGGCAGCATCAAACCCCAATCAAACATCATATATGGATATGATAACCATTCTGTTGAATCTTGTAAAAGCATCTGAGCACCTAATATCTCAATTGTTCCATTCAGAATAAGATCATGAATTTCGTAGGGCGACATTGTAATGTTTACATTCGAAGTATTTAATCTGGCATTGTGCTTCTTGGCAAGAGTATGAAATATATGTCCCAATAAACCAGCAATACTCAGATCACCATTTGCGTTTTCAGAGATGATTACTCCTGGCTCTATCTCTGCGAAGATAACTGGCAATGTAGTGCCCTGTAGATCTCGCATTCGATTTGGAAAAATACTTGAATCCTTGGTCCAGATGAATTCTTCAATTATAAAACCTCCGAAATCGCTATAGCTGTAGTAAATCGAAGATGTCCAAAAATCTTGAAAAACTGCTACAACATTAATCATTCTATTATGCCAGCAAAAATTGAAAACTCTTTTCAGTTCCAAATCATTTCTTGTAAAATTCTGAAGCACAAAAATAGTTTTACAAAATCGAAGATGTTGAAGATCTTCCGAAAGTCGTTGTAGAAATAAATCACTTGAATCAAATTGAACTATGGTCAGAAGGTTTTCATTGAAATCTCCTTTCAAATAAAATGAAGATATCGCAGTTGATAGAATCACTGGAACACTAAGTAATGTTGACACATCTTGTATGAAATTGTCATTAAAATAAGGCGCCTCTGATGTTTTCAAAAGAAAAACGCTTTCAAGTCGATGGACTTTGTTAAGATGTTCGATGAATTCCAAAAACTTAGTATTGAACGTATCTTCTATATCTAAAAACTTAGCAGTTAACACTTCAAAGCAGGCAACAAGAATAGCCGTAAAATAAATCATGTCTGACCATTTATTTTAACTGCCAATGTTTGTTTTATAGAACTGTTGGAAACTAAAGGATTTTCCCCACTGTCGATTTCTTTAAGTTGGGTAGTAGGTTGGCAGTGTCAACTCTAAAATAACTGAATACCATTCAAATTAAATTACTTTTAATATTATTTTGTAAAATCATGCTTACTTTTTCTTTTGCGTAAATAAAACCATTTCTGATTTCTCCTAAACACATAAAGTAAGTATTTACAAAACGTGCTATGTAATTACACCTATGCACACCACTGCAAGGTGCCTCGCTTCCCAGCAAACAGTGTCCCTTTATAACTGAATAATAAATGATTCACATTAGTGAAAAAAAAAACATTTACTAATGAATTCATTACTGAACTTAATGTGAGGATATTAAGTCCAAATAAAATGCAGGACTGGGTCGCATTTACTTGCTTTGGTGGTAAAAGTTTATGTTGACGTTAAGGCTTCTTTCGTAATTATTTTTAAAATAAAAATAATTGTATAAGAAATTTAAGAAAAACATTAATTTCATATGACTTAAGCAACTTCTCAAATAAGCTCCAAGCTTAGCAAGCCTTTTTATTTCATCGAAATCCGTTGTATAGCTTACGAGAAAGTAATTAGAAAGGAAAACGTTTGTATGACACATACCACTATTAACAGGTAAAAACATATTATTTTTATTTGAAAAGTACGACTTTGCCTGCTGCAGTATATGTAAAATATTTTATATAGTTGGAGCCGTTTTTCAAAAACAAATATGCGAAAGTGCGAAAGTAACTTTTAACTTTGGATTCCAGTAGAGTGTCAAAATAAAAGCTGTTTTTACTATATGGAATGGGGGTCGAGCATACAGACAGAAAGATAGACAGAACTGACAGAATTGCCAGACCCAATTTTTCTCATTCCCTCTCATCGTAATGTCATGCTTGATTATTATCTCGAGCTCAATATTTTTACGAATCCTTAACTTGCACATATCGCAAGTAAAAACGTTCAAATAATGTTTGTTTAAAAGTTTAGGGCTATAATAGAATACAAATATGAAGCTTATAAAAAAAATAATTGAAAATTTAGTAAAACAGGTTGTTATTGGTTGGGAGAGAATGAAGAATAGTGGAAATGGAATCTACACTTGAAAGAAGATTCTTTTATTGTTTTAATTAAAACATTCAAAAGTAAATGCAAAAATAAAATGTCCTGTTTACATGTATGTGAAGCCACAAAAAAAAACAAAATTATCACAAACGTTCAGTTGGTAAAGAAATAGCGCTCTAACAAAATCGAGGATGAAATTAGCAGAATAAAACGAACTCAAAGGATGATGAGCAAATTTGTATGAAAAATAGGTGTAGGTCCCACAGAATTGAAATTCATCTCAAATGATAGCTTGGGTTTCTAATATGGGGACAAGTTCCAAAAACGCCGGAGATAGAGACAGCATTTAATTGAAACTTAAGGATTTTGGCCTTTAAAATCTATAACATAAAATATATGGCGTATTCCCCCCCCCCTCCCTCCATTCACTCTCCTCCTTTCACCCCCTGAATTTTTCAAATTCAATTCCTATTGGTCATAAAAAAAAGGTTCATGAAAAACAACATTTTGGTCTGACATTTTGAACATTTGTTCCACAGTTCTGACCCTCTAAAGTTAACGCCAAAAAAGAGAGGGCAGCAAAGTTCTCATAAGATAATTTTCATGTTTCGACAGAGAAAGCAATAAAAAAAAAGTTGTATACAATGTTGTTCAGTGGCGTTTTGAGGCAAGGGGTCAAGGGGCTTAAGTCCAACCCAAGCCTTCAAAATCATGTTATTACTTAGGTAATTTCAACATTGATCATTGATCATCTAGTTTTATAGGATCAAAAAAATGCTTTTCAATCAAACCCAATTGTACTGATTAAACATCTATTATACAAAATGCGATATTGTATAATTGGTTCAAATATGCTATAAATAAAAGACAATATTGAGTTTTACGACAAATACTTATTTATTCCTCAGGAGATGTTGTTTTTTTTAAATTACAGCATTGTGCAGAATTTTGGAAAAACAAATAACATATCAAAAGGAAATGCAAAAGATATTTTTAATCGGATTATAACTCCAATACCAAAAACATAGGGTAAATGATACTTATGTTTGTCACATTTTTAATCAAGAAGTTGCACAAAATTAATTTATAGAATTGACTTAATCAAAAACGATGAATTTAAATATAAATAAACAAAATGAAGTTAAGTATTAAACACAACATAATGTACTTGATTAACTGAAACTTTTTCTTAAATCTTGTAGATTTATAGAGGGAGTTCAGATACTCGAGCCACCCCCAGGGGTGGGAGGGGGTGACGCTGAGGAAGGGAGTACGTCATTTCGTTTTTTTTTTTATATCTAATACTTTGAGGAACAATAAAATGCAAAACAAACTCTGTTATAGTGTTATGTCTACCAATTATTGGGGTGTACCCCTAATTTTTCGTCTAATTTTAATGTAGCAAATGTTTTTCGTAAAGATCGTGATTTGATTTCTAAATTCTGATCTTTATCCTTTAATATCAATTAAAAAATATTCAAGCTATGCGATTACTTAATAAAAAATTGTGAAGTAAGATCTTTGGGTATGCCTTGATGGGAAAAATAATAAGTAAATTTATGCCGATTATGCTGGTCGCTGGTTTTCCATGAGACCTAGATTATTCTTATTATTATTAATGAGGTGTACTTATATAAAATCATTTGAGAAATCACAATGTTTTATTTTCACTCATCGCTTATCTATTTTACTTCAACATACACTTACCTGAAATTTCAAGGGAGTATAATATAACAATTCTAAAGCAATAATACCATACAAAAAAAAAAAAAAAACTGGTAGCAAAGCAGAATTATTAATTTTAGCAACTTTTATATGTAATCTTTTACAACATAGCTCGGATAAAAACATCGATGCCAGGTTACTAGATCTAGTGTTCTCTACTTATTCTCAAGAATCGTTTTCGGTCGAAGCTTGTACATACCCATTATCTAAAGTTAATCGTTATCACCTGTCACTATTAATCAAATTCAACTCAACATGTGTCTACCAAACTATATTCCCGAAATAAATGAAAATTTTATTTAGGCTAATTATGAAGCAATTTACTTTCAGTTGAACGATAATAATTATTGGACTTTTCTCAACAATATGAAAGTAAATGCATCAGTTGAATGTTTTTATTAAGTTTTAAGTGATGTAATTTTGCCTTTTGCTCCAGTTTGAAAAGTACAATCAAACATAAATATCAATGTTGGTAGTAACTCGCAAACGGTTATAAAAAAAATGTATTTTTGTCAAACTGATTTTTTCTTAAGTTTTATGTTACTGAGTTAAGTACTCTACTTATGTCTTTTTTTTACAATAATGAGCACTAATTTTTATTTAAATAAAAATAGTGCTTGATAACTGGTCCTAGCCCATGAGAGATACAAAATTTTGTATGGAGAAGTTGAAAAAGATAATTCATGAATTCTTATCATTGGTATGGACGCAGAATGTTACCCTCTATAACAGGTTAAAAGTCGCTGAAGAATTTATGTTAATACAATCTAGCCATATGAGACTTGATTTAAAGGTATTTTTGTATACCATCCAGTCTCAAACTTGATACACCTTCACATCACCCCTATTTGGTGGATCTTAGGAGACTTTAGATCTGGATATGTGGCATTCTGAACGGTGACATTTAAAAAAATTGTAAATTAATTTCTTTGACCTTTGACCCTATCTTTCCTAGACAACGCAAAACGGATCTAAAATAATACATAAAAGCAAACATTTTGCAACAAAAATCATCAAATCGAAGTTATATTTTAGAAGTTAGAAGCTTCTATTTTTTTTGTCATTAACCGCTAAAATGTCTTAACTGTTATTTTGTATATTGAATCAATGGACGAATATATTGGAAGATGGAAAATAATATAAAAATAATAATAATAGAATTTAATAAATTAAATAAATCTGAATTTAAATTAATTCACTGTGGCGTATAAGTACTTTTTTATTTTTTTTATTTAAATTTTGTTTTAATGCATTTTGAACATGAAAACTTACCTTGTAGTATGTTTGAGATAGACTGCAGTATGAAAGCAGTGATAGTGTGTCTATCTCTATAGGGATTATAAGTGCCAACCCTATAATTTAAAATACGAACGTACTGCTGTGCAGTGCATTAAATATAAATATACACTTTTCTATTAATACAAGCCTTTTATACACTCTTGTTGCAACCTTCTCCAACCCTTCCTGTTTGTTGTTTCAATTTTTTCAACTGTTCTTAGTTTCAACCATACCCAGTCTAAGCTACTATAGAATATTATATTTAAAGATTATAAGTAAAATTAAACTTTTTACGAATTTAAAATTCAACAACTTCCGTTGATTGCAGTAGTTAACTAAAACATAAACTCTTCACAAATTAAACTTCTTTATCAGCAGATCTTAAACAAGAGCTATTCAACGTTTTGTGTAAACATTTTAAATCTTCAAACTGAAGATGCAAATCCTGGAATACAAAATCGAATTTCAAGTTGAGACATACCGTATCTTTATTGACATGAAGCTCTATACGGTAGCATAAATTGTCAGAAACTCTTGATTGAACTCTGAAATCAGGATCCCAGAAAACTAATTCATATCTATTGGGTGACATTAACAAACACGCAAAGTATAAAAGTGCAACTGGGATATAGCAATCATGTTCTGAAATAGATAGTGTGCAGGGTTGGAGTGGAGGAACTTTATCTTCAACAAAATCATTCAACTACTTGAGTAGGCCGTCCATATCATCATCATCATCAGCCACTCCCAATAATGAGCCAAGCAACGATTGAAGAACACGCGAAAATTGTTCTGTCTGTCCTGTTTTATGACACCGAGTGATAGATATTAAACGATAAACGGATAAAATCTCAGAAGTTCGGAAACCAAAACCCGTTTGGTTTGCGATTCGGTTAAAAGGAATTCAGATTCCAGTGGCCTATTTCACCAAACACTTTTCACTTTGCATTCTTGCAAATAAATAATTTCATGCAAAGTAAAAGTGCTAACAAAATTTGCAAAGTGAAAAGACTCTTCATTTTCCAATTTAAATTTTTAAAATTTTTTTATATGTGAAAAGTAAAAGCGTTTAACTTATTTAAAAGAGCAATTGAATTCGTGTTTTGCTAAGTAGGAAAGTAAGTATTTGAGCTTCCATTAAACGATCCACTAGAGGTTCGGGTTTCAAATCCTATCGACACTAGCAAACCGGTTTGCCAACAATTACCACTTTATTTATCAATCCTAAACTTGCCCTATAGTACCTACATATATCACAAGTAAAAAAAATTTACGAGATAGATTTTTTCTGAAACCAGATTTAGATTCAGAAAATTCCAGTCTTACATAATTTAAAAAAATTATATGAAGGACAAAGAAAAAACTTAATTTTTGCAGACCAATGTTATCTTAGAGCCAGAAAAGTAATGTTGAATTTGCTTTAAGAAAAAGTATGGAAAAAAATTTATTTTAGCTTTAAAATTAATTTTCGTATCGAATTATTTCGTGGACTGTTTTACATCTTTAGTTGTAAATGGCAAATAGAGCCACGGCGGAGCGCCCCGCGGCGGCGGCGGGCGCAATTCAATTAAAGGGCCCATGCCCGAAGAACTTAAAAAAAATATTTGATTCCGACGAAATTATCAATGTTTGAAAAGCAGTATTTTTTAAACTAAGTATTTTTCAAAACTTTAAAACTGTAAAAAAAAGCTTGATTTGACTAGAATTTTGCACGGTCTTCCTCTATTGAATCGATAAGGGTTAAAAACATTAATTTTACCAGGTATGGTTTTTTATTTTTTGTTAAATGAATTACACGAAAAAATTTTAAGAAAGAGCACAATCTAAAATTGTATGTATTTTCAGCTTTTAACTCTGTCAAATATAGCACATTTTGAATGAAAAATTAGTGTTTTAAATATCTTTCTGCATTCAAATAGGGTTTCCGCATATTTATACTCATTAAAGAGTTGGCACCCGACTTTTCTTAGATAGAAGAGATTTAACGCTAAGATTAGATGTATACATTTAAGCCAACACACAAACCAACTTCAATCATATTTTTACTTTTAACACATTTCTTAAAATATTTTCGTTTATATAGCTTATTTTATTTTCTATTCTTTTTAACTTTATTAATTAATTTTAATATTATTTCTTTTATGCGTATATTTATTTTTCTATATCTATGTATTTATTATTTTTTTTTCATCCAGATATCCATTTTCCTATTGTTTTTAATTCCATTCGCTTTTTCTTTTAAATAATTAAAGTAAATAAATTAAATTGATACTCTAAAAGATTTAAGTCTTAATGTATCATAGTAATGTAATCAATTTCGAAATAAATGAAATGAAATGAAATAAAAAAAGCCTTTAACTCCACCAAAATGTATACTACGAGTATTTTGTTTAAATAGGAATGATTTTCAGTATAACAGGGTTATCACATTCTCATCTATACACACTTTAATATAAATTTAGATTTTTTACATATTTTTGACTTTTGTTTGGCAATATTAATATTTTTCTTTTTTTTAAACTAAAAAGTAATATTGCATAAAGTGATGTAGCTTTTTTTTCGTTCAAATGGGGTTGCCAGATTGATGTACCAATTTAAAAAGTGGCAACCCCATGTTTTTATTTTCAATATCATCTTTAATTTGATACCAATTCCAATCTCTAACCTTATGAGCTAAGTAATCCTACGGTCACCTCCCCGATATATTGATGAATTCATTTCACTCATAATGACTTTTGCTTTTGATCTTAATGTACTTTTGTTGATTAAAAACCGATTAAATCATGCTTTATTTATTTGATTGATAGGTATACATCAAAATAAAATATTGTAACAATAAGTCTTCTAACAATAGTTCCCAACGGCCGACGCGACGCGACAATGATGATTGTTTTAAACAGAATTGAATTTTTTACCGAAATCTACTTCAAAATAATATATTTTTACGCAAAATTATTCGGTATGGTATTCTTTACTATAAACCCTAAAGGAAATGTAAAATATTCGTCTAAGATTCACATTTCATCGATAATAATGAAGCTGATTTGTTTCGCCACATATATTTATACCACACTAAAAATGTCGGGATATTTTAAAACTATGGTACATAGCACGATCTTTGTTTTAATGACCTTTGTTATTTTGTATAATGTCAGTTTTTATGCAACTGTACTATTATTTCAACTCAAACACAACAAGAATATTGTCATATTGATTCAAAGGAACATTGAGCTCTTCAGAAAACTTAAAAAATTGACCAAGAATCCGACATTATTTGGCAGAGAATTCTACGTAATGGGAATCATCCGATTTATATTGAATGTTTCTACGATGATGAGTGATATTCCAAAGTTTACTGATGTGAAAAAGTCTTTGGATCTTAACTTCATCCTTGAATATATTGCAGGATGTTTTCTTATGTTTGCATGGTTCATTGTGGTTAATACCTTGAACTTGGGCTACATGATATCCAGTGGAATGTATAAAAATCTTGCCAACCATATTGGGTGCCTTCAAAAACGAATTAGAAATACAAATTTGCATTTAATGACCAAATATCATCAAATACAAGTTCTTTGTGATTTTTCTGAAGAACTTGAAAATTGCTCAGCAATTTATTCGGAAATTTCAAAACTAACTCAAGAGTTTCACAACATGTTCCAGATTCTTCTTGTTTCGATTTTGTTTGGAAATATTTTCGCAATAATATGTGGTGTCCATTATAATTTCTTTGAATACTTGACCATTGGGAATATAAGTTGGGGACTTGTCATAATGACATGTGCTCGAATTGTTGACATCGTATTTTTATTAATACTGACCGATTTGATTATTCGGAGATCTCGAATCAGTGCTCATTTTGGATGGGAAACTTTATATTCTGATATTGAAGGCCGTTGGGATCGAAGTGTTAGTTACAAATAAATATCTTATCAAACTAAAATAAATTGAATAATTCTATTTTATATTTAAAGGTTGAACAGTTTCTTAATAAGCTTAGAATTGAAGACTTGAAATTAAATGTTTATGGAATGTTTGAGATGAACAATACACTATGCTTGAAGATTTTTTCGATAGTTGCTGGATATATAACAATACTCATTCAGTTCAATATGATGGGATACTTTACCGAATAAAAAGTTTTAAAAACCTCACCCAAGTATAAAAATTATGTACATATATTGAAATATGTTTATGCAAATAAAGAATTAAATGTCGTATTTATAATAAATTAATTCATAATAAATTCTAACTAAGTCAGACCCACGCTACTATTTCATTTTATAAAAGTCTGGGATTGGCCGATTTACTTTTGACCGAATCACGTTCGACCGAATTACATTTGACCGAATCACATTTGACCGAATTACGATTGACCGAAAAATCCTCCTATTGTAATTGAATATTCAATACGAAGGCGTTTGAAAGTCTTGTTAGATTGAATAGGGGGTTTCATGTTGACCCTGTAAGACCCCCCAGCTTGGGATCACTATAGGATTTGGGGTGTGTACGAGGTTAGGTGTATGCAAAGTTTCTTTCGCATTTAAAGACTCTTGGAAACCCATAAAAATATTAAAAAAATAAAAAAGGAGAAAAAAGCAATCTCTCTCAATAAAACAAAAAAATGAAAAATTGTTCGACATAGTTTGATTCAAATGTAAATATTTCGAAATCCACGCCATGGATATTTGAAATTAAGGTCTAAAGAATGCTAATAAAGGGTTTTTCAATAAGAGCGCTACAAAAGTTTTTTTAAAAAAAAAAAACGATTTTGGATATCAATGAAATTCTTTATTCCTGTGAAAGTACGTTCGATGCCATTATGTATGGGACTCGATTTCTTTTGCATGGCCACCACGGGCACGCTTGCAGAAGTCCAGACGCTAAACCCAAATTTCGACGGTTTTCAAGCATAAATCGGCCGATACTGCTGCAATTTCACGTTCGATATTCGTACGAAGTTCATCAATCGTCGCTGGCTTGTGGCATATACCAAAGACTTGACGTAGCCCCACAGAAAATTTTCTAACGGCGTCAAATCGCACGACTGAGGCGGCCAAGCAACTGGACCATTTCGTGAGATAACACGTTTTCCAAACTTGGTTTCCAATAAATTGATTGTGACATTCACTGAGTGGCTTGTGGCGCCGTCCTGTTGGAACCACATGTCCCCCAAGTCCATATCATCGAATTGGGGCCAAAGATATTCGGTTATCATTGAACGGTAGCACATCATCACGGAAGAAGTACAATGACGCTGCCGGCCCATAAACCACACCAAACCGTAATTTTTTGGGGATGCTCATGGAGTACGTGTGGATTGCTGCATGACCAATACGGCATATTTTGTTTATTGACGAAGCCATTCAGCCAGAAATGAGCCTCATCGCTGAGGATGATTTTTCGATGAAAATCCGAATCATTTTCAAGTTGTTGCTCAGCCCAATTCATGAACATAAGACGCTTCTGGTGGTCAAGCGAATGAAATGGCGTCAATTTAATCTTGTAAGGATGTAGGACAAGTTCTTTTCGCAAAATTCGCCACAACGATGTCACAGAGATGCCCAACGCTTGAGAACGACGTGTGAGAGACACATTTGAACTTTCTGCAACTGAAGCCTCAGCGGCAGCAATATTCTCGACACCACGGGCACTTCTTTGTCTCACTGGCACGGGAACATTTTGTACTGTACCTGTGGATTCAAATTTTTCCACTAGACGCTTAATTGTTGATCTGCTAGGACGATTATGACGACCATAAATTGGACGTAGTGCTCTTAACGTTGAGGCCACTGACTCCGAATTTCGGTAGAAAATTTTAATAATTTTGACTCGTTGTTGTCTCGTTTATCTTTCCACGATGAAATAACAAACTTTACTGAAGAGAAATGTCAAAAGAGCGGCAAGAAATATAGCGTCGTTTGCTGTCACTGTCGCTCTACTTTTGTAGCGTCCCTGTTGAAAAACCCTTTACAAAATAATAATTTGCATTAAAGTAATACCAACTTAAAAAATTCAAATTGCTCTCCTGCAAAACTTAGTATTTGGGACTTAGGCTAGTTCTGTAGCGACGATTTGAATTGCAAATCGTATTTATTTATAAGTGATGACCTTAGCCATAGCCATAGCAAGGCTTCTGTTTGAAAACTGTTCTTGAACAAGATAGATATTGATCACATTGTGGACATATTTTCAAGTAAATGCAGTGCATATGTACATTAAAAAAGATTTTAGAGTTATTGCCACTTGGTCGTTTTCTACACTGCTCATTGAAGAGCAGCAGTAGGAGCTGTGGTAAAAAGAGTTTATGAGTAGTAATAAAAGCTCGACTGTTCTCACCAATCCTCCAATCGAATTATTCTACGATTTTTAATGAATATTAAAAATTTAAAGAAATTAAAATTTTTCTTATACTGAAATTTAAAAAAAATGAGAAATCTTTGAGTAAAATATTAATACTTCAAAACTAACATTATTTTAATGATCCTGGATCGAACTGTCTTACCGGGATTAATATTTGTGTCCAAACTAGAAATGAGTTAAAAATAAAAAATCGATTCAATTACTCTGATGTTTACTCATATTCTGACCGAAATTAATCAATTATTGCGTAATAGTACTTTACCCCTTGAAGTTTTAATTTATTCCGTCTTTATTTTTCAATATTTCTATATTATAAACACAGTTCTTAATAGAATGTCACACCCGTTACACAATATGTCACACCAATTACATTTTACGTACAAAATTAGGTTCAAGATATTTCATTTAAGAAATATAATAAACAACTAGTTATATTAGGTGTTAAAGCTAAATGTTAAATATTTAATTAAGAGAATAGTAAAACAAATATGAACAAGAAATGTTGTAACTATGTCACACCCGTTACAATGGAAATACCCATATTGAAAATAATTATTAGACATTTTGTTAGTTTACATTTTTACTGATAACCCCATTTTAAATAATGTCACCAGTGATCATATTTGGCATGAATGTTTGACTTATCACTAGAACCCATAATTTAGAGAGTTCAGTTAAATTGTATCACTGTACCATTATTTAAGGAGGGTTTTCAGTAAAAATGTATCTGTTGCACTGAAACACTAGCTATACACAAAAAGGACCATAACCTTTCTTAGAGACAGCATACCATCTTGATTTTGGTCTCATTTGATTCGGTACATAACAAAGCTTTCATAAATATAGTATGACCTCTCTGAAATAATTGTGCCCAAAAATAAAGCTATGTCACAAATATCCAAGATGGCTGAGGATTCTTCTAAGATGACAGCCATACCCCAAGCTGGGAATGTTAACGCCTTTTAGATATGAGTAAGGGATTATTGTGCACAATTTAAACCAACTTTTAGCCTGCTTTATATGTTGTCCTATTTGCACTGAACATTCCGTCTTTATTTTTCAATATTTCTGTATTATAAACACAGTTCTTAATACAATATCACACCCGTTACACAATATGTCACACCCATCACATTTTACTTACAAATTTAGGTTCAAGAAATTTCATTTAAGAAATATAATAAACAACTAGTTATATTAGGTGTTAAAGCTAAATGTTAAATATTTAATTAAGAGAATAGTAAAACAAATATGAACAAGAAATGTTGTAACTATGTCACACCCGTTACAATTGAAATACCCATATTGAAAATAATTATTAGACATTTTGTTATTTTACATTTTTACTGATAACCCCTTTTTAAATAATGTCACCAGAGATCATATTTGGCATGAATGTTTGACTTGTCACTGGAACCCATAATTTAGAGAGTTCAGTTAAATTGTATCACTGTACCATTATTTAAGGAGGGTTTTCAGTAAAAATGTATCTGTTGTACTGAAACACTAGCTATACACAAAAAGGACCATAACCTTTCTTAGAGACATCATACCATCTTGATTTTGGTCTCATTTGATTCGGTACATAACAAAGCTTTCATAAATATAGTATGACCTCTCTGAAATAATTGTGCCCAAAAATAAAGCTAAGTCACAAATATCCAAGATGGCTGAGGATTCTTCTAAGATGACAGCCATACCCTAAGCTGGGAATGTTAACGCCTTTTAGATATGAGTAAGGGATTATTGTGCACAATTTAAACCAACTTGTAGCCTGCTTTATATGTTGTCCTATTTGCACTGAACAAAATCAAGTTAAACAATTTTTAGAGTATAATAGCTTTTTCCCGGACTGCATCTTGGTACCTCTTAAACTTAGAAAAAAGTTTATATGCAAAAAAGTTATGTTATTTTATGACCTACAAGCCTTGCCTTGACACATTTTACATAAATTGAATAACAAACGAATTATTAGGAGAAATGCACTTTTTTTGCATCTTGAGGGGATATAGACACCCCACATATAGCATTTTTTTTTGCTTGTATTGACCTAATCAAAACGTTCTTCTACTTTGATTATTGTTATGGGAAACATTCAGATTTTCTTAATATACTTTTAAATTCTACTACTTTCTGTTATACATTTGTATGGCTATATTTTGAAGAGCTGGAAACTGTTTTATCTACAGAAATGATATAAAGCTCAAAATAAAGAACATTGCGTAAGGGTAAAACCGTAGAACATAGTTTATAATCAAAACTAGTCCTTCATAGCTAAAAATGCCAATTACTGGCAAAAGCGCATTGCATTTTCACCAATGTTGAGTTCGGCGCTCACCATCAACTCAGCAAAAAATTAGAACAACCAGATTTGAAGCAAAGTCTCCTTTCTAAGGAACGACAAGGTTACTGGTGATATGAACAGTATTTATTATTAAATTAATCATAAAATTATAAACTTCACAAAATTTTAAATTTAAAAGCTTTAAATCTTACCTAAGCTATTTAAAAGCAAGAAAGAACATTTTGTTTATGTGAAATATGTCACAGTTTACTTTAAATAACTAATATTTTGAGTTAATTTAATCAGACCATCGCATTGCTAAGATCCCCTGAGGAAAACTTAGGAAAATAAGTAATATCATCGTTGACATTGATACAATCCCTCGTTGGCCAATTAATTTTTAATAATTTTTCTAAATATAAACTTACAAATTAAATTGCCAAATCTAATCCTGAGTTGAACTTTTAGCATGGATACTATACATAAATAATATTTAACGTTCAAAGCTTTTAATTCTAAAATAATAACAATTACTATAATTTTCCTTATCAGGCAGTCTTGATTAAAATGCGATAAAATTGAACTCGATTGATTGGCCACCCCCTCCCGAAATACACAAAATTGCCACCTCTTTTAGTGAAATGTTCGATACAATATAAAAGAACATAAGTTTGTTTGCCAGTACTTTGCAACAATGGTGTTTTATAAGCTATCAAACTGTAATTTCTGGCTTAAATTATATTTAAAAATAGTTTATTTTTATTCAAAAATATTTGGCATGACATTTTTTTCTATTACCAAAAAGGGTGAAATTGAATACTCTTCTAAAGTGCACATTTTTTCGACAGTGTACCGAGTTATTTGTTCAATGGCATTCGCTTACTACTCATTCAAAAGCATGTCAAACACTACAACTAAAATCCACAAACATAATTATGCATTTTTAATTTTTCATTTAGTTTTTTCTATTTTATTCAACTTAACCTTGTTAATTTTTCAACTAAGACGAACCAAAGTTACTGTCAAGCTTATAAGAAAGTACATCAGAATTTGTAAGAGGCTAAGACAGTTGACCAAGAATTCAACATTATTTGGTCCGGAATTTTATGTGAATAGTTTCGGTCGATTTGTATTGAATATGTTTTTGCTAGTGGGTGAAGTGCCAAGATTAGCGAAATTCACTGAGAATTTTAACTTTATCGCATTTTATTTTGGATATGTGATGGCTTTTTTTTGGATTATTGTTATTGATGTATTGAACTTGGGATACATGATGTCTAGTGGAATGTATAGAAATCTTGGCAACCATATTGCATTTCTAGTGAATCGTTTTAAATACACTGAATTCCATTTGATGTCAAAATATCGTCAGATGCAAGTTCTTTGTGATTTCTCGGAAGAACTTGAAAAGTGCTCGGCGGTTTATTCGGAAATTTTTAAAATAACTCGAGAGTTCCATCGTACGTTTCAGATTCTTCTTTTATGCATTTTGTATGGAAATATTTTGACAGTCATTAGCGGTATTCATTACAATTTTACTGAATACTTAACTACCGGCCATATTAGTTGGGTATTCGGTATTCTGGTAATTGTTGAAATCCTTGAAGTCACATTGCTTTTATTCTTGACCGATCTGACAGCAAAGAGATCTCGAATGCCGCTGAATTTTGAATGGGAAACTATGTATTCGAATATTGAAAGCCGTTGGGATCGAAGTGTATGTTGATGATATTTTTTGTATTAAGAAATTTATCAAAAGTATATCTGTTTTACAGGTTGAACAGTTTCTTAGTAAACTTAAATTGGAGGATTTGAAATTGGATGTTTATGGAATGTTTGAGCTCAATAACGAACTTTGTCTGAGTATATTTTCGATTGTTTTTGGGTATTTGACAATAATTATACAATTTCATATGATGGGTTATTTCAAAGAATACTGACATTTTTTAAGAAACCTAAATTACTAATAAATATGAACTTTGTAGTTATTAAACATAAAAGGAAAAACTTAAAACTTTTACTTTACGAATAAATCACGTGCATATTGGCTGAGATATGCCCTATTATTTTTATCTTTTTTTCTTGGAAATATCTTTTAACAGGTATCAAAAAAAAAAAAACTACAGTGGTTATCAAATCATTTTTTCGGTAATTCGTTATCCGTACCGTAGGTAGAAATTGTCTTCTTAAAAGTGTAAGGTTTTGCTGATTTTATGCTGGTACACCTAAAGTACAAGAAGGTTTAACTGAAAATGGATGAATGCTGGACTAAACGTAAGTTTTAATAATCCTAAACTTTTGGCATTTACGTTATTTTGACTTTAAAAAAAAGGAACCGTGTTTACAAATTTCCTACGCACTTTGTGTGTTTTACGATCTTCGTAGAACCACAGCTTTTTATCATTAATGTTTTGTTTTTTCTGACATTACAATTCAATTTTATTTAAAAGTGCATGTTCAATTTAAACCCGTTCGGATCAGGAGTTTTAAACGTTTATATTCTATAAAACTAGTAGGAATGGAAATTCTTATTATTAAGTATTATCAATTTCTGAAAAGGTAACTTTACACAAAATCAACTACAATTTTTAGTTATTAATTATACGAGTAATTAATTAAAATAAAAAACGAACTTTTAGCAGTTGCTAATGCTTTTTATTTGATTTTGGTTTCTAGCTTATAAAAAATAGTATTAAAACTGCAGCAGCTGCAGATAGGTACATGCAGCTTCCGAAATTATCGGGAAAATAGTGAAAAAACGAAAGCATTACGAACAGTTTACTACGGTTATTTCGATTAAGTTTAAGTGCATACGCCTTAAGTCTATATTAATTTGAAGACGTAACAGAAAATACATTCAAAATATGAATCCAATCAAAAACTACATTTTTTTAACCTATGGCAGATTTTCTATTCAAATAGCTAAAAATTGCTAAATAAATGTCAAAAGTCTGCAACAATCCCATGTATGTATATTGTATATGAAATGTATATAAATAAGAGTTATTCAATGTTGAATGTCAAAACGGTTGGTTTTTCGTATGTAACTTACTCTTAAACGTTGAAAGCTATGAAGAAAGTCTTGTGATTGTCTTAGAAAAATTATGACACATTCTTATCTGTACATGCAATCGTTTAGAAGATTTTCCGATTCTTAAATAGGAACAGGTCGAAATTCTGGTTTCCAAATTCAGCTTTTCTTAATTCTGATTTTTTGAAAAAAAAATAAACTTTTTTTTAAATTCTAACTGTCAAAATTAAGCTTTTCAAAATTCTGTAAATTTATATTTAAGATAGAAAATTTTGCTAATTCTGGTTTTCTTTAAAATAACCATTGATTTATACAGAAATTTACCAAAAAAGGTCATTGTCTACATGTTAAATAATTGTATAAGTTTGTAACTTAACCAAAATTATCAACGGTGTGGCAGAAAGTTAGCTATTGCTATTTGGCTACCTTAAATTTGTGGAATATAACGGATTACTTTGGGTATTATTCGCAAATGGTGAGTGCTATGGAAAAGTTGTAGATTTATTTTAGTTTGCAACAAATTGCACAAAACTGATTTTTTGTATGTTGTTAGATTATTTAAGAGTAGTGTAAAATCAAATGTTTGCAGCTTCGAAAGAACTGTGCCTGAATTGTAACTGCATGGTGCACCAAAAACCTCGTAAATTTCGTGATTTCTAGATTATTACGTCTAAGAGGTGCATCCTATAGAAAAGCTGCAAGGCAGCAGACAGGGAAGATATATTTTGCTATATAAAGTGCCCTATATAGGTCCAATAGGTCTTGAAATACAGCAAACTGACCAACTTAAGCCAAACATTCTTCTTTATCTGCTGCCTGTAACATTTTATATTAGATGAACCTTTTAGAAATATACATACATAATAAGCTAAAAATTAAAAAAAAGACCTACACATTTAAGTTTTTGGGTGCAATATGCAATTGGCACAAACTAAGTTTTACTATACTAGCATTTATGCTTACAACATCCCAAATAAAATGGAATGCGACTGGTAGGTACTTCCTCTTAGATTCAAAGTTGCTATGTACGTTAAATCTTCTTATACATAGTTTTTTTTCTTAAATAAATAATTTTATACGGAAAATTTTCAAAAAAAGTGTAAAAAAAATAAAATCCATTATTAAAATGAAATAATAAACTTCACCTTAAATTGTTTTGAGCTCCAAATTAAGTATGCCGTTTGATTTGATTAAAATTGAAAATCGATGGAGCCGCACTTGCTCTTATACATAGATAAAGTTACTAAATATGCTAAACCTTTTTAATTAAAAATTTGTAAATGCAGTTATAGATATAAAATTAAAAAAACATAAAATTCGATTTTCAAATGAATAAAACAGCTTCTTAAATGAATAAGACCTCAAAACGGAGTATGATGATATCGTCTATAATGATACATTTAAGCCGTTTTAAAAAAAACTATTTTTTCTATATAAAAAAAAAATTGGTAAGCCATTTTTAAGATATTATTTATCAACATCTAAAAACTAAATTTGGAAAAAAAAATATTGAGTAGCTTTCAAAAAAACGATTTTTCAAAAAAAATATTTCAATTTTGTTTTTAAATATATAAATCCAATGTTGCTGAACAGTTTTACGTCGACTTTAAAGCTTATTATATAAAAAATAGTTGAAATCGAGTGGTTATAAAGAAGAAAATCAGAATTAAAAAAAAAAACGGTTCTATGGTACCGGTACCGTTCATAACGATTGAAAAAAATTCTTTCCATAAAAAGATAGACCGTACCCAAAAAAATGATTATAATTTTTTAGTCGAAACCGTAAAAGCAGGTACAGTTATTTTCGTCCAAAAAAATTAATTCAAAAAACTTCTGAGGATATGCTCCAAAAAGCTTTAAATACCAAGTTTGAAATAAATCGAACCATCCGTTTAGGTTGCGGCTTCTAATACATACAGGCAGGCAGACAGAATTGCGATACCCAATTTTTTTACATTCTCTATCATCTAAGCGTATATCGCAAGTAAAAATGTTGGGATTTAGAATGTCTTATATGCTGGGATAGACCTAACCCGAATTTGGTTCTCTTGAATGACTCCACTATTATCTTTATTTCCATTAAGAGCTTTGTTTTTGAAAATGTTCAGATTACTCAACAGATTCCTTCAAAAGCTGAGTTATTTTCATGGGTGATTTAAATGTTTAAGGTTTGCACCTCAGCTTTTTTGTTTAGGCATTATTAAAAGTATTAATTAGTTTGTATTTGTTAGCAAAAAATGTAATATCCATCTACCAAATAAATTTTACTTTCTTTTTTTAGTTTGCTTTCAAAGAAGTGCGCCAAATCGACAATATAGATAGGTACACGTAACAGAAAGTTTATTTCTTTTTTTTTTAATTTTATTTTGTTTAACAACAACCTAGGCAACCACCCATGCAAATTCTCTCGAAATTACAGTTGTTGTCGTAATGATTTCAGTTGTAAAAATACAAAATGAATGTAACTACAATCTTACCATATTACCCTAACACCTTGAAGTAAATTTACCTGACCAGAAGCAATTGCAAAACAACAGCTTTACATAAAGATGTACGAAATGTTTATTCATGGACTATGCAGTCCAGTGAATTCAGTCATTAATTAAAATCGCTAAGGCATTTTCAGATCTTCTTTTAAAGACTTTTTGATGCTTAAACAACATTGAAGTAAGTAAAAGAAGTATTAGGTAAGTAAAGTAGATACAATCAAATAAATAAGACAACAAAAATGTAGGTATTTTATTAGCAATAATGCAAACAACTAAAATAATTTGTTGTTTACCATTTGTTGCTTAAAACAAAAAATACAAAGACAAAATTTCCGGAAATGTTTAGGAAATCTATTCAACATGCCTTATAGAATAGTACCACGACACGTTTTACGTTTCTGGTAAAATGGTGAATAGCGAAATATTTCAGTGACACAGAAGTTTTTATCAAAAAAAAAAAAAACAAGTATGTTAGTAGTTAGTACATTGATGCTTCTGTTATGTCTTGAAATTCGGCTACTTCGCTCACTGCCAAAAAATTTTCTAACCTATCTAGCACACGGATAGGGAACACGTGGACCGTATGCTTGATAATTTTGTTAATCAGTTAAATCCTATTCCTAGAAATAATATTTTTTTTATGTGGAGTTAATTTTTCTGATATGATTGTTCATTACTAAAAAAAAGGCGACATGGACTTTCCCAAGTTCCGTTCAGGTTCAGTAAAGTTATGTTTGTGAGGAAAAACGAAAGTCAAAGGATAATGCGGTGTCAGCTGCCAATATATACTCGTTCTCGAAGTCTCACAGTTAGCCAAGTTCCAGAGTGAACCTTTAAAATATATTCATTATGCATTTTGATGTTGTTTGAGTTTACTTGGATGCACAAGTTTTGAATAGAAGAAAGTTGTCTAATGAAAAGAATCCAATGTGGAGTCAGACAAGGCTGCATACTGTCACTAATAAATAATTTAGTGTAAGGAATAGAGCGATGTGCTGGGCGTAGTCCTGACGAACGGAAATAAAGGAATTTAATATACTCTGATATCTCAAGGTTTTGAAATAAGGAAGTATGGTCAAATTTTTACCTATGCTGTAACACATTTAGACATACATCAAATGAAAGGTCGCGATGAGTGCAGTATTTTTTGTAATTTTATGTTAAAAAATTCCTGTAATGAAACTGAGAATATAAGTATGTTTAATAAAAAATTAAATTCACTGAAAAACACTACCCAATTTAGTTGAGAGTTCAATTGGACTATTCCATCACCCTTTGCATTTGCAAAACAATACATTTTTCCACATTTAAGGTACTTTTTTATTGGACGTGGCCCATTATTGTAACAGAATTTTCAGAATTTCAGGGGCTAATTGGAAGCAGAACGTAACATCTTATTTGTATGAAACTTTCTAAACAAGTTAATGCAACCATATGTGGTATATTTTAAATCAACATCTGAACTAACTGAACCAATTTTGGTGCTCTTTAAAAAAATAATTACAAAATATCCCATGTTATAATTTACCAAAAGAAAAATAAAGTTAATAATTACAAAAAAAAATAAGTGCATTTGAAGAGGTATTTAAATCAAAACATTTTTTAAATGCATCATCAGTTCAAGCGAGAATTGGTTCACTGTTGAACAGTTTAACCTACTCTATTCAATTATTGCAATACTTCTTAAAATGCAATAAATTCTAGTTTAATTAAATTTGATTTCATAAAATTTAGTAAACATTTATAATAAATACTTACTTTCATAAAGAAATAACTCCATAATTTCAGCACTTTGCAGTTGTCATAGAACAAAACTTTATTAATAAATAGATACTTTGTTACGTTTGGTACTTTTATAATATTTTCCAATAAATTTACACTTGTAGAAGAATTAATAATTAACTTAAATTATATCAGCTATTTACACAGGATCACACATTAACCAACCACAAATCAATAATTTTAACACACTTTAAATTGTGTCTTAAATGTATAAAATCATATGTATGACGGAGCAGACAATTATTTTAAAACTCAAAATACTCTCAAATTGGTCAAACGAAAAAAAAATTATCAAGGGTCTATAAAATATACTTATGTAGCTATGTACATAATGTTTAGAACAACCTAATTAATTCCACGTTTATCGTGCGGCACACCGAAAAGAATCTTCAAGCTACACAAAACGAAATGCGTGAACCGTGACTATGTACATTAAACTTTTGGGTGTTGAACACTTTACCATCTCAAAAAACGTTTTTAAAACCCCGAATTGAAGAATAACATTACAGAAATGACACGAACTTAAACAGTTGTCCTTTTAACAAAACATATAATTTTAAAAGTCGAACGGAAATGCGTTTGTAGACTATGCTGCGCGGTTGGTTTCATTAACTTCCTGCGATGGGCACGTATAGCTAATAATTCAGTTGCATTAATGCAAGTTGGTTTTGGGTTTCTTTTTTTTTACGCTTTACCCCTTGGAGTTAAACTTCAAAAATATAAACAACAACACTTGCCACTTTGTCCACGATATGTATTTCCGATTCGGCACTCAAATTATGAATGAGCGACGAAAAAGACAGTAATGAACATCGAGACAGGTATAAGTGAGGTACATTACTCGAGTTTGAATTAGCCATGCATAACTAAAGTGGGGCTGGAACTGTTGGCAAAGTATACAGCATAATGAGTATATCACCGTCGCACCATAAAGTAGAGCGGAATCCATCAATGGTTTTGATGAGAAAAGAAATAGCGTTCCTATTTACAGTGAAGGTGTGAATTAGTTGGAAGATTCTATGATCTTGTGTAGGGAAAGATCGGGAGACTTGAGTCACTTTGTGTTATATTATAAATTAAAACTTAAAACTCAGCTCATGTTAAACACACTTATTTAAAACTAAATTGACCTATCTACCCTAATACTAACAGCTCATCTAGGTACACGTTATATAATTATAAAAAAAAAACTGTTACCAAACTTTTGCAAAAAAAAAATAAGAATCAAAAGAGTCCACAAAAATATCTTGGATAAAAAGTTTTTTCTTAAGTGTAGAGCTAATATTGGTTTAGTACCAAAAAAACTATGATAAAATGTTACCCTAAGAATGGGAGGAACAAAAGACATGAGTACAATAAGTTTTGCACCGCAAAATAACAACTGTTTCCTATATAGAGGGACTTAATACGAGTATTTTTTACTTTGGGAGGAGGGCAATCTTCGAAAATATGACTTAAAATAAAAACAAAATTATTTAATAACAACGGCAACACTTATAATCAAGAAATAAATATTTTTTTTTCAAGCCAGCTTGCCGTTTTATTAATTTTTAAAGAAAGTTATTGCCATTGTTGGTTTTTGATAAAAATAATTAGAAATTAAAAATTTCAGAATAAAAATAAATTGACTTTAATGTCATTAGGTTCAGAATCAAAAAAAGTACCTCAAAATAATTTGTCATGCTTCAATCGCATATTTGCTTATTTGATGTTATCATCATTTCCTTAATTTTTTTTTTAATCTTCACACACCTCCTCTCTGTCCCCAAAAAATGACCCTTCCACCTAAAATGTTGGTATGGTCACTTTTGATTCTTAATTTTTATTGCATTTATGTAAAATGTTTGCCAAATTTTATGAGGGTAAAAATGTAGGAACAAAATTTTAATTTTAAAATATTTTGTGATATAATTTTTTTTTCATTTTTCCTTTATATTTCGATGTGGCAGTAAATTTAAATTTGCTAGCCGTTTATTTCTACAAGATTTTTTTTTCGTATACAGCTTCTTTACATATGTTGGGTGAGGGAACCAGCGCTTTAGAAATTTAACAAATTAGATTGTTACATCAGTTAAGCAACATTTATGTATTTAATACTTGTTAAAGTCTATTTTCATTTATTTTTCCTTCATAAATAAGCTTTTTGTAACATATTCATGTGTAAAGAAATAATTCGCATAGAGCTGAACATAGGTAGAGGTACAGGGCATTCAAATATCGATAGAAATAAAATGTCAAAAGTCCCATGTATGCATACAAAGTTATTCAAGGTAAAATGTCGAAAGTATTTGTTTTTCATATTTAATTTTGAAACGGGAAAAGCTATAAAAAAGAGCATACATATGTATGTGAGACTTGTAGGCCTTGTGATTCTTTAAAAACATGTTGTGAAATTTTTTTTCTACGAGCAATCTTTTAGAAGATATCGCGATATTAAAATGTGCCAAATGTCGAAAATAACGGTTTTTTGCATATTGCTCTTAAACAGTGAGTCCTATCGAAAAGTTGTCTTAAAAAGAGTTGTAGATTACTTACATTACTCATAAACCCTGCGATTTTAAAGATATATTTTGGTAACACTCTATAGACAATAACGTTTTACATAAAAAGTTTAGGATATGTTTTCGAAATAGTTTTCATTTCGAAGGTAGGGCTCTTAAAAGAAAGGTGTTTGTCGAAAATATCGGTTTCTTGCCTATTTTCATCAAGTTCAATGCTATTGAAAAAAAGTGTTCTTAGTATTTGTAGATTATGCGTTTTCCTACACAATTCTTATAATTTGTAGATTATGCGTTTTCCTACACAGTAAAATTCAATTTTAATTTCTAAAAGCTTTAATAAAAATTTTAAAAAATTATTTTTGATTTGGTCAAAAGTCAAAAATTACGATTTAAACTGAATGTGTTGAATTTACTATTTTGTATAAAATTTTCTATCTGTTAATGTAAAAATTGTTCTATCAAGAACTTGATTGTTGAACTGACACTTTTATTCCTTAAAACTAAGAATTAGTTGTGGCTCCAAGAACTTTTTGTTGAGTCAACAATTTTTAATTGACAATCTACAACAGTGGAAAGTTCTTGGGATAACAATGATTTTTTTTTTTTTGCTGAGTGAACAATTGGAAAAACGTTTAAATCATGTAGACGCTACTGTTTAAGCATTGAATGTTAAAAACTGAATCTATTTCCCTATGATGATATCTCTGTCAAAATAATGGATAAGCTTAGGTTAACTTCTACCCTTAAAAAATAAAAACTTAGTTATAATCAACAAAAAAAAAAACTACATAGGTATTTAAAATGCAATTTTTTAAAAACTCGATTCCCATTGTATGTTGTGTACCTATACTTAGGTTTTGCATTTCTTTTATTTTTCTCAAATAATATGTTTAAAATAACTGCAAAGCCATCACAATGTATGTATCGTATGTTTTGTTTAATTGAGGTTTCATATTCCACTATTCTTTGAGTAATAAAAATATTCAGAACTCGTTGTCGTTACACTTTGCTGTTTTTTTTTTTTCTTGTAGGCAACTTCCAGAAATGTGATATGATACCTGATATGAGTACCTAGCTTTACGACTTCATGGCAAGTAACAACGGTGAGTTAATTTTGTGAATAGAACAGCAGTATTTTGCGCTTAATAATATTCCACGGAAAAGGTCATCGATGTTGGCAGTAGAAAAAGATGTTTGTTTGACTTGACCCTGCGGACATGACATGACGGTAGTGACGGTAGGGCTCACAATGATTTATAAACATTTGTAAGTTTCGCAACTCAAGAATGTAGTTTCTATATTGTAGTCTAATTTGTCATTTTATTACTAGAAAAAAATGGAACCTGTTGGTTTAGGTTCATCTATTAGGTTGCTGGAAATAATGATAAGGTGGCCTTTATAATTCTTTTGAATAATTAGATACCTACACATCATTCTTGTACATCCAGTTGGCTAAGTCTTAGATAATTGATCAAGACTTTAATTAGCAGTCCTTGGTGTATTGAGTTAAGCCCATAGAACTCGAAAATCGCATCGAACAAAATATTCATGAACAGGTTTTCGAGATTTGATTTTTTGAAACTTTTTAGTAGGTAGTTTTTTTCCAAAACATCTTTAGTACTCAGTCCCTATCTTGAGTAATAATTTACGGATCTGAACAAATGGACCAACACAAATACTGAGAAAATTTGCAACAAATTCTATTTATTTTGTGAAGAAGAAGAAAGCGCAGTGTGTTAAAATACTTTCAATTTTATAACGATAACTTACGATACAAAATTAGTCTTAATTGAAAAATAAATCAATTTGGTAGATGTACAATAAGTTTTATATTTTGTTCTTATAGTTATATCTCTGACGCAGAAAATTAGGTATTCCATAAAGAAAACTATGCATATGGTTTTAAATTATGACAGTTTTTTGTGAACGGGTACCTATTGTTTAGATTTTTTTATTTCGTTTTTCACACAATTATTTTAGTTTATTTCATAATCGCTTTTTTAGTTATTCTTCAACTTAGTTTTTCGATTATTTCGCCCCGTGGACACTTCGCATTTTATTTTATTGTTTTTCCATTACAAGAGCAATGATCATTTAATTAGGGTCATTTCGTTTTTTTTTACTTGGACTTTAGGTTATTTTGTTAATTTGGTTAGAATCGATGGTAAAATCGGCGTTTACAGAGTTGACACCTTTACAAAAACTAAATTCTATTTTAATATAATGTTTTAAAATTTACACAAATGGGCAAGGAAAATTTTGAGTATGAAGGATTTGCTTTTAATTTTGTTTAAATAAATACTAGGTATACTTATTTAAAAAAAATATTGATAAAAAAGGTAAATTCAAGAAATATTTATTTCAAATTCATTTTAAAATATTTCGTCATCGTTGTTTCGTTTTTGTTTTTTTGTGGATGTTAAGAGCCTAAAGGCTCCACAATTGAAATTGTGATTGTAATTGAAATTGTAATTGTAATTGTAATTGTAATTGTAATTGTAATTGTAATTGTAATTGTAATTGTAATTGTAATTGTTATTGTTATTGTTATTGTTATTGTTATTGTTACTGTTATTGTTATTGTTATTGTAATTGTAATTGTAATTGTAATTGTAATTGTAATTGTAATTGTAATTGTAATTGTAATTGTAATTGTAATTGTAATTGTAATTGTAATTGTAATTGTAATGGTAATGGTAATTGTAATTGTAATTGTAATGGTAATGGTAATGGTAATGGTAATGGTAATGGTAATGGTAATGGTAATTGTAAGTGTAATTGAAAATGTAATTGTAATTGTAATTGTAGTTGTAATTGTAATTGTAGTTGTAATTGTAGTTGTAATTGTAATTGTAGTTGTAATTGTAGTTGTAGTTGTAATTGTAATTGTAATTGTAATTGTAATTGTAATTGTAATTACAATTACAATCACAAATTCAATTACAATAAGGTTCAGTTACAATTACAATTACAATTACAATTGCAATTACAATTCCAATTATAATTACAATTACAATTACAGTTACAATTACAATTCAATTACAGCTATAATTACAATTACAATTACAACTACAATCTTTAATTAATTACAATTACAATTACATTTTCAATTACAATTACAGTTAAAGATTGTAATTGTAATTAATTAAAGATTGTAATTGTAATTGTAATTGCAATTGTAATTGTAATTGTTATTGTTACTGTAATTGTGATTGTAATTGTAATTTTAATTGTAATTGTAATTTTAGTTGTAATTGTAATTGTAATTGTGATTGCAATTGTAATTGTATTTGTTATTGTAATTGTAATTGTAATTTTATTTGTAATTGTAGTTGTAAATGTAACTGTACCTAATTGTAATTGAAATTTTAATTGTAGTTGTTATTGTAATGGTAATTGTAATTGTAATTGTAATTGTAATTGTAGTTGTAAATGTAGTTGTAATTGTAATTGTAACTGTAATTGTTATTGTGATTGTAATTGAAATTGTAATTGTAGTTTTAATTGTAATTGTAATCGTTATTGTAATTATAGTTGTAATTGTATTTTTAAATACGTTCCTGTTTAAATCATACAAAATTAGATGTATGTAAACAAAATATCAATTCTTCAATGTTAATTGTCCCCCCGATTGAGCCTTTGCGGTGATTGAGTTTCCCGATCGCATCAATCGCCGCGATGCATTGCACTCGGTGTGCATGTACTAATAATAATGCCACGAAGTGATAACCGGATAGTTTGAAATCAGAACAATCTGTATATTCACTCATAAAAACAGCTGGCCTGCGTTTATACAGTATGGATATACACAATACAAATATTCAATCTACAATTACGGAATGAATAAAGGCGAACAAACAATAGATTTTGAAATACGAATTTATTAATTATGAGTTACTTATATTATATTTGTCTTTTTTTGAACAAGCTGAACCAAAACAAGACATACAAAGACAAAATGTAAGAAATTAGTGACAACTAAGTAAAAACTATAGCTGTACTCGCACCGAAAACAGTCGTAAAGGAAAACCAGATCCCGTGCCCCGATTATGGAATACGTAGCGAATCGTTTTAAATTCTTTATCTCCCTTTCGATTCGCCTCGAATTGCTATATTATCGAATTCGAAGCGAGCCGAAAATATTATTTCCAAAATTCCAGTAATTTTTATACTAAAAAAATTGGAATCACTTACGCTGTTTGGGTGTTGTTTTTTTTTTTGTACGCTTAAATTATTGTTTAACATTATTAGATTTGGATAATTGGTCGATTCAAAAACGATAGTGGCGAAAGCGAAAACAGTAATACCAAACATCAAATTCGCCAGCCAAAACGATTCGCTTTGTATTCCGTAATCAGGCCACCATATTACGAATTAAGAAACGAAAGACAAGAAAACGATAGTTGGACTTTTCTTTAAGGAAGCACGTATATTATTTAAATTTTTGTACAGGTAGGTAGGGGTCTCAATAGAACAGGATTAAAATATTAAAGCGAGGAAACACCATTTATTGTGGAAAAAAAAAATATTTTATTTCTCGGTTATAACCCAACTTTTTACTTAAAAATTTAGTTTTGACTCACTGTACTAGATGCCTGTGTCAAGTTTTTCTGATAGTACCTTCTCTATAGTAAACAAAATAATTCCCATACAAAATCAACAAACAAAAAACATAATTTACAAAAATTACCTACTCTGGAAGAACTTATAAAAGAAAAAATGCCAAAATAAAAAAAGAATGTATGCAAATTTAAGAATTTCAAAAATTTATTACAAATAGTTTTAAAATCGTGTGGAAATTCGTTCTACCTTACAATTTGTTTTGTTTTTGAAAAACAAACGATCGCTTTCGTTTCGTTTATTACAGAATCTGGCCCCTGGAATGTTGAGCCAGGATAATGGCGATTATGAATTACTATGTATGAATTATGAATTTATTCATATTTTTGTTTCATACACAACCACAAAAAGTACGAAACAAGTGACATCCAAGTCAAATACGACCGGCGAAAGCAAGCAGTCGTTCATACTTTTTGTGTTTGTGTATCGGTTTTGGTTTGGTTTTGCTAGTTAAAGAAGTTGCCTTTCATTCCGTCATTCGTAGTACGTTTAACAAAATCGTTTGACAAAAATCTTAAAGTAACGAATACGATTGATTTTGAACGGCTATCGTAATTCGTAATTCGTAATACATGCCCTGTTGCTCTTGATTTCGAACTTAGTTATGAGGTACCGTTAAATTGTAGTCAATTCTACCATAGAATTGTTTGTTTTTTTTATCACTTTTTAGATCAACGGTTCAATTGTCATTCTGTGTACTTTTTTTGTTCTTCGCAATTCAACGAACACCTAGGACGCATTTACACTCTCGGTTTTTGATTTAGTTCATTCTTTAGCAGAAGCATAATTATCAACACTTATATGGCAGTGGCGGTGTAAAAATAAATTAATATCCAACATACAGGTTGTTGAAAAGCAAAAAGATTTCGCATATAAATTCAACCAATGAGTTGAGACTCCAATCAGAATACTTTTGTATCTACGTTAGGATACACCGAACAACAAACACCGAAAATTCAAAGCCGCTTTGAATTTACACGGTTTCTTTTTGTTCTTGATTCGTTGTTGTGTTTTTGTTGTTTAGTGTTTATTTTAAAGAGCGAAAATCGTACACTGGCTATAAAACCGAGAGTGTAAATGCAGATTAAGGCTAAAAACACCAGCGATAAAACCGAAAGTCTAAATAAAAGTCTTCTTCAACAATTGATTTTTGACGAACGGTTTTTCAAGTATTTTTTGTTTAAAATCTAAATACTACACAATACATTTTGTTTAATCCATATAATAGCAAGGCTTTCCAATGACCAAAAAATGCATAAGGAAGAATGAACAAAAGTGTTTTGAAAGACAAGTTTAATAGAGAAAACATGCGTTTAAGAGAAGAGATCACATGGATGAAACTGAAAATTGAAGAAGAAAGAAAGAAAAAATCACAGAATGTATTTGTTTTTGTAATCTTAATATTATGTATTCTGTTATTTTTGTTTTAAATATTTAAAAAAAATAAATCACAAATGCACATAATTGAAATTTTTCCAACATAAAAAAGAACATTCTTTTTATAAAATATTTAATTAACTGCTATTTCTTTTTTTTGTTTTTTACAAAAATACGCATTATTTAATTTAAAATATATATAATAATAAAATTTAAAAAAAAAAATTTAAAAAGAAAACAAAAAAAATATCTTAAAAACTAAACCTTAACAAAAATAAGTATAAAATAAAATTAATTAAAGTTTCGTACAATAATAATATTATAAAAGCTACAGGAAATCAAATCTGATAATAATGTAATTTTAAGATTATATAGGTACATTACTTAAAAAGAATATAATACGATTCGTGGTTGCTATCCCTTGTACACTTAAGCGCAAGGCAAAAAAATATTTTGCCAAAACTAACAACTAAATAACGTTTAAAAAATTTCTTTTCTTTTACCACTGTTTATGTTTATGAGACACGAGCTCTTCCCCAAAAAATTACTGTTAATTATTTCAACATATAAAATTCACCTGCTTCGTTGATTTACACAACAAAAATTATCATTATTTATTAATTATTTAATTTATCATTTTAAATTACGCTATGTTAATTTTTGCTTATTTGGTTTACTATACACAAAATAATACACTGAACTTGAACAATATTTTTTTAATTATGTATGATAAAAATTGTTTTTTTTTTTTTTTCTTTTTTTTTCTGTGTTATATGAAGAACGATTTAATGGGCTTTTTTGGGAGAAAAATTGATACATGTTATAATATTTATGAGAATACCAATTTTAATGTATAATTTTCTTTTGTTTCGGCTAGGGCAAAAGATCTTCATTTAGGTTTGCACCAGTCCCCGAATGTCTGTTGGGGTTGGACCAGTGCAACTGCCTGCCGTGCTATTGCTTCCTCCATCGACAAATAGTGTAGTTGTGTCGATGCCACTTGTGTCGGGTGAATGTGAAGAAACGATTTCTGTGCAGATGTCTGTATCATCTAAGATTTGATCACTGCCATCAAGAAGATCTCTCAAGAAGTCCGTATGGTTGCCCGTCATTTGTTGTAGAGATTTGATTTGTTTGTCAGCAAGTTCTAGAGCTCTTTCAACTTCCTCACGTTCGTCTTGACGCACTGAAAGTAGACAATAAGATATGCAAAAATTAATTTTTGTTACTAAAAATATTATACAATGTAAATCACACTTTTGTTTTCAAAGGATAAAGTAAAAAAAAAAAAACTAAAACTAGTCGAATCCTGTCAGAGTACATCAATGTTTCATTTGGTACTTTAAATCAGAAGTCATAAAAATTCAAATATTATGGTTGTATAAATAAATTATGTACGTAAAATTTTACATTTGGTAGTGTTATTACAAAAAAAAAAAACACAAGTGTAAATAGCAAGCCAAGTTCTCTTATAAGAACTACTGTAGGTATCCATTAAGTCTTGCGCGACTGGATCGCAAGTACCTGCTCTTATAATTAAAACTTTGTAAATGCAGTTTTAGAAAAAAAAAATTAAAAAGCATAAAATTCGATTTTCAAATGACTAATTTTCGATTTTTGTTCTACTAAACATTATTACGGCAACTTAAAAGCTTTCACATACAAAAAAATGGTTGAAGTTGATTGAGTCATAAAGGAGAAAATCAGAATTAAAAAAACGGTTCTATGGCAGGTACCTTTAATGACGGTTTTTGAAAAAAATTATTTTCATTTAAAGATAGGCCTTCTCCAAAAAAAGTGATCATGATATTTTTAGTCAAAACCGTAGGAACCATTTTTGAGAAAGATGAGTTTTTCTAAACCGGTATAAGGCAGGTACAGTTATTTTATAATTCAAAAACCGTCTCTAGGATGTGACCTCTGACACATACAGACGGACAGACAGACTCATAAACTACTGGTGGATGAAATTTGCTGAGCTGAGTGTTCTTGCCTAGATCAAAAAATATTCAAAATTTTAAATTTCTGCCCTAATTTGTACCAAGTTGGAGGGGGGTCGAAAATGTGTATTCCTGTAAACAAGGGTGTAGTGCCAAAGTTGCTAGAACTTGGCTGGGCACTACCGTGCCTTTTGATTTTCTTGGTTTACGTTTTTTTAAATCCCGCACTGCTTAATTTATTACCCGACAATTAGAAAAAAAATTGTTCTTCAGTTCATAGATAGCTATAGCTAAATTTCAAACAAATTAAAGATTGTTTGCTGTATTTAAAAGGACTAGATGACAGTACTTTTTACATGGTAGTAGATTTATTAAGTGTGGGGTTCCCATGTGCGTTTAATTATACTGCTGAATAGCAAAACAAAAATATGAAAATCGCGCTATTTAGCGGTATGGGAGAGAATTAAAGCGAGGTAAAAGTCTTTTACAAAAGTATTCAAGAGAAAATAGACGTGCGACGTGCATATAATTGTCCGTGGACTGTCAATCTTGATGAAAATTATTATTTGGACTGTCAATCTTGATGAAAATTATTATTTTTTTTATTCGTTTTCCGATTTATCGTCTTAATAAAAAGTGTGATAAAAACAGAGGAAAGCCAATAAGGAGTATTGAAGTGTGGCAAATTACACGGTAAGGTTGATTTTTATCCTCACGAATTTATGTTCATCGATTATATTTGATCTATTTTAGAAACCCTCCTGGGTTCATCAAATTGAACTTTGTTTTTTTATCTTGCCCAACGGGGTCTTGAATAATTATTCCGAGTTTAGACCGACACCAGGCGCACAGCAAAATTAGTAGGTAAGTCAATATGTGAATTTGACTATTTTAGTACTAACCTCCGAACCACTAACAAAAGTCAATATCAAAGACCATTATTGCTTGTAAAATAGTAGACTACCACTACCAAAGCTCAAGTGTTATACAAGATATAACCACAAAAGTAACCCAGCTGCCAAGTAAGGTTTGAAGCTCAGATAAAATCATCTCAAGTTCAAACCTTTGTTTTTATAAAACTTGGTTTCGGATATAAAGTCATTTATTTGGACAAAAACCATTTTATTTGGGCATAAACTAAATTTTTTTGATTAAAGGTTTGAATGAAACAACAACAACCTGTGTGGGCTACCATTAAGTTCATATTATATTTTTTTGGATGAACTGATAAACGACCTAAAAAACAAACCAACTCAAATTGATAAACGATTTAATTTTTTTTTATTATTTGAAATTATTGTTTTTGAAGTTAATTTAAAAATAGTAATTGAATTTAATTATTGCTTTAAAATTGAAATTGCTTGTTTGCTATGCGCTCTCATTTAGACTCAAGAGTGTTTCGATAAAAAATAAAAGTTATTATTACGCGAACGGTAAGATAATAAAATTTGATTTGAGCAAAGTGAATGTTTAAAGTCAGTGTTTTTATCTGATAACGAATATATGTATTTACTTCTCAACCAATATACAAGAAAGTAAAACCAGACACCTTTAAAAAGAGTTCTTGCAGTGGCCACTTCAACGGATTTAAAAGTTGAGTTTTTTTTTAAAACCTATATTGTATATTCTTTTAATACTTAAAAACATTTTCGTTCGGTGAATCAAAACGGGGTTTTAGGGGGGAATTAAAGATAATTAAAGAAATTAGGAAATAAGTCAAAAGAGGGTTGCCAACCCCAATTTACAAATAAATCGAAGAGGTTTTAATTTCTTTCTTTAAAGATTCATTTTTTTTTTTTTGAATAAATGATGCGTGACAAACTAAAGGCATAATTTAGTGTGGTATAGTAATTACATAATTTTTTTTATATTACTTAATTCAAAATGTCAATGAATTTTATATTTTGTTTGAATTTAAATTAAATAATATACTTTTAAATGCAATAAAATATTATCAGAAATACCTTATACAAACCCAAAATGAAATCTAATTATTTTTGAAAAGAGAGATGTTAAATTCATGATGAATAGTGAATAAAGAGATGAGGGGGATGATGTTGAGGGTGATGGGGTATTGAGGATTGGGAGGATGCCTAGTTACGGGTCGACTAGGCGAGTGTGACGACAATGGCAGGGAGGGTAAAGAATTATCTCGGGCATCTAAAGATGCTAAAGAACAAAGAACCACCCCACCGACGAGTTACAGTGGTGCAAGCATACCAGCGATGATCTTTTAGCCAAAACAACTCGTTACACTTTTTTTCCGTTTTAGGCTTACGTAACACGTAACTCATCGGAGCCAATTTGGACTTGTCGAAGAAAATTAGAACCTTGCAAAAGATTAAAAACATGCTCCATAAGCTACATATACGGATTTTCCATTTAAGGCTTTCTTCGAATTAATCGATCATGAATATCGTGGTAGTTAAGCTCGCTGCAATGAAATGCAGGCTAACTATTCAGAAGATCTAAAATGTGATAACACCTATGTATATATAAAATGGTTAACTACAACTGATTCATTTTTAAAGTCCGTATTGAAATACATTTTTAATATAAAAAAGAGCAAAAAAAACGAATTTTTTTATTAAAATTACCGGAAATAAAACAAATTGAGTGACTTAACGAAATATGTAATATCAAAAAGAAATTTTAGTAAAGCATTCCATACATTTATTTTTTTTTTTTTTATTTATTAACATTAATCTATCATTTGTCGGATAATAAAGAGTGAAAGTTGGTATGTATCTTATCTTACACCCCTATTAAGGTTAAAGATCAAATTGATCATTGATAAACATTAAAATTTCGTACCTTAAACTTCAATTTTCTTTTTTTTTTACAATTTTTAATTTATTTTTGTAATTCTTATCGATCTGCATTATTCCTATCAATCACAAATTTTCTTTGTTGGGTTTTTTGATATCGATTTTTAATATTTATCAATGATCAGTTTGATCATTGACCACTTAGCATAGCAAAGAAGACAGGGGGTCATTCCCAACTCGATTAACGTCAGACGTTAACGTTTAGACGTCAGAAGTTAACGTTTGGACGATCTTCACGTAAAATTGAAAACGTAATCGTCTTCACAATCACGTTTTCGTTATAAATTATTTACTTCATGTAAGACGATAATCGTCAAAACGTTAAAGTCAAGACGTTAACGTCAAAACGTTAACGTCAAAACGTGAACGTTCAGACGATATGTAGATAGCTTTCGTTTCCTTTGACGTTAGGACTAATTTAATGTTGTTTTCATTATTTTTAGTTTGTAAGCTCCTATAAATTGTAAATTTGAGTACCCACTGTAATTTTACCTCGTGTTTTCTGAATTACAAATCGAAGTGAAAATGTTTCAGCGCATTAATTTTTTAACTGTACAAAATGAAAATGAACGTGAAAATATAAGAAAACTGCAAGTACGAAGTTTAACCGGCACTATACACAACAAAATTAAAAACAAAATGCAAATTGTCATGAATGACATATAATTTTTTTTTCTTCATTTTCGTGTTTCATTTGTCAAAAAAGTGAAGTCCTTCATAGTCAGACTAAATAAGAAAGAGTTTCTGGAATTGGTGAATATGACATTTCAAAAACAGTTTGAGAAATAAACAAATTGTTGACGTTTTCGTTTGCGTTTTTCGTTTTGACGATCAACGTTTTGAAAATAACGGAATGAACCCCCAGGAAAGTTATCATATTTTTCCGAAAAAAAACAACTAAGGAAGCCAAAGCTACCCATTGACTCTTCAAGAAAAAGAAAAAAAAGAAACCCGCGCACTACAGCCCGGGTTCCGGATTTCAAATATTAAAAAGCCATTTATTATAAAAAAAAAAACTTAAAATCATAATCAGTTTTCCATAAGTTTTCCATAGCCTTAAAAGTACCTGTTTACTACTTTTCATATACTTTTCATACACTTTTCACATACTTTTCATATACTTTTCATATAAAGGGTATTAAAATAGCGCAGCTGACAAAAATTCCATTTCCAACGACTTAAGTTGCGAAATCGGTCGTTGGTTGACGATCAAACTAAATCAAAGATGCTATTGTCGCATCCAGCCTTGTCATATTCTAATAAAATTCATATTTGTTACTAAGGACCAAACATTTTTTGCTAATTAAAAAAATTAGAAATACAAAAGCTGTTCCAAATTGTTTTTATATTTTTTTACTTGACTTACCTACTGTAAACAGCTCATTAAAAGCATCTACTGGTAAATTATTCAAAACATTGGTCAAATCATGTTCTTCGAGGAGGCGAGTGTCGGCCAAAGGTATTTCTTCTGAAGTAATAAAATATAAACTATTAGCATCTGATAAAAGGTATAATGTAAACTACCAACAACTTACCAGCATCTTGCGTTCCCACCATTAACTCGCTCTCACTCAAACCTCCCACACCAGTGTCTTCCGAACTGGCATACACCGAACTGTTCTCACAAATGCTAAGCATGTCCTGTGTCAGCAGATCCTGCTGATGCGAATTTTTCATGATATTCATCATTTCCATTCCAGGTGAAAGAGTATTCATTGCTGGCATCATAGTTGACTGTGAAACAGGTTGTGAAATTTCATTCAATTTGATGGTGTATCCTCCACCGATTGTTGCGACTGAAGAGTTTCCATCATAAACAATTGTGGCACCAATACGATTCGATGTCATATTCGGTGGAGCCAACGATATTGCCGATGAACGAGTGGGCGTAGAAATAAATGTGGTAGCACTGCTGCTTCCAATCGATTCCAAAGAAGATGTGCTGCCTTTTCTTTTATTCTTGCTACGTTTTGGTGGTCGGCCACACATACCATTTGATTTTGTACGCTTTTGAATAACTTTCGTTTTTGGCCTTTGCTCCTGAACTATGCGATTGTAGTTGTCACGTTTCCAACCATGCTCACGGCACAACGGAAGCTCGTGTGATATATCAAACACTGGAATGCGGCATTGGGTATTGTCGGCAAATTTCGCCGTACAAGGTAGGAACAAATGTTGGTCTACATTGCCCGTTATGTGTATGTAACATTGGGCGGTTAATGCAAGAGCTCTATTTGAACAGGATAGAACACAGCACTTCTTTTCGAGTTCACTATAAAAAAACAAACAATTTAAAAAATAAGATAGAACGGCTCTGAAAAAAAAAAACAAAATAAAACGAATTAAAACAAAACTTACACATCTTCCTGGTTTCTTAGTTTTTGCAAGAACTTCGACACAAAGACCAGGCGGCTTCTAGCCGCTGTTGGTTTCAAAAACGCATGCGATGAAATCAACTGCACAGCTTGCCGACGCAACAATGCTTTATGTCTCTCAATACGCTCTTCTCTGCCGATGTTTAATGCCCGCGCTGATATGTTGCCGCAATCGGGATCCTTCAGATCGTATACGCCCAACCAATGTTTTTGCACGCACGAAGTTTTAGCTGACGTTATCGTTATATCACATTTCTCTGCCGAACGCTGCCGACGTTCGATATGCGAAGTCAGCGGCGACACACTATCAAAAATGTATGTATCAGGAGCATGCCATTCTCCACTGTTTCGACGATTTTTTTGTCTTCGACGTATTGACGACGACGACGACGACGACGACACTGATGCTGCCGATGGCAACGATGTAGATGACGAATGATGGTTGATCGATGGTATTCTTGGTAAAGCTTCATGGTGGGTTGTTTGACTCTGTGAGCGTTTCGCTTTGCCAGGTGCTCCAGTAATGGAGCCCTTAAGCGATTTTTTAGCGGAAGACGATAAGACCCGGGAGTCCCTTTTGGCAGGCGTGGCGAACACAACATTATTGTCACTTAAATCGTTCACTGATTTACGAATTGGTGACGGTGCAGTTGGTGTACTCGGCGCCTCTCGAACAATCCTGGGACTTGTTTCTGGTTCACTTTTGACGGGAGTTGTTCGGTAGATAACACTAACTGGAATTTCATTTATATCGGAATGATTTGGTTGCACTGATGATGAATCTGTTGAAAATGTGGGCTGTGCCGTGGAGGCTGATAACGACGACGGCGATGACGTCGCATGACATGTCACAACATTTTCAACTAAACGGCTTTGAGGACCGGATGGTGGCGCATTTTGTGGATAAACTGCGACCTTTGAGTATTGTTGTGGTCTTTGCCATTGCGCCGCAGGTGTTGTGGAATTTGTGTTCGTCAATGTCGACCCGACCTTCTGAAGCTGCTGTGCCAAGGTGTTTTGATGGAAATTCGACGGTGGCAGTAGAGTTGATGGGGATGGCAAGTTCTGTACATTACCACCACTACAGTTACTTGTTAATGTAAAGAAAGACTGTTGTGGCTGCTGTTGATGATGCTGATGATGAAGATGGTTGATTTGCGGATGATGTTGGGCGGGTGGGGACACTGACGTTGATGTCGGCGTTTGATTCCATGAGATTACTTGTGTTGGCAACGAACAACAAGATGACACAGCTGCTGTTGGTGTAACTGTCACCGCAGCTGTTGTCCCGATTTTGGGATGAGAGGAATGATGGTGCTGTTGTTGTTGTTGTTGCTGTAATTTATTATTAGGTGGAACACCCTGATGACTATTGCCATTGCTGATCGTTGTTATCGAAATGACATTCTTTTGCATACCATTGATAATTTGCTGCTGTTGGGTAATGGATGCTGATGGTGTCTCAATTGCTGTTGTGGTGCCGTTGAAACGGCTGCAAAAGAACTGTTGGGTTACGTTGGCATTGCTTGAATCGCGTGATTGTTGAAGAATTGGCTGACTATTAACAGGTTTTGGATTTTGTGGATGCCTTGATTTCTATAATGATTTACATACAAATTAAAGTTATTGATTTGGTACATTATTTAATATTGAGAATTTTACCTGAGGATTGAACAAAACTGGTGCTGATGAAACTGCTTCCGTAAAAACATACGGATCTTCAGTTAGTCTAGGCGCTTGCTGACATGACATATCCAAATTACAACTTGAGTTCTCTTCCCCTTACCACTCTAACTGCAAAAAAAAAAAAAAAAACTGTTCATTATAGTTACATTTTTCTATTTAGACAGTTTTATCTTAAATGATAAGGATGATTGGATATTGGAAAACATAATATAGTTCTGTCTGTCAGGAAAAATTATGTAAAAATTATAATCGTTGCGGGTCCAAAGAAGTCAATGTTTTGGATATGCAGATGTGTTTGTTAAAAAAAAAACAAATTTATGGCGACTTTCTCTATCAAAATTAATAAAACAAAGATATGCGCTTTAACTTATAGATATGATAGCATGATAGGTATCAGATTTCAATAAAACAAAGATTCATATCGACAAGGCTTCCTTTGGATTATTAATTTAACTCGTTTTTTATCAATTAATAATAATTTAACTTTATACCTTTACACCTTATCTTAAATGCAATTTGCACGGAACTATTTAAAAACTAGCTCACGAAGAACCAAAGCGTAGTGTTTGACACTCTCAAACATTTCCTGCGTGCGTGTAGTGAGCCGGTTCCGAACTGTTTGCTGGGATACACTTTTTATGATAGCCAATACTCTTGGAGATTTTCCGATTACTAACAAGAGGAAGTACCTCTGAAAAATGGAAATCACAGGGTGTCTGGAAATCGAACCCAGACCTCCGCCGATATGCGTAATCGGAGTATAGGTTAATAGGGAGCGGCTAATCCGGCCTTTATTCTCTCAACTAGTGGAGATCCTAGCCATCCAGAAACCGCAATGGGATATAGAGGGCATGAGAAAAATTAAATCCTCCTACTACAAGAATTCATGTACTTTAAATATATATAACCGAGCGCCTTGTCACAATCCACATCAGGGTCAAATTTAAGTACATTACGCAGATATGTGCCTACACGCACCAATAATACGCAAAGATTTGATCGATGTTTACAGACTCTTACTAAAATCACAGCATTTATCAACTTGATAATTTTAATAATTTAGGGGAATTCGATTAAATTCAGACACCTAGAAAATTATAAAAAACGCCTTTTTGAGGTGCGGTCAATTGAACTTTTTGTAGCTGTGGCTACATTATTCTGATTTTAGTCGGGTGGCTGAAATTAGGTATGTCAATACATAATTCCAAATACCCTGTGCCCGTTTGAAGTAAAACGCAATTATTTAGCAACAGAAGTTATAGAATTTTGATTGTTTTTTTTTTTGAAACAATCACAACACAATTTTATCAATATTTTTCATAATAAGAAATGCACCCATTTTGTCTTGAATTTTTTTTTTATCATTCGCTCGCACAAAAGGGGTTATACTACACTTAATATGATGTACACAGTGTGAGCGTTAGGAATTTTGGGAAGGATTTAAAAGGAGATTTGAAATTCTGAATATTGAAATGGGAAGGAAAAACAGAGGCATTCCATACTTGCGTAGTACGGCTGATGAAAAAATCGCTGCATTTGACGGTACGTCCGAAATTTGTCTCAAGGGTGTACTGATGAGCATTCCTCGAAGTGCGAGTATAAAGGTGGAATTGTTTGAGGGGAGGAATGCAAATAACTATTTTTTCAGAACACTGATTGTGAAAAAAGGGATAAAACAAGGACAGACATGAAACATTACATAGGTGCTCGAGAGTCGTAATTATGCCTGTTATCGAACCGTCACCTATCATTTTCAGAGCTCTATTTTGAATTCTGTCCAAGGAGCTTAAGTGGGTTATAAGAACACCCGCCCAGATGTGAGAATAAACGCTTTAAAGATAGTAGATAGTAGATAGTAGATAGTCAAAATTTAATGAGCCTATCATATTACGCCGTTGAAGTTCCACATCCGAAGAACATGGATGTGAATCAATAAACGAATATGAAAAGCTGAGAGTACTGAATATTTGATCGGGTGGGTATTGTACCGTTCCTCTATTTCAAGAATCTTGATGGCTGCTGGTTTCCTTTCTCGAACGGGTCGTTTAAAATTATCCCATAGGTGCTCCATAAGATTCATGACTGCGTGCTGGCCATGTTTAAAGTTGAATACCGATTTCTTCAAGATATTCTGTGAGCGATCTTGCGACATGGCAACGTGCGTTATTTTGTATAAGTATACAATTTTCTCGTCTTCAATGGTTCAGTTCACATATTCTTGGGCAAAAGTAAGTCTTGCCCTACGAAGATGTGGCAGCAACTCGGGGGCGTGGACTGTGCGAAATGATGTTAAATCACTTTCTACCAGTCTTCTTCTTATTGTACGTTCACTTAATTTTACAATTCGCACTTCGAGGAGACGAGAATTAGATGCGGTAAAGCGAACTCTAAGCAAATTGCATTGAATAAAGCTGTGGTCTCGAGTGGATGTGCATCATGTCTGCCTTGGCCTTGTAGTGTAAGATGCATTTTCCCGAAATTGTCTGTTGCAACCTGCATAGTTGTTCGAGGTGTAGCAAGTGTCCGAGCAATCCAACGTTGGCTGTCTGTGAAAACCACAATAGTGAAACTAAACACAGGTGGGTAAGGGTCCAAATAGATTGAGAAGAATCAATATGTGTCTACTGATGGGATGTTAAATCGATTTTTTTTTTTGTATTTAACTAGTACAAACACGTGTTAAGATAAACTTATTCTTCAATGACATCACCAGATTTAATAGAGAAGTCTTATGATTGTTGAAACAAATAACAAAATTCGAGCCGGCCGGCCGCTTTCTTACTTTAACTGGTAAATCTATTTTGTTCGTTAGTTTTAACTTCATTAACTTTTATTTGCAATTAATTTGTTATAAATACTTAAATAGGGAAAGCCCGTCACAAAAAAAAAAATCCATAAACAAAATTGAAAGCTTCCTAAACACCAAAAATAATTGAATCATTTCCACTAACAAAGAACAACAACGCCAACTAGAATATATACGATTAAGTAGGTAAGTAAGTACCTCCATCAATTGCTAACAATAAACTCTTCTTTTGAATAGATAGCGTAGCGTTATAAAACAAGCAAAAACCAAATAGGTACAAATACGAACAAATAAAATAAATTAAATATACAAAACAAATCGAAAATGCGAATAATGTCAGAATAAATAATCACACATTCGCGCACGAAGAAAGCCGCAACCCAAAAGCCAACGCAGATCTATGAAGAAAAAGTGCTGAATCTTTTTTGTACGTCTTCCTTCATTATTCTGCATATTGTTGTTTGTCTACGTCTAGCTGGGCTAATGGCAATACAAATTAGAAAAGTGATTTCCAGAATTGTGCGGGGGCCAGGCAGGCACCAATGATGGGTTCCTCCTCCTACATACATCTCTTACTGTACTGCTGTATGTTCTATTTTTCTAAACACCCAAACTACAATATCCCCACTTAAGATTATACCTACCTACTATGTATGTAGGTATTCAAACAAAACAATAATAGTAGGTAATCATAAAATATTAAAGCCTTTGAACTCTGTGTTGGGGTTTTTCGGTCTCGTTTGCTACCTCTAATTTCTGATGGCGCTGTTTTTGCGGCCAACTTGGCGTTTTCCTTGGTAATTTCTTTTCTGTATGCAAATAATGTACATATCTCTAAAATCTTCCACTACTTCTTTGAATCTTTATATATAATTTACGTTTCTGAGAATTGCGGTTTAGTGTCAATGTTTGCACATAGATAGAAGCAAAAAAATAACTCAAACTAGTTTATGCGTAATAGCATTTAAACAATGGAATAAGATATAAAACAATAATTAGATATAAAGATAGTTTTTTTTTTGCAATTTACATGAACTGTCATTGCTAGAATTCATTTTTTTCAGTTCTATTTGACGTTTGTGAAAATGAACAAAACAATAAGAGACACAGTAGAGTCTCTGTAGTCGAATGTTTTTGTTGATCTTGTTAGAAATTGTTTGACCAAGAGCCGACAGAGTGGAGGTATAACCGAAATGTGAGTATGCAGTTTTATAGGTATACGCGTCCTGATTTCGAATTCAAACGTCTGGCAGGTTTATTTTTCAGCCTTTTATGGTTTTAGGGGGTTTAAAAAACGCGATAGTTCCAATTCAACTGAAAAAGATAAATACACTTCAATTGAAATTTTTAATATTTTAAATGATGCTCTGTCATTTATTCTATGTCTGGAGACCACAATATTGACTATCCGATTAATAGAACTCAAGATAAATGCTATTTAAGCGAAATATTTTAATTGTTTAATTTTTTGAAAACTCCAAAAAAGACCATGTGTGGCTTTAAAAGTTAATATGCTGCTGAAGGCAAACAAGAAATCCTATACAAATCCGCACAAACGAGGTTTAAACGAAAACTTCGTTCTGGTTCCCGAAATTAATAATTCTACAAGATTACTTGAAAATGTCTACACACATTTGTCTCACGAAATTTACTCTCCCACACATTTTTATTGTACCAATTTTTTTCCATTTTTATTTTGTTTATTAATTACTTTCGTTTTGATTATGACAGAATGCTTTTCGTTATATTTTCTTTAATATTTCACTGCTGATTTGGAGACCTCGTTCTGTGAAGCTGTTAAGTAATAAATTTTAAACCTCTTTTACGCTTTAACAAATGGTCAAAATGTTAAAAATGAAATCAAATATCAAAATGTAGTCATAACATGAAAACTTGGTTTTATTTTTTAACACTTTTCACTTTTTTTAACATTTTGACCATTGGCTTAGGCGTAAAAGAGGTTTAATATTGATCGATTCATAGCTTCACAGAACTGAGAAAAATTTCGGTTCGCCTCAGCTGCGTACCAGGCTTTACTCAAAATTCAACGAGCGTGAAGTAAGAAAATCATAATGCTAGAAGAGTGTGGCTAATCGGTGCATCAACAAATTACCAATTTTACAAAAGAAGGGAATGAGAGCAATATTACACTGTAACCGTTTTACATCTACATATAACTAATATGTGGCTTTCGATTAAAAAAAAAAAATTGTTATGAATACCTTAGTATTTATTTTTAAAGTTAAAAAAATAACATAATGCCAATTTTTTTGTAAAGAAGACTTGTAACAAGAAGTCAAATACGTCTATATGTACTTAGAAATAATAACAACTTACATTTATTTAGATGAAAGCAATCTATTAAGCATTTTGTTAAAAATAAATATGGATGTATTGCATAAAAAGTTTTTAAATAGCAATAGTGCTAAACTAGAACTAATGCTGAGTGCTCATGGTATATTTTTGTTATCATTTTTAAGTCAAGCATTACAAATCAGTTGCTTAACGTATTTTAGTTTATAAAACACCAAATTTCAATTATTTTTTTGTCTTAGTATGACAGTACTTTGAATTCTCAGGATCTTACGAGGACATTTAACAAGTACACATTTAAATAAATATTTTTGAAACTTTATAACCACACACTTTATAACAACAACAAAAAAAAATTAAAAAACAATAAATATGCCCTAATTAACGGTCAAACAGCCATTATGGGCACAGTACAGTACTATGGCAACTTCAATGGATTGAATTCGCCGATATCTGCTTTTTTCAGCATCATCTTCTTGTGCGTGCAATGCTGTATGCCGCCAATACATGCAGGCAGACTAACGGTTTTGTCATTACTATGACTGGGCCTGATTGTAATTTTAATATGAATCGGTTAACTCTCGCGCCAGAAATCTGCTTCTTGCTCTCGGTTTACTAAAAGTGCTAGAAAAAAAATTTAGTACCTACTCAACTCTCGTCAAATGAAATTTAAAAACTTAATCGCAGGGGAACAATCTTAAGGTGGCATGTAAAAACCAATAAAAAAAAATTAACCTTGAAATAAAGGCTGTGAATGTAACGATTTCACGTGATATTTTGTATAAAAATTTTATTTTCACCCGAACTTGGTTGTAAGAAACACTTAACGTGCGAAATGAAAATTGTTTTATTTTTAAAAAGTTTAATTGACACGATACAAATATTGAATGTTTCTTTTTTTTGTTTTTATGAGAGTGTAAGTACATACGTTTCTTCGGTTTATTCACGTACTTTAATTTGGTATGTTTCCATACTTACAGTTAGGCTGCTGTCTTCCGTCAGTTTCTATTAATCTTTGAACAACAAGTTGAATATTATAATTATTAATTTCATGTGTTATTTTTTTTTTATTGTTTTGAATTTTTTGTTCATCAAGAATAATTTACAATTAGTGTGCAATCAAACAAAAAAAAAACAAAAATTCAAAGCAAATTTTATTCTGTTTTGTGTAATTTCATTTATTCAAATCACAGTAACCAATGCATAAACTACTATTTTTACTTGCTCAAATAAAAATTGAAGTTTTAATCAAAACCAACATTACGAAGATGGAGAAGTCCAGAAAAGTGGTTTTCGTGATGCCGTCCGCCGGTCTGTGCGGCTGTTCTTATGTCTATACACATTTCCTCTGCCCAATCGCGTGGACGGGTTTTCTAGAAAATTTGGTATAGATAATTTTAACTTAATTTCGAAAGATGTTTTTATTTATTTTTGAATAGCTCTTTTAGTTTTGAGTTATTAGATTTTTGCTTGAAAACGGCTCTAACGATTTGGTTTAAAATTTGTGTATGTAGTGTGTGATTGCAACAAAGCTGAAACACGTTGCCGTTTTATATTATTATTTTAAATTTCTTACATAATTATATATTTTAATAAACTTCATATGAGAGGCTTTAATATCTAGAGCAACTTTGACCCAAAGAGCAGGTACGTGCGACTCCGTATAGCATTTTATTTCCTATATTAATAAGTAAAAGAGGCTACAAATGCAATTTTGTTTTTTTGTTGCATGCAAAAAAAAAACAAATTTGTTTGCATGCAAAAAAATCAAAATTTCATTTGTAGCCTCTGGTAACAATATATATAAAGGAAAAAAGTAATTTATGTATTGGGTACGGTGATTTGAAAATATAAACATCAAAATATGGTACACAATTAAGCCTAAAACAGACTAAAATTAGCTTTAAAGTTTTGTTTTTTGTTTTTGCACGTTGAACTGTAAACTAGCCTTAAAGTTCTATCTTCAAAGTTGTTATCACTTATCTATGATTTAAGAATACATCTACTTTGGTATGCCTTGGAGCATTTTAACGATAATTTCCCTGCTAATACTAATGGTAAACATATTGTTGAGCACTTTAAATTAAGAATACCTACTTCTCTTTGTAACTGCGTTTGAATTTAGTTTTATATCTTTTTTGATTGCGTAAGCCCGTATGATACTTCTTTTTTTTTTTCTTATTTCTAATCCTTTAAATCAGCTTCGTGTGAAATAGACAGGACGTTTTTTTTTTAAACGAAACAGATACCTGCGTACTCACAAAAATCAATTGTCAATCAATGAAAAAAATAAAAATCAAAACAAACAAACGAATTCTAAAATGTGGAAATTGTGTTGAGGAGAAACATTTTAATTTAATTAGTAAGAAGAGTTTAGATCGAGGAATATGTGTGTATAAAAATATTTTTTATAAAAATAAATTAAAAGAAAAACAATTTTACAGTGAAAATGACATGTCGTTTGTACTAAAACGACAAGAAAACGACTGGATCTATAGGCCACAATTGACGGATTAGTAAAAAAAATTTCACAGCAAGGTGGGAAGACAAGTGAAAAGCAAAGAGAACCCCTACCTAACTTCCTTAAAGGAAAGTTTTAAAATTGTATTCCAGTAACCGGCTACCGTGTTTTTAATAATTTAAGACATTAAATTCTCATTTTTTTATGGTAATTTAATTATATTATTTAACAAAAAAGCAAAAAAAAACTTATTTTTTAAACTCACGAAGAATACCAAAACTAACTTTTTTTCCTCATTGCCTTCCTAACACCCACGAACCCAAAAAAGCACTTCTTGCTCTTGCAACGAAGTACACTTTTTTTATAAGGATCTGAATTGAACAGATCTGTCAAACTTCTTTACCACAACATTAAATGAGCTTGGAATTATATTTATAATATATTTTATTTGCGCATGCAAATAGTCCTACATTTTACAATTTTAATAACCATTTAGAAAGTGGCTGGATACTGGTGATTGATCGGGTACTGGTGCATCTACCCTATAAGTCCAACGTTTTTCTGTTTTAATCGCCCTTTTTCCGGAAGTCGTGTGCTCACAAACGCCACGCTCTAGAAGCTATAATTCGCGTCCAAGTTAAAATAAAACTTTACAGTTCTCTTCGTTCTGTATCTTTGACTACATAACAGCGAAGTCGTTTCCCAGAAGCTTCAATTGTCGCTTCTAGAGCATGTCGTTTTATCACTAACGCCTTGCGGAATAAGGGTGAATATTTCTCTAATTTTTTACTTTTCCCAATTTTTTCATTAATGAATATATCAGGGGACTCAAAACATAGGTATAAATCCTTCATTGTTTTTTTCATTTGCTTGTTTGCTGTAAAACAGTTTTTGTTGTTTTTCTCAAAATTATGCTGTGTTACTTGTAATGTTCTTCCACTCACCGATTAAATTATGGCAAAATTATATTCGAAAATATAATTAGGTAGAGTGAAAAGAATGAAGTTTGGTAAACCTGAAAAGGTTATAATTATGACAATGCGTTGCACTTTGGGCATGCCGTATCGTTTAGAGCGACTCGACTGTAAATAAATCATTCATTCATTCAAGACTCAATACAAATTAATGGATGAATAATTTCAGTTGCTTCATTTTTCATGTGTGTATGCCTTATTTTAGTTTATAAACCTACATACATAGATATCTGCAAATTTGCTAATGTTTTCTCCGAGTGTAAATTTAGGTGATTGCGAGCAAGGTTATGCCATGGGTTGGGGATGGGGTGGAAGTGGGAGACTCCGAACAAAAACATCAACATAAACAATACATAAAGTTATTAAAAAGATTTTACGCCATGTAGCTCCATTATTTGTCATTTGACGAATCAAGCACTGGCGCCACACCGATAGGTACATAATAACTGTTCACTGTCATTGAGAAAGGTCATTCAGGGGTAAAGTCCTAGGGAAAGGTATACTATTTTATAAATCCTAAATCATCGAACTTCGAAGTTGAAGAGCACCTGTCGTTTTTTTTTTTTGTTTGTTCACTTGTATTGCCACATGAACAAAAAACAAAATTGGAACCTGTTCGGCATTTCTACATGAATTCTTTTTGAAGTTCCCTCACGTATTCTTTACTTTACAACAAATATGCATAAATAAAAAAAAATGTTTTTGTTTGCAAAAAAATTAAGAGAAGCAACCAACCTACACGCTCAGTTTATGTTTTTTGTATTTTATATCCCTTTTACACTGCGGTGTTTTTGTTGTTGTTTTGTTATTTTGTTTAGAGCTGCCCGATGAACATAGCGCTGAATTCACTGGTTGGGTTTTGTTGGAAGATTTTCTTGCAAAAAAATTTTTCAAGAATTCACTTTTGTTTCCGTCGCGAATTTTAGAACAAATTTTAACACATTTACGGCCAAGTTGATGGAAATATTTAATTAAAAATCAAAAAACTAAAGTCTTATGTCTGTTTTGGATAAGTTTTTATCTATTAAATGCAATTATTAATACGGTAAATTACTCGAAATACGCGTCACGAAAATAAATGACAGCACGCAATTAAAATGGCCGCGGTATCTGTTCATTTTATTGCTGAAAGGCGCGATTGTTTGGTTGTGTTGGTTTGAATCTGTTTATACCTGTAGGGGAAAACGAATATGGGAAAGATGAAAGCATCGCTCGGGTTGCAGGGGAAAGGCAGAAAGGGTTATTATTTGAGGGAAATTTTTGTTCAAATATTCTTGGGAAAATGGTTCTCGTCTTGGATAAATTTGAAGGAAATTTGAAATGACTACCAGAAATGCCAAGCTGCTGTAATTGATGCATTTATTTTAAACAAATTTAAATTATCAAATTTAAAGTGGACTTAAAAATTTTAAGAAATTACCATATATTATATGGATCACAAAAAATAATCCATAAATGTTATAATTAAAGTGTGTTTTTTATAGCTTACAATAGGTGTTTTTTGCACGCCGTTATAAGCTTAAAAATAAAATTAGATTGTAAAAACAATAACTACGATATCCTCGATAGAGGAGAATGGGCACTTTTGTATGGACAGCGTCCCATTGGTGTAACACATAATGATCTATATCGTTGGAAAGGTGCTATTATCCTTTCTTTAATCAACGAAATATGCAATACAACTTATCTCTTGGTTTTGAGCGGTAAGCAATATTTTATAGCATTTTTATTGGCGGGAAAGTATTGGCAATACTAATTGAGACCTTCTCAACAATATAGGTCACTTTGTGTTACACCAATGGCACGGAACCGCCCATTCTCCTTTGGAATAAACATTTGAAAAAAATGAACATTAGGTTCAAATGAGTGTAGGAATATTGGAACTAGAGTCCAGTCTGGCTGAGAAAACATAATGCTTAAATGTTCAAGTTTAAAAAATTAATTCATAATTTTTTCTTGAATTGAGGAACTATTTCTTTAATTTTTTAAATGACAACTTTAATATTGTCATAATCTGAAGTGTCAGTGCTGCCAAGCGAATTAAGTTATTTCGATTAGTTGTGATGTCCGTTTTATTGTAACATTTTGCTTATTTTAAAAACACCTAATAACAGGAGCTATGCTGCTTTTCCGTCATTTAAAATTAAAGGTTTTGAATGAAACAACAAATAAATGTTATATCCAATTGTCTTGATTTCAAACCCCTTAATGGTTTGATTTATTATATTGAGTCGACTTTAATATTTAAGCCATAACATGTATCGCTGGTTGATAAGAGTCCATAAAATATAGGTTGACTTCACACAAATAACCTCTACATTAAATTTGATTATTAGAATAAGACCCAGTATAGAAAAAAAGTCAATTGTGTGAAAAGTGGTCTAATAAAGGTCAGTGGGCAATGACGATCAGTGTGATCAGTGAAACTAATGCGAAGTTTAGTTTCGGTTTCGATAGGTGTTGATAACTTTCGTGTGCGGTAGTTTTTCCATACATTTTAGAAGCAGTAATGTCAAAACGAGCTACCCCTCATTTGGATTCCATCTAGAAGTCTTACTTATAGTATATTTTTAAATCATCGTTTTTTGTTCCTCTTTGAAATTATTATATCATGGAACCTGTTAAACCTGGTAAACGTGTTAAAATGGTAATTCTAGTATTCGAACTGTCAAATTTTCTATAGAAAATCTTTACCAGAATATGGTTACTTTTCCACACAAATTTGTTTGGTAAAAGTTTACCATCTGGAAATGGTAATTGTGGAAATATTTTAAAGTTTAATGTTGGCCAGTTTAGATGTAAACAGCGACAAATATGTAGACAGTTAACGAAAACAAGGAAGGAACCACAATTTTGTCTCTAAATAATTCAATGTGTTGAAATCGAAATTGATGCATTGACCCCTTGTTGGACGACGGGAATTATGCCGGATTTATACGAGTGGCAAAATGTCATTATTTTTGTCACTATTTAAATTAATGTAGAAGCTGTCACTATTTTGTCATTAATGTAGCGAGATAATGAAAAAAAAAGACATTTTTGTCTCTCGTATAAACCCGGCATTAGAATTGGGATTGATCTTAAACTAATTTTTTTTTTTCCAATTTTGTGGGCCATATTTTTTTAATGTACAAAAACTCAGGCGATAACTTTTCGAATCGTTAAAAAATGAAAAGAAATATTTCTTACTTATCAACTGGCAAAAATAGCGTTTCTATAAGTGCATGCGATGAAGATGAAATTCGGTAAAATTTTGACTGGAGTTACATAGTGACATATCAATTTGAAATTTTAAACAAAAACGATCGTAATAAATATAATTTTGTATTCATTAAACAATAAACTCGAAATGTTTGCCTTCAAATTGATTGAAACCAATGAGCTCCGCTGCGGATCCAATGCCTTAGACTCCGGGATACAACAAATCCCTCTGATATGCCTGAAGAGCTGTTCCGAGAAGTATACCGACTAAGCAGAAATGTGGCTTGAACATTGCTGGAGGAACAGCGTTTCCTGGTGTGATTGGCGCAAAAGATTGCACACATATTAGTATTCAAAAACCTAAGTGGGAAGTTGAGGCATGTTACCTTAACCATAAAGGTTTTCATTCGAAAAATGTACGATTGGTAGGTTGTTTAAAAAAAGTAAAGGCTATTAACTTTTTTTAAATTTCAAATTTGTCATTTTGATCTGAGGATTCTTGGGGGCTTTGCAAGATTGGGAAATGCTGCACATTACACCTACATATAGGAATCGTCTAACATTAATGTGATGGTCAAAAGGCGATATGATGCTTGCTAGCCTGTAGACCATAACTCATAGCATTTATGTGGTTCGGTTTAAATTTTAAAAACAAAAGCTTTATTTTTTTTCTCTTGAATAAGGGAAATGCGGTTACCCATTGTGACCTTGGTTAATAACACCATATCGTGCTGCATCTTCAAGCCAAAGTGAGAGACAATTTAACACCATAAATACACATTAAGAGGTTGAACAGAGTGTTAAAATCTGTCTTAGGTATTCCTGACTCAGGGCTGCAGCTATGTATCTCCATCCGTGGAGTCCTTAGTTATATTAGCCGTGTTTTATTGAACACTGAGTTGTTACTTAGTGTTTCATTTTATTCGCAAAACAAATTTGACTACTCAGCAATTTTTTGTTTTTGTCTTGCAAATTAAATGAAACACTGAGTAGCTACTCAGTGTTGAATAAAACACGGCTATTATAACTACAAGAATTTTGTCTTTAAGCTCATTAAATTCACGGGGTGGCATCGGCTATAATACTACCTCTTCCAGTTTTATTTATCAAATGTCTTTTAACGAACGAATCCAGAACTGAAAAAAAACTACTTTAGTAGTTTTTGTTATAACAAATTCACTTATATAACCTTTTTCCACTGATTCACACTCCTTGCGGTGGGCCCAACTTAGTTCAGCTGGACGCTCAAAGTTTCCCACGTATCGATCGTTCTTTTGTGGACATTACGGCTGTAAATAGGCCCCTCGCAAAATCTTTATTTAAGCTCTACGAGCATCTCTTTCTGGGCTCTGGTGACCCTAGAAAGTTTTTTCTACATCCATAACTGACGTTCGCGCGAACTGCCCATGAGAAAGATGACTATGACGTCACAGAAAACCTGCCAAAAATCTAATAAGCATACCTAGTTTTCTGTTTATCATGATAGAAAACAGTTGTCAAACGAAATGACATAATTTTGTAATCGCCGCTTTCACACAAAAATCTAAAGCTATCCAGATACCTTTCTGTTGTTGTAATCCTATGTTAACTAACAGCTAACTGAAAAAGATTCGCAAATAACTGGTAGCGAAGGTATCTTGGATAGGCTATCCTATACGAATGTGAACGCGGGCAATCAGAACACTTCTTATCAGATTTGCTAAATTATCTCAATTGGTCTCTAGTATTCTAGTATTTCTCTTCTTTCTGTTCCAATCGATAAAATTAGCGACTGTCAAATTAACAGAAACTCTTTGATGCAGTAAAATGAGATTCGTTTAAATTTTTATCGTTTCTTGATGAATTTTATCGATTTAATGATTTATTATAGCACATGGGTCTAGGCCCACACTTACCCCGGAAATCACTTACCCCACCTTATCTTAAAACAATGTAAAATCCAATTGGGACCAGATCTGGGGGATCTAAACATAGATTTTGATTCTGAAAAGTTTACACAAAGTCCAATATCAAACAAAAATGTAAAAATTAAGCTGAATTTGCCTAGCATTTATTGCTTGACCGATAATATGTCTGACAGATAATATGTATGCACAGTTGAAAACGTAAATTTGATTTTTTTAGAGATTTTGTATGAAAGCTATAATTTAGCGCGATCTGCGTACTAGGATTAAACCCCCTTTTGGGGGAGCACACCCACTAACAGAACTTTTTTGCTCGGCTTATAGCCTGTTTCGACTAGAGCCCAAATGAGATAATTTAGCAAATCTGATAAAAAGTGTTGTCATTGCAAATTATCTCATTTCATTTGACAGCTCATTTTCTGTTTTCTATATCTGACTCTTCTTTCTTACACACGTCTTTGTATCTGGGATGCCGTTGGTTTCTTTCTCTCCTATACGGAACAAATTTGTGGGATGTTTTCATAAATATTTGAGTTAATTTTCGAGCTAATTTCGTGCAAATGAGATGGAAATTATCTCATTTCGAGTTGAGAATTTGTATAGGAAATTATCTCATTTGGAAGCCTCACAACACTCTAACACAAACAACATCGAACTGCCGATAAAAGGAAAAGTTGAATTCAGCCGCCAATAGATTTTTTACATTAATTTGGAAAATCTCAAATATCTATTGAAAGTTAAGGTTTACTTTTCCTTTTATCGGCAGTGTTTCTTTGTGACTTTGGAGGTCTTTGAATTCTTTTTATGCCTATAGAATATGGTACACATTTTTGAGACAAATGAAATTGTATGCTATGAAATGCCGAATCAACGTTTTTTAGTATGCTATCGATCTTTCTTTCTATACAAAATTGATATGGTTTATAAAAAAAAAAATTTCCTTAAAAAATTAGTTTTGACTCACTGTACTAGGTGCTCTGCCAAGTTTTTTCTGATGGATAGTACTTTTAGTACCTTGTCTGGCTCAATTCACGGGTTCTTAGGATTTTAACCCTCGATTTGCCTAAAAAAAACTCGTGATTTTTAAATAATTTATTTATCAGTTTTTCAAAATTTCAAATAACTTGTATTTCCTAATAACATATGTGTTGAATAAAAATACTTTAAAACCACGCTTATGTTCAACAGAAGAACGATCAATTGGGCGGTTTGTGCTGTAATCCAGAAGGGTTTTTAAAGTAGAAAATCATTATGCGAGGGTTAGCAGGATTTTAACTCCCTGTTCAAAAACAAAAAACAAAAAAAAGGTAAGAAACTTGGCTACAGTAAGCAAAATAAATCCCATAGTAGTAGCACTTTTAAAAGAAAAAATAACAAAATATATTGTTAAATTTGCATTTTATGTGCAAATTTTAAGACTTCAAAAATTAGTTCAAAAAAGATTTAATTGTTTCCTCACTTTAAAATTGTTATATTTTTTTTAATAAAAAGTGCTAATATACCCAATAAAAGTATCCCCGTGTAGAAATTCGTGCTTCTTTAAAGGAAAGTTGAACAAAAATTCGTTCTACCTCAAAAGAAATTCGAGACAATTTTTGATTTATAATGCACAACACCCTTTATTTCCCCTGCTAAATAAAATGGAATTTCATCAGCTAAATTTGAGGAAAATATACTTGCCCCTTTTAATTTCATAAATAAACAATTAACGCACGCCACTGACCTATGTTTTAAAATTATCTTTCTGCAAATAAAAAAAAATTTATTTGATAACCGCCGCGCTACTGCAAAAGCATATAGGTGCGAATGGGTAAGAACTATATTGCATGAAGTCATCATATTCCTATCATCATCAACAAAACTATATAACTTCCCCGTTTTATCTTGCAGCGAAGTTTACAAATCCCATGCATCTTTAACTTATCAGCGAACACTAGAGAAAATGAGAAGGAATGAAAATAAAACGAAAACCACATAGAACAGAATCAGACAACAACAAAATAAAACCCAAATGCACAAGCACAAGACGAGCGCAAAGGAAACACAAAATAGAAATTAAAAAAAAAAAACACATCAAAGAACGAACAAGACCAACCTGGTGTTGGACAAGTGAAACAATTCACTATTGGAAAATGGTGATAGAAGTTGTTGTATCGTTTACGTTTTGTGCTCAATAAATTTTAATAAAAATTACGAATAAATTGCTAAAATTAATTCTAAAATTAGATCAAAGTGCATCGAGTGAAGTGTTGAAAATCGATATTACATCGTAAAGTTGCAAAATATTAACGCTAAAATGAGTGAAATGGACATTTTGTGTGGCGAGAAAAATATTCCCCCTCATACGCAGCAATCGCAAATGGCGACTGAATTCACGTCGCCCGCTACCAAAGAAAATACAGGGTCTATAATCACGTCCGAGTCGGCCATTATTGCAGCGGCACTCCCAACAGATGGAGGCACCAATACTTCCGGCCTCCATGATGGCAGTATGGGCAGTTTATGCCCAAATATTTCAAATGCTGCCATGGGCTCCGCCGCTACCGCTAATAGTGGGCCATCATCTAAAAATAAACGAAAACATCGAAGAGGCAAACCAAAGACCAAGAATAGCAAGCCCTACAAGAAGACAAATTGGAAATTTCAAGTTCCACCATATGGAAGAAGTCAGAATGGTGGATATGGTCGTGGAGGAGGTGGCGGTTTGGGCAGTGGTGGTAATTCTGTTTCAATTGGCGGACGTCGTCTCAAATTGAACCGCAGTCGTTCGCTGGTGCCATACAACACAAATAAGTTTCTCATGGAAGAACATCTAGCAGAGGTGCCATCCGCTTTGCTAACACCATCTGGTAGGACACGAGATTCTAGTTTTTCTGTTGATTCTGAAGATAACTACTTCTATTCTTTACCCGAAGATGAGGAGGAGTTTCTAACTAAGGAATTTGCAAATGTATACGAGAAGGCAAGAGTGGAACGTTTGGAAACGTTGTCCAAGCAACAACTGATTGAGGAATGTCTTCAAATCGAGGATAGATATTCCGAACAAGGTGCACAAAGACAGCAGCAGATAAATGCTCAGAGATTATCTGCAGAGTATTCAATGAGAATTAGATCTCTGGAGGAGAAGGTTCGCGATCTAACCAAGGAGAATGCTGGTAAGTTGTAGGTTTTTATTCATTGAGAGTTGTTGTTCTCCATCCACAAACTGCGAACAAACGTTTAAACACGTCTCACACTGCAGCTAGGTATCGGCTGCTGTTAGCTTGCTTTAGGCGTTCCCAATCTCTAAAATCAATCACCTCTTTAAGTTTAACGCCAAATACTTAATATTTTTTTCTCACTCAGATTTACGTCGACAATTGGCTACAACCCAGCGGCCGACACCAATGGATTCCTCAAGTGAGGATAGTGAAAGTGATAGCTCCAGCAGCAGTAGCAAAAGCTCATCATCATCAAAAAGCTCTCTGAGTACTTACAGTTCACCGGGTGAACTTAAAAACGATGTCCAAATGGCAGAGGAACACCAGGAAGTTGAAAATGGAATTTCCAATTGCAATGGCTACCATTCAGCGAGTAGTAATACTCCACCATCGTCACCCTCAAGGCCATCATCGCCCATCTCCCCCCTTCAACAGTCACGAAGACAACAAGAAGAAGCCGCAGCTGCAGCTCAGTCAACTGATCCGTAAAGTCTTAAGTCTTTAAACAACAAAATAAAAAGCATTTGATAACAGAAAAGAAAAGTTCTGAAGTATAAAATCTATATTGCATACAAATGCTTTAGATTTATAAATTTGTTTTAAAATATAATGTTTCTTTTTATTAATTCTAATTCTACCGTAAGCATATTATGTATTTATAAATAATTTTAACATAATAAATATAATTATAAAAATGTACATTTAACTTTGATGATAGTATTTAACACTTTTGTTTTTTTTTTTTTTGTTCTTGTTTTTTTGATTTATTGAAGTATTATTTTGTTGTACCTATTTCTTAGCACAAAATTCCTGCGTATCTAGTCGCAGTGTCGTTTCCTGATTTGATTTCCGTTTTTTTCGCCAAAATTACATCGATTACGGGTTTATTTTATGTATTTTTGTCGTATTAAATTTATTTGTTGCTACACAATGTGATATTTCGATTTTTAAAACTGAAACTGTTATACTTTCATACAAATTAATTTTTATTTTTTCTTAATTTTTCCAAAAAGGAAACCTTTACTTGGATTTTCAATGAGTAGCAAAATATAAAATAAAATAGATACTTTTTCTTTGTATTAAAAAAAGCATGCATAATATATTTATAACATTTTATGTACATTTTACTTGTTTTTTTTTTTGATTTTGAAAATTCTAAATTAATAAAAATAATAAAATAATATTTTCTCTCTTCATGTTAGATTTAGTTTTACGTAATTGCAAAATAATAATTTTTGTTTTTTATGTAGGGTTTTATAGCAAGTTGTATCACATAAGAATTATACTGAAAATTAAATATGAAAATAAAATTTAAAAAATTATAAGCAAAACTCAAATTTCTTTAAGATGTTGCATGTTTTTACAAAATCTTACATTGTAAAGGCTTAACTTAAATGGCCACTTTTTGCAAAAGTGCAAAGGTAAAATATTTTTTTTCTTTATAGGTCTATTTGTTTGATAAAAAAAGTACACCATTTGTTTAAGAATCCAAAATCTAGGGTTTTTGATACCATTTTGAAATTTTTTCGAAGTTAAATAGTCGAGAAAAATGAGTGAACATTTTCACTTTTTGCAAAAAGTGATCGTTGTAGTTAAGGCTTCGAGCTAAATCTTTTGTAAGGAAATAATGTAGTCAGATGGATCGATGAAATGCTAAGCATAGAAACTGCAGAGGCAAAGACAGGCCTTAATACACATTAGATGAGCTACTAGATAGTCTGCGGTCCTCTGACTTCTGAAGGCATAAGCTGTCTCAGATTTCCCGACGACATAGTAATAACAGCCAGTGAAAAGTTTGAAGAAACAATTTGTGACATTAACTCTATCAAACCAACAATAAAGAAGGAAACTGGAACTGGCAAATTTATAGGCAATATGGAAAAAGAGCTGTGCAAACCCCAAGAAGTAAACTTCTCTTACGTTTCAAGAGATGCCATGGTAGCATACTATATATTTTTTGTGAACAACTACAAAATACAACTTAGTATTAAGGCTAGTATCACCCGATTTGTGTATTTTTGCAATAAAAATACTCAAAAGCATCTGAACCACAATTGGGATTTTTACGCATTTGTCTTTGTCGCTTCTCTTTCACACAAAAATAGAAAAAAAAAGAAAACGGTAAATCTTGTTCGAAGAATGTAAACAAACAACGCATACATTATTCAGTATTTTTGCAAAAAAGTGTATATTTTTTTATATTAACGATTTAAATTTATTATTATGTTAATTTTTAGTTGAAAGCCAACTGATTAAGCACTAAATATTCATTAATTTCTTTTTGTAAGCTACTGACTTGCTTCGAACTAGAGAGCTGCTATTTTTTTTTTTGCCATCATTTTTTTTTATTTTTGCGTGACGTCTGGGGTAAAAGCCCAATTTGGATGACAGCAAATGACATACATGATAAACAGAAAACAAGGTATGCTTATTATGAGCGCCATGTCGCCATATTGGGAAACTGATGACGTAGTAGTCATCTCTGAAGCTGACAATCGAGTGTTTTTCAGTTTCATTGTTGTTGTTTTCAATTAAAAAAAATGTTTTCTCAAAATCCATAATTGACGTTCGCGCGAACTGCCTATGAGAAAGATGACTATGACGTCACAGAAAAGCTGCCAAAAATCTAATGAGCATACCTTGTTTTCTGTTTATCATGATGACATACCAATCGTGTTTAAATGTCATTTTCTGTCATTTAGTTTGTGGTTCAGATAGTTTTGTGCAATTTTATGACAAAAATACACACATTTTTCCCACAAGTTTCTGTATTTATACCATTGACTTATTATATAATATGGACTGCTAGTTGTGTAAATTTCCAAACAAAAGTTGCCAGAAAAATGTTCTACGCTTCTTTGCGAAACTACCCCTCGAAGGGACACCAGTGGCAAAACAAATAAACATTCCTTCAATTGCGACTAGAGACATCTATGTATTTTTATCGATCGCAACTAACATATTTGTACATAGAAGCTACGGCCATCTACTTGAACTTTCTATCAAAAAACAATGCCATCTGTATTTATTTGATTGTTTTTGTCTGACGTTTAACTGACATTTTTTTTTGTGTGTTGTAATTTATAAGTCAATGGTTTATACAAATGGTGTTATACCAACCTAAAAGTGAATGGGTAAGCGAATCCGAGAACTACTCACTTAAAGAAAACACCATCAAATGGTACAGCGAATGTACAAATTAAGAAACGAAAGGCAAGAAAACAATAACCAAGGAAAACTTTAGTCACGACTATCTTGAACTACTCAAACCCAACCAAGAACGTTACACAAACAAAAAAGTACGATTCAAGTAACATTTAAATCAAAGACGACCACCGAAAGCAGTCGTAAAAGAAAATGAGTATTGTTTTTCAAAAAAGATTATCTCAAACCGCAAATTAACAAAAACGAGAGATTTTAAGCAATTATCGTAATTCGTAATCATGAGCCCCAGGTGCAGCAGTTTTCGCAGCCTAGTACCAAACTATCAGTTCTAATAGGGGGTTCACATGGAAGACCATGGCTCGACAATAAACCATGCTCGTCCATATGAACGGAGAAATAACATCATGTTGCCATGAGCCATGCTCGCGAGCATGCTCGCTCATGTGAACCCCCCAAATAGGTCTATCCCCAATTATCTTTCAGGATCGAGCTTACGCCACTATAAAATGCTAAAAACTTAGTTTATAGTTCGACTAGTAGTACAATGTACGAGAAAAGGCTGGCCTAAACAAAAGTGTCGCACTATCGTGCGACAGTGCGACAAAAAACTTTTATATGAAAAACGCTTTGCACTTTGTCGCATTTGGTGCGGGTACTCTCATAGTGACGCTGTGTAGATAAATTTTGCCGATATGACCAATTCTATTTACACAGCGTCAAATGAGAGTACATACACCAAATGCGAAAAGCGACAAGGCGTTTTTCATATGAATGCCGTTGTCGTGTGGCAGTGCGATAATTTGGTTTGGGCAAGCCTTAAAGGCAAAACTTATTTACACAGCGTTAAACCAAATGCGACAAAGCGCAAAGCATTTTTCATATAAAAGTTCGTGTCGCACTGTCGCACTTTGGCTTGGGCAAGCCTTTGCGGGTACCATAACCGCCAGCGGCAAATAATACATCTAACTACGCAGATATTTTTTGGTGCCATACCCAGATTTTTTCCCGAGGCAGTCAAGAGTGTTATTTCCGACTACCTACTTGGAAGATTCTAGATAGATAGGTCTGGCTTTGGGCCAGCTGTGAGAGCGAGAAGTTTTGTATCGTTGTCGCGTTCCCGTGTCGCGTTGGTTTAGGAAGCTGAAAAATCATCGAACGCGACCAAAATATTTTGAACATATATATATAAGATGTGAATGTCAGATGGCGCACTAATCAACTAGAAGAAATTATCTGTCAATTTTTTCTCGTGTGATTTTAACGGAAAAAGTAAATAAAAACACTCAACAAAAAGCAGAAAATAAAAATATCAGCGGTAAATAAATGCATTTTTATTGTACTTGATATAAACATTGCACTTAAATTAACTTCACCAACAAACACTTACATCAGTGATAAGGAAATAATAAAGTGTTCTATTGCCGATTGTTAGTTTAGTCATCATTTTTTCTAGAATTTTCGTCTTAGTTCGAATCATTTCTTTTTATTCATTAACTTCCAAAACTTTAAATCAATTTTAAATGGAAAAACAAGAATTAAAAAATGATGTACCAATATCTGGGCTCTATGCCACAGATGATTCGTTGACATCAAAGTATTTTCCTACTCCGCTCTGGAAGCAATTTGTTGATATTGAATGTAATCTCAATAACGAACTCAAATTGCTACAATTCCCAAACATTACCCACGTTTACAATCCAATAGAATACGCCTTCGACTTACATTGTCAGTATTTAAGAAAGTTCCTAAACGGTCACATAAAATTGATGCTAATTGGAATGAATCCTGGACCAAATGGTATGGCACAGAATGGGGTACGATATTAAGGCAATCAATTTAATATATTCGTTTACTTATCTACATAAGTGGAAGATCTAGAAAGAAGGAATTGAGTATAAATGTTTATTATTTATATAACTTCAGGTACCTTTTGGCAACACAAATACTGTCAAGAATTTGATGAAAATTGAAGGTCAAGTTCAACAACCACCATCATTACATCCGAAACGACCAGTCAATGGGTTGGCATGCACCACTGAGGAACCAAGTGGCGTTCGAATTTGGACTTTGATTGAGAAATTATCCGGAAGCGTGGAAGTTTTCAGCCAGCAATGCTTTATGCATAATTTTTGTCCACTCGCTTTCTTTGATGTCCAAGGAAAGAATATTACACCTGGAGAATTAAAGGTAAACTAAACAACCTAACATCTACATATGTAGACATATTAAATAAAAATACCCCATTATGCCACTAATTTCAATTAGTTAGGTACCATAAAGTTTCAAAAAATATGCTTTTTTGGGCTTATCTGGGGCCTTTAAAATATTTGTCAGACATATTTTTAATCAAGGAGTCGATGCCGTCAGGATACGTCTGTTTTCAGTTAGTTACTGCAAAATCGAAAGGTGCTTACAAAAAATACATTTTAGAGACCATTTTTAATAGGTTTAACCCGAATTAAAATGTCTGTCATATGTAGGGCTGGGATTTCCATGCAAATCGCTCCATTTAAAAGTGATCTTTACAAATCAAACAATTTCCTTTAAAATGACATTTAATAGTTAGTGCATATTTAGCATATTTTATGCAAAATGCACATTAAATGCGTATTTTAAGTGCATATATTCATGTTTTTCGTAAATTTTTTTATTTTCCAATAAAAAAGTAAATATTTTTAAAGTCACCAAGGCAAATTTAATTTTTAAGGAGAAATTTCCTTTAACATGTCTGCTACACCAGCCTATATTTACTAGATAGGGAGCAATTATTATGCAATATGCAAAATAATTTGAAGATTTTAAAATAGTTGTCATTGGTTTCGATGAGGTGATGCCATCGCAATTAAAAGAAAACAACAGAAATATTGACTCAACCCGTGCTCAAATTAATGATCAAACTCTTGCAAAAATTAATTTTGTAGAAGCCTATATTGAGGCTTGTTTAAAAAAAAAATTAAGGGTATTCTACCAAAGAGTACCCCTACTCTTCCCTTATGTCCAGTTGACGTGGAACGTCTAAGTCAAACTTTAAACAAAGATTCCTTATTTATTTGAACAAAACAATAAAATACTGAATGGAATTCTTAACTAATAATAACTAAATAAGTTTTTACTTGCGATATGGGTACCATATATCAAGTTATGTATTCGTACAAAAAAAAAGTTGAGATAATAATCAAACATGACATTACGATGATAGAGAATGAGAAAAAACTAGGTCCGACAATTGTGTCTGTCTGTCTGTCTGTATGTATCAGAGACCACAGCCTAAACGGATGGGTCGATTTACTTCAAACTTGGTATGTGGCGTTTTTTAGAGACAATCCCCAGAGGTTTTTTGAATTTTTTTTTACCGAAAATAACGGTACCTGTCATATACCGGTTTCAGAAAAAACTCATTTTTCTCAAAAACGGTGCCTACGATTTTTATGAAAAAAATTATTGTCATTTTTTTGGATAAGGTCTATCTTTAAATGAAAACCATTTTTTTTCAAAAACCGTTATTAAGGGTACCTGCTGTAGAACCGTTTTTTTTTTTTAATTCTAATTATCTCCTTCATAAATCAATCAATTTCAACCATTTTTATACATGAAAGCTTTTAAGTTACCGTAATAGTTTTTAGTAAAAAAAATTCGAAAATTATTTTTTTGGATTAGTTTTTAGATGTTGATTAATAATATCTTAAAAATGGCGTACCAATTTTTTCTTATAAAAGTCCTTGCAAAATTTTATATGGAAAAAATAGTTTTTTTAAAAAACGGCTCTAACGATTTTCAAATTTTTTTTTCTAAAAATGCATCATTGAAGGGGAAATCAAATTGCATACTTCGTTTTCAGGTTAAATTCATTTAAGAAGCTGTTTTAGTCATTTGAAAATCGAATTTTATGCTTTTTTAACTTTTTTTCCAAAATTGCATTTACAAATTTTTAATTAAAAAGGCTTAGCATAAATAGAAACTTTATCTTTAAGAGCAAGTACATGCGACCCAGTCGTGCATTTTATTTTTATTGCTTTTTGGAAAATATATGCTAAAATGATGTTTTTCAGTGCATATTTTTTTTTTTCTAAAATGGCTCAAAATGACATACCAACATTTTTTAATCAAGGCTTTTGAAAATTTTTATATAAAAATAGTTTTTATTAAAACGTTTCTATCGATTTTTAAATTTTATTTCTAAAATTGTCTCTTTATTAGTGAGGCGGCTTAGCATTGAAAAACGAGTCAGTCAATTGTGCGATTTGCGAAGAAAGCATGAAAGTACAAGTATAAATTCATTTAATTTTTGATTCTTATAGTATTATAACGTTTATTCAAAAACCGAAAAAAAAACAAAGTTTCAAAATTACATAAAAATCATCTCTACCATATTTGAAGACACGTTCAAGCGGTTAGCAGTGGAAGTGTGTACAGAGATGGACGCACAAACGCACAGACCGACGGACGGCATGACGAAAACCACTTTTTAGTCTTCTCCATCATCGTAATGTTGGTTTTGATTAAAACCTCAAATTTGTTTTATTGACACGAAACCAATACTTGCCCTATAGAGCAAGTAAAAACACTCTTAAGCCAATAAATAATTTTTTGATGCACTCATTTTTTTATTATTTTTTTTGCATGGTGTGTGAAACGTCCATACCAAATTTCCCTGGTCTGTCACTTATTTTCAAAGAGTAATCCCTATTTTTTTAAAAGGCCAATAACTTTTAGCATGATGGTCAAATGACATTGGTTTTGGATTAATTAGATAAGGAGTTAAAAAAACCCAAAATCATGTATCATATGAGTACGGACGTTTCATTTCTTACACTTTGAAATTCAAAATAACATGTTTTTTACAGAAAAACTCTTGTATTTTCCCTCCTAAATGGAATCCAAACTGACCCAATATCTCAAAATTACTATTATATAAAGTATACTACCAACGATGGAAATTTCATGTTTTCTTAAGTGCACAATTATTTCGCTAAGTCGCCTCACTACATAGAAGACATCAAATCCCTTAATTCGTTTTGAGGTCAATATATTTAAGAAGATGTTTTAGTCATTTGAAATCGAATTTTATGTCTTTTTTTTTTTAATTTTTCTCAAATGCATTTACAATTTTAAATTAGATAAAGTTACTAAGGTAGTTAAACACTAAGGTTTAACTTTAACTTTTAACTTTATCTATAAAAGCAAGTACATGCGTTCAAGTCATGTTTTTTTTTTATTTTTTATTAATCTAGTCATTTACTCAACCCCCATGACCACTCCCCCCCCCCCCCCTGGATCTGTGCTTGGTCATGACCTGACTATGATCGGGACTTATTCTAACAGTAATATGAATCGGGTACCACTCACGAAAGAAATTTGCAGTACACTAATTTGTCCTGTTGCAAGATCCATGCTTTAACCTCTTCAGATGTACAGCACCAAAAATAATACCACGAAGTTGTATTGTTGATTTGCTTGAATCTTCCCCCTGCTTCGAATCTGAATGTAAAATAGATGGAATAAGAGTCAATTCGAATGATTTTACGTCTGTCGGATGGTGATATCACTGTAGTAGATATCCTTCCTTTGTATTGCAAAAAAAGAGTATCCTTTAAATAATTGTCAATACAAGTTGCACTACGCTCAATCTTGTTTGCAATTTGGCGGTTTGAATAACCTTTCGCGTGGTTTTGCTTTCTCGGCTCTTTTAGCTCTTCCCATTTTTATTCAAAATTTGTCTATTTACCGTTAACTTTACCAAACTATAACTATGCACTAGTTTTCTCAAGAAATATTGACGTATGTAAGTAATTTCACTACTGCCTGTATTCAAATGAATCAAATTTCGTTGCTTACTTTTACGACACCTTTTGAAAACTTTGGAAAAATGGCGATTCTTCGTACAGCTAAGTGTTTTTTTTTTGAGTGCATTCTTTTCAGAAGGTTTGAAACCTTACTCTACTTAAAAATATTAATAATGCATGCAATTAAAAGTATTTTACAGTCGCTTTTATAAGAAATATAATTTGCCTTTATTCAAGTGATCCGCCACCGTCAGAAAAACCATTAATAACAATTCTTATCTTTATAGGGTGATGTAAAAGCAGCAGTTCGTGATATTTGCCTAAAGCATCTTGAAAAAGAAATACAGCTTATTAAGCCGGAGATTGTAATCGCTATTGGCACTTATGTGGGTGATTGTATGAAGAGATTGGCTAAGCAGTCGAATTACATTGGATCTAATATTAAAATTTTACAACTGGCACACCCTAGTCCTCGTAGTGTGAACAACAATAATTGGCCCGAGAAAGCAACGCTGTTCTTTGAAAGTAACGACCTTCTTAAGTATCTTCGAAACGAAAACTAAAAACACCACTGAACAGATAAATTCCTCTTATATTTACATTCCGTTCCCTTTTCCCAATACTTTTGTCTACTGGGAAGCGCAATGATTCCATTGAGATCCCAATGAGACGATGATAATTAAGCAATATTTTATTTATTTTTTATTAAAACAAAACCACATGGAAATATTTATGGAAGAAGCCTTTATAGAGGCCCGAAAAGCTATTGCAGCAGGTGAAGTTCCTGTGGGTTGTGTTTTTGTTTATAAGAAACAAGTTATAGCCAGAGGCAGTAACGATGTGAATGCTACCAAAAATGCAACTCGCCACGCTGAATTCGTATGCATTGATCAAACATTAGAGTATTGCAAGAAAAATAATCTAAGTTGGGATAATGTTTATCCTGAAGTCAGTGTTGTTGTAACTGTAGAGCCTTGTATTATGTGCGCGTCGGCCTTATATGAACTTGGTGTAAAGGAAATCGTGTTTGGCTGTGCTAATGACCGATTTGGTGGCAAAACTGTTGTAGATGTAGAAAGTTTTTTTGAGAAAAAAATAACAGTTACTGCTGGAATACGAGCCAACGAAGCAATGGATTTACTGAAAGAATTTTATAAAGGAGAAAATCCATCAGCACCTGTTCCAAAAACCAAAAGATAATTTTTTATATTCTTAGATATTTTTTTAACATAAATAAAATAAAATCAAACATTTATATTTATCTACTGATTCTAACTTTTTTTTATTTGAATAAATTTTACATTTACTCACTTTTTTTCAAAGAGACCTAACTACTTCAAGTGAAATCTAAGTTGAAGTATTTGTTTCAAAAAGAATAGAATACATGCAGCGTATGCTGTGTAAAAGAAAGAGTACCAATCTAATTTTCAGAGGGCAAATGTTAAAAAAATTATTAGCAGGATAAGGTTGATGTTAAAATTTAAGTAAAAGGTACAAATATTTACAACTTTTATTCAGATAAAATTTTTCTATAAACTCATAAATATTATTTTTATCTTTTAAAAAAATAGTAAGATTTTGATAAAACTTTGTTCTTAACGTACATTGCTATGTCTTTTATTCAAAAAAAATTGTATTCCCACAAAATAATATTATTATTATTATTATTCTTTATTAACAGGTAATTAAAATTACATGGTAATACTTAGTTTAACGAGCCTAGCTGCGGAAACTATTGGCTCTTATTTTAGTTTTAATTAAAATTAAAATGTTTGCTTTTAAAAGACATTCTGATATTTTGTAGATATTTGTGGAACTAGGGTTTTGGAGAATTTCATAAATACATTTATTTTCTAAATAAATTTTTGACTATGGGTTGCAATACAGAGCAGAGTTGTGATTCAGGTCCAATCTGGTATTGCAATTTGTACAAAGTGGTGGCGGATTTTTTTTGAGGAGATGCTTATGAGATGTTGATGTGTGTCCAAATCGAAGTCGTACAAAATTAGAGATTTTGTGTTTTTAAACGTTTGTTGGGTTTACGGGGGCGAGTTTATTAGGATTAAGTTTTTTGTAATGATGATGGCATAGGCTCCAGTCGTGGGTTATGACCGATTTTGACTCTTTTTGAATGATTTTTAGCAGATCTTGTTTGGTGTGAATATTAAAGCTATATACAGGAGCATTATTGGCTGAGTTAGCTGCACTGTCAGCGTATTCGTTGCCCTGGATTCCTGCATGTCCAGGGGTCCACATTAACTTGATATTGTTTGGTGATTTGGTGAGTTGGTATCTAATTTCTGATATGAGTTCAGTATTGTTGTTTGGGTTTTTTATGGCGTTAAGTACGGATATGCTATCAGAGCATATAACGTGTTTTAAACGGTAATTAGACGCAGTCTTAGTAGCTTGAAGTATGGCGAATGCTTCTGCAGTGAATACTGAAGCAAATTGAGGCAGGTTGCCAATGCAAGCAATGGCACCATTTTCTAGAGTCAACGCAAATGATGTGTTTTCAGTTTTCTTAGAACCATCGGTAAATATAAATTTCCATCCATCCGATTTAAATTCGAGTGAAATGGCTGTGTAGAGTTGGCGGTAGATACTATTGCTGGTATCTGCTTTTTTATAACTAGCTAGAGTTAATATTAGAGATTCCGGGTTGATGAACCATGGGGGAATACGAGGAGTGACTTGGCGCTTCTGTTTAGTTGGTAAGAATCGTAGCAATGGCGGATGGGATCCTTTTTTTAAGTTTATGATCAGATGCTTTTTTGAAATCGTTATCGATTATTGAATTTCTGGAAAACGACAGTTTCGCAAACAGTTTAGCAGTTATAGTATCTCTTCGTTCCTCTATGCTTGGTAGTCCTGCTTCTGCTAATATATTTTTAATAGGTGTTGTTGGGAACGCGTTGATGCTTCTCCTTGCTGCGGCGTGGTAAGTTGGTTTTATTATATTTAAAATTGATTTAGGACAATGCCCATATATACAGTCGAACTTCCATAACTCGAACTTCCTTAAGTCGAATTTCTCTACAACTCAAATTTTTATTGAGAACTTTGCAACAAAACTCAACATATTTTTCTTATCTCCTTAAATCGAAGTTTCTATAACTCGAACTTTTTGTCTTTCTTTTTGAGAGTTCGACTTATGGAAGTTCCACTGTACAACCCATATTTAATCTTACTTAAAATTAACATTCTCGTAGTGTTTGAAAGGGTATTTATTTGTACGTTACTTTTATTTGAAGCTCGATATCTTACATTATTAGTTCTCGGAGCTAGTGATTTCTTAAGCTCTATACAGTGTTAGTTCAAAGACTAAACCTAGAATACTTAAGTTACTAACATTTTGGATTTGTACATTGTTTATATTAAGATTGTTGTTGTGCACAATTCTGTTTTCTACAAATGTGGAGCAATTTACATTTTTGGATCGACAATTTGGCGCCTGACGTTTTCGACCAATTTATAATTTCTTCTAGGGCAATTTGAAAAAAAGATTTTACTTCTGTCAATATCATTAATTTTACATAAAATATATATATCGTCTGCATAAATGCAGTGACGAATTTATTATGAAAAAAAAAATAATTTTCAATCAAAGCAGTTAACGAAAATTTTTTTGATTTTTGAAAATTTTGAGATGGATTCTTCGTTAAAAATTGAAGATTTTTCTACCATTTACAAATTTTTAATACAACATTTTTCGATAAGAAGTGTTCTTTTTATAGAAATCCTGAACATAACACGATGTTTCCCCCAATCTGTTGGTGGGTAATTTATTTTCCCCTTTCATATATAATTTTTCATAATGCTTAACACCTAGGAATACATAAAACAGGCAATCTTCGGGAGTCCCCAGAAACAGCTCCGATTTTGCTAATTATTTAATTATTTAAAACCAGAAACATTTTGAAAGGGAGGAATAACTCTTTATATTGCAATCAATATGCATTATAGGTGTGTATATGCATACATATATTTTTTTTTTGCATAAGATGTGACAAAAGACTAGAGCGTGTAGCTTATTTCAATTCCTGAAAAAAAAATTCGGGAGTCGGGGTTTATTACCCCTCGGTTAGGTGGGAGGGGCAGTTTAAAATAAAAAATAATTTAAAAACAACGGCAATATTTACAATACAATTGAAACTTTTTCCAAGCCATATTTTTTTAGTTTTGTTTCAATACAGTTTCTTTCGGTAACAGTTTTTCAAAAATAACTTCAATCTCAAAATGTAATCCTTTTTAATCTGATTGTTTTGCAAAAAGGAGAAAGAGCAAATTTGTATGGAGTGTTTCGCGGCCAAGAGTAACTTTTTTTTTTTTTAACTGGGTGCGGTCACATTCGTATAGGATAGCCTATTCAAGATACCTTCGCTACAAATATATTTGAGATTCTTTTTCCGTCAGCTGTTATTTAACACAGGATTACAACAACAGCAAGATATCTGGATAGATAAGATTTTTGTGAACGCGGCCACTGATGGGGCTTTAGTCCTCCAAATATTGTAGAGAAGTTTGAACACGATGACATGCATCAAAACCGAATAAAAAGCAATTTTGTTTTTCAACATTTGATTCAGATTTCGTAATAATTATCCAATTAGGAATGAAAAAAGAGGAATGAAACAAAAAAATTCAAAGACATTTATCACATACTTACTTAGATTTTTAATTATTAGGTACTGCATTCTATACCAAAAATATTCCTAGGTACGTTTTCATATTTTAAATGCATTAAAATAAAATTTAAAAAAAGTACGTACATATACGCGACAGTGAACAGTATTAAAATTGTGTATTTATTTAATTTGTTTAAAACTTTTAGTACATTCAAATTAGCATTTAGTCCTAAAATTGAAATACAATGTTGTAGGTATGTATATAGAAAAAAAGATTTTTACCCTTCTTCACCGATAAATACACTACCAACAACATTGTAGAGAAGTGCTGTTTTTGGCAACGACTTCAAACGACTTCTTTTTTATCTCAGACATATCAGACCACAAAAAGTGTGTTTCATTTTTACATCTGAGCTTTTTCAGAGCTAAATCGATTTGCTCTGATTAAAATGACCGAGCAAATCGAGCGAAATGCTGAGCTTATTGTTTTTAATGATTTGAAAGACGAATAAAAAAACAAGAAATCAAAACAGAGTTCCCAGGATAGTCGCCCGTCTACTTGTAGATAAAAATGTATTATATGTGAACAAATCATGTTGCTTAGTGCGAACAAATTAAAACTGGAATCAGTTCAGCGAACAAGTGTGTTTATTAATTAAATCTGAGGGCTCTGATCGCTCAGCCTCTGCTCAGAGATTTCCTCATAGCAAAAAAAAAAAGAAAAAAAACCCCAAATAATAATACAATCAAGTAATTTAAACGTTGGGCTATGCGTAAAAAAAATTTGTTTGAAATTTTGTCTTATAACGTAACATTAACATTCAAGCGCATTGGTTTTAGCTAAATATACAACTTTGAAAATATTTTTGGTCGAATAACTGATACCCTTGATTATATGTACATACTGAAATCCACACAAAAATATGAACTTAGGAATAGTCATTACATTTTATTGAGAGTTCGAGTTTTTTGGCATGTTGGTTCACCAAAAGAGATCAGTTTCAGTTTAAGTTGGTCCGAAATTCAAACTATAAATAGAATTAGTGTATTTCAATAGACGAATAGATATATTCTTTCTAAATAGTAGGAAAATAGCGAGAAACACGAAGATTTTTTTTATCGATGCTTGGTTTCATTTTTCATGGCTGAGGCCATAATCATGAGTCATAAGCATAAAACTTGGTTCATATTTATTTGTATTCTTTTATAGGCGAATCGTTTATTTTAAATGGGTTTCCTGTTCGTTTTTGATTATAAGTCGACTGCAACCTACTCCTTGCAAAGCATAAAAATTAAGCAAATACTAGCACTTGGTTAATTTTTATACACCTTCATGTCAAATTTTACACTTTTTAAACACGACCACCGGGCGGCGACTAATGGTTTTTAGTAGGTACAACTTGTTGAAGAATATACTTTAAACATTACCGAATACTTACATTTTTTATGACGGTGATGGTTCTCGGTCTATATATTCCGAACCCAAAAAGCATCGACAAGTAATAAGTCCAATAAATTAGTAAAACATAGCTACAAAAATTGCTAAGAAGGGTTTTATTGTTTTATTTTAAAGAGTATTCTTTGGAGATTCTCAAATCTCGAACAAAAAACCCTCTGGCGTCGTCCGTCATTTTGAAAAAAAATTAAAAACGTTTATTTGGTTTTCTCCATTATTAGTCCAAGACAACTTATTTTTATTTACTTTTATAGGAAAACAAATTCTCTAACGTTTTTGTCTTAAGACATTTTTTTGAAGCTCTTTCCCATTAAAAGTTATTTTCGAAAAACTAAAATTACCGGAGGTAAAAATGAATATTAAAGTTTTTCTCTATCTAATTGGCATCCAAATTTAAAATGTGATTAATATATTTTAAAGAACGTCAAAAAAATTATTGGTTTAGAAAAAAATTATTTGGAAAAATTAAATTTTTAATTTATTTTAAGAATAGGTACGTACGTTTACCTGTTTGTTATCATATATATTTTTCTACGGAGTAAACGAAATTTGTAACATGGATCTTTGTTTCATAATGAAGGTTAAATAATTCAAATTCAATATAAAGGGTTTTCCAATAAGAGGTGTTATTTTGAATAGCCCGCTATTTCGGTAGCTGTCATTTTTGAAGCTGTCATTTTTTGACATTTGACAAGTAGAAACTACGCTATTAATAAAAATTTAACGATACACGCTTCAACAACGTATTGAAATTATTAAAATTCACTATAAAAATGGTGAAAATTTGGCAGAGACGGTTCGTAAAACTAAAACATTTTTGGGTCGTCGTGGAGCACCTTGTCGGCCCGCAATACAGAAATTGGTTTACAAATTCGAGCTGTTCGGACAAGTTAGTGATGTGAAGAATAAAACCCGTGCACGTCGCTCAAGAACAACTGAGAATATTGCTGTTGTAGCCCAAAGTGTTGAAGAAAACCCAGGTTTGTCCATTCCTCGTCGTTCTTTGGAATTAGGCATTCCACAAACGTCATTACACCGTATTTTGCATAAAGACTTGGGTCTTAAGGCTAATAAAGTTCAGTTAACACAAGAACTCAAGCCGGCTGATCATCAACAACGTCGTGTCTTTGCTGATTGGGTCCTTGAAATGCATGAAAATGAACCGGAATTTCATCGAAAAATCATCTTGACTGATGAGGCCCATTTCCACCTCGGAGGCTACGTCAACAAGCAAAACTGTCGCATCTGGGGCTCGGAAAACCCAAGAGTTATTGTTGAAAAGACTCTCCATCCTCAACGCGTGACTGTTTGGTGCGGTTTATGGTCCCGCGGGGTCATTGGACCTTACTTTTTCGAAAATGAGGCTGGAGCAACAGTTACGGTCAATGGATTGCGCTATCGAGAGATGATTAATGATTTTTTATGGCCTGAATTGGATGGTATTGATCTAGACAACGTTTACTTTCAACAAGACGGCGCTACGTGCCACACAAGCAATGAAACCATCGATCTTTTATGGGAAAAGTTTCCGGACCGTGTTATCTCTCGAAGAGGTGATCACAATTGGCCACCGAGATCTTGCAATTTAACACCTTGCGACTTCTTCCTTTGGGGCCACGTGAAAGATAAGGTCTACGCCAACAGCCCAGCGTCGATTCAAGACCTCAAAGATGAAATTCGTGAGGCTCTCGAGGACATAGGGCAGCCACTTTGCGATTTGGTTATGGAAAATTTCATGAAAAGGATATGGTCCTGTAAGCGTGGTCTTGGCGGTCATTTGGCTGATGTTGTGTTCCATTATTAACGGCATACTTTCTTCGTTATAATGAAATAAACATCCGATCATTTATCTCCAAAAATGCCAAATTATCCAAGTTAAAGACTTTTTTGTTTTTAATCTTTTTTTAAGTTAACCTTGATTTTATTTTTTTTTTGATATATACTTACTACTAAAACTAGGAATTTCTTAAAATTCCGGATGTCTAATTTCTTAAATTTGATGTTTCCTAATATATTGCATTTTTTATATCGCTTAAGCTTGTGATATATCCAGGTCAGGTAATTAAAAAAAAAAAAAAATTGAACTTTAAGGCTTGGCAATCCTATGTCTTGAAGGAATACTACTTAGCAACTCTAGCGGAAAATGTTTATTCAGACACTATCTAGAAAAATCATCCTGTGGCCGAACCTTCTACCATAAGAACAATTTATTTCCAAATTAACAAAATTTGTACAGAATGTTGGAAACTTTGTCGTGGTTTGTATAAGAAATACATGATTACATGAAATATAAATATTCAAAAATAGGAAATTCAATGTTTTATTAAAAGTGTGGTGGGTAGTTTTCGGTTCAGATGGACATTGAAGAGATAAAATTTAAAATCCATTTTTTAACTCAAAAATTTGACAGTTTTTAGACAATAACTTTTTATTAGAAGGGTGGCGTACGACGCAGAGGGTTTTTTGTTCGAATTTTGTGGTTTTAAAATTACCACGAGATACTTATAGAAATAAAAAAATAAAATTCTCCATTGAACAATTTTTGTAGATTTTTTCCTTTTTTTTTTTTGTTTTTTTTTGATAATTTTATTGGACTAAAGGAAATGTCGGTGACATTATTAAATAAAATGCACGACTGGATCGCACGTACTTGCTCTTTGGGTTAAAGTTGCTATAGACGTAAAAGCCTCTTATATAAAGTTTATAAAAAATAAATAACAATGCTAGAAATTAACAAAATATACAGTTTTGCTTGAGTTATATATTTTTACAAGAAAAGTGGAATATGTGTAAAAAGAATAAAACTAATTTTAACTTTTTATTTTTTTTTTTAGTGATTCTTTAAGGTTATATGAAATATATGTGCAAAAGTTTTAATCAAAATCGCTTTAACTGGTTACGGGATATTCACAAAAAAACAAAATGAAAAAAAAAATGCAAAAAACGGCAACGCTGTTTCTCCGATGTTCGAGATTTTTAAGAAAAACTAAAAATGCAGTTTTATTGTTATCACTTAACATAATGCATACACAAATTTTTGACAAAATCGTTACAGCCGTTTTCGAGAAAAATCCAATAACTCAAAACCGTTATATGGGAGGTATAAGTTCTAGACGAGATATTCAAAAACAAAAAAAACTAACTTTCGAAATTACGTAAAAATCATCTGTATCGAATTTGAAGAAAATCCGTCCACGCGTTTGGGCAGTGGAGAAGTGTACAGATGGACGCACAGACGTACAGAGAAACAGACACACAGACGCACAGACCGACGGACGGTATGACAAACACCACTTTTTCGGACTTCTCCATCATCGTTGGTTTTGATTAAAACTTCAAATTTTTTTTTGACACGAAACCAATACTTGCCCTATAGAGCAAGTAAAAATAAGTAAAACAAAACCATTTACATATATATTTAAATAAATTTTATTTCCAACGTAGTTTAGGCATATTGCATTCATACGTATATGGCATGTTTATTTTTTAAATATATAATATCTAAATACTTAAAATAAATATGATAAATCTTAAACTAAATATGTTTCAAACACATTAAAAAAAAAAGTCTTTTACTTTCCTAACATACATACATTTTTATTAGATATACCCAACGAATGGACTCTTTCTATTTAATTAATTATACACATAACCCTTGTTCTTTCTATTAAAATAATCCCTTTTCAATTTATTAAACTTAAAACTCCTAAACCATTATTTGTGTGAAAAATTTGCTATTTTTTTTTATAAAAAGAACACTTTATTTGTCTACTTACTTGCAAATCTGAATAATGTATTTAAATAAATGATGAAACTACTTAATGCAGACAAAATGATATAATCCTTCACCATGTGATGTTTACCCCCAAAATTCCAGCTTACAATATTTTGAATACAATACGAGGAGGCTATATTAGTATAAGTATATATTGTGTCCACAAGGACTACATCAGGTCCTTTGGGTCACAATAAATTCAAATTATACATGAGTAGCTACCATATAGCTATTCGAGTAATTTATCTGTATCTAAATCTAAGTGGGAGTTAAATGCGTTTCTATCTAAAGCTCTATCTTGTACAGAGATGCACAAATTGTGAATTAGTTGCTGCCATCGCAAATTCCAGCTAATTAAGTTTAGGTTGGCGAATCGTTCACGACAGCAGCAGCTAAATGCCAAGCACATTCCGTGAGATTTGTAGCAGATATACACCTAAGCTAATTATCAAACTATAAACGATAAGTCTTATATCCGAAGGCTTCGTCGACGGTTACCAGTATTTATCCATTCGACAGGAATTGCACTGTTGACGTCGTACCGTGCCGGATTGCAATTAATTAATTTTTGCGTGCGTTCGCATCGACGACTGACGGACCAATATGCGAATCCTTCAGGACAGCGATAAATCTGTCCTTCCATTCTGTTTGTTTCCATAGAGCGGGCACATTTGATGAACATAGATCCGCAGTTGTCTTCGTTGAGGGCGTAATGTCCTTCACCGGGGCAAAGGGGTATTGATGATTTCACTTCGACCTGTTGGTATATATAACGGTTATATAGAGCATTAGTCAGGAGAGGTGGTAAATTTGGTGGCTGTTAAATATCGATTTGGGAATGTGCGATTGTGACAAAGTGAAGTGTATTTATAAGACTTGAGTGAAATATAATACCCATTTCACTGGTGGAGTCTTATGTAAGGCGAGTAACAGATTATTGTCCTCTAAAGGAATGCAGAAAATATTGAAGTAATAGAAAATATTAAAGGAAAAAAAACGGATAATCAATAAAGAAAGGTAAGTTTGTTAAGAAATGGAGAGAACGTGTTTCTATTGTGAAACGCCTGAGATTTTACATTTTCAGAAGTGGGATGTACGTACCATATTTCGGCGTTTAATTTCATCCTCATAGAATGAAGACCTGAGTGACGAACTCTGGCATTGAGCGTCCATATTTGTTGGAGTATCGCAGAGATTTCTTCCTTCATCATACACAGTGCCATTTGGACATTTGAATACTACTACTCCAAAGTCGTAGCTGTCTGGTTTGTTCGTACACTGGTAGAACAAATCACAGCTCCTCGGGTGTCGCCTGAATCCAGTTGGACAAACAAACAAATTCTGATCGGCACTTGTCGTTGGACAGGGACTACTTCCATTATTACTGACTGGTGGTGGTTTACTTGTTGGAACTTCTTCTGTGGAACCAGTTGTTGGTGGCTCATTAGTCGTTGGAACTTGAGTAGTTTCGGTTGTTGGGGGGTTAGTGATGGTAGTAGTTGTTTCTGAATTACTAGTGGTTGTGATTTCAGTTGGTGCATTGGTGCTTGTTGCAATTTCAGTTGTTGGGATTTCTGTGGTAGTGTCTGGTTTCTTTGTGCTAGTTGGTTCTTCTTTTCCTAATTCAGGGGATCGGGGGAAATTGAAGCTTTAATGAAACTAGGGTTTAAAAAAAACTTACCTATTGTTGAACTTTCTTGTGCTTCAGTTGTTGTTGTTGGTGGCAAAGTTGATGGGGAGATAGTCGTACTATCGGTAGTTTGCTCACTGCCTGTGCTAGTTGTACTTCCTGGCTGATCAGTTGATGTGCCAGGTGGCGAAGTGCTTCCAGATGAACACTGTCCAGATACTTGCTCGGCATAATTGCATGTTTCAACTGATGTATCCCAGACAGTTCCATTGGGACAGCGGAAGCTATAAATCATGTACTTCCCATTTTGTGCTGAATCAACACATCGGTAATATCTGGAACAATCTTCCGGGTCAGGGAAGAAACCTTCCTTCGTGCAGTTGATATTTGGTGGCAAAGTTGTGGTTGTATCAGGTGGATAGGTTGTAGTCTCAATCGTAGAGGGGGGATAAGTTGTAGTTGTTGTTTCTGCACCAGGAGATGTTGGATAAGTTGTAGTTGATGATTCATTGGGTTCAGTTGTAGTCGTTGTCGGAGCAATTGTCGTTGTAGGTGGATAACTTTGCGTTGTAGTGTTTTCTGGTGAGGTTGTTGATGTAGATTGTTCTTCTGTGGTGGTGGTAGGGTTTAAAGTAGTTGTTGTTCCGTAGTCACTTGTCGTAGAATCCGAACTGGTTGTTGTTGGTGGGTATTCTGTTGAGTTCATTTGACCAGCACATCTTGGAATGTTTTCCATAAAGTCACACGTTTGTTTGTCTTCACTCCAACCTGTTCCCTTGCCGCATATAAAATCGTGACGAATCAGCCCCTTATCACCTTCATTTACGCATCTATAGAACTTCTTGCAGTCATTAGGGTCAGCCATGAAGCCTTCACCCGTACATTCAGTGCCTGGAGGTAGATTTGGAACTTGTTCTTCCTTTCCTGGGGTTGGTGAGATTGTTGTGTCTGTTGTGGAAGCTTCGGTAGTTGTCGAGTAACCTGAGGTTGTAGTTTCTTGAGATGATGTAGTTGTTGTAGGATAAGAAGTCGTTGTTTCTTGTGATGATGTAGTTGTTGTAGAGTAAGAAGTTGTTGTTGGATAGTTTGTTGTGGTTTGTGCGGTTGTAGTTGTGTATTCAGTTGTTGCAGTTGACTGATCAGTGGTTGTTGTAGGTTCTTGTGTTGCAGTTGTTTGGTCTGTCGATGATGTTGTTTGATACGAACTTGTTGTACCTTCTTGTGGTTTCGAAGAAGTTGACATCGATTTACATGTTGGATTTTCTACAGTTTCTGGATAATTGCAAGTTTGAACACCATCATCCCAAACTGTTCCATTGCCACAGATAAAATCGTATTTGTGGAAGCCACCTTTGCCATTATCAACACATCTATAGAATTTCTGGCAATCTTCAGGGTCACCCATATATCCTTCTTTATTGCAACGTCCACTGGATGTTGGTTTTGATGAAGTTTGAGGCTGTGTGGTTGAATCTGTCGAGCTCGGTTGATCTGTAGTTGGGCTTTCAGGAATCTTTTCCGATTCAGTTGTTGGTGTATTTGTGGTTGTCGTTGGTAAAGTTGTTGTAGTTGTTTCGCTTTGAGTTGGTTGACTTGTTGTTTGCAGTGTTGTTGGTTCTTGCGTCGTTGGTTGTTGTGTTATTTCTTGTTGCGTAGTGGGTTGTTGCGTTGTTGGCTGCTGTGTTGTTGGTTGCGGTGTTGTTGGTTGTTGTGTTGTGGGTTGCTGTGTTGTTGGTTGCTGTGTTGTTTGTTGTTGTGTAGTTGGTTGTTGTGTAGATGATGGTTGTGTTGTTAATTGCTCAGTTGTTGCCTGTTGTGTAGTAGGTGCTTCAGTTGTAGGACTGCTCATCGTTGGGGTTGGTGAAGTAGTTGTTGTCGTTTGTTGTGTAGTTGGTTGCTTTGTAGTCGATTGTTGGCTGGGGCTTGAACCACCCGATCCGCATGTAGTACTTTGATGATTACAGGTTTGCAGATCATCGTCCCAAACTGTTCCGTCACCGCATTTGAATTCGTATTGGGTATATCCACCCTTTCCATTTGCTACACATCTATAAAACTTTGAACAGTCATTTGGATCACCAGTGAATCCTTCCTTTTGACAGATTGCATTTGATGAAGGCTTTTGAGTGGATTGATTACTTCCACTTGGTTTCTGGGTTGTGCTCTGCTGATTAGGTGAAGATGTTGGTTTGGGTGTGGTAGATGATGCAGAGGATGGATCTTTGGATTCCTCTATAGGTGTCACTGGTTTCATAGAAGTTGTTTGTTGAGTTTGAGATGGTCGTGGTGTTGTAGGTCGGGTTGTTGTCGTTTGTCCAGATGTTTGATTTCCTGAGTTCTGTGATTCCGATGGTGGTGCTGATGTTTGGCCACATTTTTCATCATTTACAGCCCAAGGGTAGTTACAGCTTTCAATGGAAGAATCCCATACCGTTCCTTTGCCGCAATCGAACTCATATCTTTGATAACCTCCTTTGTCGTTGTTGACGCATCGGTAGAATTTGGCACAGTTGGATTCATGTCCCATGAAACCTTCACGTGTGCATACCCCATTTTGGCCAGCTGGTGGTCCAACTGTGCTGCTTGTTGGAGGTGCTTCAATTGGTGCTGAAGTTGTTTCTGAAATTGAATATTTGTAGAACATGTTTAATTATAAAAGGTTATTCATTTGAAAACTTACCAGATCCAGAACTTTGATTACTACTTGATCCCTGGTTGTTGTTGGAAGAAGATCCCTGATTATTGTTCGAAGTTTGGTTATTGCTAGACCCTTGATTGCTACTTGATGACTGGTTGTTGTTGGCTGAACCTTGTCCTGTGTTGCTAGAACTTTGATTGTTATTTGAGCCTTGATTGCTGCTGTTGGACCCTTGATTATTGTTGTTCGATGTTGATTCTTGGTTGCTGCTCGAAGATTGAGTACTATTTGAAGATGACGAAGATTGATTGTTACTTGAGTTTTGGCCACTACCCGATGATTGAGTGTTATTTGAGCTTTGATTGTTGTTAGATGATTGATTGCTGCTTGATGATTGATTACTATTTGAACTTTGGTTGTTATTTGATGATTGATTTCCACCTGTTGATTGACTTGTGCCTGAACCACATTTGCCTGTTACTGCCCATTTATGGTTACAAGCATTCGAAGCTTCATCCCATACTGTGCCTCCACCGCAAGTAAACGAATACTTTTCGAAACCACCTTTTCCATTGGTAACGCATCGGTAGAATTTTGCGCAATCAGTCTCATCTCCAACATATCCCTCTTTTGCGCATTTTCCACCGGATCCAAGTGATCCTGGCTGCTGCTGATTATTGGATGTGCCTTGATTGCTACTACTTGATTGGTTGTTGGAATTGTTTTGGTTGTCGGAAGTTGTAGAGGATTGGTTACTTGATGAACTTTGACTGCCGGAAGATTGATTGTTTGATGTTGAACTTCCCGAAGATTGATTATTTGATGAACTTGAAGATTGGTTGCTACCAGATCCTTGATTGTTACTGGAACCTTGAGACTGGTTGTTGGATGACTGATTATTAGAACTAGACGACTGGTTATTGTTCGATCCTTGATTGTTAGAGCTTGATGATTGATTGTTGCTTGATGACTGATTGTTGTTGGATCCTTGATTATTATTTGATCCTTCAGACTGATTATTGGATGAACTCGAACCTGATGACTGATTGTTATTGGATCCTTGAGAACTGTTAGAACCTTGACTGCTGCTACTCGATCCCTGATTGTTAGAAGTTGAACCCGATGATTGGTTGCTTGATGACTGACTGTTGTTGGATCCTTGATTATTATTCGATCCTGTAGACTGATTATTTGATGAGCTTGACCCTGATGTTTGATTATTACTAGATCCTTGAGAGCTGCTCGTGCTATTTGATCCTTCATTATTGTTTGATCCTTGAGACTGATTGTTAGAGGAACTCGAACTTGATGACTGGTTGTTGTTAGAACCTTGAGAGTTATTCGAACCTTGAGTGCTGCTTGATCCTTGATTATTGTTTGATCCTTGAGATTGATTGTTAGATGAACTCGAACCTGATGATTGATTGTTATTTGATCCTTGGTTATTGGTCGTGTTTTGAGTATTGTTTGATCCTTGATTGCTGTTTGATCCCTGAGATTGATTACTGGATGTATTTGAGCTAGATTGATTGTTGCTTGATGACTGATTGCTTCCCGATTGATTGTTATTGGATGAGCTTGATGATTGATTGCTGTTTGAGTTACTGGAGCTAGACGATTGGTTATTGTTATTGCTGTTATTCGATTCCTGAGAACTACTGGAAGATTGATTATTGCTTGATGACTGATTGCTTCCAGATTGATTATTATTTGCACTAGAACCACTTTCGTTACTTGATGATGACATACTAGCACACTTCTTTGATTGGTCTTCCGACGGATGATTGCATGCTTGTGTGTCTAGATCCCAAACAGTTCCTGGCCCACAAGTAAATGGAACCTTATTGTATCCACCACTACCGTTATCTACGCATCTATAAAACTTTGTGCAATCATTTTGATCAGCTAGATAGCTGCTTTCATCTTTACATTCCCCGGCTGGGTTTCCAGCAGTTTGATTAGAACTGGAACCTGTCTGAGAAGTTTGATTATTGCTGGACGATTGGTTAGAGCTTTGATTGTTGTTGGACGATTGTGTGCTATTTCCTTGATTGTTGGAAGAACCTGATTGATTTTGTGATGAATTTGATGATCCTTGTTGATTGTTACCGCTTGACTGATTTTGTGATGAGTTTTGGCTGCTTTCTGAAGATTGTTGATTGTTGGAACCCTGGTTGCTTCCTGACTGAGTGTTGTTTGACCCTTGGTTATTGGATGAATTGTTCGACTGGTTGTTTGAAGAACTTTGACTAGAATTTGATTGTTGGTTGCTTTGATTGTTTTGAGAGCCTTGATTTTCTGATTGATTGCCAGAGCTTGACTGATTATTATTTGATGACTGGTTAGTTGACGATTGGTTATTGGAAGATTGATTATTTGATTGACCTGTTGACTCGCTACCAGCTCCAGACTTTCCACATTTTTCTGTTTGTTCAGAGTTTGGATGACTGCATCCATTTGAACTAGCATCCCATACAGTTCCAGGACCGCAAGTGAATGGAACTTTATCATAAGTACCATTTCCATTAGCTACACATCTGTAAAACTTGGCACAATCATTTTTATCTGCCAAATAAGTATTGTCCGACTCACAATTTCCTACTGGAGTTCCTGTGGAGTTTGATGAACTTGTATTGTTTGATGAAGTATTTTGGTTACTTGATGAACCAGATTGGCTATTCGAGGAATTTTGATTGTTATCGGTGCCTGAAGATCCCGATTGATTATTTGAAGAATTTTGATTGTTTGATGAATTTGATTGATTGCCACTATTAGAGCTTTGATTACTCGACGAACCAGAGTTATTGCTTCCTGATTGGTTGTTAGATGCATTTTGGTTTTGATTGTTAGAATTTGATTGGTTGTTTGAGGAAGTTTGATTGTTTGATGAGTTCTGATTGCTTGATGAACCTGACTGATTGTTTGAATTTGATGAGTTTGAATTGCCTGAAGAACTGGATTGATTAGAACTTTGGTTGGCAGCATTATTGCCTGATGAACCTGATGAACCTGATTGATTGTTTGAACTTGATGAATTCTGTTGGTTGGAAGATCCTGTTTGGTTGTTTGAGGTATTTTGAGTTCCACCACTATTTGATGAGGTTTGATTGTTCGCTGAAGATTGGTTGGAGCCTGTTTGATTGTTGTTATTATTTATTGAAGATGAGGATGATGATTGATGACTGCTCGACGAGCTTTCTGTTGAAGACGAAGAAGATGACGATTGATTACTTTGGTTAGAATTGGTTTGCGAAGACGAAGTTGAATTTGAAGAATACGACGAAGAATTGCTGCTTGTTGAATTGGACCAAGAGCTCGATGACTGATCTTTGGTAAGTTTATCATTGTCCATTCTTGCACATCCACCTCCTGAACGAACTTCTTCAATATGATTACAAGATTGCAATGTCTCATCCCATGCTGTGCCATCTGCACAACGGAATCCAATCTTATTATAACCTCGACCATGAGAAATACATCTATAAAAAACGGTGCAATCTTCTGGGTCAGTTAAGAATCCATCATCCTCGCATGGCAAGGGGTCCAATGATCCATCCGCTAGTGCTCTTGATGATGATGTTGTCATTGATATAATAGAAACACCACTAAGTCCAATACCAAATGCTCGAAGTGGGGAAGCTGGTGTCATCATTTCATTCTCGTTGTCAACCTCATTCATGTAATTTAAACATTCTGTGCGTCCAGCTATCATCGGGGGGACACATATTTTTAACACCTTTGAGAATACAGCTCCATCTTTGCACTTGAAGGCGTACGGCTTAATAAAGTTTTGCTGTTGGTCCGGAAATAATTTTTCTTCACATCTGTAGTATAACCGACAGTCGTTTTCGTCAGCAAAGAGTCCTTCACTGGGACAATTGAACTGGACTTCATCTGTAAAAAGAAGTAAAATACAAAATAAAATGAGTGTTGAACAAGTTGCAAATTAATTTATAAGTAGACAAAACAAGAGATTGGCAATGTGCAGAAGAGGTTCATGTGGAAAGGGGTTCAAAGTTTTCGAAAGTTGTATCTAAATTCTTCGAATCTAGACAACATTACAAGCAGGTGTAAAGTCAGGTGAAAATCCTTAAAGTTGTACCTTTGGATAGAAAAACGGAAAAACCTATCAAAGCAAGGGGTCTGGTCAGTTGAGATCCATACCATCGAACGGATTCAACTTGACGTGGATGGCGTCAGCGTGGTGGACCGTTTGCTCAACGGTGTCGACTATCAATTTTTTCCCATTTCGGGTTGTTCAAATACAGAAATGTCACGGCAGTAGTCGAAAATGACCGACAAGAGCAATACCCCCTCAAAGGCATGTCTTTAGCCAAAACCCGGAAACCCTGAGAGCAATCAACCCGATTATTTGTAGGTACCGTGGTACAAGCAAGCTCCTGCCAAAATAGATACTAATGAAGAGTAACCAATCAAGCCCAAATCGAGTTTAACCATACCGTTTCGATATTAAACATCAACTGAAACCTTCTTAATCTTCTTCGGGTCAACTACAAATTCATTAAAAATTCATTAAAATCAAAGCGAAAATTATAAACTCTTCATCTTGTAGTGTCAATGAAAATCGAAATATTATACAATTTAACGTTTTGACAACAAGTGCAACAACATTGACAACACTCAATCAATAAATAATGCAATCTTAACCACGGCAATTGTTGCTGATGGCGCTGCTTGTAATATAACGATGGCTATTATTAAACACTTGTTCATTTCTGCCCAAGCTCCCGTACGAGTTCATACGACCAACTGAAACGACCGACGCCGACGCCGGTGTCTCTACCAGCAGGGCACCATTTTATAAAATGATTTATGTCATGTTATTATAAATCGTGTTCGATGAAGTTAAGGGCGGTAATAGTGCGAAGTCAAGCCAGCACGCAACACCAAACACCACAGAGAAACAAGTTCCCCCAATCACCAGAGCTCCCAGAACCCAGCACATCCAACCGAGTAGTCCGACAGAAAAACGACTTGAACATGAATTGATGGATTATATGTGTGCATTCGAGGCATCAACTGTGGATTATGCACAATCGGCATAAGTTATCTTTGAAATGTGACTTAAGATGAAGCTTCATTTGGTGGGAAAAAAGAAACTATGTATTATTTATGTGCAAATTCCTTGAGCGATCTCCAAGTGGGAATATTATGGCATTATTTTTCATTTCGATTTTGGTAATTTCGGAATAAACGAACTAAGTAACAGAAAAAACCATAGCAAAGCAGATGTAAACAAAAAAATAGCAAAATGAAAGATTAAGACAATTTAGCGCCAAAAACAAAAGATATAAATAAAATAACTTATACGAGAGCGAGAGGTGTGCTGTGCTCTGTGCAGTAAATGCTCTTATTTTCTACATCACTTAATATTACATAAAGATACTTTAGTGAAGTATTGCAAGCGTTTAAAATAATTAACTAAATCAAAATCATGATGATGACGATACAAAATATTGGTTTCATAATTTTTTAAAACATTTTTGGAGTGAGTCAAATTTTTCAATGCAATTGCTAAGAGGGTTATATAAAAATCAAAAATTCAAAAATCCTGATCCTTACCCTTTTCCGATAAGGTTTTATCTTTCGACAAAATTTTTAAAACACTCTTTTGTAGAGGACAATCCAGACAAAAATCCATCTAACTCTTTTCGGGGCACTACTATAAAAAAAAGGAAATTGAACGAAATTTTTGAAATAATAACTTATTTTTTCCATCATTTAAAAATGATAGAGAATTTCGGAAAAAACGTGTTCACCATATTTACGTTATTCGAATTTTTTGAGAAAAACCAAAAACACGTACACCAAGTTTCATCGAAATAGTCGGAGGAGTTTAAAAAAAAAAAAACCAATAACTCAAAATCGTTATATGGGATGCATTCGTTCTAATCGAGATATTCAAAAACAAAAAAAAAACAACATTGGAAATTACAAAAAAGTAATCTGTACCAATTTTCATGCAAATCCCTCAACCCGTTTAGGCTGTGGCTATCTGTACAGATGGACGCACAGACGAACAGACGAACTGACGCACAGACCAACAGACGGCACACAGTGGTTTAGTTTGTATGGGTGAGCGGAAAAAAGTCTGTTAAATCTGAACTATTTAACGGATTTTGGTGAAACTTGGCACACATGTTTAGATTAGCCGTATTTCTAACCTGGATCAATGTATCAATTTTATTTTATTTTTCAAATAAAGGTACGCTTAAGTACATAAAAATAATGAGCTGACGATTATTACCGAAGAAATTATATCTTTTTGATACATACCACCGTAAAAAAAGGTTTTTGAAACCCGATTCAGCGAGACAAATTTGGCCATAACTTCCACGTCTGCAAGTATCTGCAGATCATTTTTTCTGCGCTGTTAGTATGCAGCACAAGTTGGTATACAACATTTTTTAACGTTTAATGACGCAAAATTTAAAACTCAAAAAGGCTAAAAAAAAAAATTATTAGTATCAATGTTTGAGGCTACTCATAGAAGGCTTCTTTTCTAATTCTATATCTTCAAGAATAGACCAATAAAATGGTATAAGAAACTTTAGAATTTTTTTAAAGAAACTTTGGAAAAAGACACCTAAAAGTTTGTTGAAAATATGGCTCGCGACTTGAATAAAATTATTTTTCAACTTTGAGGGCTTGTAAATAATTACATAAAATATATTTGTTAAAAATTACTTTGAAATCATTATCTAAGAGTACTTAGACATAAAGCTAGAAGCTTTTTTCCGCGCTCAGACTACTGTGCGGCATGACGCAAACCACATTTTTGGACTTCTTCATCATCGTAATGTTGGTTTTGATTAAAACTTTTACCGATGTAACTGTTAAAGTATTTTTGAATACAAATATTTGAAAAAAAAAAAAATCAGCCCAATCGGAGTAAAACCACTCCGATTCCGAAATAATGCTTTATTTTGAGCTTTAGTGGAGTAACTATGGAGAGGTTTTCTATTCCAGTCTTAGCATTTAAGTGACAATTGGACTTTTAATGCGTAAAAAACAAAATCTGAGTAAATTAGTGACCTGTTGGAATTTAATTTGCGGTTCGTGGCCAAGTTGCTCAGATTCCCTTAAAGCCATTTATGTGGTATCGTTGATCACATTAACAGGCCATTACTTGATTACAAACAATATTGCCAAACCATCAAGACCTCCACCCCAAAAAAGAAATATGAATACATTGTTCAAGATAAATAAACAGCAAGTAAATGCGACCCATCCTTTGGGATAATTTTCTTCGACATCGGCCATCGCAAAAAATAAAGTAAAATTGAAATTTAATTTTATGGTACTCGTAGAGGTAGGAATACCAAATCTATCTTAGCAACAAGGAATAAACAGGTTGCAGTCCTTGTGTCCCTTTGGATGACACTCAAAGTTTCCCAGCAAAAGGATACAAACAACAAACAACAGAAAAAAAAACTTCTGACTGCACTAAGAAGATCCAAGACAAGTTAACCATCAAATCGGGAATGAATGTTACATTGATTGCATGGTTCTGTCCTAGAGCTGTTTTGTTGCCAAGACATCTTTGCTTACTGCCACTATCTTCAGTCGCCAAGGTGAAGGTCATAATCAAGTGCAATTTGTTATCGCTCAGTGGCTGCCGCTGGACTGCGTACATCTAACTATAATGCCCCCCAGAGCGCGTGAAGTCGCATCAGTGAAAAAACTTAATTATGGAATACCTACGATTTACAAATGGAGATGCCAACTGAATGGTAAGATGGCGCAGTCTTTGCGTTTAATTAAGAAGTAGCATCTATCCATCAGAACTATGAATGCAACGAGAGTGATGAGACTGCGATGGAACTTTTGTTTTTTGTTCATAAAGATGCAGAGTGACGCTAGAGAAATTAAAAGGAACTGTAGCAGACACAGAAGCAGCAATATTGATGCCTTATAAAATTATAACCTTTGTTTTAGCAATTACGGTTGGCTATTTTTAGATCCTCCTGTCAAGATAGATGGGCAAAATGCAAGGATTTATTTCATTTGATTAAATGGTTAGGCAGGTTTTTATGTTTGGTAAGAGGAAAACCAAGAAAGAGTAAAATGAAGTCCTTATCTTATTTTTATAAAGTAGATAGAGGGAAGTATTATAATTATACATTGAAATGCGTAGGTATAGTCATAGTGTATATATATGTATTTGCGGGCTTAGGGCGACCGACACCTAGTTAATGTTCATTCCAGTTTGTAATCATTAAATTTATTCAACCAAATTTAAATCGATTTGAGTACCTACCTACTTCTTCCGTCAGTTGTTCTGAAAAATTACAAATCACCTAGTTTTGATTCACTAGCCGTTTGTTTTTGACATCAGCATATTTTCCTTATTTTATTCAAAGGGCCAATACCAAAATATAATATCTATACAAAAATTGGCAGGTACTATTTGTACATTCTTTTTGTTGGGGCAATAATTAATAACTAAAAATTATGTTCCATATTTTTACTTTGACAAGTTTTGCCAACAAATGCAACTAAAGAAGAAAAAAAGTGACATTCTCATTTTGTTGATTAACAAAGTCTATCTATTTAAATCTCTAATTATATTGGAAATGCCTTACGGTATATGTACGAGTTTATCTAAATTTTTATTTTCCCTAATTTGGCAAATTATTCCATTGATATGAATAACTTTTTTTTTTTTTTTCAATCTACAAAAAAATTTCGGAAAACTTTTAAAATCCTAAAGAAACTGTACCAAAAACTTTAGTGTACGACGCGCCCGACAAGTAAAGTTCGTGAATTACGACATTTAGAGTTATAACAAATCTTAGTTCAATTTGTATGGAAACGAAATGTGCATTGTGCGCGTACTAAAAAATAATTTTAAGAGCAAGGCTCATTTTTTAGACTAAATGAAACTTTTGAACTTGGTGCTGGGAGAATTTTTGAATCACCGTTATGAGTACCCTTTCACTATCAAAAGGTTTCCGTTATAATCCTACAGAATCACTTGACCTTGGTAATGGCTGGATTCGATCATAGAACTAAGACGTGACATTTGATGATGTATCGCACTAACGCCATCAAGAACTTTAGATTTTTCTTTACAGATCCCCTCCTAAATTGTTTGAGTGCACAAGGAGAATGCATGGAGTCAATAAATATTTTGTGTTTTTCTTCAATTATTTGGTCAACGATTTCTCGAGACTCATCTCTATTGAGAAACCTAACATTCCCATAAGGAAATTTTCTGACGGTTCTTCCCTTACAGAAACTACCATTACTCCTGTTCGGTTCCGTTTCCACCAAATCCCTAACAGGAAAGATTTTTTTCAGACAGCCTGCAAAGGCGACTAAGCGAACGTCACAGTAGAAAAAAATAGAAATCTTATCTTTAGGGCTAGTTTGTTCACAGCGGGTTGATCGGTTGATTAGCTAAATCCATAATTAACAACTCGAAGTGTGAACTCTCAGAAAAGCAATAGTGGATTAAGGGAACATTCGAGTAATTGGCAATAATCATGGATTAAAGATGACAAAATGTATAATCAATAATAAAGCTTGTGGAGCTGAAGATTTGGTTGCTGCAGGAAAGCCCACTATCAACCACATATGGAAATCCATGCACCTTTTCATGCCGCAGCAGATCCAGAAAAAAACCGAGCATTCATTACTTTCTAATCGATTTCAAGGAAGAGCTTGAGAGAATTCATGATTTCTAGAATTATTGCAAAACTCTTCTGTTAACACAAGAGGCACAATCCTATTCCTATAAAGGTTAGATCAATTGCTTGTATGTTTCGACGATATTAATAATAAAATCTGTAGAAAACAGCGTGATGTCAGTGGCGCTTTTGTGAGTTGAAAGCAAAGCGTCGAGAATGGTTTTAACGGCCAATTAGAATAGAACCACCGTGGCCAGGAGCTTTTATTACCTTTGAGCTCAGCTTTAAATTCAAGGCTACGATACTAGCGAACGAACAATTGCTTCTACAAAAATTGCTAAAAAGACAATTAAAGCAGCTGGAGACAGGCGATGGCTGGGGAATGAGATCAAACGAAAAATTAAAATTGCCAATTGCTGCTTCTTTAAGCTAAAAGAGGCAACTAAAGCAGCTGGAGACAGCTACCTAGGGAATGCATAAAAGTTCTCGTTGGTTAAATCTCGAACGGATAGCAACACCATGCTAAGGATGATACTCAGAGTTTCGACGCGATGTACAAAACAGTCTTTTTTTTAAGTAGAATCTCTGTTAAAATATTGCTCATCACACACAACTTTAAATATTTAAACAATCTTCAATTTTGTAGCCTCATTTGCATTAACATATTCAACATATTCAATTAATTAAATTTATTTATTTTGAATTACTTTTGGCTATGACAACGTCAAGACTTTTTGTATTCTTCCCAAACAGATGAGATAATCTAGTAAGTAATTCACTTCAAGATACATCCAATAACCTGTCTTTTTGTTTGCACCATCATAAAGTCGTCTGATCACTTTTAAGATTGTTTAAACTCCTTATAGTCTTAATGCTTATTATGGAAGGATACAAGGATTGAAACACAACATTCCTAAACTTACCTCAGTATGTAAAACAAGCCTTTATATATCTACATTCTTCTGACCCATTAACCAAGTTTATGTTTATTTTTCAAGATAATCATACTTATTTTAACATACCTCGCGGATAAAAAAGATCAGCTAAGTAAGCAAGATTCTTTACGGGGACCCTTTGTGTGGGTTGATCTTATTCATATTGAAGCCGTTGGTGTGGCATGACACAGTGGCAAGACAACTCAAGTTCCTATTTATAACCACAAAATGAGGAGTTTATGCTAATTTAGTTACGATATTTTTGTTTTGTGGCTAGGAATAGAATAACTTCTCTGGAAAGGATATGAAATGGAAAGTTTTTGTTGCACCTTTCAGAATTGTTTTCCTCTTTCGTATAACCTTCCAAAATCTAACAAAAGGACAAATTCGAAGCAATTGTTTGCAGGAATTTGAAGTAACCATGAACTAGATGAAACGTACAAGCCCCGGATTTGTAGCTCAACTAGGTTTTTTGTTGTTTAAGATTCCGCTAAAATAAGATCTGTAACGGTCAAAAAAAGTTGAATTTTCAAATTGTTTTTTTCTACAGAAATTGCACCTTTTCATAACTAAATTTGTTGCGCAAAAATTAGTTTTGTAGCTCCCATGGGTTATTCCGGTACTTCCGGTCCGCTGAAGCCAAAATGGAGAAAATTAAGAAATAAAGACTTTTGAAAAAAAAATTTTGAAAAAATTAGCTCAATAGTAACCTTTCACAATCTGAAAAAAATTACACATTCAAAAAAAGTTTTTTTTTCGCAAAACCTTGATTATTTCAAAAAGTACTTAAGAAATTGAGGTTTGCACAACAAATTTGTAGTTTGAAAAACTACAATTACTGTTTACTATTACGAAATTTATGCTACTACATTTAAAAGGCTACAAATTTGGATGCCAACCAAAATATTATTTTAATTAGGTATTTAAGAATTTGTCCACTAACTTCAGACTAATTTTAACGAAAAATTCAATAACTCAAAAACCATGCGAGCTACAAATTTTTGGTTTGCGCAACAAATTAGCATTTAATAAGCTACAATTACTGAAATAAATTTTTTTTTATTCCGCCGCAAAGTGTCCGCCAAAGTAAGGGACGTGATACATTGTAAATATTTGCAAAAAATTGTACGAAAAAAACACCGATATCACAACTAGAATTCCGAACGTTTGTTGTAGATTCTTTGTTGCGGTCGGTATCAAATTTTCAACATGTGCTTCAAAGGGAAGGAAACCCTAATGAAGTAGTTCGTTTCGATGATGTGACGCACCCAGTTGTCAAAACAGAAAAGCGTCTTCGGTGTCGAAAGTGTTCCAGCCAAACTATTTTTTCTATGTAAGAAATGTAATGTCCCACTTCATCTAATAAGCTGCGATGAATACCATACAGTGTGAAATTTTACGTTTTTAACTCAATTGGGACTAGTAGCCGCCGGAAAGAAACGCTTATCTATATACGTACATATAATACTTAGCTGTAGATAAACTACCATTATTTTTTTGCCATTTCCAGTACTTTTTCTCATGAAACTGACCCTCCCGCCAAGACTGTGGGAGATAGTAAGAAATGCTTAGGTATACAAATTTTTTTTATCATTTCATAGCGCCACAGTTATAATAATTTCCTCAAAAGTTTGTTCCTGTTACCTAGTTATGCAATATTTCGTAACTATACATAATACACAAAAGTTTCTACGTATCTGCATATAAAAAAGTATTTCAAAGACTACACAGCAATTAAAATCATTTAACTGTACAGTCATTCTTTCTTTAACCATGTCTGACTTTTTTTTCTTAACAATTTTCCTCATCAGTCGTTCGTTTCTTTGGGACCTTGGGAGCAAAATAAGATATTTTAAGACATACATGAATAAGATGTGTATGGTCATAAATTATTACCTTGAACTTCTCATGAACTCATAGCACACCATCAGAAGACTCATATTGTCATAGTTCAGTTAAGACTAAGGATATTCTTTTAAGATCATATTCAAAGATGGTATTTTTCTGCAGATTTGTGTACCTTCATTTATGTATGTAAAATTCCCAGTTGTTAATTCTGATGGAACTGACGTGATCGAACCAACAGATGCTGTTTTAATAAGATTACGAATCAATGAATCAGAAGACCTGATGCATGGACATACGAGTTCTTGTTTAATGGTTTATAGGTTTAAGGGTATTCCTACTTTAAATTATTGTTGTTGTTGGATATAAATCTTTTCATTTGATGCTTTGGTCTCATAAAAATTGGCTTTCAGTGTTCATGGAAAAATAAAATGAAAAATGTTTTTTACTATTTTTTGTATTGCAATACAATCTGATCACTCAGTGTACGTGTAGAAAAGGGTAGAGGAACAAGGAACATACATAAGGAATGTTGATGTTAAGAGAGCTTCTTGATGATTAGGATTCTATAAACAATTCTGAAATTTGTATCAACTGTGAGGCACAGTATGTATATCTACAATTATTTACCCAACACTATAGAAATCAACCAAATTCTGAATGGGAAACAATCACCCCTATCTGGAATGAAATTTCCCGGGGAATTTTTCGGGACAAGGGCTGCCAATCAAAATATTCAAGGAATTTTGTTCTGTTTTCGCTTGTAATTTGTTTGTCTGATAAAATAGGAAAAACGGAAAAGTTAAAAGGGAGTGGCTTTCCTAGAAATTTTTCGATTGAGGACCCTTTCTGTGAAAAAAAATTCCCAGGAAATTTCATTCCATGTAGGGGTGAATGATTCTGCTGAAAAAAAAATCAATTCGAAATTACCTCGTTTGAAACCTTCAGCTGTCGCTATCAAGTACAGTAATGACACCAGAAATGGGGTTCTTCGAATCCATCTCAGGTCTTGTGCTGCCCCCATTGTCATGAAAGGCTGTGGGCACAATTACTTTAAAATGACTTTCAAAGTGTTTTTTGATTGTACCTGCAAGTAGAAATTGAAAAGAAATACTAATTAGAATTTGTAAAATTATGGGATTTTAATAATAGTACAGGAAAAATATCATCAAAAGCAACCATATTTTGGAACGAAATAGCAGACGGGCTGATTTTTTTTCAAATCTAAAAGAGGGATAATATGCAAGCTTAAGTTAAGTTTTCCCGGGTGACACCCCTGGTGAACTCCGCCATTTTGGAAGATGAGCAAAGAGATTGTTGAGACAAAGTTTCAAGAAACATAATTTTATTTCTTTTTGTAGGTACCTACATATACACATTTTTCTCTGTGGGCAATAATTTTAAGGTAACGTTCATTGATGGTGTTTGATTTGTTTAACTTCAAAGTATAGTTTCTAGTTTCCAAAGAAATTTTTCTTATAATTAAGTTGTTTTTATATTTATAGAGATAAGTATAATAGTTCAATGTTTGAGATCTGAACTGGAAACCTCTACTTACACCTATTTGTGTAAGAATATTTTTCAAATCTACCAACTGTGACGGTTAAGATTATTTTGGAAAGCTGACGAAGTCTGAACAACATTCGATGATATTAAAAGTTAGCAGCCTTAAAAAAAAAAGATTGGGAATTATTCCCTTTGGAGACTAAAGTTTATGCGCGAAGAAAAATCTTCAATTGCGTTGAAAATATAAATATATAATGTAATTTAAATTTATGAAATTTACGTTACATTTTCTGAGTTCTGGATCAAAAAGAACCCTAGAAACAAATTGGTACGTAAGTTTTAAGTTAAATACAAATGTCTATTTATTTTGAAAAATTGGTATTGCTTGAAAATAACATGTATGTAGTTGTTTTTACTTTTTTATGCCAACTTTTAAAAGAACTACTTTAAGTTAGTACTGACCGGAAGTTTTAACTTTACCAAAGATAAACTAATAAAATTTGTGTTTGTTTATTATTACCAAACAACTTTGTATGCATTTAAGAACAATACTGCTAAATATGTGGATATCAAGGTAATGTATTGGTAGTGAAGAAAAACACTTTTAAGATACGAGCATCAACAGCACCAACACACAAAATTAACCCAATTTCTCGCGAACTATTACCATCTGTGTGTGATGCATTTTATTGTTATAAGAAAACAGATAAGTCTGATATTTTGACTTTATCCGCTCTTTCAACGCTAAAATACAGAAAGTGGTCAAAACCAATCCCATTGCCAAGTTTTCGATACTGTATTTACTATCAAACGGTATTGCTGATAGAGCGATTAGTTGGAGCCGAGAGGTCTGGCAGTTTAGAGCCTCATAAGGATACATTACACAAGATGATTAATTTTTTCCATGATGCAGGACGTAACAACAATTCGTCTTCGACTCTCGTTCCTTTAATAAGGATCTCTCCTTATACATATATCATATTTCGAAAATCGATGTTTTTGTATTTTTTTTAATGTGTCTGACAGGCAGTATGACTCCCCCCCTTTAAAAATAGAATTGCCCATTCTAGGGCGGGGGCACCATGTTGTTGAAAACATTGTTCTTAAATATTATATTTTTGAAATTCAAAAATAGAATAGAAGCAAAAATCAGTAGAATATATTGAGTAGGTGAGAACCAAAACTTAAAAGCTTTAAAAGCATGATGAGTTTTGAGGATGCAAAAGGAAAATGCAGTTGATCAGGTGGATTAACATTTCTGGCATTTAGAGCCGAAGATGGGTACTTCTTCTCCAACGGTCTTAACCTCTACATATTTATAAAATATTTTTTGTATTCTTCTGGCTGAATAATTGTGTCCATTTTCCTTAGCTCCTTTTCGAAGCGACCGAAAACCCTGTCAGATGGTAAGTATGAATGGCCAATGATTGGAAAAATTAATTCAATTGATTCTATTTTCTGAGGCGAAAGCTCAAGAAGCTATTTGGCCAACATCCCAATAACAATTATGTTTTTGTTCTGGCCAGGGCAGCCATCTGAAAACATCTAAATTTTAGAACAGCTTTCGAGATTCAGGCCTTTTAGGTAGGAAAAAAAAATTGATACGATTTGGTCCGAGCCTTTCAATCGCTGATCTTCAGACCAAGTAAAAATTTTAACAGTCTTGTGATGTTTGTTTGTTTTTTAAAGGTCTCTTCACAAATTCTCAAATTGTACTGATAGAGCTGCCTCATAAGTACCTAATAAGCAGCTTGATCAGGACTCAAGGTATGTAGAATAAAACGGTATGATATTCGCAATTCTCTATTCTTATCTTGCTCACACTATTTTACGTCATTTGTATCGTGTTTTCATATCTCTAATCAAAATAAATAAAGCAAAACCTCAAGTTTTACGATGCAAGTGACGTAAGCATGTGTGAGGATGTTGGTGCAGAATGTTCGGAAAGTCATACCATTATATTCTATGTACGGACTTTTTTTTTTGACAGTCAAATGAAAACTTAAAGATTTTTTCAGAGTACTTTTAGAGCATTTCATGAAAAGCATTACAGTTTTTTTTTATGCACCGCACATTTTGCCATTGTCAACAATTTTCCGTTTCCTGATGAAACCTAAATAAGAGACTTTAATCTACTGCACTCCGAACAAGCATGCGTCGCAGGTTGTGAGTTCAACCAGGCACTGTGTGAAGTTTCTTTGACAAAAACCTAAACAAAAATGCTATAGACTTGATAAATCCTCACTTTTCCTTTTTTAGCTGTTCTCTTTTTCAAGAGCTTTTATTAATCGCTTTTTACCTTCAGACAACACTGGGAGAGAATGATAAATATCCATCTTAAATCGATCTTATTCGAGTAATCATTATCAAACGAATGCAATTTTGTATGAGCACAACGGTAAATAGATGACAAAGAGTTTTGAAAACAATAACCTACTGCAATGGATCTGAATAGTTTTGCTGCAAACATCAAAGTGGATATGAATAGTTTTGAAACCAAACATGATATTCCACTTGAATTTTCAAAAGGATTTGAGCAGGTATGCTACAAAATTTGAGTTTTAATATGTTCAATGCTGCCAACCTTGCAAATCTACATTCAAATCTCAATTTCAAAGTAAAGTGTAACGAGTTTATCATCTCACCTACTACATATTATGTACATAGCTAATTAATGGAATACACACTTCTCAAACCAATTACCTATTTTTCGAACCAGAAGTCTTCCTTTTTTGTTTCGTTCAAATTATCTTAAGTATTTAACGCCTTTTTTGAATTGTGTTGACATGTTGAACATGACACTAACTTGATAATCTTATCATTATGGTTTCAAATATCTATTTGTATAAAACATTAATATGCATGGAACGACAAAGAAACTACATATATGTACATAATAGTGATTTGTCGAAGGTGGTCATAAAAGCAACAGGTACTCTCCATCGAATTCTCACTATCTCTTCTACTAATGAATACCCACATGGCGACCATCGCTCACCATCAAACACCAGCCATATACTGTTTCGTTCATGTGAAACGCCATCGCCAGCTTGACCATTGTAGCCAAGCTAACGTCAATCATCCGTCGCTGATGTTCGCTACTGTCAATCGGAAGCTAAAATGAAAACGCACGCTATTAGCAAAGCAACACAACTACGATATGAGTCTGAAAACAAGTACCTGCTCATACTATCTGCTTCTGCGAGTCAAAAACTAGGAATGTTTTGCATGCAAATCGGGTTTTTTTCTCTGTTCGTCTTGCCCACGCAGCAGTACACTGCTCACTCATGCCAAAGGTAATCATCAACAATGCTGCCAGCAGTAACAAATGCATTAACAATTTCATTCAGCAATTGTAGGATTGCTGTATGTGGGTTGAGAGATTGTATCGCCAGCAGCGGCCAGGCCGGCCGGTCAGGCGAGCTGATGTTGAAGGTTTTGCTTGGCTGGAGACAACCTTGACATTGACATCTGCAGCGTGCACACACTTTAGATATTTTCGTGTGATGTAATAATTTTGGAGTTCAGTTGAGGCTGTGTTTTTCATACACATCAGAAGAAGTGACAAGCTGAGTACAAAAGTGTAAACGTGTTTTCATTAACCAGGTGGTATGGAGCGATGACCGGAAGGTTGATATTAAAACCGTCGGTAGATTAGTCACGAACAAGATGCGTCGACAACACCATTACGAGAAGTTATGCATGCTTAAAGTTGAAGTCTTTGATATTCTTTTGTAGGTATACTTGGGCCAGTAATGCAATTGAAAGAGTATCGAATCAAGATTTTGATAAAATGTTGAAATGTTAAAAAAAGAAAGTGCATCGTCTACTCATTTATTACTTGGTTGCATAGAATGTAGATGAACACATTCAGGTTTGAATTATGCAATTTACGGATGATCCTGAGGGAAGTGCCTTTTAATATTTGCACCTCTTATACTCCTGGACATAGCCTACACCTTTGCCAAAAATTAATTGAAAGCTATAACTACTTCGTAATAATTCGATTGTGAAGCTTCTTTTGAAGACTGTTGAGTTGTCAAATAGCTTTTATAGTTCATATCTTCTAGCAGACTATACTTTTTGTTTGGATCGAATTAATAATTGTTTAGGGCAATTATAATTTTATTGCTCCATTATTTACTCTGATATTCTAAATTTTAATTATTTTTCGCTCAGTTGATGTAAAGTTAGCGAAGCGCTTCAAAAAAATATTAAATATGTATAAGAGCAACAAAATCAAAAGCTCCATAACTAATCACTAATAACCAACAAAATATGAACCTCTTTTCGATTCGATACGAGTTCGTATGAACTTAGCGAAACACCCCAAAAAAAGTATTAAATACAAGAGGAACAAAAAAGAGTTGCTTTCACTAAGTTCACGGTAATCGAAAGTTTAATTTTCATTTTACTTTGAGCTATTCCAATAAATTGTTTATAGATCTGATAGGGTCTTCAGATAAACTTTATTTCAAAAACGACTAAGAATATGTACCTACCTACACTTAATATCCTTTAAAAATAAGATTTACTTTCCTTTATATTTCACCAGCCGATCAACTCATTTTACATACCTCTGTATTTCAGCATTGATATTGATATTATTGTGTACCAAGTTCTGTCACTTGTCTAGCAGTAGAACCTTTATCTGGCTTCATATCGCCGCATACGAAAACTAACGAACGTAAAAAAAAGACAATGGCTGTCTCTATAATATAATCTGTACAAAAATATATAGAGAGAAATAGCAAATACACTTTTACGTTCGCTCGTGTGTCGCTATAAAAAAAAAAAAACAATATCGGATATACCTCAGCCGCTGAAAATATTACAACACACAAAATGTTTCGCGTTTCCTACCAAAATCGGTAGATTGCCCTGCAGGGCAACACCACCATAGTAAAACCTAACATTTTCCACAATGGGATTTGTCTAAAGTTTGAAGAGGAGGATTTACATACACATAAGTTCGTTTATTTCGTTTTGAAATTATTTCAGAGGTAAACTGTAACCAACAATAGTTAGGAATTGAAAAATCTTTTATTAAATTTCTGTTATTGTTACCTCTGAGTGGTTTTAGTTATGAATTTTAGTTGAATGCGATTAGATGACCAAATTATTGTTTTTGAATTAGAGATTAATTATTGAATCTAGTTGGAGGGTTTTTGAAACTCTACGAGCGTACCTAACCTAATAATAATTTGAGTTTACATAAACTATTTCATTCGAAATCATAATAGTTTTTATTATGGAAAATAAACTCTTCCAAAAAATGTTTTTAAAGTATCAAATTAATAATTTTGTTTTTGAAATATCTTCTTAAAGCTGTAATTTTTATTCTACTAAAAAAAACATATATTTGCTATGTTAACATCGATATAAAATCAATTAACAGCAAATTTCTGTGATTATCGTTAATTTCTGAATAGGCAAAAATCTTTCTTATTTGACCTAGCCAAGAAAAATAAAGTGCACTATCGTATTTAGCATATCCGTATTATCTTAAGTAGATATGAGCGCCGTCTGTCGGTTTTTTAACCGGACAGTATAATGTTAATAAACTATTTTCTAGAAAATCATTGTTTAGTTTTTTATTATTATTTTTTTTTTAATATAATTCCTGATGACTGAAATCTAAAATCAAAGTTTACAGACATCTTCTTAGCTACTAAGGCAATTAGTCAAAAAATATTTTTAACTCTTAAAAAAAATAATTAAGAGAAGTTTTGAGTGTTAATGTATCGACTTTGACAATTAGACAATTTTCAAATATCCATTTAAATTTTTATTGATAAACAAAAAACGCTTTTTTTAATGGTTTTACTATAAATAAATTTGACGTCAATTACATTTTTTTAAACCCGTTAATTATATTTTAAAATGGAAAATGGACCTTTTTGGATGCTCGCCACCTGTAAATATAATTTTAGAATCTGAAAAAAAATCTGGCAACATTCTTGAGCCCAGATTACCTGAATTTCAAGAGAAGCCCAAGAAATACCAAAAAATTAAATTGTGCTCCACCCTTGTAAGTATACACCTAAAAGTTAAATTTTGAGAATTTTTGTTGGAATTATTTAAATTTTAATATTCCAATTTTGAAGTGAAGTATTAATTAAAATAATCGTGTTCTAGTTAAAGTACATATCGTTCATTTACTTGAGGATTGTCATCACTTAAAAAACGGGATTTTTGAGTTAAAGATTCAGAGTTATTCGTTTTATCATCCTTCATATTATAAAAAAGAGTCCTAGCATTAATCTTGTTACTTTCCCCATAAAAAGCGCGAATATGCCGTTGTTTCATTGATAAAATACCAATCTGAAAACTTCAAACACTTTTTTGCAAAATCGATTTTTTTATACAATAAGTTTTTCATACATTTTTGTTAAACCACTCGTTTTCGTAAACCACTCACTATCGCGAAAACTCATCAAAACCTGAATTGTGAAATAATTCAGCGCTTAGTTTGGAATCCCGAGTGACTATCATCGCCTCTCTCTTTCTTATATAGCAGTAAAGTAACACAAGAATCAAATACATTTCCAATATTCTTCTGACTCGTACTACTTTGACGTGTGAAAGAAAAGGTCTTCAAATTAAAAAAAATATATTTTTATTAATACTGATATTTGTATTTATTAAATAAAAACAATTATATAAAAAGTATTTATTTTTCAATTATTTGTATTTTTTGGCAGAGTTTATGTACACTGAAGGATCAAAACAATTGAAATGTCAAAAGCAAACCTGTAAATGTTCGGTGGGAACGGTCTGCGGGTTTTCGAAAACTTTTTGCCGAAAACTGCATTTTGGGCTCGGTTACACACAAGGCTATTTAGAAAGATCTGAATGTTTTATTTGCGAAATAAAAAAAAATCAGTTACAAACTGACGAAGGTAGAATTTTGCAATAGCTGAAGTCCCAAAAAACTGTTTGTCTGTATCAGAAGCCACAGCCTTAAAGAATCGAGTTACTTCAACCTTGGTACATAGCGTCTTTTAGAGACTGTCCAGAGGAGTTTTTTTTAATTCATTTTTTTTTTTGGCCTACACTAATGGTACATGCTTCATAAAAACTTATTTTTCTTAAAAACGGCTAATCGTAGGATTAGCGGTTTCTGCTGTAGTCCATATTTAGCCATATTTTATTTTAAATTCTGGGAAACTCCCAAGATTTCCACAATTTTATTACATGAAATTTTTTAAGTCTCCTTAAGCTTAGTAGCAAAATTTTCAAAACTTGATTTTTGGATTTAAAAAGTTTGAGTTTGTTTTTTGCATAGTAAAATTTATGAAAATGGATCAATGATTTTTTTTTAATTTAGTTTAACATGTTGATAAATAATGTCTTAAAAACTGCATACCAATTTTTTTTTTAAATCTTTTGAAAATTTTACTAATATTTTTTTTTTTTTCAAATGGCTCTAACGATTTTTCAACAAAAAATGCATCTTAAGATGAGAAATCAAATTAAAAATTTTAATCAAAATCGTTTGAACCGTTTTCGAGAAACATGTACCTACTTAATTACGAATCATGTTATTGTTAGTTTTGATAAAACCTCTCATTTTTTCTCACATGAAACCAATACATGCCATATCAGCAAGTAAAAATCAAGAGTGCCATCACTTGAATACCAGAATCGCATTGCTAACGATATTAAAATTAATTTTAAAGCCTAAGAAGGGGTTAGTTTCTTTAAAATATTGCAACAGCTGCAACGTGACGCAAAATTATTCTAGGGAACTTTTTCTTTTGGTACTTTTTCGTTTTTTCAAACAATATTCTGTTTTGCAATTGCAATTAATTGAATGTGCAAACCAAAAAGCAGGTTCCTTCCTTGCTCATTTAATAATTCAAATTCTTGTTGTTTTTTTAGATAATAGTTACCTAAATTCAGAATGAAATGCCGGAAGTCATTGAACGATGATGATGAACATTCAGTCATAATTAGTAACCACGGTTGCCATCACTCAAAGAATCTTTCTTATAATTCCCCTAAAACAAATTTTTTTTACATTTCTGCGTAAAAAAACAATCGCTAACTTTTTGCACAGCGATTTCATCCAGGTTTTGAATTTAACACAAGCCAGCTCCTGAAACATGTTATTTTTTAGTGAATTAAGAACCCAAGTCAACTTATAGTAAGCTGAAACAATTTGATGACCAAACTTTGGATTGACAGCTGACTGTCAGAAAATATTTATTATCAAGGCCGATTATTAGCAGACTTTTAATTATCAATAGCGATTTTAACAGTACTGAAGTGGCAATAATGATCATAAAGTGCCCGAAGGTGTGCAATAAGTATTCATTTATATTTCTTCCAAAACTCCATTTTATATTTTCCCCACATTCGTCCTAGAAACACTTTGAAATTTTCGGAACCTGGAAAGTATTAGCCAAAATACGTGAATACAGAAATATTCACAAAAAGTCATACCTCAATGGATCAAATCGAAAAAGTGTTCTTTCTTCCAACAACCCCATCGCATCGTCGTCGTCGTATCAATCGCATTCCTGCACATTAGCATTGAACTTACAGCCAGTGCAGCCCCAATCGTCATCGTCGCCATTGGTATTACTCTCACAATGATTCTCGAATCTATCGGAAGGATGATGGGACCATCATTAAATTTATGTACGTTCGATTACATGGTTGTTCGTTTCCATCCAATTTGGAAGGGCATTTGGTCAAGTGTGCTTCACAACATGCTCCAGCCTCCAGCAACTGCCAAGAATCGTAAAGAGTATGATGTATGTATGTATGCACTTGTACTCTATTCATGTATGTGGAGACAAGAGGAAATGCAACGTATCCACAATAGATGAAAATCAGACGGCGAGATGTGTCCGGCTCTTCCTACTTGGGAAGTAAGAAGCTAAATATGCTCTTCTGATGCAGTGGGGGGTTCTCCTCTCAGTAGGTGAATCTTGCCAGAAATGAATGCTGATGTTTTTCGATATCGAAGTCGATATGTTTGTTGGACCACAGCGTTGTAGTACATCCGCTCAACCTAATACCCACCATCATCATCAGCAGCAGTGCATCAAGTGTGTGCATTGTTTACCCACAGCCAGCACAGTCAGATCGATGCCAGTCAAGAGTGGTATTGGAGATTAGATTGACGGGACATATGAAACATACCGACCGAGATCTACATACATGGTTAGTATCTGGGACAAGATTCATCGAGTATGTTTAGACTTTAGACATATTTGGACATATACGACCAAAGTATTTTGTCCATAATGGCCATAAAGTGGGTAGACGAACAATTTCTCGTTACATACTCACAATGAAAAAAAACCTTTGTTGCGGGCAGAATAAAAAATAAAAATTTCGATGGAATTTCTTCGATATTTAATTATATTTGATGCGGGCTTTTGAGAACATTTGCAAATATGCATTATAGGTTGACCTAAATAATAAAATTAAGCAAAATGTATTGAAATACAAGCAAAATGAAGTTAGGTCCTTAATTGTATTCAAAAACAGAAACAGAAATCATTCAATTGCATAGGGGGTTTTGTTTCAATATGAAATAAAAATCTTGTTAAAATAATTGAAAAAATAACCCAAAATTATAAAAAAGAAACACCGATTTGAAAATATTTTCCTAGTTGTTCTGTATATTTTAGAACTCGTATTTCATAGAAAGTGGGGGAATTTTCACAAAAAACAGAACTGAAAGCGGAAAACAAAAATTATTGAAATGGGTCGGAACTAAACAAGATCAAATTATATGTTTCTTGAAAGCCAAAAAAACCTTCTCTCATTAACATTTTAAATCAAAGTAATTCAATATAAACATTTTAAGAAAAAATAATTTTCAAACTAAGAATCTTGAAAAAAAAATTAAATCAAAGTTTTTTCTTAATGTTTTTCAAATTTGTTCGTTATGAAATATTGCAAAATTCAAATTTTAAGTCAACCAACTCAAGAAAAGTAAAGGATCTATGTTGTTTGGTGTTTGAAAAACTGTGATTTGAACTTGAAATTTAGTAACAAAATAATAAAAAAAAACTGATTTTTATAACATTAATTACTTTCTTGATATTCATTTTTCTACCAAAACTTTATGGTGTTATTTGATTTTGTTAAATAAAAAACGGTTAATGTTATCATCGCTTTTAGGTTTCAAGATATTTAAATAAACACACAAATTAATGCTATTCAACTGAAGTATTTTCTTAAAAATTATGTATTTAATATTTTTACGAAACTGTATTACATAAGACATTTTTGTTTCCTGAATTTGGTTCCTAAAAACATTTGAATTTTGGAAGAAAAAAATTTATATTATAGCATAAAATTAAAAAAAAAAAACAGCTAAAAATTTTGATTGAATTTTTTTTTTTCAAAATTTTGAGTTTGAAAATCAGTTTTTCTTATTATATTGAATTACCTTGACCTACAATATTAATAAAAGAACGTTTATGTAGCTTCAAAAAACCTATGATTTGATTTCAATTTTTTTCTGCCTTAGGTCAACTTTAGATTTATTGTCTCTGAGAGATCATTTTAAAGTTCAAATGAGACGAAAAATGACAACAACAATTACTTTTAGTATAACAAATATCCTCAAAAAACGGTACATTGAACAAAATTTGGCATTAAGGTTTCATTTGTCATGACTCATATTAACAATAAGAAGAGTGTATGCAAATATTTTCGGTTAAAGAGTGTGTTTTTAGTAACAGTAACCAAGTGGTATATTTATAAAAATTGGTCAAAACAAGAAAATCATGGCTGAAAGGGCGTTTTTTAATATTAAACTGACCCTTTACTGTAATGTATAGGCATTCAAATTTTCATACAAATTTAAATAACCCTGTTCTGGTTTCATAGACTTTTATTTCTTTAATTTTTTTTTATTTTGCTGTAATAGACATAGCCTGTCAGACATATTTACTCTTTTACATTTTATTTTTATTGTTTACAATATAATACCCATTTATTTTATATCGCTTAACTATATACAAATCAAAAATTTTAAATTGGCAACATGCAAACAAATTCATTTTTCGTTTTTCTTTGTTAAGTTCTTATTATTACCTTTTTCCTTTTCTCTTTTTGATCATATTTTGTATTGTATACGTGAGAAAAATATTTAAAAAAAAAGTGCAAAAACAAAATTAAACAACTGCAACTTTTATCGGATCATATTGGTGTGGTCACATCATTGCACCAGAGCTTCGAATATTTTTTTCCTGTTGTAAATATTGGCTTTCATAGGGGAAGATATTGATTCATTAAAAAAAAGTTTCAAATTTTGATATTCGTTATAAGAATTCAGTGTTTACTTTTTTTTACAAATAAATATAATAAGTTCTTTGAATATCTTTTTTAAATGCATACAATTTATTATGAAGTACATACATATTAGGGTGGTTGCTATTTAAAAAAAAAAAATGGATTTTATGTGCTCAAAGAGGAGCAGAGTTACCTCTGCTTTACTTAGAAACTATAACAGCTAAAAATCCAGGTAATAGCTAGTAATATTTGGTTAACGTGTGCTAAGTTTCATATTTTTTTAACAAAATTTAGTGCACAATTAAAAACTAAACAATGTTTGGATGAAATGAAACAAACAGCAGAAAAAATCTTTGGTTTTTACTGGCTATAGCTCAAAAACTATATACGCTAAAAATATGTAAACATTTTTAAAAAAATAGTGTTACTATAAAGTAAAAGTCTACCAATTTTCAAAATTTTAGTACAAATAGTTCAAACAGCAATCCACATGTTTTTTCCATAAGAAACTTTAACTGAAAGGAAGAATTATGTTAGAGACTTGAAATTGGAAAATATTTTGTTTATTTATTTTCAACGATATAAATCTATGCAAGCATACAAATTCCAATTTTTTTTTAATAACGACCACCCTAATTCATTGTATATGTTGGATTACTGAGACAATTATGTTATAAGTACCTGTAACATTTCAACACCCCCATCATTTAAAAAAAAAAAATTAACCCTGTCCATTATTTTTGGTGGTTCTAAGAACTTTTAAAATTTCAAACCGATTTCTGTTCAACTACTATATTTTGTACAAGAGCAAGTACTTACAACACACTTATGTATTAAATTTATTTTATTCAGATTAATAAAAAAATGATGAGAAAAAATGCCAATTCAAACAAAAACGAAACTTCACAGATACGCATTGAATATATTTTTTATTTTATTGGATGCCAGTGAAGTAAAAACACGAAAAATAAGATACAACAAAATATTTCTCTTTTTGAGAACAGTTTGACGTTGTCGTTTCATATCGAACAAAATAAAATGTAAATAATAACAAGGAGGCAGATGTGGGAGATTTGAACTGACTTCAGAGGTAATCACGTGGACAGAAAAAAGTGCATATTTGCACGTTTCATTTTGTAGACGTATTGCATTGCAAATTGTGACAATCGAATGGAAAAATACTTTTGAGCTCTCTGAGACGTGTCCTTTTTCAGTGACCTAAATATGTTGGAAGATGAAGAATAGTGGACTTTTTAAGACCTTGGTACATACTTTTGATTTAGGTCAAGTGGGTGTTCCAATAGAATTGTGTGATCTTATAATGGATATTGAGCATACAAACATTGATATTGAAAAACACTTTAAAGAATATTGTCCGATTGTTGTGATAATCTTTTATCAGTTTTTTTTTTTTTTTAATACAGAATAATATATTAGTGGTCATTCAAATAAAATATTTTAGTAAAAAAATTCAATTGAATTACTTCTTTGAACAGCTAAAAGTTTCATTTGAAATGAAAAAATCCTTCAGAGTCATCAGCAACCGGAAGCTACAAAATAAACCCCTTTTTTATGTTATATTAGTTAGGCCGTTCATTTGATATTTTGTACACAAAACTCATACACAAATACATCATTTCATGGCTTCTTAAAGGGCAAATTAAGGCAATCTATACTTTATAGAACTTTATAGGCTATTGAATAAACCGGAATAAAGTACAACAGCAAGAGGCTCAAAAAACCAAAAACACTCCCTTCTCGCATAAAACTTTAACAGCAATGATAATTTGTTTACAACACAAACCAACGTTACTAACTTAACTTTATTGTCTTTTAAAATGCCTCCAGGTGCTTAGTTTTTTGAAAAAGTACTGATTTCAATTCCTTTTGCATGCCAAAATCTCCGCACTTTTCCCTATGTATATTTAGGTACTGAAGGCCTTCGGGATTCTCGCACTCCATGTGTAAAATAATATCTATAAGATTTGTAATGCCAGTTAATGTTTAAAAAGAATTTCGATCAGCGATAGTGTTTTTTACTTGATCTTAGTATAGGCAGTATTGGTTTCGTGTGAAAAAAATTTAGATTTTAATCAAAACCAACATTACGATGATGGAGAAGTCCAAAAAAGTAGTTTTCGTCATGCCGTCCGTCGGTCTGTGCGTCTGTGAGTCTGTACTTCTGTGCGCCCATCTGTACACACTTCCACTGCTCACACGCGTGGACGGATTTTCTTCAAATTTGGTACAGATTATTTTAACGAAATTTTGAAAATTGTTTTTTTTTATTTTTAAATATCTCATCTAGAACGAGTACCTCCCATACAACATTTTTGAGTTATTCGAGTTTTCTCGGTTTCTTCTATAAATATTCATATTTAGAAGTTTTTTTTGAAAAATCATTGGTGCCATTTATTTTAAAATAATTTTTTTATTAAAAAAATTTCAAGCGATTTTTTGGTATGTTATTTTAGCATTAATTATTATTTTTATTTTAAGCTGTCCGCTCACTTTGATATCATTTTATTCTTAAAAAAACACTTTAATAAGTAGTATTTCTTACTATTTCCTTAGGAAAGCCCAGTTTATATTCTTTAAACAACATACACTTTATGGCACACAAAAATTAAAAAAATATTCTTAATTAACATAAAAAACAAACTGAGTAATTTAGAAGGTTTGAATGAATGTTAATTAACGGGTAAACAGCATAATTGCGAGTATTATAAGCTATAGAAAAAAAAAAACACTTTAACTGAGTAAAATTTAAAATTAAATTTAAAATTAAAACTATAAACAAATATATAAATATAAATATATGTATAGTATTTTCATACTTTAATCAAAATACCTTGGTTAAACGATATGTAGAATAGACATAACACTTCCAAAATTATTTATTTACCTTTGTGGACTCTAAATTAGAGTTAATTTAATGGTGCAGAATATGATCAAGACCATTGGAATTTCTTTAAAAGCAATTCATGCCATGAAATTATCTGAACTTATTTTACACACCGACACCTGACATCATTCCGATTTCTGTAATGGACGAGACTTGAGATGACGTGTAAGCGATATGGCTTAAAAGGTAGATGCAGATATTTATATTAAGACAAACTCAAATTCATGCCTTACCAATTTTATACATTTGTTTTTTTAAGTGCATTCGTTTACTTTGTATAGGTATGAACAATTTGTTTTTGAGATCATTTAAATAATATGCATACCGCATATGAATAGGAATGGGACCCATTTCGCTAATAAATATATTCTGATGTGGTGACTAATTAAGTTCCTCTTCATTTGTAAAATATTTTATTTCCTTCAGTTGTTTTCAGATGATTTTTTCTCATGATATTTTTCGTAGTTTTTGGTCAGAAATTTTATGAAAATATTCTACATGGCTTTAGAAAATATCCACATATCGTGGGTGAGTATTGATACCCAGTATATCCGAATCATATTTTTATAACTCAAAAAAAGTAATTCGTCACTCTGGGAAAACCCAAAACTTAATAAGGCCATATTTAATTGTAGTTTGTAAAAACTTTCCTCAAACATATCTCATTTTACGTTGAAAATTATTTGATTTAAATGTTTTTTTTTTTTCATTCAAAACCTTTAATGTTAAATAGGCAATGCCATTCAAAAAGCACTCAACATTTTAAAATTGACAAAAATGCAGATTCAAGACATAAAATCCACCTATTTTAAAAAAAATTTAAGGTTCAAGTTCCAACATACTACAATAGTAAAAAAAACTAATTTAAACTGTATGCCTGTACGGCACTAATTTTTTTATAGGAAGAATTGACAGATAGGAAGAATTGGTACAGTGCACTGAGTGTAGTTATTAATTCATGATATCCGACAGTGGCGCCCACTTAAAGTTGTGGAATAAGAAATAAAAAACTGCTGTCCACAGTGGAATCGAACCCACACCTCTGAGTTAGCAATCAAGCACTACAATCACTCTACCATTGTATTGCAAACCTGCTAAAACAATATCAGTCTATTTTTGGGAATTGGGATTACGAATACATAAATGTACTATTATGATTAAAAAAATATTTTGTAAGTTTATACTTGTTGGACAAGGGAGTATGCAAGGCAGGTTGAAGGCGCTTCCCCTCTAATTTTTGGTGCTTATAATATTATTTTGTGTTTGTTCTTTAAAATTCATTCTTGAATTGAGTTCGAAAATTTTGAAAACACGATAACTTTCGTTAGAATCAGGATAATTGGAATCTGTAAACGGCAAAAGTTGAGGATTACCTAAACTTGGTTAAGTTCAGCCATTTTGAATAAAATCTTCTTATACTTTTATTCAAAAACCCTCAAAAACCCTCATAATTAGTCTATTTCATCATTAAAAATCCTGAAAGGTAAAGTAAATACGTCTCCGATACATTTTTAAGTGCGTGTGCCGTTGTCGGCGTCGTCGTCGCTGGCGTTGGAAAATTGTAAGCACGATATCTTTTGATAGGTTTAGTTTGAAATCCAGCCATTTTGAAACCTTTTTGAACATTTTGAAAAACCTTCTTGTACTTTGCAAAAATCTCAATTTTGTATGGGAAGAAGGTAGGTACAAATTTGCATTTTATTTAATTGTTCCAATGAAAATGATTTTAAAAGTAATGGAGGTGTCCAAAAACTGGAATACTTAATTCTCAAAAGTTTTGGTTAAAAAAAATCAATGTTTTACACTTTTTTTTTTGGAAAAAAATTCTTGCAACGTTACCGAAAAGTTTGGGATTACTAATTAAATTCGTATTTTTACTTAAGAATTAAGATTCTTGTACTCACCAGGAATTAGAAAAATATCTGAAAAAAAATAAAATAATAATAAATGAAATATGTGTGGTTTTGTGATATTTTTGTCAATTTGCTGCGTTTTTCAACATTTAAAAAGTCACCAATAATTCATATATGTTTTAGTTTCAGATCAGTAGAAGAAATATGTATCCTCATCTGTTATTTGAAAAAGATTATTTTTATGGTGATATATTGCAAATGGGTTGCTTAGCTAAAACGTGGCCCTAAGGTGGTAAAAAATTTAAAATATAATTGCATTTATTAGGTAAATTACCCTCATCTGTTATTTAATCGATTTTGATTTTAAGTGAATTCCCTATCCAACAATATAGGGTTGCCTAACCAAAAGTTTTCAACATGTAAGGTTGCTTGCATTTTAGATGTTAAGTTTGCAGTAAGTGTAGAAAATACGTCCCGTATGTTATTTAACCTATTTTGGTTAGGGAACCTTTTACTGTTGGATAGAAGATTGAGTACTCTTTAATTTAAAATCAAAATCGATTAAATAACAGATGAGGTTAGATATTTCTTCTACGGATCTTGTACTACTAGCTAAATTAAATTTTCAAACAAAAATTAAATACATTTTAACTACACTAGTAGTTACTTTGAAAGTGAAAAAAAAATAACTTGACGTCAGTTATGCAAAAGTTGTATACGTCTGTAAATTTACCTAGGGTCTAAAGAGCGTCTCATTTTCTTGAAATTTCCAAATATTTCGAGTGAACTTGTGTTCTCTCTGATCATATCCCTTTAAAAAGAACACAATTTAAGTTTTTTGAAACATAAATGTATTCATTCAATTAAAATCTATCAAATTATTATCTCTTCTTTGTAGATTCATCACAACTATCTATTGCTTTTTAAATTCATTGTAAAATGATTAAAAAAAAACTAAAGTCACATTTTCACAAAAAGCCAACATTATTTAAGTGTTGTAAATTTAATTTCATTCATGTAACCTTTTATTGGACCCTGTCCAGTTCTTAAACTGGTTAAAAAAGAGTTCTCCAAGCAACAAAATGTGTTATGCAAAAGACAAGCAGTAAAGTACACACGATTATTTAAAATACTTTGTATACAAGGGGATAATCCACTCAAACATCGAATTACTCACCACAAAGGACTTTGTAACTTAAAATGTAAGTTTGGTATAAGCAAAAAAAAAAAAAACATAAAATTAAGTCACAGTGCCGCGACAGTCATTATTTCAATTCCCTGCCTGGTTAAGCGGAACGATAACAAGAGTACAGAATGTAAGATATTCCTATTTCTCCTATACCTACCACACATAGCTCCCCAAACTATCATCAGAAGCTAACTATCATCACCACTATTATAAACTGATGGCAGTAGAATCTCATGATGCCATAAATACAGCCGCCACGAATAAGTGCTAAAGCCGCACATCCATGCCAGCCGGGCGCAACCAAACTGCATAGTCATTCACCCATGATGTATCTATACATCGAACAACAAGCAAAGATCGAGTACTTCCGTTTGTTTTCCAAGTGACTTACTCGTGGATGATGGAGGATGGAATGGAGCCGCCCACCACCTCCACCGTTCGTTTCGGCGAAAAGTTTAACATTTTCTTTTAACAAAATAAAAAAAAAAAAAATGAATTTCACCAACAAAAGTTAGTAAAGTGAAACAAATTCGACTCTCTCTAATTATCTAATTTTTTAGATCGTTTTTTATGCAGGTTTTAATTCTTGAGGAATTGAAAATCTTATAAAAATGTAAGACTTACGCAAAAAGTCATGAGATTGCGCAAGTGAACGCCATGTTATGAACTACATTAGAGCCAAATCTGAAAAAAATTATGCTGATCTTTCACCAGGCCCAACCAATGAAGATTAAGAAGAGGTATCCCTTGTCTTTGTGGACTTTAATACACATACTTATCGATAGGTAGGTCGCATCTTTGGTGCGACGACGCCACGGTCGGGAGACAAGACCTCCGCGACTCGAGCAAAGTACACTTGAACTTTACTCGATTTTCTAATTCAATATACGATGTGGTCTCCAGTTCAACAAACTGTCAACAAAATTATTGATCAAGATTATTTTTAAATGTTTCAATTTGTGTTAGACATTCTTCTAGTATCTAAGATGTCCGAAAGTTTAAAGGAGCCAATATAGATTCAAGTTCGGATGAAAACCTGCTGGGTTGCTTTGAGAAGAGATTCTTCGAGTGATATTTTGTCCTTTGTGAATCACTGGAGTGTGGCGAAGAAGATTCCACCACAAACTTTGCGGGCTCTATAGGTATATAGAAAAAAAAAGCTGAAAATAAAGGGATTTAGATGGGGAGACGACAAAAATCCCGAAAACCTAGAATCCCGAAAACTCTTAATCCCGAAAACTCTTAATCCCGAAAACGCAAAATCCAAAAAAAAACAAAAATCCAGAAAACCCAGAATCCTGTAAATCCTAAATTCCGAAAACCCAGAATCCCAAATACCCAGTATTCCGAAAACTCAAAATCCCAAAAACCTAATATCTAGAGCCCAAAATTCAGTAATTAGATTTGAAAAATTTGGAAGACATATACTCTAACTCCAAAAATAGAAATTCTTATCTTTAAAGACGATAATCAGCTGAAATAAGCATTGTTGACCTCCCAAAGTCGACATTTTTGTTGTCTTCAAATGTGGTTCGTTATGGAACGTACTTTGAATCAAGAAATATTGTGTGTCCAAGCAGGGCCGGGCATTAATGTCATTATTGCACTTTTAAGAATGATATAAAGTCCAAAATCGTTTTGCACTTTATTGCACTTTCAAGAGTGCAATTAAGTCAAGTTTTCATAGTTTACTGGTGAAATTCCCCTCGATAAAATGGTTTCAAAGATGCAGTTCCTTCGTTTGGCGACGCGTCGTCGTCAGTCGTCTCGCCACAGTTTACATAAGTACACATATAGATATTACATTATGCACGGCTAAGACAAGAATATCCCAAGAGTCAACTCCACTCAATTTTCACATAATGAATGAAAATAAGGAAAAAAATTTGCATTTTTATCACATTCCATAAGAATGGGCTATTTTAGACCTCCCCAACGCGTTCCACCCGGCCCATCATACATTGTCATCACGAGACTTCTTCCAACCGAAGATAGTGTTCTTATAGAAATATTCCACATACCACTCGTACAGAGTATCATGTGGTTCAATGAAGCAGCTGTAATTGATGTGCGGCGCGTCGCATCGGTCACAGTGGTTGGTCGATCGGAACTAGCATATCTACAATAAATAGCTAGAATAGAAGAAACTTCAGTTTGAAAACCGGGAAGCCAAAACTGTCAACATGAAGCCTCCACACACATGATGGATGGCCGAGTCCTTGATGGATCAATATGCGTTTTAAATTGCGAATTTGAAGGAAATCGAATTTATGCTTCTTGTGCGTACCTACATGTACCAGATACCAGAAGAAGAAGAACTATGTCTGATGATGGACGCCTTGAGAATAGCTGTGTAACGTTCGTTGTTGGTTGGTTAGTTCGTGCATCTATCCATCCATCCACTTGGTTGGTAAGTCGGTTTCGGTTCCACCGTACACACAATGGCTCATAATTCAGCTCAGGTGGAACTCGGTTGGTCTTTAATAACACTTTATTGTGGCACGGAAAACACTTTGACGGGCATGGGCAACCCCCTCTTTGTCTTTGTTATAGAAAGCAGTGTGTGTAAACCGGATTTCGGATTATACCATGAATTTCAATTGTGTGCATCAGTTGTTTGGACGCAACGAGCAAAATTATTGACGGAGGAGCAAAAGCAAAGCAGCAGTATGGTATTCCTTTGCGGTGGTTATTTATGGCTTATTGGTATGGAAGCGACCAAGAGAGTGATATTGCCTTGAAGAATGCGAATTTAGTTCGTGGCTTGTCTCAAGGTTATCGATTTGCTGACGGAGGTAATGGGTAATGGGAAGAGAGGGCTTGTTGTGGTGTGCCTTGCACATGTTGTGCGTATCATATGCACCTGTTAAAGTGATCGCACAGCTAGAATAAATTTGTGTATAGTGCCTAAGATTTTTGTCAGGATATTATCATACAAAGTGGATGGAGAATTAAAAGTGTTGACATTATTTCTTTTTTCTCGCATAAAGGTGGTGCTAATGGGTGTTGGTCCAAGAGAACATGTTGTTTTTCTTTAGTATAATTGGGCGTGTTAGCAGAATGTTGAAAGTTCTATAGAGAAGAGAGACTTATAAGAGAGAGACCGGTTTTCAAAACCGCCAACTGAGACGATTTCGATAAAATCTTTCTAAACTTTAACTGGTCACCAACTACAGTTGTGTCGAATGTGACATAGACTCCCCTCCAGTGCTGAAATGATTACAAATATTATTCAAAACTGAATGCCAATTTTTGTTCCGTGCAGTTCTAAAAGTTTATATACTAGCCAGCCAGGATTCAAGATATACAGGAGCTATCAGGATGGGAGAAGTAGGCAACTTCAAGATGTTACAAAACCAAACCCATTGAGAATGACATTTAAGCGGCAATGCTAAATGTCTCACTGCTAGTACAAATTTTTGGTAATGTGTAAAGAATATTTGAGATTCCACCTCTTAATTTAAAAAAAACTCCTGTTGTTAGCTGCTATAATTCAACGCTACCACAAAGTTTTTTGTGATTTCACATGTACATAGGTACTTGAGAATGAGTTTTCCAATCTTATTTCGCACTTCGGCATTCATAAGTATAGGTACGACATACAATAATCCGCTAATCCGGATAGTATCTCTCTCTTTGTTCTGAAGATGTGTTCTTTCACGCTGGCAAAACCAATGCGTAAGCTTTTCCATCTGTCCCACTCTACTGAACATATCCTTACAGCAGAGTTATGGACAAATTTAGATTATTGCGCTTAATATTTTAAAGGCATTTGATTTTTACTTTTAACTTCTACCCAATGTTCTTTCGCCAGCAATATGTTCGTTAATGTTAAGTCGAATCTTTAAATCTAGTACAAATAGAAAAATAAATGTGCAAGCCATACAGTGGCCGACAAAATTCTTCGTACGACAATTTTTTAACCATTCTTTAAAATCAAAATTTTGTAAATTAAAATAATGTTGCAATTTTACTGTTCAATTTTATTCTTTTACTTTGCATACTCACAAAGTTCATTAATTTTGCTTTTGCTTTTGTGTCGACACTGAAAAAAACGCAGTCTAAAAACTGGTTCAGTTCAGACCATTAAATTGTCGGTTAAAATAAAATGTCAAAAGTCCCCAACAATCCAATGTATGAATAAAAAGTTATTGTTGGGGCTAAATGTCGAAAACATTTTTTTTTTATTATTACTCCTAAACGGTGGAAACTATAAGAAAAATGTATGGAAGTTTTGCAGGTTTTGTGGTATGCTATAAAAAAGAGGGACACTTTTTTTCCTACGAGCAATCGTTTAAAAAATGTGGTGGATTTAAAATATATTTTTTGTATATTACTCTTCTGTTCCAAAAACTTATAGATCATGTGCTCTTCTATTTAAAAACGATTTGTTTTTGTTATAACTTTGAAAAGAAAAAAAATTGTTTTTTAATTTGATCAAAATTATTTCCGTATTCAACTTTTTAAATGGTTTGGCTACGTTTGGCCGATTTACGTTCGCCCGAATCACTACTATTGGTCTCGAATATTCAATAAAGGCTTTTCGATTGAAAGAAGGCACTCCCTAGATCTCGAATATGCAAAAATTGAGGTATGTTTTAAACTTTTTGGTTTAAAAGTGTTTCCAAAGACGTATTTTTTTTAAATATTTTTACAAAATTTAGCCAAAAACTTTTATCTTCTCGAAAAATTGAAAATATTTTTGTTCTTTGCCAATTTTTTGAAAAATTAGTGCAAATCTTTTAAGAGACTTTTCGGTCGATCGTGATTCGGTCAAATGTAACAATCCCATTATTCTTCTCCACTTTCAGGTGCCATTGAGAGCAAATCTAGGAGAAAATAACTTTTATCTAAGTTAAGTGAATAAAAAAAATTCAATGAATAAAATTCAAGTGAACTGAACTCAAAAATTCGTAGCACCCTACATGATCTAACCCCTAAGAAGGTCTTTTATGCAAATCTTATTTAATCACTTCACTAAAACAAAAATATTTTTTTCTTCTTTTGAGTTATAAAACTTGATGGAAATAAATAACAAGAAAAGAATACCTGCTACACAGTCATTTGGTATTATTACACCTACTTGGTACTGCCTATGCCTTGAAAATCAATATTTCAAACCTGTCTCTTTATAATGAGAATGACGTTCATATAATTTTCAAAAGTTAATCATTGATGGCATTTATAGTATTTTTGTTTTTCTTTGAGAAATCCTTTCAATGCTCCCATCTACCTTTATTGAAATAATCAGTCAAACGTTTGCAATGCATGTCAGAAACCGGAAAAAAAAGAGACAACAAAATTGTTCGTCCGCTTCAACTTTACTGCCACAACAATCATTTTGTTGTTTCTGATTGCATGTCCACTGTCCAGGCAATATAGTCAATTCAATTGCCATTGACCAAGTCAAAATAGAATGTGCCGGTTCTCGGAAGCATCATCGGACCAAACGGAAATTCAATGAAATAAATGTCCACACAGCACGAAGATGTAGGTAGGTACATTCTTTCATATTGAGAAATAACGTCAAGTTATAGTGTGTCTTTCCCTTGTGTGTAGTTATACTAGATAAAGGTATTTTGTCACAATGTGCATCCATCGCTATGGAGAACAAGCACCACCCTCCTAACCCTTGCCACCCAAGAATATTTCCATTCTCGGCTTCTGTTTACAAAAGTATCATTTGAACGTTGAACCAATAAAACCACCTGCGAGTTGTACGATACAGTCAGTCCACAATTCCACATTGAAAGTCATAACAATTGGATATAAAAGTTAAGCTTCCTTTAATGATATGTTACTGAGTGTTTGAACTTGAATTTGTTTTGACATTAAATTAACAACACGAAGGAGGAGGCGAACGAAGGACTTCTTTATATTAGTTTAAAATATTTTTTGTATTATTTTAAAATATAAAATCAATTAAAAAAGGAAAGAAATTATTAGAACTATGATAAAAAATAGGTGGTATTCGCAAAGAACAACAAAGTTGGTAATACATTCCAACAAACTACATATTTTCAAACTTAAAATTAAAAACAGATTGACCCCCGGTTTCTCCCACTTTCTATCATATTTATTGTCACTCTCATACCCACTTCCTCTTAAAAGGTATAATTTTCTGAAATATAAATTATACAGAGTTTCTTGAACTTTAATTAGGTATAAAACTACCTCAAATGGAGACGTAATCGGATATAAATTTACTGCAGTAGAATCTGCAAACGATTGGATCGAGCGACGCAAATAAGTAAATACCTAACGGAATAATGATATTCATTTCTATATCTTCTTGGCTATTAAAATAATTGAGTACACAATTTTGCTATAGTGATTCTCACGACACATTTCTAATCTTTGTGAGATCATAAAGGTTGTTGTTGTTAAGTTATTAATTTTCTGTTGAAGGCAAGAAATGTTTATTTTGCGTGACAATGCCTTGAGTTCAAAATAAGTCTTTTCATTTTAGTTTTATAGCGTAACATAATAAAAATTAAGATTCATAAGTAAGGGTATTGTGAAAAATCTATAATTCGAGACCTTTTTAAAAAGCAAATACAAAATAATCTTAATCGTGTCTAGTTTAAAAATTTTAAATGTAAATTTTTTTTGGCTGAGTGACTAAAAAAAAACACATACATTTTTAAAATCAAACAATTTTACAATTTAAATACCAAACTTAAATCAAAGCTTTTAATTAAAAATTGGTAAAAACGTTCACAATTATTTTGTATTATGCTTTACAATTACAAAAAAATCATATAAAATGAAACGCATGGCAACCCCATTCCTCGACAGGATATTGCTAGACAACCCATGTGCAAACTTTTTAATTAGACCGACCTGTACGAAAATATAGATCTCAACTGGTACAGCGATGGAGGTAGGTCGTCATATGGCGGGCTCTCAGACTATAAATATTATTTTGAGAGGTCATATTTTAGGAGAATTGTTTGTTGGGTAATTTCCAACTGAATTTTGCTTGCGGTATAGGTACTAACATAAATCTAATTTTAGAATGATAATTCGTTTTCTACAGTAAAGGGGCCAACCCATAGAATCCGTCGCGTCCTTTTCGTCAACGAATCCGTTGTAGATGGAGTTAAAAGTTCGGCTACTTTTTCCGTCGCGTCAGTTGAGAACATCGACGTAACGCAGGCAACGGATTCTAAAGGTTGGCCCCTCAAGACACTCAAATGTTGAGTTGAATTTTTGCATGTCTGTGGGAGCCTAGTTCACCACAAAAACCCCAGATGATGATATTTGACACCAACAACATCTGTTTCAAACCAACAGTACTCTTAGATCTTAGAACACAATTTTAGCTTTTCTTACATCACATCCAGTGACTTTAATAAACCAGAAATGCAAATAAAATGTAACAACTAAAAAACGGGTAAACTAGAAGAAAGAGTGAAAGTCAAGCTTTTAGCTAGATAGTCGGGATAGTCAAACCGAAAAAGTCTAGAAAAACTTGGTATTAACAGTCTTTTTTAGTTTTTTTGAAAAACGCTTCCGGGTGCAGGAAAAAATAAAAAGCGCAATTTAAAAATCCACGTCAGCCGCCGATAGAAGAGCACTGGATGTTTTTAAGTGACCGGCAGTGTATTTGTTGCTTTAAATTGTTTTTTTTTCTTCTCTTTAACCGGTAAATAAAATCACTTGAAGATTGAAGTCAAAGCAGTAGTAGAAAGTCACTCAGTGTTTATTGACTTGATAGAATGAAAATTGCCAAGGGCAATTTAAACTTGAATATTTCTTCTTTATACACGCACCGCATCGGTTACCCATATCTATACTGAGTACACAAAAGCCATGCTGATCCGTCCATATTAAAGGTGTGTAATTCACTATTAATCCAAACAGTTTTGTATCTTATTAACATTAGATATCAATCAGTTCAATCAACTTAATCCAAAAACCCATAAAAACAATCAATTTATTACCACACCGCCTTCTTTTGCCTTAAATTAGTCGTGCGTCTTTTCTGGTATGAATAATGGGTATCAACAAAGTTTTGCGGTTTCTTTCAATATACAAGTCAGAAAAAAAATATAACAAAGACAACTTAAACAAACCGTTGTTAGTCAGTTAGCATACAAATAAAAAAAGACAAATATCTTGTACCTATAAATATTTGCCTGATACCAATCTCTACATTCAACAAGTAATTAGCCCACAAAATATATTCGTCGATTTTTTCTACCAAATTAAGTTTATCTTTGATTCCTTCTTCATTGTGGAAAAGAAATTCACACGAAATTTCAAAATGAGGTGTTTAATTGGACAAACGATGTTTATTTAGAGGGGTGACCATCCGTACACTATTTTTTTTTTTTTTTTAAATTTCGGTGAAAGGAACATAATTTGGCGAATATTTTAAATACCTACATACATTTTGATTTCGACTTTGAAATTTAGTACACATGTCCAAAGCAGTTAAAAATTCAGTTCCTACACACAACACAGTCACAAGGTGTCCACAACTTAGAACTTTTTCATTTTATTTATTTTTATAATTTTAACAAAGTTTTATTAAATTAAGTTTCAGTGACTAAGCAATTAACTAATTAAATATATCCTTGAATAATGTCCAAGGATATATTTTGTCACGTATTCCTTAGTACAGTTACATTCAATGAGCAGAATCTTCTTTGTTGAATTTAGTATTTCTTGCTTTAACATGGTAATACTAATTTAATAAAAAAAAAAAATGTCACCACAAGAAATTATATATAATAAAAAAATAATTTGCATTTTTAAATTAATTCACCAGACACAATTATGGTGATGTGCTTTCCTTCCAAGTAAATTTTATAAAAAAGGTATGTTTTTAATAAAATAACATAAAAAAAACACCTTTTCAATCGAAAGAAGGGTTATTTTTTTGGAAGAAGTGGGTCAATTTTTACGTTAATGGAGAAAAGATTGTTTGTTGTGAATTCGATCAGATTTAGTCAGTCATATGATTTGCAAAAGCTGCAATTTGAATATTTATCATTATTTGTTTGTTTATTTGTGTGTGTGTGTGTTTTTTTAAAATTATAATTTGAGTCATCGGTGTTTGAGGAAATGAAAACAAGTTGGGTTAATGAACTGGACGGCCGGCGACGCAGGAATGAATTTTTATTTTATTTTGAATTAATTTAAATTAACTGGTCAAGTAATATGTTATGTTTGTGAATGGGAAGACTTATTTGGGTTCTTAGTAATAGAAAGTGGTGGACACATTTGATTTAGGTGAATAGTTTGTAAAAACAAAAAAATTGATGTTTAATCAAAACCAACATTACGATAATGGAGAAGTCCAAAAAAGAGATTTTCATCATGCCGTCCGTCGTCGGTCTGTGCGTCTGTTCGTCTGTCTGTGCGTGCATCTGTACAGAGAACCACAGCCTAAACAGGTTGACGGATTTGCATGAAATTTGGTACACTTTACTTTTTTGTAATTTCCAAGGTTGTTTTTTTCTTTGTCTTTGAATATCTCGACTTGAACGAATACCTCCCATATAACGGTTTCGAGTTATTGACTTTTTCTCGAAAACGGCTCTAAAGATTTTGATTAAACTTGGGGTATGTTATGTTATGAGTGATTATAACAATACTGCGTTTTTGGTTTTTCTCAAAAAATACGAATAACGGAAATATGATGAACACGATTTGCTGAAAATTTTTAATTTTTTTTTAGTTATTTCCGTATTATATCATTATTTGCTCAACTAATTTCGTTCAAAACTTGTGACCAGGTCATTTTCATCGTTTTAAAATGGTTTTTGGTGATTCCCTAGAGGAAAAATTGACATTTTGTTTTTAGGACCAAAATTAACGGTACCTGCCATATGACGAAAATAAAAAAAAATATTTTTTTTTCAAAAATGACTAACGATTCTGATTAAAATTTGTATGTGTACCTACCTACTACAACCATAAATTTCGGGTAATAACGGAACTTCCCATAATTCTGTTTTCAGATTTTCACGTAAGTTACGGAATGAATTTCGATGACCATTTGTATACAAAAGGTTCTTAGCAATTTTCAAATTATCTTATATCAAAATTTTCCAAAACTTTTGTTTTTGATTTATAAAAAAGTTTTAATTTTTTTTTGAAAAATCGATTTTTCGAAAAAGTGTTGATACTTTTTTTTGAAATTTTGTTTTTAGAGGTTAATTAATTTTTTCTTGAAAATCACAAACCAAATTTTAGATTCAAAAAAGGCTTAAGTATTTTTATAAAAATATTCCGACGTTAAAATTTTTTTTTTATAAGTAAATCTTTTTTAACGAAATCATATGGCATTCTTAGTATAGTGGTCAAATCAGTTTGAAGTTGTTTAAGTCATTTTAGTAGTGAAATTTATGTTTTTTTAAATATCTTATAAAAGTTTGTGCGCCAATCAAAACTTTTCAATGTTTAGGGAAATTTTAAGAAATTAGGAAAATACAAATCGGTCTATTTAACACCTAAATGACCTGCCTACAACTATTTCCTAAAATTCAAATACCAACTATAAAATTACTAACAATTTGAATTAATATCATACATAAAAATAATATGTATTTAAATTTTTAACAAGGTTCTATTGAAAATTTAAATAACTATCTTTACAATAACTATAACCTTTATTGTACATACAAAAATTAAGTGAACAACATAATCCATAATGTGTGCTTTTTAACGAAAATAAAAATTTAATAATGCCTTCTGGGTCTTGCAACTATTCTTCTTTAATGCGGAATTTTACCTATAAATATAACCATTAAGTGAGTACCAGCACAATACAAAATTACGATGGGCTTAAGAATAGGATAGCACGAGATAAAATCGACCATGAATCAATGCTATAAAAACAAGTTTTACCTACTCATACTAAATATAGCATTCTAAGCTGATTATAAGATAGATGTAAGTTAATCAGCCAGGCGGTCCCTTATCGAGTTGATGACTTGTTTATATTTTGCATGTTGCTTTCTGGTTGCATACTCGTTCGATAATGATTTGATTGAAATTTTATTCGACAAACCTATCATTCTGGTGATGGAGAAGTTCAAAAAGTAGGTAGGAACTTAATGCTTGAGAATAATAAATTGAAATATTTACATACCGATTTTTCAAAGTTGCGTTTTTTCGAAATAAAAAAAAGTAAAGGTACCTAAGGTCTATCTTTTTATGAAAACTGTTTTTTTAACCCTATTAACTGTAATGACTTTAAAGCCGTTGCGTCTGGGTTTCTTTTAAAAGTTTTAAATTGACCGAAACCAAATTCTCTTAAGATTATTTTTTCTGATTTTAAAAAATATATTGAATTTCGTTTTTGTCAGTTTGTAGAAATTGAGTCTTGTAACATTTTTAGATGTCAATAATAATAAATGTTATCTAAATGATATCATAAAAATGGCATTTCAAGATATTTTTGGAAACTATTGAAGGTAGGGTACTACTATAATAGAAAATATAATGGAGTGCAAGCAGACAGTTTTAGTTTCAAATTATCTTAATTATAATTTTTGCTTAAAATATTGTTTACGCTTATAAACTATATACTGGTGTGCCTAACAAAGTTTCAACTTTAATTAAAAAAAAACGAAACATCTAAATCTAAGATAGATAATCAAATTCACTTCTTAATACAAATTTAAACTTCTAATTTAAATACAAAATGTTAAACAGATTGCGAAAGGGCTATAAATCCCCATGAGTCTTACCTGTGGCTATACCTACCTAACCTACCAACCTAAGAATTTATGCTGGAAAACGAAAATGAAACTTTTGCAACCCAACAAGATATACAAATGGGCACATACATTATGAGGTCGTCGTCGTCGTAGTCGCACATGCAAAACATAAACAACAACAAACAAATATAAATTACCTTCAAACACCTTGAGAATAAAAAAAAACAGAAGAATTTGGCAATAAATGATAGAATCTATTAACTTTCTAATAATAAGACCCAAAAAAAAGGTCTTACAATGTGGTGGGTGTGACTGCAACAAGTAGTAAGAAATAGGTTAAATGAAATTGGCAATTTCATTTCTATCAAACTCTGTAAACCAAAGAATAGTGACCTGATCAACATAAAATTACTATCTTTAAATCATTGATTGAGGATTAAAATAATACATCCAGACTACGAAATTGAAACATTCATTGTCACGAGCTGATAACTACCAAAGCGACAGCTTAACATTTAATTCCAAGCACGTACTAACAGATACTCTCCCACCCGGCCTGCATGGCACCCACCTGCAGAACAAATAGGTAGGTAAGTGAATTCGACCTACAGATACAGAACGTTCCAGTTGGTTTGGAGCGCTGTGATTATTATTGAAAATAAAACAAAAATCCTTTGCGCTTATTTGTTTTCATTCAGAAAAGACAAAAAAATGAGAAAAAAAGATGAGACAAGCTTCGGCGGGAATTATGCAAAGATTTCATGCATTTTTTCTTCATATACCAGACTGTTTTAATTACAAAAATGCAGAAGTATAACTATGTCACCTTGTGTTTGCTTTATATCTTACTCATATTTTGAGGAAAGCGAGCGGTTATTTGCTAAGTTGGTAGTACAAAAGATAAATAACTTGGCTATTATATGATAGTAAGAGTATTTGCAATATTTTCTTATTTTTTCACAATTTTCTAACTTTGTCTTAGAATTTGTACCACAATATGTTAAACAGCACTATAATTTGTAATTTAAATTTTAAAGTCTATTGATTTAATCAAGCTATTTAAAATAAAAATCAGGTATAAACTAACTACCTATATGAAAAAAATGTAAAGAGCTGAATTTTTGTTAATTTTGTGTGTTAATAAAAGCTGAAATAGATAGAATTTTTGTATGGATTGAATTGTCAAAGGTTTACTCATTCACTATTTGTTTAAAAATATAAATAAAGAAATAAATGCACAACTGGATCGCATATACTCTCTCTTTGGGTTAATGTTGCTGTAGACTCTTATATAAAGTTTATAAAAATAAATAATTGTGTTCAAAATTAAAAAAAACTCAATAAAATTGTTTGAGTTTATATGAAATATTTTGCAAAAAAACGGTAACACTGTTTCTCCATTGTTAGAGTTTTTTACGAAAAACTAAAAATGCAGTTTTGTTGCAATCACTTTAAGCAATACATACACAAATTTTAAAGAAAATCTTTAGAGCCGTTTCGAGAAAAATCCAATAACTCAAAACCGTTATATGGCAGGTATTGGTTCTAGACGAAAAATTCACCCCTATTATGGAATCCGACGAATGCATAGCGGCGGGATTCGTACTTATTTCAGAAATATTTTCTCTTAAGAAAATCGCAGGTGAGGAAGTGTCTTAGTGGAAATAATTAGGTAGTTCCTCGCAGTGGTAATATAGCTCACCCGACAAGTTAAAAATTGCTTTAAATGCGGATGCGAACCCTTTGAATCACGTTGACTCCCCTAGAGTAAAGTATACTTTCGGACTTCTCCATCATCATAATGTTAGTTTTGAGTAAAACCTCAAATTCTTTTTTGACACGAAATGAATTCTTGCCCTATAGAGCAAGTAAAAAGGCTGGGTGTGACCCGACCCACACTGGTAATATTCTATTTGTGCCCTTGGAAAGTAAGGACAAAATATTATTTTGGCAGTTTTTTGTATGTGAAAATTTTTGTATGTTAAATTTTGTAGAAAGCATTATAAGTTGTTAATTATTGCATTTTACGTAGAAAAAAAATTATCCTGAAGTCAAAGTAAGTATTTTCGCTATCGAAACATTTGAAACGAGAACCCAAGAATTATGATTGAAGAATTTTCCTGGATGTATTTGCAGTTTTTTTCGCTTGCAAAAAATTGCCAATTAAATTTTCTTTAAAACCTGACTAGTTCCTAATTATATAAGAAAATGCTCCCTGAACCGATTCAATTCTTCTTGCATTTTTTTGTTACGAGTATTTCAATTTTTTTTATAATTCCTTCCATTAGCTTTTACTTATTATTTCTTCTTTAGGTCATAAAATATATCCGAAGTTTATATCTTCATTCGTTATTAAGATAATATGGTTAACGGAAAAAAAGCCACAAACGTACGAACGAACATACGAAATTCATATATGTATTCATCTTTTAAAAAATGACGGATTCGGATTTTATTATTCAAGAACTACCGCACAGATGAAATATTTTTTTCTAACAGTGAGCTTTAGATTTATTAATAAAAATAATAAAAAAAATAAAATGCACGTAGATAAAGTTACTATCTATGGTAAGCCTTTTTAATTAATAATTGTAAATGCAGTTTAAAAAAAAAATTTGAAAATCATTAGAGTCGTTTTTAAAAAAACTATTTTTTCCATATAAAATTTAGCAAGGACTTTTATAAAAAAGAATTGGTACGCCATTTTTAAGATATTATTTATCAAAAATTTGAAAAAATATAGATTAGTTTTCGAAAAAATGATTTTTCAAAAAAAAAAAAAAATTTTTTTTTTAAATCCAAAAAATTAATTTTCGATTTTTTTTATTAAATAATTACGGCAACTTAAAAGCATCCATGTAAAAAAACTGGTTGAAATTGATTGAGTCATGAAGGAGAAAACCAGAATTAAAAAAAAACGGTTCTATGGCAGGTACCATTAATAACGGTTTTTGAAAAAAATGGTTCTCATTTAAAGATAGACCTAACCCAAAAAAATGACCATGATTTTTTAATCGTAGGCACCGTTTTTGAGAAAAACAGGTACCTACCGTTATTTTTGGTCCAAAAAAAAAATCAAAAAACGTCTGGCGATAGTTTCCAAAAAAACGCCACATACCAAGTTTGAAGTAAATCGACCTATCCGTTAAGGCTGTGGTCTCTGATACATACAGACAGAATTGCACTTTTTTCTCATTCTCTATCATCGTAATGTCATGTTTGATTGTTATCTCAACTTTTTTTTTGTACGAATGCATAACTTGATATATAGTACCTATATCGCAAGTAAAAAAGGATAATCAAAACCCGTAACAATCCGTTAAAAACATGCAAACAAAGTTGATATGGATGCAGCTATATAGTTTTTAAAAATAAATCCTTTTATAAGAAATTTAAAAAAAAACATTACTAAAATGACTTAAGCTCCTTCTTAAATTGTTTTGACTTCCAAACTAAGTGTGTCATTTGATTTCGTTGAAAAAGATTAATTTTTAGAAAAATATTAAAAAAATTGTTAGAGCTGATATAAAAAAAACTTATGTATATATATAAAAATACTTAAGCCTTGTTTGAAAAAAGTTGGTATGCGATTTCAAGAAAATATTTATAAACATCTAAATCTTAAAATTACCCACACGATTTTAAAAAATCGATTTAGGAAAAAAATGTACACTGCTTTTAAAAATCGAAAAATGTCTATGGGAGGTATTCGAATTAACCGATGAAAAAATATTTGTTTTATTTCAAAAGTAAGACATTTAAGGTTGTAGTACTGATACAAATTTTAATTAAAATGGTAAGAGTCATTTTAGAATTTACTTTGTCTTACGAATCCTAAACTTGCACTATAGCTCCTATATCGCAAGTAAAAATAAAATCGAATTGAGAACCTCCTCGTTTTTTGAAGTCAGTTAAAAACTAATAGTCTTTAATAGCATATATCTTTAATTCTATTAATTGGATTGTCGAGACTGAGGTCTCCAGTCTTAAAAAAAATGACAGAGCACCATTTTTAATATTAAAAATTTCAATTAAAGTGTATTTATTTTTCTCAGATGGATTGGAATTATCGGGTTTTTAATCCCCTTAAAACCACAGAAGAAAAATAAACTTGCCAGACTATCGAATTTGAAATCAGGACGCGTATATAAAACTGCATACTCAGATTTTGGTTTTAGCTCCACTCCCAAATTTTGCTGTCGGCTCTTGGTATATAATCAGCCATTTTTGCTCTAAAGGAGCTTCTTTGTTTTTCCTCATTTCCAAAGCATTTTTATTTTATTTTCACAATATTGCAATTATTTGTACATTTTGAGAGGAACAATAATGAAAATAAAAAGTATAAAATGTTTATTAAAGATTAAAAATTTTATAATCTAAATTTATTCCATTCGTGCATTTTTGTGAAAAAATCAAATTATGTGTTCAAGTCAAAAACACAACACAAACAAATTGATGATCTGTCAAAAACTATTTTTGCCAAAAATGTACCTACGTTTTTTGCCTATTTGGAACAGAAATAGTCCTATAGCTCGTACCTACACATTTATATTTTGTTTGAATCTCATTGGAGTTTTTCCTTATAAAAAGGATTTTTTTATTGATAAGGGTCAGAAAGTTAGTTAGTATAAGTATGATTGCTTAAAAAAAAATGCTTTTTTAAATAATCGTTTTGGTCCACAGAATGTATCTTTTGTCTCCTTCAAATAATTTTTTTAAATTATGAAAGATTTGTGTTTGTAGACCAGTGTAATCAATGGCTTAATGCAGCTTAGTTTAAAGGTTCAAAACTTAATACTTATTTCTTCTTATCGCAGTTACTAATAGTAGATTTGAAGGAAAAAAAAAATCAAAAATAAAATTTAAAATTAGTAAACAAAAAAAAAAAAAAAATAAAGTGGAGCATTTTACATAAGTAATAAAGTGACAATAGTTTAGAAACAGAATTGCAAGCGATTTAGTAAAAACATTTAAAGTTTTATTATTTTTACTTTTTGTTTTTTTTATTAATTTTAGAAACAAAGTTCAGTGAAAATATTTTTTTTACAAACTTAATTAGAAAATTTAATTTTTCTTAGAAAAAGTCTATATAGTATTCTGAAGTTCGGCTTTGTTTTCGAGTTTAATAACTGAAAAGCGACTATTCTTGTTGTTTTTTTCAGTAAGGCAAATGAATTCAATCGCATTTCTGGATGGAGCATACTTTTTTCGCAAGAAATAATATTTAGAAATAAAAAAACCGAGAGCTTAAGTCTATTAGACTATGCAGTGTGTATTGCACAATTGTTACAATTAATTGCGTAAAGTGTTATAGACTGGAATTGAAATAATGATACGAAAAGTTGCTAAATGCATTTTCTTACATTTTTAATGGAAACCACTATAATATTTTCCCTTTATGAGATACAGGCTGTATGCCTTAACAATGATTGCACTCTTTGCGACATTTTGAATGATATAGGTCACTAAACACTTCAGACGAAATTGCCCATTGTCCTTTGTCTTGATTTTTTTTTTCGACTCTTCCGAGAAGATTTGTATTTTGTTAATTTTTTTGCAAATTCTGATTTTATTAGATATTTTGTTTAGGTCAAATGAACTGATCGATAAATATACTTAAGAATTGTCCTTCCTCCTTTTGTTTATTTTCATATACCAAAACTTTTCTTTTCACAACTCAATTACTTGCCCTTATAGTATCTTTGCACATTAATACATCCAATGAAATATGTATAAAAGACATGGCTAACATCAGAGCTACATAAAATGCCCATTGATGCCTGTAGTCTAGTGGTTAGCCCCAGTCTCAACTTGATTGATTTATTATCCTGATGTGAAAATTTATGTTAAGCTTTTTTTTTCCCAATTTTTCCTGGCCCAAAAGGACTAAAGGAGTCGATATAGTTTTTTGTATTGTCTTTTCTTATTCGAATACTTGCCTTGCGTGAGTTATGTGAAGTTTCCTGTCGGTTGTCAACCGTGATGTTGTCGTCCTGTGGTTGTTCGATTGAAAATCCTTGAAATTCGTTTATATGATGTCCTTGAATTGCTTTTGTGTTATTTCCTTATTGGTTTTTATTTTTTAACTTAAATATATTTTTTGTTTTTCGTGTAACGTAAAATGGCACTGAAATCCTATAATATCCTTGAATTGTTTGAATTCAAATTACGTCAACACCAAACAAACATCACTCGCACTATAGTATAGATTTATTGTTATGGAATATTTTTGTTTAAAAATTCTTTTGAGAAAAATTAAAAAAACAGGGAATAAAACTTTAATGCCTTACAAGGGTTGATTCACTTTTTTTAAATTATTTATTTTTTTCTGCACCACAAATAATAATGAGAACAAGAAATTTCATCCAAGTTACAGATATTTTTTTTGTTCTCTAGAACTTCATCGCGATCCCACAGTCCCGTCGTAAGTATTGCTCAATTGATGATTGCGGCAGGTTCTTATATACCTTTTGTATCTGTAGCTCATCCGTATAGTAAGTACCTACTACCTGTAGAAACGCGCGCGTTTCATTGCTGCTGATGGAACCACGCAAAAGAATCAGAAGTTTTACTGTCTTCTTCTGTTGTTGGCTTAAAGGTTTTGGTTTGATCTTCTTAAGGTCTTCTTTTTCTTTGGGTTGTGCATTCGCGGCTTTTCGATGGGCTTTTTTTGGCAGAGGGTTTTGGCGAATTCGCTAGTTTACAACGAGATGATATTATTATTACCGAACATATCGCCAACTTATTTTGCCGCACAGCAATTTATATTCTTCTTGGAGAGCTTCTTTGTTGTCTTCGTTTTTGTTTTAGTCATTTTCTCATTTGGTGAATTCTTTTTGTTTTGCTAGCTGTAAGTAGGTAGACATTTTGGCTTGAGAGTTTTAGAACAAGATGTAATTTTTTTGTTTGTATTCTTTTTTTTATTGATATTTTTGAATTGGTGTCCCATATGCCAAATCAATTTTACATATTGTTATAATTTAAAGTGTGGTTTTTGTCTTGTGGTTGATTCTTCGCAGGGTGATTGGTATTTTCTTAAAATAAATTTCTGATTGGTTGGGTTGAATTCGCCGCATTCTTGGTGCAGCTGTCATTATGAATACTTGCATGATGTTGGCCATATTTTAAGACCCCAAATGACTGTTTGTTATAACTCATAAAATAAAACAGATTTGGTTAAAAATTTTGATATTTCGTAGGTCGTAAGTACAATTATTTAAAAAAATGTAGGATGGATTGCAGCTCATCTAACATCTCATCAAACTTTTTTTATTAAGATTATTTTTTGCAAAAAAAACTCTAAATCGTTGTAATCGTATGTAGATTTGAAAAAAAAAAATTCTTAAAATTCTAATTCAAATTATCTTTCAAAACTTTAAACATTTTTTTTTGAAAATAATACCTATATTCTATGACAGATAGGTACTTGTAATAAATAATTTTCATAAAAGTAAGAGGTATTTTTGTAAAAGTTAAGTTTTTCTTAAATATCACGATTGACGCCAGACATGCTCAAAGTATCTTGGATGTCCGACAGAATCGGGGAGCAAACATTGACTCGGCTCGGACCACTACTTGGTAGTGTATCGATGCTTACGACCCACGACCTCAACACGACAAGCAGATGTCGTAAAGATACTGTGAAAAATGCTATGCAGAGCCGGTAAGAAGCAGGCCGAAAGCTCTACGGGCATAAAAGAAGAGATGAAAGTCTCCATCTTCTCAGGAAGAAAAATATAGAACAAAAGGAGTGGGTGCTAGAATCTATTAAGAGCTGGCAGGGGGGATGTTCAAAAATTCTTCCAAAGGACATGAAGATCTATCCAAGGCTTAAAAGCCAGAATGAAAGTCTGTCGAGATGAGTCGGAAGAATATAGTAGATACGAAATCTGTGCTGATGATTCGGAAGGAACATTTTTCAAAGCCACTATATGGCGAAGACAGCCAACATTCTGCTGTTTTTCCATATAACCTGGACGACGATGACCCACAATTCCGTCCACCCGACCTAGATGATGTACGTTAAGCAATTGCCAAAGTTAAAATGTATAAGACTGCTTGTGCGGACAGCTAACCAACCGGATTGTTGAAAGCAGTAAGAGATGATTTGGTAGGGAATATGCACCAACTCCTCTGAAATATCTAATCAAGAGAAAGCAATCCCGATGAATGGAACATTGGCATATTGTGACCCATCCACAGAGCGTATGGTAGCGTGAACAGATACGAATTATACAGAGCGATGTCATATTTCGGCATCAATCTGCCAATCTCGTCCACAAGATGACAAAGGAGAAATCTCACTGCTCCGTCAAAGTCGGCAGTAGCAATACGAAACCGTTTGATGTTAATAAAGGACTAAGATGAGCGCGTTGTCCTGCAATCTATTTAATATCGTTCCTGAAGCAGTTGAACGCAGATCAAAAGTCATCACCATTGGTACAATCTATCAAAAGTCCGTTTAATTATTTGATTATCTAGATGACATAGACATAATCGGCAGAAAATGGGATTGGCTGTTAATGAAGACAAAAAGAAGTATAAGCAACGACATCAGCTATGAGAACAAACGGAGAACTTATCTTGCTGTTTCTTCGGGCTGCAGATCCAGAAGTAGTAAGGCCTTCTCTTATAAAACCAAGGAAATCTTTTACCTAAGTCTTCCAGTCCTGCTGTATGGGGCAGGAGCATGGGTGTTTCGGATGAAAATTTGTTTGGTAGCTTTGAGAGAAATATTTTTTAAGTGATTTTTGGTCCTGTGTGTATCAAAGGAGTATGGGGAAGAAGATACAACGAGGAAATATACGGGTTTTATAGCGACGTTGACTTGGTCAAGAAGCTAAAAATACAGCGGCTGGGACATGCGAAGCGTATGGGCATCAGCGCACCATCCTGACGAGTCTTCGAATCCAACCCTGATGGTATACGCAGGAGTAGTTTTTCATTTTTAGCTTTTAAAGGCTTGTCCAACCAAAGTGTCGTACTGTCACGTGACTGAGCGACAAGTGTTTTCAAATGAAAAACGCTTTGTCGCTTGTCGCATTTGGTGTAAGTACTCTCATATGACGTTGAGGAAACAAATTTTGTCATTTGTCAAGCTTTAAGGCTTGCCCAAACCAAAGTGCAACAGTGCGACACGACAACGCCAAAATTTATTTATACAGCGTCATATGAGAGTACCCACACCAAATGCGATTAAGCGCAAAACGTTTTTAATATAAAAATCGTGTCGCACATGCCGTGATGCACTGTCGGACTTTGGTTTGGGCAAGCCTTTAAGGGATTACTCAAAAGTTTTAAACAAGTCCATTTGGCTACGGGCCTGTGCAGAATCAAAAGGTGTAGTTGTATTTTCCAGGGAGAATAACTCGGATTTGATTTCACTGAGCGAACGCGATCCTCTGTGACATGTCATTGTTTGGTAGCGAGGATTACCGTTAATTATTCTTAATTGAACTAAACTATTTTTTTTCAATGCAAGTTTGGAAAGTTTTTATGAACAAAAAAGGTAACTAATCATGGGGTAAAAATCGCATCTGTTTTTTGCTTTAAAGCTTCTTAAGATGGGTTAACAAAACGAATGAGTAGAGTAAGTTCGGCAAACGTGGCCTACATGGGTAATATGGCCTACCACTGTATTTCCCAAACCAAAACTCACAGCGAAATAAAAAAAATTTCGCATTTCTAGTATGTTAAAACCGGATAAGCCTCAGCCTTTCGTGTTGAGTGTGACCCTACGGGTGTGGAAGATACACGCGATATTACAGTCTTGGCCAAATGTACTAGGCACCCTCATAAAGTAGTTATATTTTTATAACGATGAAAATTTAAAAAAAAAGTATGCAGAAATGTTATAAATCTTTTTTTTATTAAAGAAAAATTAATATTTAGTGTTGCCACCCTTCTTTTTATGACAGCTGCTATCCTTTTAGGCATAGACCTTACCAGCTCACGGCACTCATCTGAACTTATTTGGTCCCATTCTTGTTGTAAAACCTTTTTGAGCATCTCCTTTGATGTTGTTGGGTACTTTCGAATGTTCCGTTTTAAAATTAAAAAATAATTAAGTTAAGTGTTAAAGAGAATAGAGCGAAAAATAAAGGGTGCCTAAGACTTTTGGCCAAGGCTGTAGGTTTTCTTTGCTTTCATTGTAATTTTTTGGTAAGTTTTCTTAAATGTTTTTAAATTAATTTTTTTGTATAATGTGAAACTTTTTTCCTAAATTAAACAGTGTTATATAGTAACTTTATTTGCGTGATATTATAATGTAGAACAAAGTTTATAAAGTGTGTTAAAAATAAGATTAAGTGAAAAAATCGCAGTATGTTTATTATGGCCTAAAAATAAATGAAAATGACATAAATCTATGGTTTTATTTCAAAAAAAAAATGTTAAGGGTGGCCCATATTTGCCGAACTTATTCGTATACGTATTATAAAAAAAAACACATTCATGTTAGTTTGCCGTACGGGGATGACAATGTTGTGACTTAATCTCACAGTATTTAGGATAGTTTCATTTGCATTAGATTCATTTTAAAACGTTATAGAAATAAAATTCTCTATTAACGTACTGTAGATACAATCGTTATGGCATACAAATAAAATCTTTTTCCATTTTGATGATTTTTATATCCACGTTAATCCAACTAGAAATGATTTATTTCACGTAAGAAGACCACAAACAATATTAGTTTTTTTGTATTATATTCTTGTGGTGCATCTATTTAGCAATGGAGGTGTCACTTGAATAATACCACAAAATTAGATTACTACTTGTACCTATCTAACATCGATTTACGTAAACCAAATTTATGGATTGTGCTTATAACTTATCTATCAGTAACCACGTAAGGTTTATCGCCCAAGCTTATTCTACATGAGCTCTCGCGGGTGAATGAATAAAATACCTGGTGTTGGTGCAGTGTTTCACTTTTATTTTTTTTTGTTTTTTAAAAGATTTGTTCTTAAAATAATTTTGGATGAGGTTAAAAAGTGTCATTGTAGTTTCAATATGCGGTTTGAGACGAATGAAATAATTGTGCCAATTCCAATTACATTTTGCTTCCAGCTTCCAGTCAAATGACTTGAGTGATGAGTGATGTCCACCGACTGTGAATCTCTGTCTCTCTGTCAAATAAGACTTCAGTAGAGAAAAGTTAAAATATTTTTTTATAAATATATCGAAATATTTAACTCAGTTTTTCAGAAGCATGTGTAAAAAAACTGTGATTTGTTGATTGATTGTAGATGATTGAGGGTAAATGAATTACTTAAGCCTTTGACACCCCAATGCAATGTTGCATACTCAGTACACTGCCAAAAGTTCAAAAAAAAAAAAAAAAAAATGTAAACAAAATATATATGTACATAATATATTTTTTTTAGTTCTGGTGATCTTAAACGGGCCACAACGACGATTTTGTTACGATGTCCCGGACTTAAAGATACAAAATATAAATGAATGTAAACTTAAAAAATAACAATTTTCAAAAAAAAACTTAATATGATTGAAAACAAATTTGTAGAGGAAATAAATAAATACAATTATTATGTAAATAAAAAAAACTGTCGAAAGAAAATTTATGGATTTTTCATAAATATTGTTAAAAAGAGCTTAATGACGATTTTATAAATTCGGCCCTGGTTATTTATTTTTAATTGCATTTTTACCTCAGAAAAAGAAAACAAACAAAAATTATGAAAAAAAAACGACTTGGTATCAAAATTCTGCCTGGGCGAAAATTCTTTTGCCAAAAACTGCTAAGCCTTTTTAATTAAAAAATTGTAAATGCAGTTTTAGAAAAAATTAAAAAAGCATAAAATTCAATTTTCAAATGACTTAAACAGCTTCTTCAAAACAAAGTATGCAATTTGATTTATTCTATAATGATACATTTTGAAAATCGTTAGAGCCGTTTTTAAAAAAAAACTATTTTTTCCATATAAAATTTAGCAAGACTTTTATAAAAAAAATTGGTATGCCATTTTTAAGATATTATATATCAACATCTAAAAACTAAAATTAAAAAAAAAAATTTGAATAGTTTTCGAAAAAATGATTTTTCAAAAAAAAAATTTAAATTTTTTTTTTAAACCCAACAAAATAATTTTCGAATTTTTTTTTATTAAATATTATTACAGCAACTTAAAAGCATCCATGTAAAAAAAATGGTTGAAATTGATTGGAGAAAATCAGAATTAAAACAAACGGTTCTATGGCTGGTACCGTTAATTAAGTTTTTTGAAAAAAATGGTTCTCATTTAAAGATAGACCTTACCTAAAGAAACGACCATGATTTTTTTAATCAAAATCGTAGGCTCCGTTTTTGAGAAAAACGAGTTTTCCTAAAACCGATATATGGCAGGTACCGTTATTTGGGGTCCAAGAAAAAAAAAAATCAAAAAAAGTCTGGGGATATTCTCCAAAAAACGCCACATACCAAGTTTGAAGTAAATCCGTTTAGGCTGTGCTCTCTGATACATACAGACAGACAGACAGAATTGTCGGACCCACTTTTTTCTCATTCTCTATCATCGTAATGTCATGTTTGATTGTTATCTCAACTTTTTTTTTACGAATGCATAACTTGATATATGGTACCCATATCGCAAGAAATGATAGATGGTACCCATATCGCTAGTAAAAATGAGGGGTTGAAACATTTTTTGAAAGGAGAAATATTTTTAGTTTGCTTTCTATTACCAAAATAAAGCTCTATAAGTGGTTAATTCTGCGTAAAATGAACACTTACGATTACGATACCATTCTCAATAAAAAGATTGAAACCCTTCTCATGCATAGAATGATACAGAAAAACTGTTTATTATCATACCAAACAAAAATGGTATTGAAAAAACGTTGTATGGCGTATGAGTGCTTTTTATTCGTAATTTCTCATTTCAGTGTTCTGGGTGGCAATAATTTTTTTTTTTGGCATTGACTCAAAGATTTCATTATAATTTTGGTATAGTGTACTGAAATTTTGAATGAACTTTAAAATTTATATAAAATTTAATAAAAACTATTAATATTCTTTTTCATATAAACACAAGCAAATAGCAAAAGTTAAAAACTAAAGTAAAAGTTTAACATTTCCAAGAAACTGTTAAATTTAAGTGATGGATGGAGTTAAAGTTCAATGCACCAACTCTTATTTCGAAGGCATTTCTTAACCTTTTCATAATGAAAACAGGCAATTTCATTTCTCATTAAATTAAATCTTAAATTATGAGAACAGTTTAAATCCAATTATATCAGCTAATTGCCCAGAAATATTAAAAATTATTCATTGTTGAAAGCCAAAACCAACATGTGATTCGTCGCTATGCCGTCAATTAAAAAAGTTAAAATCTTAATTGAAACCAGTAGATTTGCTTGATCCTCAAATTTGATTTATCTGTTTTTACGTATTTCCTCTTCCAGGAAATTAAATGCACTCAAACACAATCTACTTAACTCCCTCAACTTCCAATGATAATATGTCTTCAAAGTTTAATCATTATATTAATCATTCCCCATCCAAATGTCATTTACCCCGATAATTCTTGAAGTTCAAGCTCGTAACAGTAGGAAAGGTCATCCTCATCACAATGAATTCATAAAAATGTATCATGGAGATGGAGATACAGTTTTTCCTCACAGACAGGTGAATGCATTTCACAAATGACTGTAGATACCAACAACCTATACCTGGAAGTTCAAAAATGTTTTCACAAAACTCATAAAAAAAAACTAAGTAAAAATATCATCAGAGATGTTACCAGTTGCCGTATAGAAGCTAAGGCCCGATTTGAAAGCCTCAATCACAACACATTTAGTATGAATGAATCGGAGAGAAGACCGATTTCGGCACCAAAATAACAAAACGAATTTCGGTCAAACCAAAACAAAAATACAAAAAATAAAAACACTTGATTGAATAAGGGGAAGAACTGCCCATCGACGATATGAACTCATCATACACAAAAAGTCTGAAAAAGATTATATCAACAACACCCGAACAGTGGGGTAGGCTAACCATGCGAATCAATTGAGCGAAAAAATGTTAAAATTTATTCTTTTTGGAAACATTTTTTAATCTTACAATTACCATAAAGGTTCAAAATCAGAATGAAGGCAGTTAAAAGAATTATAAAATTAATTTATAAAAAAAAAATTGCTAATAATATTATTTACAATATCTTAAAACCTATACCACTGTTAACCTCTCACGGCTACCGATCGATGGAGGGCGTACGGAGCGCGCTGTGCCGGATAGTCTGCATCAATGCGAGTATAATGAGCTATCACACCACTGCTAACTGCTGCGGTATTCAAGTATTTCAATTGGAATTTTTGAAATTCATTCTTGAGAATATCACTTTTGTTCACACAGAATTGAAAAAAAAGTATTATAATAATGATGAGGGAATTTTTGTGGGTAATTTTGTTTTTTTCTTTGTATTTTTGTTCTGGATGCCGCTCCTTTTCCTTATTGATTGACCAAAAATAAGTAGCTGCATTTTTATTACCCACCTTAATGATATGATATTAAAAACTGCACAAGTATCTGGATTATACTTAGAGCTGCTCCGTTTACAAGTTGGTCTTTGATTAAACCATAACGTTAGGGTTCATAAGTTCCTTATCCCAATATTTATACTAATATTATATTATGTGTCATTTGGCTCAGTGAAGAGTCTTATTGATTGAATTCGATTTGTATTTCATGAATTTTGACACTGTATGTAAGTAGCTCAATATGTCAATTGTTCACATATTCTTTTATAACTATCTAGTTACTTATTAAAGAGCGAAATAATGCTAGTTTGTGCATGGTTTCTTTTTTTTAACGAACTAAAACGTTGATCCTTTTATTTTAAAAATTAAAGAAAATTAGATGCACGACTGGGTCGCACGTACTTGCTCTAAGGGGCGTGGACTTTAAAGTTTCATATACAAAGTTTTAAAAAATAAATTATTTTATAAGAAATGTTAAAAAAACATAAAATTTATTACTAAAATGTTTTGGGCTCCAAACTAGATATTCCATTCCGTTCAGAAAGATACATTTTTATAAAAAAAAAAATTAAAAACTGGAACCAAATCAAGTAAGATTCTTACAATCGTTCGATCGATCGTTTCGGCGCGGTTGCTCTCTATTTTTTTCTATTGATATGATAGAGAGAAAATATAAAAATAATCGATCGAACGAGCTATTTTTTGAAGGGATAACAAGATAGGTGGAACACTTAACACCAAAAAGCAGGTAGAGCTGCAGCAGAAAATCCTCATCGTACTACCCACAGATTTTTGCTAAGATCTATAGTTTTTTTTTTGTAAATCGAATCTTTTTTGTTCCTTTTTTGGACCTTATGAAGTTTGTTCTTAAAAATCCATGAATAAGGTGACGAATTTCCTTTTTAAAAGACTTAAATTATAAGTTTATTTTTAATAAAAAAAAATGAAATACTTTCACTATTTTTGTTTTAAATTTTATGGTATTGACCATCCAATCAACAAATTCATTTCTTATTATTAGGACTCATTTGTTTCGTAGTTGGTTTGTGGAGCTTGTAAATAATTCTGCAAAATACAACAGCAAAATATTAAAGGCTTGGCAACTATAGGCTGGACTTGAAGTGTTTTAACAAGTATTCTCCAAGTATGAGCAAAAATGCCAAAGGTACTCTCAACAATTCTTTTAGCTCTAGAGTGCCGGCAAGAATTGGCTTTATGTACATATATATTTTAATCAATCAATTTAAATTAGTACCTATAATTATAAAAGCGCTGCTAATCGCTTGGATCAGATCCAGGATATGGTGTAAGCACTCACCAGGACATAGATTTGGGGCTAATTGTACCTGGTAAAGGCGTATCAACAGGTACTTTAAGCTCCTCTGGATTATTTTGCAATTTTTTTCCAAAAACGACAAGACGAAAAAATAGTTGAATCCGCGTTTGAGGTGCGGGCCTCGATGCTTAGGTACCATTACAAATCTGTAGTTTGCATCGAATACAGCCATGAGAATTGTAGAGAAGCATTTTATGTAGTTGAAATTGATACTTCCTGAGTTGCTCCTAAGCAATTCGGAATTCAAATTTTTTTTAAAAACCGGCGGCTATATCTTCCCAATCCTTTGGGCTTAAGATGAAAATTTATGGCAGAAATTGTTTGGATGATACAATTTTGGTAGTCTATCCCATCAAAAACCGAAATGATAGGTTGACAAAAGTAGCCCCAATTGCAAGGAAACTGTAAGTATATTATTCATGAAAAAGATTATGGGCTTTATGCCATTATGAATTTTATTTAAATTAAAATGAAATTGTTCTTTATTCATCCAGAAGTGTTCGTAGAATTAAATCGGAAACGATTCGAAACGATGCATCAGGTTCTAGTATTCACCGTGGCTTTTTCGAACACGATACAAAGGATACACTTGACACGTTCGTTTGTTCGTACTGTAGGTTCTTCTTTTAATTAATAAAGTGAACAATGATGAATATCGATGATAGTTACAACTGGCTTCTTAAAATGTAATACAACTCAGCTTATTATTAAAATTAGGTATTGCTTGTTTTTACAGAATATTGAAAGTTTTGCAAGCTAAGAAAATACTATCGAGCTGATTCGAGCATATATTTTTTTTTCTGTTAGTTAAATGTTCTCCGTTGTTCTATTTAACAATAGACACAAGCATATATGCACATTAATTGTATTTGAGTCAGTATAAGTATCTTCTCAAAATCGAAAAAAATATTAATTTTTGTCTGAATACGATGAATCATTGCCTGGCCATTGATCCTACTCCAAATTCACCAGACATTTATGCAAAGAAAAGTAAAAACACGAACAAACACTCTGGTAAAACACCCACAGCAGCTCCTCCTAGTCAATGAAGTTTTGATTTCGCTTTGACACAGTTCATATTTTTATTGTATTAACATATTTTGTCTTTAAGAGCCAAATACGTGAACGGAATGGACCTATCCAACTATAAGAAATAACCAATAACAATTTTCAACAAGGTCAATCACATTCAATAAATTGATGGCCCATTTTGCTTAACTTTTTTTTGTGTTTGTCTCTTTGATTGAGCTTCAACTGATGGTTAGAATAGGTTTCGGGTATTGATTTACAGTGTTTCCGAATATAATATTGAAATTAAGTTTGAATAAAAAAACATGATTCCAGTTTTGTTCTCAATTTTATTCATATACCTTTACTTTTATTATGAAAAAATTCAGAAGTGAAAGTAATTTTATCACTTTTAATAACATTAGAGTGAGCAACATAGTCAATAGTAAACGTGAGCTTGCTAGTAACATCCGAGATATGAGCATTATTAATAAGTGTAATTAATGAAAGAAATAACCCCACTAAAATTTTTCTCTTTTGTTTTATTTAATTTCAAATTTTAAATAGAAATAAAACCATTATTCAAAAACAAAAACTGAAGGCTATATTGTACCATTTGTCTTAGGTATGAATCTAGATCGCATCAACTTGGTCTTGTGGTTCAAAGTAAAAATGTATTTGGTTGTTATTGAAGAATTAATTTTTTGTATAATTAAAATTGGGAAAACACAAAAATGCAGTATTGTTAAAGTCACTCATAACAGAACGAGTAACAAGTTTAATCGAAATCGTTACCAGAAAAAGCAAATAACTCAAATAAAACCGTTATATAGGAGGTAAGAAATAAATTGCACGACTGGATCGCACGTACTTGCTTTTATAGATAAAGTTAAAAAAGTTTTATAAAAAAAAAAATTTGAAGATCATTTGAGCAGTTTAAAAAAAAAATATTTTTTCTATATAAAATTTTGCAAGGACCGTTATAAGAAAAAATTGGTACGCCATTTTTAAGATATTATTCATCAACATCTAAAAACTAAATTTTGAAAAAATATTAGGTAGTTTCGAAAAAAGGATTTTTTCAAAGAGAAATTTCAATTTTTTTTTAAATCCAAAAAAATATTTTTCGGTTTTTTTTTTACTAGAAATTAGAAAAAAAAGGTTGAAATTGATTGAGTTATGAAGGAGAAAATCAGAATTTAAAAAAAACGGCTCTATGGCAGGTACTAAGGGTACCTGTACCGGTTTTTGAAAAAAAAATAGTTTTCATTCAAAGATAGACCTTACCCAAAAACTGACCATGATTATTTTTAATCAAAATCGTAGGAACCATTTTTGAGAAAAATGAGTTTTTTTAAATCGGTATATCACAGGTACCGATATTTTTGGTCCAAAAAAAATAATTCAAAAATGGTCTTTGGATATTCTCCAAAAAACGCCACATACCAAGTTTGAAGTAAATCGCCCCATCTATTGTTCTTTCGCTTCTGATACATACAGACAGACAGACGGATAGACAGACAGACAGAATTGTCGGACTTACTTCTTTCTTATTCTCTATCATCGTAATGTCATGTTTGATTGTTATCTCAAAAAAAAAGGTGTATGTACTCATGTACGCGCGCCAGAAGTTATACTTCCTATCATTATTTATACTTGTATAGTTTTTTTTGGATATGGTAAGTTATTTAAGAAATGTAGTGAAAATTTCTAGAATGGAAATTTTTTCAAGGAAGCATAATGTGCTTTTTTGTAAAATTAATTCAAAATTTGAAACTTGTTGCTAACTCACATTAATGTCTGATACTTCAAAATGGCCTGTGACCACTCTAAATTGTAAAAATTATTGTAGATAATGTGAAAGTTGATGTTTTTTCCACAGTCGAGCCTATATTTACACAATTTAATAAACAATAGAGTATTTCCATTGATACCTCAACTTTAAAAATCAGTTAAGTTTTAGTAAAGTGAAAAGCTATTTTGTTTACGTGAAAAGTATATTTTGAATTTTTTAACAGATTTATTAATGTGAGAAATCGAATTTATACTATTTTGTATATTTTGTAATGATATTGCGAAGCTTGTGAGTGTGTAATTAAAGAAAATTTGTATCATTTGGCATTTTAGGTTTAGTTTTATAGAAAATTTAAAATTGTTTAATCAGACATAGTCAGATGTTTTAAATGGTATAATTTGTCAAATGAGCAGAAAAAGAGCATTTTGTTCGATGTTTTTTTCAATAATATATTATTTAGAGCCGATTTTGTAATCTTTCTAATAAACAGTCAGTTAAGTATTCTACGAATAAAATTATTAGACCCATAAACAATAAGATACTAACATCGAATTTTTCAATCACTCATTTATTATTTGAACTCAAAAGTCATTTTCATACAAATTCTTCATTGTTGTTTTTTTTAATTTGTTGTAAAGCTGTCGGATAAAACGAGTATGACAGATAATTTTTGCTGACATTTGAAAATTTATTCCAATGAATATTTTTTAACAATCTCTTAAACGAGCAGATAAGTTTATTCGACTATTAAAATAATTATTTCAAAGAACACGTAATATCTGACTCTTGAAATATAGATTTTTGCTCTATCTAATGAATAAGTACTAACTGACTGTTTAACTGACTATTGAAAAAAACTGTCTCTTACAGTCTTTGTTTTTAATTTAATCAATAAACTGTATGGCATTATTTAAGAGAACAGTTACATCTTGAAATTCAGCTAATTCAAAATAATCAATTTTTTTATTAAATTTTGTAAAATTAATGCATTCATTTAAAATCAAATTTTCTGTGGCAATGTTTAATAAAATAACTGTCCAATATTTTTATGCAAAATTGTATCAAATAGAATCTTTTCAATTTGTTAAAATCCTGCAACTAAAAATTAAGTTACAGATTTTAATATCCAATGAAAACAACTTTTTATGTGTTTTTTTTTATTTTTCTTTCTAAAATCTGTAAAAATAAGCCCTTTTTATGTATAAAAATGTGTGTATCAAAAACACTTCTACCAACAATATTGTAGTACATGGTTTTATGAAATTCAAACAAAATTCATACCATATGCTGAAAGATTAAGAAAACAAAAATTTACTCTGTTCTTCACCTTTTGCTCGTCATTTTTATATGTAATTTTATGAAAAAATTACACGATTTTGCTGTCTGATATTTCAGCTAAATTTAAACCTAATGTTTTTACAGTATAAATCGAGGAGTTCCAGTTTCAAATGCTTTTCTAGCAAAAATTAGAATATTTTGAAAAAAATATAAAAAAATTGTGAAATAGAAAATGACCAATGGGAGCTAGAAAATTAATTTTAAAGCAACAAATTTTGTTTTGAAAAGTTACATATCTCTTATTTAACGATCAAAATTTTTAAAAACCATTATTTTTAAAGACTTTCACCTTATTTAAGCGGAATCTTCAAAAACAAAAAAGAACTAGTCGTGCTAAAAAATCAGGGTTTGCACGTTTCATCTTGGCGACTTTAAATTTTTGCAAACAATTTTTTATTTAATTTGATTTTTTTTAGATTTTGGAAAGTCACTTTTAAGCTAATTTTTTTTTAATATATTCTGAATACTTCTAAAAGTACTTAAGCTACAAAATTGAGGTTTTCCGAAATTTTGGTTTGAAAATCTACTAACAAAACAAAAATTTCAAAAAAATCATTTTTTTAATTTTTTTCCATTGTCTTCAGCTCTCTAGGAGTACCCTTTATAAAATGAAAATTAATATAGAAAATGACCAATGGGAGCCACAAAATTAATTTGACTCAACAAATTCAGTGTGTCCGCAAGAATAAGAGACTTGTTGCAGCACCAATTGCATCCAAACTTTGATTTTGAGAATTACAAAGGAGTTCAAGAGTTGAAACTATCTTTACAAAATGTTCCTTCGAAGGATTAACAGCCTCACTATGAGCACCTCGAAAACAAAAGTTCTGATCAGCATGGAATGATTCAATGATTTTGTGTAACGTGTAAATAGTTAGTTTGCTTGTATTGATGGCGCCCTGCCTTCTACAACACCCGCGGCTGACAAAAACTCGACATTTTTTTCTAAGCGAAACCAATACGTAACTTATTGAACTTTGACTATGACGGCCATCTTGTTTTGAAGTGATTTACGAAATATGGAATATATTTAGTGCTCATACAATTATTTCGAAATTAGCTCAGGACTTCATTGTATTGGGGTGTTTGTACTATAGAATTGGGTTGACTAAGCAAACTGGAACATTTACAGATGTAAACAATTTTTCATGCAAGCAACACTACCTCACAGACTATATTAAATATTAATGAACACTGACCTATGTCTTGTCAACAATATAGCCCCATCCTATACAGCAGCCAGTAAATTCGAAATGTATACTCTCAGCACAATCTATCATTCGTTAAAAAATAAAAAAGAGTATAGCTCATGTCTCGCAGGTGATGTGATTCCAAAGTAGGCCTTAATGATATATCACTCCCGTAAAATTGTTTAACAACAAGAATCGCTTCGCTGGTATAGCATAAACATTCGAATGACGAGAACTTTTTATTTATCACATTTTAAAGTTGGGCGAATGTCACAAACTACGTCATTTCAATTGAAAGGAATTTTAAGTGAATTGGGGTTTCTTTTTGTTCTGACGAAAACCTCAGTTTTGATTCAAGTATATAATGTATGGAAGAGAAGACGAAGTAGGTAAGGTAGGTCCAACATGAATAAAGTCTTTTGTTGTCCGCTTTCATACCTTATAAGTTTTTTTTTTATATTTGTTTTTTATTTATCTTGATTGGGTCTCACAATTTGAATATAGAACTAAAAATTATTCTTTGGCGTTCGGGCGTAGCTTTTATGTGGTACAATGTCATTGCAAACTTTCTACGTGATTATTTGTTTGGATGGTGAAAGTTTTGCGACAACAAAGTGCCTTATTTTGACTAAATCATATCAGGGTTATCTTCACAATTAAGAGAAATCAATAAAATTCCAAAGAATACTTTCTAATTAAATAAATATATATTTTATATTAATTCATTTAAATGAAACACTAGTAGTCCAAACGATGGAAAGTCCTATAAGATTTACCAGAGCAACATAAGGTTTAAAGTAATAATGAGCTGCATTCATTCTGTAAATCTTTTTATTAAATATTAAAAAAACTTGTTTGGTACCGAAAAACAAATTATACTTTTCTGAAGGGTTTACTTTGATAATACATAAATTTTCATTACAATTTACCTTATAGCTATTTTTTTTTATTTGTTAATTTTGTAATTTCTTAAGACTTTCATTTTCATATTCCAAAATCAATTTGAACCTTCTCAAACTTCTTATTCCTGAGATCAAGTTATAAAAATTAACATATATACATAATTTTGTAAAAGCGGCTATCGGCATCGTCGACCGTAGAGCGACGACCATGCGTGCGCTGTATTATTTATTAACCATCGATTATAATTCAATATATTATCGACATAAATGCTATAAAAATGTGCGAGTAGTGAGTTTGATCACACATTTACTTATTAGTTTAATTATAAATTCGATTAAGTATTCTGAGAAAATAACTCATTATCGTCACATCGGCCATAACATGGTCGGCCTTGCCCACGGCTTGAATTTTTGTTAAACAAAAAAAAAAAAATTAACGACTGTGTCGCATATACTTGCTGTTGAAGTTTGAAGCAAAATACAATTTGTAAAATTGTAATTTTATTATAAAAGCCAAAATCATGGAGGTGGGAGATTTCACTGTCTTAGTTATTAAAATATCAATTTTGTTAAATAATTTAGTTTTTTAAGTTCATATGTTGAAAATAGTTATCATTGATTAGAAAAACAAAATTCAAGTCAGCAGAACACTAAAATGTATGAAATATTTTGTTTTTGTTAAAAAACGATTTTTTGAATTTTTTTTCGATTGGTGGAGCACTTAATTAGCACCTAATTATAAGACCAAGTTCAATTTTTAAATTAAACGTTTATGAAATTTAAGATAGTTGCTTTGCTAATTTGAAATCAATTTAGCAGAATATTAATTTTTTCCAAAGGTACTATAGCACTTAATTTAATTTTTGAGCACTTAATTAGCACCTAATTAGAACTTGAAGATGCAATCAAAAAAAAAACATGTTTTGCCCACTCAACTGTTTTGCCTATTCTCAACTCCATTGGAATGAGCCAAGTCAATTTCTTGCAGTTTACATAAAAAGTAAATATTTTTTTTAAAAATAAATAAAAGCACTAATTTGTGTTGGTCCCGTTATAAAAAAACCCTATTGTTCTTAAAGATGTATTTGTCATTTTCGATGCCTTTTTACTTGCGATATAGGTACTCTAGGGCAAATTTAGGATTCGTAAAAAAAATCGAACTCGAGATAACAATCAGACATGTCGTTACGGTAATAGAGAATGCGAAAAAAGTGGGTCCCGCAATTCTGTCTGTCCGTCTGTCTGTTTGTCTGTCTGTCTATGTATACTTCGAGCTACAGCCTAAACCGATAAACCGATTTTCTTGAAACTTGGTGGTTAAGAATATTTGAAATATTTTTTATGACCAAAACTAACGGTACTTGTCATATAACAATTAAGGGAAAAAATAGCTCTAACGATTTTGATTAAAATTTTTGTGTCTTCTTTTGATTGTAGGGTCATACTTCTGAAATAGAATAAATGTTTGTAAAAATTCTACTAACGGTACCTCCCATAGAACTGTTTTTTTCATTTTTGATTTTCTCTTTTTTTTATACGGAAGCTCCTTAACAATTTCAGAATTATTTGATATCAAAATTTTAAAAAAACGTAATTTCTGGATTTTTAAAAAATCTTTCAATATTTTTTTGAAATTTTGATTTTAGATGTGCAATAATTATATCTTAAAAATGGCATACCATTTTTATTTTTAAATAAGGTTTGAGAATTTTTATGTATACATAATTTATTTTTTTTCTTAAAACGGCTCTAACGATTTTCAAAATTTGTTTTCCAAAAAAGGAGCTTTCTTAATTAAATTCTTTGGAGCTCAAAACAATTTCAGAAGTTATTTATGTCAGTTTAGTAATGAGGTAATTTTTTTTTATTTTCTTATAAAATTATTTGTTTATAAGAACTTAATATAAGAATCTTTAACGTCCACAGCAACTGTGACCTTAGAACAAGTACGTGCGACCCAGTCGTGCATTTTATTTCATTTAGTAACCATCATACTGAAAATTCACCATCTATAAATTACTCTCTTACTTACTCTCAAATGAGCTTAATACATTACGATTTAAATATTTTTGTAAGCTTAAAATATACCCCTTAAATATTTCAGCTCAAATTCAGGATGGGAGCGTTAAAAAAGTATTTAGTGGTGGCGGCTTTTTGATGTAAACAAATTCTACAAAACATTTAACACAACATGAGGAAGTTAAGTTTGTGTGAACCTTGTAAGTAGCCTTTATAATTTGATACCATTCTTTTAACTGTGCGATCATTTAAAAGGTACTCAGCATTTTTAAGTTAACTGTTGAAGAAAAAAATATTCTTTTCCAGACTTATTACCTGGCTCACAGAAAATTTTGCATGTGCCTAAGTATGTATATAGTAAGAACATTTCCGATTTCATTTTCTAAACAAATGATGAATTTGACTTTAGTTTAACAATTAACTACTTATTTAATTTGTGTACGCCGAGCAAGTGAATACAATCCAAGCTCATAATCTTTTAATTCGCACCGAACAATTTCAAATAGTTACCAGGTCATAGTTTTAAAAAAAAACTCTTTAGACCATAAATTGTTTTATTTTTGGTTTTATTTACAATTGGAAACAACTTACAGCATTTTCTTTACTTCTTATAAAATAAGAAACCTCACACATTTCTTCATTTCAAATGTCTTGTTCTAGTTAAAATCACAACATTTAAAAATAGCACCTCTATACGAAAACTCGTCCATGCATCCAGCCTACTTTACCCAAGATGCTCAAGTAAACTCCTCCCGCCTAGAGCAGCCCTTGCAGCTAAAATGGTTTTATCATCAGACGCACAAGCTCAAAAAATGGAGATTCTTATCAAATTTCATTAAATGCACACTTAAACTCCGGCCATTCCACGCCTGTGTGAAGTTAACAGCGTAGAAACCCCTCACGCAACGACTTCATAATCCATTTTGTTTACTTTTTTCAGCTTTGAGGTACTAGACTATTAATTACACGCGAAGAACACAAGAAATTAGTCATACAAATTCGGTCTTGGCGCAATTATCGGATGCAGTGATGTTGCGCGTGGTCTGGTCATAGACATAGCCACCGTTAACAACAACTTCTTCCAAGAAACAAGCCATCACGTAGTCTTCGGTCGTGTCGTTGTTGGCCATAATAGTGTACGCACTTAGTTCAGTTTTGTTACTTTTGTTCTGTCCCTTCGGGCAAACTGTTGAACAGCCTCCGGGAGCTATGGAGGACGGAGGTATCTGTTTAGTTACAGATTGCTTGCTTACACCAGCAACGAGATGAACCTATTTCATTTGCGCGACTTCTACGACAACGTCGTTGAAGACTGGATATCTGAGCTGGAATCCGGTTCTCAGTTTTATTCGAATCTATTTTCTGACAAGTGAATATTTTATGTGTTAAGGTAATGTAAGTCTTAACCCATATTCATTGTTGTTGTTTTCTTGACTCTGACGAGATCAACTCTTAGGCTGTTGGACCTAGAAGAAAAACGAGATGTTATCTTTCGGGTGGCCAGTTAAGTTTATGCGGTGTGATATTCCCTGCGTAAGCGAAACAAAATTTGCATGATTCGTTTATTGCGGGCATAAATGTTGTAGTTATGGTAAGCAAGCATCAAGTGTGGTAAAATGGGGCAATGGCCCTAACACCATCGCATCGTCATCATGGAAAAATGTAAGCCCATTAAAAATAAATTTTAATGAAATGCTACGACAAGGTGTTGCACATTAATGAGCTTGAATTTTATTGCAATAATATGAATGTTATAGGTACACCATCTCAAACCAATCAAGACTTGTTCCATTTTGACTCATTCACATATTATCGGCCCTAGAACACTTGGGGAAATCTGCGATGCTCGATTGAAGACCAGATCCATGGACAACACTTAACAGATGGGATATGGCCCCAAACTTGCACCATGATGTTATAAATCTTATTTGTCACTTGGGTAATGCCATAAAATATCTTAGACATTCAAATGAACGCTGACTGGTACCGGCACCTTTTTTACTTCAATAATGGTATCTAGTAGGCATATGAAATGACAATTTTTCTTTTAAGAGAGGGTAAGACAAATTGGTTTTCTTGGTGTTAACGCAACACCATTGAGCTGTTAACACTAACAACTTTTTTATAATATAGTATGGAGATACCTTTGGTCGGGAAATTATAACTACTCAGAACTAGAAGAATATATTTCATGTACAGTGGTTCCAGTTGTATGGAGAGCGGATGTTATATCTATAAAAACTCTAAGCTTGTCTTCCTTGTTTGGTTAAATGAAATGACGTGATCATTGTAAAGTTTTTTACAAAAAAAAAAAAACAATTTCTTAAACAAATTTGACTTCAATACGAAATTTGCAATTTGTTTTTTTCTATAAAAGCCATGGTTTTTTCAACCCTGAGTAGCTACTCAGTTTTTCATTTTATTAACAAAACAAAAACATTTGCCAGTAAAGCTATTGAGTTGAAAGATGGTAACGGAGAAGTCAGAGTACCCGTCTTCTTCGTTACCGTCTTTCTATCTCAATAACTTTACTGGCAGGCATTACATTTTGATGAAACTTTAAGGACGATAACTTTATAAAATTCTCTCAACAACCACAAAATTTAAAATAAAATTTACTTCTTCAATGAGATACCAGGCATTGAAAGTGTTTTTTTGTCCTCTCTGTTACTTTGAAATGGCCGAAAAACTTATCAATCTGTTAGTATGGAATAAAGCATATTTTCCGGGTCAGCGAAATATGCGTTGTATTGCATCATTGGATCAATTATTGCATTACTAGTGGAGCTGTGGGCTAGTAGTTTCTACATCTAAATGTTAACCAAATGATAATTCAATTTCATGCGTCTGCCAGACAAACCTCTGGTATGGCAAACAAACCTCTCGAAAGACGCTTGATAAGGTGACAAATCTTAATGTTTGGCCTTATGTCCCTCCTGCAATATTCAAAACGCCAATTTGCCTTTGCCTCTTTTTTTTCATATTAAATAATTTTAATTTGAAACACAGTTGAAGTGTACATTCAAATAAGGATTTGGCATTACACAAAACATCCAAAACATAAAACACAAAAATGGCGTATTCCCCTTTCCAGCGTTTCCTCCCTTTAATTTTTGCATGTCCAGGGCTATAGTACCTACTTACTTGGAATTTGTAACTACTCACGAGTACATAGGTACATTTTACTAAAACTTGACGCCAACGTTTCCCATCCGAAATTTCGAAAAACCCTACTGACTAAAAGTGTTGATGATATTGCACACCAATAACCTTTTATCTTGTCATCCTAAAAGATCGCCATCCTAAAAGATATCTATGTAGGTACAAGATACGCCTTCACACCATAATCCACGCTGTTTAACATGCATTATGACTTGTACCGGTTAAATGTTTGGACTCACGCTTGACTACCACAAATCACTATCTGATCAGAATATACAATAAGTTGCGCAGCGAGTCAAGCTCGCGCGGAAACTACAATCAATAGTGTAGTTGTCATACAAAAAACTCTTTTCCTGATAAAGACCGTCACGGCCGCGGTGGCTGCTCTTGTGGGGAGAAATCGTAGGTTCAAGTGACTAATAATAACAATAAAAACAAAATAAATAAAAAAAAAAACTCGAATTCATTGCTCTGCCTCAACAAAAACCAAAAAAAAATTAGATCAAATTCACCTGACACAGTTACGATTTTTGTTAATTTTTTTTGCCAATTTTATTGGTTCTAACATGAAAGCATTTATGTATTTACATTAGCGGTTCTTGTCTCGAATAAAATTTCAACAAGTGAAAGAAATGTCAGAATGACATCAAAATAAGAGTGAAACGTCTTTTCACAAATATAAAAAAATAAATCTTGAAGTGACACCTATTCTACAGACATAAATTCGGCAGCAACTAGCAAGTGGGCTGAACTTAATTGATATTCATGGTAGGACACCAATTTTATTTGGTGTTTGGATTCTGAAAGCGAAAAAAGACAACAATTTACGAAAGTCTATAGAAACGAAAACGAATTTAACTGCAATTTCAAGACAAAAACAAGGACACAACAATAATTGGGGACATCAGATGGAATAAATGACATATTGATTGGACACTTGCGAGTTGACGTACGCAATTTGTACTTTTTCTTGAGATTTTGAGAATGAATGTAAGTTACTTTCGTAAGCACTTTAGGTAAAACAATATACCTACTTAGGTATATCGTGCAACTTGCACCTCTTTATGTGGATATTTATTTGTTTTAACAACAGACAAATATTTTTTCTTTGTTTTTGGTGTTTTGCAATATTCAAAATGGTACCGTGACTTAAGGCCATATTTCGGAATATGGTACCATGCATATGAGTTATTCATAAGGTTACATAGGGCTGTCCCAAAAGGGTAGGAAATTGATGAACTTTTCGTACAGGAGTAAAGGAAGGTTGTGAACAATTTTGACCAATTTTCAGACTGACTGTTAAATATTTTTAAGCAGACATAAAAAGTAAAGAAGGTATTGTTCAGTTAGAAGTCGGTATAAGTTATTTTGAAAAAAAGACAAAAGTGCAGCTACATTGTTTTATGAAGAAACATTAAATTCGTTTATTTATTCTTAATTTTTGTTGTCTAAAGAAGACTAATTAACTTTCGAAACTTTCATTTTATGCATTTAGTTAGAAACTATCTAAAAACAAACAACACTTTCAAGTTCAAATGATTTCAATTAATTTATTTTATTCTATTGGTTTTCAATGCAAATTATTTTTTTTTGAATTTATTAAGTTTTTACTTTCTCTTAAGTTCATTTAACTTTGTATAATTTTGTAGATCAAGGAAATGAATTCATAAAGAAAATTAATGTCGTGGTTTTTTTAGTTAAAACAAACATTAAGACTGTGGAGAAGTCCACTATTTTATTTTAGTTTTTGTCATGCCATTTCTATTGTATGAAGTGAAGTGTTTGTATGAGAAGCAGTATATCTGCGTGTGTACCGATTTTCTTAGCTCAACACAGAAAATTTACATGTTACTCATAAACAAAAAAAAAAAAGCAGACAAATGAATTTGTTGACTTAAAAAAATAATAAAGGAAAAATTAAATTCATAAAAAGGCAAAGAAGGCGTTTATAATAAAACACGTAGTTTAAAAAAATTATAAAATATTTAAATTGATCTAATTCAAATGGTTAGATAAAAAAGCGTAAAGCGTGTAAACAGCGCTTTTTCAAGTAAAATTTGTTTGCTTTTGTTCACTGATAAGTAAAAGCCAAATTTTATATGACCATAATGGAAATGACTTGTGTCAATAAACCAGGGTTATTCAAAAATGTCGAAAATAATTTCCCAATTAGACAACGCACTGAATCACAGAGGTATTGGATAAAAGAGGTTAGTAACCAAGCTCTTCCAGCCCTAAATATTGATAAAATAGAACGGGTTTGACTTTTATCCTAAGCTAATATACATAGGTTAGATACATTATATAAATGAAAAAGGAACTGAATCAAACAGGCCGCTGCAGCGGCCTGCAACAACGTTTTAGATAAAAGCGTATTTTTAGTTCTCTCCAAACTACGTATTTTATTTACATATTACTTTTGGGTCTTATTATTATATTATTATGTATCATATTTTCCAAAATATTGTGTTGCCATCCGAACATACATGTACAAAGTTTCAGTTCGATACGATAACTAAAAGTAGGTTAAAATTGCTTGGAGTGTTTCAACCCCCATTGCCCCTAGCCTAGGGTCTGCTACATCTGGGTTATCAATCGAACTACATACATGTATATCGTTTTAGTTGTTGTAAAACCTTGGTTTCATATCCCAACATATTTTACTTTAAATTACGTTTGAAAATACAACGCTGCAATTCGGATTATTATTAAAATTTATTTTAAAACTCCTTTAAAAAGAAAGATCTCTGGCTGTTGTCCGTCCCATAAATGGGAAAATTTATTTCAATGAGAAAACAAACAGGTGTCAACTATAATTTAAATAAAAATTAATGAATTCATAAATTAACCCCACTTCAAGTGCACATTTTAAAGCAGAGCAATCTTTTGTTCAAGCTTAAGCTCAAGGTTACTAACCCTTAAATTCCATGCACGTTTCGAATGCAAGTTATGGCAATACGTCAAGAAATCAAACTTCAGAAAAGTAGTTCTTTGCTTCTTCTCAGCCATTTATCACTCGAAATAAAAGGAAGTTTATGGATATTCGATTTTTTTTTGTGTGTTTTTGTTTGTATTCAGCGTAACAATTGCTCAAAGATGATTCATCAAAATAACAGAATTCGCATTTGAGGCACTTACTATATTCGACGATTTGTAAGTCTGTCCAAGAGTCAATAAATCACAAGCACTTTGCCATCTTGAGAAGAAAGATAAAGAATTGGAGAGTTAGGTGTAAGTGGAAAATTCATAATCGATCAGGGAAAACAAAAATTTGATTTAAAAAAGTTGCAAGTGCAATGAAGTAGATGTAGAAAAAGAATAATAAACTTTTTTTGTTTTCAAGATTAAAGCCCTTATGATACTTATTTTTTTCTTATTTTTAATAGTTTAAAAAAAGGAAACAGAGTAGTACGAAATGTTTCAAATGGAAAATCACATCAAGAGAAAGTGTGTACAACATATGTATGTATATACAAGAAGCCAAAAATGTCAAAAAAGTACTATAAAATGTACTAAAAAAGAAAATAATTTTACTCTTTTAATTTTAATACTTTAAATCAGCTTCGTGTGAAAAAGACAGGACGTTTTTTTTAACGAAGCAAATTGTCTGCGTACTCTTAAATACTAATATTTGTCAATCAATAAAAAAAAAACACAACAATAAGCAAATTTAAAAATTTCGAAATGGTGTGGGAAGAAAAATTAAATATAATTGATTCGATAAAGCTTTTTTAATAAAAATAAATATAAGAAAACAACAATTTTAAAGTAAAAACGACATATGAAATGATCTGCCAAGTTTCCAAGCCATAATGTCAGGAAAATCAGAAAAAATGGCTGGAAAAAGTTAATTTAATTTCGTTTTAAGTAAAGGGTTTTCCAATAAGAGGTGTTATTTTAATATTCAAAGAAAAATGGCATTTTTGGAGATAAATGATCGGATGTTTATTTCATTATAAAGAGGAAGGTATGCCGTTAATAATGGAACACAACATCAGCCAAATGGCCGCCAAGACCACGCTTACAGGACCATATCCTTTTCATGAAATTTTCCATAACCAAATCGCAAAGTGGTTGCCCTATGTCCTCGATAGCCTCACGAATTTCATCTTTGAGGTCTTGAATCGACGCTGGGCTGTTGGCGTAGACCTTATCTTTCACGTGGCCCCAAAGGAAGAAGTCGCAAGGTGTTAAATCACAAGATCTCGGTGTCCAATTGTGATCACCTCTTCGAGAGATAACACGGTCCGGAAACTTTTCCCGTAAAAGATCGATGGTTTCATTGCTTGTGTGGCACGTAGCGCCGTCTTGTTGAAAGTAAACGTTGTCCAGATCAATACCATCCAATTCAGGCCACAAAAAATCATTAATCATCTCTCGATAGCGCAATCCATTGACCGTAACTGTTGCTCCAGCCTCATTTTCGAAAAAGTAAGGTCCAATGACCCCGCGGGACCATAAACCGCACCAAACAGTCACGCGTTGAGGATGGAGAGGCTTTTCAACAATAACTCTTGGGTTTTCCGAGCCCCAGATGCGACAGTTTTACTTGTTGACGTAGCCTCCGAGGTGGAAATGGGCCTCATCAGTCAAGATGATTTTTTGATGAAATTCCGGTTCATTTTCATGCATTTCAGGGACCCAATCAGCAAAGACACGACGTTGTTGATGATCAGCCGGCTTGAGTTCTTGTGTTAACTGAACTGTATAAGCCTTAAGACCCAAGTCTTTATGCAAAATACGGTGTAATGACGTTTGTGGAATGCCTAATTCCAAAGAACGACGAGGAATGGACAAACCTGGGTTTTCTTCAACACTTTGGGCTACAACAGCAATATTCTCAGTTGTTCTTGAGCGACGTGCACGGGTTTTATTCTTCACATCACTAACTTGTCTCTACAGCTCGAATTTGTCCACCAATTTCTGTATTGCGGTCCGACAAGGTGCTTCACGACGACCCAAAAATGTTTTAGTTTTACGAACCGTCTCTGCCAAATTTTCACCATTTTTATAGTAAATTTTAATAATTTCAATGCGTTGTTGAAGCGTGTATCGTTCCATAATAGCGTAGTTTCTACTTGTCAAATGTCAAAAAATGACAGCTTCAAAAGTGACAGCTACCGAAATAGCGGGCTATTCAAAATAACACCTCTTATTGGAAAAGCCTTTACATTTTTAGTACTTATTTTTTGACATTTTTGGTTTTATGTGTATATTTCTTACACACTTACTCATGATGTGTTTTTCTATTTGAAACATGCCGTATACTGCTCAGTTTACTTTTTTTTTCAAATATTAAAAATAAGAAAAAAAGAAGTATCATACGGGCTAAAGGCATTTTTCTGATTTTTATGACATTTCTCCTTAAAAACTTGCCAGATCATTTAATTTATTTTGACAAAAAAGGGTTTATCCACACATATTTCTCGTTTTTAAATTATGTGACGTCAAATCTTATGGCAATTTAAATTTTATCAGTAACTCATACATTGTACTTCGAAAAAAACCAAAGTACTTTTAAAATAGTGCAAATTTAGATCATTGTTCTTCAAATTTGATCAGGTAAAGGTGTACCAAAAAACCATACATAAGACATTTTTAAAAATGGCTTCTGTTATCGTCTACGTCTTTTTTGCTCTTTTAATACAGTTTGATTAAAATTTAATTTCCTTGTATTAAAATGTAATAGTAAAGTATTAAATTTTAATCCTTTGGATTACATTTTAATCCTTTGTATTACATTCTAAACTTTTTCGTATTGAAAATATCAATTTTAATAAAAAAACTATTAGAATGTAATACAAAAAAAATTTAAAAAAATATAATATTTACAGAATATTAAAAAGTAATATTCACTGTATTGCATACTTTTAGTATAAGAAAATATAATGTAATATTAGATTATTAAATCTTAAGCTTTTGGATTACATTTTAAACCTTTGGATTACATTCTAGTCTTTTTCGTATCGAGAATATCAAGTATTTGTACTTATATCTTAAGTACATGGATCTTATTTTAATACTTACAAGTTTTACTTTATATAAAACAGTAAATTCATCATTAAATTAGAAATTAGTTTAAAAGTAAGTCATTTTTTTTATTGAAGAAAAAACATTAAGTATCTTATATTTTGTATGCAGTTTATTCGAATGTAAAAATATTATCTTCACCACTATTTCTAACTAAATGAATATGAAATGTAATAAATATTAAATGAAATCCTTCATAGTCCAATCCGTAGCTACTTTTCTTCTTCAGTTAATTAACTCTTGAGATTTCTCGGTAGATGATTCTTCCGCCAATCCCAAACCAGAAATGAGGCCTCCCAAAAAGCTGTTTATAACATTAGCATTGGGTCCTTGTTGAGCAGGGTTGGGTTTGGTAGCACCTCCAGAACCATTTGGTCTAGATCCAATATTACAATTATACATTGAGTTTAGTTTTTGCACATCCAATGGAGAGAAACCCTCGCGTTGGCCCATTTGTACTCCTTGTCTCTGAAACGAAAGGAACAAAATTTTGATTTATTTCCCAGATTATACCGTCATAATGCATCATAAGCAACTAAAACCCCTAAACCCAATATCCTTGATAAACATTTTGATACCGTCACATATTTATACCTTTGATACTATTGTGGGATTCCTATTGGTGGAGAAGGCATTGGATGAGTAATGCATTACACTGCCATAATCATATGGCACACCAAATCCAGTTGTTTTGTCCGCAGAAGCTTTATCAAAGTTCGAAACTGCCGATGGCTGAATATTCTCAAACAGAATGGTAACATAACTATCGCGTTCGTTGCGATTTTGCTCGTGCAGGAAGCCCACCGCATGCATCAACTCGTGCATTGGAGTTCCCGGCTTTGTCAGACAACCAGGTGCCTGGAGATTAACTTCCTGCTTGCCACCAATGCGTCCAACCGACGACCAACAGCCCGAACTTCCGCTTACAATCGATATGTAGTCGGGCTGGCTCATTCGTGGAACGAATTTAATGCAAGTCTTGCTATGGAATTCAGTGATGGCCTGCTCGATAAGGGCCATCTCACGAGCATTGAAATTTCCCCGGATCTCGAAGGGAATGATGCCATTTGGCCATCTGGAGCTCTGTGCCCTCAGTCCGTTGCGTCCCATCTGCTGAGGGATCAGAATGTCACCCTCGATGTAGGAACCCAGCTCTTCGGGATTGGTGTTGGATTCTGCGGTGTATTCCGCAACTGCCTTGCCGGTTGCATCGATATCGGGCTGTCCATATATTGCAGCGCCATATTGACTCAGATCGATGTAATCCGTAGATGGTATCGAAATCGATTCTATGGTGTTCTCGTTGTCGTCGTCAATTGAATTATTTGCTATTTCGAAGATTTCATTTTCCTCAATGGGCAGGCTGTTAGCGCAAAGGGCTACAGTGGTAAGGAACAAAAAGCAAATCATCATGATTGAACTTTCAAATGGCGTTGGATTATATAGATGGGATAGTTGGGTTGGGAACAAGTGCTATATTCACTTTGGAGCTTGTTTGACTGTGATTTACTGAAGAAAATGTATCAATTTTATAGTAACGCTTTCAGTTTTGGGGTTTGTCACGGTAGAATAAGAACTTCGTATTCAAGTCCATGAAACCTTATCGGTCAAAATTAAAAAGCAAAAAATATGTACACAATGTATGAGAGTTTTGCGTGCCCATAATTTACTGATAAAACAATTTCGGCTAAGCCATTAGACAGGTGGATAGATATGTTCGAATTTATTGCTAATTGTTTTATTTGGTATTTAATAAACCCTGAGATAAGAAATTAGTGATTTTGCAAAGCTTGCTTTTTGTGAACTGTTGATAAAACTAATTTAAACAAAGTTAGATAAAATGCTTGCAAAGGTTGATATTGTTTTCGATAAAATTATACTTTTTCTTATAACTAACTGCTTTTTTTTTGTTTTATTTTAGACTTAAAAAAAATTGTTGCTAATGTGAAATTAAGTATTTTGTATTACAAGACAACTGGAAAATAACTGCACGTCAAATAAAAAAATTAGTTTTCACATAGCAGAAGCTGACAAATTTTCATTTTTCTCGAAATGTTGGAGGAATTACATGGAATATTTAGTTATCAAAAGTGGATTTTCAGGATTTTCACCCTATTTTCGGAAAACAGTCCCACCCACGTCCGATTAGAACCGACAGGCAGCCCTAAAATATTATTATTATGACATAATGTATTATGTAATCACCAATTTTGTTTATCTACATCCTGTGAAAGTTTGTATCTGCGCTCTGTTAGCGCGGGCTATGTCCAGTTTGTACTTCTAAATTTAAAGTAAGCCCAGAAAACTTGATAATTTTTTTGGGAGTCTATCCTTAGCTCACAAAATAAAAATTATGTAACAATTACTTTTTTCTCTAAAAATAAATATTTGAATATGAGTGAGGAAGGATATTATTTAAAATTTGTTTGTCATGTTAAGTATTTTGTTCCGGTAGAAAGAAAGCCAATTGCACTTAACTTAACTTGAGTTTTATAATTTTTGCTTTCCTCGACTTTTTTTTTTGTTGTTGTTTTGAGATTTTAAGGATCAGTCAGAAAAAATCTTTTGCTAATAGTCCAACAACAAAAACTTATTCTGGGAATTAAAAGTAATAAAATGCACGACGTACAGTCGTGTTAGGTGAATTTACCTAATTATTTGTTAAACTCGAGCTTTTGACCTCTAAATATTTGAAAACAAACAAGTTTTTTTCGTTCGCAAAGTGACATACATATTTAAAAGTAATTTCCAACATTATATTTATTTTTTAGCAACTTTAAGCGACTACATATCAGAGTATCAGGGGTCAAAATAAAAATCAGAAAAGATTAGGGATTTTTTTTTTGAACTGAGCTCAATCTAAAAATAATTAACAGTCAAATGGACACAATGTTTATTCAAATTTTTAACATCGAAACTCGAATATATAGATGAGTGGAACAAAATGAATTTTATGAGTACCTACCTAAAATTTTATGAGGTATATTGACCAACCTAAAATTTGTAAGCAGAATAGGTTGCGTGAGGTTGCGGGTCTTTGGTGGGCTTTTCAAAAAAGTAATTTTTGAAGAAATTGATTATAATAAATTATATGAATTATAAGCAACTAATGAAAAACAAATAATTAATGTTGATCACAGTTAGAACACACACTTCTTACAAATCCATAGATTAAAATAGCACTATTTGTTTTTTATTCAAAATAAGTCTAGCCCTCTACAAAACCAAGAGCAACAGAAAAGTAAAGAAACCAGTATTTGAATTTGTATGAGACATGTATTGTAATTGTTTTGTGTAAAAGTCAGGCATTTTTGACACTTTTATTTTTGGCACACTAGAATCCTATTTCATCCCACTGTGAGACGGAGTCACACGTACTTGATGTTATGGTTAAAGGTGCATTAGAATTTTAAGCTTTTTTTATAAAAAAAACTTTTTAAAAATAGATGATTTATTAAGAAATGCAAGAAAAATTCAAAATTCAATATTTAAATGGCTCAAACATCTTCTTAAATGATTTAGAGCTCCATATTAAGTAATTAGTCATTTGATTTCATCAAAAAGGATGAATTAATAAAAATTCTCAAGCCACTCAAAAATAAAAATTATTGTGCCATTACCAAATAATAATGGTGATCTCAAATCAAAATTTCAAAAAATACATTGACCCCTTTAGTAAAATTTATTTCCCAAAAAAATTGAAAGTTTTATTTTAAATTCAAAAAATTGTTTCTTAAAATGCTGATATCATACTATTCTAGGGCAATTGAGAAGCTTTCGCGTAAATAAAATCATCAAAATTTAAGAAAAAGTCAAAAAAGTCTCTCTAAAATCAAACACAGGTGGTGGGTTTTTACCCAAGAAACTTAATTTTTATTAAGACAATTGAATTTGGTGGCTTGGGGGGGGGGCTTAGGTCCCCTGAGCTTCCCTCTCAATACGCCCCTGATTGTGCGACCCCCTTTTTGGCATTTTGTATCATCGTAATGTCATTTCTGATTGTTATCTCGAGTTCGTTTTGTTATTCCGAAAAAAATTTGAATCAAGATATAATATGTCACACTCGCGTTGTTTCTATCCTAAAGTTATTATTCGTATATTATTCTCAACGGCACCAACTCTCACAGATGACACAAATTTGTGCCTTAACTATATTATATAAAAAAAATTCCAGTGTCAGTATGAAAAATTTCAAATACCATAAAGCAAATAATAATGCTTTTATGTGGAGTAATAAAGTTCTTTTCTCAACTCTTTTGTATGTTGAAATGCTACATCAAAACAGTTATGAATGGTCCTTAATAAAACTGAGATACTTTCTTGCCATATGCAATAAATATTAATTCATATTAATGAATTCGATAAACATAATGTTCTTTATCTTCTTAATTTGTTTAATGTTGATGTGACCTGTAATTAAGGAATTCAATCAACAAGTGTGTCAACTGATAAAACTTCACCATCAGGTAGTTTTGAATTCACTCAAAATAATAAAAACAAGAAAGTATTCGTTATCTTCAGATGACGCACTTCAAAACAAGCACCAAAAAATGAATGAAACCAGATAAACACAGTTATGAACCGTTACTTGCATATTTTCTTCAAAAGTGTAGGCAAATAAAATACGTTATGATAATAATCAGGATCTGCATGAGGTTACCGAACTACACCTCTTGACATAGTTTATAAAGTGTACAATCAAGAGTTACCTGTATTACTTACTTTATTAATACAAAAAAAAGAGTCTTCCTTTTGCTGTCCCGCTTAACTTTCCGTTGTGCATGTTTAGCACGATGAGGTATGTTTACCTTAGTTCTTAACTTATACACTTAAGTATTCAAATACTCTAGAATGTGAAGATTCAACCTACCGCAATAATGAAACGCTGCTTCTGGTTAAATTGCCTTTTTGGTGATGCACGACGCACGGCATACAGCTTCTTCAAAACGACGCAACGACGTCATTCCGCATGCATAATGACACAAATTTAACTGTGACTGTGACTCGGAGCTTTTGCATTTCAATGATGTGGGAATTCTTAAAGAAATTTAAAAATGCTTATCAGTGTAGGTCACTGATGGACTATTAGGATGTGAATTTGTGGAGGTTCAAAGTAGATTCGAAATAAAATGCATAACTGTGTCATTAGCGGCTCTTTGGACATTGATGAGCTGCGAGTAGTTCTTTCTCTGGATTGCGTGCTCTTTAAAGATTCCCATTTTTTCATTCTTAAATTATCTTTTCCGATATTTCAAAAAAGTAATAGAACTTTAAACATATGTTTTTATTGCTCGCATTAAAATTGAAAAATTCATTGAATAATAACAAATATTGGGAGACTGATAGAATCCTGAAACCCAATTTCTAGAATTCTAAAATCCTAAAATCCTGTAAACCCGCAAAAGCTTAATAAATTTTATATATTTTGGGTAAGGAAATGCAAATATTTTGTATTCATTCCATTTATATACAAAATATGCGTAAAAATTACCAAAGTGTGCTCAAGTTCTAAACATTGTGTTCTTTGATTAGAAAAATTAACTAATTTAGTAATGATCGACCCATTGAACTTATAAGAATTTTATCCAAGCGGTTGGCAACTAGAATGTAGAAAATAATATTTAGCACCAGTACTTTAATTGTAGGGTAGACCGCCCGCAGCCAATGGACGGTGCACAGGCTTACAAATTGATTTCTTTTTTTTTATTTCTGTAGCATTAATTTGAAAAATAACCGTTTATACCATTTGCAGCAGATTGGTTGCAAAAATTTAACTTTGGTTCGTGTATGAAATATTCTATACTTCTAAAAGTATAACATCATATCATTCGATACTGTCATGTTTGCTATGAAAAATTACCGTTTAGTGAAATATGTAGTCGCGTTGCATGAGTAAAATAGCAAATAACATTTAAAGTGGCTTTCACTGACGTCGCATATTTAAGGAATAATGAATTTGAATCAGAATTCAGTAAGTAAGCGCAGTATAAATGCTTCTCAGTCAATTAAGTCACTTACGATAGTTACCAAACCGATTTAAAACTACTTCATATATGAGCATTTCTTAAGAGTTTTAATGAAACATTCTGAAATGGCTTACAGCTAATTGGCAGTAGAAATTTTCACATCTAGGTATACTTTGTAACCGTTACATAAATGACAAATTTGTGATGGCAACTACAAATTGTAGAGTTCAACTATAATTTTAATAGAAATTTAATTCAGAATTTTGTTGACCGTTGAAGAAGCCTTTCGTAACTATTTATAGTAGAAAATGTATGCTTTTAAACAGATATCAAAAAGCTATCTGTTTAGTTTAAAAAGATTTCTCAGATACGGGTATCCGAGATAGCCTATCCGATAATTACTTGAACGCACCCATTTTAAACAACATAAGATTGTGAATTTTTTACTAAACATATAAATTATTGCAAGCATTGAAAAGGAAATAGACATAAAAGGTATAAAAAATAAAATGCACGACTGGATCGCACAAACTTGCTCATGCTTTTATGTATTAACTTGGCTTAAAAATTTTAGCTCTATTTTTTTTCGATATTGGGTCAATAATTTTTGTTTCTTCAAAATTTAGGTTTTAGATTTTGATAAATATTAGTTACATATTTTAAAAATGGCAAACCATTTTTTTTTTGACAAATCGTTTGAAAAATTTTGAATACAAAGATTTAAAAAAAAAAAAAACAGCTCGATAGATTTTTTGAAAAAAATTCTAAGAATTTATCACAATTGAAGAAATAATATCAAAAAGTTACATCAAAATCGTTTGAACTGTTTTCGAGAAAACTCAAATAACTCAAAAATGTTGTATGAGAGGTCCTCGTTCTAGATGAGATATTCAAAAACAAAAAAAACCGAAGTTTCAAAATTACATAAAAATCATCTCTACCAAATTTGAAGACAATCCGTTTACGCATTTGAGCAGTGGAAATGTGTACAGATGGAGGCACAGACGCACAGACCGACGGATGGCATGACGAAAACCACTTTTTTGGTCTTCTCCATTATCGTAATGTTGGTTTTGATTAAAACCTCAATTTTTTTTTTACACGAAGCGAACCACAGAGCAAGTAAAAAAGCTAAACAAATTTTAGCGAGTCCTATTACCTAAGCATTTAATATTTCTATTTGATAAATTTTAAGGTACCTATTGTTTAAATTAAATTGTTGACGTTTGTGCATGTTTTAGTATCTTCTCTTTACTATAACATAACATTCTCTTCAAAATTCCATTAAATTAGATTTTAATTTGAAAGAGAATTCCAAGTGAAAAAATGCGTGATAGAACTTCGGCGCATGTTCTTATTTTATTCTCTTAACATAAAAGCTTTTAAACTCTTTGCTAGTAAAGGTATTTCTGGGTTTAGACAACATCCTTGTTAAATAATTTGAAGATGTAAATCCAGTTCTTAGATAACTTCGGAATAGTGGATATGTTAATGCTGTTAATGATAGTGTTAATGCTGTTGATTTGAGCAACCACTTTAATCAAGACTGCAAGGTTGAGGTTTTTCAACTCTATTTAACTGTCAACTGCATTATATTTATTTTAGTTTTATTATAATGGTTATTTTTTCTATTTTATAACGATATTTTTTTGCAGAAGCTTATTTTGTGTATGTTTCTCGAATAATATAGATTTTATTTATGCTGCCAAGAAAAAAAAAATCACTCATACGCCACAGTTAACGTTTATTTGCAATGCATAGGAAGAGGTAAAGCTTATAAGTTTTTCTTTTACTAATGGAATCAAATTGAAATAATAATTCAATTCAACCTTTTTCTGGAACTATCCTAACCTAACATTTTCCTGGAAAGGAATACATCAAAATGCACATCCAAATTAGAAAGGTGTCCATCACAAAAATTACCTCTTTTTTGTAAAATATTGGTGAGTTCTTGGGCTCAGTAAATGAAACAGGTTGTTTTTGTCTCCATGACTTTGGACATTATTAGGTGAAATAATCAAAATTATACTAATTACATTTAAATAGTTAAAAACAAAAGTTATTTTATTTAAACTTAACATTTAAAAGTATTACTGGTCAGTTAATGGGCTTTAAGATCAAAAAATCTATTGATGATTCTGAAAAAGTGCCAATTGTATGACTTATTTTAGCCTATTTGCATCTATTGGACAAACGTTTGGTACCCTTTTTGCTTTTCAGTAATGTTTTTACTTGCAAATTTGAGTTCAATTTCAAGATTCATAAAATATTGAACTTAAGATGACAATGAGTAGGTCTCGCAATTATGTATAATCTGTGTGACTTTAATCATGATTAGTTTTTCAACTTTAACAATAAACTCATAAAATAAGTTGCAAGCAAATGGGTTGTTTGGCATTATATTTGCTGCAATAGAATTTAGGGTAGGTGCGAGGTTGGGGTTATGCAAAGTTTCTTTCGCATTTAATGAATTTAGATATAAGGAAACTTTGAACTTATCCTATATGTGTATTTGATGTCACTAACTAATTTTTGCTTTCTAATTGAACATATAGGATAAATTAAAAGTTTCAATCAATCCATGATTCATAAAATGCGAAAGAGACTTAGCGTACACCCACCTCGCACCTACCCCAAATCCTCTAGTGAGCCCAAGTAGGGGGGTTATACTTCGCTGTTTTAACGCCGGAATTCTGGATGCTAGCGCTTTATCTAAAAACAGAAAAATTAAATAAAAAGTAGGTTAGTCTTGTTAGTATTTGTTGGTGAATGGGTTTTATTTCCATTTTAATTTGGAATTCAATCCCACTAGTTTGGTAATTAACACCCGCTGGTGTTAATGCCGCGGGCGTTATGGCACTGCACCATAATGTTTTAAAAATGACATACCTACAGATTTTAGTGGAGTTGCTAGACGTTATGACCTCGTAACAGGTTTACTGCAAGTAAGAAAATTCTAATACTAAAAATAGGAGTTTAAGGTAATTGCTTACTTAAAACAGCTTACCACTTCTAAAATTGTGCTTTAATTCGTGGAAAACAGTATAAGCATAGATAAAAAAGCATGTTAAATAGTGTGCTATATCTTACATTTCATTTACTAACTTAAAGTTGTTCCAGCTAATATTTTAGGAAGATTTAAATATTTCATAACTTTCCCAAGATTAAAATACCAGTGCGTTAAACAATTTGTAAAAGCTACAAGCAATAATTTCTAAGTCACCGTTAGTTATAAAAAATAAAGATTTAAACTAGCTCTTCGAAATTTTTGATTAAAAATCGAAAAGAAGTAGGTACTAAATTTTAATGATTTTAAAAGTAGTTGAATAATAAGAGTTCTCACGTTCATGTCCAGAGCCCGGAAATTTTGCAAACATAAGCAAAATACGTGCTTTCGTTGATTTATCTCAATTTCTCAAAAAAATTACCCCTATTTTTGCATCTTGATTTTTTTTTAAGGTATACTGAAAGCCGAACATAAGCAAAATGCGTGCTTTCTTTGATTTATCTCAATTTCTCAAAAAAATTACCCCTCTTTTTTGCATCTTGTATTTTTTTGTAGGTACTGAAAGCCAATGGGAAGCTTGATTTGCCATAACATTTGAAATTTTCCAGAACTCTTTCCAACACCCTCCAGAAACTCTAGAAAGCTTGATTGCTATAAAAAAATAAAAATATGTTCAAAACTCATTCACGAAAATGTAGACTGTAGAAAATGTAGACGGTAAACATTATAATTTAAAGGTTCAAGTATACCATAAAATACGTAAATTGTACAAAAGATGATTTTAAATGTGAGCTTCTGGTTTTCTAAGAACAAAAAAAAATAACGGTTTCCTTTATTTAACTGAACCACTATCTCTTATACCTAGCCACGATACATCAAAATCCTTTTTTGTATTTATTTTAAGAACTCTACAAAGTATAACAACCCCAATGATTATAACCTTCAAACACCCACCAATTTTATCGCTGTCCGCTTTAGGGTAACTGCCCCTAAAGTGAGTGGGCGATAGATGATTTTAACGATATGAATATCGAAAAACAAAAATAAATCCACCCAATTAAACCCTTTTCATTGCTTTTTTAGTTTTTCTAAAATATAGAATAACTTTTTATTGGAATCTTCGAAGACTATCTATTCTGTTCAAATAAATATTCATCAAAGCTCAAAATTTAGAAGTGAATATTCTTTTTATTAAATAAGGACATTGCCGTACAGTCTTTCGAGTCCCGGCACCATAGTTTTCTTATTTTATTAATATGATTAGGTAATTGACTACATCAGGTAATCATCATCTTAATGTTATGACATTCACCACAGCCATAGTTCTCATTACCCAAAAACTTCTCATAATAAAACTCCTAAGATGACCTCATGTCAGGACCAAGGTGCAGCTTAGTTAAAGAAAAGCCTATGTTAACATGGTAGGTACCTATCCCTACAACTTGTAAGTGTAAATATTGCGTGACATCACGTTAGGTTTGTTCTTTTCATCATGCCGATGCCATAACGTGTCAACTTCCCTAATTATATGTACTTGTTCCTTATTTTCACCAAAGCTCTCTAGCTCTGACCCACACTCCACAAAAATACATGCCACATGGCAAAAACGAAAATGCTTGTTGGTCGAATACACAAAAACAAGCACAACAACACGGCCCCCACGATTAAGCAGAAAAGGTAAACGTTTTCGTGTTTAGTGATTCAGAAGGTCATCTGACAAATAGACATTTATTTTGGTATAAAATTAGTGTTGCTTTATTTTATTTTGTTTCCGGCCCGGATGTCAGGTGAACATTGTTAATTTATAGTATTTCAGCCCAGTGGTCAGTAGATAATAATTATGACACGGCTTATTTGGAAAGGGGAATAGGTTATTAGATTTGACAAGTGGAATGGTTGTTGGGAAGACAAACATTAGATAAATTTTGAACATACCAACCGAAATTGCATTGCAACCGCAACACCATTATTTCTCGTAACTAATGCATTGTTTTGGGTTTAGCTATTCTCAAAGCTCAAACAATTTTAAATGAATTCATCGGATTTGGTAAAACCCACAGGAGCTTTTGAGAATATTTATGAATTATATGCAAGATAAATAAAATTTGTCAAAAGTCAATTAAATGATTGAGGTTGAGTTCAGTGAAATAAAATGGTTGACCAACCAATTTGAGGACGCAATTTTTCGAATTTAACGCGTTGATTATTTTCAATGAAATTTTACTAAATTTGATTGAAACTTAAACGAATGCAAGAATTGAATACAGAAAAAATCTAATGAGTGACCCTCGATGACGTGTTCAATAGATTACGTTGTTGATACGAATAATTAACCCCACTAAGAATTATCTCCCATAAGAAGAATTTACTAAAATGGAATCAAAGGTAGCGTCACTAGTTCTAGTCCGACACAATTACAATGTTAGGATTGTTCTTGGCATCCTTAAAAAAGATATGAATTTTCTGTGGCTTATTATGTGATCATATCAAACACACGATTTCCAAACCTCAAAAGACACAATGGTACTTAGCGTTCTTGAAATCCACAAATCGTCAAACAAAATCACTATTTTGTGATTGTGGCCTTCCAACATCCTGAATGATCGAACCATCCGATGATTTAACATAGACTCTGTTGATAAGCTTTTACAGCAAAACAAAGTAAGAATTTCAACTGTTCGTATCTTATAGCAGAACCAAGTATAGAGGAAAAAGATTGTCATTTTTTTTTTCCTCTGAAAAAATTCTTTGGGAAAAGATTATATCACTGTATTACTTACTCACTAACTTAAGGCGGAAGTAACTCATCCGTTAAATTGAATACTTCCGGACAGCCGGTAGAGAAAGTAGAAGACTTTTTGTCTGACCAAAGGCGGAGCCAAACAAGACGTCGACAGCCGTATTAAGAATGCAAAGGCAGCTTTCGGAATGCTCTCCAAAATATGGAGAAATAATAATTCTATCAGCTTAAAGACCAAGCTAAGAATTTTCCGCTCAAATGTTGAATCCGTGTGGCTGCAGCAAATGCAAAATCTTAACTACTGTCACAATTAAGCTGCAATCGTTCGTGAAAAGAAACATCTCAAGGATTTTCTGGCCCAACCGTAATTCTAATAAAGAACTTCATAAGAGAATCCATAGACAGAACTATATGCAGAGGTAAGTTCAGTGGAACCCACTTACACAGGCAGGTAGAGGATCGGCTCAACCGAGAAGCAAAGGGCACAAGACAGTCAAAAGGATACCATCTGATTAAGAGTTAGAAAGAACTGCGGTATATTTCCAGAAACCGTACACGATGGCGCGTAGGAGTAGGAGTATGCCCCTTAAAGGGATCGCAACGGACTAATCAAGGTCTGAGGACCCCGACAAACACGTTCCACTTTGAATACGCAAATCGCTTACCCCTCCCCCCCTTATTTTACTTATATAATTTTGTTTTATTTTTCTTCTATAAACTGCAATAAATAATTATTCGTTCTTTAATGAGTTTGCCCCCCCCCCCTGATCAAAATCCTGCGTACGCCCTTGGGACTGGAATGTTTAAGGTCTTTTAAAGGCTCTCCTTGGTTTTTTTCAGAGATTTTGTCCAAGCGACTACCGTCGCCGCTGGTGTCAAATGAATGATACCAACTCAAACATCAACATGGCAACGCAACGGTGTTTGGACAAAAAAAACTACATCATAAAATAAAGTTGAGAGTGTAAAGCTGAGAATGTGGTAAGTGGTAACCCTGTTTAACTGAAAAACACACTTCAATAATTTTTATTTCAACAAAGTAGAATAAATTTTGGTAAAGTTAACTGCAAAAATGTATATCAAATTTAAGACTGAACTCTCTTCTATCTAATAGAAATGTCAGCTGCCAACTGCAAAATGTTTCTAAGTACGGTAACCCTATTTGAATGCAACAAATCACTAAAAATACTAATTTTTCAATCAAAATGTATATTTGACAGAGTTAAAGCAGAAACACAATCACGCTTTGCCGTCGATTTTGACAACTGCGAAAAGTTCAACTATAGGAAATCTGTGTTACCTCACACAATGACGCTTTTCTTGCGTACGCTTTTTTTGACAAACGTAAGGAAACGTAAGAAAACGTAATAAAGCCACCATCGGTCAAAAAAAAGTTCAACTTGGTTGAACTTTTGCATGCTTTCTGACGTTTCTCATTCATAATTTCATTTGAATTTCAATTTTCAAAAAGTCTGTTTCTGTGTTTCTGTGTTTCTAATTTGTGTTTTAATTTGTAATCGGTGCTTTTTAATTTGTAAAATGGAAAATTTAAATGTGGTAAGAAAAATATATTAATTGGTAACAAATTATAATAAATAAGAGACACAGCTTAATTTGGCTATCTTAATATTTTTTTTCCATTTTATTTATTTATTTTATTTTCCTCTTTTTAATTCTTTGAAATTTAATAGGCTTTTTACGCATTTGTCTTTGTCGCTTCTCTTTCACACAAAAATAGAAAAAAAAGAAAACGGTAAATCTTGCTCGAAGAATGTAAACAAACAACGCATACCATATTCAGTATTTTTGCAAAAAAGTGTATATTTTTTTTATATTAACGGTTTAAATGTATTATTACATATGTTAATTTTTAGTTGAAAGCCAACTGATTAAGCACTAAATATTCATTAATTTCTATTTGTAAGCTACTGACTTTCTTCGAACTAGAAAGCTGCCATTTTTTTTTGTCATCATTTTTTTTTTATTTTTGCGTGACGTCTGGGGTAAAAGCCCAATTGAATGTTTTTTTTGACAACAGATAGAATATTTCAATCAGCTGTTTGTCATTCTGACAGAAGCGCGCTTTGAGGATTTCTCAACGTAACGCAACGAAGCGTCTCCCTAAAGCGTGATTGTGTTTCAGCTTTTAAAAGCTAAAAACATACCAAATTTTAGATCGGGCTCTCTCCAATATACCTAGCAAATATTTTTTTTGAAAAATTGCTAGGAACCTTTTGTGTAGAAAAATTCATAAATTAGAAAAAACGGAAAATAGGTCTATGGCAGGTACCGTTATTAGTCGATGAAAAAATATTTTTTTTCATTTCGAAAGTACGAAATTTATAGTTGTAATATAAATAAAAATTTTAATCAAAACCGTTAGAGTCGTTTTTGAAAAAAACCTTAACTACCAAGTTTGAAGAAATTCGCTTCAGCTGGAGCTTGAGATACAGTCATACAGACAGACAGATGGACAGAATTGATCCTGAGAACAGTTTAAGGCACCAACATATTTATTTTTGCCTTACAGTTATCTCTAACTAGCCCACCCATGCTCGCGTTGCTTCGCAAATTTTGAAGACATCCCTATATCGGGAATTAAATTTCCTGAGGAGTTTCTTTTTGGAATTTTGATCCTTTTTCGGACTTTCCATTCAATTTTCGATTGAGAGCCCTTCTCAAAAAAACAAAATTCCCGATAGGGGTGAATATTAACCAAGAGTTAATATAAATTTTCTCACGTATTAAAGGTGAGCAATTGGGTGTTTTTTTAACCATTTGATAATAATACAATTTCTAATTTCTTCATGTTTATACAAATTTTTATTAGTTTTGGTTTCCTAGCTTGTTGCTATACAAATGTTGGTACTTATTTTGGCAAGCCCTATGTTCGCTTATAAATAATGTTGTAGCCTTCAAGTTGTTCAAGTTTAACTAACAAACATGCACACATTTCAGTTCTCTATTTCTATCGTTCTTATTCATCAGCGGTGACTATGAGAGACACACAAAAAATTCACCAAATACCTACCAAAGTCGAAGAAAAACGGGTTATTTTCTTCCATATGAAGACGTGTAGGTAACAAAGCGGAATGAAAACAAATTTGTTCTATCCAGCGAGAAATTTTTAACCCAACTTATTTTGGGTTACTTTTTTGTTGCTCTAATTGTGTGTTTTTTATGGAGTGAGTTGGAAAACAGACGTGCGTGTAGAGTAGAACGGAAAGAATTGTGGGTAAAATAATTCAAGCAAATGCAGGTGTAGGTATGCTTTAAATAGATTCATGTTGCTAGTAGTTTGATAGCTGTTGAAAATAAAAATTTTAAAACATAAGTTGGAAATAATCACGTTATACATATAACACCACCGCTGCCGGTGTATATGCCATTTCATTCCTTTATCAGCGAATGAAATGAAATAAATGAACATTTTGCTCGTTTCATTACTTTTCATTCTAACAAGCTTCGTTTTACCCCGGTTGTAATACCCCAGTTGTGCGATGGCTCATTGTTGATAAAATACATTCGAAAAGAAAAATAAAGTTCCAATTTTCGCCTACTAAATGGATATTTTTACTAAAGATAACCTTCGCCTGTACATAAGCTTTTAATATGATCTTGTGTCAAGGTAAATGTGTTACTATAATTATGACACAGGGCAAATTGCTGCATCGTTTCTATAAGGACCCTATATAGCATATACTATGTATAAGTAGGTACCTAACAAAATTATTATGGCTTCTTTTTCTACCCACTACTTAGGAATATTAAAAAAAAAGGTGTGAATTCGCTTATACTCCTGACTACTCTTAACCCCCCGCATTATAATTACTTATTTCGCGTGATAAGTCCTCGTTTGCAAACTCTACCACAGAAATAATTTTCTTTTGCAACGCACTCTTTGCTCGCAGCGCCAACAATCAAACGATAGAGTTCCTTTTTGCTTAATAGTAGTGAGAGGAGCATTGTGATTATGAATAGTCGCCGGACAGAACTTCATTATCATGACGTTTCCTTTTCACTTGAAGGTAAAGGAGCTATCCGGACCAAGGCATCATCATCGGCACAAATATTCATTGTGCAGGCATGAAGTCACCACCAGGTTGGAAACTATAGGACCATTAGGCAAATTTTATACGTTTGAGAAGAAGAAGAAGGAGAACTATGTCTTGTGATTATGTCATCCTTATAATAAGTTCCAACACTCGAGGTTATTTAATTAGGTTAGACTGATTGGATATTTTGTTAAAAGTTTGTATGAAATTAAAGAAAAATGTTTCACCTCAACTCGGTCACTCGGAGCTTTAATGTGAACCTTGTGAACCTGATATTGCCAGAATTTACAGAGACCGCCTGGAGTGAAAAGCTCTGCGTGGAAAAGCATCTTCAAGGTGTCAGCCTAAACTAACATATACTTCCTGCCAAAATAGATGACGGTAAAAAGGCATAGATAGCTATCCCACAAACCCAAACATAGCTGTCACCAGTTGCGTCACCTAAGATCAGACCTTCTTCTTTCACGTTGTGTATTTGGGATGAATGCGAAAACTCGTCGAGCTGTTGCGTTAATGTTCACACGCTCACAATGTATCACTCTACTCTGAGCTTTTTGAACAGGTCAATATGGCCGTAAGGCCCGTCGAATTGGACCCGCCACCAATGCACACTTGACCTTGTTTAAATACCAATTGTATAGTGTCCATGCCTCTGCCCCATACATCAAGACTGGTATGATTAAGGGCTTATGTAAAGTCTCCTTCTAAGTCACAGGGAAACACCAGTTGGCAAGTGTATTTCCTCGTATGATCTCTACACTTTGAAGTTATAACCATCCATCATCGTAACGTTTTGACTCAGTCAATGGTTTTGGGCCGTCTTCTCGTCAACAGCCAAACGTAAGCAATGATTTGAATGGACTTTTGTATAATTTTGTCTCTGTTGTTGACTTCTGAATTGGGAACAATTGATTCAAGCCCGATGTTAAAAGGGTTGCTTGTTAGAGTATCACCCTGTTTTAAACGTTTCTCTACATCAAAGGGATTGGTTATGTTCTAACTGACCTTAACGTGGTGGGAGGGTATTTTTCCCAACATAATTTATGCTTAAAGAGTTATACAGCATAACTGCAGATCGTTGGCTGTCTTTGAATTTTATCAGCTTGAAAAATTCGTGCCCTCTCTTCTTTTTTGTAAGAAGTTGATGGCCATTATTCCTTTTTGCGTATACTCATAGGCTTCACAGACTGCTCTACCAGTTTAGTCCTAGGCTGTAGCATCAAGGCCTCGCCCTTGGCCGCACATAATTGGTGGCATTCTTCATCGATCAAGGGGATTCACTCTGATTGTCTTGTGTAACCTAGCTTTTCAGAGGCGGAAATTCTGATGCCAAATTTTCAATGACTCTACTGTTCGTCTGTAGCTTGTGTTGCAGGTGGGTTATATGAGGGATTCAGATTCATGAGGTTATTAAAAGTTCCGGCAGTCACTTACGACTTCGAATTTTCTCATCCTCTCTTCGCTGGGCTGCCGAAGATATCCAAACTCGAAAGTCCAGAATTCTAACTGAATACTAGGCGTCTATCGCAACATGATCAATGATCTGAAGATCACCAAATCCCTTTTTGTTGAGCTGCGATGCGGGAATAAATATATGCTGTGGGGATATGTCGCAGTCTATGAGCCTGAGTCAGTTTTTGAAAGTTTCGTCGTGTAGGTGTTGTCATCTGATTAAAAATGCCCTCTTTTGTAATATTGGCGTTAAAGTTGCCAAGAACAATCTTGACGTCGTACTTCGAACACTTATCATACGTCTTCTCGAGAAGTTCGTAGATTGCTTCCTTGGTTGGGTCATTTTTCTTCTTTGTTGAGGCGTGAGCGTAATGTTCTAAAATATAGCCCTGATGCCGATTGTGGCAGATTGAATGACTTTTGGCCTAAGGTCTTCTTCTTATGAAAAAGTCACATCTAGGAAGCCTTGTTCCCTGTAGCACTTAACGTAGAAGATACTGCAAAATTTAATTTTTCCATTCTTTCGAATTTCCTAGATGGTAGTTATATCAGATTTGACCTATCAAGGATCTTCACTAATTGTTTGGCTAATTGTTGTACATGCTATCACCTTTTTTTTTATTCTTGGCTCTAGGTTCGGTTTTAGCTGTTGGTAGCAGCAGAATTGGGGCAGTTGAGGAGTTCGCTACGGAGTTAGTTCACCATTCACTCGCCAGCGACAACAGTTAATAACAGGCTACTCTGGCTTGAAAAAACAAATGGGTGAAAAGAATGAGTAGTGAAGAAGATAGAAGCATGAATTTTATAAAATGTATGGCTGCAATTCAAAAACCTTTAACACATAACATTGGCTGTAACATTATTGAATGTGGTACATCGAACTGCACTCAGGAATACGCTAGAAGTAGTAGGTAAGCTTTCAAGCTATGATAAATCGACGTGTAAAATGCACTCTTGACTTAAATCGATTGACTTAAAGTGTATAATGTTAAAGGAAAGAAAGGTGTTTCAGCAACATTGCAAAGAAAAATCAATGTCAAAGCAATTTCTGGAATTAGTTTTGTTTTTTTTTCCTTATTTTATTTTTCATGCAACGCAACGTGGTGCACTTTTCCCTCTTTTGCAATATTGGATTTTAATTTTAACTTCTGGCCCTACATCAATGCAATGGCACGCGGCGGGCGACACGACAACAACGACGATGACGACGATGTTGGACAGAGTATACCTAGTACCTACCTTTGGCGCGTCTTCACCCTGAAACTGAAAGACTGATGATTCCTCTTGACAGTGATGCTTGCATAATTTAGAAAGAGGAGAGAATTGATTACACTCAGATTTAAATATATTTTGTAATTACGAGCTGGGAAAGTTTTCCATTTTCTTTTGAGGCACAAACGCGCTGCAATACAGTTTGAGATATTGGCTGCAACTTGTAATTTTTGTGAGAGAATTTAAGCACCAAGTTAAAGTGCAATAGATTTTTTTTTGTAATTAAGAGAATGAAATTTTAGATCAATCAGTTTTGAGGAATAAAGTGAATTAATAAAAAGATTTTATTAGAGAGAGTAAAAAAATTTCACATCTGGAATGAAGAAGCTATTTGTTTCGATGTCATGGGAGATATTTTCTCTCCGTAAAATTTTATTCTGACCTTTACAAACTTAGTTTTCAACTTGTGACGGTCATCCCAAGAGACAAGTCTGCTGGAATTATTGGGATTGGGATGTGTGACGGATTGTATATTCTAGTTTAATTAATGTTACTTACAAATATAATGACTGCACCTACTCATAGTTGCTATATGTGAGGTGCTTATCCATCGATTTAAACAATTAAGAAGGATAGTTTACCATTTAATCATGCAGATTAATAACTGTATGCAATTAATAACTGTATACCATTTTTTTTAGAAATATGGGTATGCTATCTTTAACAGTTGAATTCATCGACATCTTTTTTTTCCCCGAAAATATAAAGTTTTGCTCTGTGCTCGGAAAAAAACAGGTTAAAATGAGATGTCAACAACTGCTTCGAAAAAACATCTGCATCCTGCATATTTTGTTGCAATAAGAACACTCATGACATGCTATTCCTTATCAGATTGTCTTCACATGTCTCCCACAAGTTCAATGCCTTAACATCATCAGCTACAGTTGAACTCGGAACGACAGACAAAATCTATCAATTTACATCTCAGCTGAATCTTTGACATTGCACTGTTTTTCGCGATGTTGCCGATTGATGTCTTGTTGCTTTGCATGTTCATTGTTCAGTGGTAATTTTAGTGGAGTGTGGAGTTTATCGAAAGTTCAAATGAAATGCATGCATAACGAAAGTGAATGTTACCAGTTCCATTGTTAATCTTGATTAAATTGTAGAATACATACATATATGTGTGATCTAGTATTATGCATCCTCTGTCCATAATTAATTTTTGTTCCTCACAAATTTTGCACTTAAAGCCCATTCAGCAGTACGTACGCAGTTTGACCAGTTAAATTGAAGATTATTGAAATTATTTGGTGAAGTCTCCACACATTTTGCACTCATAATTCACTGCCCACCACATTATTTCCGACCGAATAGAATGAATATTAGACAACGTATTTTTTAGGGTTTTCACCATTCTGAAGATTTTTCGATTTTTGTTTGTTTGTTATTAATTTCTTGATTCAAATTTTACAGAATACTCCCTGAATATTGTTCGTTTATGTTTTTGTTATCATTTTAATGCGGATGTGGAGACTTAGAAAAATTTCGTTTCGCTTAAGCTCCGTACGTGGCGTTACGGTACGCAATTTGTTAGCAAAATAAGCTATTAAGTTGATTAAATGGAGAAGTCCCCACACAATTTTTCACAAGCTTTGTACTCTCCAAAACTAAAGTTTGTGTTTAAAATTTGTGGAAAAAACAAAATCAATTACGGACGGAGGGAGTAAAAAGTTGGATCAGAGAAGGGGGTTTTTTAACTTTAAAAAAACTGAAGTAAATGCAAAGCCGGTAGTGTTTCGAAAACAAACTAGTTTATAAATTCTGAGAGTTCATGACCAGGCCAGGGCCTAGCCATTTTTAGTTTGGGACCTAAAGCCCTTTAAAAAGTGTTCCAGTGACTTTTAAACCCTCTAAAACTTGTTTGATCATTTTGAAATTGTTTGTCCATTATTCAGGATCCAAATGACACCTATTCTGCTAATAGATATTGTAAAATAAGAAAAACAAACACACTTTTTCCCTTCACCCTAATGTTAATTGTAATGCCTTCTGAAATCAAACAAATCGTAGGAGTAGTTGAAACCAAATTAATTTTAAAGGAAACCCTAAGGACTTAATAGGTCCTGAGACCTTAGTATAAGTAAAAGAAACGTTAAGCGTGTAAGTTCAGATCGTATTAAGTTAGATCCTTTGGTTCATGCTAGTTTAGCAACGTATGAAGTAAGTTTTGTACAGTGGTCTGGTTAACGTAAATTATTAACATTTTAATGGTCTTCCGATGAAGACGCCTCTCAATCAGGACCTGTCCAATCAGCTATTCGAAAATGTGATGGTAAATAGATGTTTGTATTAGTAAATTGGACCCGACCAATTTAACACCATGCTATTTCTACATTTGGCTTTTAAAATTATAAGAGCCTCAATTCCACTTCATTATGGAATTGAGGACTCTCAAACATTTGTAGAGCTTTCTTTTTAAGTTTGACCGCTATCCTTGTATCGCGTATGTATTTACATAAACCCACTGACACTGTTTGTTGTGGTAACCTTCAGGCAACCAACTATCATAGGAGAAAAACATGTCTGAAGTTGGTGTTTGTGGTGTTAAAATCTGGGCCTATTGCTTGAGGACTGCTCTGTATTTTATTTCGTGCAACGCATATTTACATTGAAGCTTGAAAAAAGTTAACAAAATAATGGTCTGTGATTGAGTATGTATTTTGTTCTATTTTATTTTGATTTTTTTTTTTTTGATTTTGTAATTATGGAACTGTCCCTCGGCTGAATTTTGTTCGCAATAAACGTATACTTCATTTCAGGGAAAAATTCTCATCTATTAACTATTATACTTTTTTCTTTGCTAAATTTTAACCCAAAAAGTGTTGTTGCTCGACCTACTTTAGCCTTACAAAAAAAAAAAAAAAAAAGTTCTTATACAAAGAGCTTATTAATGTTTGGTTGTTTTGTGTACCATTTTTTTTTTGTGGTGATGCAGAACAAGTTTGAATAGTTGGAACATGAGATAGATTTTTTTCGTTTGCAAAAATTTTAATTAATAAACAATTTGATATGGTTGCTGAATATTTTGTGGCACAATAAATTACACTATTGTCAGAATAAATAGGTTAGTATGGTTGTAACTATTTGTTTTGGTTTGTCCTTGGATTAGGATTATGGTACGTTTGCAATTATTTTAACAAACAAAACATGATATGAAATGCAGGAAATGCTCCTTAGTTGCAAATTTTAACCAAAGCTTTGGGAATATTAGCATTGATAACTCAATTCGACTTCGCAGAATAATTTCTTGACTAGGCAGACAAGCTGTCACAAATAAAACATACAAATTCAAAAATTATTTTGTGCAATGATTTTTCATTCGAATATTATTTATGTAGGCATCTTCAATAAAAATCTATGAAAAAGTGTGTGTCAATTGTATTCGTAATCTTATTATTTTTATTCTAAACACCGAAATTGGCTGACGTTTGACACTTTTCAAGAACTTGTTCTACCTCAAAAGTAGGAGCAGAAAATGTTGCCCTAAACTGTACTAAAAATCTTCATGGAACACGAATTCCTGAACACCTTGGGGCAAACGTTTTTTTCATTGAATACATTAAAAACGAAACGAAAAAACGATCAAAAACTCGAACTTGAATGCATTTCGGACTGCGTGCAGTCCATCATCAGCATCACGACTAATCCAAGCTGTCTTCTAAAGTTGTTAACATTAATTTAGATTAGAAAATTGAGGTTTGATGTTGATATTGCCATTATTGACATTGATGGCATTGTTGTATCTTTGTATGAAATAGCTTTCATCCGTATGTAATTTTCTCTTATCTAATATTTGTTTTATTAGAGTCAACCTGCATTATAAATGGTTGAGTTTTAAGATATGATCTGCGATTAAAGAACTCTGGCTCTTATTTTATCTATTGTAGGCACTATTTTCTTTAAATCTTTTTTTTTATGGTTTGTATAGTTTGTCCGTTAACACAATCGCAGTCACCATCACCAAATTTAATTGCATATATGCCTGATTTTTTTCATAAAATCTATTTTATATCTTATTTTGTTGGCAATTTCAGGTTCAGGAAAATAACAAACTGAGGTTCGTTTAACTTCACATATTTCTCTATTTTGCGAGAAAAACGTGAAGTATCCAAGGACTACTTAGGGAATGAAAATTAAAGTTTCAAATTCAAAACAATATTTTTTGTTGACATAAGGATGATTAGCCTTTTCACACTTTTTTAAATTTTGTTTACGGAGTGCTATCGGCTTGGTCTATACATCATATAATAAAACGGCGAACACTATTTTTGTAGTACACATCATGGTCATTTAATGCAATAGAAAAAAAAATATACTTTTGGCTTTTCTAGTTAAGTTTATATCGTTATCGAAATCAAAAAAAAACTTAAATCAACAAAAACCTCTACTTGTTTATCTCGTGTATGCGGTGTACAATCTACAACCTAATTTTTACCTGAACCTCCTCATCATGATTCAAAATGTCATGCATATGAACATTATGAACAAATAATTACTTTTCTAAAAAAAAATATTTATTGAAAATGAGCATAACACATAAATCAGTGCACAAAAAAAAAAAAAACATTTCCTATAGATATTTTTATGGGTCTCTTCAAATGATTAATTATATGTTTAAGTCGCATATTATGTCATTTTGGAACTTATATTTGTATAATGTTAACATTATATTATATTTTATGCTCATCGAATTTGTAATTTTATTGAAATATTACCTTTGCATATATCGAACTGCGAAGGCGCCCCCATATCCTCAAGCAAAAAAGTGAAATAAATTTTTGGATTTAAAATCGCTCCATGTGTATATGTATTTGTATACAACACACTCGTCTGTGATGGTAAGTTAGGTATAAATATTTTGTATGGATGGCCTGAGGATCCTTATTGAACATACCGTAGAACATTTTTTGTTTCCTCTCGTTCGTTGGGTTGATGCCTAAATCAAATCGAATTCTAGTAGATGGCATTATGTTTCGGATACGAATAATAATCTCAATTTTATTAAAATTTATTTTCTGGGAAAAAGCATAGAGCCAACATCGATTTTGCAGTTTATTTGAGATGCTTCACTAGTTTTCAATGTTTCCTGCCACACACTGTTCTGTTTGATAAATCCTTTGAAGCGTGAATTGCCATCATCAATATTTGTTTTGGGACAGTGGTTGTTTTTTTTTTCTCTTCTTTATTTACGGCTAATTGAGTAAAGCGATTTGTAGTTTTATGTAAAAGCAATTTGCGGAAGTTGTTAATTAGGCTGGAATTTGAAATAGATATGAATAATAAATTATACAATTTTGTTATATATGGTCTATTAGATATTATGTTGATTTTTGGTAATAATAATCATGTTTAATGCATAAACAGATATAAAAATCTAAATAACCATATCAATGGAAAGCGATTGAAGTTCTAATCAATATAAACATAAACACATCAACAGCTGTAATCGAAATTTGAAAATCATAAATTTGATATGGTTTTGACTGTTTGTCCTTTAATGCTCGAGAATATTAAATCCTTTTGAGTTTATAAATTTAATATTTAGTTGCTATATACTAACTATAATGGTTTTCCCAACAATCACACATATTTATTACTCCCAGATTGATTTGAATTTGATTTCTTGCACTACAGCAAAAAGTTGTAATTTTGTTTTAAATCTTTATTGAACTGATGCACTTACCTTCTGCAAATTGACTTGAAATTTATACAATACTTCATTACGAAACAAAAAAATGGTTCCACAGAGAAACTTCAATCTTATCTACGGTAGCGTCACTTATAATTGCTGTTGAACTGCTTGTTGAACTCTTTACTTGAATGTAGAGGCATTTAAAAAGCAATTCCCACGGCGCCCATCCTGTATATATACAAATTTAGAAGCATTTTTCTTTAGCTTGAGGGTTTTCACAGGAAACACAACCATGCAAGGGCGTACGCAGGAATTTTATCAGGGGGGAGGCAAACACATTTAACAACGAATTTAATAGAACAAAAATACAAAATTGTATGAGCATAACAAATTTAGGCAGGCGAGAAGGGGCTATATCAGCTCTCATTTTAAGACATTTCCGTTAGAAAATCAAAACAAAAAAACTTTTTCGCAGCTTTCAAATCAATTTTTTGACTTGAGGCGAAAAAGGTTTCTTTGTGAGTTTCTAACGGGAATTTTTTGAAAAATTGGAGCTGGTAGGAACATTCTGATATTGGATTCGAGTTAAGAATATCGAAAACCTTTAGAAAAGTATAGTTTTGTTACTGCAACCAGAAACTCTGTTGATCGGTATAAAATGAAAAATACATTAATTTCAACTTAAGATTTCTCGGAGGAGAAAAGATGCAAAGATGGGCAACAATAAAAAAATTTAATTTTGTTGGCCTATGTAATCATTCTCCTCTGTTGGGGCTTGGGAACATATCAGCGCCGTTTCGGCTGTTACGTTCTTCTGTTAAGCCCTTATGACGACTGTGAAGGGCCTAGCTATCATTTTTAAAATTCATGACTACTTTTATTTATTTATTTATTTATTTAATATCAATTAGAGTTTACAATCTCAAATAGACTAACGAAATTTTTAAATTATACATAGAATTAATTATAAAACTAAAGCTACAAAAAAATTAAATTATTTATTAACATTATTTAATTAGTTAAAAAATACAAGTTTAACATATTTTTGAATGAGTTTCTACTCAAATGGAAATTAAAATCTATATTATTTGACACATTATTAATCTCCCTAACACTGCGAGTCATAGGTTCATTAAAAGCATAATTTACTCTATGAAAGTTTTCGCGGAATAAGGTTCGAATTCTTAGTTCTTTAGAAGGAGCGTAAAGATCTATCAGCGATAACAAATAAGGACAATCAATATGATATGATAAAATATCACTGACAAAATTTATAGCAAACATCTTACGGCGGTTTTCTAATGTCTGTATACCAATAAGCTGACATCTAACGTTATACGAAGGCATTTCAATGTTCCAGCCTAGTTTGTGTACTACAAATCTTGTAAATTTTTTTTGGACATTTTCTATTCTTGTAATATGAACATTGTAATGAGGATTCCACACTACGCAGCAATATTCCAGGACCGATCTAACATACGAAACATAAAGGGCTTTTAGAGTGTAAGGGTCTCTAAGACCAAACGAATTACGAAAAATAAAACCCAACATAGAGTTGGCTTTGTTGACCATGAATTCTGTGTGATGTACAAAGTTTAGCTTGTAATCAAAAATTACTCCAAGGTCTTTTTTAATAGAAACTCTTTCAAGGACATGATTATGCATATTGTAATCGTAAACGATAGGTAACAAACGACGAGTAAACGAAAAACATTGACATTTGGATATGTTTAGGGCTAATTGGTTTATATTGCACCAGTTGATAAGATTTTTAACATCATTTTGGAGAAGCGTACAGTCTGTTAAATTTTTTACACGTCTAAAAAATTTTAAATCGTCCGCAAACATAAGACACGTTGAGTTAGTAAGGACATCAGGAAGGTCATTTATAAAAATAAGGAACAGCATTGGACCTAAATGACTCCCTTGTGGAACGCCGGAGGTTACAGAAAAGGGATGAGAGATAATCGAATCAATTGAAACCATCTGGCTGCGTCCTGTAAGATAATCTTTCAGCCATTGAAGCATGTTGGAATGAAAACCTACGTTCTCTAATTTTTGTAATAAAATTTTATGATGCACCCTATCAAACGCCTTTGCAAAATCGGTGTAGATAACGTCCACTTGGTAACCCTTTTCTAATGAATTGAGAATATAATTCGTGAAAATGGTTAGGTTAGTGGAAGTTGATCTACCGGATACAAAACCGTGTTGGTACGGGGATATGGTTTCTTTTAATATAAAATTCAATTTATCGCAAACAATTTTCTCAAATAATTTAGGTATTGAGGACAATTTACTTATGGGTCGGTAGTTTGTGATTTCCTGTTTTGGACCACATTTGTGAATAGGAGTAACGAAGGACGTTTTCCATTCAGGCAAAAATACACCATACTTTAACGAACTATTAAAGACAAAACACAAAACTCTAGATAGAGCGACGGAACATTTTTTCAAAACAATAGGTGGAATTTCATCCGGACCAGAATTAATGTCTTCAGTTAGACCACATAGAGCTAATTCCACATCCGATATGGTAACATTTAAATTACCTATGTTTAGACTATTTAGGGACTGGCAGAAAGAGGTGTTTGTGACATTACTAGAATCGATATAATTTGACTTAAAAAACTTAGCAAAGGCATCGCAAATAGATGGTAGACTTGTTAAAGTCGAACCTAAATATTGCATACTTTTAGGGAATCCATTTGATTTTTTTTTATTTTTAATGAAACTCCAAAAACATTTACTATTGATTCTTAACTTGGATTCCATAGAGTAAATATAGTTTTTATATAAAAATTTATTTAGAACATTGAAATTCTTTTCTAATTCATCATAAATACTGCGCAAATTGGCATCAGAAGAAAACTTTCGTAAACATTTATATGCTTTATTCTTTTTATTGTTTAAATTAATTAATCTACCGTTATACCAAGGAGGCTTAGAAGCATTTTTCAATTTAGTTTTAGGAACGAATAGATCGATAGCCGTCTTAAGAGAACTAAGAAAATTATTGTAAAAGTCTTCCTAAGCCTAAGTCTTCCTTCTATAAAATAAGCCACAGCCAAACAGCAGCTGTGTCCATTCCTTGATGGACTTTGGGGAGCAGAATTTAATTTTTAAATCCCATCACATTTTCCTGTATGGCTGACCTTCTAAGGTCTCCATCAATTCTTCTGCTGCAGGTGACATGATTAAGGTCTGGAAATTCCACGTATAGATTTAAGGTCAACAGGCTTACCAAAATTAACATGTTGCGATTAATGTCAGGTACCTGTCCCTTACTTCGGTGGAAATAAACAGTCTTCCAGGGTACCACCTTCCCAGAACAGAAGCCTGCTTCTAGACGATGATAGGAATACAGTAAAATTACTAACCTGACAAAAAGAACAGTAGAACATTTTTGTTTTATTTTACGCCAAGCATGGTGCATCGAAACTTTTTTTTTAGCTACGTTTTTTTAGCTTTTAATGTCCTTTGAAAAAAAAAAAAATATTCGCAAACAAAAGGAATAAGATTTTACCATGGCATCCAGTGAAAACTGGAAGATAAATGCAAAAAAATAAATGCTGCCCAGGTGGGAACCCAGCTCACACTCACTTCTCTGTTGGCTTTAGGCACTACATGGGACTAAGGTTGTTAGAGGCTTGTTGATTTAGGCTGGAGGGCATATAAATTCATATAAAAATACGAATAGACTTCTAATTCAACCCGAGTGACAGTAATAGAGAACAATATCTCACTTTAGGCGGAAAATGGAAAACAACTTCAGTCAACTCGGTGTGCATAGTTAGAGGCGGCTAGCTTGGCTAGTGATCGGTGTAACCCTAGACTGTTAGTTCCATTAAACATTAATTATGTGAGTTATACTGGTTTTAATGATCTTATCTTTGACATATTCCATAGAAACATTAACAATACGAATTTGAAACGGTCACTATGGCGTATACGTACTTTTTTTTATTAAATTTTTATGGGACATTCGCCGACATTTTATCGAAATAACTTCATACAGTCGTATTCGACTATCACCGAATTTACGTTCAAAGCAAATAATCATTTATCTCAACAACCTATTTTAGTCTTACATGGCATTTTAAGAATATGTATGTACCTATAGTTTGCTGGAAAATGCGAACAACCAATTAAGTCATCAACTCTATTTTTTCAGATAATAGAATTAAATAGTCTATTTCGTTGTTCTGAATTGAAAACGATGAGTTACCGTTAAACCGCTAAAAAGTGATATTCACTAACAACTGCACTGGTAAACAGGACAACAAGGAGAACACCATGTTTTAGAATGCGAAAATTGTTGTGAGTATTAATTAAACTTCATTTCATTATCCAACGTTAAATATTTTGTCAATTTAGCAGAACCATCATTCGGCCAATCCATTGATTCATTGGCACCTTTGCTGTCGTGTTAAACATAGCATCGTGTCGTGTGGGCGAGCAAGCTACATATATGGTGTTCGTGTGGTTTGTTTGTGCATCCGCTCACCGCTGCCACATGAAATCAGAGTACTTCCTCCAACAATTAGGGGTTGTTGAAATTACATCAATTCATTTATATACAATGGTGTAGTGGATGCTCGAATTTTGGTCATGATGGGAGTCTTTCTCAATGATGGGACATGTGGTGGTGGAATGCTGGTTGTCGTTTATGGGAACTATGTGGCTATTTGCTGGAGTTGACGTTATGTCAAATTGAAAAATTGTTTTTTTGACGTTTCACAAAATTCATTGTTTGTGGTAGTTTACCTTCAACATTTTGCCTTCTCTTTATCATGCTTAGTTTCAGTAAGAGGATTCAAATGGGAAAACATTTTTATGTTAGAAAAAAAAAATAATATAAACTAAAAACCACTACGTATAGTTTAGAAAGGGTTCACCCTAACATATCTGCAGTTGAAGTGGGAAATCGTTTAGAAATCTATTAAAAATAAATAAGGTCTGTTAAAAAATCATTTGTTGAGTTCATTTTTGTTTTTGTAAAATACAATCATTTTTCAAAGTCAAAACTTTCTTAAAAGAAGTATTTTAGTCACTTGATAATATAATAGAATTTTCGTTATCAGTCCCAATGCTAACACAAATAACATTTGTGATTGATTGTTGCTAATAAATGTATCTGTTGTTGATATTTACATTCAAGAGATACAAAAACGAGATCATCGAACACAAAAAGTTTATGTTTGAGATAGTACTTCTAAATCAATCAGGTTGTATGCTGGTGTTCCACATTGATCAATTCTGGGCCCTATTTTATCCTGCATGTTTATAAATGACTTAATCCTTGTTTGAAAAAACGTCATGTTACATCGTTATGCTGATGGTGTTCTAGTTTATATTTTGCGACGTTTAACTTATAAGAAGACCAAACTTGTAGAATCAATGAAGATTTGAATGGGATTCACTATTGGTCCTTGTGTAATGTTCTTTTGATACATCCATCCAAATCACAAATTATTGCCTAAGTATTTTACCCTAAGCTGGATTCCCATTCATTCAATAAGCTACTTGTTCCTTTTAACGATACAATTAGGTACACTTTTTGTCTGCGGAGATTTGACAATGCTTTTCAATACCATCAACTTGTCCTGAGATGTATTTTACAATAATACAGAAAAAGGCATCTTTATATTTACTTGTATAAAAAGTTATGCTATTATAAAGTTCAGAAGTTCAAACTAAAATTTCTTCCAGCAACAATCTCATTGATTGATATTTATTTTCAAATTAAATTGGCTTTTCTATATTTTCAATAAAATCAATATTTCGAAAGCTATTTCTTAATTACAGAACACATTGTATAAATCAAGTATAGTGGAAATAAGTAGACAGTAGGTAATAATAATATAAATATAACAGAATATAATAGTTATTACACTATGCATATTTATATATTTAAAAAAACAAAAAAAAAATTAGAAAATATCTGTACCTATTTATACAGGCTGCCCCACAGTCACCGGACGCCAAAGGACGTCCGATTCGTAAAATTTTACTTTTATTCAATCAAGAATTTATAATTGTTTTAGTTTGGCCAAACATTTTTAAGTGTGTATGACTGTTTTGTTGCTTTCAGAGTTCCACCGCTTTTGTCACTTCCGCCATGTTACCTCCTGGGCCTCTTCGATATACTGCTTCCACTCCGATCTCCGCATCTTTGTTGTAGTCGTATGTGCTTTCTTTTTGCTGCTAGAAGATTGATGGCAGTTACTCTGGCGATAACAAGGGTGGCTGGTATTTACACCGTTCGGTTGGAGCGAGCTACGCCTCTGCAGTGCTTACGGTATTTTTTTTTGTCGAAGTGCAACTGCTCAAATCTTACATCCATAAAGTAGAATATGGAGTGTGTTGTTGACATCAGCAGCCTTCTTTTGCTTGACTTTGGACCACCAATGTTGGCCATCAATCTGCTCAGTGACGTTGCAACTTTGGAGGCTCGTTCCGCAGCATTCTTTATCTGTTGCCAGAAAGTGAGTTTCGTCTTTAGGGCTGATTCCAGATATTTCACGGATACTTTGCTTCTTATGACATCGGGCTCAATTGAAAGTCGATAATTGTCGGTATTCTCTTCTGCGTTTTATCTGTGACCGTGTTCGTCCATCCAAGAAATAATGCTATTTGGGTGTTTTTTGCAGTTATTATCGCAGCAATGTCATCTGCATACTCTACAAGTAGGTATTCTTCTGGCATGTCTAAGAAAAAGGTACCATCATAGGAGATATTCCAGATATTTGGTCCCAAGATTTATCATTGAGCTGCTCCGGAGCTGATTTCCTTTCTTCGTGTGTCATCTGCGATCTCGTAGATCAGCTCTCAGTCTTTGAGGTAGTCTTCCACTTTTTGCAAAATGTAGTTTGGAACGTTGAAATTTTATCCAAGTGCATGTAGCGTGTCACATCGCCTAGCTGAATTGAAGGCATTTCTGACATAAAGGCTTGCCAGCAATACGATCTTCCTTGAGTAGTAGTTTCTCTGTTTGGCAATTTGGGTAGGATTTAGCAACTCCTCAATCTCTCCGATCGTAGAGCGGTCTTTTCTGAAACAAAATTGTCTTTCCGACAAATCTCCGGCTCTTTGGACTGCAGCGATGAGTTGCGGTTTCAAAATCTTCTCCAGGAGCTTACCTGCAGTGTCTATCATACATAGGGATCTCTACGCAGATGGTAAATCCGTGTCTCCTTTCCCGCTAATAAGCGCAGGGAAATATGACTGATAAATAATTTACATACTTATAAAAGGCTGGGATAGATGTATTTACATGAATCTTATTTCGATCTATTTTATCGCATGAAACACAATTTGGGAATTCTTTCTTAATTCATTCATGTACCAAATATCTAAAACCCTTATGTTAAATCCATTCATTTAAGCCTTGAACCACATGTACAAGACATGGTCCATGCAAAAATGTATTGTTATTTTCATAACTTCAAAAATCTGTATTTGCTTTTGAAATTTTCATTTTCGAATCAAATCTCTTAAATAACTTTCCAATCTTGAGTACTAGGTCCTTGTTAAGCTAAATCTCCTGAATTACTTTCCAATCCCAACCACTTGTCGGGTCTTAAAGAAAAATGAAGATTACACCCAAAGCGATTTAATTAAACTTCCAAAAGATTATAAGATCATTGAAGAATACGATTTTCAACAAAATGCACAATTTGGCCTCTTCTATGTAATCAAGTTGTTCTTGGCTTCCTTCTCTAAGAACTACTTTCAATCTGGAATATGATTATCCCGAACAAAAGCATACAATATCGTTTTCGAAACAAAATTAAGCAGAATATGCAAATTACCCACTTCAAAATGCCAACCCGAGACAACAGAACACAGAGAAAGAGAGAGACCAAAGGACTTAAACTCAATGAAGAAACTTCCTTAACACAATCAACTATCACAAGAGGGTGACACTTTCTCACTTACCATCCACCAGCAGTCACCCAGAGTATTATCTCTGGAAATCCGGTAAGCGTTTTGCATTTTTGGGGATAAAGTTTTCCATCACCAAAAATATTATTTTCTACCTAGCTTCATTTTCTGACCCAATAAGATGATAGGACATTAGATTTAGCATTATTTTTTGAATCAGAAAGGGAAGTCCTTCTCCTTGCATGTAATCATATTATACAAAAATGCACACCCTTTTCTTGGGCGCAAGGTTATCTTAACTCTCAAATCTAGTCAAAGTAGTCGTAGAAGAATTTTTTCATATATCGGAATGCATTGATATTTTTGCCACGACTTCAATTTTTGCCAAAATTGAACAAACTTCATGGGTAAGTAAACAGTTTAGAAAGTTTTTCCTTAATGTGCCTTTTGCCTTGCAAAGTGGAAGCAAATGCTCGGAATGTTATTTGCTATAAATTTATCATTTTATTAACAGTTTTTTGTTTTTTTGTTTTTGTGAGTTTGGGGGTGAAATAATGTAGAAACTTATTTGAACATGTCCGAGAATTGGTAAAGAGTGAAAGCAACCCAACATTGCGAAGTGACAGTTGCTTTTCGTTTTCACTTTCGATCGGTAAATGAGTTTTAAGAAAAGTTCTGCTTATTCAATAAAATATAAAATTATTGAGTAGATATATGTACATAGGTAGTTTTCGTATGTTGCATTTGTGAAATATAAATATATTTGAATTAAAATAAAATTGCAAAATCACAATTTCTATGCCATTGCAACTGCCAAAGTCATGTTTTCACATAACGTGCCTGAGCCAAAAGTTGTAATTGCTTACTTTGATATTCAAATATATTTACCATTATAATGTCTCACGTGTTGTATTGTTGTAAGCGGCCACCAACCGCTTATAAAATACCTACTTTTTACCATCAGGATTCTGTTTTGAAAAGTACCAGCCCTACGTCTGGTTTTTAGACGTTTTCAATCGTATTTCCAGACTTCTTCTTATAGACTATTAGAGCCCACAGCAGATTTTGGGTGTAAGTATCGAGTTCGTTGTGATCTTTTTAAGGGGCATCCACTTTTCCTATGCACGACCTTTCCTTAACTATTCCGCAGCTGTGCTCATTCACTTTTGAACAACCTGTGCTATGTGTGTCTCAAACGACCCGATCCTCTACTTGCCTGAGTGAGTGCAATCGTTGCCTTTTCGAAACGTGTTACCAATACAAAAAAAAGACATAGTTTCTACGTTGGAGACGCTGGACCCAAATACAAATCCCTCTCCAGATTTCACACAGCATCAAACATGCTTTTTTCGGGAACTTGACGATTATTCCCTTTTTTCACTACTCGGGGAAGAACTCGAAGTTCCAAGCCCTCTCTATGAGTTCATGCAGTAGTTTACTCGATATCGTTACCGTTAGTGCTGCTTGTAATATCTCTGCGGGAATACCGTCGAGTCCTTCCGCCTTGTTATTATTCAGTGTTTTAATTGCTGCAATTATCTCTTCTCTACTGAAAGGTACGGTCCGTGTCAGGGTATTTGTTTCTTCGGACGAGTGATCAGGTATCGGGTGCTCATTAGTGTCAATTAGACGGTTTAACACCGAAGCAAGTTTCTTCCACTTTTTGAGTTAGTCTTCCTCCGAACCATCTTAATCATTCACTGGATGTTGTTTAGAGCTCCGTACACCAGTGAGCTCCTTAATGATCTTATAAACAGTTAAACTGTCTCACCAATTTGCGCCTTTTCTGCTTCTTCAGCTAATGCGTTGCTGTAGTTAACCTTGCCACGTCGCGTCGGACGCTACTGTTAACTTTTCTTATCTTCATGCGGTACATCATTGTTTGTTTATTTCATGAGTGTGCTTCATGAGTGTGAACTTAGCAAAGCAACTTTCGCAAATCAAAATTGAATTAATTTGTTATTTTGTTCTAATTTGTTGCTTATTAGTTAAAGCATTTTTGATTTTTTTGTTCTTGTATTTACCGTTTTATGGTATCCGTCGCTAAGTTCATGTGAGCTTAGAGAAGCACCCTCCTTGGATCAAATTGAAATGTGGTTAGTATTTTGTTGCTAATTAGTTACGGCAATTTTAATTTTGTTGCTCCTTCTTGAGTTTACTGAATTTTCGCTAATTTTATGTGAACTTAGCGATTCACCCAACCTGGATCAGATTGAAATGTGGTTGATATTTTGTTGCTAATTTGTTAGTAATTTAGTTACGGCAATTTAAATTTTCTTGCTCCTTTATTGCCTATATTATCCTGAATTTTCTCTAATTTGATGTGAGTTTAGCGAAGCTCCCCTTTTGGATCAGGTTGAAATTTGGTTGGTATTTTGCTGTTAATTTGTTGATAACTAGTTACAGCAATTTTAATTTTGTTGTTATGATATTTCATTTTTTTTTGGGTTGCTTTACTAAGTTCACATTAAATTAGCGAACATTCAATATAACAGTAGAGGAGCTACTTGTTTTCGTTTAACATTAGCGCTTATTAGTTTAGCAAATCAAGTCCGGTTGTACGAGACAAGTATCCAGTGGTTACCACTAGGCTGTTAACTAAGCCCATTTGGTGTGTAGAAAAATTTTCGGATCACTGGGATTCCACCAAGTTGATCCTCATAACTTGCTGATCAAACTTAAATTTCTCTTAATACAAACCATCTGACTAGACTTTACAAGATTCTCCTCTTCAAAATCCATTTCAACTGATTTCGCAGTCTATATACAGCAAATTATTTTCTTTGCAAATCCTACTCATAAATAATTGTCTGTGCAGATTTAATACAAGTTTTTGGTAAACCCACAATTGTCCAGCAAAGTCTTGCGCACAGCAAGACCTTAACCAGGATTTAAACTAAAAGTTGAGTTAAATTTAACATGAATGCTGCTTCCATTATACGCCTATATATCGTTCCCCTATCCCTCTCTCCCCCGTCAGTCGTCATCTTAAAGTCAAAATATCCATCACAGAGCACATGGTAATTAATCTTTGCCCATTCCCTTCAAACTACCGTCGTCGGTCGTATCTCAAAAATGTCCTCAATGTCTTTACTTTCACATGGGAATGTTTGGATTTTGAGAATTTATCTCAGCAGACAAAAGTATTTTACCAAAACTACAACTACTACTGCTGGACCACTGATGGCCCAAAATTGTATTATATGCTTTGGGTGGGTATAGGCTATGTATACAGTATACATATGTACATAAAAGAGAAAATCCTTAAATCATACCACTAAACTAGGATAAAGAAGCCACAGGATCTACAAAAGGCAGAAGCATATACAAAGCATTATAGCTATGCCATGACCGCACCAAACAACCGCCACTGACGTTTCCTGTTGGATTCTGAGATTCACCAAATCTGCTTGTACTGCTTGTGTAGTTAATGCGGATCTTTTTTCGTAAAACAAGAGGCTTGAATTAGGCTGTTTGTTGTTTTTTTTTCTGCCCAAAGGACCAGTGGAGGGGGGGGGGGGGGGAATTATAAAGATGACGGATTTTGCAATAGACAAAGCCCGGCAACATAAACTTTATGCTTATACTACAGGAGGATGTTGACATTTGAAAAGTGTGAAATGTTTGGTGAAAAGTTTACTTTAGCAAAGTTATAAGTACATAAATGTGATAACTCTGAAACTGACTTGTGTGAAAATATTTGAAATTTATTAAATTAGTTGGGTCAAAGTTCATAATCACCATCATCATGATGGTGTCTTTCAAAATGTCTAGTCTACGACGTTTGCTTTGCATGAAAAGTTCTTATTTCATTGAAAACTTTTTCTCCTTTTTTCCCTCTGAACTTAACTTGAAGAATCGTTCTCTCAAAGCATCTCATCAGCAGTTCATGTCGCCTTGATAATGTCGCGTGCCAAATGGACTGCGATAATTTTGGTCTTATGTAAAGTTTCTTCTAATCTTTGGGAAATAAGGAATTAATACTTTAATGCAGAGATACGTATCTCTGCTTTAATGCAATCTTGTTCTTAGCTCGGTTGGCAAGAATGATTCTTGGTTTTATCACTGCACTAATGCCATTTCGGGATGCAATATCAATTATTTCGGATCCCAGGTAAACAAAATCTCTGCGGCTACTGCGGCTTTTAGTTTCTATAACAGCCAAATCCCGTTTCTTGGGCTCCGTTTGCATCAATGATATCAATCAAGTGTTAATTTTCGGAAATTCTATTTATCAAGCCATTGATTTGAAAAAAAACTCTATTTTGAATTTAATTTATGTACAATGTATTCGAAACAAGCTACATCCCTTCTATACAAAAAAAAAAAAAAAATAAAACAAGTGATAAATCAATTTAAAACACAACAATTATATCCTTCCATTTGAATTACCCTGAATATATTCGTAAACAGAGTAAGGATGTTCGCTAGAAAAAACACGAGTTATTTTCATTGTGATTAATTTAGTTGGTTGCACTAAGCCGATGTTAGCTAAAAACAAAATGAGACTAAAAAAAAAGGAACGTCTGGGTCTCACGTACTTGCTCTTATAGATAAGGTTACTATTTATGCTAAGCCTTTTTAATTAAAACATTGTAAATGCAGTTTTAGAAAAAAAATTAAAAAGCATAAAATTCGATTTTCAAATGACTGAAAAAGCTTCTTATATGAATTCAACCAGAAAAAGAAGTATGCAATCTGATTTCATCTTCAATGATACATTTTTAGAAAAAAAAATTGAAAATCGTTAGAACCATTTATTAAAAAAAACAATTTTTTCTATGTAAAATTTTGCAAGGACTTTTATAAAAAAAATGGTATGATATTTTTAAAATATTATTTATCAACATCAAAAAACTAAGTTTTGAAAAAAAATATTGTACAGTTTTCGAAAAAATGATTTTTCAAAAAAAAATTTCAAACTTTTTTTAAAAATCCAAAAAAATAATTTTCGAACTTTTTTTAATGGGTATTCATGTAAAAAATGGCTGAAATTGAATGAGTAATGATGGAAAAAATCAGAATTATAAAAACGGTTCTATGGCAGGTACCGTTAATAACGGTTTTTGAAAAAAATGGTTTTCATTTAAAGATAGACCTTATCAAAAAAAATACCATGATTTTTTAAATCAAAATCGTAGGAACCGTTTTTGAGAAAAATGAGTTTTTCTAAAACCGGTATATGCCAACCGAACTAAGAACAAGAACGTCTGGGGATAGTCTCTAAAAAACGCCACAGACAGACAGAATTGTCGGACATACTTTTTTCTCATTCTCTGTCATCGTAATGTCATGTTTGATTGTTATCTCATTTTTTTTTACGAATGCATAACTGGATATATGATATCGCAAGTAAAAAAAAAAAACAGAGATATACAAAAACTAATTTTTTTTTTAATAAGTTTAGTTTTGTTTAGTTGTTTTGCATTCTAATCCAAACTCTTCATTATGGATTAAATTTCAAATCAGATGCCAGATTGATTATTAATTTACCCAAAAATTTTTTTAAATCAAAAAAGTTCGCTATTTAAAAATGAATACATTCTTCAATTATACATTCATCAATTTTATGGAATAGGTACGATTAAGCAATGGAATCACTGAATGATACTGGCCCAGCAATTGGGCATTACATTAAAATCATCTGACTCGAATAAATTTATTATTTTTAGGGTCAGTTTTTCAACAGTCAGATAAACAGTCAGTCAGTACTTATTCATAAGATAGAGCAAAAATCTATTTTTCAAAAGTCAGATATTACGTATTCTTTGGAATAATTATTTCAATAGTCAAATAAACTTATCTGCTCATTTCAGAGCTTGTTAAAAAATATTCGTAGGAATAAATTTTCAAATGTCAGCTTATACTTATACATAGCCATGAAAACTCGACAATGTAAACAAGTAAAATTAAAATATGAGTTCACCGCTGCAAAATTTTTAACATTATGGGTGATTTTGAATATTTTAGAATCACCCTTATTACGATTGTCGTTTCAAATAAAACGCCTATAAAACGACTCGCTCTGGAAGCGAAAGTTAACGTTAACTTTTAACAACTATATTGACGATGGGAAGAAATGTGAAAAACGATGAGAACTCCAAATTCAGATTTTAAATTCAACGGCAATTGTAGCTACAAGACACTGTCGTTTTACTGGAGTTTTAGTTAAAACGACAATCGTTATAAGGGTGAATACCTATATCTTTCTTATCTTTGATTATAAATATTGCATCTGGTCAATTGTGTCATAAGTTACTAGCCATTTTTAAAAATATTCAAAATTATTACATTAAGTGCATTGATAATATGGGTCTTTTTTAAATGCTGGCTGACGACGCACAGTGAGATGGAATAGGATTCTAGCGCACCAAAAGTCAATTTGAAAAAAGTGTCGAAAATGATTGATATTTTCAGGAAATGATTTTAGTACATGATCCATACAAAATTAATTATTGGGTTTTGTAAAACCTGATTTATTTTTTTGTTGCTCTTAGTTTTTTAGAGGGCTAAAGTTATTTTGATCTTTCAAGCTAAATTACTGCTTTCTCGATCTATTGATATTAATTTTATTAATAAAAATAAATCGATCAAAGTATTTTTGACCTGACTGTTATCAACATTAGCTATTTGTTTTCATTCGTTGCTTATAATTCACATTATTTGTCAATTTTTTTTAAACAATTTGTTTTGTTGGGATTTGCAACAGAAAGGTAGCATGAATACGATAGCAACTGATAAGAAAATTGCTACCAATTTTTCTCAACAAACCTATTAATTCAAACAAGCTTCAGCAAAGGAGAAGTAGCGATTTTCACTTATTCAAGGTTTGTACAAAAAAGTCCATCTGCAATGAGTCAATGTCATGTCGGCTTGGTCTTAAGACATTTTACCGTTCTATTATGTGGTTAAACATGTAGAAGCTGCATAAAAAAGCGATTTCAATATTGCAAATAATAAACGGTAGCAAATATATGTTTTAAAGACATTAGTTCTACTATAAGCTTTAAAAATATATTTATATTTCTTAAATGTGTAGTTTTAATCAAATTCAAGTTAAAAAAATATGAATTAGGTACATTGGTTATCCCAAACTATTCCGTACTGGCACAATTTTTTTTTTTTACAAAAAAGTGTAAAATATTGATTTTTACCAAAACATTTGAGAATTAAGTACTCCGGTTTTTGGTTACCCCCATTATTTTGAGAATCAGTATAATTGTTCATTGGAAAAAAATATGCAAGTTTGTAGTATACCCTCCATGCAAAAGTGAAATTTTTGGAAGGTTTTTTTATGAAAAGTACAGGAACGTTTTATTCCAAATGGCTGAATTTTGAACTAAGCCTAAGTTTAGCTAATCCTCAACTTGGAGTTAATAGATTCCAATTATCTTTCTTCTAACAAAAGTTATCGTGTTTACAAATTTCCAACGCCAATGATGCCGAGGACAACGGCGGCGCACGCACATAAAAATGTCTCGAAAACATGTTTGCTATACGTTTGAGGTGAAATAGACTAATTTTGAAAAAAATTGTGTGCCAAAAGCTAAACTTATCATTAACACTACGTGTACGGAAAAGTAAAACTAGTGAACAGACCTGGTTTTACTTACTTCACTATATCAAGGGTCTACTGTACTAATCAACAGTCCTTATTTTATTTACAAAATCATAGCTAAGTCTGATAAGAAAGAATAAGGCACAAAACAAAAGAAAATATCAAAAATTCATAAGTAATGAGAAATGGGTAAAATCAACAACAATAAGTTTACATCAATGCCTTTTAATTTGGTAAAAATGTTTTGGGTGGATTCGAAATAAATAAAATTTTTAATAAAAATTTTTTTTAAATAAATTGTTTCATGGAAAAAACCTACCAAATCGAATTTTAACCTACCAACCTACCAAATGTGAAAAAACCAACTACCAAAATGGCAACAAGAACACAGATTCGAGTCTCGGTTGTTGCCGTATTTTTTTTCACTATTACATTGATGTTATTTTTGATTGAATGTTTACCAATTGATTTAATGATTTTGAACTTTAAGCCAAATCATAATTGATTTCACTTTGACTCAAAGTTGTTTCTTCGATATCAACATCAACATTTTCATCAAGCGAAGCTGAGTTGTCATACAAGATACACTGTGTGAGTCTGCTCTAATTAAAAATAGAATACAATCAACTTATGTATATAAAAATGAATTTAAACTCTTGTGCATATATTTTCATGAGCTGGCTTCAAGCTAAATTATTAAAACAAGAAAACATGCAACCAAAGTTTTCTATTTTATTCTTTATTTCAAAGAAAAAACTGAGAACAAAGATTTCAAAGAGCTCAAACTATTCTATTCTTCTTTAAATCACAAAAAATTAATTTTGGTATTTTACAAAAAAAAAAAAAAAATTGTACGAGTAATTCTATATTATTAGATTTTTTACTGCATCAAAAATAATATAAATTTCTTTAGGATAATCCTGTTTTTTTTTATTCGAATTTCGAAAGATGACAAAAAAAAAACAAAGATTTCGGATTTAAGTTAAAAAATACCTGCAAAATCCTCGTTGAAATATAAAATATTTCCTGTTCCTTGGCTCACGGTTGTTGTTAAGAAAGTGTATTCTAGGAAGGTATTGCGCTGCCAGCAACAGTGGATCTGTTTCACTGTAGGATGGAATAGACTCTTCTTCTGCATCTAACTTACAATGAAGTTGAGTGAAGACAACACGGGTTGACATGGACGAAAGGACAAAGATGATATACCTAGAATTTTGCTTGTCCTTAATAGATCATACGCAGGAACAAGAGAGTGGAAAGAAAACAAGGAGTTGACTTATACAGCATCAACTGTATCTCAACTCATCTAATTTCGCAAGTAACCGTCCGTTGGCAATGATGTAGTTTTGCTCTATACTACTTATACGTTCTACAGACATTAAATTTCTGTCAACCTCATGAGGTCCATGGTTTAATTTAGAGAATTTACTTGCACGGCGGCGTCAAGTGTTTCGTTAACTGTTTCGTACGTTTCGTTCCATCATCATGTGTGTAGTTTCTATTTTACTGAATATGACTTGCTTGCCGGAGGCAAGGCACGTTCTCGCCTGCGTTTCGGTCCGTTTCGGTTAAGTCGTTAGGTGTAAGGATGCAGAGGACACTGAATTTATATATACCTACGTATGAATGGAGAACAAACTTTTGTATTTTGATAATTTGTACCTACCTTACAGCATTACACAACATTTAAGTTTCCGGAAAGCTATTGTCTTGTTTGGGTTTTTGTTTGTTAAGTTGTCTACAGGACTTCAAGTGCATTAAATGCCTCTGAGTTATGTTAAACAAAAATAAAAAGGAAACATTAAGAAAAGATATAATTTTCACTTCATAACGCCGAGGGTTATACGTTCACTCCTTAAAAAAAAATATCTCACGAACTTATTCTGTGGATGAAAAACTTTGACAGGCAAACTTGGGGCTTCTGTTTGAACGTTCTAAATTTGATAAATTCTTGATTAGGGATTCCCTATAATATAACACTACAGTGTGCTAAATATGGCCTAATGCAATGACACACCTCACTGTTCATACGCTCATGGGAAGGGGCTGGTGTGAGCAGTGTTTCCCAACGTGAGGCACAGGAATTTTGGAATGGTTCAATTGGGACGCGCAACAAAAAAGGTTGGGAAACACTGCATTATAGCATTAAAAACAAAACAAAATATATCTAAAAATTATTGTGAATCGAAGACCAAAACCTTTTTACTTTCTTATGTTTTTTTTTAAAATGTGGGCTTAGGTCTCACTTTAGGTGGGACCTAAGCCCCAAATTTGATTTGGGCAATTATTTCCCACTCCCTATTAAAAAAACAAATAATGGTTGTTATTGCCTTGAAAAGTGACATATTTGAAGGTAATTACCATTTTTTTTTTGTATACTGAGCAAGGAGATAAATAAAGCTCAGAAACAAACAAAAATATGAAAAAATATATATGTATCTAATAGTTATTTTTAGATAAAGCTAAGGTTCAAAAACTATTTCCAAATAGTTAAAGAAAAAAAAAGTGTCTAATCAACATAAAACGTCAATTATAATTATTAAGACAAAAATCATTTAAATATTTATGTAGACGAATTGCATGGGTGTATTAAAAGAGGCATTTATGCACCTACAATTTATTTTGTAAGCAGATTAGGTTGAATAGGGGAGAATAGACGGGTTTTTGGCGAGCGTTTCAAAAAATAATTGATTAAATTAAATGAAGGGAATTACAAACAATCAATAAAAAATAAAATGCACGACTGGATCGCACAAACTTGCTCTTGCAGATCAAAGTAATAATAATATATTTGTTAGTCATTGAACAATTCAGTCCACGGTATTCCACAAAATATTGCATATTTTACACAACTTTCCAAGTCTTTTTCCGTGTAATGGTTTCTAGTTCTATATTCGACGGTATTCCGTGATCTTTTATCAGTATTCCGTGCATTTTACCTCGGTATTTCACATGTAATTTAACTTAATTCTGCGACGCGACGTTCTATGTTTTTCTTAGTGACTTTTTTGCCATGGTATTTTAAGATTTCTTATATTTTTTCGTAACTTTCCAAGCTTTTCTATATGGTTTTTTTCTATTTTCTATGTGGTATTTTACGCATATTCCTTACCTACGCTTTTTTAGGACTCTTAATGCTACTTTATACGGTCTTTCACCAGTAATACGTGCATTTTACCGTGATAGTCCGCCAGTCCACAGTATTTTTTATATATTTTCAACTCAATTCCGGTACTTTCCACGTTTTGCTGAAGACTTTCTTCGCTTTTTCTACGGTATACTTTGTGCATATTTCATAACTTCCCATCCTAATTTTCGCGATATTTCACCAGTATTCCGAATGTTTTTTCAAGAAATTCCGCTCATATTTTCAGTTGCTCATTACACTTTGTTCCGGAATTTTCCGCGCTGTTCTTCCGTATTGTTGTATGCTTCTTTTTTCCTGAATTTTTGTTTTTTCACTTTTTAAGCGTATTTTCACGCTTTTTTCCACGGAATATGCTTTTTCCGGTGGTAATAAACCCTTTATTTTTATTACCTACCCATTTTCCTCGAATTACAACATATTTAACCAGTATACCATATTTTTCGACTCTCCTTTGCTTTGCCTTGGTACCAAAGTGTTTTTTATGACTTATTATGTTATTTTAAGTGGTATTCAACCATCGTTCACCAGTATTTCCCGTTTTTGTCACAGTTTTACTCGCATTTTAATTCAGATTTTCACATTTTTTTGCTTATTATTTATTTATTATTATTTTTAAGGTAGTACTAAACCTTTTTTTCTTTGTGAATTCCCATTTTTTTCAAAATATTTCACACTCCAATTTCTAAAATTTGTGTCGGAATAATCGAATCTGAAATATATATAGGTACAATCAATACAATATAAGAAAGGTATAAGCGGCAAATTCGCTATGATGAACTCGATGTTTTCGTACTTTTTTACATTTTTAAATGGACACGTAATGTAAAATTTCAAACATTTTGTATGTAAACTGAAAAAATTGAAATTATCACAACTAATCAGCGCAGCGGCAAAACAATGGAATTCACCTTGTAACTTTTTGATCGGTAATGGTAATTGAAAATGTTAGGCTAAGCATTTAAGACAGCTAAAATGTTTCGATCTTATCAAGAAAATGGTTGCTACAGTTTTGTAGAATAATGCCGGAGTTATACGAGAAACAAAATGTCATTATTTTTGCCATTTACTTTTAATTAATGAACAAACTTTCACTGTTTTTTAATCAATATTTTGTAGAGTTAATGACAAAAATAATAACATTTGTCGCTCGTATAAACCCGGCATAACATTTGGCGAAATGAAAACGAGTATACGTATGGGTGTGTTCAATAAAACTCTACCACAAGTTATAAATAGTTGAATTTCTCGGACAAACCCGGACATTTCATCAGTAATAGTTTTTTTTGTCTCTAAAGACGAATGCTGCTGTTGATTGCGTTGATTGAATTGGCAGAATATTAGTATATTTTATAAAATCATTAAAATTTCATTGCACCACCAACAGATTTGGGGAAATTGGGTGGGTGGGCGAAAAAGTGAGATAGATTTTCAACTTTTGTTCCTTTAATTTCTTTATATAACTTTAAAAATATTGTGAAAAATGCCATAAACGATTTTTTTTTAAATTTTATTTTTATCTTTTTTATAAATAACAAGTAAGATATTAATGAGTCTTGGTTTTAACGTAGGTACATTGCTAATTGCTATTTCGTTTACTTATAATTTTTTTTCAGCAAAATATTATTTTTTGTATTTTAGACGAAATTATTTAGGAAAAATAGCCTAATTATAAATCAAAAAAGTTGACGAATTTTTTTTTGATTTTTGAAAATGTTGAGATAGAACCTTTTTGGTTAAAACGTTTGTTTTAAGGGCAAGTAAGTAAAACAACACAGTTACACAGAGTGGAAAACATTGTCAAAAATTGAAAACAAAAAACGCATTTTTAAAATTGAGTTTTAATAAATGACAGCGAGGAGTGGTGACAGAAACCAAATTAAACTTTTCCAAAAGATTTTGACTCGATGAAGTTGAATCTAGTGTTCGGAATTGATCTACCATACAAAGTTTTTGACATATCAAATTTTGAACTTCCCAAAACCACTGCTTTTGTGGTGTTTTGGGTAAAGTGAGATTTCACTTTCAGAAACAAGACCATATTTTTGGCAAAACTTTCGATGTTTTGAACACTTGTCTGTATTTGTTTATGTAATTAATTATTCGGATTTAAAAAAATATTACAAAACACATGTATGTCAGTAGCATCTAACGCGTATTAAACAAACAACATCGAACTACCGTTAAAAGGAAACGATGAATCCAGTCGCCAATAGATTTTTGACATTAATTCGAAAATCTCAAAAATCTATTGGTAGTAGGATTTAACTTTTCCTTTTATCAGCAGTTTGATGATGTTTGTGTAATACGTGTTAGATGTTATGGTACCTACTGCAGATAGGTTTGCCAAAAAAACACACCTTCCTATCAATGAACATTGATTTTAAAAGACTTTCTTGGTTTTGTGCTCGCAGATTGCCAGTCCTGTTAAAAGAATTACTACGGAATAAACTCAATGTCAAGTCAATCTGGCAAGCAATCAACCAGCAATTTTTCGACCTCAAGAGTTTAGTGCATCCAGTTGCCTGATTCATCATTTTGAATAAAAGATGGAAAACCTTGCTTTTTAGAAAATGACTTAAAACAATTCATTTAATGGGCACAAAAAATGTCATGGCAAAACCGTTACAACATAAAATACCGCAACTTTCGTACCTATGTAGTATGTATCTTCTCAATTTCTTTCTTGTTTTCATTCAATACGGTAAAACGTGTTAAATGCTCAGAATAAAAACATTAACACTTACAAATTTATTTGCTATATACAATCTTTTAAGTTTAAACAATTCTTGACAATTAGGTTACAAACAATTACGCCACATGCCATCACCAAACCCGCATATCAGACATAAAAAGGCATCAAAATTATTTCCAGCTACTATAACGAGACATCAACAAACCATTTGACACAAAACTTTTTTTTTATTCAAAACGAAAAACAATTAACGCGAGTTAAGAACTATAATAAAAAATATCGCGAGAGTATGAGATAAAATAACAACGTTCACTTCTGTTTGTTTTTTTTATTATTATTTTTCTCTTAATCAAGGACCACAATCCACAACCATCACCCAGAGTGTAAACAGTACCAAACTTTGTAAGCTCATATATTCAAAATGGAGAAAACATTGCAATTTTGTAATATGTAGTGTCCCTCAACGGTCAGATTAAAGGTGACTGACTAAAAAAAAAAAAAAAAACCGAAGGTCTTTTTTTCCAGAAATTACTATACGCATCTGACGATGTTGAATTAACTGTTCAACGTTTATTCGAGAATAGCTCAAGCCATCTGGGTCGAGTAAAGTTTTCAAAATGGTTTGCAATGGCATCATAAGGGCAGGCAAATGGCAGGAACAGAGGAAAATTAAAATCAATTCATGGACGATGTGCAATCACAGTTGGTTGTAACGAGTATATTTATATGTAATATTCATGAACGTGTGTGTGCTGTACGTTCAATAAATTGTATAAACATCATTCGTTCATTTAGTGATTCTTCAGAACTTTTATCAGGAACCTCTTATTTAATTTTTCCGATTTTAATTTAATTCACGATGACTTTGTGTCTGTCAATGGAAATAATTTTCATTACCATTCAAGGATATTGTTTGTGTACTTTGTGTATTGAGTTTTCAGAATTGTTTTTATTTTTATATTGACAGGCATTTTCTAAGAATAAAAACTAACAAATCTATTGGCTGTATTGACATTGCTGAACAAAGAGCATCAAAAATGGTAACATTTTTAGCAAATCAATTCAACAAAAGTAATAATTTGCAATGGAGCTCATTGGAGGTTAATTTATTTTATTGAATATTAAAGGAAACGGTAATAATATACATAGGTGTTTGAATCAACCTGGCACTGGCACTGTTGATAATAATTTAGCAGAGTGGAATAATAAGCTCGGAAAAGTGTTATTGCTCTGACTTATTGTTCGTTCATTACTGTTTTATAAACTAAATTCAAGAATTTGTCGATGATTGATAGATTAAAATACTTTTAAAAGCGACGATGCACGAATTGCCTTATTTCATCGCATCAATATGAAATATTTTCCGAAAACCCTTGTCCGAGATGTAAGACCAAATATAACAGCCTTTGTATGCAATAAATATCAATGTAGGCTCACCAGATGATAGACTTTACGATCACTTGTCTCTGCCAACTGCGCGCATTATGCGATCCTGGTGCACAATAAAATCTGATTAGCGACAAATCTGATATTCGCGACAAATCTGAGCTTTGTAATGTTCGAGTAGGAGCGTATAAAAAAAACAAAATTCCTAAAAATGGATTTAGGCGTTTAAGAGAAAATCAAATATTGAAATAACGGTTCTATGGGAGGTACCGATAGTATAGAATTTTTACAAACATTTCTTTCATTTTAAAATTATGACCCTACTAACAAAAGAAAACACAAAAAATTTAATCAAAATCGTTAGAGCCGTTTTTGAAAAAAGTTAACTTTCTCTTATGGGTTACATGGCAGGTACCATTAGTTTTGATCCTAAAAACAAATTTCAATTTACCCCCTAGGGAATCACCAAAGATCCTTAAATACCAAAAATGAAGAAAATCTCTTCAGCGGGTTAGGCTGAAGCTCGAGGTGACTAGATATTCTGTCTGTCTGGATGATTCAGAAGTCAAAGCCTAAACGGATGGGTCGATTTGCTTCAAACTTGGTAATAAACGTTTCTTGGAGCATATCCCCAGATATTTTTTGATTTAATTTTTTGGTACAAAAATAACATTTGTTGAGAAGGGTTTTTAGTTTTATGAAAACAATTAATTTTTAAAGTAGCGTTAAAGTACCTGCCATAGAACGGTTTTTTTTTTTAAATTCTGATTTTCTTCTTTATGAATCACTCGATTTCAACAATTTTTTTTTACATAAAAGCTTTTAAGTTGCCAGTTCAGCAATATAATTGCTTGTTGCTTGTTGTCGAAAATATTTTTTTTTGATTTTTTTAAATCGTTTTTTTAAAAACTACTCAATAATAATTTTCCAAACTTTAGTTTTAAGATTATGATAAATAATATCTTAAAAGTGGCGTACCATTTTTTTTTATTATCGTTTTAAAATTTTATATTAGAAAAAATAATTTATTTTAAAAAACGGCTTTTATTTTCCAAAAATGTATCTTTATAGAAGAAATCAAATTGCATATTGTTTTGAGTTTTAATTCATTTAAGAAGTTGTTTTAGTCATTTGAAAATCGAATTTTATGCTTTTTTAATTTTTTTTTTTCTAAAACTGCATTTACAAAACTTTAACAAACACGGTTTTGCATACTTTGTAACTTTATCTTTAAGAGCAAATACGTGTGACCCAGTCGTGCATTTTATTTTCATTGAAAGAGTTCTGATCTGATTCTTGATTTTTATCAATTAGCAATTATTGATTGTTGACAATCGCAATAGGGGTGTTGGAATTTACGAAAGAAAAAAGGCTTGTTGATAATGTACAACATTTCAGAACATAACATAAAGAGTCAACAGCAATTAACGTGATCTTAAGCGGTATAAATGAGATTGGACGTGATTCTAAAATATTTGAGCTTATTTTGACCCAAACACACATGTGTATAGTTGGAAAGTCGTCACAGCCGTGCGTTATCAAACGAAGAGACTATAGGATTTCTCAAGAATTTGGATTCATAAAGAACAACTTCTACAGAACAACTACTAATAGAATTCAAATTATTAGAGAACGTCAAAGTTGTCGCCGAGCACCTCATTTGTTGGAAGAGAAAGAGAAACACCCTATCCTCCTACCAGACGTAAGCTCTCCTGCAAAATTGGCGATTAAAGAAGCTCAAGAAGCAACTCCACATGGAAGACTTAGACTACAAAACTTTGCCTGACTACAAAACTTTGGAAAAGTGACTTTGGCGAGTGAATTACCGCAGATTAAGTTGCGCCATATAAAGTGTTAAGTCATTCTGTAGTCTACTAATCTAAACCATTTATGTAAAAAGCCCGTGGAGGGCAATGTTACATCAATGAATTAAATTATCCTGCAGTTCTTATTGCATTTTTACAAAGGCGGTACATTTTGAATTGGTTGATAGCGTGCCCTAGCACGCCAAGAAGATCTCTGGGAAGCCGTTATTAAGTCAATGAAGTATAACCTGCGTAGGGTAGGACCGCACAAATCAAAAAGCAGCGAGTTCCAGACTGTTTTAGCTGACATTAGTGCCTAATATACTCCCTTCCGCTTTCAGCGTTAACAGAAGACCTAGAAAACACCTTTTCTCACTGTAGCGCAATTCTAATTGAGAAGCCCATTTTTCAAACTTTTGGAATAAATTGTTTCTCAAGACCCGATCAATAGTTTAAAATAGCATAACACAAATCAATTTGGGCGATATTTGTCAAAGACTTGGTGGCAACGTCTTTTTGCATGATGAATTGTCTAGACTGTGTAGCCTTATTGCTTCATTTCTTCATTGTATTCAATTGTTAATAGGCAATTAATTTTTGTATGTAGCTCATCATCTAGAAACAAAAAAGTAAACCAATTCTAGCAAACTTCAATAAAATTTTATCCGTCGATATAAAAATATATCCACAAAGAAGAACTTTGATTAATGAGAGTGTTTCGTTCGATATTCTTTTCGCCTAACCAATACTGCTCGTAATGATGATTTCTATAAATGGGACGATATACACTTCTAAAAGTAACCTTCGCAGAAACACCAGGTAATGGGCTTGATTTAAATAAAAAAATCATCTTTTGATCTTTTGACAAGCTCACCTTCAGTGGGTAATGCAAAACAAAATAAATTGGAGTTAATTCAACCGTGAGGAAAATTTCTCACGAAATCTCGAACTCATCACCAAAACGTACCAAGTTTTATTTGGTGCTTTTTACTTTTTAAATTATAATATCTACCTTCATACCGTAACAGGAAAAATCTGACTCTCAATTACTCAATCGATAGCAATCATTTTGATTTTATACTCTCATTGGTTTAATTCATTGCTTTTATAATATAATTGAAAGGTATCCAAGAAACAAACATTCTAATTCGAATGAAACCAAAACCTTTGCCGACTTGGATCGTTGTAGGTATGCCTTGGCTCCTCCGTGGTTGCCCTGGCATTTCTGGAATTGGCCTCATTTACTCCTTAATCTATGTGCTGAAATGTTTCCAATGAATGGCCATGCCAATTCAAATGATGTCAATTGAAACGACAACAAATTTGCACCTATTAAAGTTGAAAAGAAAACAAGCAGATGGGCTAGACATAGACATCTTCTCTAACGACAAGATAGAATTGCAAACGTGTTACGTCAATTGGAAAATGGAATTCTTTTGAAGAAATAAAAGGTGAAAAATAAAATGTTAGACCAACATACTATGTACTATAGGGCAGGGGTTGGGTTTTCTGCTTTTGTATACACTCTTGGCTTAACTGTGGGGAGAGGAGGATGTATAATATTGTCCTTTCGATGAGTGTTAACTTGAATTGAGTTACTGGAACAAGGAGCTGACCTAGAAAAAAAAAGTGAATATGGAGACATTATTACTCACATCATCTAGTTCGATGGACTCTATTACAGTTCATCGTCCTTGTTATTTTTATTGTAGATGAAAGTTGACAGACTTGAAAAAAAAGGAGAGACTGGAAGCTTAAACTTTTGATTCTTGCATCAATATCCTTGAAAAACGTACATACGCTTATCTACCTATGTTATATGTTTTTTAGAAAGATTAAAATCTGCTATGCGTAACCACATTACATACATACTTTCATTGTATTGTATTTAATGTTTTTACCTCATATAAGTACGTACTTAAATACATATACAAGAACACTTGTACCTAGTGATGTGCCTCGTTTTTTTTTACCGACCCGGTTGATGGGTAAATACCGGGAATTTATCGGGTTATATACCCAAAATCGTAAATACCTACCCAAAGCAGGGTATAAATGATTTAGATTTCTACCAATAGTTGACCTCCTCTCGAAAAAAGTTAGCAATGAGAAATTTAGATGGTAAAAAGATCTACAACTTTAACTTTAAAATTATTGGGGAAAATCTCAAACACAAGTTTTTTTCTATGTCTATTACAAACAATTTTTTTTTCAGTTAAGTATTAATTTTTGTGTTTTTAACGAATTTATTTTGGAAAAATAGGCAATTTTTTTTGTTGAAAAAGTTATTCAGTTTTGTAAATTTTGAGATGTACTCGTTTTTGTTAAATCCTGTGAGAAAAAATTGAGAAAAAAAGGCATTTTTAAAATCAATTTTTCCATAAATCACAGTAATATCAGCCAGCGAGGAGTGGCCATAGAAATTAAATTAAACTTTTGCAAAACATTTTAAAGTAAAGCAAAGCAAAAGATTTTGACTCTCTGAACTCGAATCTAGTATCAAAATTGCTCTTTCCTAGAAAGTTTTTGACATATTGAATTTTGAACATCCCAAAAACACTGTTTTGTAATGTTTAGGAAAAGGGAGAATTAATTTTCAGAAAAAAGACCATGTTTTCTGCAAAGTTTTTGATGTTCAATGTTCAGACTAGTGTTCAGCGCATCAAAAGTTTTGCCAAAAATATGGTCTATGGATGCTAACATTTTTCTCAATATTTTTAAGGTTATATTCGTAGCAAAATTTGTACAAAAATGTATTAATTTAATATCTAATGGCTGTGTTTCAAGTTTCAAAATAAAAAAAAACTTTAAAAATCTAATTCTTACACACTTCACTTGTGTAGACAAAACATAAATCTAAAAGTAATTTTCAGTTTATATTTTTCCCGTTATTCTAAGATTTTTAACAAGAATCTGTATTAGACACCAAATTTTGTTTTTCATTGTCTCGCGATTTGTATAATATATTTTTCTTCCAAAAAATTACTTTACCAAGGTGTGTTGAAAAGTTTGATTTAAAAAAAAAAGCATGTCTCGACAACATGCATGCCTCTATTATGGAATTCGCAATGCTCTTCACCCGGAGAGTGAGCTTGATTCGCAGTACTCGCATTCGCATTTAAAGCAATTATGAGACTTGCCGGGTGAACTACATATATTATCAAAACGAGAAATGACCTTATCATTTCCGCTAAGAAACTTCCTCACCTGTAAGTTTTACCATAGAAAATATGGCTGAAAAATTGCGAATCCCGCCGCAACACATTGGTCGGGTTCTGAATAGATTTGCTGATTATTTTTAAATTTTTTTGATGAGGAAAAAATTTTCATCATTTCGATTTATCTATTCACTTAAATTTATTTCATTATTCTTTCACTCATACTTTTCGAGAGGAAACCAAATTTATTTTTTTACATTACCCCCACATAACACTAACTTCTAAGTTGAATTTCAAAAAAAAAATCCTGATTTGGTGAAACCTTACACTATAGGTACCACCTATATATTGGTGTAATTATTTGTTTTCTATCAGTAGTAGTATGAATCTGTCACATATAAATCATTTATCAATAACAATGGTGGACTTCTGTAATTTAAAAAATTTATTTTGCGTGCAAAATAAAAAAAAAAAAAAAAAAAAAAACCCAGTATAAAGTGTAAGTGTGTTGTTTCTGATTGGAAAGTTGGAAACTTCTTTCTATTTGTTATAGGTACATAGGTGTAGAAAGCCCTATTGAAATAATTTAATTTTAAAGTGATTCGTTGCACGCGTATAAAAACAATTAATGTGAAAATTAAATACCACCGTATTGGACTTACAGTCAACTCCGCCTAACTGGAACACTAAAATTGCATAAAATTTGTTTAAGTTAAGCGGAATTCTCATTTAAACGAACTTCGGATAGCTGAAACTAGTTTAACATAAGCGTAGTTTTATAAATAAAAAGTTCGAGAAAGAAAGTAAGAAACATTTTGACATTTCAAATTGAAAAGATGTGTTCAAAAAGTGTAAAAGTTTGGTGGCAAGGTTTAGTGATACTTCCATTTATGCAGAGCTGGATAGGTAAAATATTCATTTGAGTCAAGATTGTTTGTTTCAATTAAAAGGAGCTTCCACTTTAGCGAAGCTCTATTTTCCGAAGTACTTTGCACGCAAACTCTCAATAATTATCTTGTTCAGTTAACCGAAAATTTCAGTTAAGTGGAGTACAGTAAGGCGGAGTCGACTGTAACTATAGGTACCAGAATTCTAAGCTGCTATTTGTTTTGGTTTTAAATCGTTAAAGTTTAGAAAGTTTTTTAACAATCTTTATTTTTCATAGGAATATATAAGTTGGCTTTAAAGAACCTTGCTCGTATTTTCTCAGGTACCCACAAAAAAAAAAAAAAAAAACATTAAAATATATGTACACTATTTCTACCTATGAAGTATGAACATTGAACATACATAACACAAATGTATAAGAAAGAAAAATATCCTCAAAACTAGAACAACTTGTTCCGTCATCGTCATCGTCATCAGCTTGTGTTTTCATCCGCTGAAGCAACAACTTTTACACTAAAATTTCAACACTTTTTCAACACGCGAATTGCTTCAAAAATTCACTTCAGTTTAGTTATTTTGCGGAATTGTGCCCCCACTAACATTTGTTTTCTTGGGTTTTATTGCTGCAAACTAACACAAATAGCACACCAAAAACCAAAAAAAAAAACAACAACAAGCAATGTATAGAAAGGAACATTGCATTATCGTGTGAAGACGACTGACAGCTTCAGGCAAATGAAAGACAAATATTCGCACTAGCGACGAACGAAGCTAGTCTCAATCTCGAATGAAGAGCCCGGTGGTGGTGTCAGAATGGTAAATATTTGCGAAAAGCCACTAACAACATTCCCGAATTTAACCTCACTTTCAAAAAAAAAAAACTGATACAAAAAAAAGCAACAAAACGATGTGGGATAGGATAAAGGAGAAAAAAAGGAAAACCATTGAAAAAATTGAAGTATAGAAATCTGGGGCAAGATTGGTTATTTTGTATATGCGATGTGAATTTCACGTGTTGTGTTTTTTTTTCATTCTTACTATTAGTGCTTTAAATGATAAGATTGGTCTGTCTTGTATTATAATTTTTCTAAATTACTCTTAGAATCCATGGTTTTGGTATTATAACTTAAGGCTAAAAAAAGGTAACACAAGTAAAAACACAAAAATCTCTACACTAAAAATTAGAAAACTAATTTTTTATTTCGACTTATTATTAAGTCCAGTTGATTTCACTCGAGAAAATCCTTAAATGCATGCAATAACTGTGCAATTACTTAAATAGCATTACATACTCATTTTTACATTGAAGTATAAACGAAGTTAATATAATCATTATCGAAATCCAAAATCGTTGGAATCATTTTGAAAAAGAAAAAAAAAGAAAAGAATCAAAACATTGATTTCGGTAGATAAAATGTTGTGTTTCATAAATCTTATTCATCAATTCTAATCCATCGATGAAGACTCCGATGCATTTCAAAATGCTCTTCAGTCCAGGGTAGCTCTTGCCCTCACACAGGTTTTAATTCGTTTCAAATTAAAAATTTATCGTTTTTGAGCTCCTCAGAAAAATCGAATTCGTTAAGTCCAGAATACTTTCGAGGAAATAGTTTTCGCTTTTAATCTAAAAATTATTAATTTTTTCAATATTTTAAGCTACATTTTGAGTCATACCGATAAAATTTTGGATCACCAGTATTTTATTAAGTGGCCCAAAAATCAAATATTACTTTTCTGTACACAATGGATGGAATAGATATCAATAAATTAAAACTTGTAATTCGATTTATTTCTAAAGCAATAAATAACTGTGACCATGATATGCCGTTTTTTTTTTGTTGAAAAAAGTTATCGATAAAAAGTCTAAAAAATTAAGTAGGTACATAAGAATTAATCTCAAACTTTTCCGTTGCTTAAGATGTTCTTTACAAATTTAAAATGTTTTACGGGTTCTTACCTGTAATTTTTTGTCAAAATGTAAAAACTGGATAATTTTGGCGTTTTTCTATTTGTCTCTGAGCAATGATCTGAGCAGAGGCTGAGCGATCAGAGTAGAGCTCTGTGCAGATTATATAAGATCCCTCAGATTTAATTATTAAACACACTTGAGCGCTGAAATAATTCAAGCCGTAGTTTTTTTTTAGTTTTCGCACTAAGCTACATTATTTGTTTACTCAGATGGAAAAAAAAAACTTTTTGTGCTCTAATATGCCTGACCTAAAAAAACACATATTCTTTCTTGTTTTTACAGAAACGAAATTTTAGTCCTTAATTTAAATAGTAAGATTTTGAAAATAAAAAACAGTTTGAAGAAATATTTTTGCATTTATTTTCAAAAATAATATCTACTATTTGTTTCTGGATTTTTTTCAAAAACTTTTAAGCATCTTAAGTTTTTATTTTAAATTAATAAATTCATTGAGTATTAAAAACAAAAAATAGTGCCTAGTTACAATTAGGATGGAATTCATAGTCGTTACTCAAGTCAAGATTTTTCTCAACTCCCGTAAGTTGAGAAAAATCTTAAGCGAATGCTTATTAGTGATCTCCGTATTCATAAACAAAATCAAAAATCTCTCACTTGGGTGTGGAAGAATCTTGAATTTGAGTAAAATTATTTCTCAATCAAGTTGACAACGAAATAATTTGAGATAACTGTCAGGAAAAAAATATTTTTTTTTTTTTTTAAATCTGTAATTTGACTGAATTTCAGGTTTTTTTTTGTTATCCCTGTTGTGTCCGTAGTTAAAAAAGTGCATTTCAGTGATACAAAATAGAGAGCTCGGGTAAGTTAAAAAAAAAAGAATAACTGACATTTCTAACGAATCAAGGAAATGCTTAATGTAGCTTCCGACCACACTTGAGTTTTGACATTTTTTGACTTAAGCCTTTCCACAGAATTTCAATTATGAATAGCTCAAGTGTCCAAAAGTCTCCTCAAGCGTGGGTACACTTAAGAAAAATCTCAACTTGAGATACGACTATAAATTCCACCCATAGTTAAGACTAAAAAGGAAGATTTGCATTTATTTGCATTTATTTAAAAATTTAGAGTTTGAAGTTAATTTTTTTTGATATTGCATTGCATTGTAATATTTTTAGAAAATTGCCCCTTTTACCTAAACGAGGAAGAATCGATCTCTACTCCATTATAGTGTGTGTTCAGGTTTTGAGACAAGTTACACGCTATAACCTTTTTTGTTCGCATCTTTTGCAATTCATAAGTTACTTTACAGAAAATTGTACATGTTTTATTTGAAAAGTTCAAATGTTGGTTTAAAACTGCGGTTTTATACTCCACTCGATCATTGGAACTTAGCTGCATCAAAAAATTTACTATACTTCATTCAACTTCGATATACTATAGTCAAATTTTATCTAGGGTGATCAGGTAGACGCTTAGTGAAAACTAATCACATTGGTTAAATTCATCTAACATCCTTTTCTGTTATTTTGGAAAAAAGAAACATCAACAAATAGGGATGTTCTTCAGGAAATAAGTGCTCACCCTGTGCTCTTCTTGGTTACCATTGGAGTACATCGCACATGGGACCTGTGATTTGTGGATTTCTCTATAATAATAAAAACGAATAAGAAAAAGAATTTTTTCCGCCCTTAAAAAAACTGGCGTCTGTCTGTGGTGATGCCGATGTCGAAGAAGACGCCACCGGTTTCTATTCAATAACACACCGGATGTGGCTTATAAGAACCGTTACGTGAGGCAAAAAAAAAAAATAAGAAATGTGAAAGAAAATTTTGCGCTTAACGCTCGAACATCATCGATACAATAAAAGAAAACCAATTGTTAAAATGTGAAGGAGGTTTATTATTGAATTTCTTTTGCCTAGCCGATGAGATGGTGATGGTGTGGATGTGAAGTGAAGTCTAATCTTTGTCGTTAGCATTGAATGATGCAAATTCATTTTAGCAGTTCGCGTCATGATTAAATTTGGATGCATGATGTTCTTTGTGGATATGGACTCAATGAACTTTGAGTGACAATGACAAATAATGGTAAATAAGATGTACCTACACACTATAGGTTGGTATGTAGGCAGAGGTGACATTTTGAACAAGCTCAGTTGATTTTGGTACGATTTTAATTTATAAGTCTGTCAATTTGTTTATTTTATTTCATCTCTGTTTGATTCGCATATATGGGGATCTACATAAATCCCACTACATCTCTATCCTCTAGTCTTCAAAATACCCGATTCTCGTAGACCCGATTCTGTAGAAACTTATATTGTTTAATATTCCACTTATATTGATTCTTCATTATTATTATACATACCTTGAACGTCATATTGCTCATGAGAAAATTATATTTTTATTTCCAAAAACAAAAAAGGTGTCGGGCATAACCGAACAAAATATTAAAAAAAACTCTTACGTTCCAACACAAGTTTTAAAGACAAAACTTTTAATGCAATTATTCATCTCAAAACAATGACAAAGCAGCAAATGGCGTGGATGCTTGATTTTAATTAGGTTTGTAGTTTCTTTGCCTTTATTCATTAAAACTTATTCCACTCTTCTACATCTTCATGGAACTTTCACACTCAACAAGCATTCAATAATACATTTCTTTGCAAATAGATGAAATAAAAGAACGAAACAATAAAACGAGTTTGTTTGTATCAATCTTATTTTTTTCGACAGAGAACATTTATCATTTCTGGGAATAATGTTCTTTTAATATTAGTTGTTTTTTTTTCAAAGCCTGGGCAAAATAGACATTCAACCCAGAAATAATTCGCATAGAGCTGGAAATTGGCTCAAAAACATTATTTTTGATTTGGTCAAAAGTTAAAAAATTACGGTTTTCCGTACTTTACTTTTTAAAAATGCGCTTTTTGTTAAATATTTTTAACTCAGTTTTTAGATTACATAATAGTATATATATAAGTAAAAATATGTAGCAAAATGCGCATATTAAATAGTTAAATACTTAATATGCAGTAATTTTCGATATTTGACAAAATTCAAAAAAATATTTTTTTTTTTAATAATGGCATTTAGAAATGAAAAATCAAGAGCAAATTTATATAAAAACTCAGAAACATTCTCTTCTATAGCCTTCACCGTTTAAGGATAACAGACAAAATGAGCTACATTTACGATACAGTCCTCTCGCAGAAACGCAATATCATCTTAATGACTAAATGGTAGCAAGTACGAAAAAAATCCGCCTAACCTTCCAAAAGATAACTATTACGAAAGCATTTCCTAAACTTTTTTATGTAAAACATTATAGTCTATAGAGTGTCATTTAAATATATCTTTAAAATTTCAGGTTTTAGGAGTAAAGTACGAAAACTCGCAACTTTTGAGTTTTGATCAAATTAAAAAAAAATAAATTGCACGACTGGATCGCACGTAATGATTTTTCAAAAAAAATTTCAACAATTTTTTAAAAATCCAAAAAACTAATTTTCGATTTTTTTTTAATAAACATTATTACGGCAACTTAAAAGCTTTCATGTAAAAAAAAAATGGTTGAAGTATTATTATTGTTATTATTGTACTATTCGTACTAAAATGTCAGCTTATTAGAGTTGACCATTCTTTATTCCGTCAATTTCATTGAATGTTTGAAGTAGATTGATTAATGAAGGAGATAATCAGAATTAAAAAAAAAAAAAACGGTTCTATGGCAGGTACCGTTAATAACGGTTTTTGAAAAAAATGGTTTTCTTTTAAAGATAGACCTTATCCAAAAAAATCAACATGATTTTTTTAGTCAAAATCGTAGGAACCATTTTTGAGAAAAATGAGTTTATCTAAATCCGGTACATGACAGGTACCGTTATTTTTGGTCAAAAAAAAAAATTCAAAAAATGTCTGAGGATAGTCTCCAAAAAACACCACATACCGAGTTTGAGGTAAATCGACCCATCCGTTTAGGCTGTGGCCTCTGATACATACAGACAGACAGACAGACAGAATTGTCATACCCACTTTTTTTCTCATTTTTCTCATTTAGAAAAAAAATATATAGAAGAGCACATAAGCTACAACTTTTAGATATGACTTACCGTTTAAGAGCAATATACAAGAAACCGTTATTTTCGACATTTGAAACATTTTCATATCACGACATCTTCTAAACGATTGCTCGTAGTGAAAAAAATGCCACAACGTATTTTTAGGGAATCGCAAGACGTACAAGTCTCAATGCTCTGTACCAATTTTCAGCTCTATGCGAATTATTTCTCGGTTTGCATCTTTTCATGTCTATTTTATCTGGACTATCAGTAGAACCAAGCCAACTGTTGATTTGAAGGAATGACTAATTACGGTTATAACCCAGGAGCATACATAAAAGAACAGCGTTGACTTTCTAGATGGGCTCAAGAGTAAACTAATGAGCATTTCTAGAAGCGCGAGTACTACGGTTTAATTGCTTAAGCCGAGGTATGCAGTTAGCTGTTTTACAAGGAGACAACAAGGAGAAACAGGCAGATCATTTCCGTTATGAATCAATCACCTATCCTTTTTAAACTCAATTTTGTATTTCGTCCAAAATACTCACCAGATAAGAGAACTATAATCGAGCTTGAGACGTTTTATAAAAATAATAGCAAGATCAGATGGAAAGACCAATTTCTTGGATCTTCGGAGAAAAACCTAAGCATTTCGCAGCATTTTTGACAACATTGAATTTGTGTCCGTTCCACAAGACTTGGTTTGTAACGCACATACCGACAACTGAAAGTCGTTTCATTAATGCAAGTGCCACTCATGGATAGCGGCATTATGAGGGATAAGTTCCTGTTTAACAACATTAAGCAGATCGACGTGAGCGTAAGGGATACTATCCGGACTAGCAGATTTGTGTATGTTAAGATCTTTTAGAACTCTTGCCACTGTACGAGTGTAAACGAAGATTCATCTCATGGAATCATTTACGCTCTCAAGTACGGTGGGAAGCATGACACTTTCTGAAAACGTAGGTAGATTTGGCAGCAAACTGTCTTATAAAGAGGTTCACTTTCTCTTAAGGGCTAACAAACGGAGTGGCATTGAAGACAAGAGTTCTAATCCAAAACGAAGTTGTATTCCGAATGTTTTTAAAAAATGACCAACATTTTTTACTACCTGGCGGAAATTGTAGTATTTTTTGTCTAAGATTTTGGTCATGCAAATCTTTGATACATTGAAATTGGCGTTGCTTTTTTTTTAGCTTGTTTGAAGTTTTTTCTGATTTCCTCAGTGGAAACTCCTCTGATAACCTCTTTGAAGATCAAATCTAATTATGCATTTTCTTTCGATTAGATAGTCCTAGCCCTATTTGGGATAAAGTTTTTCATGTCAAAAAGAATTAAATTTGTAATCATACCTGCACTGGATTCTGCGTCACTATCGAGAAAGCATAGTGACCAGTTAGAGTTGCTGACATTTTTAGCAGAAATGTAGGTAGGTACATGTATTTTTATATTATTTCTTTTTTATCAGAGGCTCATAAAAAGAATTCAATATCCACATCTTCAGTTGTATTAGACTTCATCAGAACAGTTTAATAAGCAGTGAGTTTTTTTTTTTTTTTTGTTGTACAATTATTCTCTTCAACATTTTGAAGATAAAATATACAACCACAACTCATTAGACTTCCATTGAATAACGAAGTATTGACAAATCTAATTTTTATTCCGATCAAGCCTTCGGTTAAATTGTAGCCGTCCATTTTGTATTGTATCTTTTGTCTGCCAAATCAACTGCTGCTGAACACAGCTTGGGGGTTAACCAATCACCGATGTATACGTATGTATATACCTTTGGTCTCACACAGTATTCTCACGGATGACGACCGACGACGGCGGCGTGGACGACGATGATGACCGACGAGCTATCGCATGACTACAGAAGAACGAACCAAGCCAACGAAGGATACTACCTGTACATGCACGTAGCTACACATAAGACCAGTGTATTAGAAGGCTCTACTCTGAATGGCAATCGTATTCAATGGACTGGACATTTGTGTTCCCACTCTATTCGAAAAGACCTTACAACAACAACACCAAAAAAGTAAAAAAAAATAAAAGGACTGATTCACTAACAACCTGTTCGATACCTTACAGGCATCAGGGTGGTACAGTGGTGCCAGTGGTCATGTTAGACTACATTTTGATCCCTCTTCCTGTGGCCAACGGAATCCCGTTTGTTCCGACCTTTCGAACATATATTCAATGCACAGCTCAATTAACCTCTGACACTAGGTGATGGCAATGGTAGAATGGTGGCTTATGTGGTGCTTGTTTCGCCTCACCACCACCGCCCGCCGCTGATATGACACACGAAAGGGGTGATAATCGCCTGTGGCGTGAATTGTGAAAAGAGGCTTGGCTCCTCGTTACAATTATTTTATGAGTTAATAAAATCCATCGGTGCAACTGGGAACGTATTACAATCAGTGATGTTCTTAACCGAAAACACCCACACGTACAATGTACATAATATACCTACATATAATACGTGTGTACCTTTATGTACCGGTAAAGTTTACGGTCGGTGTCAACGGAAATACAGGCATTGGGATGTAGGTCTACTCAGGAAGTATGAATTGTGCTTGCAGGGATCATGGTTTTTAGTACCCGGAATAACAAGCTCATTAAAATATTATGAAATTGATAGAACTCTGAGATGGTTAACATTATTTATTGATTACATATTTATGTAGCTATGGTATACCTACATATGGGAGAACTTGTAGTGGAATAAATAGTGTTTTGTTTGACTGATTTTTAAAGGGCGTATATGTACATATAGGTATCGCCCTTAAATGGACAATATTTTCAACATTATCAATATTGAAATCGTCAATGTTTTTGCCACTTGTAGTCGGGGCGTCGTCGTCGTCGCAAGCTCTGACAACTGAGGAAATGATACGAGTACAATTGTTGGTAGTACGGTAATGCTTCGAAAGAGTATTTTCATCATAATATTTGGACATCTATTCTTCAGTTCCATATCCACTTGATGCTTACCAACTAGCCAACTAAGCTTTTTTAAGGCGTCTTCATCACTGTGAAACCTATGAGCTTTTCTACTAATTTACTTAAAATGGCAATTATAATTTGGGGTAAAACACGGCCTCAACCAACAAACCTCTGGAGCCAGGCCCGGTCGCTAACTAGCTGCCATTAGTTACGCACAAAAAGTTGATTGAGGTTAATCAGCACTTGATGGCACCACCAAAAAAATAAGAAATAGGATTACTTTGACGATCCAGTCGTGGATTTTATTTTGTTTTCTGTTTTGCCATAACTCGTGTCCTACACCAGGTAATCCTGTAGTTGGGTAATCAGGTAGTTGGGCACCAGGGTACCCGGGTAATACCCGTGTACCCGAGTATCACCCCAACTACCCGGGTATTCGGGCATTAACCGGGTAACTGTGTACCCGGATATCATCAGCCCTAGATTGTTCCACTTTATTGTGGAACTCGAACAGTTTCTTGGTGTATCATAAAATGTGGAGTATGTGAGTTATTCGTCATAGTAAAGCAGGTTTTTAGACTTTTTTGAGAAGGAAAATGGTTCTTAAATTGGAGATCATGTTTCTAGAACTTTACACGGTTGCCGATGACTGTACAGGTTTTGAACAGGTTGTGGAAGATGCTGCAATTTTTGTAATATTGTGCTGGTTTTTCTTCTGCAGTAGATCTGTAATGCCCTGTGTCAGCACCTGTGTTGCAAGGTGGTGATAATTTCAAAATCCACCTATGGTCTGCCGACATCCAGTCTTCTATGGTTGATGAATTGCTTTGCTGATATGCCAATATGATTAGTAGCTGAATTTCTCAATAGTCCAAGTTGCTAAGTATCATTGAGCAGGTATAATAGTTGCTAATAGGTGTGTTTTTTTCGCACGCGATAAACAAAATGTTAAAAAAAACCCACCTCACAAATAATCGAGATAATTAATAAATAAACAATTTCAAATTTGTCATTTAACAAATCAAAAATTAATTCCTCACATAAAAAAAATGTATGAATTAAATTATTAAATTTGAATATCTATGCAATATGTTCTCTCAGCTGGACTGGACTCTAATAAGAAGAACCCTACACTCAAATTAATCTAGCGTGGTGGAGCGAAAACCATTTAATTGATATGTTTTTAATTATTATTTTTTTTATTTCAGTTTTTTATTTCAAATTTGATATGTACATAAGTCAAAATTTTAAATAAATGGATGAACTCTGAATGAATTTTATGACATTTATAGAAAATTCATCGTAAACAAATTCTAAATGTATATGGGAAGCACTTTTTTATATCCGCTTATGACTTAAGCGAAGAAATTTATCGAGGATATCAGGTGTGTTTTTTTGCACGCCCTTATAAGCTTAAAAATAAAATCAGAATGTAAAAACAATAACAACGATATGCTCGATGAATTTGCTCGCTTATGAATAAAGCGGATATAAAAAAAGTGTTTCCCATTCCACTAAGAATTTGTTTGCGATGAATTCTCTATATTTGTCATAAATTCATTCCAAGTTCATTTATTGCTGAATTCTCTATAAATGTCATAAATTTATTCCAAGTTAATTTACTATATTTCAAATTTTGACATACATACATATGTACATATCAAATTTGAAATAAAAAAAAAAAACATTTTGTACATATCAAATTTGAAATAAACAAAATGCGAAGCTAAAAAAAATATCAATTGAATGGTTTTCGGTCGTCTACGTTAGGTTAAAAGGAGTAAAGGAGTGTAGGAATCTTCTAATAAGAGTCCAGCCTAGCTGCGAAAACAGACTGCATGAATGTTCAAATTTAAACAAAATTAATTCATAATATTTTCCTGAATTGAGGAATTAATTTTTAATTTTTTTAAATGACAACTTTGAAATTTTCGTAATCTGAAGTGTCAGGCCAATGCTGCCAAGCGAATTAAATTATTTCGATTAGTTGTGATGTCGGTTTTTTTTGTAACATTTTGTTTATCGCATACAAAAAAACACCCCTATCGTTGTTATTGTTTTTACATTCAAATTATATTTTTAAGCTTATAATGGCGTGCAAAAAAGCACACTTTATATCTGGATATATAAAAAGAATATAAGAAAAATAAAAGTGAAATAGTGATTGTTTTTTTGGAAGGGCTAGTTTTGGTTGGGATTGGACAAAAATGTTGGGAGCTGTTGTAGTCAACACTGTTGCGTTCTTTAATCGATCTCAACTTACTATAATTCTTAACAGTTTAATTCATCATGTAAAAATACGATTTGTGAAACAAAAAAAAAACGTTACATGTATTATTTTGAAAGGAAGTTTTATAAAAACAACAACAACTACAACCTTGGAAGGTACATTAAACAAATAGCTCAATGCATTTACTAGAAAACTGTAACAAATTAAAAATGTATCTATACGCATGGCCAGGTCCTTTATTGTTTATTTTTGTTTTTTTTTTTGTCTTGTTGTTAAATATTCAACATACGAAGTACTTTGGAAGTTTGAAACATCAAAGATAATGAGGTTATGTTCTCATGATGTATCCTTCGTCCTTCCCACTGTTATGCGTATATAAGTTTAAAAACAAAAGTTGCTTGCAACAATAATAATTGGAGCATATAGAGGATTTTGTTTTCGAAAGTTGTTGTGTTTTTTTTTTGTTTTTGTATCTTATTAACTGCAACAGAAATTTTGTTTGTATTTGTAAATAGAATATGATACGAACCGTCAAGGGTAGTTAAATTTTTTTGATTTAAATTCACTGAACTTATTCTATTTACCGGGAAAATAGTCTTTATATTAGATAAAGTTTGATTCATGATAAAATATGTAAATTGACTCTGAGTTGTTTTACTTGGAAGCTCTCTACAGACTCTATGGAATATCTAAATATTTTGATCTCTACCAAAAAACTAGCGTTATATTGAAGTTAAAATAATAAGAATTTTTCTTAGCAATTTTGTTGGTTGAAAGAGTTACTCCGAAAGAAAACATAAGCCACCTTGAACATTGTTTGTGCTTTTTTCTAACATGAGTATGAGTACCTACTTTTAAATAAGTTGTTCAAGTAGTATCGCGTTTTAAAAGACATACACAAACTAAAATTGTCTTTTTAAAAATTAAATGCACGACTGGGTCGCACGTACTTCCTCAAATAGATAAGATATGCTAAGCCTTTTTAATGAAAAAAAATTGTAAATGCTGTTTGGACAGACAGACAGACAGACAAAATTGTCGGACCCATTTTTTTCTCATTCTCTATCATCGTAATGTCATGTTTAAATGTTATCTCAACTTTTTTTTTGTACGAATGCATAACTTGATATAATGTTTATATTATATGTATTATATGTATTATAGTACCTGTATCGCAAGTAAAAAACCCCCCACGTATTTAGGGATTTTAGCATTTTTCAAATGTTTCGGCTTGATATTTTATTGCAATTTTTTTTTCAACTGACATTATTTTTTGATTGAAAATTTCTTCTGAAAACAAAATAGTATTTTATAAAAATGACTTCTCATCGATATATGCAGTATATATTGATACAACGAAACGAACATGAACGTATAGGTACCATATTCAACTGAATAAAATTCCTAGTGGAAATTTCATGAAAATTAATTTAAATTTACGCTGACATGGAATTCCTTTGTGCTTGCAAAATTTGTTATTAATTCCTATGAAGTTTAATCACCTCATTGATATAGCAACTCCAGTACACAATTTATTATGCGATGTCGACATTTATGTACTTGTTACATAAATACTCTTGGAAATATGCTTAAAACGACAGGTAGATGCCTAACTGATATTAAGTTACCTATACATATGTTCGAGAGTTTAAAGTTGGTCTTTGGTAGGATGGGATAAATTTTGATTTTGTGTTTAATTTTACATTTATGATGTGACTCATATCCACATTGAACAAATTAAACAACAAAATAAAAGACACAGAAGATAACTTTAGAAATCTGATTTTCATTTTAAAATGAACTAATCATATAAAATACCTAGTGAAATAAAGAAAAAATTGAGATCGAGTTAATTCAGTTTCAACTTGGCTTTATATGGGATACATTACATTTCCGTAAATGGATTTATTTCGAGTCTAATGAAAATTCTTCCACAGGCTTTTGCCCCTCGTTGGGCGCCAATTTGTTGTACTTCTAATTGTAAGGGTTTTAGTTAAACTTCAATATTTTATTTGAATGAGAGTTAAATTCAACGTATTAAATTAAACGAATTCAAGAACCGCTATAGAATTCCCAAATTCCAATAACTAATTATGTTAGACAACGACAAACCGACGCACGTCCTAACAATGATTGATGAATGATTAACAAATCGATAACCACGAGCGGAACATTAACAGAGAACATGAAAAAAATGTGCAACGCGCAGCTCAATAAAGAAAACTACTACCACGACTGCTCAGCTGGGCTGGGTTCAGTGGAGGAATTTAAGGAATTAACATAACAAACATTATTGATTACGAATAAATAAATCTTATCAAAGCGAAATGTTTTGTTTCAAGTGCAGTGGATTTGAGTACCTACTTGTAATTAAAATGGAAGCGCAGTAATTTCTGTTAAAAAAATAGTAAAATTCATAAAGTGTTTCAATGAGAGATAAATTAAATATTAAAAAATAAAACTGGAAACAATTTATGATTTTAAATTAAAAGTTTATTTGTTAAACAAAATTAAAACCCAAAACTTTTTGAAATATAAAGGTAAAGGGGTTGTTACAAAAGCGATTTTAAATGTCGTACGGTGAATAGTTTAGCAGAAAAATTAAAAATTAAATTGAAAATGGTTCGTTAACGTATTTAGCAAACAATGTCAATTTAGATTTCCCCAATTTTTTCCCGCTTTTCCTTAACTCTCAATCTCTCCAAAAACAATGTGATCCCTCAATATCAATATCAAACTTCTCGATCGACCATTCTATTCTTTCACACATACCCACAACCAGTCAATCGTTCTCGTGATCATCCATCACGAGATCTCGGCTTTCTAAACTGTCTCTCACCAGGAAAGCCGCCGTTGTTGAATCTAAATTAAGCTTTACTTTCACTCTCACTTGCAAAGATTCAACAAGATGTTATATGTCTTTCCAAAACCTACTTAATCCCAATGGTCGAGTTCATACAATACTAAGAAATATATTTTTCGAGAAAAAATTGAAAAGAAATACAACCGGGAAGAAGTCTTCATTGGGCAGGACCGGTTCGCACGTACTTGCTCTTAAATTGTTTTGAGCTCCAAACTATTAGTCTTAGAGCCGACAGCAAATTTTGGGAGTGGAGGTATAAGCAAAATCTGAGTATGCAGTTTTATAGGCATACGTGTCCTGATTTCAAATTCGAAAGTCTGGCAGGTTTATTTTTCAGCCTTTTGCGGTTTTCGGAGGTTTCATTTCAGAGTTTGACCCTTTTAACAAAAGCAGAGACAACAAATTTAATCAAATTTGTTAGACCATTTTTGAAAATAGTTAATTTTTCCTTAATGGTTACATGGCAGGTAGACGGACAGACGGAGAGACAGAATTGTGCGACCCCCTGATTGATATATTGTATTTTTTTTTTTTTGTGAATCCTTAACTTGCGCTACGGTACTATATCGCAATTAAAAAATATAACTCGCATGATTCGAAAAGTGAATTAAAGTTTGAGAAATCATTTTTTCCAGATAGCAGGAAGGCATTTCTTTTAATTATGGATTCTAATTCCAGATTCTTATATAAACCCTTTTTTATACTGGAGTCTGGAATACAAAAATCCGCCAGTACTTTGCCACCAAAAAGGAAATTTAAATAGGAAAGAAAACGACCGAAGATTTGTTTTTATTACGATAGATTTTGCCGTATCAAACATGATCACAAAATGTGATTTAAGATCAAAAACTAAATCAATTTTTCTGGCCAATCGAATGTTTTAACTATCAAAATCAGTTTTTTGGCAGATCTGAAGTCGAAATAAATTGATCTTTTGTTGGAAATTAAATGTTATCCTTCAAACAAGAAGTAACCAACTGTCACAGCTTGAGAAGCTCATATACATACGTTTGATAGATATAAACTTTCTGAATTCTTAAATGGTGATTTTCATGGTATGGTGTGAAGCTAAACGATCGACGAAGAAGAGTAAAGTACCAGCAAGTACAACAAAAGCATATGTTGCGCTCCATCTTCGATATCCGTTTTCTTCGCATGAAAGCTAAAATTTAAGGGAAAATAAGCGAGATGCAAATAAATCCTAGCTTTTAAAAAACGACACCTATAAATTCAAAATGTTCTACAAAACGAAAACCCCATAAATCTCTTCAAATATAATAATATAGAATCACTTTATCCTATTTTATGGCTCATCTTTTATCATCAAAACTTTGTCGTCATTCTAAATGGACAGAATTTTCTGCAAGGGCTCCAAATCATCACGAACCGCAGTTTTTCTGGCATTATCTAAACTAGCATTCCGTTTATTTCTGTCATGTATTACAGATTTTATTGAATATGGGAATTTAAATTTTTTTTAATTTTATTTTTTATTTTTTAATAATGTGACGAAACTTCTCGAGGCTTTGATTTTTGTTTGAAGTTTCAATAGTTATTCTGCTATGCGTAACAGATATATATAATTCGAAGAGACATTTCACGAAAAAATTAAATTGTCCCACTAGTCGAATACCTATTGAGAATAATAAGTCAAATCTGAGCAAAAAACTTTCAATTTTAATCTTAACACAATTTTCAATTTCTCTTGAGTTCTGCTTAATGGCGGCTGTTGTTTTCTTAAATGGTCATCCACGTTAATTCCAAAAAAATAAATGTACATATTTTTCCCTTGATTCACTTGATGCTTCCGTCACTCAAAATTTAAAAAGTAGGAAAATTCTTCTACTAAAATTAATTTTAACTGTACGTTTACGTACACCAACTCAGGAAAATTGATTTGGTAGGTCTACTCACTTTTAAAACAGACAAGTTAAATCAATATTTTTCCCAGACTTGTAAAATCTTTCTCTGAAATCTCAACTCTGCTTCATATGTATATACCATCTTTACTCCACGCTCGATCTTTCACTTTTTCGCTTGAATCCTAACGAACCAATTCAAAACTATTTAAATGCCATGATACAAAAATTATATATTTTATCACAAAAAAACAATCTTTATTTCATTTTGTTGGTTTATTGAGTTTAAATCTTATATGGGCATGGCTCAGTATCAAACAGACAGAACCTTCATAAAAAAAAAAACAGATAATATATATTTCAAATTACTGACAAAAACACTTAGGGCATTTGAATTCTCCTCACAACAAAAAATCAACAAAATTAAAAATGACTTAATTATTCAAAATATCAACAAAAACATACATTTTACTTTTAACACAATATTAAGCCATTCAATGTCCAAACGCAAACACAGGACGTGCCCTTTGGATATGGAAAATCATATTAACATACCAACGCAATCTCGTTTTTGCCAATATCCGTCGTTTGTTTTTACCCTTTTTTGACAATTATTATCTTCCAAATAAGCAAGTAGGCATGTATGAACTTACCCAGTGCAAATATAATACACACATACATACTTATATTGTACATACATCCTGACATTTAATTTTCAATGCGTAGTTTCAACACCCTATCCGCTCTGTTCGGCTCGTTGTCGGTGCTGAACCAAATTAACATTTTAATTTTGACAGATTCGCTGAAATATTATCAACAATCAATTACCCAGTAAGTACGCACCCGTTGATGTTCCTTTTATACACCATCCATATACCAGAAAGCAAACAATTTACCTAATTAATAAACGAGTAAACCAAGCCCCAACATTCAAAACACACAAACACATACATACTTGTGCATGTATTGTTGTACAGAGACCGGAAGGTGGTCTTCATTTGCTGTGACTGAATCTGCGAATACTGTAGATATGTGTTGCAAGACCGCACCCGCCTTTGCTAATTGTAAAAATTCCCGAACTCTGGTGAACCTCCAGTTCGCCTATATACGCAACCCCATCATGCCCCCATAACAAGCCTTGAAACAAAACAATGTTACAAATAATATCCTCTTTTTCCAGGCCATCTGATATTTTGTTTGTTTGTCATATCTATGGGAGCAGCAAGGACCAGAAAATAAAAAAGCACGTAGAGCTAATTTTTGTTTGTACAGGACACGCCAACCTGATTCTAGACATTTACATGCACACACAAACCCATCAACCATATAACACATAGGCCCGAGGCTGGCAGGCGTCAGAATTAAATATCCACAAAGCCGCATTTTGTTGCCTAGGCTGGCAGGCAGGCACCCACCCACCTACTCGATCTCGGATACCGAACTGCGGCCTTCGAACGGATGAACCCGCACCCAAACACACACACAAAGCACACTCGCATGACACAACGGCTCTGAATAAAATTGCATAATTTACAGAGTTTTAAAATTTACAGTCACGACCCATGGCAGTGGTGGACCATGAAGTAACTGCAATCAGATTTTAAACCGCTGAATTTAACCGCATTAAGTACGTGTCAAAATACCACCACTCCGGGCCTCCGACTGATATGCATTAAAATGCAATGGGATTTTGGTTTGCAGGTACATGTATGTTATGCATGTGTGTGTGTATTGTTCGCATATATAAATTCAGTTATGTCTGTACTGTTTTTTTTTTTTGCAGTATATTGGTAACAAAAATAAGAGAAACAAATATACGTAACTAGATTGTACATAAATTGTTTGATTCGATTTTATTAATTAATTCACTTTAAATGGAGAAAACAATTTATTGACTTGAGATTTTGATTGAGTCCTGAATTGTGAGAGTTTTGCATTTCAGTGCCAGCTGCTAGCAGTGTGTTGATATGTTACAAAAAGAATTTATTTTAAAGCAGTTTTTTTTAAATGTAATGCAGTCTTTTCGATTGGTATTTAAATTAAACAAAAGAGCTGAGCTGCGAACCTAAATTAATCTTAACGAGCTACATTTATGCACATACTATGTCTGTGTGAATGTGTTTTGATTATTTAAAATTATTAAATGAAGTTTTATTTAAACGACTACATTAGTTTATGACTCACTTTACCTTTGCACCGACATTCGTGTGCTAATGGAATCCGAGTTCTGATATGCTCTTTTGTATTTCATGACATCAAACTACAAAAAAACAGATCAAACAAGGTTTTGTGCGTATACATCTATACATCGATTTGCAGCTAAAACGAGTAGGCGAAATTGGTGATTTTTTTTGTAATATAGGTACAATTTCATTATTTTTACTTGCGATATGGGTACCATACATATCAAGTTATGCATTTGTGCAAAAAAAAAAAAAAATGTACGACTGGATCGCACGTACTTGCTCTTATAGATAAAGTTACTAAATATGCTAAGCCATTTTTAATTAAAATGCCGTTTTAGAAAAAAAAAAATAAAATCCGATATTCAAATGACTAAAACAGCCTCTTAAATGAATTTGACCTCAAAACAGAGTATGCAATTTGATTTCTTCTAAAATGATACATTTTTAGAAAAAAAAAATTTGGAAATCGTTAGAGCCGTTTTAAAAAAAAAATAAACTATTTTTATATCGTATTTTGGAAGGACTTTAAAAAAAAAAATTGGTACGCCATTCTTAAGATAATATTTCCCGAAAATATCAAGCATTTTCAAGCAAACATTTATTTTTAAATTGTCTTTTGCTGAGCTTTTTCCCCATTTCATCGATTCCATTTTTCATATCGATGTATTTCAATGCCCATTGGTTAGAGAAAAAATTTGTACGACACAAATATTAAGTTTGACATTTTGAACACTTCCATTTGCCTAAAATAGAAGCTTAAATACTCAATGATATTCTTTAAAGCCTTTTTCTTAAACTGGATCAGGAAAACCTTTGGTACCTTTTAAATAACAAAGTTTAAGGATATTTTATACAAAAAAAAACTGTGTTTTTATAAAAACTTTGAGCCAGAGTGACAATTTTTGAATAGAATTAACATTTGAGTATTTTAAAATAACGAAATATTAAAAATAAAAATTATACAGTTAACTGGTTGCGAGTTTTATTTCATAAATTTACCCCACAAATGAAGATTTCGTAAATTTAAATTTCAAAATAAAACGCAATTTTCCACTCTCTTTTTTTCTAACCCTTATCTTAACCCACAATGCCATAATTGCATAAATCCCTTTTGACCTTGTTTAATTGACTCTTGAGTTAAAATTTATGTACGACTATGCAGTCGTTTTTAATTTTTTTTTTTCTATGGGGTTAAATAAATTATTTTGAAAATACAACTTATCACATTAAGTTAAGTGACACTTAAACATACGAATTCAGGGACGCAAAACCTTAAACATTTTCAAAAGAGCATGTAATCAAAAATCGCATGAAATACATAAGTAGTCATTTCAAAAGACTCAATTGGTCTCTACATTTCCTTTTGCGTATCTTTGCAACATACTTTATGAGCTTTTGCACTTGATACCGAATGGCATGTCCTAGTTTTTTCAATAAATATACAAGAAAAATAAAAATAAAATAAATTCTTTAAAGAATGTCACAAAGTGCAACCAACTTGCAGGCATTTTACTATACAACATCTATGTCAAGTGCAAAATTTCAAAATTAATTTACATGTCATTAGTTACGTGTATGTATAGAATATGAGGCAGTAGAGGAGGTATGAAAAGTCTACAGTTGTCGTTCCATAAAGAATTAAATAAAAAGGGGAACTCAGAACCCTTTTTCACTTGGCTCACAAAGGATCTTTCATTTTAATTTTCATTTTCACGCAGTGCAGGCAGAGGTTCTGCCTGTGCCTGTTCTGGCATCGTGACATCAACATCACTTGAAAGTATTTCAATCGCAGGTCATTAGATATAATTTCCATTGGAGTGTGACTTTAACGTTAAATTTTCTCTTTCTGTGCAATTTTAATTGCATTTCGTTGTAGATGTAGTCAAAAATGCATACATTTTATATACCTACATGTGTATGTGTGTGTGCATTTTGTTTTCATGAAAAACCTATATACACACATAAGTACACCCCCACTTTACCACGTGAGCACATCCTTTCTTGGTTCTTAATGCTTACCTACTTCGGTTCTGTAGAAACATTTCTGGGCTTTAGCGACTTAACCACTCTTGCATTTGCATAGAGATCCAATGAAACGCTCATTATGAATTCTTCTTTCTACAATATAGTTTCAGTTAGACTGTGCTGTATGGAATGAGGATGGCAACGGGACTAAAAATACCGCCGTATTACAGTTATATAGAAATTAATATTTTCATAGAGCAATTTCGACATGGTGTTGGGCCAGTGATGTGGCATGTAATTGTAAAATGCACACTTAAAGAAAAAAAATGCTTTTATGATAGTCTGAAAAATCATATAAATAAAATGCACGTACTTGCTCTTAGGGTCAAAGTTGCTGTGGGTGCTAATGCTGCCTTGAATAAGTTTTTTTTTTTTAAATAAATACAATTTTATAAGAAATTTTAAACTTTTTTTTTAAATAAAAAAAAAATTGTTTTTGGAAAATCTTGTAAAAAATAATTTGAGAATCGCTATCAACCATTTTTGTAAAAAAAATTATAAAAATCTGTTGAGTCATTTACGAAAAAGTCGGAAAAAAAGCAAAACGTGTCTATGGGAGGTATCTACCGTTATTAACAGACGAAAAAAATATATTTGTAGTTGAAGTACACACAAAAAATTTAATTAAAATCGATAGAGTCGTTTTTGAAAAAAAAAAGTTTTTCCAATTCCAATTTTTTTTACAAAGATTTCAATTTCCCCTCTAGAGACCAACTCAAAACCTTTAACTACCAAGTTTGAAGAAAATCTACCAAGTTAGAGCCTTAAACTTGGTAGTTAAGGGTTTTTGCTGATTCCCCAGAGGCGAAATTGAAATTTCTTTTTTAGGACCAAATTTAACGGTACCTGCCATACAGCCAATATGGAAAAACTAAAAATCAAATGGTTCATTATAATATTTTGTTTCAATAAAGTGCAATTTCTTTTATTTCAAATACGTCCGTACAAAAATACAGCTAGTTAAAGTCAGTTCTTTGTTTTAAAATTACACTTTTTCATAATTATATCAACGAAATCTAATATATGGGTATTCAGTGTTTTTATTAATTTACTAGCTCTATTCACTCCCCACAATTTGAAGAAAAAAACTAACTTTTCACGACTAATAAGAGTCGATGTACCCAAGCTTGAACACATGCATGTCATATCGAAAACACAAGCAAAATTTAGTTTTTGACAAATATCTCGGCTCCAACATGTTGCATTGGCAAAAATAAAATAATACATTGTTTGTTTTAACATTTTCTATAATTTAAGTGCATTTTCTTTTTTACTTCATTATTTTTTCTTAATTTTGTTTAAAATAGCACATCTATTGGTGATTTAAATTGAATCAATTTTGAAGCCTTAAAGATTCCTTACAAATGAAAAAAAAATAGCACTTTTAGAATTCCATACAACAATGAAAACAAAAAAAAAACAACAAACATAAAGAATACTTAATTAATTTATGTGTGAATTTGACTTTTCTTAAAAGATGAATTACTTAACACTTGTTGGTGGTAAAGAGTTAATTTTTTTTTTATAATTAGTAGTAGTACTTAAGGACTTATGTGGCTCTATATCTAAGGACTTACTTACGTTACTGTGATGAAAAAATTTGTTCTATTCATCGAAGGACATCATACAAACACAAAAAACATTTCTAATAAAGAAATTTTTCTCAGTGTTATTTTAGATATCATGAAGGACGCATTAAAGTTTTGTGCTGTTCTATTCATCGAAGGACATCGTACAAACACAAAAAACATTTCTAATAAAGAAATTTTTCTCAGTGTTATTTTAGATATCATGAAGGACGCATTTAAGTTTTGTGCTGTTCTCTTCTAACCGCATACCAAGAGCAAATCACATTTCCACAAGGCTTACAGATACCGCACAAAAGGATGTTCGTATCCTTCTTATCTGAAGTTGTCTTAAGTACACTAAGAAGAAATTTAACCCACTTTGCGAGGAATAGTAGCAGCAGCAGTCATAAGCACCCTGCAGTAGTTACAAGTGCAATGTCACCCCCATCTCTTCGCCCCCAACCTCAAGCAGTATTTGATATTAAGAGTCTATTATGGCGTGTGAAGAAGTTTATTTAAGGTTGCATTTACAGACATTTGGTGTAACTTTACCAAAAACCAAACCAAGGATCCAAGAAACGATCCCTCGACTCGACATTGTGAACGAACCTTAATACCTAAACACCATATCACTGCGCACAGTGCAAGCCGGACGGGACGAAAGGACAAAAGAAATGGGTGAAAAGCTATGCTGTGCGGTTTGGAAACACAGTGTCTAAGACGCATGCAAATTTATGGCAAAAGGAGGCTCCCTTCAACTGGAAGATAGAGGGAGAGAGAGAGAGACAGACAGAGACGGCTAAGGCGGATTGAGCCAAGGGTTTTCTAGTGTTTGATGAAGACGGGAAAATAAATGTTGTTTGAAAGTTCATAATTGCATCTATTTGCATACATTATTGAAATGAAGAAGAAGAAGAAACACATTTTATACTCGACCCAATGCTGATGGAGAAGTTAGCTACACTACAACCACCCAAAATCGCCCAGTCCTTCAACCAAAGCAAATTGAACGAACGCCGACTACGTTCTTATGTGTCGGTCTCTTTACACTCTTTGTGCGAATATTCACGACTGATGGGCGGGCAAGGGGAAACCAAAGGGGAAGGATGTGGGAAATCACCAAGCTTTAGAGTTTATATTAGCATAAATAGTTGTAACAAGTTGTTAAGAAGTGCTATATTCATGTGTATATATGTGTGTTTGACACACACACATTGGCGGTATATTCTATATGAAGCACTCATGGCCTTGGCCGGTTGCTGTTGCCGAGTTGCCGATTTGCTGTTGGTGCGAAGACGAGAACATGAATTGAAATGCGGATAAAAGGAGGTTTTGAAAATTACTCAATACCCAAAGGGTATGTGGAAGACACTCAGGATATGGCTGCGGCTGAACTGTCATTGGTAACATTAAACAATACATTATTCGAAAAGGGATGCAAATTGAGCTGTTGTGGAAGACAATAGGGAAATAGGGATATAGAGAGTCCTTGTAGATTCTATATGAGACAAACAAGGTCATACACAATACACATTCTATAAAAGGAATTGTGTTGATTGTTAAGTGAACTGTTGCTTGGGTTTTATTTTTTTTTACGGACTTAATGTGAGTTGTGTCAAAAGCTTGGGTTTTTTTTTGTTTTGGTAGGCAGATGAAGTTCTATTTTTTATTCATGTTAAAGGAACAACGAATATTGGGAAACTTCCTACATGGTAATCCATGGTCTAACTCCAAATTACGTATATTAATTGAAACTGGTGCTAGGGGATCCATTATGAGATTTTTCAAGGGAGAAATTTTCTAAATACTCATGAGTAAACTTTTTTGAATTTCAAAGAGATGCCATGGCCTACGAAATAGAGAGATACAGTAAATGTTATTTAGCCGAGTCCGTATATACATCCCTATTGTAGAATAGAAGAACATTTTACCAAAAACAAATACACAAAGTTGACCAGAAAACCAGGAGAACACCAGACTGGGAAAAATTATTTAAACAAGGCATGTTCAATGAACTACTACGTGAACTATAGCCAAGAACGTTTCAAGTTCTGTGTCATCTTGAGTAGGAATAAGCTTAGGATAATCTCAGGTTTTTCAAAGGGTCACTGCAAACTGATCAGACATTCTGGGGTTGCAGTGGAGTAACTAAAGCTTATAATTATTTCACAACCGGGCAAAACTGGTCTGTAGTAAAAATATAGGCCTATTTTTACCCGTTCAGGTGGAAGGGCGAATTTTCCTAAAAGGCAGAAATTATTGAAATGCAACGGAATTAATTATAAGATCAAATATGTTTTTTGATAGTCAGAAAAACACTGTCCCATTAACATTTTAAATCAAGTTCATCCAATTAACTGTTTAAGAAACAGTTTCAAACTCAGAATTTTGACAAAAAAAAATTCAATCAAAACTTTTAATTGATTTTTTTTTCAAAATTTTTACTTTATAAAGTATAATTTTTTATTCAAAATTCAATGGCCTTATTTCTTAGCAACCAAATTATGTGGATAATTTAAATGTCTTATGTAATATAGTTTCTTAAAGAAACTAAAAAGTTACTTAATTTTTAAAGACAAATTTATAGGCATTCAGTTTTGTATTTTTTTTTAATTTCTGCAAAACTAGAAGTCAAATTGACAAAAATTTTTTTGTATTCAACTAAAATGAAATAAAACCATTAAGTTTTTTTTCCAAAAATGGACCTCAAAAAGTAATAAATGTTATAAGATCAGTTTGATTATTTTTAAGAATTATTTTTTTCCTAAAATACAAGTTTGAATCACAGTTTTTCAAAAACTAAAAATTTTAGCCCATTTACTTTTCATGAGTCATAAAAAAGTGATAAAAGCGACAGTTTTTAACTTGTAACTGTTAAAGGTTTTTTTTATACAAACATTTGAAAAAAAAAAAATAAAAAAATATCAGTATGACGAGGCATTTATTCTATAAGTACTGTTGTGTGATCCCAAGTGTAACAGAGTCAGAAATGTGGATAAACAGATTTTATGTTTGTGAGTAAATTGAGGAGAATAAAATACGGCGGTGCGGTATTCAGAAAATCAATTTATCCATTGATTAACCTCACATTGAATGATATTGGAAAATTAGTTTACCATAATAGTCTAAGCTATCTATCTTCAAAAAAAAAAATCAGGAAGAAAGAATTTAAAAAAATAATTAAAAAGCCCTTATGTCAATAATTATAAAAGAAATATATATTATTAAACAGCTCTCTAAATTTGGTAGAGTATTTTACACTACAATGCCCCACAAATAGACAACACCGCCATTGAAGGACCTATTCAAAAATATGGATGTATAGTTTTCATATGGATTAGATATAATTAGAACATCCTCAATAATTTTAAATCTCTCCAAATTTATATCAAATAGGTATACTTTGAGTAGGTATATGTTTTTAATTATTATAACATTCATTTTTGCTATTTGAAATTATAAAGAATTGATTTATTTCATAGTCAAAAAATTATAGTGAACATTTTGCATTGATATCTGGAAACTGAATTAACTGTGCTTTTATTCCTATGCCTAATTCCACTCAAAACAAATGCTTTTAAGCTTTTACAAATTCCATTACTCATGTTATTTACCACAAATTGACCCAAATCAGTGGCAATGTTCGAACTAAAATTCAACTTAATATATATAATTTAATTCGTATACGGGGTTAGCCCATATAGATAAAAATCCCTTAATGCATCAGAGTAATTTGTAAAATATAATTGTTTATCTACAGAAAATTAACATTCACCGTTCTATATTATAATTTTATGTTGTTTCAGTGACGTAGGTAGTATACGTTACAGATGTCCATTAAATTAGACGTCCTTCATGACCCAAATTAGAGGAGCTTAGCTTTGCTTTGATATAAATTTTTGTGTGTAGGATTGTAAAAAAGTAAGAATTAGTTGGTATTTGGTCACATGTTGTCGTTACTATTTTACTGCCATATTTTTCATTAGTGTTTTAGAGCAGCAAGGAAATATAATCCCCACAGAGGAACAATATTAATGGCCATCTAAAACCAAATTTTCACAAAAAATTACAGGCAAGTTTTCGAAAACTCGATTTTTCAAAAAAAAAAAAATTGAATGTTTTTTTAAAAATCCAAAATTGTTTGTTTGAAAATTAATTTATAAACCTTGTGTGTAAAAATGTTCATTGAAATCGATTCAGTAGTTTACAAAAAAATAAAAAAAACCGAAAATGGTTCTATGGGAGCGCTATTCGCCGGTTAAAAAATATTTTCATTATTTTTAAAGTATGACATTTATGATTGTAGTACCTACACATACAAATTTTAAACAAAAATCATTAGAGTTTTTTATTTTCGTCATATGGCAGGTACCGTTAATCCAAAACTTGCACTATATAGTATCTACTTTTATCGCAAGTAAAAAGGGACTACTGCTAACTAACCACGCCACTGAACAGTAGGTATCTAAAGCACAGCAATTGAAGGCAATTTTAGAGCCTCTCAAATTTGTGGGAAATTTTCAACACACATTATAATGCAAAAAGTGCTTATATGTCACACTGAATAAAATATATGGTTAATACGCTTAACTAACCTAAATTTATATTCACCAACCACACATACAACCATTAACCGCACTCTAAAAAAATCAAAAAATAATAATTTAACCAAATTAAATCACCCCTCTTCTACCCCAAACAAAAGAGGAAAATAACAATTTGCCAAAATTTATTAAAATAATTTTTATTTATGTACGCAAGCGGCCATTTGAAATATTCAAAATCTCTAAAAACTCACATCCGTTCTATGTTAGAGCTATTCTCAGCTATGTATATGTTTTTTTGGAGTTTTGTTAAGCACCATCTTTATCAACCCATAATGCAAAATTTATAATTTATAATTTAAATGTAGTTTTAAATTTGTGTGAATTTTAAATGATGATGCCAACATGTGTAAACAAAACAACAAAATTATTCACATTTTTAATAAATCAAGAATTCAAGGGATATATTCTGGTAAGTTAACTGTAATATGTACTTTTTAATTAATTTCTTTATTATTTTTATGGCTGCCCAATATTGTTGTTTATTTTTTTTTTTTGTTTTTGTTTTGAAAGGAGATAAAAGCAAATTTAAAAATAAATGATTTTGTTTTAACCGGATATTAAAAGAGAACTTGTTAAATTTTAAACAAATTTAATAATTTGCATACAAATTTAAAAAAATAATTGAAATACAAGTGTGATGAGATGATGAAATCAATGAAATGAAAATAATCGATAGAAAAACAGTGCACTAATTACAGTACATCACTCAAAATAAATATTTATAATAGGTAATTATTTATATATGCGAAAGTAAATTTATTTTTTGTTTTATTTGTAAAATTAACCCTTAAAGCTACCCTTAAATGTTATTTTAATATTCAATAAAGAAGAGATATCAAAGAATACGATAGTGCGACGCAAGAACAAATTTTATAGAATAAAAATAAGAAAATTGTATGAGCATATAAAATTTAGGAGGCAAGCGCTAATTCATCCCTGCCTCCCCCCATTCTTGTGTATACACCGCTGATGCCAACCCAAGTTCTCTAAGGAACTATACATACATAACATGAAACAACTCAGGCAATTTTCGAGTCTTTGACTTCTGTACCATCAAATAAACCCAATTTCATGATAAGTTTTTGAGATTCAGAAAATGCAAAAATTCCTAGAATACCTTTATCAGTGACCGCCGCAGACGAAAACCATGTATTCCTGAGGTCTTTCAAAGGCGAAAAACTTAAACGGTAATATTCTTGTTTTCGTTCGTTTTTTGAGTTATAACGGTTTTTATGATTTTGGCTCCATTTTCCTTTATCTTTGCCAAACGATTCGTAAAATTTTTTTTTTTTTTATTTAATGAAGAATTTATATCTGTTTTACTTTGACCCACAATTTTGTGTGGAAATAAAGGTTTTCACGCATTTTTTTATAAAAGCCCATTTGTATTGTTTTTTTTTTCAAGCTGTTTTCTTACTTTGATATCATTTTAATAAAAAACGCGTTAATAAGTAGTAAAAGGTCTTAATTATACTAAAAAAACAATCTAGACGTGGTGGAAGGGCAACTACTACAGTGAATCTTTGAACTATGCGATCGCTGACTTGTGTCTGCAGAAAGGTCAACCATTATCGATATTTGATAGCATACCCTGCCCAAACGAAGAAATGGTTCTACCAGATTAGACGATAGCTGAAGAATTCTCTCTATGCACTTATCCCAATCAGGTTGAATTGGAATGACTAGATGCCCCGACATAAACGGAGGCTTGTAAAAAGCGTTAAATCCGGTTTCCTCTTGGTGCCATGAAATAAAGTCCAATGCAATAAAGTAATTTTGAACTTAATTGCACCCTTGAAATTGCTATGAAGTTCAAAACAGTTTAGGACTTTATTTTCCTGAAAGTGCAATAAAGCCATAAGACTTTATTGCATTTTTCTCTTTTGTCACACACAAGTTGATGCAGATCGGCAGGGCCAGCGCCCTCCACCATCTACTTCACACAAATCCTGAGAACTCTCGCAGCCTACCCACAGTACTATTGTCACAAACAAGTTGTTGATGCAGCACCTCAGAAATGCGAAAGAAGCTTTGCATATATCCAACGTCGCACCCAGCCCAAATCCAATAGGCTCATTTTTGCATATTTAATTTTGGACCTTATTGCACTTTCAAGAGTAAAATAAAGTCCAAAATCATTTTGGACTTTATTGAACTTTCAAGAATGCAATTAAGTACAAAATTTCGCTTTGGACTTTACTACATTGGACTTTATTTCATGTCACCCTCTTGTTCGTGCAGTCATTAAAGAATGACACTCTAGGTCAAGGGTAACTAGAACTACGTTACGGTCTTAGGAGTGATTTTTTTAATTATGAACCAACGAGACCCTCGAATTTGGATTAAATCTTGATAACCCCGGGGAACAAAACTTGAACAACGAATTTTGAATCTGCACAAGGAGTTTCAAACCCAGCAAACCACCATGTGGAGGACCTTGATAGGCAAGACGCAAAGCTGACATTCCCTGCTAGCCATAGAAATAGAATGTAAATGTAAGGGCATAAGAAAAACTATCTTTTGCAATATCTAATTCGGTAAGATTGTTACGGCAGTACGTGACATAGGAAATCCCCATCTTAGGTGGCGCGAGGCCTCGATTATCCCTCGGTTGTAAACGCCATCTTGTAATGATTGAAAGTTCTAGAAATTTAACACTTTACATATTATGGCATTCTTATAACGTGCAGTGATACGCGTTGTTATTTCTTGATTGTCAAAATAGTGGTTGTTTAATCTGGCTCTTAAATCCAATAAAAGAGGAATGCTTCCAACTAAGCATAAAAAAATATCTTATAGAGCCAACTTCTCCTGTGTTTCCATTAAGTCTGTCACAAGAACCCAGTGAGATATAAAAAGCTACCACGTTCCGTAGTTCGCTTAAAATTAGAACCTTAACTTTTCAATAAATTTTCAACCGACTTGCTACTTTTCATGATTTCAGAAATAAAACTTCAACAGGCTGATAGTTGTAAATATCCTCTATTTATTAAAGTTATCTTTCTCTCACATTTTTTATCTTCCTAAAACTCATTTTTAAATGATGTTTTGATGAAAATACTCATTAAATGATAAAAATGATTGAATATGCATACATATATTTTTACTTTCATACCCGAAAATAGGCCAACGTTCTCATTTTTATTTAGAAATAAATCAATGCAAATATTCTTAGAATTTTGTTTCCAATATTTTTTTTTGTATTTCTTTACTTTTTCTTACAAAAGATAAGTAAACCATAAATTACATTCGAGTTAACCTGTGCACAATAATTTCTAGCAAGCAATTACTATAACGTACTTTTACCACAAACTCTCATCTTTCGAGTGAAGGTAAAGAACATCATTTTCAAAATTGAATTTTATACCTTTGCTGAGGAAGCAATTATTTTGATTTACATTGAGGGTTAACTTCTATTGTAGAAAATGAGGTTTTATATCTTGTAACAGACTCCTTACAAGGACGTTACCTATTTCTGTTAAATGTGGGAAGGCATATGCATGCTGTTCTCATATGGTCTATTAAAGTTCGTTTGTATATATTATATTTTCTTTGTATTTATCAAAATAAATATTTTATCTTCAAATATGTATATGTTTTGTTTAGAGTGGTTTTTGTTGCACACACATTTTAAATATTCTTGCAACCGCAATAAAAGAAGTTTAAAGATTAAAATTCGGTATTGTTCAATTATGCCATACAGATACGAGTAATATCAATTAATTTTCGAAACCAAATAACAAATAACTATGACATAATTAGTATGTCAAAAAGTTGAATTAATAGAGTTGTGTTATCAATACCAAATAAGCCAACCCTCTAGTATACTGAATATGCAATCCTTTAGAGCAGGCTATATCGATCTGGTCGAATTTCTGGTTGATGCTGGGCTTCGCGTGTATTGGGATGTTTCGTTCCAAAGAAACACCTTTCATCTGTCACCGCAAATGAAACGTTTATAATGTACCACATTAGAAAAAAATCCATGTTGCACTGAAAATAGAAAATTTCCTAAAAAAAGACTATTATAATATAACATTTTATATGTTTACCATATTGCCTTGCAAATAAGCTCGTTTTGACGTTTTTAAATGATCTCCCAGGGACATTTAGTTTATAGGTATCATCATCATCATCATCGGCTCGACAACCGGGGTCCGGTCCTGGCCTCTTTCAACAAGTCTCTCCACCTATCCCGGTCTCGAGCCGACGCCATCCAGTTGCGCACCCCAAGACTTCGGGCGTCCTGGTCTACGCCATCTCTCCAGCGCAAGCATGGTCTACCACGCTGCCGTCTACCATAGAATGTACCGCAAAAGATAGGTATAGCTAAACAATATTGATGCTGTTTTTTTATTCATCATTGTGGCTAAGCGCCTAACAGGAATCGTTGTGGGATTTTTAAAATATGAATTAGGGCATTGCTGCCAACAACTTACACTAAAAAAAGAAAATTAATAATTATCAAATTTTCAATGATCATTCTGATGACCCTACTGTCTTTTTAAAAACTGAATTAAAAGAACAAAATTTTTTGAGTAAACCATTTAAAGCTATTTAAGAATGATCGGGTGAGTTTGTGAGGTAAATGAAATACAAATGGGACTATCTAAACATTTTGAGCAGGATAGTCAAGGTGTATTTTAGAGCCTAGCCTCAAAGATATATAGGGGAGGGTATGCTTAAAGGTTTCTCAAAACCCAAGCCAAGGTTGTGTGTGTAGTTCATCCCATTCCAGTCCATTTCCCATCCTAGAAAAATTAATTTTTCCCTTTTCCCCTTTTTGATTCAAAATTTTATTTCAAAATGGCACGACACATTATGTGTGCTTAGGTATATCATGCAACAAGATCCTACTACTCCGTCGAGCTACATATTCGAGCATAGCGAGCGTGTCTACAGTCGCATTGGGCTAGGTCAGAATTTTCATCGACCACCCACCTAAGTTTACTGTATCACAAAAGTCAAAAAAAAGCACGGGCACAAAAAATGCAACACCTTTGAAAATTTATGAACCCTATCATCGTATCCGATCGGAGGAAAATTTTCTCCGATTTCTACGAAATATAAGAATTTTGTATCATAGTAACTGTTCCAATGGATAAACTTCCGAAGAAAATCAAAGCGTGCGTTGTAAATGTTAAAATCTCAGCAACGCGTCTCGAATTTATGCGATTTTCTCTCTCCGAATTATTTTCTTGTGCGATGTACTGCGGTTTTCTTTCTCAGATTTATGTTCTAATGCGATGTACTGCGATTTTGTCTCTCCGATTGTCTCCGGTGGTACTGGTGCTGATAAATTTCCGCATATATAAAATAGAATACAACAAATTTAAAAACAAACAAAAAAAAAACACCTTTCAGAAACTAAACTAGTCTTTAAACCACCTGTTCTACCGCCAATGATAATTGCTATTATTGTCATTCTGTCACACTGGTTTACTTATGATTGGCGAAGAATGCACATAAACACAATATCCGCACTGAAAGAAAGAATCGTTGGCGATAAACGAATTTATTCATTTGTTGGAAAACTTTTTGATTTCAACTTCGTTTGTAGCAAACTCTTAAATTTGTTTGAGTTAATCACTTTATGCGTGCTATTAAAAACAAAATGAAATGTATCTGTATCACCGCTGATTGATCCTGTGACCCATCTCTTTCTAAGCAAGGCTCTTGCTATTGCACCACGGGGCACAAACTATAAAGATAAAATTCGTTTATCGTGAAATTCATATGAACACCACAAAAATATATTCAGTTATTAAAAAAGATATACATACATATAATAGAAAGATTGAATTTTTCCTACAATAATCATTATTAGCAAATGAATTCTAAATTTACTATACAAGTGAAGTTCTTTGCAACAAACAACATTCTGCAAATATGTTCTTCGCTTACTTTTCATTCGGTTTACTGCAAACAAAAGAATTTGCTACTTAACGAAAATGATTTTAGATGTGGGTTATGTTGGCTGCTTGCTACAAATAAGAAACTATTGCGGAGATTGTATTAATTTTCTATAGCAAATGATTTTTATTAGCTTCCAAGGATTCATTAGCCTTAATTGAAAAAAAAATTAATTCAATTCCATTCTTGGCCCAGAAAGCTTATAAACTCGAAATTTCGTCATCGTTTAAAAAAATCAACTGCCAGAACTTCCTTTATCTAATTAAAATAAAATCACGAAATTAATTAATTCAATTAGATTTTTAAACAAACTCTGAAATTTGCCATGATTTTAAGTAAAAGTAATACAACGCCCTATTTATTTTGACTTAATATAGTAGGAACAATAAAACCATACAAACCTTTCATTGCTTTTCGTTGTAATTCCAAATTTCCGAAAATGTAACATGTATGTTAGGTGACACCAATAATTCAAAATTCCAACAAACATGCAAAAAATAAATAAATTTCCAGCGAATGCAATTTACAGCGATTTAAATTTGTTTTTCTTTTATTCTGAATTTTTATTTTCAATATTTCATAAGCATAATCAGTTATACACTTTGAATTTTGTTGGTTATCTCAAATACAGAAACATTTATATTTTATTTCATTTTTGGATTTTTTAGTTTTATTCTGTGCTTACGCTTAACAAATATATAATAATTTTTTTTTATATTTTTTACAATTGCTTTTTATTTTTTGATAAACTTACACATAAATAATTTAAATTAATTTGTATTTAATTGTTTTGTTTTTTTTTCTGTTTTTTTTTTTTAGATTTAACTTTACTTTCTAATTTCTTATTCTTACATAAACTAAATATTATTCTATTTTAATTTTATTTGTTTTATAAATTTATTTACACATTTTATAATAATTAATATTTATGTTCTTAATGCAATTTACATTCTAAAATAATATATTTACTAGATTTTTGTAAAAATTCATTCAAAGGCATTAATAAACATTTAATTCCTTAAGTCCAAAGAATTAAGATTAAATATTTTTACTTATACAATTTATTACGTATCCAAACGATTTTTTTTTTTTTTAATATACTGAAAATCGACTAAAGCATTTATTTAAAACTATAATTGAAAAATATAAATATTTACACATTCAATTTTGTTTAATCTTAAGCAACAATTTATGTGTTATAGATTTCAAATTATTATTTTAAATTTAAACTAAGATCATACGAAATAATGTAAACTTGTTTTTTTAACTAAAAACAAATTTTAATAAGCAACTTTATTTATTTACATAAATATGATTAAATCACATACAAATATAATTTTTGTTTTTCATTTAAAAATTTTAGCACGAGACATACTATGTTTTTAATATTTAACTGTATCAATTAATATTACACTCGATTTAATTTAGTCAACGAACATAATGCTTTTTTTTTATAATTTATCATTATAAGTATTAAAGTTTCTAAAAAAAAAATTAGTTTAGTTTCTTCTTAAACATTATATAATTTAGTTTTCTTAAATCATCTTCATTTATTTACTCGCATTTGAACATAGTTTTTTTTTTATTTATTTTTTTTTATTTTAATAAATGTATTTTTATTTTGAATGATGCATTAATTTAAAACATACAAAGCTAAATTCAACTATCTATATCTATATTGCAGCCAATGAAAACTTCCAATTACACCTGAAGCTATACTGATTGCCAGCAACTTTGTCTGCAATGTTGATGGCGAGGATGAGGACGATGAAAAATACAAATTGAAGAAACTTTTGAAGCCGGACCCGGATGATAGAGTCACTGAAAAAAAAGAAACACAAACCGAGTTAGATGAAGAATATATTATGAGTTGTGTTGAATATAAAATGTTAATATAATATTTGAGGTTTGCTTTGCAACAAAATCATGAAATCAAAGTTCCTGAAATATTTAACACAACGACGCACGGTGAACTAGTTAATTCAGCTTAAGTAAAAATCTTTCTTGAATAATATGATATTGATTGAGATTGTTGAACCTGGACAACATATGTAGAGGTCTTACCTTACGAACAGCAACAACAATAACAACAAGGAAAAAGAAATCAATGAGAATTGAAGCCAGAAAAAACCACAAGCAAACAATAAAAAGTGGTGAGGAGTAAGCTGGATTGTAAGCAAATCAAGAGCAGTAACTCTTGAAGGGAAGGGACAGAAACAAAGTGTTCGAAAGTCACGTCTTTTTATACTTTTTGCACTCTACTCGTGAGAATAAAAGTGCCAGTGTATAAAATCCAAGCTGGCAGCGACCAGCAGGCTGCGGGCGAGGGGTCAGGAATAGGGTTCCCAACCGTACTCTAAAATAGAGCATTGTACTCTATTTCACGTATGTGTACCTACTCTATAATCTATTACTCTGCTAGAGTACGCCAAAATACTCTTTTCTTATTGAATCTTCTTTTTTCCCTATTTCCCTATCCTTCAAATATTCTGTATATTTTGTAAATATTTCCAATTCCATTTCTTTAACTTTTTTCCGTTCCATTTACAACTTTCGTAAACAAAAATGTCGTAAACTTTAATTCTTCCTCCTTTGCATAAAATAGACGGTCTACTGTGAGCCCAGCCTAAGATTCAGCGGTCAGGTGTTTCTGAACGCGTCCACAAATGTCAAAATATAATAAATATCAGTGTGACAAGTTGATGGAAGGTGGTATAACAGTTTCTTTTTCGTGTGAGTTGTTTTTATTTGGAATTTTTGTTACAAAAATGTACGACGAGCAACACAGCACTGATTCTGAGTCGGTGATAAAAACAACACACAAAAAAGAAAAGAAAATTATTTAATCGCAAAAAGAGAATGCAAAAGTACATGAAATCATGAGATTATGAATGTTTAGAGTCATACACATATTTAAAGACAAACAAAGAATTGTTATGTACTGCAAGAAGTACAAAAAAATACATTTTTAAAACATGAAATAAATGGTACTCTTTTTTATTCACCTGTACTCTTTTTTTTCGTCTCTGAAACCAAATATTCCTTCTTAAAAAAGGGACCTCAAAAGGAGGAAAATGGAAATAAGAATTTAATGCATTAAATTGATAATTAATAATTATTGTTTTTTTTGTACTCTCTAAAGGTTTCACAGTAGAGTAAAATTCCAGAAGCCTGTCAAACGCCTGGTGGGTAAAAAGGCAGCCTTGGGACCCTAAAGTCATAAAAACAAAAAAAAAAAAACGGATTTAGTAAAGTGAACTGATAACGATTCATTTGAATTTTTTTATAATCATTTAGGGCTTCTGTTTAAAGCCAGAAGGGGGGAGGGTTGAGGGGGGGGGGGGGGGGGCTAAGGACCCCTAGAGCCGGAAAACAAAAAAAAAAAACTGAATTTAGTCAAATAAGTTTCTGACGACTTATTTTAGTTTTTTTTATGCTACCAAACCATCTGAGTTAAATTCTTGAAGTCTGTCAAGTGTCAGGTTGGGTGTGAAAGGATCCAGAGGCCCACAAAGCCGTAAGAACATATAAACCGAATCTAGTAGAGTGAATTGATAGCGATTAAGCTAAGCTTTTCTATGATCTTTTAGGGTTCAATGTAAAATACCGGAAGTCTGCCCAACGACTGACAGTGGCGAATTGAGGAGGGAGGGGACTCAGGTGGCTCAAGTCCCCCCCCCCCACAAGCCTCCAAGATGATTGTATTGTTTAGGTGATTTCATCATAGTGTACATGATTAACTAAAACTTTATATCAACTTTTTATCAACTTTGCACCGGAGTCAAGTTGCCGTGAGTCGGGTTATATATAACCCTGCGAAAAATCCTATATAAAAATGACGTGACGAAATGTTAAAAGAAAAATTTCGTTATGCTTTTCGTTCAGCAGTCGGTACGCAGTCAGTACAATATACTGCCCGACACATTTATTTCCCAACAGAAAGAATGGATTTAATTTTATTTGTTGGTTTTTACATGAATCCTGAATTTTTTTTGTATGAAAAGGACGCACTATTGGTGACATATAACGTTCTTATAAAAACGCTGATTTATCGAATTACATTTTTTTAATAAAGTTTAAATGTAAGAATTCTGTTTCTCCCCAAAATGCTTTCCAAAATGGAATTCTCAAATAAATAAAAAAGCTATTCAAATTAAGTAAATGCGTCACGCAGTTCTGTTTTTATATATTAAATGAACTATAAAAAAAAAATGAAAGTATTTATGCATAGTAGATTTGACTCACCTCTTGCTGGAATTGGATCCCGTTGCGGCGTTCCCAGCTCCATTTCCTTATATTCCTGATACAAGTCACCAATTTGGGCAGTACACCGGAGGACCAGGCTGCCCCCAGCGGGGTTACCACCACTGCCCAGCTGATTGTTGTGAAGAGAATTCAGCATTTGATTACCATTTATACTGCCTCCGTTGATGCCACCACCACCATTTCCACCATTCGATAGCAAAGGACTACCGCCCGTAAAATGAATAGCCTGCAATTGAAGTTTTAAACTTATCCTCGAGGCCATTAAACTGTCAACCGTCCGGATGTATTCCGTTTCGCCGGAAGACACCTGCAAATAAAACAAACAAATATGTTTTTCATGAAATAAGGATCTCTGCTTCTCTGGGCATTATTTTGGGTTGGGGGTATAATAATTTTCGGACTGTGCTTCTGTAAAAGGAGGTATTCTCAGTACTTATAGTGTAGGTAGTACCTATATTTATTTTGGTGTTTGGGTAGTTGTATATAAATGAACATACAAGAGAAGGAAATTATATTTTCTTCTTGAGGACATCATTACATCAGGATCCTTCAAGTCAAACCGAGAACCAAATCCAATGGAACGTGCATTCAATTTAAACTTAATTTTGCGCATTGTGACAGCAAACGACACAGATACACAGTTCCAGTAGTTTATGTCGAGTGATTCGAAATGCATCCTTTAAAGATATTACAAAGAACCATTTTCATCAATGCAATGGGTATTTGGTATGGATGCTGATGCAATGAAAATATAAGAGCAACATTTACGTGTTGGTTTGAAGACTATGGGCACGGGCAACTGGCAGTCTTGGTCGATACGGTCCTTTGAAAGGAAATCAATTTTGTTTATTGGATATCTATCGACAGCACTTGGCCTCTTGATATACTTTTCAAACAAGAGTTTGTGTACCTAGTAACTTCGATGTGTGTGTCATTCAGTTCAGAATGTTATTTTTGTTATTGGTTTCAGCGGGCCGGCAGCTTCCTGACGTTAAAATGGTTAGAAAATGCCGACAAAAACAACTTTATTTTTGCTGAAGGCTTATATTTCACGTTTAGTTTTTTAGTAAACTATGATTCATATATCATATATGAATTCGTCAAAGAACGACCAACTTCACAAACGGGTTCTTTTTTGAAGGTTACTTTTAGGAAGGTACGAGTGTATCAGCAAATTAATAGAAATCTCTTGAAATATTTTGAAGGAGATTCTGAAGTGATGCTAAAATGACTTTTTTTCATTTTACGGCGAATTCAATAGGTTTTCAAGAATTCTTCTTAACTAATTTGCCTTCTGTTTTAGGTATAAACTTTCGCCACACAGATTTTGTGGAGAACTATTGATTTTCTTTTTTTTAACAATATTTTATTCACTAATCATTAATCGTTAGTCATAAGCTTGATTTAATTTAATTTAATTTGCAAATTTTTATTTTTTAGTTTTCAGAAACATCATATATATGTAGAGGCAGAGGGTGCCTCTTTTTAGACGCCAGGCGAAAAGTCAAGGATAGGTGACTGCAGTAGAATGGTGTCCAAACGGGACCGAAGCGATAGGGTAAAACAGGAAAACTGGTTTTGGTGTTGGTATCATTTAGTTGTCTTAAAGTTTACCTCTTGGCCGACAAACAGTTTTAGGTGTTTAGTTCTAGGTAGGGAAAAAAATGGTAGCACACACAAATGTGGGTGCGATCCACAGCAGTTAAACTTCCCATTGGTACATACCCTTTAGAAACTAGAGACCCGATGTTATTTTAGTTTTGAAAGTATCAAAAATTCAAGACCTTCAAAAGCCTTAATTAGTGTGCAGTGTACACCATTAAATGAATCAAAGACCGAAGTTGGCCGTTTGTTTTTGAGGTAGGTGTTTAATAATTTTACTAACAAGATAGAAGAATTTTATTAATTTTTTGTAGTTTTTTCTTTAAATTTTCATCAACTTACTGCTTCATGAGAAGATGAAAATGCACCTGAAACTGATATATTTTTTTGATTTTTTGAGAGTGAATATCCAATTTTCAGCTATTTTGAGTAGATACTCTTGTTTCAGTATCAGATTGTTGTTTTTGCTTTACAGAAACCCACATATTTAAAAAAAAATCGTAATTTTTATTGATTTGGAGAAAAAAAACTGGCCGTTGTTTTTTGTTTTTTTACTACGACCAATTTTTATTACGTCGCGTTTTAAGGATCTCAAGATATTTGAGACGAAAGTCATTTCACAAAATGTTTTTTTTTTAAGTTGGTATTTAATTTTTAAACAAATTTTAATAGACGTCCAAAAACAAATTTCAAAAACATAATTTTTTACCAGTTTTCTTTTTGTAAAAATTAAAAAAAATCGATGTGAGTCGATTACAAGAAAAAAGAAAAGCAACCACTTTGATGTCTACCGTCGCGTCGATTATCGGAAGAGTGACTGCAAGTATGGAAACATTCTAATTTTAATTAAAAAAAATTATAAGAATTCTTTAACAAAATAGTAGTAAATGTGTAGAGTTTTTCTTTTAAAATAACTCTTCTTTACTAAAATCGTTTGTAAATTATATTTCCTATAAAAAAAGTTATCAATAATAAAAAAAAAACTGCACCCCCTTCGCCATTTTTACGTGGGGATGATTTGCCTGTCAAAAACCACTTCTTGGAGTGCTTTTGCCAGTGGAAAAGCCACTTAAAGGGGTGCCTCGGTCAGTGGCAAATCTAATTCTTGCGGTGCCTTTCCCATGGGCAAAACCACTTCGTGGGGTTCCTTTACCAGTGGCAAAACCACCCATTGGTAACTTTTGCCAATGTCAAAGTCTGGATTATAGAATTTTAACATATTTTTAGTATTAAGTTAAATGAATAAATTCGTTTTTTTTTACTTCTTCTTGATCCGAATCAAATTTGATTTCACATTTAGGCACCTGGCAATTTCTACTTCCCCCATGGCAAACCATCCCCACCAGGGAGGGCTTTGCCACATCTTTTTTAATTTAATTATTTAATTTAATTATTTAAAATAGAAATAATTAATTAAATAAATTAAGATAATAAAGCAATGGAACATATCGTCCCCCTCATGCCATATTTTGTACAAATTAATTTTTTTTCACATTGCTTCCTTCAATGATATTTATTTCGGTAATCTCTGTTATTAAGAAATTAGAACTATGCTAAAAGTTAAATCACATTAATATTTAATTTGTCAAATCAATAAATATTAAATTTGATCACAATTTACGACAGCGTGAAGAAGACCGACATTCTCAAGGTTAAAATTTTTCACATTCATCCTTCTGGTATGAGGGGGACGATATTAGATATTAAAACAGTTTAAACCACGAAAAATCTAAGCGTGAGATCAAATGTCCGAACTTGGTTGCTTATTAAGCGTAGTACGCTGCTGATGCGAAACGAAATTTCTCGAAATTTCGTTTACGATTTCGTTGTGTGGTTTTTGTATAGGATTCTTCATTTCGCTTCAGCAGCGTACTGGGCTTTACTTGGTATACATTATGTACATTTATAATAATTATATATACTAAAGTACAAGTTTTAAAAAATATAGTCAGAGTGTTTTTTGAGTAAAATATGTTTTTCCATAATGGTTGGTTATACTTAGTTCTCATCCCCAAAACCTATAACAACCAACTTTTAGGAAAATAGCTTCACCAGTTAAGGCTTTAGCTCAAGATATATACAGTGACGAGCCAAAGTGGTCAAATGTTTTCCCTTTTTTTAAAGCCTGGATAAAACTAAGTGTTGTTAACAGGAAGGAAATCATTTTTATTTTTTTATATTTAACCATCGTTTGTTTTTTTCAATAAAATTTTCATCAAATTTTGTATTATTCAGAATTTTGAAATTGTCCAATTTTGCTCATTTTGGAAAACAGTTTTGGTTTCAATATGTCGTCCACTAGGATTTGTTCAAATTGTGAAGACAAAGTTTCAGAGTTCGGTCCAATTGCAGCTTAATTCAACCCCAAAGCCTATTAGCGTTAGAGTTGTGATTTTCGTACTGCTGTACTTTTATAGATTTAAGATTGCCAAGAAATTCTCAATCAGATTGAGGTCAGGGCTTTTTGGTGGCTAAGCAACCGTCTGAAAAAAACCGTCCTGATGGATACTGCTCAAAGCCCCCTAAGCCCCCTACGGTAACATAAGGCATGTTTAATATATTGACAAAGAATTTCCCAACCTAAATTACCATTCAAAACCTGCTTTGTATCCTCTAGTGTAAGAAAGCTCTTTGAAAAAAATAAAGACTGCGGATTTCTTGTAATATTGGGCATACAGCTAGAAAGTGATAAATATCTTCAATTTCATTTAGGTTGCAGAAACTACATATCGGGTGAAGGTCACTTCTGAGTGGTTTGTTATTTAAATTAAGCATCTCAGTTCTTGCCTTATTGCCTATTCAAACATTGAAGATAAAGAGAATCATCTATCTTAGCAATACATCTATAGAAAGCATCCTGTCAATCTGTATAAGCGGTGTTATTGAGATTCATATCGACTAGCCAACTCGTTCCACTCTTTAAAAGGCGACAACTGACACAGAAGGGCGTATTTCATGATATGTTTTTGAAGGTTGGAGTCGTGCCTATTATTACTTTTATTATATAATCAGCATTGGAATTTAAATTCTTTAAAAATATTTGTGGCATACCGGATTCGAAGTGTATTGCATAAGTGGGTGTAGAACTAAAACTTCAAAAACTTAAATATTTTGATAGCCAAAAACTTGATTTGTATAACAAAGACATGTTCTTATGGTTGCATCAAACACCTTGAACTTGGCAGCAGCATCGAAGTATTTGTTGCGATAAAATTTACTCCACATAAGATATATTGCTGTTTTTGCTGCAGCACATTTTTCTCTTACATGTGGGCGGAGATCAAAATTGTATGTTATCAAAAATCCTAAGTATTTGTATTTGCTAACAATTTCTAATGGTTCACGTTCTAAAAACCATTTTTCGCGAGGAAGTTTTTTTCGGTGTGCTTTCAAGTGCTTTCAAAAATCATTATTTTAGACTTTGTGACATTAATTGAAAGCTCCCATAAATAGCACAATCGTTTAAGCTTATTTATTTAAAGCTGCAAGGTTTTGGGGTTATCTGCTAATATGAAAATATCGTCCGCGTACAGAAGCATCTTTACTATGATATCACCACACTTAACTCCTCCCGGGAAGTCCTTTGATATATCATGAATAAATAATGCAAACATAATCGAACTTAGCCCACAACCTTGAGAAACACCACAACATGTTTGAGAAAATCGGACATTGAAATTCCATTCCAAACAGTAGCAGAGGTATCTGTAATAAGTAGCTTATATAAATTGAGGAACTTTGTCGATAAACCTAAGGTTAAAAGCTTATAGATCAAAGAGGCCCTATTATCAGTATCAAAAGCTGCAGTACATCATAATGTACATGATTAACTGAAACTTTTTCCTAAATCTTAGAGATTTAGAGTGGACAGAGAGCCCCTTCCCCCAACATCTTTTTTCTGGATACGATGATATCAGGTTTGAAGTAAATCGACCCATCCGTTTGGGATCTACCTTCTGATACAGGTAGACAAACAAACAGACAGACTATTTTCGTACTCTCTATCATCATAATCTTAATGTAAAACTTGTGGTATAGAACCTACATTAATATCGCCAACAAAAACAACAAACATCATTTGCTTGGCAATAAAAAAAAAACAAATTAACAAAAAAAAAAACAGAAAATAGCAAATATGTTAATTGCTAAACCAGAGATTTATTTTTTGTTTCTATTTTTGTTTTAATGGATACCCAGTTTATTGTATTATAATACAATAACCTAATTTTTAGAGAATGTACTTCAAAAGAAATTCATATTTTAAAATTATACACAATCATTTGTTCATTAACACACAAACCTACCCATACCCAACCCAAGCCATGTCATTTCCTCATTGTTTGTGATATGTTTTCCTTTTAAAATTATGATTTCAGCCTCTGGTTACCTTTCGAGTTATGAAAACTTATTAATAAATCAATAAACTATATTTTACATCAATGCTCTGTGTATTGTGTTGATTAAAACAAATAACTATAACTAACCCCTTTTACACCTTATCCCAATCGTTTCAAAGTTATTGTTATGATTTAATTACTCAGCGTCGTCAATATTAAACTGTGATTATAATTATATAAATCATTGAACAGTTTCAAAGTCAAAACAAGAAAACAAATCCACCTTCGCTACCTCTACCGTCATCACCAGAAGGTCCTTGTTGGATTCTTTTTTTGTCCTCATTCCATAAAAGTTCGATTTTCCCTTAAAGTCCTTAATGTGATTATGATTACATATGCATGCATTGTAGATACTTAGGTATAATTCGAAATTTTCCTTAAATTTTCTAAGCCGCTGAATCCTGCTCATTCCCTATAAATACGCATATCAATTTCTCCGAATGTCTTACCGATTATACAAGAATGAGGAGAGAGGGGGCTGAAGATTGGTTTTAGATACAAACAACACCCCATCTACCGTTCCACATTGATGATGTATGAAAAGCTAAAATATGATATGAGTAGGTAATTTTTTCCTTCTTTCTTTTTGTAAGGATGCTGTACGAATATTGGCCCAATTTGTGCGTTGCTGGGACGGGGCGGGAAATTGAAAAAAAAAAAACAATGGTTGTACTTAAGAAGGCTAGCTAGTAGCTAGCAATATAGATACACTCTTTTCAAAATGAAGATGTAGGTTTTCATTGTTCGAATCTTCCATGCGATTACATGCATTATTGTGACTTTTGTATTTTTATTAATGTGGCTGTGTGTATTATGATGAAATGACGAAGTGTGTATGAAAATGAATAAAGGTATTTTTGAAAATTATGATAATGAATCATTAAAATGATTTTCCAAGCTCATGAACTTGTCGCATGAGCTTGTGAAATTAATTTAAATTTATAAAGTGAAGAACGCAAATAACCAAAAAGCTTTGAGGGTTTTCGTTCTTCGTTTTTTTTTTTTTTTTGTAAAGAATGATGTAATTACCTTTTACTTGGATAAACAGAATAATTTGAATGGAAAGGTTCGTAGGCATCACCTATAGGAAAGTGAAAGTGCCTTATGCTTGTTATATAGAATCAGCTGCACTTTTTTCCACACACAACAATTCTCTTACTTCCATATCAATCAATCAAAGGTGTTGTGAAATAGAATGGATTTGATTTATGGAGTTTTCCGGTGATAAGTGGGAAAACTTCAATGCGAAAACATTGAAGGTATGAATGATAGACGAAAAAAGGAAGTGAGATTTCATGGAAAATATACATAAACAAGACGTTTTTTTGTTGGTTTTATTTATGGTTTAATGTTTTGTATTTTAACATTTTGAAGAATAAAAGAAGGTAACTTGTGTTAGGAATGTTGCATTGAAATATTTTCCAGTTAAGCGGAAATAACATGAAATTTCGAATTTATTGATTGTGAAAAAGCATATCAAATAAATTCATTGATGCGACTGATTTTCTAATTACAATTTAATTTTTCAAAAAAAAAATGCAACTCTTCCGATTAAAAAAAAAAATATTATAAAAATGAACTTGTGGTATGCATGTAGAAATAGTGGAAACCTTATAAATAGCAAGAAATTTCAAAATCAGTCTAAGAGTTCGACTAGTAGGTACCGGTGGTCAAAATTGTCTTATTTTTTAAATCAAAGACATGTGATTTTTTTTAGTAAATTCTCACAGAGATTTTAATGAAATAAAATATTATTTTGCCTGTTTCAAAGCTATTTCAAATGATTTTTTTTAAAAGATAGTATGGCAGGGGATTTATTCCCTCCATATGCTCTAGTCAGAATTCTTATTATCAAAAATTACTTAAATATTCACGTTCTGCTAAAGTCTGAAAATAATTTTTTTGTTATTCTTATCAAATGCAATTGCATATGTGGAAATATCTACAACAAAATATTTGTTTTACCTAAATTATAAGAAATAAAATACATACATACTTTAATAGTCAAAGTTTCTGTGGACGTTAAATCCTCTTATGTACAGTTTTTAAAAATAAATAACTTAATAAAAAAATGTAAAAAAAATAAAAAAGCAATCGATACTAAAATAACTTCTTAAATAATTTGGAGCACCAAATAAAGTACGCTATTTGATTAAAACTTAAAAAAAATTCTTTTTTATAGAAAATCGTTTAGAGGGTTTAAAAAAATAAATAATTTCTTCTGTATAAAAATTGCAAACCACCAAGAAAACACTAATGTACACCAAAACTTAAATTTCAAAATAAATAAATAAATCGTTTCCAAGAAATTGAAAAAAATTCAAAGTTTTCTTAAAAATCCACAGAAATTGCAATTTTTGATATCAAGTATTGTTAAAAATACCTTTTTAGAAGCTTCTCCATATAAAATTTCATCAAAATTGGTCATGTCATTTGAGAGAAAGTCAAAAATTGGTAGCTAGTTTTTAGGATATTATTTGTCAACATTTAAAAATAAAACCTTGAGTAAAGTAAAAGAGCTGGCAGCTGATCTTGTTAACGTCACACTTAGATCAATATAGATCCATTGTGATATCCTAGCTAGGCTTAAGGGATTGTAATTCCCATATATTGAAACCTATGATACTAGCTATGTCGTACAACCTGTACTGTTTTGCACTACAGCACTTGGATCAATATCAGAATGTTCCTATTAGCTCTCATTTTTCAAATATTCCCGTTGGAAAATCACAAAGAAATCAAGTCAAAAAATTGATTCGAAAAATACGAAAATATCTAACGGAAATGTTTTAAAATGAGAGCTGATATGAAAATTCTGATATTAGATTCAATTTTAGTGCATCGATACCTTTAGAAACCTTTATCAAAGTTTGGGCAACAGTAAAGAAATTAAATTTTGTTGACCTGTGTTATCATATTTAACAAAAAAAAAAGCATTGAATAATAAAGTAGGTACAACTAATTAGGCAAAAGTTAAGACCGAAATCATTTATTATTTACAACATTTATTAAAGTGTCATGTATCAGATTTTGTATGGAAGATTTCCATATCGCTCAGGGGTAAGCTTAGAATTATTGACTGGGTTGATCGATTTTGGTGATTTTTTTGTATTTGAAAGCTGGTAATCTCCATTGGATCCTGTATTTTGGTCCATTTCTTACAGTGACATCCATTTGAAAATATCAAAAGTCGTAAACTTGAAGTCGATGTTTTACTTTTGAAAGGTATTATTTGAAGTCGATTATACAAATATGAAAAACACCACGGTCGGAAGTAGTGCTTAAGAAACCAAAACTTGATATCTAGATCTTAAAAGTACCTGCATATGTTCAAATAATAAGATTTTAGCATTACCTCCTTGACTATTCTGACTTATGTGAAATTCTATTTGGTAGTGCCTTTTGGTTCGCACTTGATGCTTGAGAGAGTAATTTAGCTGTACATGAACCCAGAAAATACAAAAAAAGTTAGTGTAACACAAAGTATATAAAAGAAAGAAGAAAAATATTAAATTCGAAAAAGAAGCAGAAAAAAAAACAACGGAAAATAATAAAACATGCAAAACAAGAGAAATATGCACCCGGAATTCTGAATTTCTGTTTTAAGTTACGACGATGATGTTGTGTAGAATGAGGTTAATAAAAAATTATGGAAGGACTGTGAAATAGAGAAACAAAAGTATAAAAAACCGGATGCAGCAAAGTGTTTCAATTATGATTTTCCAACTTTTTTCTTCTGCAATTTTTTTTTCTTGTAGAGCAATTTCTTTCTTTTTTAAATATTAAATGTAAAGAATGAAGTTGATTGTTTTATTTTATTTAATATCCATTGAAGCGCAATGAAGTTGTATCCTCCTTCTGTTGGTGTAATAGTTTTGTAATGCGAAAGGGTATTGAAGTAAATTCTAATAAAGAAGTGCATTTTTTTTTTAGTGGCACACTGGTTACATCAAATTGATTGTAATTGCAGTTGTATGTACATGTCACTAATTCCTTAGTTTTTTTTGGCTTTGTAGTTCATAGTTTTCTTTTGTTGGCATAGGATAATTTTATCAGTGGCCGGTACACAAATTTTTGTCAACTTTTTTCTTGCAATCTTCTCCTTCTGGCATATTATGCCATTTCACATACATACCTACCTTGAAAATGCTTAATTTTTTTTCAAATTTGCTTTCGAATCCAGGGTTAAATCTAATTACTCTGAGGTAACCTAATCCTAGCAAATAATCTGAACTTAAAGTTTGTCATTTCAGTGTTAAATTTGTCTTTTTGGAGTTAAAAATCTTTTGAAACCTTAAAAATCCTTTAATTTGTAGCTATAAGAAATAAAATGCACGACTATGTCGCACGTACTTGCTCTTAGGGTCAAAGTTCATGTGGATGCTAAAGCTTCATATATAAAGTTTTTGCATGTAATTACTTTTATGAGAAATTAAAAAATAAACATCAAATTTATTACTAAAATGGCTTAAACAACTTCTAAAATTGTTAAAAAAGATTAATTTTAAGATAAAAAATTTTTAAAATCGTTGGAGCCGTTTTAAAAAAAAATAATTTTATACATATAAAAATTCTCAAGCTTTGTTTAAAAAAAAATGTTTGATGCCAATTTCAGGAAAATATTAATAGACATCTAAAACCAAAATTTCAAAAAAAATTATTAACATGTTTTCGAAATTTTGAAACATTTTTTAATAATCCAAAAATAAAATTTTTGAAAAAATTGAAATACTTGAAATTTGTGGAGATCCTTTTGTGTAAAAATTGTCATCGAAGTCCGTTCAGTCGTTTACGAGAAAATCAGAAAAGAAAAAAACGGCTCTATGGGAGGTACCGTTTTTATTTCAAAAGTACGATGTTCTTTTTGTAGTACACATAAAAATTTTAATAAAAATTGTTAGAGCCGTTTTTGAGAAAATCAAGATTTTCTATATTGGCTGTACCGTAAATTTTGGTCCTAAAAAAAATTTCAATTTCCGCTCTTGGAAATCATTTTTTCATGACCTCCTATATTGTTCTGCTAAAAATTCCGAAATTTTGAATCGATAATCTAGAATAACAAAACAAAGTGAGGTATGAAGGAAGACGAAATTTTTCGTAACGATATAAATGCAGATTTATTAATTTTTTTTTCTCCAAATAATTTTATTGAAAATTTCTGTCAATGAAAACCAACTTCAACCTTTCAAAAATGCAGTATATCCTTACATTATAATAATTATTTTCACATTTGAATAAATCGAGAATAAAAAAAATATACTCATTAAGCATCATGGAAGCCAAACAATTCCAACAGGACACGAGTTCTTCTCTTATTTGGTATTCGTTTATTTTTATTATTATAATTTTTGTATAGGTAGAACGCCCGAAGAAATCTTTTCATATTTATTCGTATACAGTTTTTTATTTATTTTGTTCCTTTTATTTATGTGAATTTAAGGATGCAAAAAAAAAAAAAAAACGAGGTGAATAAAATATCCCAACATCCTTTTCCGATTTAACAATGAGTCAACAGGAAAAGCATAACTGCCGCATACCGTGGACGACAATGACAATGCCAACGACTAACCCTCCTTAGACCCAACCTCCCATGTATCTTGGTTTCTATTTTATGACTTGAATGAAAATAATACGAAAAACAAAAACTTTTTTTTTTTTTTTGAAAAAAGGTGTTACATCCTGAGTCGTCCAAACTCATGAGTTCCTTAGCCCTTGGTTTTGTATATTTTTTTATAGCTCTGCTGCAGATTATTTTGAGACAAAATGAATTTTCAGAACTTCCAAGGATGAACAAACCGTTGCTCGCGCTGCGTTGTTGACCTGCATTATATTGTCCTTCGAGGAGAAAAAAATTTAATAAATAAAAATAACATATTTTTTCTATTTTGTTCTTTTATTATTATTTTATAGTCCCTTCGATTTGATTTTTCCTTTCTCACATAGACAGTTTTGAATACAGACTTTTGTATGAAAGCATGATGGTGCCTGACAGAATATTGTACATTCAACCTTGTAAAACCGCAGCAAGCACCAACTAACCTAGGAAAGGAAGACTACATCTTTTTTTCATTTTTTCACAGCATCACTGTTGCGTTGTTGCTTAGCATTCCTTGTGCTCAATCCAGTTGTGTGAGCTGACAACTTTACATAATTTTTTTTTTATTTTTTGTTTTTTATTTTTTTTTTTACTATTGAGATTGAATATGGAGGAGCTTAAGAAAATGAAAATAAAATTGTTTGCATCTTTTAACAAAGGGTTTTTTCCTTCTTTGAAAGTAACAACGTAATATTCCTAGGGCTTTGCAAAATATGAGAAAAGATATACATTATATTTGAGAGTGTATATGCTTTAGTGTTGTTGTCATTATTTTGTGTCTCGCGCAGTTCATTTGTTATGTCTCTGGTTGAGTTGAGATGTTCGAAATATGGATTTTTTTTGTCTGCTTTTTGTGTACAAAAAAATCATCATAGAAAGTTTTCAGTTGGTAAATGTGTTGGAACAAAAAAAATAAGGCAGGGAGTAGCTTTTTTTGTACTATAATTTGCTAGGTTCTTGGAGGCAAAGTTGGAGGTATGTGTATGGGGGAAGGTTTATTTGTAAAAGTCTTAGGTTTTTATACGAATGGGCTTAAATTTGAGTTTGAATTTTACATCAAAGTCAGTGAACTTCAATTACTATAAGTCAAAGACTAGATTTTTGAGTTTTTCATCAATTCACAGGCCTACAATGGTTTTCGCCTTAAAAAATAAGTGGCAATTTGGATAGGTTTGAAGTATTAACCAATGAAAATAATTATAAAAAAATTCCATCTCGTAAGTTTTCGGAGAAAGATCATATTCTATTTACTGTGATATAGGTACATACTATATAACAAGTTATGCATTCGTACAAAAAAAAAAAGTTGAGATAACAAGCAAACATAGCATTACGATGATAGAGAATGAGAAAAAAGTGTTTCCGACAATTCTGTCTGTCTGTTTGTCTGTCTTTCTGTATGTATCAGAGACCGCAGCCTAAACGGATGGGTCGATTTACTTCAAACTTGGTACGTGCCGTTTTTTGTAGACTATCCCCAGACATATTTTGAATTATATTTTTGGACTAAAAATAACTGTACCTGTCATATACCGGTTTTAGTATAACTCATTTTTCTCAAAAACGGTGCCTACGATTTTTATTAAAAAAATCATGGTAATTTTTTTGGATAAGGTTTATCTTCAAATGAAAACTATTTGTTTTTAAAAGCGTTATTAACGGTACCTGCCATACAACCGTTTTTTTTAAATTCTGATTATCTCCTTCATAAATCAATCAATTTCAACCATTTTTTTTATATGAATGCTTTTAAGTACCTGTCTATGTGTTTTTCAAAACTCAATAACACCATTGATAAAAGATTTAAAAAAAACGGAGGTTTTAGGCTGGGGGAAAAACAGTACAAGTCCGTTTTAACTTATTCCTTGAAAAACGCAAATTTAAATTTTGTTTTTCATACAACTTTGTAAAAAAGGCACATCTTTGTTTTATTTTTTAATAAAGATGAATTTGTTTTTTAATAGCTGGTATACCCTTAGGCAGTAGGTACTCAATAAATACTACGAGACTTCATCATTAGTTTAATATCTACAAAAAGTGGGCATGTGTCGTTTTTCTCTTGAACCTTTCATTTTCTATCAAATGACACAATTTGCTTTGCAATAAATATAATAATAATAAAATAATAATAAAAAATATTATTTTTGAAAGAACGAGGAGTTGTCAACCTCAACGAATGTCCAACCATAAATCCGACACAAATGTTAAAAGCTCTGGTAAGACAGCGTTGGCATAGTATTGAACGCGGACATAGACCAGATTTTGATGGAGTTGAAATTCTGGAAACGGAGAAACATTTCTCAAAGAGGGTAGACTTTGGAAACGCTTCACATCATAAACAACAAAAATAACGTGAACCGAAAACAAGACACACAAAACATATCATCCGTCTACTGCTCACTTGTGACCGGAAAGAAAGCAGACAAAACTTCATTTCGATGTGCTTAAATAAAACAATAACTTTTTATAAGTAATTTTATTTATTTATATAAATTATTTCCTTGAATTAATTTTAATCCTGTTTACAGTTTGTTGATCTCACTTTTATTGTTACTATTTATATAATGTGTTAAGTTTAAAACATACAAAAATTTGCACTAAATGTAAGTTTAAATCTCATCCTGTTCCACCGTACATATTGTGTTCTAATGTTCGAAAAACAACACTACGACCAAAACAGCCGAATGAGAAAATACAATTTCTCAAACATCTCGAATTAATAATAAACAACTTGGTCAAATAATTCCTTATTTAAATAAATTTATTATTGAGTAATTGATTTAATTTATTTTTTTTTTATGTTTGTTACCTCAGAATTTTTGATTGGGCTTACCGATTTTAACAATGGCATCCTTGAGTTTAAGTCTGAAATTTAACTCGTTTTTTTTTTTAGTGCAAAATTCCGATCAAACAGGAATTTTTGAAATTCTACCGGGAAATTAGGGGTAATGTCGAAAAAAAGTTATTATATCTCGGAAAGTAAATAATAGAATAAAAATGAATTTTTATAGATACTTAGACACATTGAAATGATGAAAATTTTTCTCCAAAGTGCGACAGCGCTACACGACAGTGCGACACGACAACACCAGCGTCATATGAGAGTAAACACACCAAATGCGATAAAGCGCAAAACATTTTTCATATAAAAATCGTGTCTCACATGTCGTGACGCACTATCGCACATATCGTGACGCACTGTCGCACTTTGGTTTGGGCAAGCCTTAATTCTACAAAAATCAAATTTTTCTTAAACCTTCCAGAACGATGTATAATTGTGATTATAATACATTTTTTTATTAAAAATTAATTATATCGACCAATAGATAATGAAAAAAAGATTAGGGATCTAATACGGTTTTTTTTTAAATTGCTCAATTACGGTGTTTTAGAGCTTTGAAAACAACATACGTTTTTGAAAATTAACTTGAGTGGTTTTTATTACTCTAAAAATTGATGAGTAGCGAAAAAAATATAATATATTTAAAGTTGTCAATAAATATAAAAAAATTGAATTTAAATTTTTTTTTTCAATAAGTTACTGTAAAAATAATAATTTTATAATTTTATATAATTAGCTTTTATATTTTTTTCATTTTGGATCTTGGAATTTATAGAGACGTTAGATATAAGATATATAAATTTCTGTACAAAATTGCAGAATTTTTTGTAGTCTGTGAGCGGAGTAAGCAGTAATGACAGTTTTTTTTACACAGCACTTTTTACCTAAGCCATGTAAAATTATAATTTAACTTTATTGCACCACAATCAAATTACCTTAAATTTGATATGTCACACATAACGGTACATGTTATAAAAGTTATACAATTTTAAATTGAGTTGTATCGAAATCGAATAAGAATGTCTGCTTTGGTCTTCGGAACTCGAACAGTCATTAGTGGAAGAAGGTACCGTAATCTCAAAAATGGTTCGATATGGGTCGCTTTAAAAAAATCATAACTCTTTTTCTATCTGTCGGATTTTTAAGATTAAGGTGTCCAAATTTACCTGAAATATCAGCCTACAAGGTACACTTACATGTATTACACGAATAGAAGGTGTTTGAAGGAGATTTTAATATTTGTTTTATTTTTATTTTTACAAAATGTTTCCTGCCATTTTTGAATTCCATAAAAGAATGTGCTACAATATTGTTTTTACACGTATTAATGAAATTTAAATTCAAACAAAAAAAAGTCGGTTTCATTGCATATACAAATCTGTAACTTTATTTTTAGTTGTTGAGATTAGAAGAGATTCTTTTAGATAAAATGTGTACTTATATTCTTAAACAATGTTAAATTACAAACAAAGTCTGTTAATGATAATTACAGATAAATTAATGAAACAAAATGGCATTTGTATGCTCTTTTAGAGCATTGAGCCATTCAATACATTTTACTAATACTTGAAAAATTTAAATTTCTATGAAACTAAACACCCAAAATGTCAACAATTATTTTGACTTACATGCAATATCATTAAATAGTATCAAAAATTTTATAAATTCGTAGGTAAATCTGTGAAAAATTTCAAAATGAACTTTTCACGTGAACAAAATTGCTTAAATCTCTAGTGAAACGGAACCGATCTCTGAAGATGTGGTATTAATGGGAAGGTTAAAACTTCAGTAAAAATACAAAAAATTAATTTTATATGATGTTATTTAAACAAATATTGGACAATTTATATAAATAAAATTGAAACAGAGGTCTTTCAGTAAAAATATGTTTTTAATGCATGCATGAAAACCACAAATTATATTGAAAAATGTGATAATATTGATATTTTATTTTGCTTAATTAAAAGATGTATTCATTATACTAAAGAAAATGAATTTTGACTTATCAAATATTTATGTAAGTCAACTATACTCTGCATTTATATTTTAATATATATGGTGGATAAAATTATTTGATACGTCTCAATGTGTTAAGGCAATAGACCAAGTTCGTTACAAAAGTATTCTAATTCATGCATTGAATTAGGAATGGAAAACGAACGTGTGATGGAATAGTCAAATTAAACTTTCAACACCGTTTTGTAAGGTTTTGTAGACAATTTAAGCGAGTATGTATCTAGTAAAAATGTTTACTTTTTACATTTTCTGACACCAAAAGGCCAAAATACCCAATCCCCTTTGTTCTTTAAAACTTATATTTTTTTCCAATTCGGAATCTGATCTGAGTATATAGTTACCTGTCATTTGTTTGGAACTCATTAATTAATTTTATGATGGTAGTGCAAGTTTTATTTCATATTAAAATTCTTTGAAAAATATGAGTACCTACCGATACCCTAAAAATTATATCTGTTAGATATCTTAGAATCTTTTATAGTTTTTCTTATTCGTAGAAATGTATGCTTTTAAGTTCCTGAAGGTACCCTATTTCTGAAAATATGTGGCAAACTTTTTAAATAAATTATAAAGAAAAACCTAATTTTTTTTTAATGTAACTTAGCTTAAACTCCCTAAAAAAAGTTTGCATTCAACCCTTAAATCATCCATTCATACAAAAAGGTATATCTACTAACATACATTTGTTTAACAAAAAATAACTCAGCTGCGTTACCCATATTAAAAAGATAAACTTTTTTGTGTATAAGGCTGTCAACAAATGTTATAGAAGTCTCCAAACTTTTCAAATACTTCAACAACAAAAAAGAAGGCAAAGTTCATAAATTCCTCGGAACTTAACCATCTGTAGCAAAGTATTTAGGACGCACAAAAAAAAAATGCCTTTAATATCTGTATTTAGCTATCACATTCATATTCTTTCCGCACTTAATTCACTAAAATGCAATTTTCGTCTAACTTGGCCAATGCAGAATTTAAAATTGCTAAATTAAAACTTGGCTTGTTATCCAAATTGACTTTTTCCTCCTGTTTTGTTGTTAATTTTATGCCCTACCTTTTATCTCTGTTACAGTATATCTCTCTTCTTCTTACAATGTCCAAAATGTAGTCAGGATAAGACTTAAAATAAAAAACAAAAAAAAAAAAAAAAACGAATGAAAAACACTTCTTTACAATAAAACTAATTTAACATTGATAAATGCCCTAAATTAACAAAATAGCTTAATGGCGCCAAAAATTCCCAATCCCTGTAGCTATTGCAAAGGACTACAAAAAAAAATTACCATCACCAACGTCTACGGTCCAAATTAGCACTCCAACTGTAGCCATGCAATAGATGTTCTAAACTAAATAAAAAAAAGTAAGACTTGCAAAAAAGAACGACTACGACGACGTTGTCCAAAAGACATTCCATTTCTTTACTCTGATGGAAGAAACAAGCACAATCAGTAAACAAAAAAAAAAAAAAGAAAAAGAAAAAAAAAAACGGTTTCGAAACTTTTTTTCTCATATTGCATGAAAATGCATGTCCTTGTGCTGCATGTGTATACCATACTACTACATATAGGTTTCTTTTTCTGTAGGTTATTTTTTGTGTCCTTTGCAAAGACTCTTAGTTATGTTGATATTCTAATGCGCTCCACGAGTTTATATCTGTGGTGGCAGTGCCTAGTGTAGCGTACGCCTCGAGGGCTTATACCTACTTTCCTTTTTGGCCAGCCCATCCTTTCCCACACAGCAGCTGACGGCAGAAACAACAATTTCGAGGTTTCATCCTTAAATCCAGGCATTGAAAATAAAAACGATTGCAAGGATATAATGCAGATTACACAGACACCATCTTAATTCAAGAATTCCGTGTGCTTCTGCTCGAGCTCTCGCGTTGTTTCTGCAATACGAGTACCTACCGACTATCCTGCTCTGCTCTGCTCCTGGATGAGTTTCAGTAAGTCTTGCATATGGAATTCCATGTTGCTAATGCTGCTGTAGAATGTATAGCTGCTGTATGCCGTGTGGCATGGTGGTACAACACGATAAAACAGACTTAAAAACAAGGAATAACTGTCGGATCTACAAAGCAATAAATGACGCCACTATGATGATCCACATAAGCACAAGTTAAGATATATCTATACTCGTGTTTGTACAGATATAAGTTTTCTTGGTTCACAGAGAGGCGAGATATATTCTACAACTACTTGGTTGTAGATAAAGTCATGGGATAAGATATCTTCATCTGAAAGTCCCAATTTTAACGGGTTTCGACCACAAAAAAAAAATGCATTATACAAAAAAAAAAAAAAAAACCGAAAAAATACATAATAAAACTGTATAAAAACCATTACGAAAGGACATTTTTAGACAAAAATGGCGTTATTGGTCGCGCTCTTTTTCACCTTCTCCCCCTTACAGAAACTGCCTCTTTCCATATTCGGTTAGGGTGAGAAATGACTCTAAAGTGGTTTGTTGAACACATGCCAAAAATTATTCCATCAGAGTGTGCCTCCTGGCAGAGCTTACAACAGCAAAACATCCTGATGGCCATTGTGCTGAAATGTTTGTACCTTTTTCAACATTTCACATACTATATAGTACCTTCTGCATCAGCCGCCATACCTACCAGTTGGCAGTTAACTGGCGATGGCAGTGAGCGGCAGCAAGAAAATTCTATGCAACATAACAACTCTCTGTATATACCTAGTCCTTTACACCAAAACACAGAGGCAGAGAGGATGTGTGTGTCCTTCGAAAAGTTATTGTGTCCATTCCTTTACTACGGTTTGAGTGCAATTAGCGTAATGAGAGTGCCCAAAATAGTGTTAATTACATTAAAACATAAAATTTATGCTTTTCGAATATCCCATAAAATTAAGAATTTTTTTTTTCATTTTCTCTTGGCAAACGTCCGAATGAGTTTTATCCTTTTACATTTTGTGTCATTCAATTTGTTGATGAGAGTAAAAAATAAAAAAATAACAAACAATTACAGTTAACTAAGGCTTATATGAAATGGATTATGTCAGGGATGTGAAAATTTTTTCAGTGGATCAAAAATGGGGTCGATGAAGAACATATTTGGATATATTATTTATTGGTTTTATTTCGGACAAAGTACAGAAATTATTTATAAGGCTGCATTACGTGAATGTAAAATGTATGAACTGGTTCTTTTTAACTTCCATTTGAATTATTTTCTCTGTTGCTTTCTTTTAAAAAACACAATGAATAATAAATTGAAGCTATTATTATTAAAATAAGAGAGAAGACACAGAAAATAGAAAAATAGAAAATATAAGCTTTAAATATAAAATACTTTAGACTTAAAATCTAAAAAAAGGGAAGATTATTTGCATACCAGGTACGTAATAGGAACAACAAGCTTCAGGAACATCAAAATCAAAAAGTACGCATACGCCCTAATGTACAACTCAAATTTTTTCGTAGTCATAATTTTGAACAAACATGCTTGAAAAAAAATAAAAAAAATTAGATTTTTGCTTAATCACTTTCATGCTTGATGAGATTTTGAACGCTTAACAATTTTTACTTATATAAGTATATGAGACCAAAATCGCTTCTGTGTGTGTGACCAATAACTGTTTTTAAAACATTGCCTTTCGTGTTGGTAAGTCTATACGTCTATCCATCAAGGCGTTCATCTGTACACATTTCCACGGCAACAGGTTAACAGATTTTCTTGATTTACAGGATTTTAACGTGATTTCGAAAGTTGTTTTTTTCTATTTTTTTTTTTTATATTTTGCGCAGAACAATTGCCTTTACCTTAAAACGGATGTAACGAGTTTTATTATAATTTGTACAAGTATCTAATGTTCAAAGTGAGTGATTGCAACAAAAATGAATTTTTAAATTAAAAACATTAAAACTAATTAAAAGAATGCTCGAAAGGGGAACACACCATTATTGTTTTTTTACACTTTGTACTTCAAGGAACAATAAAATTCAAATAAAACTATGTCAAAATCCCGAAATCCAAAATCCAGAAAACCCAAAATCTAGAAAACACAAAATCCAGAAACCCAAAATCCAGAAAACCCCGAAAACCAAAAACCCTAAATACCGAAAACTCAAAATCCCGAAAACCAAAACTTCAGAAGGAATATATTTACATAGATATAGATTGTATGAAATTCCTATTAGAAAATTTATCTTTCCGTTTTTTTTTATTTAATTGTTTATCTGTTCAATTAAGTTATTTGTTAATATCAAATTATTTATCAGATATCGGAAAACCGAAAAATTCTATAAAATGAAAAATTTGACCAAACTTTTCTTTTTTTATAGATTTTTTTAAGATTTTGGGTTTTTATGGATTTTGTGTTTTCTGGATTTTTAGTTTTCGGGATTTTGGGTTTTCTGAATTATGGGAACTTTGCGTTTTCAGGATTTTGGATTTTCCTTAAATGTGTATTCAAAAGAACATTATTATGTTTTTTAAACGTTTTAAAATTTTTACGAACGATATAGGTACCTACTATATGCAAGTTATGCATTCGTTCCAAAGAAAAAAGTTGAGATAACAATCAAACATGACATTACGATGATAAAGAATGCAAAAAAGTGGGTCAGGCAATTCTGTCTGTATGTAATTATCAAAAGCTACAGCCTAACCGGATAGGTCGATTTACTTAAAACTTGGTATAGGGCGTTTTTGTTGAGCTTATCCCCAGATATTTCTTGAATTATTGTTCTTGGACCAAAAAAACAGCACCTGCCATATATCGATCTTAGAAAATCTTCTTTTTTCACAAATGGCTTCTACGATTTCCATTCAAAATAATCATAATCCTTTTGTTGATTAAGGTGTATCTTTAAAAAAAAAAATAATTTTTCTTAAACCGATATTATTGGTTTATACATGCATACTTACCATAAAACCATTTTTTTTTATCTGATTTTCTCCTTTATAACTCATTAAATTTCAATGATTTTCTTTATATGAAAGCTTTCAAGTTATCGTTATACAGTTAAGTTACAAAATTTTCGAAAATTGTTTTGGATTTTAAACAAAATTTTGATTTTTTATTGAAAAATCGTTTTCCGAAATCAAATCAATATTTTTTTTCACAATTTAGTTCTTAGATGGCTATAATTAAGTTCCTAAAAATGGCATACCAAATTTATTTTATTTTTTTATAAAAAAAGCCCGTATGAAACTTCTATTTTTTTTTTCTTATTTTTTATACAAGTGTTCTTGATTGACAATTAACATTTGGAAACATAAAAATGCATGTTTACAGGTTTTAGAGAGAACAATTAAAAGACAAACACATAAAAAGTTGATTTTATTGGATATTCAAATCTGTAACTTAAGTTTAATTTACAGGATTTTCATAATGCGTTTAAAATACAAAATTTAATGAAAAATTTGATAATTTTGAAAATATTTTTAGCTCAATTTCAAGATGTATCTTTTCTCTTAAACAATGCGATTTTGACATTAAATTGAAAACAAAGACTTTAAATAACATATCACAGAAAAAACATTGAACAAAATACACTTTTTATTCTCCTTTGACCGATTGCACAATAACCCAACATAACATAACATCTGGCTATGTCTGCTTAAACAATTTTAAATTTCTATATTAGACTACACCTTAAATGTCAACAATTATATTGATATACAATTTGCTTCAATAAGACACTCACAAGCTTCGCAATGTCATTAAATAATATCAAAAATAGTATAAATTCTAAATTTTTTTTGAAGTTGAGGTATCAATTGAAAGATTTAAGCCTTAAAAAATAAAATCCTACATTGTCTTCCGTAATTTTTACATTTTTTAATGTATTATTTTTTTTATATTTTAGTAGAATAACAGAGTAATCAGCAGCCATTTTGAAGTATCAGACATTAATGTGAGTAAGTTACAAGTTTTCAAAAGACCATTTGCAATTGGCCCAACATAAAAATAAACCAAATTACAGGGGTTTGGTCGATAAAATATCAATTATACGAAATATTTGAATTAATTTCTTTGAATAAATTTCCTTTCTAGAAATGTTCACTACATTTCTTAAATAATTTTATACATATCCAAAAAAGACTATGCAAATATAAATAATGATAGGAAATATAACTTCTGGCACGCGTACATGAGTACACGCAACTTTTTTTTTTACAACCGGAGGAGGAAACAATAAGTATATGTATATTTTAAGAAAAAATAATTTGACAGCGTAAAATCTCACCGAACTTGAAAAAATAATTTTTTTTTGTTTGCAATTTTTCAACCTCATGATTTTTGGTCTTATGTATACTTGAAACCTTTTTGACTTTTAACTTAATAAAGGATAATATTCTTTATTTTAACTTAAATACTTTTACTTTGCTATACTGTAGGAACTGTAGGAACTGCATTAACAGCTTGTCCTTTCATACTGCCAGATATTTTAATAAACCTTTTCTTGGAAACAAAAAAAAAAAAAAAATAAAACAACAACTCTTTTACATGGGCTGACAGTTTTTCCTTTTTTTTTTAATGAAAATTGAATGAAAATAATCTCCTCGTCAATTTTCAGGCTGGGTTTGCGGTTCGTTTGACATACATACAAAAAAAAGTATGCTTTTGTTGTCGTTCAAGGTTTAATCATATTCTGAGAATTCCTTATAGTCCTTAAATTTCGTGCCTCGAAGTCTTAATAGCATATTCGATGAAAAAAGAAAGAAGAAAAAAGAAACAATTTTTTCCAAAATTATAGATTCTACGTATTCCTTTCTACACTGCCATTCATAATTTAATTTTCTTTCTGGGGTCTGAGGTATCGAAAGTCAATGAATTGAATTGATGGTACGACAAGATGTCGTGCCATAATTTATTCTTTTAAAAAATATTCTTTTACCTACTTCACGCAAGACCGAAAGCGTGGGTAGATATTTGTGTTTTATTTTGGTCTAACCCATTTCTAGTTCAATGACAACTTAATGTCTTAGGTCCAAAGTGTGAGAACTGTCTGGCTGGTGGAAAAAAGAATTTTTGATAAAAAAAGTTAAAACAAAAAAAAAACATTCTTATTTTAACCAAAACCAACCCAAGAGAGAATCATTGTTTTTAAATTGGAAATTTTTATGGTTTAAGGTTAAAGAGAAAATATTCTGGTTTGGGGAAACAAATTGAGCTGGGCAAACATAGAAGCTAATACAAAAAAGATTAATTATAAAAAAAAATCTATAAATAATGGTTTTTACATTAAACTCAGTGCAATTTGACAAAAAAAGTGGTCTGACCCGGACAAAATACTTTACAGCATTTTTATTGGTGTGAAATGTTGCAAGCTTTTTTCTTACTCATATCCTAAAAGTTCCAAGGAATATCATTTGCACTAGGGTTTTGGCCACCATCTTGAAAAAAGGGAATAACAATAGCAATCACAAATAGTACAAAAGTCCTTTTTATGAAAATTCCTATCTTGGATGCAACAGGGGTTTCATTTCTAATAAAACCCTTCCAATAATGATCAGCGATAAAATTTACAATGGACGTTGCATTTGCAACGAGAACCACGAACCAAAAAAGATTTCTTTTGCACAATAATTTAATTAAAAATGTTAAATGTGAAACTAAAAATTATAGTGTTTTTATACAAGTTGTAGGTTCTATTTTTTTTTTCAAAACTCTTATTTTGACACGAGACAGGATTCTGCGGATAAATATGAAAATTATTAAAAATGAAATTGTGTAGGAGGGGGTTCAATTTTTTGGCTTAGGTGGGAAAAAAGTACTCAAAGGAGATGGGGTGTTTTTGGGCCATGAGTGTTCATTAACTTTCGAATTGTATGAAACTTCAAAAATCAATAATACTAATCCTCAGCTTTATTTTTAGACTAGTCTCGTTAATTTTTTTTTTAACCTAACGTACTGTAGCACTAACAATAAATAAAACACAAAACACAAATAAGATTTACTAAAATTTCTTTTCTAAATTTAAAGTATTTTTAGTAGAGGAATACCCATCCCGTAAAGTAAACGGAGGTATTGTCTACAAATAAGACACACCAAACAAATTTGTGTTAAAAAATAATGTTGAAAATAATATCCAAAAATAATTAACTGACCTCAGAACAATCTTTTATTCACGATATGTAGCAAAAAGCGGTAGCAGAGACATACAATTTTCAACGATTTTATAAAAGTTCAAGACATGAAACATCCATACTCTACTCATGATACATAATTTTGGGGTATTTTATATTTTTAACTCATAATCCAATCAATCCAAAACCAATTTCATCCGACTATCATGCACAAAGTTATTGGCCTTTATGTGAGTAGGTTATTGATTGTACAATTGTCGGAATATTACTGATTAGTTTTTGAAAATTAAAGCAAAACATCGAAGAGTACTGTTTGTCAAGAAAAATGCATCTGAGATAGTCGTTTGGAAACGGCGGAAAATTGCAAGTCAACTCTTTTTCTGCTAACTACTCGCACAGATGAAATGGTTAAAAGTAGGAATCAGTATACTCACTGTGGCATGACTAGCTTACAAAGAGCCATCGTAAGCTAGTCATGCCACAGTGAGTATACTGATTCATATTTTGAAAATAAGTGGCAGACTGATGAAATTTGGTATGAAGACAATATTTCGGTCTTATCATATTGATCGTTTCAAAGACATTTATCACATACCATTTATCTTGTATCTAGAACAAGAGCCCGCTTAAGATATTGAGCATCGGTGATAGCATCAAGTGATAGTTATTTTTGGATACGTCTTTTGATTGTATGTATGGGATGTGGAGTCCTTGCAGACTCTAGTGAGGATGTTTAAAAGTTATAGTGTAATAACAATGCCTTTTTTTAAATAATGATGATGCCAATAAAAATTGTTGGCAACAAGATAGATCTTCATTGTATGTTGCCGCTGAACTCCCAAAATGCGCACTCTCCTTCCAAATCTGATTCACAAGATTTAAACAGATTTGTCCAAGAAATATTTTTTGAAAAAGTTAAATGTTTATATAATTAACCCCGAACATGTCCCCAGCTGGGGTACCCAGCCCGACAATAACACAGATGTCAAAAAGGCTTCGCCCTTTACACTCTAGGCTATGTTCATAGGGCATAAGTAGGTAAGTTAAAATTAAAGATTACTGACCGAAACCAACATTAAATCAGTGTTAGGAACCTCCAATATCACTGTACTGACGGCAATTGCCTCTCGATTGCCAGAAAAAGCTATATAATTATTGGTGAATGGGGGCGAATACCATTTGACCGTCTTCAAATGAAATATGTTTTATTTCGGGCCTTTGAAGTACTGCTTTAACTGCATAAAACATTATTGAATTACTTTCCAAAAAAGAACTGCTCTGAGCTGACTCCAAAACTTTCTCAATAATATTAAACTTTAACCTACGCCAGTAAATCGTTGGGCCTCATCTTCAAAAAAAAAAAATTAGGAAGAAATTACCAATAACCCACTCGAGCAGGTCGTAAATCGTAAGACATCTTACCGCCATCATAAAATTACAATCCACAGGAGTTGTTGTCCTTTCGCGTCCATCCAACCAATATACTTACACAAATCACGGGCCCTTTTTCGATTGTTTCTTGTTTGCCTTCTTTGATTTCATCACTTATTCAGTTAAAATGTTTTCGCATTTTTTTTGTTCCTTCCTGATTCTTTGGAGATATAATTTTTGTTCATATTTAACGAGTCCTTGTAATGCGGCCAAGTAGGTACTTCTTACTCAGTAAAAAAAATTACAAAAAAATGAGCGAAGAACGAATAAGGAACAAATATTAAAAAAAAAATATATATCTCCCTGCAGACTGGTTTCTTCAAAATACATGACGGTAAGATTTCTGAACAGAAAAAAAAGAAGAACATAGCAAACGAAATTTAAATAAAGTTATCAAACAGTCCTACGAACTCACTCGTAATGCACAATACATGGTGAAAGTAAGTTTGGGTGGGAACTACGAGAACAGAGAAATAAATGACACAGAAAACGCATAAATTTACCAACCACGCTCAACCGATAATAACAAATAGCTATAAGAAAATCCTCTTTTCCCAATTAAAGAACTAGACATAAGGTCCAAGGGATTGGGTTCGTGCGACATCTAATATTAAGTGAAGTTCGTTGAAAAGAAATTATTTAAAGAAAGCTGAACTAGCAGGTTTTAGATTCTTCTATACTGACGAAACTAACACCTTACAGATCATTCAGCAGAAAGAAGAATATCTGTCACATCTTCACCTACTTTTCATTGTTTTTTAAAAGCGTTATATTGTGTCAACAAAGAATTTATTTGGCTTGCACTATAGGGATTTGAAACCAAGAGAAAAGTTATCAGAAGAGGTTAAAAATCAAAATGGAGACAAACAGGGCTGCATACTATCTTCAATACTTTTCTACTATCTTCAATACTTTTTCATCGGTTTTCAGGTCAATATTTCAGAATAACCGTTTGCGAAAGTAGAAAACTTTCAATTTTGTCGTTACCAAAGGCGGTAATAAAAAAGACTACAAGAACCATATAAAGAAGGCAAAGACTGCAATGGAAAAACAATTCTTTCAACTTAAAGACCAAACCGCAACTACTCAGCTCCAATGTTGAATCCGTGCTTATTTATGGCTGCAGCACGTACAAATCCACAACCACTTTTAACGTTTGTGAATATGTGAATTGGTCACACGCTTCGAAAAGTCAAAGATTGCATTTTAGCCAAGCTATGCAGTGACACAGACAGGTAGAAACGCAAGTCGGCAGCGAAACAAATGGTGCAGAGCAACTGGAGAAGAGATGGAGAGATGTGAGGTTATTTCAGAAATCATACGGGATGGTGCATAGAAGTGGAAGACATATGTGCAATAAGAGGATCACCATGGACGTGAAAGTTCTGAAAACCTGAGTGAGTATTGATTTAAGTGTGATGATAACAAGTTCAACTCTAGTTCTGTTAACCTAGTGTCCAAGAAGTTCGATGTCAACAAAGTCAAAGCATGTAAGAGTTATTTGAAGTTTTTTCTTCTAGAGTCACGAAAAATGCAGGAAGGTTCTGCAAGCAGGAAACCCTCACAGATGTGCAAATTTTTAAGTATGCATTTTTCATTCGAAGGGCCTTAGCAGAAGAGAGATAGTTTTATATCGCTTTAAAGAACCCAGTGTAAGTTCATGATGAACATTATAAGCTTCTTGCAGAGTAACAGTTTGGTCTTTTGGTTAAATCCATTCTCTTTTCCCATCAAACGACGGAAAACGAAGTTAGCTTCGTTCAGAACGACTTTTGCACGGGGAGTTCGAACAGCTTATTGTTATTTAATTTTTGTTTTAGAGCCAAAATCATGGAGGTGGAAAATTGGATGTCCAGGCTTTTTTTTAATCAAAATTACATTAAATCGAAGTTCACTTTTGACGTACCGATTAATAAAATTGAGATGAATCTCCGAATGTATTTACTTTGTTGGAAACAGAGTCAGTTTTTTTTTATTCGATCTAAAATACCCGAAAAATCATTCTGGAAACGCTTACATAAATCAAAACCTGGGATTCTAATAATTTAATTGAAATGAATCTCCAAATGTATTAACTTTGTTTGAAACAGAGATATTTTTTGTTTTATTCGATCTGATATACATGAAAAATCATTCCGGGAACGCTTCCATAACTCAAAACTTGGAATTCTAGTGGCAAAAAAAAAAACACGAAAATCAATTAAATTTAGCTATCTTTCCCCTGAGAATTCATCATCATCGGCTCGACAACCGGGGTCCGGTCCTGGCCTCTTTCAACAAGTCTCTCCACCTATCCCGGTCTCGAGCCGACACCATCCAGTTGCGCACCCCAAGGCTTCGGGCGTCCTGGTCTACGCCATCTCTCCAGCGCAAGCATGGTCTACCACGCTGCCGTCTACCATAGAATGTATCACAAAAGAATTACTACGGCAAAATTATCTTGAAGAATTCTCAAGTGACTTACAAAAAAAAACTGAGAAGAATCGTAATTTCAATTTAAATAAAAATTACCCGAAGTAGTTACAGATTGCAAAGTAGTTACAGTGACAAACATCAATTTTTTCTTTCTTTTAACATTTAGATGGCGCTACAAATGTTTTTTCCGGAATGTCATGGAATTGGAATTACTACAAAACCTCAAAAATTTTTGGTTTGATTTTGTAAGAACGATAATAATGATCAAAACGTCATTTTCGGGAGCTCCATTTCCGGGAAGGGGCTTAGGCTATGAATTAGTAATACAGTTTTCTTGAAACAAATCTGAATACTTTTCGTATATTAAGTCAGAATTTAATGCAAATATGGCTTGGATATGGTGTCTTGTCATGAAATTAGTGAAAATGCACATAAATACAGAGAAAAAATGCCATACACGATTTTTTTAGTTTATTTAATAACTTTTATTTAATAAAATTCTAGCAACTAGTACTGATTTTGGCTTAGTTATTGGAATTAATGCACTTTTTAAATGAATCTAAACTCAAATTTCAATATTTTGCGATAAATTAAAAATTCAATAATTTTTTGTCCGTTCTGGAATTACTAAATTATAACTAAAATCAACATATGAGCGTAAGAACTTAATTATTAAACAAAGTTGATTTTTTAATAATTTGGACAGTAAAATTTCCCACCCCCAGTATTGCCCTTAAGCTGTTAGCTGGTACTCCATCGAGAGGGTTGATTGTCGTCCTTCTGCAATGCATGAATGAGCGTCCTCTTTTTTTTTTTTAAACATATAATGTACCTTTATAATCTCTTATAGAACTTTTAAATATTAAGAACAAAAAAAGTTAATTGCAGGGATAATATTATTAAATTAATGAAGGACTCAACTGGCGGAATTTTGAAGTCCTGTCCTTTTTTACTGAATGAAGGATGAGAAGATGAAAATCTTCCTCTTTGTGTCACATTTTCAGAACTTATTATACTTGCTTTTCTTTTAATTTTTAAATGAAATTAAAAAGTCAGTGAACTTGAGCATAAGAGTATACTTTTAGCTGAAAAAGGGGACTAAAAAACTTGAAATTAAAAAGAAGTTCAAAGACATTGAGAATATACTTGAAAATTGGATTTTAAGTTCAGTGGTTTATTGGAGTTCCATGGGAAATACCTACTCCCTTCTTGTTTCTTATTCTGTCGCAGAATTGGCTGGACAAGGTTTTTTTTCTTGTTTACTTATTCAAGTAACAATACAAATTTGAATCAAACGATGCATAGGTATAATCTAAGTTTAAGTTAAGTTTAAGACATACAATGAGATAAAGGATCAATCTGTGGTGTCAGTCATATTTTTTTTCACTTAAAAAATATGTCACTGTGACAACCAAATTTCATTTGTAACTCCTCAAAATATCAAAAGAAGTTCCCAAGCGATTTGCTACCATAAACTTTGTTGGACATGAAGCTTATTCGTTTTTACGGTCCCAAAAGACCCCATCTTTTTGAGTTTCATTTCGCACAAAACTAATATAATCTTTTGAGTGGCACGCATGGAAAATAATAATAACGACAGGTTTACTTGTGTGACCATAAAAGAGGTGTGTTTTACAGACGTTTCCCTTTTTGACACTAGGTTTTATGAAATCTCCAAAACGAACATGTAGGTACCTACCTACCTGTCCTTAAAATGACAACTGACTCCATCATTGGGGAAATATCACTTTAATTGTACCTTCTCCACTAACTATTATAAAACTGCATAGGTACTTCAGCTGAAATGGACCATTCTCATTTCAGTATAATATGTTTTTGCCTTTCTACATACAGAAAGGACAAGACTATACTCCCTGAGGTGTAACTATTGAAAATACCGAAAAACACAACAATTTACACGAAACGAAACTCAAGTCAAACTTGGGTAAGTCGAGGGGGGTTGGGATATTTTAGTTTGTAGATGCGTGTGCGGTAGAAAAGGCATTTGGAAACATTAAAACTATTCTTACTTCTGAATGGGAAAAGAGAAGAATCTCTCCGTGTTCATTGTGAATGCGGGTATAGTTATTTCGAATAATGGAATTGGGTGGTTCTTATGGTTCGAGGGGCAAAAGGTTCCTGGGTAATTATAAAGATTATTATTTTCTAGACTGAGAGGCACACTGAATGATAGCATATATAACAACTTTAAGTTTAAACTCTCTCGAGTGTCGTTAGAGCTAATGGACATATTTTTAGCAAACATGACATTTATGTTACCTTTTGTCTTCTGAAAAACGATTTGAGTGTACCCTGAGGTGCGTGGTGGCAGATAATAACAAAAGACGTACACTTAGGCAAATAACTTGATTTGATGGGCTTTAAATTTATAAAATTGAGTGATATTCGATAGATTTATGGTTTAATAATCAATTGGGTTGATTCAGTATTTAAGTCTGCAAATAATTTATTCAAAAATTTATATATATGATTCATACCGTCGAAATTTCACCATCCATAGCACAAGTATTAAAATCTTTTGAAATCACCAAAATGTAGATTATTTTTTAATAATGAGGAACCGAGATACAGTCTTCGAAAAAACGATTACACTCTAAGAACCGTTAATCTCAATTTATTTCTTTCCAATTGCAGCTTAAAACTGAGATCAAAAATTTTTCGTATTTTGTTTTTTATTTTTCTGTGAAAAAGCCAACCAAACAAACCTAAATTCAATATACATAATTATTTGAAAATATCAAATAATTAAAAAAAAAACAGTAGAAAAATTGAGAAGAAAATCACGGAAAATGGAGCCCCTGATAAAAAACAACTCTTTCACAACTCTTTATTTTATAAAAGCTACACACACAAAAAAATTTTTAAAGTTTCTTCTGGAAGTTTTTGTAGATAAATTGGTGGTATTTGTTTTAAAAGGCACCAATTAGAAGTTACCGGTATAATGGGTCGCACATTTTATTTTTGCCTTTTGGCTTCAGTATATTTCATATAATTATACAATGATGGCCAAAACTGGACCACCAAATACTTTTGTACACTATCCTAAACGCCTCAATTAGTAGTTCAAAGATTACTATAACTCTTTTTTTATTATTAAAAATTTATTAAACTTTTTTTTTAAAAAAGCTGCCAGTAATAAGAAAATATTAACACATTTAAAAACTACCGAAAATAGAAAAAATTATTTCATTGAAAAAGAACTCAAATGATTTTGATTAAAATTTGTATGAGGCTTTTGAAATAAAAAAAAATATTTTTTGATTGGTTTATAACGGTACCTCCAAAGAGAGTCGTTTTTCATTTTTCTGATTTTCTCGTAAGCGACGCATGAATAATTTTTCAAAAAAAAAGTAAGCTACAATTTTCAATCTAAATTAATACATAATAGCCTTGAACTTCGTGTGATCCAGGCGTGCATTTTCTTTTAAAAACGGCTCTTACGATTTCAATTTTTTTTTTTTTCAAAAAATTTAACTTTCGTAACGGAAATTGCATACCTTTTTATATTTGCATAATTTTGTAGACCAAAAGATTTTAAGAAGTTGTTGAATTAATTTAGTAATAAATTTTATATTTTTTAACATTTCTTATAAAAAAAAAATTTTAAAAACTTTTTATAAGAAGCTATAACATCCAGTCACCTATTTTGTTTTTTTAACATGTTTGTAGTTGAAGTAAGTTTACCCAATGGTCGGTGTAGTGAGCACAGGTTGCAACAAAAGCATCATCAATTGGTTTTATTTTTTAACTTCTTGTTGCACATTCGAAATTCAACTATTATATCGTCCCCATCATGCTAGAAGGATGAATGTGAAAAATTGAAAAAATGACAGCTAAAAGTTGTCGTAAATTGTGACCAAATTTAACACATTGATATATTACATTTATCTGACTTGACTTTTGGCACAGTTTTAGATCCTGAAAGACAGAGATTACCAAAAAAAAAATATTATTGAAGAAAGCAATGTGAACAAAAAAAAAATTTAATTTGCACATTCATGTTTCTGGCATGAGGGGGACGTTTAAGACGTTTTTTCCAGAATATTCCTAAAAATCTTCCCCTAAAATAATGTAACACATCAGACCCATATAGGTTACACATACGATTAAACTCAAAGGTCTGTGTGGTTTTTATTCCTGACACAGAGTAAAAAGCTTGTTTAACTTTTATTTTATGCCTCTATAAAACCAAACCCTTTAATCTTGGACATTCAAAAATAAAATTATGCTTAAAATAGGTCATAAAATATAGCTTAGGTATACATATATGACCTGACCATAAAATACAGATGATTGATTGTATTCAAAACGAGCCTTAAAAAACAAATTTCCAGTTTTATGATTTAGGTTATTAAAACCCTGCTGTTTTCACATTTCAAGGGAATGATTTAAAAGCAACCTATTTTATCCCTTAATCTTTAGAATCTTTAAGCATTTCTTTAACAAGAATATTTTATTATTACACTCGTATCATCCAAAGACATTATCACAATACAAGTATTTTTTTTTTTTTTTTTTTTTGTAAAACACACATAAGGAAAGTTTTATAAATGTTTTAATGTCTGCTCCATTGGGAAGATACATTATTATATTGTAAGGCTTCAGATAGGCTTTTATACATAGGACACGAAATGGGAATAAAGAAGAGATATGTTATGTAGGTATTGTGTGGCCTACCTCACATAACTTTTTCTTCAAAGACAACCCTTTACATTGGTAAACTATATGTTTACCTGGAAGCCATGTATTCTATGTCCTTCGTTTTGTTTTAATTGCTCAAAGTCCTTCATTGTCCCATACCACCCCTTTCTCCACCACTTTCAAACAAAAAAGCATCCATTTGTGCTCAGGAATGAGTAAAGCCAAAGCAATGCGCTTGAAAGAGCACACAAACAGCTATCCTATAAAATAAGTCGTCCTTTTTCCAGACTCACACCTCTTTTGCATATATACAATGTACATATACACATCTATTATTATGTTGATATGGGAGTCCTTAATTAAAGTGTTTCATGTATTGCCGAATGATTTAGACAGAAAGGTATTCCGATTTTGAAACCAAAACCACTTATACGCAAGAGGACGTGAATATCTCTAAATGTTGTGTATGCTTGCGCCAGGTGTGACTTTGATCCTCCGGGCGAAGCTATTTTCAGAGATTAATCCGGATTATCCCTGGGATAAGACTATCAAAATATTTTTTCTTTGATATCGTACTAAGATACCTACATGTGTATACTATACCACAGCTGCCAAATTTTATTTGATCTGTGTTTGAGGAATTTTCCGGCACTTAAGCTTATGGATTCAAAGGACTTGTTTTAATTTTTTTAGAATAATTTCATTTAAAAATTGGCATATTAAAAATAATATTACTTGAACTCAGGTATGTTAAGAGGTCAAGGACTTAAGATTACAATAATCAGGAGGAAAAATAGGACCTAGCCTATATTATTGTGTAGCTAAATCGTGAGATGACAGATTAAACAGACATCGCATTTGTGAGAGAGAGAAATCATATTTTTTGATAAGGGCTGTTTGTTTACTAAGCAATCCCATCTCAACTAACACTTCAACGCGATCCTCTCTGTCACATCGATGTTGGATGCAATCGTTGCGTTGAGCTGTGGTGCGTCCATTCGCTCTACATGACTTCGTGTGCAGTTGAAAGGAAAATACAAATTCTAATTTTCAAAAGAATGCATTAATTTTAAAAATTGTCAATAGAATAAAATTTTACTCATACGCCACAAGAACCAACTAAGTTTTGAGGTTTTTACTTCAAGGGGCATGGTATCCGCCATCCCGCAAAAACGGCTCGTACGATTTCGATGAACTATACAACATGGTATGATTTTGACTGATTGTAAGACTGTATCAAAACTGAATTTTTGGGTAAAAAAAAAAAACGATATAACGGAAATAATAATGAACACGCTTTTTGTGAACTTTTGCCATAATTTTTAGTTATGTTCTAATATCTCTTTACTGACTCATCCGATTTTGTTAAAATTTTTTCAACAGGTTCTTATGATTAAAAAAACTGTTAAAAATAATTGAACAAAAGAATATTTTTTTTGCTACTTGTATTTTCAATATAATGTATAAAAATGTAGGTACCATAAACTGAATTATTCAATGACTATCAAATGTATTATTATTTTGAACTACAAAACCAAGTTTGTGCGATCTAGTTGTTTATTTTATTTGTTATGATTTACGCTGCATTTCACTTAAATAAAGCAAATTTTATTATTTTTAAATGCATCTGTAAGTTCCTGGCTTTTGTAAGGTTTCACAAGAATTGTGATTTTTCTAAAGTTTTCAAAGGGCGTCGTAAAAGTAAGGAACGAAATTTGATTCATTTAAATGAAGGCAGTTGTGAAATGACTTGCATACATCAATCTTTCTTAAGAAAACAAATGCAAAATTATATCTAAGTAATGTTTACGTCACATAGCCTTATTTTGAATAAAAATTTGATATAGCCGAGAAAGCAAAAATAGACATTTAACATGTGGAAGGTTATTCAAACCGCTGATATGCATTAGCAAAATGAGCATGATGCAACTTGTGTTGGTAATTATTTAAAAGATACTCATTCCTATGGAAAACAATACGAAATAATAACATCTACACTATAGATTCTACAGTGATCATTCAAATCGCCTACAATTTCAACTATTACACACCTAATTAGTTGAAGAATAGGAGAAGATGCAAGCAAATCTACTATTTGTCTTAATATTCTTGGTGCTGGACATTTAAAGAGGTAAAAGCTGAAAAAACCCTGAATACCATGCGTGAAGAGCTTCGACTAAAGCTTGTGAAAAATCGTTTGACTTGGACTGTAGGCCAGAGACAAAAGATAAGTGATTGGTATATTACTGTCTTCATGTATGAAGAGAAGTTTAGTTCAGATGGACCGGATGGGTACAACATTGATTTTCACCATTTACGCCAACAGGAACGATTTCTAAGACACCCTCATAGCCGAGATAGTGGAGTAATAGTTTGTAGGGCGATCACCTATTATCGAGCAGTGTAGCTTTATGTTCAAAGCACAAAAATGACGGGAATAACCTTCAAGGAAGTACTGGCATGAAATATATCTAAGCTGAGGCACTTTTTTGGTCCTTTGCCATGGATTGCAACAGGACAACACACCAATGCATACAACTCGTACCTATTACAAAGTCGTATATTGCAAGCCAACAAGTTGAAGTGATGAATCGACCGCCGTATTTGACTGACCTTAACATTATGGAACATATTTCTGGCGTTGACTGACAATTTATACGAAGGAGAAAGGGAGTACTAAAATAAAAACAGCACTTATCCATGGAATTAAGCCTGCTTGGGCCGAAATATCACTGAATTATATAAAAAATTTGTATGCCTCAGTTCCAGATTCCATTTTTGAATTAATTTCAAAAAACGCTGGTCATACTAACTTTAAAGTTATTTGCTTAAAATAATTACAAAAAAAAATAAAATGCACGACTGGATCGCACGAACTTGCTCATGTAGTCCAAAGCTAATGTGTGTAATTTTGGCAAATCGTTTAAAAAAAAAATTGAATAAAAATTGCAAAAAAAATTCTAAAAACTTATCTTTGTAGAAGAAATTATATCAAAAATTTTAATCAAAATCGTTAGAGCCGTTTTCGAAGAAAACTCGAATAACTCAAAAATATTGTAGGGGAGGCACTCGTTTTAGATGAGATATTAAAAACCAAAAAAAAAAAACTTTCGAAATTACATAAAAGTCACCTCTACCAAATTTGAAGACAATCCGCTTACGTGCTTATAGGCAGTGGAAATGTGTACAGATGGACGCAAGGACGCACAGACAAATTTTTTTTTGACACGAAAACCAATACTCGCCCTATAGAGCAAGTAAAAAGAATTAGTTAAATCAAAATTTTGAGCTTTTTGCTGTTGTCTTTATTCATTCATTTTACTGCTTAGTTAAAGGTATTTTTACTATCTTTGGAAAATGTCCGTTACGTGCTTTTAAAAAGGAAATAATTTTTGTAAGAGTATTTTATGGAGAGAGCAAAATCCTTCTCAAAACTTTGTTATTGCCATGAAATCTGGCCACAACAATTTTATTTTTGTTATTATTGTTATTATTGTACTATTCGTACTAGAATGTCAGCTTATTAGACTTGACCATTCTTTATTCCGTCAATTTCATTGAATGTTTGAACAAAATAACAATTTTATTTTTGCTTCTATTCAAGTGAACTACAGTGTATGTATCACTTGATCGCATTTTCTTGTAGATATCTGCTTTTTTTTTTTATTTCAAATTATTGTTAGCACTAAGGTGAATATACCTTAGTGCTAACAAAATAGCAACAGTTAAATACATTTTCAAAATATTCTTACGCAAAATTCTTTCTGTAAAATTAAGACCAGTTTTCAAAATTTTAAATCCTCTCGAAATTTTTTTTGAAGAGTTAAGGTATTATATTCTAAGAGGCAAGAGTCCTTATGAAGAAAAAAAAAAGATAAATAAAACAACACTTTCATTCGTTCCACAAACTGTTCCAAAAGAATATATAGTGCTCTTGAGTTTCCGAATACTTGTTTTCAGTTATGAACATCTGTTTGCTTTTATGTAAGTGGATAAATCCTTCGTAAGGATGCTATTATTTAAGATTTACGAAAATTGTTTACCTTTTCTTCCTATTTCGAGGAGACTTACATAAGTTTGTTTTGTAATTTTTTTTTCGTTTCTTTTTATATTTTCAAACGAAATCTCATATTATTGTAAGTAATGTGAATTGCTTGTGAGGGGAAAAGTACTTACCTACAATATCGAATATTGATTCAATAAAAAAGAAATAAAAACTTTTTCAATAATTCGTAATTCTTTTGTAGTTTTTCCTTCAATCGATTTCATATAACAATTCGGATAGTGGCTTTTAGTGGTTTTCTTTTTTTTTTTTTTGTATTTATTTTTTTAATGAAATTAATATAAGATTTGTATCAAAAGTGAACTTTTTTTAAGTACTCGGTTGTGCTTGTTGATATTTTTTTTTTTTTTAGTTATCCTTTTTTCATTTTGCGCAAAAATGAGGACGTGTGTTTGATGTAGAATACGATATGGTTTCTTCTTTGATTGCATTCACATTTTCCTTGTTATGTTTTTTTTTTCTGTCCCATAACAACCAGGTTTGAGGTAGAAACGTGACATGTCTTCTGTTTTCCATATCCGGTTCGTATAGGAAAATGTGTATGGGTACGGGTACCTAAAGTGTATTCACGTTCAACAAACAAAAACTTGGAACTCTCCTCCCTATTGTGATGCTTATGCAAATCCTAGACACTTTTGAAAAGCTTCACAGGAATGACTCTATGAGTTCTTTTCAGTGGATTTTTGCTTTAAGTGTTTTTTTTTTGTGTTTAGTTCTTCAGCAGCAATGTTTTTTTTTGGTCCTTGTGTAATGGAAGTGGCCATCTACTGGACACCCAGACAGACAATGGCAATGATAATGATGAATGAACAAAAGGTTCCAGGGCAAAGTAAACCCTTTATAAGGGAAGCATTTGAAATTTTCCTTCACATAAAAAGTTGGAAAAGCCAACAATATATGAATGTATGCGAAGTGCACCACTTGCAATTGTTTTAGATTTCGTTTTGACTTAAAAAAAAAAAAAAAATAGGTGTGAATAAGTGCTTGAAAATGGAGTTAAGTTGTAGTAAAAAAAAAACAAAAACAAAAAACTTTTACTTTGACTTTGAATAAAAGTTTAATCCAATTTTATACCCGACTTTTTATAGTTTCTCTATACGTGTTATTTATTGTTAGAAAACCCGTGAAAGCGCTTGTCTATGGTTCACTTGGTCTAGGTACTATGTTTTTTTTTACTTTTTACAAAAAAAATGCCTTAGTAAAATTTTAAGTCTTAAAGGAAAAAACGCTCCCAGGTATATCACCACAGGGCCTTCCTTTATTTTTGTTTCCTTATAAAAATGTTCTTCATGTTTTTGCATGTCCCCATATAGCATTTCGCTTTTGTGTTTCTTATTTATCTTAAACGCAATACTCAGCTTTATAACCTTTTTATTGTTTTTTTTATCCCTCTCATCTGCCTTGTTTGTTGTATGTTTTTATTCTCAGAAGCAAAAAAGCGAATGTATAATATTAAATAAATAAAAAAAATATATATTCAGCTTGCTGCTCAAGTTCAACACTGACTCGTTGCTTTGAGATTGACACATGCTCCTGGCCATATAACAAAAAGCCTAATAAAACTGTCTCATAACCATAACAGAAACACATGTTTGAGACATAAAAAAAAGAGATTATTGTACGAAAAATGACAGAGACTTTTTATCATTTGAAATTCTGATAATTTGATGGCATATTTTGTGGCAATTTTGATTTCGTTTATGTGTGATGCATTTTTTTACAATATTTACGAATAAGTTTATTAACGTTGATGACTGTGTTGTTTTTGAGACAAAACGATAAAAGGTATTAGCTTTAAAAACGGTACATTAACACCAGAGGTTATGGACGTCTATATAAAAGATCATTGAGAGGAGATAGAATATACTGGAACCTTTTCATTTGATTGAAATGATTTGTCATATTTCAGGAAGAATAAGACTAAAATATATATAACTTATCGACTTTTAAGTCGCTCTTATACCAGAAGATTTTGGCATTTAGGAGTTGAAGGATTGTTGAAGGAAAATAAGCACATAATTTCGTATTGCTTTTCAACTGCACTTAAATTGTTAAAAAGACCTTAAAATGTGTGCAGAAACAACGTGATAAAAACCAAACAATTGTGTTGAAGTTTATTTTTGAAGTTATACTTCCATACTGGCAATTTTTTTTTTTTTTTTTGTACTGGGATTTGGATTTGGGATTGGTACATTTTTTTAAGAATAAATTTAGGGACATATCAATTAGGATCTTTTTTAGTTACGCACTTCTATAATATGGATGCTAAGAGATAGTACTAATAAAGGAGGAAAATCTCAAAATCTACAAGTTATAAAGTCAAAAAAAAAAATTTTTTTGATAGATAAATTGAATGAGTGTAAGAATAGTTTAAGTCCCAAGATATCAATTTTAAGGGGAATATACAAAAATGCTGTACGCATGTAAACCTACCAATGAGCATAATAAAAATTCATTTGAAAATCAATTTCATACAAAACAAGGCTTGATTGTGTGGAAAACCATTGAAAACCCTGTACTTGTACTGTCCTTACACTAAATCTCCGATTTACATTTCATTCATGGAAAAAAAAAATCAGTTTTTTTGTTGCTTTCCTCAAAACTAAGATTTTGGACTTGTACTCTGTTCTAACTATCACCGATTCATGTTATAAAATTACATTTTTTCCTTAATCAAAAATTATAAAAATCTAGTTTTTATGCAATTGTTAATTTTTTTAATGACTTTGAGAATGAATTTTTTCCACTGAATAATAAAATGAAGCCAATTATACCATTAGATTGATAGACGATCCCAAAAAAATTAAGGCGTGTAGGTGTACACTGCACAATGGATTAAAAAAAAAAATTGTCTATTCACTTTTGAAAAATACGCACGTTTTTCAGTGATCAACTTATTGGTCTTCTATCTTTCAAAAATCAAGAAGAAATAAGAAAAATCTATAACAACTGAAAGGAATTATTAAAAATATTGTTTTTAACGTACAAAAATGGAATTTAGGAAAAAAAATTGAAGGAATAACGACAAAAACAAATTTTATTTTATTTTTTTAAGAATTAATATTATTTAACTAAGGAACTTGAAATTGACAGAGAAAATAGAAACTTAGAATTTTCATATCAAAATTTGTTACACCTAGTTGATGAGCAAAGAGATATCGGTAGAAAGAGTATATTTGCTACTATACACGTCAAAACATTTTGTCTAACTTATTATCATAACTTTACTGAGCAAGACAAAAAATTACCCTTGTTATAGGTATCACACATAGTGGTTATAAAAGCTCACAAATCTTTAATTAAGTTTACTAGAAACTTATACGAAAAATTTGCTTCAGTCGTCAGGAGCAAGAACGAAGGTGGAAAATCTTTTTGCAACTATTTAAAAAAAAATCGTTTCTTATTAACTATTTCCAATTTTTTCAAGTTTACTGAGGCATAGGGATGAATAAAAGTCTGAAAGGTGCGCCGCGGCATGACAAAAGGGAAAGTGACATAAGGCAAAATTTCAGTTTCTTTGAACCATGAGGCCAAACATGATTGTATTGTCTACCAAAAGGGAGTTCATATTTGTTAAGCCGCAAAGACGCACATTCACGAATTGGGAACTTATGTCCCACGACCCCTGAACGTATATAAACAGTGAGATATGTATGCGACCTCCCTGCTGGGGAAGGCAATAGGATTTGGGATAGGTGCGAGTTTGGGTGTATGCAACGTTGTTTTATCCAGATTTTTTTTTAAATGTGGAAGAAACTTTGCATTCATGCAACCTAATCTGTTCCCAGGTAAGGGGGTTGCATACATACCTAACTGTTTATACGCTCATGGCTCCTTCCTACACTAAACTATCCTACTTGTAAAGATTATGGTTGTTAAAAATGAAGCAAAAATAAGGGAATTATGTCTCATTGCAAAAGTATAATGGATTTAAGTGCTACTTAGGTGAGACATAATCGCATAAGTAAATTATCATGGACACTATCGCTGACGCAACCTTAATGCATTATTTAAAGTATCTGCAATACAAAGGCGTCTATTTCAACAGTTTTCTGAATCAAAAACGAATAAAACTTTAAAATTTGGTTCTATGTCACTTTCTCAAAGTGTCATAAGGCCAAATACCGTGTCTGAAACACACGACAAGTTAAAAATAAAAATCTGGAAAAATTAAAGGTTTTTTTTTTATTATTTGGAATGCATTTCACCCTTAAAACTTGATTATAAAAAAAACGAACGGTCTAGTGACCATATTGGTTTTTTTTCCTCAGTGCAGTAACTTCGAGGCATAGCCATGGTCAATTGCCGTATGGACGGGATCTTAACGAAAGCCTTTGGCATGATAGTCCATCCCAATAACCATTACCTCATGAAGTTCATGGTAAATTATAAAAAAAGTCCAAAACTTTAATTCCTTCCATTTCTTTTCCAGCTAATTAAGTATTGCATTATTTAGTTTTGCGTCAATAATCTATGGGCAATTTGATAAATAAATGAAAACTACCGCAACGTATTCACCAAATACTTAATTGCACGTTAACATTTTTTAACAGTTAGTGTCTCTTTTTCTCTAATTTGTTGTACTACACATACTTGTATTTACAATCTCCCCCTAGTGGCAGAAAATTCATTGCTCTCATGACAGGGATCAACAATGTCTCAAACTTTTTGCATTTTGGTATTTACTTTGTATCCTTAGCGACACGTTTCTTCTGTCAAGAAGCAAAGAAAATTCTTTAATCACCCTAACGAAGGCGAAGGAACCAACCAACAAAAAAAAAGAAACAAAAAAGAAAATGATTCTATAATAGATAAAAGAAGAACAAAAATGACAAAAACTTTTTCAAGGCAACTCCATCAACGACAACGATGATGACGACGCGACGTGGTAAATTAAATTTCAATTTGGCTAAAAGTATTTCTAGTTTCTTCTCATCTAACGAGACTGCCTGGCGATTTAAGGATCCCATAGCATATTTATAGAAGTATGTATGTATTTAATGTACCTACTCGACTTAAACACAATGCACACACACAAATGACCATAGAGTAATCATGTACCTACATAGTTTGTATAGTTTTCATGGTGGTACTTCATGATTGGATGGTAGATAACTTTTTGAGTTTTCAGCCTTTATATTCTCTGAACTTTCATTATTGATTTAGGATACATTTAGGACATGTTAACACAATACAAATAACTTTTCTCTTATTTCAAGATATTAATAAGTATAAAGACGATATACCAGAAAGTCTCATGGCTCGATGTATGATTATGAATGAAGAATTCATTATTTGACGTGAAGAAAGCATCCCCGGCAGATTGGTATACATCCTCAAAACAAGGGTGCAAATTACAAAGAACAGAAATAAAGCTTAATAATAGGTTTAGCAAATTCAACTTGTCGTCGACAAAATGACAGGAAAATATGATTGAAATGTCTTATGTTGCATTTAAATTTTCGACAATTATTCCAAAATTGACAAAATAATATTAAAGACGTATTATTATGTATTGTTACAAGTAAGTCCATGTTATGTCACTGTACTGAAGTTTTAACCAAATAGAATTATCACCTCCTCTGCTGGGTTTTCATAATTTGTGAAATCTTACAACCGCCCTTTTTATTACGATATCATTAATATGGCCACACTTAACCTCAGATCTACTGACAGTGTGTATAAAACATAGTAAAATTGGGAGATTTTAGACCATTCAGACTGTACTCTATAGCCTTTAACCAAAATCAGTTGATAAGCTTTATGTCTGATTAACAACTCAAACTATGGATTTTCAGAAAAAAAAGTTTAAGTGAACATTCGACAATTTTTCAGTTTGGAACAATCATGGTTTAACACCAAGAAAACGGCTTATTTTGATATTCACACAGAAATATCACAAAAACTCTACTTAAATGAATATTTCTGATATCGGATTTTATTTGAGCATTTCAAAAACATTCGGAAAAGTATGGTTTGGTCAACATTCTGTCTTTCAAAACTCTGCTTTAAAAATGTTGGTTTTCAAAATTCTGCTCTCCACAATAAATTTACTTTCCTGTCAATTCAAATTTAAAAAATCTTAAAAAAATCTGGCAATATTCTTGATCCAAGAGGACCTTTGTCCAAGAGAAGCCCAAAAATTACAAAAATACAAAAACAAACTTTAACTTCATAGATGCAATTGTCAGAACTAGACCCTATTGAAATGGGACCACATAAGACGAACCAGCTTTCAAATAAAAATAGATACATGAGAAATCAAGTCGGTTAAAAAAGAGTCAATTTACAAAAAAAGGTAGGGTAGTCGTATGTGTAACATTAAACTCCTATATACTAATTTTTCTGTAAAAAAAAATCGCTTATTAAAATTGTTCGTATTAAATACACATTTGTACGACTTCCATCTACTTGTTGAACCAGATTATTAAGACTCAATTCATCCGACTATAATTGGTTTTTAAAATCCTTTTCAAACTCACGTTGCGGGTCAAGTTTTGCACGTGTTTTTTTTAGTGTGCCGATTGCCCAAACCGTATAAATGTTTATTTTCTGTTCATATCACACATTCATGCCATAAAAGTTCAAAATAATAATTCGATCAGAGAGCTCATATTTTACACACCTTTTTCCTGTTGAAAGTTTTTTTTTTTTAAACCCCAGAACTTTGAGTTTACCTGGCCGCAAAAAAAACATGTTTTATTGAAAAACTGAAAAAGAGGTTAACTCCAGCCATTGTTGAAATTAATCGATGGTATAAAATGAAAATAAAAAAAAAAACATTCGCTCAATTAATAAACTGCTGAAAGAGTTGAAAACATTTTTAATTGAGAGGAATCGAAAATTAGTTTTCTCTACTATATCAATGCATCGGGATGTGTGAATATGGTATTAAGTTCTCACATGCAGGTGGGTAGGTACTATTGTCTGGCCAGAAGCTATGTGAATTAAGCTTTGTAGGTATTTCTAGAATTAATATAGGAGAAGGGCTTATTGGGGATAACATCTAACGAGAGAACCAATTGCAAACAAAAATTGGAAGAATGTCGTTTTTTTTTTAAGTTTTGATTTCAAAATAAAGTTACATTCCAAGTTCAAAGCTGATGCCAAATAAACTATATTTAAATAAAACTTATAAAAAATTGAAAGCAGCCAAAAATTTGATTAAACTCGGTTAATCCTTTAGAGATAAAGTAAAACATCAAAAATAATATAAAAATTCATTCAATACTTTAAATAATAGATGTCTAAAAAAATCTTGCCCATATATCTGATTTTCTAAACAAAAATTTGATTTAGAGTAACTAAAGCAAACTAATAATACTTAAATAAAAATAACTGGGTTCATTTTTGATGGGAGTGGAATTTTTTCAGAAGTTGACTCAAACAGAAAAAAAAATTATTGAAAGACAATGGATTTCGTGTTCTTTTATTTTAAATATGAATCCAGTTAGTAAATGAATGATTATAGTTTTTTAAACAACTAGGGTAGAGTCGGCACACTTTTACACCTTAAGAAAAACCGTTCCATAGATCCGATGTTTTTTTTTATTTTCAATTATTTTTAAACGTGATTATAAAAATTTGTATTTTCCAACATATTAATAAGTCGGAGCTTTTTAAAACAATTATTTTTATTAATTTTAAGGTTTTGAAAAAAAGTGGTGGGGCGCCTTTAACAATAACTCAAATGATTTCGAATTAATTTAGTATATGTATATGATATATGTATGCAAATATTTTTTAGCAAATAAGTTAGCCATGAAAATGTTTTTTATTATCATTTAAAAATGTATTATTATTATTAAAAAATGGGCATGTGAGCTTTTCAAAAAGTTCACAATTCGGGAAACTTGGTGAGACGCTTATATATGTACAGTGATAGAGAAAGATTTCTTAATCGCTTTCTTCTTGGCTGAAATCATAACCTACATCAGGAATTCCGGATCCCATGTCGGAGGTGCCCCGCTGGATATTTTTCGAAACCTTTATTTTTAATTATTAAACAAATAAATAAATTTCAAATTAACAATTAAAGCATTATTAAATACTAACTTTTGTATTATACCCTACATGTTTTCAAACTAAGAATTTTGAAAAAAAAACTTTGATCCAAAATTTTAGTTTACAACGTTCAATCTTAAAAAACATACAATCCGAAGAGGCATAAATTACATATAAAACGAGAGGATTTTTTTTCCATAGATGTGCAGTGGCTAGATAAAATAAAAGATAAATTGGCACTCGAGTGCTGGGTCGGCTAGTTAAAATAAATTTTCTAAGAACTTTCGATGATTTCTTTTTAAATTCAAACTTTGAAAATCATTATTTTAAACTATTCACATGATCTTAATTCAAAATAAAAAGGCATTTATGATAACTTTAGTTTATTTATAAAGTTTATTTTATAAAATTTGAACAAAATATTTACTAAACAAAAGTTCTGTTCACAAAAATCATAATGTTAATTTTGAAAAAAGATCCGATACAAACAGTTGAAAGAAAAAATATCAGAGTTGTTAGACCCGATTTCGTTTGCATTTTTTAGCTATACGTGTAGGGGTTTTAGTATATGTTATCTTGTATCTTTGAAACAGGTTTTGTTAAAAAACATTAAAAAATGTTCTTAAGAATCAAAAAAAGGTTTTTTTTCATGATGTTTTTGCTTAACTCACCTCAAAAGTCACATTTAATCACATATCCCCGAGTTGCGTTTTCAAGGTAAAACTGGGTTTCGAAGGTTTTTAAAATTAAGAAAAAAAAAAAAATGTTGGTGGAAAAATTACCACGACATAAAGCTTAAAGACATTGGTTAATGCGGCCCTTTTTCATACATTTTGGCATCCCAATGTCTGGGCTTATATTGGTCCAGTGGAAGACCCAATGAGAAAGTCTCTTACTCAACAAGAATATCTCTAGCTATCAGTCGTTAATGGATTTAATGTCGTTTCTCGATGTTAAGGCCATTTTTTTTTATTTTTAAAATCATTGCTTTTCAAAAAAATTCAAAATTCTGATAAGCATATCCTTATTATACCCTATTTAAATATATTGCAAGTCAATTAAACCCCTGACTTTTTAAAGTCAGATCAAAAACTCTTTAAACATTTTTTATGATTTAGCTTTGCTAAATACAGAAATAATAAAGTTCTTGTTAAATCTACACGTCCCGAAAGCTATTCTCTCCCTTGGGGTATTACTACCTATTAAATTACATAACGGAATTTCCTGTAAATATAATCATAATAAGATCCACATTCTACACTGGCAGAACCTTATATAGCTGCAAAATCTATCTATGTCGACTTATCTTGTCTTGCAATGGCAAATTGTTTGCACAAAGATATTACTACACTACACACTGACTGCTTACTGAACCGCACCTAGTCCCTTTTGGATACCTCAAAGGAACCCTGCAGAAGAATTTCATGAAAGTATAGGAATGAAACCATTATTGCCAAATGGAAACCTGATAATTCAAGTAACTTTGTAGATGGTTGCAGAGGATAGTCATCATCACAGTTAGTAACTTATTTCGTGTTCGTTCGTGCAGTTTTTTTCTATTTTTAAACAAAATTCCAGACAGCGACAAGGATTGCAATCAGATAACGAAGTTACTTCAATATGAATAGTCCTTCAGTAAATGGTGTAAGCTTAATAGATTTCTTTTGAGCATGCTCTTACCTTCGAAACCTAAATAAGAAATATCGAATTAATTTTCACTAAACCCCTCAGTTATCTAGAGGAATAATTCAACAAGTTTCTATCATTTATATGATTGTATGCGGTGATCCTTTTTCGGAATTTGACAGAGATGAATACTGGCTGTCATAGAAAGTCATTTTAAAAAAATTTCAATTTAAATTTCAGCTCTTTCCATTCTCCTCATTGATAGCTATGTATATATCAAGTCATATTGTCATTATTTCGATTTTGAAATACAACTTTAGTAGATCTCCTCTCAATGCTATCAAACTTAACGGAATCAGAGCATAAGCATTAAAAATATCGTTAAACACACAATAAAACATTTTAAATGGTTGGTAACCCTGCTGAAGCATCGAGTTCCAGTCTTCAGTTTAAGATCTTTCTAGGGCAAAGCAAAGATAACAAAATATTTATAAATCTGAGTAGGTGCTTATACACATCGTATATTAACCGTTATACTTATGCTTTTTCATCTTCATTCTATATAATATAACACTTGAGTAAGGATTCTCCAGTAAAGTGAAAAATTATTTGAACCACCAAGTGGATTTAGTGGTGCGGAACTCCTTTCAAGTGAAAAATTTAAAGAAAAAGTACTCAAAGGCTTGTGCGAGAGTGTGAGAGTTTGTTGCGGTATATGATGTGGTTGCATGAAGACAAGGCAAAAGCAACCGGAAAGCCTCAGCGATGACACTGTTGTAGAGTTAGAAAAAGCAAAAAGAAAAAAAAGGATATTATTTGTGAAAGAAAGTGCAAGAAGAAGAAAATTAAATTTACAGTCATATGAGCTAAAGCTGTTAAGTGCTCGAACGGTCCATTGCTCTTTAAGATCGACGATATAGTCTCTATAGAGAGCGCTTGGGACTTGGGATTGGATTTACTTTGTATGTGCTGGAAAAGATACATGTATCATATAAGTTGGTATACATATAAACTTCTATATAGCGGAATCTGCAGTTACAATCTCAACAACCATTTTCTTTGCCTTGAAAAAGGAAAATATTAATGTGTCAGGTCAAGATGAACGAGTGGCTGAGAGTGACTCATATATGAGTATATAGATCTATAATTTGAAAATATACTCAATTTAATAGTGTGGGAATAAATGGTCATTATGAATAAAATGAAAATAGTTTTAAAAAGTTAATTTATTTCAATTGACTTTGCTTTAGATGGTTTTTTTTAAGACTTGAGTTGAATGGGGTGGATTATGGTTTAAAATTTTGCATACCTTCATACATTTTGAAGTGGAGAAAATTGAATGTTTGGTTCTCATATAAGAGTTTATGTTGGAGCAGCTCTTTTAATAACAACAATCTATGTTCGCTTCATTCACTTTGATGATACCGATGCTTTTATCATTTATTCACCACTCCACCTCCCTTTGTTGCCACGTTGTGATGCTTGCTAACTAAGAGTGGCACTTTGCAAAATATTTTGTCATTTCACATTATTTATTTTCAATCAGCTTTTAGCTTTCAATTAATTATCTTTTGAGATCTGGAATTGATTGGCTCTTCTGACAAACGGGCATCAGAGTTATGATTAAGACCTTACATATATGAGTTCTGAAGACTCCGATGCAAAGTTGATATATGTTTTTGGGGAAGCATGCTACCCCTTGCAACCCCCATGCTTGGGATCACAATTGGATTTGGGGTAGGTGCGAGGTTGGGCGGATGCAAGTTTTATTCGTTATAATTCTTAATATACGCACCTTGACCCGCCGAAGTTGATATATTGATTTGTTTTCGAGATATGGTGTACAAAAAAGTGTCACGCACATAAACACACACATCTTTCTAAAAACGACAGATTCAGACTCTTGTGACCTAAGAACGTCGAAAATAACAATAACTTTAAATAGAAAGTTAAACATGTGAGTTTTTTTAAGATTTTCAGTTTTCTTGCTTAAAAAAAAGTAAACGAATTGGTTTATTAAGCCTGTTTAAAGTATATTAATGTATTATGTTTATAATAAAATTAGTCTTGATTTATAATTTGTACTTTTTACTAAGCCAATTGAAACGAAAAACACGAAAGAAGAATTTTAAGTAACTGAAGCTAAAAAATAAGTATTATTTTGGGACCGGACAAAACCGCTCCGATTTTCATGATTTTTCTTTAAATTTTGGTATTTAAAAATACTTATACAGTTACAAGTTAATAACTGCCGCTTATCGATTTTTTTTAAACTTAACAAAAATATATTAGTGAAAAAGTAGATAGAAAATAGGTAAAGATAGATAGAGATCTATTTTCACCCGATCAGAGGGAGGTGGAATTTTTTTGAAAAGCTGACTTACTGCAGAAAAAAATTATTGAAAAACCATAAAAACAAATTATGTGTTTCTTTATAGCCAGAAAAACCTTCTTTTATTAACATTTAAAATCAAGTTTATCCAATGAAAAGTTTAAGAAAAAATGATTTTCACCTCGGCTCCCTGATGTTTTGCTTTAGTTACTCCAATATAGGGTTTTTTTGCAGTTTTTTTGATTAAAAGAAATACTATCAATTCAATGTCTTTGGTGAATTCCTAGAGGGGAATTGATTTTTGTTTTGTAAGGGTCTTTATCTCTTACAATATTCAGTTTAATTATTTAAGATATCTAATAATACACATGGCAACCCTTTTACGATATCATGTATTTACATAAAAAGAAGAGAGCATTTCTATTCTGTCAAAATAATTATAATTTAGTTTAAGGCATATGAATATGTATATGTATTCAACTCGAAGTTTTCTCTTAAATTTAACAGAATTATCTCATGATCATTAAAACAGTTCCTATGTACATAATTTTGCTGTATAGATTTTACCGTATCGTATCATGCTTCTTCTAAGCATCTCTTTTATTTCTCATGTTAGTTTTAAGTCAGTCTTAATAAAGCATCCATGAAAAGAAGTTTGACTTTTTATTAATGATTATTTTTGCACGCAGTATTTTAGTTTTGCACGTTTTTTAATTCAATTTAGTTTTGCTTATGAATTTAATTTAATTTAAATGAACGCTTACAATCTATCAGAAGTGGAATAAAGTACCTTCAATTAAATCATATAATAATTGCATGTGACACGTTTATTTTGCGCTTATATTTTATTGATTTTTTTTTTTTTCGTAAAATACTTATTTATGACAATGGATGCTGGAGCACGTGCATCATGTTTTTTGCAAACTGCTACTGTGCAAAAACTTAAAGACAAGCTAGCTGAAATGGGTTTGGCTACACATGGTGCAAAGGCTGCGCTTAAGGCTCGCTTGAATGAAGCGATTACGTCGCTTGAGCTCAATCAAATTGAAATTTTTTTTCCTGACGATATTGAGGATGGTACTGAGGAAGGTAATGACGATTTGGAAGACGAAGAAAGCGTGGTTTCTCAACGTTTAGAGAGGCTTCGTGAAATGCTTAAGAAGAAAGAGGAAATTCTTTCATTGGAAAAACGACTAGCTGAACTGAACAGTCCTCCTCGAGAGTATCACCCTGTCGGTGCATGCTCGTCCCGTGACATCGAAGATTCGTTGCCAACGTTTTCTGGCGACGACGATTATCCCATCAAAAAATGGATGGAAAACGTTGAAGACGCAAAAATCACTTACCATCTTAGTGAGTCAGAGTCTTTTATTTATTTTAAAAGGCTGCTCAGAGGAACTGCCAGGTTATTTCTGAGGTCAAGGTCATTTCGGTCATGGAGTGAACTTAAGGCTGCTCTTATGACAGAATTTCATCACCATACAACCGCAACAGACGTCCATAATACGTTGCGAAATCGTAAGAAACGTAGAGATGAAAATTATCAGCAGTATGTCCTCGCTATGCAGGAGGTAGCATCTCAAGCAGAAATTGACGAACAAGATGTTATTGCTTATATTATTAAGGGAATCCCAGATTCTGTGTTTAACAAGCAACTTATGCTCACCGCTAACACCATCGCTGAGTTGAAAGCTATTTTGCGCAAATACGAGAAAATGAAGTCTGAGCTGCAACCATCAACGACAGTTTACAACAAACCTGTGCAACATACAAAACCTTTGGCTCGAATGGAAGCGAAATTCAAGTGTTTTAACTGTAACGAGGCCGGTCACATATCGACCAAGTGTCCCAAGCCACGGAGGGAAAGAGGATCGTGCTTTCGTTGCGGAAGTAAAGGGCACGTTGTTAAAGATTGCCCCCAAACATCATCGGTTTTGATGGTTCAAAATACAGACCTACCAAAAGAATCCCAAATATCTACATTGATGAGTGATTTCCATGGAGTTCTGGAGTTTGATTTTTCGAATTGTGAAGCTGGAAGTGTTCGAGTTTGCATGCACGTGATGACCATAATTGATACCGGTAGCCCTATAAGTTTCATCCAACAACAGTATGTGCCACCTTTTATGATGACAACTTTAGAATCTACAATGCATGATTTCGTAGGTATAAATAATTCAAAATTAGTTATGTTAGGTAAATTATTTTGTAATGTAAAATTTAATGGTAGTTATGTTAGTTTATGTCTTTATGTTGTTAGCGATAATACTATGAAAAGTCCAATCATATTGGGTCGTGATTTTTTACATAAAACAAATATTAAACTTATGATTGAAGAAACAGCTGGAAAACCAGTTGAAAACGAAAAAAATAATGTTAAAGATTTTAATGAAATTGAATTTGACGAAGAAATTTTAAAGATTGATACATGTGACAGTCGCGACGAAAAAATTTCTTTACAAATCAATGAAAAATTGAGTTACGATGAACAATTACGATTAAAAAGTTTAGTTTTCGGGAGTATTTCAACTAGTTCAAAGTATTCGGATACTTACGAAATGCAAATAGTTTTGACCAACCCGAACAGTTATTTCAATTGTGCACCTAGGCGTTTACCGTACGCTCATAAGATTGAATTACAAAAGATTTTAGATGACTTGCTTCAAAATAACATAATTCGCGAGAGTAATTCACCTTTTGCATCGCCAATAGTGTTAACTCGGAAAAAGACAGGTGAACTTCGTCTTTGCGTAGATTATCGTCAATTAAATAAGGTTACGGTTAAGGATAATTTTCCGTTACCGTTAATAGAAGATCATCTCGATAGGTTGCGAAACAAAAAGTATTTTTCACTGCTTGATCTTAAAAGCGGTTTTCATCATGTGAAAATGGCAGAAGATTCAATAAAATTTACATCATTTGTAACTCCTATGGGGCAGTTTGAATACCTGCGAATGCCTTTCGGGCTGAAAAATGCCCCTTCAGTGTTCCAACGCTTTATTAATAACATTTTTAAGGATCTTATTGCTTCTGGAGAGCTGTTAATTTACATCGATGATTTGCTGATTGCCACGGAAAGTAAAGATGAACATTTTATGATTTTGAAGAGGATTTTGGATGTTGTTTCGGAAAATAACTTGAAGTTACGTTTTGACAAGTGTCTATTTATGTACGAAAACATTAAATATTTGGGGTATGAGGTTTCTGCCAGTGGAATAGGTCCTAATTGTGACGGCTTGAAAGCCGTTGCAGATTTCCCAATACCTACAAATCCGAAGAAGTTGCACTCGTATGTAGGCTTATGTTCATATTTCCGAAAGTTCATCCAGAATTTTTCTCTACTGGCAAAACCACTCAACGATCTTTTGAGAAAAGATGCAGAGTTTGTATTTGGCGAAAAGCAGTTACAAATTTTCAATTTATTGAAAGAAAAACTTCTTAATGCTCCGCTTCTGAGCATTTATAGTCCGACCGCCGATACAGAACTTCATTGTGACGCCAGCAGCTTGGGTTTTGGGGCTGTATTACTGCAGCGTCAAGACAATAGGCAACTTCACCCGATCTTCTTCTTCTCCAAACGATCCACTGATCAGGAATCCAGATACCATTCTTATGAGTTAGAAACCCTTGCGATTATTTATGCGCTTAGGAGATTTCGCATTTTTCTTACAGGTATCCGATTCAAAATAGTCACTGACTGTAGGTCACTGACTCAAACTCTGAACAAAAAGACTTTAAATCCTAGGATTTCGCGTTGGGCTTTGGAGCTCCAAGATTTTGACTATGTCATCGAACACAGAGATAGTAAGAGAATGAGTCATGTTGACGCGCTCAGTAGATGTCACAACATCTTAATCGTTGAACCTGAAACTTTTGAACACGCGCTTGCTGCATCCCAGCAAAGAGATCCAACTATAAAAGGGTTAGTAGAGATGTTAGAGAAGAGGGAAAGTCCCACTTACGAACTAATAAATGGGCTTGTTTATCGAAAATTAAACAAAAAAGTTTTCTTTTACGTTCCGTCTAAGATGGAGAGGAATGTTATTCAAACACACCATGAAGGGTTATGTCATCTTGGTGTTGAAAAATGTTTTAACTATTTAAGGAAAACATATTGGTTTCCTTGCATGAAAAACAAAATAAAACAATACATAAGTAATTGCTTAAAATGTGTGCATTTCTCTCCTCTGAGTGGTAAAAAAGAAGCGGTGTTACACAATATACCTAAAGGTGACAAACCCTTTGAAACTCTCCACATTGACCATTATGGTCCGTTGCCGACATCTGTTAGCAATAGCAAAAAGCATATTTTTGTGATAGTTGACGGCTTTTCAAAATATACAAAGCTTTATGCGGTTAAAAGTACGACAACTAAAGAAGTAATTCAATGCCTTGATTCGTATTTTGCTTTCTATAGCAAACCAACTCGCATCATCTCGGATAGGGGTAGTTGTTTTACCTCTGATGATTTTTCGGCCTTTTGTGAAAAATATAGTATACAACACATTAAGATCGCAACAAGTTCGCCTCAATCAAATGGTCAAGTGGAGCGAGTAAACAGGTGCCTAACTCCGATGTTGTCGAAAGAAAGTGAAATTGAATCAGGTAGTTGGACGAAATACTTGCAAAAAGTTGAATTTGCCTTGAATAACACCGAAAATAAGAGTACAGGTATAAGTCCCAGCATGTTGCTTTTTGGAGTTGCGCAAAAAGGTGTAGTTAATGATCACATAAGAGAGTATTTAGAACAAAATATTATAGAGCAGGAACAAAGAAATTTAGAAGAACTTAGGAGAAATGCAAATGAGAAAACTGTTCAAAGTCAAAATCAGAATAAACTTTATTTTGACAAACGCCACAAGAAACCTCTTGAGTATAAAGTCGGCGATTACGTGTTAATTAAAAACGTTGTAACTACTCCCGGTCTAAACAAAAAATTTTTTGCTAAATATAAAGGACCCTATGAGGTTGTAAAGATATTACCAAATGATCGATACCTTATTAAGGACTTAGAAAATTTACAAATTTCTCGCGTGCCGTATGAAGGAGTATCATGTCCTGAGAACATGAAGCCTTATGTTCAAACATAAGTCACTTTTGCATGTTGCATGTATCAATATTTAATATCGCTTAGCTTTTATTTTATTGTTTTATTTTAAGACTTATGAAGCAAAAATACATTTTCTATGTAAATTTTTATTATGTTCATTTAATAAATATAACAATTATATAACAAAATAAAATAAAAATATAAAATGATAACATTATGTATATGTTTAAGATACTCATTGTCTTAAAATCAAAAAGAAAAAATATTACTATGTAATTTCGTTATAATTTTATTTATGTTTATTATAAAAAGAAAAATTTATGTTCATATTATGTTCACAAATGTATGTACGTAAATGCATGTAATCGTAAATCGAGGACGATTTATTGTCAGGATGATCGAGTTGTAAGGGTCTTTATCTCTTACAATATTCAGTTTAATTATTTAAGATATCTAATAATACACATGGCAACCCTTTTACGATATCATGTATTTACATAAAAAGAAGAGAGCATTTCTATTCTGTCAAAATAATTATAATTTAGTTTAAGGCATATGAATATGTATATGTATTCAACTCGAAGTTTTCTCTTAAATTTAACAGAATTATCTCATGATCATTAAAACAGTTCCTATGTACATAATTTTGCTGTATAGATTTTACCGTATCGTATCATGCTTCTTCTAAGCATCTCTTTTATTTCTCATGTTAGTTTTAAGTCAGTCTTAATAAAGCATCCATGAAAAGAAGTTTGACTTTTTATTAATGATTATTTTTGCACGCAGTATTTTAGTTTTGCACGTTTTTTAATTTAATTTAGTTTTGCTTATGAATTTAATTTAATTTAAATGAACGCTTACAGTTTAAGGACACAAAATTATTTTTTTTATAACTGCTTTCATAATCAAATCAGATGGCATGCTAAGTTTGGAGCTCAATACAATTAAAAGAGTTTTTTTATGTCAGTTAAGTAATGGATTTTACTTTTTTTGTAAACATTTTTAGTAAAATTATTTATTTTTAAAAACTTTATAAGAGAAGCATTAACGTTAGCACCAAGAGCAGCAATAAGAGCAAGTACGTGCGACCCAGTCGTTAATTTTAATTGTTAAGGAAATCCTAACAATTGAACAAATAGCTACCGTTAATAGCTTTCTTTTGAGAAATTTTTTAGGAGATGGTATTGAAGATTGGCATAGCTTTAAACACAAAAGTGGACTTTTTGAAGTGCTTTTTGAAAAAGATATAAAGAAAGGTGATATTTTTTGGAGCACTGCTGAAACAAAACACAAAAACCATTCCAAATGGGCTTTGAAGTTATTAAATAAAATAAGTTTCTAACATGTAAAAAACCTGGTAAAAAACCGGCAAAACACTGGGCAATGTAGCATTAATTAATATTCACAATGAAATTCAGTCACAAAACCAAGTAGAACACTTTGAACACCTGTTGTTACTGAATTTTGAAAAAAAAATTATATTAAATATCAAAAATACATTTTTAATTCTAAGCCTTTTTAAGATTATACCTGTTGCACGTTTTACGAATTATTATAAAACCAATTTTTTCTTTATTTTTGATTCTTTCACAATAAAAAAAATAATAAAACGTTATATTTAAAACGAATTACAGAAAAAAATTGACCTCAATGTCAACAAAAATAGCACAGGTACAATTTTTAAATTTATTATCTGAGTAATCAAACAAAATATCAAAACTATTCAAACAAAAAGGAATATTTTCTAAAACTAGCAGAGAAATTATCGTTAAAATGGACCAAGGTATACCAATATCTTTGAAGATAGACCTTTATTGTAAAAAAAATTTCTTTTAATATTCCCAAGAAAAACACAAATTAAATTTTTCTCTACGAATTACTGGACAGCCTGTATACAAAATGTCAGTTTGATAAAATAATTGATAATGGGTAAAAATTGAATTTTTATGTTTTATTACATTGCTAGTTAGTTTATCAGTTACAAGTGAAGCTTAATAAAACCCTGATTTTTGAGAAAGAATTGCACAAAAGTTAGCCACATGGTTTTTATTCTGCTTGACTACTTAACCAAACTTATTAAAGATACTTGTTTCTGTTCAAGTGGTGGGCAGTGTATATCCTAACAACAAAAAAATTCAAAAAAAAAGAAGAAAACAAAATAGACCCTGGCTCGTTTCTCACCTTTTCGGTTTCAAATTTTCACATAACAAATGATTTGAGTGAGTGTTAAAATAAAAATCAACTGGTTTAATTTAAATTTAAATTAAAAAAAAAATGATGGAGCAAATAATGCTATTCATTGCAACGTACGTTTAAGAAACACATACATATATCCATTGCAGAAGGGTTAGTCATTGCTTGAAATTGAGAAAGCCGGAACTTTTTGTTTTCCTTTCCGATTTTGTATAGTGCCAACAACGAATTTTGCTCCGAACAGAAAGAAACTTACCACTTTGTCCACTCATTTTATTGGCGCCAGACCTTATCTTAAATATTTTAAAGAATTCTTTAAGACAAAATACCACTACCACATACGGTGACCAACAAAAAACTAGATAAAGTCGGTAAAAAGTTTTTTTTTTTTTTTTTTAATGACAATGGCGATACATTTCCAGACACATATAAAATTGTGCTTCTTTACAGTTCAATGTTATTTTCAGTTGACTATATACACCATCTTGTGTCCTTTTGTGTTGTTTGTGTATTGGTTAAACATTTTGGCAATCGTTTTTAAGAAACAGCACGTAAAGGTATGTACAAGAACGATTTCTTTCGTTTAAATTTCCTGACGTCGAACACGGAACAGTGTTCAGACAATGGATCGGGTCATTAGAGTAAAAATTCCACCCATCTGTTAAAATCGAAAACAAAAACTGACTTTTCCAATTACAATCTTCTCTCCCTATCGTAATCCTCTTGCAGGAAGAATTTAGATTTCTTCGTGCGTGTTTAATTAATGAAAAGAAAATGCATTAATTTTAATCGAACAATTTTTTTTCCATTTTCTTATTACCAATATACCTTTACCATTATACCTTTACTATACCAACATAAGTTGAAAAAATGCATTCATACATTTTGTACAAACATACATATATTTTAATGTTACTAGTAAGATTTACCAATTATTCAAACATCAAATCAGTTTTCAAGCTCTTATGTTTTTAAAATGTATAGCAGCAGCAGCAGGTCCTTGTCATCGCATATTTCCTAAGAATAATAATGTTGGATTATCATTTTCTATTGTTTCATACAAACACAATCAAGGACAAAGAAATTAGTACTCGAGAATATTGTGAATAGAGAAGCTGAGCTCTAATGCTCTGTGTACTTACTCTCGTATACCTTGCTATGTTAGAGTAGGGTACTTAGGTACCATGTGCCTTCTTGTTCTTGACAACATGGAAATTTATCCACGATTGTCATAACCTCTCCGATGCAAACAAGGCAAGCTTCTTTTTCAACAATTGAACCCTTTACATGATGAAATGAATAACTTCACGGAAGTGGAACAGAAATCCAGAAGAAATGTGACTTATTTCAATTTCCACTTTGAATTTTCATAGTATCCTATAAGGGTGAAGGAAGTATGTACCTAACTAGTATACCAACTGATATGGGCTGATGAGAGAAGGAAGGGAATACTATTTCATAGTTTTGTAGATACCATTGCGATGATAGGTTTCTATACTCTTTAAAAGAGTACATGCTGCATGTTGAAACATGGAAGTATATAATATTGCCAACTGAGGGTATTCAAGTGATCATTACAAATGTAAACGCAAAGCTTTTTAAAAGTTTAGTATAAATATTGAGGGAGATCAAAAGATCACGCTTTCAAGCGGGCATTTAGCTGCAAAGTACACTGCTTAAATGCGTCCGGTGCTTGCAAGAATTCAAGTTGAGTTTTCATCGGACAGAATGGCAGCACCTGTTTCAAACTATAACAACAATTGTAAGACATAATATTTAGATTTATCCCTTAGAAATATCAGACCTGTAGTTAATATTATTCATTAAGAAAACACCTTTCACGTAGGCTTAGGCTACAAACTTGGAAGAAGCCATTGCGTTATAAACAGTTTTTTGAATAACGTATCAGGGTTCAGGAAAAACATGAAAGGTGGAAACTTTCAGGCCATGTCAGCCATCGATACATGAGCAATATTCAGAACTGCTTTGAATTCACACGATACTGCTGCAAAAATTAAGGTAAAATTAGGTGTGAGAGCTAGTCTTTCCACCGTGAAACGTATCATAAGGAGAGCTGATCATTTGCAGAGATGCTAAAAAAACCACCACTATCACCTCATCGCAAAGAGTGGCATCGGGTTGTTTTTTCGGATAAAAAAAAAACCAACAAAAAATATAACCCGATGGTTATAATTATTATTTTTACGATTCCAATTGAATCATTTTCACAGATGTGAGGGTGGAATTATGGTTTGGGGAGCAATTTCATTTCTCTCTCTCGTTTTATAACTACAGTTTTTCTCTTCAAAAATGAACGCTGTTTCGAATGTTGGTGCATTGGAAAAGGTCTTTCGCTCAAGTACTGAAAGACTGGATTAGAAGTCAAAATGTTTCGTTACTTGGGTGCACACCATACTCTCCTAACCTTTATATTATTAAAAAAGTTGGATGACTTAAAGTAAAGAATTTTATAGTTTCGCTCAACAACTTTCGTAGTTGAAATGAAATCAAGAACTTAAAATTCTTAACTCAACAACTAAAATTGTAAAAATTTTATAATGCTGTCAAAATGACTTTTGTGTCCATAAAAAAAAATTTGAAATGTACTAGAATAATAAAGAGAAAGCAAGAAGGTATAATAATGCATGTTAACAAATTCATTTGAATATTGTGTTACACTTTCCTGCTTTCTCTTTATTATTATTTCTTTTGTCTTTCTCTCCTGAAATGAAACCCAAAAAAATGTCTTGTGCTTTTATTCTTCATACTTTAATATTTTGTATTATTATTATCTATTTTTTTCGCATATTATGTAAAGCAATATCCTACTGCGATTAAAATTGTATCTACTAAAAAACACATTTTACCTCGACCCTTTTTTAGTATCGACCCTTTATTATATATACCCTTTTAGAATATACCCTTTATTATCGATTAAACTTACACAACTTTCAAATTTTCTTAGGTTTTGGTAACTCTCAGTGCATAAATTTGCTCATATTTCAATATGGCTCCTATCGTCTCTCCAAGAAAATATATGTCTATGTCTTGGCCCAAGAACTTATTCTTATGTCAACAATTTTTTATTCTTGTAGTATTTTTTTACTTCAAGAGCTAGTTGTTGGGACAACAATGATTTTCATGAAAGAATTTTTTGACACATCAATTTAATTGTTGGGCTAACAATTTTCAGTTATTGAAAATGATTAACAATGTAAAAATTGTTTATCAAGAACTTAATTGTTAAAAATTAAGAATTAGTAGTGGCTCCAAGAACTTTATGTTGAGTAAACAATTTTTAATTCACAATCTTATAACAATGGAAAGTTCTTGGAATAACAATGATTTTTTAATTAAGGTACTCTCAACCAAGGCAGAAGTACTCATTTTTAGAAATTACATACCAATTTAGCCAAAGGTTTATTTTAATGTTTTTGTTATTAAAAGATGCAGAAACAACTTATTTATTGCATTTATTTATATTCAAGCTACTAGATGTATTCAGATCAGCTATACTAAATGAGTGTTTTCTGATACAGATATATGTGCGTTAACGTGTTTTAAAAAAGAATTGTAATTTCTAGAGGTCTCATTTTTCTTAACTACAAAGCTGAATATTTTGTCGTAAGAGTGGTGTTGGATGATGATGTTGCCACTGTGTCCTAAGAAAACTCAATTTGAATTTTTGCAAAGCACTAGACGTATTCAAGTGACCGGCATTTTATTTATTTTCAATCTGTATAATCTCAAGGTATACTCGTAATTTTCGTGTATTTAAAAACTCTTTTGATTCCAATATCAACTATGCCTCCATCACTTTTCGTTAAAACAAGTAGGTTTTTGACATTTTTCTACAATCACAATCATCGTTTATCTTAAAATCCCGTAATTCAAAATTTTTAAATTTAAAATAAATAAAACAAAAAAAAAAAAAAAAACAGAAAAATATCGAATTTGCTAACTATAGTACAATCATTATAAATACTCAAGTTTGCTGATCAGGTCTTTTGTTTTTGTCATTTATCGACAGAATGTCTACTCTTCACTTATTTTTAAACAATATATTGTTATTTTTTAACAGTTATGCAATATATATTGAACCAATAAACGCAGGATATGTATGGGTAAGAAGAAAAGATCAGATATAAGGTTCTGCGCATGCTGCAATCTATGTATATAAACGGCAGAGCTGTAAAAGACTGCAGTCAATTATGGTAATGCAGTCAATTCAGTTTCAGTTAATTGACTTTAATTTTAATTGCAAGTTCAGACTGCTACTAAATACTTTTAAAGCAAAATAAGCAGTTAGCAGTAAGATCTAAAATACTGACTGTACAGTTAATGAAAGCAGTAAATTGACTCTGCAATAAGTACTTTTTGACTGGTCAGTATTCTATTCAGTAGAAAGTTTTTGGTACTGTAAGAGCTTACATGTTATCAATTTACTTTGTTTTAATACCTACTATTCTTATCTTTGTAAAAACATAAATTAAATTTTTCAGAAAATATTATTTTAAGATTCATTCAATTTCTGACAGTAGTTTAACAGTCAAAGTGCTTTTGTTATCTAAATGACTTGACAAATTTAATCCTTTTAGTCAATTAATTGCAGTACCGAAAAGACTGCAGTTTTTACAACTTCGATAAACGGCAGAAATCACTGAAGGACAGAGCAACTGTACATATGTGATGTTCTACATGTTCTGTTGTATCTACAGAATTGAAGTGCATAATTGCTTAATAGTTTTGGGTGTTTTGTCGTTGTTTGATTTAAAAGTTATTTAGTGGAGCAGACTTTAAATTAACAAAACTTTATTATTATAATATATATAGGGAATGATATATTTTTTCTATTTAGAGAAATTATTTATAATTTGCATGATTTATTTGTAGGTACAATTTAAATATCAATAAATTTAAATTTATAAACGCCTGTAGTGAACAGTGGTGCCACTGCTCATAGTCATAGTAAATTACAAATTCTCTTCCTTAATTGTACATAACTAATAAACGACTGAAGTTGGCAATATTGGTCGAGTGCACACTTTTTGCGCTTTCTCTTTTGTAATATAGATATCCTATGAAGCATGGAGGGCTCATTCTGTTGAATACTGAAAATGTTTGGAATATTTTACAAATTCACAAAACGTATTGAATGTTACGTGGCGAATATATACGAGAGTCAATTTCGTGAGCAGTGAGCACAAGCTAAAGATACAAAATATAGAGCTTGACGTTGGAGGGACAGAAAAGGGACGAATTTATCCTGGAGAGACACATCAGCCAGAACACAACGTTTAGATATCAAATAGATTTAGATAGTTAGCAAACAGAAATAAAGTCACTGTGCACTCGTTATCGCTATCGCTATCGCCCCCACCACCACCACCACCACGCCGCCGCCGCCCGTCGCGCTAGTCTATGTCGTGCAATTCCGTTGCGCCGTTTGTAGTCTTCATCGTTATGTCACTTCTATTTCTATCTAAACCATTCGGATCCTCATTCGTGCTATCATCTACTTGTTTTTAGAATATACCATGCAGAATAGCAACAACAAAAAGGGAAAGGAAACATCAACGAAACAACATACTTTCTCCAAGTTGGCTTGTTTGCATGCGTTGTTCGCATTTTCAATCACATTGCCAGGCGAGTTAGAGAAACGAAACGATGTAACAGTAACGGTTACTATGCATTTGAAAACTATATCATCGACTCCATTTGCAATTTCGAACACAACTTCAAGTGGATACAGAAGCAGGTTATGGACTTGAGAAAAGGAGCATATTGATGATACCTTTGTGTAAGAACATGTATGCAAACGTTGAATTTAATTGGCAAGTCTTAAGTTGGATGCATTTCTATACGACATTACAAATATGTCTATGTAAGTCCTGAAGGATCTATCTGAGTTCTTGTGCTCTTTTTAAAATTTGTTCATACAAAATAAAATTCTCTAATGGGGAACGGTATTTTTCTCGACAAGAATTAAAGTTTAAAGTCATAAGTGCGTGTTCTCTTGCTCTGTACATTTATGCGACAGGTATCCTTTCGACGGTCTTGTATTTGACTAATGATTTCGTTTACGTAAAAAATGTCAACAAAATATATGTATACAAACTTTAATTTGTATTTTGTGCAAAAGTTATGAATCAAAAAGGTATCTATATTGTACTTTAATGTATATATTCAACAGAAGCCCATCATCATCATCATGCTTAGAGCGTCATCTGGTTTTGTGACACGTTAATTGGAAAAGAAGTGTAGGATATATGTACGTAAAGGCTTGTGGCATATGAATGATAAACTTTTCTTTCTTGTCTTTGCTTTTCACCTGAGGATGTGACAAATGACTTCTTTGTTTTATATTATGACATATGAAAGAAGGTCCTTTGAGGCACATTATTCTATATAACTTTGTGGATGCTTACAATGCTCTCAAAAAATACGAAACAAAAAAAAAATGTCTAGATGTGTGAAGAAGAATGTAAATTAAACCAAAAATTCGTCACATACCCGAAGGTATTCAAAATGTGTAAGAGTGATAATGGTTTTATTTTTGTATGATTTGTTGTGATTTCATAACTTTTGTAGGGAGATGCTTTATTTGAAAGCTTCTTTGAAGACACATAACAATAGCCATTTTATTAGGGTCTATGATTTATGGGTTACCCTTTTGATACAAGTCCTACCAAAACTGTAAGCAATTTTTAAAGAAAAATTCTGGTTTTCATGTCCAACGGGCAAAATTACAAATTCATCCTCTAAAAAAATAGTGGTATGGGCAGGCAGTGTACTTAGTCCAATTCAGTACGGAAATTTAATTTAAATTCGATATAATTCTTACAGAAAACCTATAGTACACACGCTAAGGTCGTAGAAATGTGTACTAATGGACGCACGTCGCACAAATCCAGTTCATAAGACATTTTTGCCACAACAAGCTCATGAAGAATTTAAGAACTAAGGTCTACTGACTTGCACTTGTGTACATGTATTAAGTCGGCAGAAATGGAAGAAACATTCAATTGATGAGCCACAATGCAAAAATCTGAGCTTAGATTCACTTTTTCGTAACAAACCTACTTGCACTTTAACAAGCTAAGCTAGTTTAGGTTGCATTCAAATTAGGACCTCCTGCTTGCCTGTTTAAAACACTTTTTATACGGTCAGAAGACATGCAAGCAAATGAATTTTCTTAGTCCTGGAAATATTTTTTTGAACATAGTATCAAGAATTGCCTCTAATTTATTTTAATCTGTTAATAATAAAAAAACAAGCAGTTTAAAAAAACTAAAAATAAAATGTACGGCTGGGTAGCACGTACTGGTTCTTAAAGATAAAGATACTATATATGCTATGCTTTTTTAAAAAAAAATTGTAAATGCAGTTTTAGAAAAACCGTTTATAACGGCTTTAAAAAAAAATGGTTTTCATTTAAAGATAGACCTTATCCAAAAAAAATGACCATGATTTTTTTAATCAAAATCGAAGGAACCATTTTTGAGAAAAATGAGTTTTAGTAAAACCGGTATATGATGGGTACCGTTATTTTTATTCAAAAAAAAAAAATTCAAAAAACGTCTGAGGATAGTCGCCAAAAAAACTCCGCATACCAAATTTGAAGTGAATCGCCCCATCCGTTTAGGCTGTGGTCTCTGATACATAGAGACAGACAGACAGATAGACAGACAGAATTGTCGGACCCACTTTTTTCTCATTCTCTATAATTGTAATGTCATGTAAATAAGAGATATTTTTAGTCGTGTGTACCTTGAAATAGATTGAACAAAACAAACCACTCAACGCTTTAATCATTTGATACAAGCCACAGAAATTATTTCATAGTTTCTACCTGCGTCCGAACCAGCAACATTTTGTGTTGTCACCCGAACTACACATATTTCAAAGTTTTATTCCGATACAATAACATACATAAAGTTTTTTTTTTGTCCTTCATATAATTCTTTGAAATTAAGTAAAATTGGACTTCCCTGAATCTAAATCTGGTTTCAGGAAAATTCTATTTTTAAAAAATGTGATTGTTTTGTAAAAAAGAGCTCTCTTAGATTCGCTTGACCTGGTATATATTCAAAACCACTGGGGCGATTCGGCTTAAATTTAGAAAAAAAAACTTATTCTACATAGCAATAGCTAAGACCTGATTTTTATGGATTTTTCAACGATTTTTCGTGAAGAATCGGTTTTAGCGAAAATGTTCATATTTTGGATTCTTATTCTTCCCGTTTTAATCGACGCTGTTATGATCTCGATGTCGAGGGGATCATAACTGTCCCACGTATCTGCTTCACACTAGTGATCCACCGGTGGGGTTCGCCGCCGGTATGACCTCAGAAATCGGCGGCAAGCCTCCCGGTTTTGTATTGTTCCATTTCTGAGGCCAACTGAATGCCGGTGTTTTTGCATTTGCGTGTACCAGGAGTGTTTAGGCCTACCTTTCTTCTTTCTTCCTATTTTTGGAACGTTGTATGATATTGCCTGTTTGACGGGGTTCTCAGGATCTCTCATTTGAACATGGCAATACCAACTGAGTCGGTCGTGTTCAATTTTTTGGGAGATGGTATTTTTAACATGAAGGCTTCCTCGGATCTTCGTACTTCTAATTCTATCAAGCTTTGTAACTCCTGCTGTCATACGAAGCATCTCCATATCAGCTGCCGTTAACTTACTCTCATACTTTTTGTACATTGTCCAACATTGTGAACCGTATGTGAGTGCTGGACGCATAACTGCCTTCCTCCCAGCATTTTTCGATCACAGAAGATAGCAGAATTTTCCCGCCACTTCATCTACCCTACATCCCATTAATCGTTTTCTAATAAAGTATTTACCAGTAAAGTAAATAGACGTTATATGTACTAAAAAAACGGGGATTCGACATGTTCATATTAGCATATCTCAAAAACGTGACGTGCTATGGTGGTTTTGACTTCAGAGTCATATTAAGCGTGCCCAGGAAAATAAGAAAATACGATTCATCCGGGCAGTGCCAGCTGGGTTAGCTAGTTAAGTTATATTTCTTGGGTTAGTTCTTTAGGCCTTCTAAAAAATACCTGTTGATAATTTAAATAGATAAGGTTGCAGAAATCTGAATATGCAGGTGGCTTAAAGAAACATTTTTTTACATCATTTGTCCGACTGGCATTTGAAATCGATTTATGAATAAGAAATCATAACTTGAAAAAAAAAATGCTTTTAAGCAAAAGCCAAATGGGATCTTATAAGGCATACATTCCTCAAAATAAATGACAATCGAAATTCCTTTTGTTGAAGATTTAATCACATTCTTAGAATCATGTTCTAAGAGTATTTATTTATTCGCCCATAAAACAAAGCTCAACATTTCCGATCTCAATTATTTACTTCTCAAATGACCTACAAGAACTTAATGGATGTTAAACACACAAAAAAGAAGGAAGTCTTCTTTTTTCAATACACATCCCAACCAGCGATAGGTATAATAAATATATACCTACACTCTTCTGTCAGTTTTTTTTTTATTTTGTTCTTCTTCTTTTCTGTCCCAATTCAAATTAGCAATCAATTATTACAAGCACCCCAGCAAAAGAGAATTCAATTTTCAATTACATAATTCCAGTTTTATCCTGGAGGAAGAAAGTTTTACGCCACTTAAAGTTCCAGTTTCGTTAATGAATAAGGAAATGGAATAAGCCCCTACAACTTGCTGAAAAACATTAAAATCTATATAACTACACTTGTAGTCGGCTGCTTTTCCTATGATAGTCCTCTCATTATAAACATCCGGAATTATATTTAAAAGTCCTTTAAATGCTAGCCTCAATTTCCGGTTTTAAAAGAAAGAAAGAGAGGGAGAGAGAGTTCAGGGTATAGAGTCCGGGCCTCCATAGAACATCATCGTTCAAAATGAAAGCAAAGAACGAATATAAATATACTCGTATATACATATATATTTTTTTTTCATTGAAATTCTTTTCAAGTATCCATCCGCATGGGAATGAGGAAGTTTTTGGCAGAGAGCATCCAAAAGGACGAACGACAACTCAACGAGAAACATTGCTTTTTATCTTAATTATTGTTAAATTTAAAACTGCCGTTTGAGACAATTTTTAACGATAATTGATTCTCGAATTCAGTGAAGAGCTACATTCATATAGCTGCAGGCACTCAAGTTTATAATGGCTTATAATAAATTGGGCAGTCCTTTGGTTTCATTTCAATTCATTTCTTTTTGTGTTGGATAAATTTGAAGAAATAGAATTGAATTACAATTTTTGTGATAAGTTCAGAGGACAAAAGTCATTTGTAAGAATATTTTTGTTAAAAAGAAAATGTTCATAAAAATTTTAAATTTTACATTTTACAGCTTCTGCATGAATGTATTTTAAAACAAAATTAATTGACAGAATTCAGATTGGACTCATATTTTCGAAATGCATATAAATATTCTTGGAAGCTATATGATAAAATTAAATATTTTGAATAAAATCCAGCTAAAAAAGTTATACCACATAAAACTAAATTAGCTCTCACCAAGTTAGTTGAGGTCGTTTTCTACTTGTGTACGCCACTTCAGTTTTTTTCAATTTTTATTTTTATATTTTTTATAGAGACAATATATTCAAATTAACCCTTAAACCTATAAATCTTTTTTTTGTGAAAAGTCCAAAATTTTAATAATAGTTATATTATTGAAATATCATATCAATATCAGAATGTTCCAAACAGCTCTCATTTTAAGAGCTTAATTTTTGTCACTATGTCTGCTTCAAGGTAGATTGCGTACAACTCATGATTGTACCGTCTCTGAAATCGTCCTTTCTCACAAATGGGCCAACAATTCTCCGTAAGACTTTTCTCTCGTACGCGGCTAAGAGGTCACAGTGCCTTTTGCTAAGCACCCAAGTCTCGGATTCATACATGAGTACTGGCAGGACCATGGTCCTGTACAGCAGCAGTTTTGAAGTTATATATAGATTTCTGGATTTGAATAGCTTTGACAGACTGTAGTAGGCTCTGTTGGATTTGAGAAGCCCCCCGCGAAGCACGGATTCAACATTGGAGCGGAACAGTCTCAGCTTGGTCTTTAAGCTTAAAGCGTTGTTTGTATATATTTTGGACAGTTTTCCGAAAGCAGTCTTTGCGTTTATGATACGGCTGTTGACATCTTGTTCGGTTCCGCCTTTGGTAGAGACAAAACTTCCAAGATATTGTCCAGAAATATTGACTTGAACGGATGAGTTACTTCCGAGGCTGATTATTTTCGTTTTTGCCGTGTTAATTTTTAGCCCCACAATTTCTGCTTCTCCCTCCACCCTTGTTGTCATTTGATGGAGATCCATGATCCTTTGAGAGAGTAAGCATACGTCGTCCACGTAGTCCAGATGTTTTAGTTGGGATGTCAGACTCCATTGAATTCCACTATTTCCGTTTAACAGGGCTGCACACAGCACATCACTAATTACTAACAGGAAAAGTATTGGCGACAGTATGCAACCCTGTCTGACTCCACAATGGACTTCGAATTCATCCAACAACCTTCCTCTATGTAAAACGTGACATTTGCATCCATCGTAGGTTGCTTTAATAATTTTACTTCACTTTTTGTCTTAATTTTGTTAAAAAAAGCACATTTATTGGTGATTTAAATTAAATCAATTTTAAAGCCTTTAATGTTCCTAACACACTAAAAAAAAATATCTCTTTACAACCAAGGACAGCCGAGTAATTAATTTATTAACAAAGTTTGAAATGCGAAACGAATTCCATACAAAAAATATAAATAACAAACAAAAGGAATACGTAATTAGTTTATGTCTGAAATAGACTTTTCTTAAAAGATGCATTACTTAACTCTCGTTAGTGGTAAAAAGTTAATTTTTTTTTTTTAATTAGTATAGATACTTTGATTTTAATAACCATTAGGTGCGTCATTTGCAAAATAATAACAACCAAAGTAAAGAAGAAATCAACTTTAACTAACTGTAGTTTACTATTGAATTGTTTAAACAAAAAAAAAAATGCACTCAAATTATAGCAAATTGTAAGAAAAAAAATGTATGTTTTTATTTTTGACAATACAACATGTTGGAGCCGAGATATTCGCCAAAAACGAAATTTTGCTTGTATTTTCGCTGCGACATGCCTGCGTTCAACCCTAGATAACTCGACTTCTATTAGTCGTAAAGAGATGGTGTGGGGAATGAATAGAGCCACTAAAACAATGTTTACCATAATATAAACTTTTTTTTGAAATAATTAAGAAAAAGTGTTTTTTTTTTTAAACAAAGAACTGACTTGAACGGGCTGCATTTTTGTACCTATGCATTTTTATAAAAAGAAGTTCCACTTAAATCAAAGGAAATATTATAGTGAACCCATCAGTTTAATTTTTTTCGCATTCTATCACAGTGGAAATGAATAAAATAAAAAACATGAGCTCAAATGCATTATTGTGCATAATTTTGGTACAAAGAGCTGTCAGGTGGTGCAAATTTGGTTTTAAGCTTTTCAAATTAACCTTTATCGATCCATGAAAAAAAACTGACAGTGCCTCTGCGCGCAAGCTCGTATTGAGAATTAATAAGAGCAACGAATTCTTAATAAAATGCACGACTGGATCGCACGAACTTGCTCATGTAGTCCAAAGCTATTATATGTATAAACTAAACTTTAAAATTTTAGCTTTTGGTTATATGATGTGTGTTTTTATTGAGAGATATGCACAAATAAGGAAAAATTAACAGTTTTATTTTTAAAACGGGAACACTTTTTGGTATTTTTTTGGAAAATTATTTGTTTTTTTGATATTGGGTTAATGATATTTTTTCAAAATTTAATTTTTATATGTTGATTAATAAAATAGGTATCTTAAAAATGGCATACGAATTTTTTTTCCCAGTGCTCTGCTAGATCACGTCGTTTCTCATGCTGAATTTATTGGCACAGATATCATTAAAATGCAAGATTACACTCGATGCTACTATGCACGAGCAACGATCGACTTAATCAGAGATAAAGGTATTGCCAAGATGGACTGTTTGGGGATAAGCCGAAACATAATTTCTATCAAGCATTTGTGGGACAACCTTGTACGATGGTCTATATCTGAATACCCTTATCCTTAAAAAAATAAAGCACTCTGAAAACTGCACCGGTATAAGAATGGATTGCAAGAACTCATCGGGTCAAGTAAAAATCGCTTACAATCAATAAATAATTGAAGCTTAAGAACGCCACACAAAATATTGCAAACAATAAATTACCAATGCTCCTTGGTTTTGTTTTAAAATGCTAAATTTTGTACACCTACTATCTGCTTCAGTTTAAATTGTGGGCTTGAATATTAATATTAAATCTTAATATTTTTTAGATCTTAGTACTGATTTAAAGCTCATGTCTTAAGCTTTTTAACGGTATCATTAACATCAATTGGGACCAATTATCGTGTGATTATATTTTGTTTGGCCCTAAGTATACCATACAATTCTACATATCTCAAATAAACCTTCTGTAGTGTCAACCAATTTTATTCCACAAGT